>JAUALY010000002.1:22621201-24040701 GCA_030819805.1 Penstemon newberryi var. newberryi
TCAGTCTACATCTTCTTCAATCATCAACCTTTAATCGTTATCACTATATTTCATCTCAAATCAAACGGCCACATTGGCATTGTTTAGAGTTTTCCAAATTGAGTCTTAATAGCGATTCCAAGCAAAAGATTTGGCAAAAGAGTGCAACATAACCTTAATTTTGCATTAAATTGCATTATAATACATTAACATGCATTATCATTCATAAAACGCATTATCTTTCATGAGCAATATATAGATTTAAAAATAGGGTAATAATAGAGAATCCATTAAACATATCGAAATTTTAGGTAAGAGAATGCAACATCAACTTAATTTTGCATTATCATGCATTATAATTCATTAACACGCATTATCATTAATTAGCATGAATTATCAGTCTACATCTTCTTCAATCATCAACCTTTAATCGTTATCACTATATTTCATCTCAAATCAAACGGCCACATTGGCATTGTTGAGAGTTTTCCAAATTGAGTCTTAATAGCGATTCCATGCAAAAGATTAGGCAAAAGAGTGCAACATAACCTTAATTTTGCATTAAATTGCATTATAATACATTAACATGCATTATCATTCATAACACGCATTATCATTCATGAGCAATATATAGATTTCAAAATAGGGTATTAATAGAGAATCCATTAAACGTATCGAAATTTTAGGTAAGAGAATGCAACATCACCTCAATTTTGCATTATCATGCATTATAATACATTAACACGCATTATCATTAATTAGCATGAATTATCATTCTACATCTTCTTCAATCATCAACCTTTGATCGTTATCACTATATTTCATGTCAAATCAAACGGCCACATTGGCATTGTTTAGAGTTTTCCAAATTGAGTCTTAATAGCGATTCCATGCAAAAGATTAGGCAAAAGAGTGCAACATAACCTTAATTTTGCATTAAATTGCATTATAATACATTAACATGCATTATCATTCATAACACGCATTATTATTCATGAGCAATATATAGATTTCAAAATAGGGTATTAATAGAGAATCCATTAAACGTATCGAAATTTTAGGTAAGAGAATGCAACATCACCTCAATTTTGCATTATCATGCATTATAATACATTAACACGCATTATCATTAATTAGCATGAATTATCATTCTACATCTTCTTCAATCATCAACCTTTGATCGTTATCACTATATTTCATCTCAAATCAAACGACCACATTGGCATTGTTTAGAGTTTTCCAAATTGAGTCTTAATAGCGATTCCAAGCAAAAGATTTGGCAAAAGAGTGCAACATAACCTTAATTTTGCATTAAATTGCATTATAATACATTAACACGCATTATCATTCATGAGCAATATATAGATTTCAAAATAGGGTATTAATAGAGAATCCATTAAACGTATCGAAATTTTAGGTAAGAGAATGCAACATCATCATGCATTATAATACATTAACACGCATTATCATTAATTAGCATGAATTATCATTCTACATCTTCTTCAATCATCAACCTTTGATCGTTATCACTATATTTCATCTCAAATCAAACGGCCACATTGGCATTGTTGAGAGTTTTCCAAATTGAGTCTTAATAGCGATTCAATGCAAAAGATTAGGCAAAAGAGTGCAACATAACCTTAAATTTGCATTAAATTGCATTATAATACATTAACATGCATTATCATTCATAAAACGCATTATCATTCATGAGCATTATATAGATTTCAAAATTAATAGAGAATCCATTAAACGTATCGAAATTTTTGGTAAGAGAATGCAACATCAACTCAATTTTGCATTATCATGCATTATAATTCATTAACACGCATTATCATTAATTAGCATGAATAATCAGTCTACATCTTCTTCAATCATCAACCTTTAATCGTTATCACTATATTTCATCTCAAATCAAACGGCCACATTGGCATTGTTTAGAGTTTTCCAAATTGAGTCTTAATAGCGATTCCAAGCAAAAGATTTGGCAAAAGAGTGCAACATAACCTTAATTTTGCATTAAATTGCATTATAATACATTAACATGCATTATCATTCATAAAACGCATTATCTTTCATGAGCAATATATAGATTTAAAAATAGGGTAATAATAGAGAATCCATTAAACATATCGAAATTTTAGGTAAGAGAATGCAACATCAACTTAATTTTGCATTATCATGCATTATAATTCATTAACACGCATTATCATTAATTAGCATGAATTATCAGTCTACATCTTCTTCAATCATCAACCTTTAATCGTTATCACTATATTTCATCTCAAATCAAACGGCCACATTGGCATTGTTGAGAGTTTTCCAAATTGAGTCTTAATAGCGATTCCATGCAAAAGATTAGGCAAAAGAGTGCAACATAACCTTAATTTTGCATTAAATTGCATTATAATACATTAACATGCATTATCATTCATAACACGCATTATCATTCATGAGCAATATATAGATTTCAAAATAGGGTATTAATAGAGAATCCATTAAACGTATCGAAATTTTAGGTAAGAGAATGCAACATCACCTCAATTTTGCATTATCATGCATTATAATACATTAACACGTATTATCATTAATTAGCATGAATTATCATTTTACATCTTCTTCAATCATCAACCTTTGATCGTTATCACTATATTTCATGTCAAATCAAACGGCCACATTGGCATTGTTTAGAGTTTTCCAAATTGAGTCTTAATAGCGATTCCATGCAAAAGATTAGGCAAAAGAGTGCAACATAACCTTAATTTTGCATTAAATTGCATTATAATACATTAACATGCATTATCATTCATAACACGCATTATTATTCATGAGCAATATATAGATTTCAAAATAGGGTATTAATAGAGAATCCATTAAACGTATCGAAATTTTAGGTAAGAGAATGCAACATCACCTCAATTTTGCATTATCATGCATTATAATACATTAACACGCATTATCATTAATTAGCATGAATTATCATTCTACATCTTCTTCAATCATCAACCTTTGATCGTTATCACTATATTTCATCTCAAATCAAACGACCACATTGGCATTGTTTAGAGTTTTCCAAATTGAGTCTTAATAGCGATTCCAAGCAAAAGATTTGGCAAAAGAGTGCAACATAACCTTAATTTTGCATTAAATTGCATTATAATACATTAACACGCATTATCATTCATGAGCAATATATAGATTTCAAAATAGGGTATTAATAGAGAATCCATTAAACGTATCGAAATTTTAGGTAAGAGAATGCAACATCATCATGCATTATAATACATTAACACGCATTATCATTAATTAGCATGAATTATCATTCTACATCTTCTTCAATCATCAACCTTTGATCGTTATCACTATATTTCATCTCAAATCAAACGGCCACATTGGCATTGTTGAGAGTTTTCCAAATTGAGTCTTAATAGCGATTCAATGCAAAAGATTAGGCAAAAGAGTGCAACATAACCTTAAATTTGCATTAAATTGCATTATAATACATTAACATGCATTATCATTCATAAAACGCATTATCATTCATGAGCATTATATAGATTTCAAAATTAATAGAGAATCCATTAAACGTATCGAAATTTTTGGTAAGAGAATGCAACATCAACTCAATTTTGCATTATCATGCATTATAATTCATTAACACGCATTATCATTAATTAGCATGAATAATCAGTCTACATCTTCTTCAATCATCAACCTTTAATCGTTATCACTATATTTCATCTCAAATCAAACGGCCACATTGGCATTGTTTAGAGTTTTCCAAATTGAGTCTTAATAGCGATTCCAAGCAAAAGATTTGGCAAAAGAGTGCAACATAACCTTAATTTTGCATTAAATTGCATTATAATACATTAACATGCATTATCATTCATAAAACGCATTATCTTTCATGAGCAATATATAGATTTAAAAATAGGGTAATAATAGAGAATCCATTAAACGTATCGAAATTTTAGGTAAGAGAATGCAACATCAACTTAATTTTGCATTATCATGCATTATAATTCATTAACACGCATTATCATTAATTAGCATGAATTATCAGTCTACATCTTCTTCAATCATCAACCTTTAATCGTTATCACTATATTTCATCTCAAATCAAACGGCCACATTGGCATTGTTGAGAGTTTTCCAAATTGAGTCTTAATAGCGATTCCATGCAAAAGATTAGGCAAAAGAGTGCAACATAACCTTAATTTTGCATTAAATTGCATTATAATACATTAACATGCATTATCATTCATAACACGCATTATCATTCATGAGCAATATATAGATTTCAAAATAGGGTATTAATAGAGAATCCATTAAACGTATCGAAATTTTAGGTAAGAGAATGCAACATCACCTCAATTTTGCATTATCATGCATTATAATACATTAACACGCATTATCATTAATTAGCATGAATTATCATTCTACATCTTCTTCAATCATCAACCTTTGATCGTTATCACTATATTTCATCTCAAATCAAACGGCCACATTGGCATTGTTTAGAGTTTTCCAAATTGAGTCTTAATAGCGATTCCAAGCAAAAGATTTGGCAAAAGAGTGCAACATAACCTTAATTTTGCATTAAATTGCATTATAATACATTAACATGCATTATCATTCATAACACGCATTATCTTTCATGAGCAATATATAGATTTAAAAATAGGGTAATAATAGAGAATCCATTAAACGTATCGAAATTTTAGGTAAGAGAATGCAACATCACCTCAATTTTGCATTATCATGCATTATAATATATTAACACGCATTATCATTAATTAGCATGAATTATCATTCTACATCTTCTTCAATCATCAACCTTTAATCGTTATCACTATATTTAATCTCAAATCAAACGGCCACATTGACATTATTGAGAGTTTTCCATGTTGAGTCTTAATAGCGATTCCATGCAAAAGATTAGGCAAAATAGTGCAACATAACCTTAATTTTGCATTAAATTGCATTATAATACATTAACATGCATTATCATTCATAACACGCATTATCATTCATGAGCAATATATAGATTTCAAAATAGGGTATTAATAGAGAATCCATTGAACGTATCGAAATTTTATGTAAGAGAATGCAACATCACCTCAATTTAGCAATATAATGCATTATAATGCATTAACACGCATTATCATTTATTAGCATGAATTATCATTCTACATCTTCTTCAATCATCAACCTTTGATCGTTATCACTATATTTCATCTCAAATCAAACGGTCACATTGGCATTGTTTAGAGTTTTCCAAATTGAGTCTTAATAGCGATTCCAAGCAAAAGATTTGGCAAAAGAGTGCAACATAACCTTAATTTTGCATTAAATTGCATTATAATACATTAACATGCATTATCATTCATAACACGCATTATCTTTCATGAGCAATATAAAGATTTCAAAATAGGGTATTAATAGAGAATCCATTAAACGTATCGAAATTTTAGGTAAGATAATGCAACATCAACTCAATTTTGCATTATCATGCATTATAATTCATTAACACGCATTATCATTAATTAGCATGAATTATCAGTCTACATCTTCTTCAATCATCAACCTTTAATCGTTATCACTATATTTCATCTCAAATCAAACGGCCACATTGGCATTGTTGAGAGTTTTCCAAATTGAGTAAATTGAGTCTCAATAGCGATTCCATGCAAAATATTAGGAAAAAGAGTGCAACATAACCTTAATTTTGCATTAAATTGCATTATAATACATTAACATGCATTATCATTCATAACACGCATTATCATTCATGAGCAATATATAGATTTCAAAATAGGGTATTAATAGAGAATCTATTGAACGTATAGAAATTTTATGTAAGAGAATGCAACATCACCTCAATTTTGCATTATCATGCATTATAATGCATTAACACGCATTATCATTAATTAGCACGAATTATCATTCTACATCTTCTTCAATCATCAACCTTTGATCGTTATCACTATATTTCATCTCAAATCAAACGGCCACATTGGCATTGTTTAGAGTTTTCCAAATTGAGTCTTAATAGCGATTCCAAGCAAAAGATTTGGCAAAAGAGTGCAACATAACCTTAATTTTGCATTAAATTGCCTTATAATACATTAACATGCATTATCATTCATAACACGCATTATCTTTCATGAGCAATATATAGATTTAAAAATAGGGTAATAATAGAGAATCCATTAAACGTATCGAAATTTTAGGTAAGAGAATGCAACATCAACTCAATTTTGCATTATCATGCATTATAATTCATTAACACGCATTATCATTAATTAGCATAAATTATCAGTCTACATCTTCTTCAATCATCAACCTTTAATCGTTATCACTATATTTCATCTCAAATCAAACGGCCACATTGGCATTGTTGAGAGTTTTCCAAATTGAGTCTTAATAGCGATTCCATGCAAAAGATTAGGCAAAAGAGTGCAACATAACCTTAATTTTGCATTAAATTGCATTATAATACATTAACATGCATTATCATTCATAACACGCATTATTATTCATGAGCAATATATAGATTTCAAAATAGGGTATTAATAGAGAATCCATTAAACGTATCGAAATTTTAGGTAAGAGAATGCAACATCACCTCAATTTTGCATTATCATGCATTATAATACATTAACACGCATTATCATTAATTAGCATGAATTATCATTCTACATCTTCTTCAATCATCAACCTTTGATCGTTATCACTATATTTCATCTCAAATCAAACGACCACATTGGCATTGTTTAGAGTTTTCCAAATTGAGTCTTAATAGCGATTCCAAGCAAAAGATTTGGCAAAAGAGTGCAACATAACCTTAATTTTGCATTAAATTGCATTATAATACATTAACACGCATTATCATTCATGAGCAATATATAGATTTCAAAATAGGGTATTAATAGAGAATCCATTAAACGTATCGAAATTTTAGGTAAGAGAATGCAACATCATCATGCATTATAATACATTAACACGCATTATCATTAATTAGCATGAATTATCATTCTACATCTTCTTCAATCATCAACCTTTGATCGTTATCACTATATTTCATCTCAAATCAAACGGCCACATTGGCATTGTTGAGAGTTTTCCAAATTGAGTCTTAATAGCGATTCCATGCAAAAGATTAGGCAAAAGAGTGCAACATAACCTTAATTTTGCATTAAATTGCATTATAATACATTAACATGCATTATCATTCATAACACGCATTATCATTCATGAGCATTATATAGATTTCAAAATTAATAGAGAATCCATTAAACGTATCGAAATTTTAGGTAAGAGAATGCAGCATCACCTCAATTTTGCATTATCATGCATTATATTACATTAACACGCATTATCATTAATTAGCATGAATTATCATTCTACATCTTCTTCAATCATCAACATTTGATCGTTATCACTATATTTCATCTCAAATCAAACGACCACATTGGCATTGTTTAGAGTTTTCCAAATTGAGTCTTAATAGCGATTCCAAGCAAAAGATTTGGCAAAAGAGTGCAACATAACCTTAATTTTGCATTAAATTGCATTATAATACATTAACATGCATTATCATTCATAACACGCATTATCTTTCATGAGCAATATATAGATTTCAAAGTAGGGTATTAATAGAGAATCCATTAAACGTATCGAAATTTTAGGTAAGATAATGCAACATTGTTACGTTCCAAATACGAGTACGTAATCGCGCAAGTATACGTTCGTTTACAAGTAATAAAGTGATAAAGGGTGTCGAACCCACGAGGAATCAAACGAATAATTACCAAGATCTATTCTATTAACTTACTTGAACTTATGTAAATGATAGTAGTGAGATTGTTGTTTGATACTCCAACTAAAGTGAAGTGATTAAGAGATATTTAAGTACTTAACTTGTTAATAAGATAAAGACATCTAGGATTTTACGTCACCTAGTTCAATTCAAGATAAATAACTCGACAATAGATAACTAATGCTTGTGTTTGCTATTCAAGGATTTAATGACGTTCGTATGTATCTTCCGAGTTGCATACAAACCTATCGAATTAAACTAATCCAATTTATGCCTAAATGGACTAAGATCTAATCGAAGCATTAAACTCAAACCTTAAACGAATACGAAACGACCTAGGTATATGTCTATCCTAGAATCGAATCACAATCCAATTTCATAATCAAATCCTCAAAATCACTATGTCTAGCAATCAAGAATCAATAGTTTTCACCTCAAAGTTGGCCAAACCTTAAGACGAACAATAAGCACGAAATCGGATTAACGAACACATGTAAGCATCATATCAATCATCATATCATCATTTAATCAAGAATCAAACATAGGATCAATAAAAACCTAGAATAAAGGTGATTAGCTACTCATAGCAATAATAATATCATTCATTACATTAATGAAAGCAATAAATGTAAATGAACAAATTAAGAGAGTTAGAGTAAGCTTAGGTAGTGAAATCTATATCAACTCCTCCCTCAAGCCTTTATTGTTCTTCATTCAAAATTGCAAGCCAAAGTGAAGTCTTCAATGGAGGCAAGATGAAAATGAGATGATAGGAGTTGTGTTTGATTTCTCCACTTCAATCCTAACCTAGTGAAAACAATAATCTCCTAATGTCTAAGTTGCCCCAAAAACTATCACAACCAAGACCGAAATGTCCCCAACAAGTTTACAATTACAATTGGTAGATAGGGAAATTATATACAAAAAGGCCCCTGCATTCCGCAGGAAAATATCTGCTGGAAGCAGTAGTACACCGCGGTATATATACGACACACCGCGGTGTGACAGGACATGCACCGCGGTGTATAAACAATGCACCACGGTGTGACCTGCTGATCAGCCACACTGCTGGAATCTTTCTTTTTAGCTCCAGTTCACTCTCGTGGTGGGTAAAATGACTCGCAATCACTGACACGGATACTCCGAATCACTCTAAGATGTCCTTTCCTACAAACCACGGAGAAAACGATCAAAACACGAACAAAAACACAAAAAACGAACAAAGGCCAAACGAAGGGGCCAAAGAAGGAAAAGCCACGCAAACACGCAAAAGCAAGCAAAACTCGGATTAAAACAAGATGTTTTGGGCTTAAGAATGCATGTGAAAATGACGTTTTCACGGCATTATCAAACATCAACTCAATTTTGCATTATCATGCATTATAATTCATTAACACGCATTATCATTAATTAGCATGAATTATCATTCTACATCTTCTTCAATCATCAACCTTTAATCGTTATCACTATATTTCATCTCAAATCAAACGGCCACATTGGCATTGTTGAGAGTTTTCCAAATTGAGTCTTAATAGCGATTCCATGCAAAAGATTAGGCAAAAGAGTGGAACATAACCTTAATTTTGCATTAAATTGCATTATAATACATTAACATGCATTATCATTCATAACACGCATTATCATTCATGAGCAATATATAGATTTCAAAATAGGGTATTAATAGAGAATCCATTGAACGTATCGAAATTTTAGGTAAGAGAATGCAACATCACCTCAATTTTGCATTATCATGCATTATAATTCACGCATTATCATTAATTAGCATGAATTATCATTCTACATCTTCTTCAATCATCAACCTTACCTGGTACCCGAGTGGTATCAGAGCCACGTTGGAGTAGGTATGGTATTAATATTGTATTAATGTTTTATTAATGTTAATGTTTGCAATTTTGTTATCGTGTCTTATTATTGTTATGTTATTAATGTATGTTTGTATTATTGTTATTTTGTGTTATTGTTGTTATGTTATTAATACTTATTTGAATGATTAATTTTAAGTTTGTCGTAGTTAATTTTGAGTTCTATAGTTTGTGCTTAATAGATTATAAATTTTATAAATATCTTTGTGAAGAACTCCCTGATCATCCTGAGTATAATCACTTTGTTAGTCTCCGTGACCATTATCATAGTATAATTAGACGTATTAGTATATTACTTGCAGCTTAGTCTTTTTATGCCTCCATTAAAATTAAATTCTAAATATGCCAACTTTTCCGAGATATATGCTTATATTAAAGAAGAATATATAAGATATAAGAAAATTTGTGAAAGGTTTCCTGACAATATTTGGTATATTAACCAAAGAGATTATTATCATCAACTGCTTATCCGCTTTAGTATTTTACTAGCAGCTTAATTTCCTTGTGCTCTACCTTTTGTTTTATTTAGTGTTTTAGATTAAAGCTTTAGTTTTCCAAAGTATAGTTTTACAGTGAAACCCGGGGATTTTCCCTTAAGTCGCGTAGCCTGAATAGTCCCTGTCTTTGGCCGGTGTATAGGCTGTTTTGGGATTGGCATAAACCGTTGACAGTGATCTGTAAAATTATGCAGAGGTTGGCTAGATCTTTGTCTAAAAGACAAGGTGAGACAAGTGGTAGTAACAAAGAAATTATTTTAAATGAAAATTTTGAAAAGTCTTTACAAAATTGGAAATTACCAGTACAATCTTCTGTTTATAAACAGAAAGGAACTTTTGAATTTTCTTCTGATTATGTTGTTAAAACTGTAGAAGAAGCTATTCCTTTAACTGAAGGATATAATTCTTTTCAATTATTATCAAGAAATTTAATTGAAAAACATAGACAACAATATAAATTTCTTCATGTTGGCCTAATCCAAGTAGGTCTAAAGCCTGCTACAAGACTCGGATTAAATACATCCGCTATAATTTGTGTTCGAGATAAAAGACATAATAAATTCCATGACTCCTTATTAGGAATAATTGAGTCCAGTCTTTGTGATGGACCCATCTACTTTTCTTGCTTTCCAAATTTCACTTTATCTCTTACAGATCCAACTCTAATGCACGCCTTGTGTCTTGATATTAAATCTGAGGGGTTTAATATGATGCAAGGATCAGAAAATATAATCCTTATTTATAGGATTCAATATAAAGTTATGAACACAGTAGTGCCAAGAATCAGAGATTTTGCCTTCGAACAGAAGGGATCTACTACTTTGTTTATTACAAATTTATCTAAAAGTAATTTAAAAGTACCCAAAACAATTACTTGGGATCAGGTTAATTTACCTGAGCAATGGATTTTAGAAAAGGCAAGTGAACCTGTTAAACAGGAAAATAGAGAATTAGAAGAAATAGTTGAATATCCTGATGGAGATGTTGAAATTAAATTCTCTAACCAAAGAATTGCTAGACTTAATTTAGGGCAAAGTAGTCAATTTACTAGACCTAATTCAGCAGGTCCAAGTAGACTTAATTTGGAAAGAAGATCTACTTCTTCTGCCCCGTTATCTAAATTTGAAAAAGAAACCATATTAGGAACAAAATTTACTCCTGATGGGGTTAATCAACCTCAATATAATGTTAGTATACCATCAACTGTTACCCCAACAGAAATTGAAGTTGATACTAACACAGGAAGAAAATCTCCGACCGCTTCTGACATGGGTTATAATAGTGACACAAGTGTTTTAACTATTACAATTCCTGAAGAAGTTTGTTTTCCTTTTGACGGAATTGCTAAAGAATTATTTTATTCTCCTGAAAATGAAATTCGAAGAAAGTGGTTTTTCCAAGAAGATATTAAAAGTCAAAAGAAATTATTTACATCTTATAAGAGATTTCTACAGATAAATAAAGATGTCATTGATTTCTTTGATTTCTTGAAAAATACTTTTATTTAAATAAAAAACAATTTCCTGATTTCGAGAACAAAAATTTTGTGTCAACAATTGAATCTTCCTATAACAGGGATTTTGTCACTAAAAATGGAAAAGTTTTCAAAAGCATCCACCCTCCAGAAGTTAATTTAACCGTTAAAATCGAGGGAGAAGAAATTCTAGCCACACCCTATAGAAAAAAAGGTGATAATATTGATGCTGTTGTGCAACAAAATAATTTTACAAATTTAACTCTCAAAACTATTGGAGATCAATTAAATAGAATTGAGAAAAATATTGATCTAAAATCAGATCAACAAAAGGTTTCTAAAGAAGAAACTTCTGTAATTGATAAAAGGGTTTTATTTAAACCAATGTCTTCTGAAAAGATTGATTTTAAAATAAAACCACCAGATTCTTCCTCTGAGATGGTTGACGAAATAATAAAGAGATTAAAAAATCTTGGGCTTAATGAAAAGGAATTGTCACCTTTGGAACAAAATTCAGATAGTGAATCTAATATTGAAAGTCAAGATCAAACTTCCGAAATGGAAGAGAAAATTGATCAACTTGAAGATATGTTCTTAACAGAACAAAACCAACAACAACATTTTCAAGTTAATAAATTATCATCTTCTTATAAGAAGAAAATGGTATACAATGTACCAGCAAAGCCTTATTATCATAAGCCAACACCAGTTGATTTACAACTTGAGCAGCATGATGAATACATGACTGTTCAATTTGATGGCAGATCCATTAAAGAATGGAATATAGATGGAATGTCAGAATACCAGATGCAAACAGTATTGCATTACATGACTATGTATGCAACTGCCTGCAAAGCAAATGGAAATTCTGATCAAAATATTGCTAAAGCCATAACTCAAGGCTTTACTGGACAATTAAAAGGTTGGTGGGATTTCTACCTACCAGAAGAGGCAAAATTGCATATTTTAAGAGCTGTTAAAGTTGAAGTTGTTGATAACCAACCTGTGCAAGTTACAGATTGTGTTAATACGCTATTATATACTATAGCAAAACATTTTCTTGGAACAACTTTATTACAGTTGGATAAAACACAAGAACAGTTAATGAATTTAAGATGTCAAAACTTATCTCAGTTTAAATGGTATAAAGATGTGTTCTTCTCTAAAGTTTTTACTAGAGAAGATAGTCAACACGATTTTTGGAAAGAAAAGTTCTTATCAGGACTCCCTCATTTTTTCTCAGAAAAAATAAGAAATAGAATAAAACAGAAACATAATGGCATTATTCCGTATGCCCAATATACTTATGGAGATCTATCTTCTGAAATTATCTCTGAAGGCATAAATTTATGTAATGAAATTAAATTACATAGACAAATTCAAAAAGAAAAGGTTTTAGGAAAAAGAATTATAGGAGACTTCTATGAACAAATTGGTTTACCTCCTATAGGACCTTCTAGTGATAAAAGGAAACATAAGACTAATAAAGTCTCAAAAAATTCTAAGAATTTAAATTATTTTCCTAAAAGGAGAAAGAAAGGTTTTTATAAAGGAAAGAAGAATAAAGGAGAAAGTTCTTCGACCCCTAGGCAGAAACCCATTCCATTATGTTGGAAATGTCAAAAACCTGGTCATTACGCTAATAAGTGTAAAATGAAAAAGAAAATCAATAGTTTAGATATTGACGAAGGTCTTAAAAGAACTTTAGAAAAACTCTTTCTTAATGAAGAAGGAGAAAAAAGAGATTTTAAAATTACTGCTATAATTGACAATGAAGAAACTGAAGAATCTGAGAATTCTGAAGGATCCGAAACAGAATCCGAACAATCTGATAATTCTGGTTGCGAAGGAAACTGTGATTATTATAAAGCCTTATGTCAGGCAAATGGATTATGCACCTTAACTAAAGAAGATAATTTTATTCTCGATATAATTGATCAAATTACTGATCCAGTTGCTAAAAGAGAAATGCTCCAAAAATATTTGGAACAATACAGTCAGAAAAAATCTGAAAAAGGAATAAAATTCAAAGAACCAGAGACTTATAGTCTGAAAGAAATTTTAAATAGGGCTAAAACCTCTAAAGAAAAGGATTCAGAGGATTCATGTACTAGTGAATTAATTCACGAAGTAAAAATTCTTAAAAAAGAATTAAGTGACTTAAAGTCTAGAGTTTCTTTAATTGAATTAAGAAATCTTGAAACAGATCTTAGTCCTAATCAGGACAATGACGATTATGAAAAGGATTCTTTAAAAGAAGAAAATGTAAATGCATCATTAACATTTGTGAATATGATTGATAGGGTTATTACTCATAAATGGCACATTAAAATAAAAATCATTGTTCATAGAGAATATACTCTCTCTGCAATTGCTATGGTAGATTCTGGAGCTGATTTAAATTGTATCAATGAAGGGTTAATTCCATCTAGATATTTTTCTAAAACTACTGAAATTCTTAATGATGCAGATGGCCGAAAGCTTATAGTAAAATATAAGTTACAAAATACTGCTGTCTGTAACAATGGAATTTGCCTTGAAATGCCATTTATAATGGTAAAAGATTTATCTCACGATGTAATTCTAGGAAATCCCTTTCTACATATGCTTTATCCCATAAAAAGCATTGACGAAAGAGGAATTACTAGCACTGTTGATTCACAAGAAATAACATTTAATTTTATTACACAACCTCGTTATCACGAGATTGATTTAATTCAAAAGAAAATAGAAAGAAAAGAAAAGTTTCTTAATTCCTTATCTCAGGAAATTAATTACAAAAAAATAGCTGAAAAGATACAGCAGCCTCATATTCAAAAGAAAATAAGTGAGTTACAAGAATTTATAACTAAAACAATATGTGCAGAAATTCCTAATGCCTTCTGGGAAAGGAAGAAACATATAGTAAATCTTCCATATGAACCAGATTTTAAGGAAAATCAAATTCAAATTAAGGCAAGACCTATAGCTATGGGTCCACGCCACCTTGAAATCTGCAAAAAGGAAATTGATGAGTTATTACTCAAAGGATTAATTAGAAAATCCTACAGTCCCTGGAGTTGTCCAGCATTTTATGTTGAAAATGCTGCAGAATTAGAACGAGGTGTTCCTAGGCTTGTTATTAATTATAAGCCATTAAATAAAGCATTAAGATGGATTAGATATCCTATCCCTAATAAGAGGGATTTACTAAATCGGCTTTGCACAGCCAAGGTTATGTCAAAATTTGATATGAAGTCTGGATTTTGGCAGATTCAAATTGCCGAAGAAGACAAATATAAAACTGCATTTACGGTACCATTTGGACACTACGAATGGAACGTAATGCCTTTTGGGTTAAAAAATGCCCCTTCTGAATTTCAAAATATTATGAATGAAATTTTTAGCCCATATACTAAATTTTGTATAGTATATATTGATGATGTCTTAATTTTTTCAGACAATATTGATCAACATTTTAAACATCTACATGCATTTATTAATGCTGTTAAAAGAGCAGGATTAGTTGTATCTGCAAAGAAAGTAAAATTATTTCAAACTGAAATTCGATTTTTAGGACATACTATTAAAGAAGGAACTATCTTTCCAATAGATAGATCCATAGTCTTTGAAAAAAAATTTCCGAATGAAATTAAAGAAAAAACTCAACTACAAAGGTTTCTTGGAAGTCTAAATTACATTGCAGACTTCTATAAAAATTTAGCTATCGATGCAAAACCTTTATTTGAAAGGTTACGAAAAAATCCCCCTGAATGGACAAATATCCATACAGAGGCCGTTATTAAAATAAAAAATAAAATAAAGGAAATTCCTTGTCTTGCAATTGCAAACCCAGATGCTTTTAAAATTGTTGAAACAGACGCATCTGAACTAGGTTATGGAGGAATCCTTAAACAAAGGATAGATAATAAAATTACTCTTGTTAGATTCACCTCAGGAATCTGGCAAGGACCAAGGAAAAATTATTCCACAGTTAAAAAAGAAATTTTATCAATTGTATTATGTGTTCAAAAATTTGAAAGTGATTTGTTGAATAAAAAATTCCTAATTAGGGTTGATTGCAAATCTGCTAAAGATATTCTAGAAAAGGATGTTAAAAATATAGCATCAAAACAAATTTTTGCTAGATGGCAGGGAATTTTGTCTGTCTTTGATTTTGATATTGAATTTATTAAAGGATCAAATAATTCTTTACCTGATTTTCTAACCCGTGAATTTTTGCAGGGAAATGGAGAAAAGGAATAAAGATAAAGGAAAAGGGAAGTCTAAAGAGACACCCCCAAAGAAGGATTTGTCTTATAAGACAATGGTTGGCAAGTCAATTGATCAATTAAAAAATGAAGCCTTAAAGGCCACTCCAAAAGAATCTAAATTAAGAGATGATGCTTATGCAATAGCAATTCAGACTAATTTGTCTACTGAATTTATTTATCCGTATATTCCTTATTCCACTATATGGATAACTCCTCTCGAGCTTAAATATGCTCATCTCAATGCTAATGAAGCAGCTTCTTTTTATTTGAAAGATTCTGCTGATCCTTATCTTTGGCCTAAAGAATGTACTTTCTATTATGCCATTTTACAAACTACTAAATCAGTAGAATTTGACTCAATTTCAAGATCTAGTGCAGAATGGGCTTATTCCAAAGCCTTTATTAAAAAAGTTTTAACTCCAGAAACTTGGAATGGAGACCTATATAGAAACCACGAAATTCCAAGTGGTAATAGAAAAAATTTAGAAAAATATTGGTTCAATTATTTTGACTACATTAAAGCATGGGAAGGAGCCTTTTGTTATGACAATAGGCAAAGAAAGCATAGTTGGTTCCTACAATTCAGAGATTTTAATACCACTAATCTCCCTCAGTAGTTTATTAAATGGTTCTACAACTGGGGATCTCATCCTATTATTTTCCCCGATAAAATTAGATGTGTTTTTGAAGATTTTAAGAAATCTAACCCCTCATTAAAAACACCTGAGCTTAATTTTGTAGCTTTTTATCAAGTCCCATGGATTGTCAAATGGGATGTGGTTATTTCCAACCTTCCAATTAAAAAATTTGATGAAACCGTTACTCATGTTCCCGCATTAGGAAGAAGGGTTTTAATTAAATGGTGGGATAAATTTGAATTTTTTAAAGATTCAATTTTTGCACAGAAATGTATTGTTTCATTTGAGCCACCACAGCCGAAGACTCAAGCTCCTAAAACGGATGTTACTGATATTACTGAATTTCTTAAAGAATTGATTGCCTCCTCGTCATCATCCAAAGAAGACCTGGGGAAGCAACTTAGAGAGATTTTGGGAGAATCATCCAGTGCGTCTAGCCACAGTCCATCTGACGACGAGACTTAGAAGACCGACGACACCATGATGGATTCACAAGACCCGTACGCATAATTCGCGGTTACTATTCACAGTTACTATTCACGATCACTGTTCACGGTCACTGTTCATGTTACTGTTCACCATAATTGTTGGTACTGTTCATGTTACTGTTCACCATAATTGTTGGTACTGTTCATTTTACTGTTGGCCATAATTGCTGGTCCTGTTCATTTCTTAAATTGAAGACTGGTTTGAAGTCCGCCAGATTTGGAATCCGGAATTCACGTCTGCTGCCTTTAAAAGGCCTCTTTCATTCACTCAGAAGGGACGCTCAAGAATTACCAGCTACTCACTATATCCAAGCAACCCTTCTACAAAAGATTATCATCTTTTATATTTTGTAATATACACTTCAAATTTGTAATATAGCTTGATAGTTAGTTTTGTACTGTACTCCGCTGCTGCTACTCTCCCCCACTTTTATGTATATGACCTGGTACCCGAGTGGTATCAGAGCCACGTTGGAGTAGGTATGGTATTAATATTAATATTGTATTAATGTTTTATTAACCTTTAATCGTTATCACTATATTTTATCTCAAATCAAACGGCCACATTGGCATTGTTGAGAGTTTTCCAAGTTGAGTCTCAATAGCTATTCCATGCAAAATATTAGGAAAAAGAGTGCAACATAACCTTAATTTTGTATTAAATTGCATTATAATACATTAACATGCATTATCATTCATAACACGCATTATCATTCATGAGCAATATATAGATTTCAAAATAGGGTATTAATAGAGAATCCATTGAACGTATCGAAATTTTATGTAAGAGAATGCAACATCACCTCAATTTTGCATTATCATGCATTATAATGCATTAACACGCATTATCATTAATTAGCATGAATTATCATTCTACATCTTCTTCAATCATCAACCTTTGATCGTTATCACTATATTTCATCTCAAATCAAACGGCCACATTGGCATTGTTTAGAGTTTTCCAAATTGAGTCTTAATAGCGATTCCAAGCAAAAGATTTGGCAAAAGAGTGCAACATAACCTTAATTTTGCACTAAATTGCATTATAATACATTAACATGCATTATCATTCATAACACGCATTATCTTTCATGAGCAATATATAGATTTCAAAATAGGGTATTAATAGAGAATCCATTAAACGTATCGAAATTTTAGGTAAGATAATGCAACATCAACTCAATTTTGCATTATCATGCATTATAATTCATTAACACGCATTATCATTAATTAGCATGAATTATCAGTCTACATCTTCTTCAATCATCAACCTTTAATCGTTATCACTATATTTCATCTCAAATCAAACGGCCACATTGGCATTGTTGAGAGTTTTCCAAATTGAGTCTTAATAGCGATTCCATGCAAAAGATTAGGCAAAAGAGTGCAACATAACCTTAATTTTGCATTAAATTGCATTATAATACATTAACATGCATTATCATTCATTACACGCATTATCATTCATGAGCAATATATAGATTTCAAAATAGGGTATTAATAGAGAATCCATTAAACGTATCGAAATTTTAGGTAAGAGAATGCAACATCACCTCAATTTTGCATTATCATGCATTATAATACATTAACACACATCATCATTAATTAGCTTGAATTATCATTCTACATCTTCTTCAATCATCAACCTTTGATCGTTATCACTATATTTCATCTCAAATCAAACGACCACATTGGCATTGTTTAGAGTTTTCCAAATTGAGTCTTAATAGCGATTCCAAGCAAAAGATTTGGCAAAAGAGTGCAACATAACCTTAATTTTGCATTAAATTGCATTATAATACATTAACACGCATTATCATTCATGAGCAATATATAGATTTCAAAATAGGGTATTAATAGAGAATCCATTAAACGTATCGAAATTTTAGGTAAGAGAATGCAACATCATCATGCATTATAATACATTAACACGCATTATCATTAATTAGCATGAATTATCATTCTACATCTTCTTCAATCATCAACCTTTGATTGTTATCACTATATTTCATCTCAAATCAAATGGCCACATTGGCATTGTTGAGAGTTTTCCAAATTGAGTCTTAATAGCGATTCCATGCAAAAGATTAGGCAAAAGAGTGCAACATAACCTTAATTTTGCATTAAATTGCATTATAATACATTAACATGCATTATCATTCATAACACGCATTATCATTCATGAGCATTATATAGATTTCAAAATTAATAGAGAATCCATTAAACGTATCGAAATTTTAGGTAAGAGAATGCAACATCACCTCAATTTTGCATTATCATGCATTATATTACATTAACACGCATTATCATTAATTAGCCTGAATTATCATTCTACATCTTCTTCAATCATCAACATTTGATCGTTATCACTATATTTCATCTCAAATCAAACGACCACATTGGCATTGTTTAGAGTTTTCCAAATTGAGTCTTAATAGCGATTCCAAGCAAAAGATTTGGCAAAAGAGTGCAACATAACCTTAATTTTGCATTAAATTGCATTATAATACATTAACATGCATTATCATTCATAACACGCATTATCTTTCATGAGCAATATATAGATTTCAAAATAGGGTATTAATAGAGAATCCATTAAACGTATCGAAATTTTAGGTAAGATAATGCAACATTGTTACGTTCCAAATACGAGTACGTAATCGCGCAAGTATACGTTCGTTTACAAGTAATAAAGTGATAAGGGGTGTCGAACTCACGAGGAATCAAACGAATAATTACCAAGATCTATTCTATTAACTTACTTGAACTTATGTAAATGATAGTAGTGAGATTGTTGTTTGATACTCCAACTAAAGTGAAGTGATTAAGAGATATTTAAGTACTTAACTTGTTAATAAGATAAAGACATCTAGGATTTTACGTCACCTAGTTCAATTCAAGATAAATAACTCGACAATAGATAACTAATGCTTGTGTTTGCTATTCAAGGATTTAATGACGTTCGTATGTATCTTCCGAGTTGCATACAAACCTATCGAATTAAACTAATCCAATTTATGCCTAAATGGACTAAGATCTAATCGAAGCATTAAACTCAAACCTTAAACGAATACGAAACGACCTAGGTATATGTCTATCCTAGAATCGAATCACAATCCAATTTCATAATCAAATCCTCAAAATCACTATGTCTAGCAATCAAGAATCAATAATTTTCACCTCAAAGTTGGCCAAACCTTAAGACGAACAATAAGCACGAAATCGGATTAACGAACACATGTAAGCATCATATCAATCATCATATCATCATTTAATCAAGAATCAAACATAGGATCAATAAAAACCTAGAATAAAGGTGATTAGCTACTCATAGCAATAATAATATCATTCATTACATTAATGAAAGCCATAAATGTAAATGAACAAATTAAGAGAGTTAGAGTAAGCTTAGGTAGTGAAATCTATATCAACTCCTCCCTCAAGCCTTTGTTGTTCTTCATTCAAAAGTGCAAGCCAAAGTGAAGTCTTCAATGGAGGCAAGATGAAAATGAGATGATAGGAGTTGTGTTTGATTTCTCCACTTCAATCCTAACCTAGTGAAAACAATAATCCCCTAATGTCTAAGTTGCCCCAAAAACTATCACAACCAAGACCAAAATGTCCCCAACAAGTTTACAATTACAATTGGTAGATAGGGAAATTATGTACAAAAAGGCCCCTGCATTCCGCAGGAAAATATCTGCTGGAAGCAGTAGTACACCGCGGTGTATACACGACACACCGCGGTGTGACAGGACATGCACCGCGGTGTATAAACAATGCACCGCGGTGTGACCTGCTGATCAGCCACACTGCTGGAATCTTTCTTTTTAGCTCCAGTTCACTATCGTGGTAGGTAAAATGACTCGCAATCACTGACACGGATACTCCGAATCACTCTTAGATGTCCTTTCCTACAAACCACGTAGAAAACGATCAAAACACGAACAAAAACAGAAAAAACGAACAAAGGCCAAACGAAGGGGCCAAAGAAGGAAAAGCCACACAAACACGCAAAAGCAAGCAAAACTCGGATTAAAACAAGACGTTTTGGGCTTAAGAATGCATGTGATAATTTCGTTTTCACGGCATTATCAAACATCAACTCAATTTTGCATTATCATTCATTATAATTCATTAACACGCATTATCACTAATTAGCATGAATTAGTATTCTACATCTTCTTCAATCATCAACCTTTAATCGTTATCACTATATTTCATCTCAAATCAAACGGCCACATTGGCATTGTTGAGAGTTTTCCAAATTGAGTCTTAATAGCGATTCCATGCAAAAGATTAGGCAAAAGAGTGCAACATAACCTTAATTTTGCATTAAATTGCATTATAATACATTAACATGCATTATCATTCATAACACGCATTATCATTCATGAGGAATATATAGATTTCAAAATAGGGTATTAATAGAGAATCCATTAAACGTATCGAAATTTTAGGTAAGAGAATGCAACATCACCTCAATTTTGCATTATCATGCATTATAATACATTAACACGCATTATCATTAATTAGCATGAATTATCATTCTACATCTTCTTCAATCATCAACCTTTGATCGTTATCACTATATTTCATATCAAATCAAACGGCCACATTGGCATTGTTGAGAGTTTTCCAAATTGAGTCTTAATAGCGATTCCATGCAAAAGATTAGGTAAAAGAGTGCAACATAACCTTAATTTTGCATTAAATTGCATTATAATACATTAACATGCATTATCATTCATAACACGCATTATCATTCATGAGCAATATATAGATTTCAAAATAGGGTAATAATAGAGAATCCATTAAACGTATCGAAATTTTAGGTAAGAGAATGCAACATCACCTCAATTTTGCATTATCATGCATTATAATATATTAACACGCATTATCATTAATTAGCATGAATTATCATTCTACATCTTCTTCAATCATCAACCTTTAATCGTTATCACTATATTTAATCTCAAATCAAACGGCCACATTGGCATTGTTGAGAGTTTTCCAAGTTGAGTCTTAATAGCGATTCCATGCAAAAGATTAGGCAAAAGAGTGCAACATAACCTTAATTTTGCATTAAATTGCATTATAATACATTAACATGCATTATCATTCATAACACGCATTATCATTCATGAGCAATATATAGATTTCAAAATAGGGTATTAATAGAGAATCCATTGAACGTATCGAAATTTTATGTAAGAGAATGCAACATCACCTCAATTTTGCATTATCATGCATTATAATGCATTAACACGCATTATCATTAATTAGCATGAATTATCATTCTACATCTTTTTCAATCATCAACCTTTGATCGTTATCACTATATTTCATCTCAAATCAAACGGCCACATTGGCATTGTAAATAGAGTCTTAATAGCGATTCCAAGCAAAAGATTTGGCAAAAGAGTGCAACATAACCTTAATTTTGCATTAAATTGCATTATAATACATTAACACGCATTATCATTCATGAGCAATATATAGATTTCAAAATAGGGTATTAATAGAGAATCCATTAAACGTATCGAAATTTTAGGTAAGAGAATGCAACATCATCATGCATTATAATACATTAACACGCATTATCATTAATTAGCATGAATTATCATTCTAAATCTTCTTCAATCATCAACCTTTGATCGTTATCACTATATTTCATCTCAAATCAAACGGCCACATTGGCATTGTTGAGAGTTTTCCAAATTGAGTCTTAATAGCGATTCCATGCAAAAGATTAGGCAAAAGAGTGCAACATAACCTTAATTTTGCATTAAATTGCATTATAATACATTAACATGCATTATCATTCATAACACGCATTATCATTCATGAGCATTATATAGATTTCAAAATTAATAGAGAATCCATTAAACGTATCGAAATTTTAGGTAAGAGAATGCAACATCACCTCAATTTTGCATTATCATGCATTATATTACATTAACACGCATTATCATTAATTAGCATTATTTATCATTCTACATCTTCTTCAATCATCAACATTTGATCGTTATCACTATATTTCATCTCAAATCAAACGACCACATTGGCATTGTTTAGAGTTTTCCAAATTGAGTCTTAATAGCGATTCCAAGCAAAAGATTTGGCAAAAGAGTGCAACATAACCTTAATTTTGCATTAAATTGCATTATAATACATTAACATGCATTATCATTCATAACACGCATTATCATTCATGAGCATTATATAGATTTCAAAATTAACAGAGAATCCATTAAACGTATCGAAATTTTAGGTAAGAGAATGCAACATCACCTCAATTTTGCATTATCATGCATTATATTACATTAACACGCATTATCATTAATTAGCATGAATTATCATTCTACATCTTCTTCAATCATCAACATTTGATCGTTATCACTATATTTCATCTCAAATCAAACGGCCACATTGTCATTGTTGAAAGTTTTCCAAATTGAGTCTTAATAGCTATTCCAAGCAAAAGATTTGGCAAAAGAGTGCAACATAACCTTAATTTTGCATTAAATTGCATTATAATACATTAACATGCATTATCATTCATAACACGCATTATCATTCATGAGCAATATATAGATTTCAAAATAGGGTATTAATAGAGAATCCATTAAACGTATCGAAATTTTATGTAAGAGAATGCAACTTCACCTCAATTTTGCATTATCATGCATTATAATGCATTAACACGCATTATCATTAATTAGCATGAATTATCATTCTATATCTTCTTCAATCATCAACCTTTGATCGTTATCACTATATTTCATCTCAAATCAAACGGCCACATTGGCATTGTTTAGAGCCAAATTGAGTCTTAATAGCGATTCCAAGCAAAAGATTTGGCAAAAGAGTGCAACATAACCTTAATTTTGCATTAAATTGCATTATAATACATTAACATGCATTATCATTCATAACACGCATTATCTTTCATGAGCAATATATAGATTTCAAAATATGGTATTAATAGAGAATCCATTAAACGTATCGAAATTTTAGGTAAGATAACGCAACATCAACTCAATTTTGCATTATCATGCATTATAATTCATTAACACGCATTATCATTAATTAGCATGAATTATCAGTCTACATCTTCTTCAATCATCAACCTTTAATAGTTATCACTATATTTCATCTCAAATCAAACGGCCACATTGGCATTGTTGAGAGTTTTCCAAATTGAGTCTTAATAGCGATTCCATGCAAAAGATTAGGCAAAATAGTGCAACATAACCTTAATTTTGCATTAAATTGCATTATAATACATTAACATGCATTATCATTCATAACACGCATTATCATTCATGAGCAATATATAGATTTCAAAATAGGGTATTAATAGCGAATCCATTAAACGTATCGAAATTTTAGGTAAGAGAATGCAACATCACCTCAATTTTGCATTATCATGCAATATAATACATTAACACGCATTATCATTAATTAGCATGAATTATCATTCTACATCTTCTTCAATCATCAACCTTTGATCGTTATCACTATATTTCATCTCAAATCAAACGGCCACATTGGCATTGTTGAGAGTTTTCCAAATTGAGTCTTAATAGCGATTCCATGCAAAAGATTAGGCAAAAGAGTGCAACATAACCTTAATTTTGCATTAAATTGCATTATAATACATTAACATGCATTATCATTCATAACACGCATTATCATTCATGAGCATTATATAGATTTCAAAATTAACAGAGAATCCATTAAACGTATCGAAATTTTAGGTAAGAGAATGCAACATCACCTCAATTTTGCATTATCATGCATTATATTACATTAACACGCATTATCATTAATTAGCATGAATTATCATTCTACATCTTCTTCAATCATCAACATTTGATCGTTATCACTATATTTCATCTCAAATCAAACGGCCACATTGTCATTGTTGAAAGTTTTCCAAATTGAGTCTTAATAGCTATTCCATGCAAAAGATTAGGCAAAAAAAGTGCAACATAACCTTAATTTTGCATTAAATTGCATTATAATACATTAACATGCATTATCATTCATAACACGCATTTTCATTCATGAGCAATATACAGATTTCAAAATAGGGTATTAATAGAGAATCCATTAAACGTATCGAAATTTTAGGTAAGAGAATGCAACATCACCTCAATTTTGCATTATCATGCATTATATTACATTAACACGCATTATCATTAATTAGCATGAATTATCATTCTACATCTTCTTCAATCATCAACCTTTAATCGTTATCACTATATTTCATCTCAAATCAAACGGCCACATTGGCATTTGTGAGAGTTTTCCAAATTGAGTCTTAATAGCGATTCCATGCAAAAGATTAGGCAAAAGAGTGCAACATAACCTTAATTTTGCATTAAATTGCATTATAATACATTAACATGCATTATCATTCATAACACGTATTATCATTCATGAGCAATATATAGATTTCAAAATAGGGTATTAATAGAGAATCCATTAAACGTATCGAAATTTTAGATAAGAGAATGCAACATCACCTCAATTTTGCATTACCCTGCATTATATTACATTAACACGCATTATCATTAATTAGCATGAATTATCATTCTACATCTTCTTCAATCATCAACATTTGATTATTATCACTATATTTCATCTCAAATCTAACGGCCACATTGGCATTGTTTAGAGTTTTCCAAATTGAGTCTTAATAGCGATTCCAAGCAAAAGATTTGGCAAAAGAGTGCAACATAACCTTAATTTTGCATTAAATTGCATTATAATACATTGACATGCATTATCATTCATAACACGCATTATCTTTCATGAGCAATATATAGATTTCAAAATAGGGTATTAATAGAGAATCCATTAAACGTATCGAAATTTTAGGTAAGAGAATGCAACATCACCTCAATTTTGCATTATCATGCATTATAATACATTAACACGCATTATCATTAATTAGCATGAATTATCATTCTACATCTTCTTCAATCATCAACCTTTGATCGTTATCACTATATTTCATCTCAAATCAAACGGCCACATTGTCATTGTTGAGAGTTTTCCAAATTGAGTCTTAATAGCGATTCCATGCAAAAGAATAGGCAAAAGAGTGCAACATAACCTTAATTTTGCATTAAATTGCATTGTAATACATTAACATGCATTATCATTCATAACACGCATTATCATTAATGAGCAATATATAGATTTCAAAATAGGGTATTAATAGAGAATCCATTAAACGTATCGAAATTTTAGGTAAGAGAATGCAACATCACCTCAATTTTGCATTATCATGCATTATAATATATTAACACGCATTATCATTAATTAGCATGAATTATCATTCTACATTTTCTTCAATCATCAACCTTTAATCGTTATCACTATATTTCATCTCAAATCAAACGGCCACACTGGCATTGTTGAGAGTTTTCCAAATTGAGTCTTAATAGCGATTCCATGCAAAAGATAAGGCAAAAGAGTGCAACATAACCTTAATTTTGCATTAAATTGCATTATAATACATTAACATGCATTATCATTCATAACACGTATTATCTTTCATGAGCAATATATAGATTTCAAAATAGGGTATTAATAGAGAATCCATTAAACGTATCGAAATTTTAGGAAAGAGAATGCAACATCACCTCAATTTTGCATTATCATGCATTATAATGCATTAACACGCATTATAATTAATTTGCATGAATTATCATTCTACATCTTCTTCAATCATCAACCTTTGATCGTTATCACTATATTTCATCTCAAATCAAACGGCCACATTGGCATTGTTTAGAGTTTTCCAAATTGAGTCTTAATAGCGATTCCAAGCAAAAGATTTGGCAAAAGAGTGCAACATAACCTTAATTTTGCATTAAATTGCATTATAATACATTAACATGCATTATCATTCATAACACGCATTATCTTTCATGAGCAATATATAGATTTCAAAATAGGGTATTAATAGAGAATCCATTAAACGTATCGAAATTTTAGGTAAGATAATGCAACATCAACTCAATTTTGCATTATCATGCATCATAATTCATTAACACGCATTATCATTAGTTAGCATGAATTATCATTCTACATATTCTTCAATCATCAACCTTTAATCGTTATCACTATATTTCATCTCAAATCAAACGGCCACATTGGCATTGTTGAAAGTTTCCAAATTGAGTCTTAATAGCGATTCCATGCAAAAGATTAGGCAAAAGAGTGCAACATAACCATAATTTTGCATTAAATTGCATTATAATACATTAACATGCATTATCATTCATAATACGCATTATCATTCATGAGCAATATATAGATTTCAAAATAGGGTATTAATAGAGAATCCATTAAACGTATCGAAATTTTAGGTAAGAGAATGCAACATCACCTCAATTATGCATTATCATGCATTATAATACATTAACACTCATTATCATTAATTAACATGAATTATCATTCTACATCTTCTTCAATCATCAACCTTTGATCGTTATCACTATATTTCATATCAAATCAAACGGCCACATTGGCATTGTTGAGAGTTTTCCAAATTGAGTCTTAATAGCGATTCCATGCAAAAGATTAGGCAAAAGAGTGCAACATAACCTTAATTTTGCATTAAATTGCATTATAATACATTAACATGCATTATCATTCATAACACGCATTATCATTCATGAGCAATATATAGATTTCAAAATAGTGTATTAATAGAGAATCCATTGAACGTATCGAAATTTTATGTAAGAGAATGCAACATCACCTCAATTTTGCATTATCATGCATTATAATGCATTAACACGCATTATCATTAATTAGCATGAATTATCATTCTACATCTTCTTCAATCATCAACCGTTGATCGTTATCACTATATTTCATCTCAAATCAAACGGCCACATTGGCATTGTTTAGAGTTTTCGAAATTGAGTCTTAATAGCGATTCCAAGCAAAAGATTTGGAAAAGGAGTGCAACATAACCTTAATTTTGCATTAAATTGCATTATAATACATTAACATGCATTATCATTCATAACACGCATTATCTTTCATGAGCAATATATAGATTTCAAAATAGGGTATTAATAGCGAATCCATTAAACGTATCGAAATTTTAGGTAAGAGAATGCAACATCACCTCAATTTTGCATTATCATGCAATATAATACATTAACACGCATTATCATTAATTAGCATGAATTATCATTCTACATCTTCTTCAATCATCAACCTTTGATCGTTATCACTATATTTCATCTCAAATCAAACGGCCACATTGGCATTGTTGAGAGTTTTCCAAATTGAGTCTTAATAGCGATTCCATGCAAAAGATTAGGCAAAAGAGTGCAACATAACCTTAATTTTGCATTAAATTGCATTATAATACATTAACATGCATTATCATTCATAACACGCATTATCATTCATGAGCATTATATAGATTTCAAAATTAACAGAGAATCCATTAAACGTATCGAAATTTTAGGTAAGAGAATGCAACATCACCTCAATTTTGCATTATCATGCATTATATTACATTAACACGCATTATCATTAATTATCATGAATTATCATTCTACATCTTCTTCAATCATCAACATTTGATCGTTATCACTATATTTCATCTCAAATCAAACGGCCACATTGTCATTGTTGAAAGTTTTCCAAATTGAGTCTTAATAGCTATTCCATGCAAAAGATTAGGCAAAAAAAGTGCAACATAACCTTAATTTTGCATTAAATTGCATTATAATACATTAACATGCATTATCATTCATAACACGCATTTTCATTCATGAGCAATATACAGATTTCAAAATAGGGTATTAATAGAGAATCCATTAAACGTATCGAAATTTTAGGTAAGAGAATGCAACATCACCTCAATTTTGCATTATCATGCATTATATTACATTAACACGCATTATCATTAATTAGCATGAATTATCATTCTACATCTTCTTCAATCATCAACCTTTAATCGTTATCACTATATTTCATCTCAAATCAAACGGCCACATTGGCATTTGTGAGAGTTTTCCAAATTGAGTCTTAATAGCGATTCCATGCAAAAGATTAGGCAAAAGAGTGCAACATAACCTTAATTTTGCATTAAATTGCATTATAATACATTAACATGCATTATCATTCATAACACGTATTATCATTCATGAGCAATATATAGATTTCAAAATAGGGTATTAATAGAGAATCCATTAAACGTATCGAAATTTTAGATAAGAGAATGCAACATCACCTCAATTTTGCATTACCCTGCATTATATTACATTAACACGCATTATCATTAATTAGCATGAATTATCATTCTACATCTTCTTCAATCATCAACATTTGATTATTATCACTATATTTCATCTCAAATCTAACGGCCACATTGGCATTGTTTAGAGTTTTCCAAATTGAGTCTTAATAGCGATTCCAAGCAAAAGATTTGGCAAAAGAGTGCAACATAACCTTAATTTTGCATTAAATTGCATTATAATACATTGACATGCATTATCATTCATAACACGCATTATCTTTCATGAGCAATATATAGATTTCAAAATAGGGTATTAATAGAGAATCCATTAAACGTATCGAAATTTTAGGTAAGAGAATGCAACATCACCTCAATTTTGCATTATCATGCATTATAATACATTAACACGCATTATCATTAATTAGCATGAATTATCATTCTACATCTTCTTCAATCATCAACCTTTGATCGTTATCACTATATTTCATCTCAAATCAAACGGCCACATTGTCATTGTTGAGAGTTTTCCAAATTGAGTCTTAATAGCGATTCCATGCAAAAGAATAGGCAAAAGAGTGCAACATAACCTTAATTTTGCATTAAATTGCATTGTAATACATTAACATGCATTATCATTCATAACACGCATTATCATTCATGAGCAATATATAGATTTCAAAATAGGGTATTAATAGAGAATCCATTAAACGTATCGAAATTTTAGGTAAGAGAATGCAACATCACCTCAATTTTGCATTATCATGCATTATAATATATTAACACGCATTATCATTAATTAGCATGAATAATCATTCTACATTTTCTTCAATCATCAACCTTTAATCGTTATCACTATATTTCATCTCAAATCAAACGGCCACACTGGCATTGTTGAGAGTTTTCCAAATTGAGTCTTAATAGCGATTCCATGCAAAAGATAAGGCAAAAGAGTGCAACATAACCTTAATTTTGCATTAAATTGCATTATAATACATTAACATGCATTATCATTCATAACACGTATTATCTTTCATGAGCAATATATAGATTTCAAAATAGGGTATTAATAGAGAATCCATTAAACGTATCGAAATTTTAGGAAAGAGAATGCAACATCACCTCAATTTTGCATTATCATGCATTATAATGCATTAACACGCATTATAATTAATTTGCATGAATTATCATTCTACATCTTCTTCAATCATCAACCTTTGATCGTTATCACTATATTTCATCTCAAATCAAACGGCCACATTGGCATTGTTTAGAGTTTTCCAAATTGAGTCTTAATAGCGATTCCAAGCAAAAGATTTGGCAAAAGAGTGCAACATAACCTTAAATTTGCATTAAATTGCATTATAATACATTAACATGCATTATCATTCATAACACGCATTATCTTTCATGAGCAATATATAGATTTCAAAATAGGGTATTAATAGAGAATCCATTAAACGTATCGAAATTTTAGGTAAGATAATGCAACATCAATTCAATTTTGCATTATCATGCATCATAATTCATTAACACGCATTATCATTAGTTAGCATGAATTATCATTCTACATATTCTTCAATCATCAACCTTTAATCGTTATCACTATATTTCATCTCAAATCAAACGGCCACATTGGCATTGTTGAAAGTTTCCAAATTGAGTCTTAATAGCGATTCCATGCAAAAGATTAGGCAAAAGAGTGCAACATAACCATAATTTTGCATTAAATTGCATTATAATACATTAACATGCATTATCATTCATAATACGCATTATCATTCATGAGCAATATATAGATTTCAAAATAGGGTATTAATAGAGAATCCATTAAACGTATCGAAATTTTAGGTAAGAGAATGCAACATCACCTCAATTATGCATTATCATGCATTATAATACATTAACACTCATTATCATTAATTAACATGAATTATCATTCTACATCTTCTTCAATCATCAACCTTTGATCGTTATCACTATATTTCATATCAAATCAAACGGCCACATTGGCATTGTTGAGAGTTTTCCAAATTGAGTCTTAATAGCGATTCCATGCAAAAGATTAGGCAAAAGAGTGCAACATAACCTTAATTTTGCATTAAATTGCATTATAATACATTAACATGCATTATCATTCATAACACGCATTATCATTCATGAGCAATATATAGATTTCAAAATAGTGTATTAATAGAGAATCCATTGAACGTATCGAAATTTTATGTAAGAGAATGCAACATCACCTCAATTTTGCATTATCATGCATTATAATGCATTAACACGCATTATCATTAATTAGCATGAATTATCATTCTACATCTTCTTCAATCATCAACCGTTGATCGTTATCACTATATTTCATCTCAAATCAAACGGCCACATTGGCATTGTTTAGAGTTTTCCAAATTGAGTCTTAATAGCGATTCCAAGCAAAAGATTTGGAAAAGGAGTGCAACATAACCTTAATTTTGCATTAAATTGCATTATAATACATTAACATGCATTATCATTCATAACACGCATTATCTTTCATGAGCAATATATAGATTTCAAAATAGGGTATTAATAGAGAATCTATTAAACGTATCGAAATTTTAGGTAAGATAATGCAACATCAACTCAATTTTGCATTATCATGCATTATAATTCATTAACACGCATTATCATTAATTAGCATGAATTATCATTCTACATCTTCTTCAATCATCAACCTTTAATCGTTATCACTATATTTCATCTCAAATCAAACGGCCACATTGGCATTGTTGAAAGTTTTCCAAATTGAGTCTTAATAGCGATTCCATGCAAAAGATTAGGCAAAATAGTGCAACATAACCTTAATTTTGCATTAAATTGCATTATAATACATTAACATGCATTATCATTCATAACACGCATTATCATTTATGAGCATTATATAGATTTCAAAATAGGGTATTAATAGATAATCCATTAAACGTATCGAAATTTTAGGTAAGAGAATGCAACATCATCTCAATTTTGCATTATCATGCATTATAATACATTAACACGCATTATCATTAATTAGCATGAATTATCATTCTACATCTTCTTCAATCATCAACCTTTAATCGTTATCACTATATTTCATCTCAAACCAAACGGCCACATTGGCATTGTTGAGAGTTTTCCAAATTGAGTCTTAATAGCGATTCCATGCAAAAGATTAGGCAAAATAGTGCAACATAACCTTAATTTTGCATTAAATTGCATTATAATACATTAACATGCATTATCATTCATAACACGCATTATCATTCATGAGCAATATATAGATTTCAAAATAGGGTATTAATAGAGAATCCATTAAACGTATCGAAATTTTAGGTAAGAGAATGCAACATCACCTCAATTTTGCATTATCATGCATTATAATATATTAACACGCATTATCATTAATTAGCATGAATTATCATTCTACATCTTCTTCAATCATCAACCTTTAATCGTTATCACTATATTTCATCTCAAATCAAACGGCCACACTGGCATTGTTGAGAGTTTTCCAAATTGAGTCTTAATAGCGATTCCATGCAAAAGATTAGGCAAAAGAATGCAACATAACCTTAATTTTGCATTAAATTGCATTATAATACTTTAACATGCATTATCATTCATAACACGCATTTTCATTCATTAGCAATATATAGATTTCAAAATATGGTATTAATAGAGAATCCATTAAACGTATCGAAATCTTAGGTAAGAGATGCAACATCACTAATTTTGCATTATCATGTATTGTAATTCATTAACACGCATTATCATTAATTAGCATGAATTATCATTCTACATCTTCTTCAATCATCAACCTTTGATCGTTATCACTATATTTCATCTCAAATCAAACGGCCACATTGGCATTGTTGAGAGTTTTCCAAATTGAGTCTTAATAGCGATTCCATGCAAAAGATTAGGCAAAAAAAGCGCAACATAACCTTAATTTTGCATTAAATTGCATTATAATACATTAACATGCATTATCATTCATAACACGCATCAACCTTTAATCGTTATCACTATATTTCATCTCAAATCAAACGGCCACATTGGCATTGTTGAGAGTTTTCCAAATTGAGTCTTAATAGCGATTCCATGCAAAAGATTAGGCAAAAGAGTGCAACATAAACTTAATTTTGCAGTTAATTGCATTATAATACATTAACATGCATTATCATTCATAACACGCATTATCATTCATGAGCAATATATAGATTTCAAAATAGGGTATTAATAGAGAATCCATTAAACGTATCGAAATTTTATGTAAGAGAATGCAACATGAGCAATATATAGATTTGAAAATAGGGAATTAATAGAGAATCCACTAAACGTATCGAAATTTTAGGTAAGAGAATGCAACATCACCTCAATTTTGCATTATCATGCATTATAATACATTAACACGCATTATCATTAATTAGCATGAAATATCATTCTACATCTTCTTCAATCATCAACCTTTGATCGTTATCACAATATTTCATCTCAAATCAAACGGCCACATTGGCATTGTTTAGAGTTTTCCAAATTGAGTCTTAATAGCGATTCCAAGCAAATTATTAGGCAAAAGAGTGCAACATAACCTTAATTTTGCATTAAATTGCATTATAATACATTAACATGCATTATCATTCATAACACGCATTATCATTCATGAGCAATAAATAGATTTCAAAATATGGTATTAATAGAGAATCCATTAAACGTATCGAAATTTTAGGTAAGAGAATGCAACATCACCTCAATTTTGCATTATCATGCACTATAATACATTAACACGCATTATCATTAATTAGCATGAATTATCATTCTACATCTTCTTCAATCATCAACCTTTAATCGTTATCACTATATTTAATCTCAAATCAAACGGCCACATTGGCATTGTTGATAGTTTTCCAAATTGAGTCTCAATAGCGATTCCATGCAAAATATTAGGCAAAGAGTGCAACATAACATTAATTTTGCATTATAATACATTAACATGCATTATCATTCATAACACGCATTATCATTCATGAGCATTATATAGATTTCAAAATTAATAGATAATCCATTAAACGTATCGAAATTTTAGGTAAGAGAATGCAACATCACCTCAATTTTGCATTATCATGCATTATATTACATTAACACGAATTATCATTAATTAGCATGAATTATCATTCTACATCTTCTTCAATCATCAACCTTTAATCGTTATAACTATATTTAATCTCAAATCAAACGGCCACATTGGCATTGTTGAGAGTTTTCCAAATTGAGTCTTAATAGTGATTACATGCAAAAGATTAGGCAAAAGAGTGCAACATAACCTTAATTTTGCATTAAATTGTATTATAATACATTAACATGCATTATCATTCATAACACGCATTATCATTCATGAGCAATATATAGATTTCAAAATAGGGTATTAGTAGAGAATCCATTAAACGTATCAAAATTTTAGGTAAGAGAATGCAACATTACCTCAATTTTGCATTATCATACATTATAATACATTAACACGCATTATCATTAATTAGCATGAATTATCATTCTACATTTTCTTCAATCATCAACCTTTGATCGTTATCACTATATTTCATCTCAAATCAAACGGCCACATTGGCATTGTTGAGAGTTTTCCAAATTGAGTCTTAATAGCGATTCCATGCAAAAGATTAGGCAAAAAAAGTGCAATATAACCTTAATTTTGCATTAAATTACATTATAATACATTAACATGCATTATCATTCATAACATGCATTATCTTTCATGAGCGATATATAGATTTCAAAATAGGGTATTAATAGAGAATCCATTAAACGTATCGAAATTTTAGGTAAGATAATGCAACATCAACTCTATTTTGTATTATCATGCATTATAATTCATTAACACGCATTATCATTAATTAGCATGAATTATCAGTCTACATCTTCTTCAATCATCAACCTTTAATCGTTATCACTATATTTCATCTCAAATCAAACGGCCACATTGGCATTGTTGAGAGTTTTCCAAATTGAGTCTTAATAGCGATTTCATGCAAAAGATTAGGCAAAAGAGTGCAACATAACCTTAATTTTGCATTAAATTGCATTATAATACATTAACATGCATTATCATTCATAACACGCATTATCATTCATGAGCAATATATAGATTTCAAAATAGGGTATTAATAGAGAATCCATTAAACGTATCGAAATTTTATGTAAGAGAATGCAACTTCACCTCAATTTTGCATTATCATGCATTATAATGCATTAACACGCATTATCATTTATTAGCATGAATTATCATTCTACATCTTCTTCAATCATGAACCTTTGATCGTTATCACTATATTTCATCTCAAATCGAACGGCCACATTGGCATTGTTTAGAGCCAAATTGAGTCTAAATAGCGATTCCAAGCAAAGGATTTGGCAAAAGAGTGCTACAAAACCTTAATTTTGCATTAAATTGCATTATAATACATTAACATGCATTATCATTCATAACACGCATTATCATTCATGAGCAATATATAGATTTCAAAAAAGGGTATTAATAGAGAATCCATTAAACGTATCGAAATTTTATGTAAGAGAATGCAACTTCACCTCAATTTTGCATTATCATGCATTATAATACATTAACACGCATTATCATTAATTAGCTTGAATTATTATTCTACATCTTCTTCAATCATCAACCTTTAATCGTTATCACTATATTTAATCTCAAATCAAACGGCCACATTGGCATTGTTGAGAGTTTTCCAAATTGAGTCTCAATAGCGATTCCATGCAAAATATTAGGCAAATACATAACCTTAATTTTGCATTATAATACATTAACATGCATTATCATTCATAACACGCATTATCATTCATGAGCATTATATAGATTTAAAAATTAATAGAGAATCCATTAAACGTATCGAAATTTTAGGTAAGAGAATGCAACATCACCTCAATTTTGCATTATCATGCATTATAATACATTAACACGCATTATCATTAATTAGCATGAATTATCATTCTACAATTTCTTCAATCATCAACCTTTAATCGTTATCACTATATTTCATCTCAAACCAAACGACCACATTGGCATTGTTGAAAGTTTTCCAAATTGAGTCTTAATAGCGATTCCATGCAAAAGATTACGCAAAAGAGTGCAACATAACCTTAATTTTGCATTAAATTGCATTATAATACATTAACATGCATTATCATTCATAACACGCATTATCATTCATGAGCAATATATAGATTTCAAAATAGGGTATTAATAGAGAATCCATTAAACGTATAGAAATTTTAGGTAAGAGAATGCAACATCACCTCAATTTTGCATTATCATGCATTATAATACATTAACACGCATTATCATTAATTAGCATGAATTATCATTCTACATCTTCTTCAATCATCAACCTTTGATCGTTATCACTATATTTCATCTCAAATCAAACGGCCACATTGGCATTGTTGAAAGTGTTCCAAATTGAGTCTTAATAGCGATTCAATACAAAAGATTAGGCAAAAAAAGTGCAACATAACCTTAATTTTGCATTAAATTGCATTATAATACATTAACATGCATTATCATTCATAACACGCATTATCATTCATGAGCAATATATAGATTTCAAAATAGGGTATTAATAGAGAATCTATTAAACATATCGAAATTTTAGGTAAGAGAATGCAACATCACCTCAATTTTGCATTATCATGCATTATAACACATTAACATGCATTATCATTAATTAGCATTAATTATCATTCTACATCTTCTTCAATCATCAACCTTTGATCGTTATCACTATATTTCATCTCAAATCAAACGGCCACATTGGCATTGTTGAGAGTTTTCCAAATTGAGTCTTAATAGCGATTCCATGCAAAAGATTTGGTAAAAGAGTGCAACATAACCTTAATTTTGCATTAAATTGCATTATAATACATTAACATGCATTATCATTCATAACACGCATTATCTTTCATGAGCAATATATAGATTTCAAAATAGGGTATTAATAGAGAATCCATTAAACGTATCGAAATTTTAGGTAAGATAATGCAACATCAACTCAATTTTGCATTATAATGCATTAACACGCATTATCATTAATTAGCATGAATTATCATTCTACATCTTCTTCAATCATCAACCTTTGATCGTTATCACTATATTTCATCTCAAATCAAACGGCCACATTGGCATTGTTTAGAGTTTTCCAAATTGAGTCTTAATAGCGATTCCAAGCAAAAGATTAGGCAAAAGAGTGCAACATAACCTTAATTTTGAATTTAATTGCATTATAATACTTTAACATGCATTATTATTCATAACACGCATTTTCATTCATAAGCAATATATAGATTTCCAAATAGGGTATTAATAGAGAATCCATTAAACGTATCGAAATCTTAGGTAAGAGATGCAACATCACCTCAATTTTGCATTATCTTGTATTGTAATTCATTAACACGCATTATCATTAATTAGCATGAATTATCATTCTACATCTTCTTCAATCATCAACCTTTGATCGTTATCACTATATTTCATCTCAAATCAAACGGCCACATTGGCCTTGTTGAAAGTTTTCCAAATTGAGTCTTAATAGCGATTCCATGCAAAAGATTAGGCAAAAAAAGCGCAACATAACCTTAATTCTGCATTAAATTGCATTATAATACATTAACATGCATTATCATTCATAACACGCATTATCATTCATGAGCAATATATAGATTTCAAAATAGGGTATTAATAGAGAATCCACTAAACGTATCGAAATTTTAGGTAAGAGAATGCAACATCACCTCAATTTTGCATTATCATGCATTATAATACATTAACACGCATTATCATTAATTAGCATGAAATATCAGTCTACATCTTCTTCAATCATCAACCTTTAATCATTATCACTATATTTCATCTCAAATCAAACGGCCACATTGGCATTGTTGAGAGTTTTCCAAATTGAGTCTTAATAGCGATTACATGCAAAAGATTAGGCAAAAGAGTGCAACATAACCTTAATTTTGCATTAAATTGCATTATAATACATTAACATGCATTATCATTCATAACACGCATTATCATTCATGAGCAATATATAGATTTTAAAATAGGGTATTAATAGAGAATTTATTAAACGTATCGAAATTTTATGTAAGAGAATGCAACATCACCTCAATTTTGCATTATCATGCATTATAATGCATTAACACGCATTATCATTAATTAGCATGAATTATCATTCTACATCTTCTTCAATCATCAACCTTTGATCGTTATCACAATATTTTATCTCAAATCAAACGGCCACATTGGCATTGTTTAGAGTTTTCCAAATTGAGTCTTAATAGCGATTCCAAGCAAATGATTAGGCAAAAGAGTGCAACATAATCTTAATTTTGCATTAAATTGCATTATAATACATTAACATGCATTATCATTCATAACACGCATTATCATTCATGAGCAATATATAGATTTCAAAATAGGGTATTAACAGAGAATCTATTAAACATATCGAAATTTTAGGTAAGAGAATGCAACATCACCTCAATTTTGCATTATCATGCATTATAATACATTAACATGCATTATCATTAATTAGCATGAATTATCATTCTACATCTTCTTCAATCATCAACCTTTGATCGTTATCACTATATTTAATCTCAAATCAAACGGCCACATTGGCATTGTTGAGAGTTTTCCAAATTGAGTCTCAATAGCGATTCCATGCAAAATATTAGGCAAATACATAACCTTAATTTTGCATTATAATACATTAACATGCATTATCATTCATAACACGCATTATCATTCATGAGCATTATATAGATTTAAAAATTAATAGAGAATCCATTAAACGTATCGAAATTTTAGGTAAGAGAATGCAACATCACCTCAATTTTGCATTATCATGCATTATAATACATTAACACGCATTATCATTAATTAGCATGAATTATCATTCTACATTTTCTTCAATCATCAACCTTTAATCGTTATCACTATATTTCATCTCAAACCAAACGACCACATTGGCATTGTTGAAAGTTTTCCAAATTGAGTCTTAATAGCGATTCCATGCAAAAGATTACGCAAAAGAGTGCAACATAACCTTAATTTTGCATTAAATTGCATTATAATACATTAACATGCATTATCATTCATAACACGCATTATCATTCATGAGCAATATATAGATTTTAAAATAGGGTATTAATAGAGAATTTATTAAACGTATCGAAATTTTATGTAAGAGAATGCAACATCACCTCAATTTTGCATTATCATGCATTATAATGCATTAACACGCATTATCATTAATTAGCATGAATTATCATTCTACATCTTCTTCAATCATCAACCTTTGATCGTTATCACAATATTTTATCTCAAATCAAACGGCCACATTGGCATTGTTTAGAGTTTTCCAAATTGAGTCTTAATAGCGATTCCAAGCAAATGATTAGGCAAAAGAGTGCAACATAATCTTAATTTTGCATTAAATTGCATTATAATACATTAACATGCATTATCATTCATAACACGCATTATCATTCATGAGCAATATATAGATTTCAAAATAGGGTATTAACAGAGAATCTATTAAACATATCGAAATTTTAGGTAAGAGAATGCAACATCACCTCAATTTTGCATTATCATGCATTATAATACATTAACATGCATTATCATTAATTAGCATGAATTATCATTCTACATCTTCTTCAATCATCAACCTTTGATCGTTATCACTATATTTAATCTCAAATCAAACGGCCACATTGGCATTGTTGAGAGTTTTCCAAATTGAGTCTCAATAGCGATTCCATGCAAAATATTAGGCAAATACATAACCTTAATTTTGCATTATAATACATTAACATGCATTATCATTCATAACACGCATTATCATTCATGAGCATTATATAGATTTAAAAATTAATAGAGAATCCATTAAACGTATCGAAATTTTAGGTAAGAGAATGCAACATCACCTCAATTTTGCATTATCATGCATTATAATACATTAACACGCATTATCATTAATTAGCATGAATTATCATTCTACATTTTCTTCAATCATCAACCTTTAATCGTTATCACTATATTTCATCTCAAACCAAACGACCACATTGGCATTGTTGAAAGTTTTCCAAATTGAGTCTTAATAGCGATTCCATGCAAAAGATTACGCAAAAGAGTGCAACATAACCTTAATTTTGCATTAAATTGCATTATAATACATTAACATGCATTATCATTCATAACACGCATTATCATTCAAGATCAATATATAGATTTCAAAATAGGGCATTAATAGAGAATCCATTAAACGTATCGAAATTTTAGGTAAGAGAATGCAACATCACCTCAATTTTGCATTATCATGCATTATAATACATTAACACGCATTATCATTAATTAGCATGAATTATCATTCTACATCTTCTTCAATCATCAACCTTTGATCGTTATCACTATATTTCATCTCAAATCAAACGGCCACATTGGCATTGTTGTAAGTTTTCCAAATTGAGTCTTAATAGTGATTCAATGCAAAAGATTAGGCAAAAAAAGTGCAACATAACCTTAATTTTGCATTAAATTGCATTATAATACATTAACATGCATTATCATTCATAACACGCATTATCATTCATGAGCAATATATAGATTTCAAAATAGGGTATTAATAGAGAATCTATTAAACATATCGAAATTTTAGGTAAGAGAATGCAACATCACCTCAATTTTGCATTATCATGCATTATAATACATTAACATGCATTATCATTAATTAGCATTAATTATCATTCTACATCTTCTTCAATCATCAACCTTTGATCGTTATCACTATATTTCATCTCAAATCAAACGGCCACATTGGCATTGTTGAGAGTTTTCCAAATTGAGTCTTAATAGCGATTCCATGCAAAAGATTTGGTAAAAGAGTGCAACATAACCTTAATTTTGCATTAAATTGCATTATAATACATTAACATGCATTATCATTCATAACACGCATTATCTTTCATGAGCAATATATAGATTTCAAAATAGGGTATTAATAGAGAATCCATTAAACGTATCGAAATTTTAGGTAAGATAATGCAACATCAACTCAATTTTGCATTATAATGCATTAACACGCATTATCATTAATTAGCATGAATTATCATTCTACATCTTCTTCAATCATCAACCTTTGATCGTTATCACTATATTTCATCTCAAATCAAACGGCCACATTGGCATTGTTTAGAGTTTTACAAATTGAGTCTTAATAGCGATTACAAGCAAAAGATTAGGCAAAAGAGTGCAACATAACCTTAATTTTGCATTTAATTGCATTATAATACTTTAACATGCATTATTATTCATAACACGCATTATCTTTCATGAGCAATATATAGATTTCCAAATAGGGTATTAATAGAGAATCCATTAAACGTATCGAAATTTTAGGTAAGAGAATGCAATATCACCTCAATTTTGCATTATCATGCATTATAATACATTAACACGCATTATCATTAATTAGCATGAATTATTATTCTACATCTTCTTCAATCATCAACCTTTAATCGTTATCACTATATTTAATCTCAAATCAAACGGCCACATTGGCATTGTTGAGAGTTTTCCAAATTGAGTCTCAATAGCGATTCCATGCAAAATATTAGGCAAATACATAACCTTAATTTTGCATTATAATACATTAACATGCATTATCATTCATAACACGCATCATCATTCATGAGCATTATATAGATTTAAAAATTAATAGAGAATCCATTAAACGTATCGAAATTTTAGGTAAGAGAATGCAACATCACCTCAATTTTGCATTATCATGCATTATAATACATTAACACGCATTATCATTAATTAGCATGAATTATCATTCCACATTTTCTTCAATTATCAACCTTTAATCGTTATCACTATATTTCATCTCAAACCAAACGACCACATTGGCATTGTTGAAAGTTTTCCAAATTGAGTCTTAATAGCGATTCCATGCAAAAGATTACGCAAAAGAGTGCAACATAACCTTAATTTTGCATTAAATTGCATTATAATACATTAACATGCATTATCATTCATAACACGCATTATCATTCAAGATCAATATATAGATTTCAAAATAGGGCATTAATAGAGAATCCATTAAACGTATCGAAATTTTAGGTAAGAGAATGCAACATCACCTCAATTTTGCATTATAATGCATTATAATACATTAACACGCATTATCATTAATTAGCATGAATTATCATTCTACATCTTCTTCGATCATCAACCTTTGATCGTTATCACTATATTTCATCTCAAATCAAACGGCCAAATTGGCATTGTTGAAAGTTTTCCAAATTGAGTCTTAATAGCGATTCCATGCAAAAGATTAGGCAAAAAAAGTGCAACATAACCTTAATTTTGCATTAAATTGCATTATAATACATTAACATGCATTATCATTCATAACACGCATTATCATTCATGAGCAATATATAGATTTCAAAATAGGGTATTAATAGAGAATCCATTAAACGTATAGAAATTTTAGGTAAGAGAATGCAACATCACCTCAATTTTGCATTATCATGCATTATAATACATTAACACGCATTATCATTAATTAGCATGAATTATCATTCTACATCTTCTTCAATCATCAACCTTTGATCGTTATCACTATATTTCATCTCAAATCAAACGGCCACATTGGCATTGTTGAAAGTTTTCCAAATTGAGTCTTAATAGCGATTCAATGCAAAAGATTAGGCAAAAAAAGTGCAACATAACCTTAATTTTGCATTAAATTGCATTATAATACATTAACATGCATTATCATTCATGAGCAATATATAGATTTCAAAATAGGGTATTAATAGAGAATCTATTAAACATATCGAAATTTTAGGTAAGAGAATGCAACATCACCTCAATTTTGCATTATCATGCATTATAATACATTAACATGCATTATCATTAATTAGCATTAATTATCATTCTACATCTTCTTCAATCATCAACCTTTGATCGTTATCACTATATTTCATCTCAAATCAAACGGCCACATTGGCATTGTTGAGAGTTTTCCAAATTGAGTCTTAATAGCGATTCCATGCAAAAGATTTGGTAAAAGAGTGCAACATAACCTTAATTTTGCATTAAATTGCATTATAATACATTAACATGCATTATCATTCATAACACGCATTATCTTTCATGAGCAATATATAGATTTCAAAATAGGGTATTAATAGAGAATCCATTAAACGTATCGAAATTTTAGGTAAGATAATGCAACATCAACTCAATTTTGCATTATAATGCATTAACACGCATTATCATTAATTAGCATGAATTATCATTCTACATCTTCTTCAATCATCAACCTTTGATCGTTATCACTATATTTCATCTCAAATCAAACGGCCACATTGGCATTGTTTAGAGTTTTCCAAATTGAGTCTTAATAGCGATTCCAAGCAAAAGATTAGGCAAAAGAGTGCACCATAACCTTAATTTTGCATTTAATTGCATTATAATACTTTAACATGCATTATTATTCATAACACGCATTTTCATTCATAAGCAATATATAGATTTCCAAATAGGGTATTAATAGATAATCCATTAAACGTATCGAAATCTTAGGTAAGAGATGCAACATCACCTCAATTTTGCATTTTCTTGTATTGTAATTCATTAACACGCATTATCATTAATTAGCATGAATTATCATTCTACATCTTCTTCAATCATCAACCTTTGATCGTTATCACTATATTTCATCTCAAATCAAACGGCCACATTGGCATTGTTGAAAGTTTTCCAAATTGAGTCTTAATATCGATTCCATGCAAAAGATTAGGCAAAAAAAGCGCAACATAACCTTAATTCTGCATTAAATTGCATTATAATACATTAACATGCATTATCATTCATAACACGCATTATCATTCATGAGCAATATATAGATTTCAAAATAGGGTATTAATAGAGAATCCACTAAACGTGTCGAAATTTTAGGTAAGAGAATGCAACATCACCTCAATTTTGCATTATCATGCATTATAATACATTAACACGCATTATCATTAATTAGCATGAAATATCAGTCTACATCTTCTTCAATCATCAACCTTTAATCATTATCACTATATTTCATCTCAAATCAAACGGCCACATTGGCATTGTTGAGAGTTTTCCAAATTGAGTCTTAATAGCGATTACATGCAAAAGATTAGGCAAAAGAGTGCAACATAACCTTAATTTTGCATTAAATTGCATTATAATACATTAACATGCATTATCATTCATAACACGCATTATCATTCATGAGCAATATATAGATTTCAAAATAGGGTATTAATAGAGAATCTATTAAACATATCGAAATTTTAGGTAAGAGAATGCAACATCACCTCAATTTTGCATTATCATGCATTATAATACATTAACATGCATTATCATTAATTAGCATTAATTATCATTCTACATCTTCTTCAATCATCAACCTTTGATCGTTATCACTATATTTCATCTCAAATCAAACGGCCACATTGGCATTGTTGAGAGTTTTCCAAATTGAGTCTTAATAGCGATTCCATGCAAAAGATTTGGGAAAAGAGTGCAACATAACCTTAATTTTGCATTAAATTGCATTATAATACATTAACATGCATTATCATTCATAACACGCATTATCTTTCATGAGCAATATATAGATTTCAAAATAGGGTATTAATAGAGAATCCATTAAACGTATCGAAATTTTAGGTAAGATAATGCAACATCAACTCAATTTTGCATTATAATGCATTAACACGCATTATCATTAATTAGCATGAATTATCATTCTACATCTTCTTCAATCATCAACCTTTGATCGTTATCACTATATTTCATCTCAAATCAAACGGCCACATTGGCATTGTTTAGAGTTTTCCAAATTGAGTCTTAATAGCGATTCCAAGCAAAAGATTAGGCAAAAGAGTGCAACATAACCTTAATTTTGCATTTAATTGCATTATAATACTTTAACATGCATTATTATTCATAACACGCATTTTCATTCATAAGCAATATATAGATTTCCAAATAGGGTATTAATAGAGAATCCATTAAACGTATCGAAATCTTAGGTAAGAGATGCAACATCACCTCAATTTTGCATTATCTTGTATTGTAATTCATTAACACGCATTATCATTAATTAGCATGAATTATCATTCTACATCTTCTTCAATCATCAACCTTTGATCGTTATCACTATATTTCATCTCAAATCAAACGGCCACATTGGCATTGTTGAAAGTTTTCCAAATTGAGTCTTAATAGCGATTCCATGCAAAAGATTAGGCAAAAAAAGCGCAACATAACCTTAATTCTGCATTAAATTGCATTATAATACATTAACATGCATTATCATTCATAACACGCATTATCATTAATGAGCAATATATAGATTTCAAAAGAGGGTATTAATAGAGAATCCACTAAATGTATCGAAATTTTAGGTAAGAGAATGCAACATTACCTCAATTTTGCATTATCATGCATTATAATACATTAACACGCATTATCATTAATTAGCATGAAATATCAGTCTACATCTTCTTCAATCATCAACCTTTAATCATTATCACTATATTTCATCTCAAATCAAACGGCCACATTGGCATTGTTGAGAGTTTTCCAAATTGAGTCTTAATAGCGATTACATGCAAAAGATTAGGCAAAAGAGTGCAACATAACCTTAATTTTGCATTAAATTGCATTATAATACATTAACATGCATTATCATTCATAACACGCATTATCATTCATGAGCAATATATAGATTTTAAAATAGGGTATTAATAGAGAATTTATTAAACGTATCGAAATTTTATGTAAGAGAATGCAACATCACCTCAATTTTGCATTATCATGCATTATAATGCATTAACAAGCATTATCATTAATTAGCATGAATTATCATTCTACATTTTCTTCAATCATCAACCTTTGATCGTTATCACTATATTTCATCTCAAATCAAACGGCCACATTGGCATTGTTGAGAGTTTTCCAAATTGAGTCTTAATAGCGATTCCATGCAAAAGATTAGGCAAAAAAAGTGCAATATAACCTTAATTTTGCATTAAATTGCATTATAATACATTAACATGCATTATCATTCATAACACGCATAATCTTTCATGAGCGATATATAGATTTCAAAATAGGGTATTAATAGAGAATCCATTAAACGTATCGAAATTTTAGGTAAGATAATGCAACATCAACTCAATTTTGCATTATCATGCATTATAATTCATTAACACGCATTATCATTAATTAGCATGAATTATCAGTCTACATCTTCTTCAATCATCCACCTTTAATCGTTATCACTATATTTCATCTCAAATCAAACGGCCACATTGGCATTGTTGAGAGTTTTCCAAATTGAGTCTTAATAGCGATTCCATGCAAAAGATTAGGCAAAAGAGTGCAACATAACCTTAATTTTGCATTAAATTGCATTATAATACATTAACATGCATTATCATTCATAACACGCATTATCATTCATGAGCAATATATAGATTTCAAAATAGGATATTAATAGATAATCCATTAAACGTATCGAAATTTTATGTAAGAGAATGCAACTTCACCTCAATTTTGCATTATCATGCATTATAATGCATTAACACGCATTATCATTAATTAGCATGAATTATCATTCTACATCTTCTTCAATCATGAACCTTTGATCGTTATCACTATATTTCAACTCAAATCAAACGGCCACATTGGCATTGTTTAGAGCCAAATTGAGTCTAAATAGCGATTCCAAGCAAATGATTTGGCAAAAGAGTGCAACATAACCTTAATTTTGCATTAAATTGCATTATAATACATTAACATGCATTATCATTCATAACACGCATTATCATTCATGAGCAATATATAGATTTTAAAATAGGGTATTAATAGAGAATTTATTAAACGTATCGAAATTTTATGTAAGAGAATGCAACATCACCTCAATTTTGCATTATCATGCATTATAATGCATTAACACGCATTATCATTAATTAGCATGAATTATCATTCTACATCTTCTTCAATCATCAACCTTTGATCGTTATCACAATATTTTATCTCAAATCAAACGGCCACATTGGCATTGTTTAGAGTTTTCCAAATTGAGTCTTAATAGCGATTCCAAGCAAATGATTAGGCAAAAGAGTGCAACATAAACTTAATTTTTCATTAAATTGCATTATAATACATTAACATGCATTATCATTCATAACACGCATTATCATTCATGAGCAATATATAGATTTCAAAATAGGGTATTAATAGAGAATCTATTAAACATATCGAAATTTTAGGTAAGAGAATGCAACATCACCTCAATTTTGCATTATCATGCATTATAATACATTAACATGCATTATCATTAATGAGCATTAATTATCATTCTACATCTTCTTCAATCATCAACCTTTGATCGTTATCACTATATTTCATCTCAAATCAAACGGCCACATTGGCATTGTTGAGAGTTTTCCAAATTGAGTCTTAATAGCGATTCCATGCAAAAGATTTGGTAAAAGAGTGCAACATAACCTTAATTTTGCATTAAATTGCATTATAATACATTAACATGCATTATCATTCATAACACGCATTATCTTTCATGAGCAATATATAGATTTCAAAATAGGGTATTAATAGAGAATCCATTAAACGTATCGAAATTTTAGGTAAGATAATGCAACATCAACTCAATTTTGCATTATAATGCATTAACACGCATTATCATTAATTAGCATGAATTATCATTCTACATCTTCTTCAATCATCAACCTTTGATCGTTATCACTATATTTCATCTCAAATCAAACGGCCACATTGGCATTGTTTAGAGTTTTCCAAATTGAGTCTTAATAGCGATTCCAAGCAAAAGATTAGGCAAAAGAGTGCAACATAACCTTAATTTTGCATTTAATTGCATTATAATACTTTAACATGCATTATTATTCATCACACGCATTTTCATTCATAAGCAATATATAGATTTCCCAATAGGGTATTAATAGAGAATCCATTAAACGTATCGAAATCTTAGGTAAGAGATGCAACATCACCTCAATTTTGCATTATCTTGTATTGTAATTCATTAACACGCATTATCATTAATTAGCATGAATTATCATTCTACATCTTCTTCAATCATCAACCTTTGATCGTTATCACTATATTTCATCTCAAATCAAACGGCCACATTGGCATTGTTGAAAGTTTTCCAAATTGAGTCTTAATAGCGATTCCATGCAAAAGATTAGGCAAAAAAAGCGCAACATAACCTTAATTCTGCATTAAATTGCATTATAATACATTAACATGCATTATCATTCATAACACGCATTATCATTCATGAGCAATATATAGATTTCAAAATAGGGTATTAATAGAGAATCCACTAAACGTATCGAAATTTTAGGTAAGAGAATGCAACATCACCTCAATTTTGCATTATCATGCATTATAATACATTAACACGCATTATCATTAATTAGCATGAAAAAGCAGTCTACATCTTCTTCAATCATCAACCTTTAATCATTATCACTATATTTCATCTCAAATCAAACGGCCACATTGGCATTGTTGAGAGTTTTCCAAATTGAGTCTTAATAGCGATTACATGCAAAAGATTAGGCAAAAGAGTGCAACATAACCTTAATTTTGCATTAAATTGCATTATAATACATTAACATGCATTATCATTCATAACACGCATTATCATTCATGAGCAATATATAGATTTTAAAATAGGGTATTAATAGAGAATTTATTAAACGTATCGAAATTTTATGTAAGAGAATGCAACATCACCTCAATTTTGCATTATCATGCATTATAATGCATTAACACGCATTATCATTAATTAGCATGAATTATCATTCTACATCTTCTTCAATCATCAACCTTTGATCGTTATCACTATATTTCATCTCAAATCAAACGGCCACATTGGCATTGTTGAAAGTTTTCCAAATTGAGTCTTAATAGCGATTCCATGCAAAAGATTAGGCAAAAAAAGCGCAACATAACCTTAATTCTGCATTAAATTGCATTATAATACATTAACATGCATTATCATTCATAACACGCATTATCATTCATGAGCAATATATAGATTTCAAAATAGGGTATTAATAGAGAATCCACTAAACGTATCGAAATTTTAGGTAAGAGAATGCAACATCACCTCAATTTTGCATTATCATGCATTATAATACATTAACACGCATTATCATTAATTAGCATGAAATAGCAGTCTACATCTTCTTCAATCATCAACCTTTAATCATTATCACTATATTTCATCTCAAATCAAACGGCCACATTGGCATTGTTGAGAGTTTTCCAAATTGAGTCTTAATAGCGATTCCATGCAAAATATTAGGCAAAGAGTGCAACATAACCTTAATTTTGCATTATAATACAATAACATGCATTATCATTCATAACACGCATTATCATTCATGAGCATTATATAGATTTCAAAATTAATAGAGAATCCATTAAACGTATCGAAATTTTAGGTAAGATAATGCAACATCACCTCAATTTTGCATTATCATGCATTATAATGCATTAACACGCATTATCATTAATTAGCATGAATTATCATTCTACATCTTCTTCAATCATCAACCTTTGATCGTTATCACAATATTTCATCTCAAATCAAACGGCCACATTGGCATTGTTTAGAGTTTTCCAAATTGAGTCTTAATAGCGATTCCAAGCAAATGATTAGGCAAAAGAGTGCAACATAACCTTAATTTTGCATTAAATTGCATTATAATACCTTAACATGCATTATCATTCATAACACGCATTATCATTCATGAGCAATATATAGATTTCAAAATATGGTATTAATAGAGAATCCATTAAACGTATCGAAATTTTAGGTAAGAGAATGCAACATCACCTCAATTTTGCATTATAATGCATTATATTACATTAACACGCATTATCATTAATTAGCATGAATTATCATTCTACATCTTCTTCAATCATCAACCTTTAATCATTATCACTATATTTCATCTCAAATCAAACGGCCACATTGGCATTGTTGAGAGTTTTCCAAATTGAGTCTTAATAGCGATTACATGCAAAAGATTAGGCAAAAGAGTGCAACATAACCTTAATTTTGCATTAAATTGCATTATAATACATTAACATGCATTATCATTCATAACACGCATTATCATTCATGAGCAATATATAGATTTTAAAATAGGGTATTAATAGAGAATTTATTAAACGTATCGAAATTTTATGTAAGAGAATGCAACATCACCTCAATTTTGCATTATCATGCATTATAATGCATTAACACGCATTATCATTAATTAGCATGAATTATCATTCTACATCTTCTTCAATCATCAACCTTTGATCGTTATCACAATATTTCATCTCAAATCAAACGGCCACATTGGCATTGTTTAGAGTTTTCCAAATTGAGTCTTAATAGCGATTCCAAGCAAAAGATTAGGCAAAAGAGTGCAACATAACCTTAATTTTGCATTTAATTGCATTATAATACTTTAACATGCATTATTATTCATCACACGCATTTTCATTCATAAGCAATATATAGATTTCCAAATAGGGTATTAATAGAGAATCCATTAAACGTATCGAAATCTTAGGTAAGAGATGCAACATCACCTCAATTTTGCATTATCTTGTATTGTAATTCATCAACACGCATTATCATTAATTAGCATGAATTATCATTCTACATCTTCTTCAATCATCAACCTTTAATCGTTATCACTATATTTAATCTCAAATCAAACGGCCACATTGGCATTGTTGAGAGTTTTCCAAATTGAGTCTCAATAGCGATTCCATGCATAATATTAGGCAAAGAGTGCAACATAACCTTAATTTTGCATTATAATACATTAACATGCATTATCATTCATAACACGCATTATCATTCATGAGCATTATATAGATTTCAAAATTAATAGAGAATCCATTAAACGTATCGAAATTTTAGGTAAGAGAATGCAACATCACCTCAATTTTGCATTATAATGCATTATATTACATTAACACGCATTATCATTAATTAGCATGAATTATCATTCTACATCTTCTTCAATCATCAACCTTTAATCATTATCACTATATTTCATCTCAAATCAAACGGCCACATTGGCATTGTTGAGAGTTTTCCAAATTGAGTCTTAATAGCGATTACATGCAAAAGATTAGGCAAAAGAGTGCAACATAACCTTAATTTTGCATTAAATTGCATTATAATACATTAACATGCATTATCATTCATAACACGCATTATCATTCATGAGCAATATATAGATTTTAAATTAGGGTATTAATAGAGAATTTATTAAACGTATCGAAATTTTATGTAAGAGAATGCAACATCACCTCAATTTTGCATTATCATGCATTATAATGCATTAACACGCATTATCATTAATTAGCATGAATTATCATTCTACATCTTCTTCAATCATCAACCTTTGATCGTTATCACAATATTTCATCTCAAATCAAACGGCCACATTGGCATTGTTTAGAGTTTTCCAAATTGAGTCTTAATAGCGATTCCAAGCAAATGATTAGGCAAAAGAGTGCAACATAACCTTAATTTTGCATTAAATTGCATTATAATACATTAACATGCATTATCATTCATAACACGCATTATCATTCATGAGCAATATATAGATTTCAAAATATGGTATTAATAGAGAATCCATTAAACGTATCGAAATTTTAGGTAAGAGAATGCAACATCACCTCAATTTTGCATTATCATGCATTATAATACATCAACACGCATTATCATTAATTAGCATGAATTATCATTCTACATCTTCTTCAATCATCAACCTTTAATCGTTATCACTATATTTAATCTCAAATCAAACGGCCACATTGGCATTGTTGAGAGTTTTCCAAATTGAGTCTCAATAGCGATTCCATGCATAATATTAGGCAAAGAGTGCAACATAACCTTAATTTTGCATTATAATACATTAACATGCATTATCATTCATAACACTCATTATCATTCATGAGCATTATATAGATTTCAAAATTAATAGAGAATCCATTAAACGTATCGAAATTTTAGGTAAGAGAATGCAACATCACCTCAATTTTGCATTATAATGCATTATATTACATTAACACGCATTATCATTAATTAGCATGAATTATCATTCTACATCTTCTTCAATCATCAACCTTTGATCGTTATCACTATATTTCATCTCAAATCAAACGGCCACATTGGCATTGTTTAGAGTTTTCCAAATTGAGTCTTAATAGCGATTCCAAGCAAAAGATTAGGCAAAAGAGTGCAACATAACCTTAATTTTGCATTTAATTGCATTATAATACTTTAACATGCATTATTATTCATCACACGCATTTTCATTCATAAGCAATATATAGATTTCCAAATAGGGTATTAATAGAGAATCCATTAAACGTATCGAAATCTTAGGTAAGAGATGCAACATCACCTCAATTTTGCATTATCTTGTATTGTAATTCATTAACACGCATTATCATTAATTAGCATGAATTATCATTCTACATCTTCTTCAATCATCAACCTTTGATCGTTATCACTATATTTCATCTCAAATCAAACGGCCACATTGGCATTGTTGAAAGTTTTCCAAATTGAGTCTTAATAGCGATTCCATGCAAAAGATTAGGCAAAAAAAGCGCAACATAACCTTAATTCTGCATTAAATTGCATTATAATACATTAACATGCATTATCATTCATAACACGCATTATCATTCATGAGCAATATATAGATTTCAAAATAGGGTATTAATAGAGAATCCACTAAACGTATCGAAATTTTAGGTAAGAGAATGCAACATCACCTCAATTTTGCATTATCATGCATTATAATACATTAACACGCATTATCATTAATTAGCATGAAATAGCAGTCTACATCTTCTTCAATCATCAACCTTTAATCATTATCACTATATTTCATCTCAAATCAAACGGCCACATTGGCATTGTTGAGAGTTTTCCAAATTGAGTCTTAATAGCGATTACATGCAAAAGATTAGGTAAAAGAGTGCAACATAACCTTAATTTTGCATTAAATTGCATTATAATACATTAACATGCATTATCATTCATAACACGCATTATCATTCATGAGCAATATATAGATTTTAAAATAGGGTATTAATAGAGAATTTATTAAACGTATCGAAATTTTATGTAAGAGAATGCAACATCACCTCAATTTTGCATTATCATGCATTATAATGCATTAACACGCATTATCATTAATTAGCATGAATTATCATTCTACATCTTCTTCAATCATCAACCTTTGATCGTTATCACTATATTTCATCTCAAATCAAACGGCCACATTGGCATTGTTGAAAGTTTTCCAAATTGAGTCTTAATAGCGATTCCATGCAAAAGATTAGGCAAAAAAAGCGCAACATAACCTTAATTCTGCATTAAATTGCATTATAATACATTAACATGCATTATCATTCATAACACGCATAATCTTTCATGAGCGATATATAGATTTCAAAATAGGGTATTAATAGAGAATCCATTAAACGTATCGAAATTTTATGTAAGAGAATGCAACTTCACCTCAATTTTGCATTATCATGCATTATAATGCATTAACACGCATTATCATTAATTAGCATGAATTATCATTCTACATCTTCTTCAATCATGAACCTTTGATCGTTATCACTATATTTCAACTCAAATCAAACGGCCACATTGGCATTGTTTAGAGCCAAATTGAGTCTAAATAGCGATTCCAAGCAAATGATTTGGCAAAAGAGTGCAACATAACCTTAATTTTGCATTAAATTGCATTATAATAAATTAACATGCATTATCATTCATAACACGCATTATCATTCATGAGCAATATATAGATTTCAAAAAAGGGTATTAATAGAGAATCCATTAAACGTATCGAAATTTTATGTAAGAGAATGCAACTTCACCTCAATTTTGCATTATCATGCATTATAATGCATTAACACGCATTATCATTAATTAGCATGAATTATCATTCTACATCTTCTTCAATCATCAACCTTTGATCGTTATCACTATATTTCATCTCAAATCAAACGGCCACATTGACATTGTTTAGAGCCAAATCACGCATTATCATTCAAGAACAATATATAGATTTCAAAATAGGGTATTAATATAGAATCCATTAAACGTATCGAAATTTTATGTAAGAGATAGCAACTTCACCTCAATTTTGCATTATCATGCATTATAATGCATTAACACGCATTATCATTCTACATTTTCTTCAATCATCAACCTTTGATCGTAATCACTATATTTCATCTCAAATCAAACGGCCACATAGGCATTGTTGAGAGTTTTCCAAATTGAGTCTTAATAGCGATTCCATGCAAAAGATTAGGCAAAAAAATTGCAATATAACCTTAATTTTGCATTAAATTGCATTATAATACATTAACATGCATTATCATTCATAGCACGCATTATCTTTCATGAGCAATATATAGATTTCAAAATAGGGTATTAATAGAGAATCCATTAAACGTATATAAATTTTAGGTAAGATAATGCAACATCAACTCAATTTTGCATTATAATGCATTAACACGCATTATCATTATTTAGCATGAATTATCATTCTACATCTTCTTCAATCATCAACCTTTGATCTTTATCACTATATTTCATCTCAAATCAAAGGGCCACATTGGCATTGTTTAGAGTTTTCCAAATTGAGTCTTAATAGCGATTCCAAGCAAAAGATTAGGCAAAAGAGTGCAACATAACCTTAATTTTGCATTTAATTGCATTATAATACTTTAACATGCATTATCATTCATAACACGCATTTTCATTCATAAGCAATATATAGATTTCCAAATAGGGTATTAATAGAGAATCCATTAAACGTATCGAAATCTTAGGTAAGAGATGCAACATCACCTCAATTTTGCATTATCTTGTATTGTAATTCATTAACACGCATTATCATTAATTAGCATGAATTATCATTCTACATCTTCTTCAATCATCAACCTTTGATCGTTATCACTATATTTCATCTCAAATCAAACGGCCACATTGGCATTGTTGAGAGTTTTCCAAATTGAGTCTCAATAGCGATTCCATGCATAATATTAGGCAAAGAGTGCAACATAACCTTAATTTTGCATTATAATACATTAACATGCATTATCATTCATAACACGCATTATCATTCATGAGCATTATATAGATTTCAAAATTAATAGAGAATCCATTAAACGTATCGAAATTTTAGGTAAGAGAATGCAACATCACCTCAATTTTGCATTATAATGCATTATATTACATTAACACGAATTATCATTAATTAGCATGAATTATCATTCTACATCTTCTTCAATCATCAACCTTTAATCGTTATAACTATATTTAATCTCAAATCAAACGGCCACATTGGCATTGTAGAGAGTTTTCCAAATTGAGTCTTAATAGCGATTCCATGCTAAAGATTAGGCAAAAGAGTGCAACATAACCTTAATTTTGCATTAAATTGTATTATAATACATTAACATGCATTATCATTCATAACACGCATTATCATTCATGAGCAATATATAGATTTCAAAATAGGGTATTAGTAGAGAATCCATTAAACGTATCAAAATTTTAGGTTAGAGAATGCAACATCACCTCAATTTTGCATTATCATACATTATAATACATTAACACGCATTATCATTAATTAGCATGAATTATCATTCTACATTTTCTTCAATCATCAACCTTTGATCGTTATCACTATATTTCATCTCAAAACAAACGGCCACATTGGCATTGTTGAGAGTTTTCCAAATTGAGTCTTAATAGCGATTCCATGCAAAAGATTAGGCAAAAAAAGTGCAATATAACCTTAATTTTGCATTAAATTGCATTATAATACATTAACATGCATTATCATTCATAACACGCATAATCTTTCATGAGCGATATATAGATTTCAAAATAGGGTATTAATAGAGAATCCATTAAACGTATCGAAATTTTAGGTAAGATAATGCAACATCAACTCAATTTTGCATTATCATGCATTATAATTCATTAACACGCATTATCATTAATTAGCATGAATTATCAGTCTACATCTTCTTCAATCATCCACCTTTAATCGTTATCACTATATTTCATCTCAAATCAAACGGCCACATTGGCATTGTTGAGAGTTTTCCAAATTGAGTCTTAATAGCGATTCCATGCAAAAGATTAGGCAAAAGAGTGCAACATAACCTTAATTTTGCATTAAATTGCATTATAATACATTAACATGCATTATCATTCATAACACGCATTATCATTCATGAGCAATATATAGATTTCAAAATAGGATATTAATAGATAATCCATTAAACGTATCGAAATTTTATGTAAGAGAATGCAAATTCACCTCAATTTTGCATTATCATGCATTATAATGCATTAACACGCATTATCATTAATTAGCATGAATTATCATTCTACATCTTTTTCAATCATGAACCTTTGATCTTTATCACTATATTTCAACTCAAATCAAACGGCCACATTGGCATTGTTTAGAGCCAAATTGAGTCTAAATAGCGATTCCAAGCAAATGATTTGGCAAAAGAGTGCAACATAACCTTAATTTTGCATTAAATTGCATTATAATACATTAACATGCATTATCATTCATAACACGCATTATCATTCATGAGCAATATATAGATTTCAAAAAAGGGTATTAATAGAGAATCCATTAAACGTATCGAAATTTTATGTAAGAGAATGCAACTTCACCTCAATTTTGCATTATCATGCATTATAATGCATTAACACGCATTATCATTAATTAGCATGAATTATCATTCTACATCTTCTTCAATCATCAACCTTTGATCGTTATCACTATATTTCATCTCAAATCAAACGGCCACATTGACATTGTTTAGAGCCAAATCACGCATTATCATTCAAGAACAATATATAGATTTCAAAATAGGGTATTAATATAGAATCCATTAAACGTATCGAAATTTTATGTAAGAGATAGCAACTTCACCTCAATTTTGCATTATCATGCATTATAATGCATTAACACGCATTATCATTCTACATCTTCTTCAATCATCAACCTTTGATCGTAATCACTATATTTCATCTCAAATCAAACGGCCACATAGGCATTGTTGTGAGTTTTCCAAATTGAGTCTTAATAGCGATTCCATGCAAAAGATTAGGCAAAAAAATTGCAATATAACCTTAATTTTGCATTAAATTGCATTATAATACATTAACATGCATTATCATTCATAACACGCATTATCTTTCATGAGCAATATATAGATTTCAAAATAGGGTATTAATAGAGAATCCATTAAACGTATCGAAATTTTAGGTAAGATAATGCAACATCAACTCAATTTTGCATTATAATGCATTAACACGCATTATCATTAATTAGCATGAATTATCATTCTACATCTTCTTCAATCATCAACCTTTGATCTTTATCACTATATTTCATCTCAAATCAAACGGCCACATTGGCATTGTTTAGAGTTTTCCAAATTGAGTCTTAATAGCGATTCCAAGCAAAAGATTAGGCAAAAGAGTGCAACATAACCTTAATTTTGCATTTAATTGCATTATAATACTTTAACATGCATTATCATTCATAACACGCATTTTCATTCATAAGCAATATATAGATTTCCAAATAGGGTATTAATAGAGAATCCATTAAACGTATCGAAATCTTAGGTAAGAGATGCAACATCACCTCAATTTTGCATTATCTTGTATTGTAATTCATTAACACGCATTATCATTAATTAGCATGAATTATCATTCTACATCTTCTTCAATCATCAACCTTTGATCGTTATCACTATATTTCATCTCAAATCAAACGGCCACATTGGCATTGTTGAAAGTTTTCCAAATTGAGTCTTAATAGCGATTCCATGCAAAAGATTAGGCAAAAAAAGCGCAACATAACCTTAATTCTGCATTAAATTGCATTATAATACATTAACATGCATTATCATTCATAACACGCATTATCATTCATGAGCAATATATAGATTTCAAAATAGGGTATTAATAGAGAATCCACTAAACGTATCGAAATTTTAGGTAAGAGAATGCAACATTACCTCACTTTTGCATTATCATGCATTATAATACATTAACACGCATTATCATTAATTAGCATGAAATATCAGTCTACATCTTCTTCAATCATCAACCTTTAATCATTATCACTATATTTCATCTCAAATCAAACGGCCACATTGGCATTGTTGAGAGTTTTCCAAATTGAGTCTTAATAGCGATTACATGCAAAAGATTAGGCAAAAGAGTGCAACATAACCTTAATTTTGCATTAAATTGCATTATAATACATTAACATGCATTATCATTCATAACACGCATTATCATTCATGAGCAATATATAGATTTTAAAATAGGGTATTAATAGAGAATTTATTAAACGTATCGAAATTTTATGTAAGAGAATGCAACATCACCTCAATTTTGCATTATCATGCATTATAATGCATTAACACGCATTATCATTAATTAGCATGAATTATCATTCTACATCTTCTTCAATCATCAACTTTTGATCGTTATCACAATATTTCATCTCAAATCAAACGGCCACATTGGCATTGTTTAGAGTTTTCCAAATTGAGTCTTAATAGCGATTCCAAGCAAATGATTAGGCAAAAGAGTGCAACATAACCTTAATTTTGCATTAAATTGCATTATAATACATTAACATGCATTATCATTCATAACACGCATTATCATTCATGAGCAATATATAGATTTCAAAATATGGTAATAATAGAGAATCCATTAAACGTATCGAAATTTTAGGTAAGAGAATGCAACATCACCTCAATTTTGCATTATCATGCATTATAATACATCAACACGCATTATCATTAATTAGCATGAATTATCATTCTACATCTTCTTCAATCATCAACCTTTAATCGTTATCACTATATTTAATCTCAAATCAAACGGCCACATTGGCATTGTTGAGAGTTTTCCAAATTGAGTCTCAATAGCGATTCCATGCAAAATATTAGGCAAAGAGTGCAACATAACCTTAATTTTGCATTATAATACAATAACATGCATTATCATTCATAACACGCATTATCATTCATGAGCATTATATAGATTTCAAAATTAATAGAGAATCCATTAAACGTATCGAAATTTTAGGTAAGAGAATGCAACATCACCTCAATTTTGCATTATAATGCATTATATTACATTAACACGAATTATCATTAATTAGCATGAATTATCATTCTACATCTTCTTCAATCATCAACCTTTAATCGTTATAACTATATTTAATCTCAAATCAAACGGCCACATTGGCATTGTAGAGAGTTTTCCAAATTGAGTCTTAATAGCGATTCCATGCTAAAGATTAGGCAAAAGAGTGCAACATAACCTTAATTTTGCATTAAATTGTATTATAATACATTAACATGCATTATCATTCATAACACGCATTATCATTCATGAGCAATATATAGATTTCAAAATAGGGTATTAGTAGATAATCCATTAAACGTATCAAAATTTTAGGTTAGAGAATGCAACATCACCTCAATTTTGCATTATCATACATTATAATACATTAACACGCATTATCATTAATTAGCATGAATTATCATTCTACATTTTCTTCAATCATCAACCTTTGATCGTTATCACTATATTTCATCTCAAATCAAACGGCCACATTGGCATTGTTGAGAGTTTTCCAAATTGAGTCTTAATAGCGATTCCATGCAAAAGATTAGGCAAAAAAAGTGCAATATAACCTTAATTTTGCATTAAATTGCATTATAATACATTAACATGCATTATCATTCATAACACGCATAATCTTTCATGAGCGATATATAGATTTCAAAATAGGGTATTAATAGAGAATCCATTAAACGTATCGAAATCTTAGGTAAGAGATGCAACATCACCTCAATTTTGCATTATCTTGTATTGTAATTCATTAACACGCATTATCATTAATTAGCATGAATTATCATTCTACATCTTCTTCAATCATCAACCTTTGATCGTTATCACTATATTTCATCTCAAATCAAACGGCCACATTGGCATTGTTGAAAGTTTTCCAAATTGAGTCTTAATAGCGATTCCATGCAAAAGATTAGGCAAAAAAAGCGCAACATAACCTTAATTCTGCATTAAATTGCATTATAATACATTAACATGCATTATCATTCATAACACGCATTATCATTCATGAGCAATATATAGATTTCAAAATAGGGTATTAATAGAGAATCCACTAAACGTATCGAAATTTTAGGTAAGAGAATGCAACATCACCTCAATTTTGCATTATCATGCATTATAATACATTAACACGCATTATCATTAATTAGCATGAAATATCAGTCTACATCTTCTTCAATCATCAACCTTTAATCATTATCACTATATTTCATCTCAAATCAAACGGCCACATTGGCATTGTTTAGAGTTTTCCAAATTGAGTCTTAATAGCGATTACATGCAAAAGATTAGGCAAAAGAGTGCAACATAACCTTAATTTTGCATTAAATTGCATTATAATACATTAACATGCATTATCATTCATAACACGCATTATCATTCATGAGCAATATATAGATTTTAAAATAGGGTATTAATAGAGAATTTATTAAACGTATCGAAATTTTATGTAAGAGAATGCAACATCACCTCAATTTTGCATTATCATGCATTATAATGCATTAACACGCATTATCATTAATTAGCATGAATTATCATTCTACATCTTCTTCAATCATCAACCTTTGATCGTTATCACAATATTTCATCTCAAATCAAACGGCCACATTGGCATTGTTTAGAGTTTTCCAAATTGAGTCTTAATAGCGATTCCAAGCAAATGATTAGGCAAAAGAGTGCAACATAACCTTAATTTTGCATTATAATACATTAACATGCATTATCATTCATAACACGCATTATCATTCATGAGCAATATATAGATTTCAAAATATGGTAATAATAGAGAATCCATTAAACGTATCGAAATTTTAGGTAAGAGAATGCAACATCACCTCAATTTTGCATTATCATGCATTATAATACATCAACACGCATTATCATTAATTAGCATGAATTATCATTCTACATCTTCTTCAATCATCAACCTTTAATCGTTATCACTATATTTAATCTCAAATCAACCGGCCACATTGGCATTGTTGAGAGTTTTCCAAATTGAGTCTCAATAGCGATTCCATGCAAAATATTAGGCAAAGAGTGCAACATAACCTTAATTTTGCATTATAATACAATAACATGCATTATCATTCATAACACGCATTATCATTCATGAGCATTATATAGATTTCAAAATTAATAGAGAATCCATTAAACGTATCGAAATTTTAGGTAAGAGAATGCAACATCACCTCAATTTTGCATTATAATGCATTATATTACATTAACACGAATTATCATTAATTAGCATGAATTATCATTCTACATCTTCTTCAATCATCAACCTTTAATCGTTATAACTTTATTTAATCTCAAATCAAACGGCCACATTGGCATTGTAGAGAGTTTTCCAAATTGAGTCTTAATAGCGATTCCATGCTAAAGATTAGGCAAAAGAGTGCAACATAACCTTAATTTTGCATTAAATTGTATTATAATACATTAACATGCATTATCATTCATAACACGCATTATCATTCATGAGCAATATATAGATTTCAAAATAGGGTATTAGTAGAGAATCCATTAAACGTATCAAAATTTTAGGTTAGAGAATGCAACATCACCTCAATTTTGCATTATCATACATTATAATACATTAACACGCATTATCATTAATTAGCATGAATTATCATTCTAGATTTTCTTCAATCATCAACCTTTGATCGTTATCACTATATTTCATCTCAAATCAAACGGCCACATTGGCATTGTTGAGAGTTTTCCAAATTGAGTCTTAATAGCGATTCCATGCAAAAGATTAGGCAAAAAAAGTGCAATATAACCTTAATTTTGCATTAAATTGCATTATAATACATAAACATGCATTATCATTCATAACACGCATAATCTTTCATGAGCGATATATAGATTTCAAAATAGGGTATTAATAGAGAATCCATTAAACGTATCGAAATTTTAGGTAAGATAATGCAACATCAACTCAATTTTGCATTATCATGCATTATAATTCATTAACACGCATTATCATTAATTAGCATGAATTATCAGTCTACATCTTCTTCAATCATCCACCTTTAATCGTTATCACTATATTTCATCTCAAATCAAACGGCCACATTGGCATTGTTGAGAGTTTTCCAAATTGAGTCTTAATAGCGATTCCATGCAAAAGATTAGGCAAAAGAGTGCAACATAACCTTAATTTTGCATTAAATTGCATTATAATACATTAACATGCATTATCATTCATAACACGCATTATCATTCATGAGCAATATATAGATTTCAAAATAGGATATTAATAGATAATCCATTAAACGTATCGAAATTTTAAGTAAGAGAATGCAACTTCACCTCAATTTTGCATTATCATGCATTATAATGCATTAACACGCATTATCATTAATTAGCATGAATTATCATTCTACATCTTCTTCAATCATGAACCTTTGATCTTTATCACTATATTTCAACTCAAATCAAACGGCCACATTGGCATTGTTTAGAGCCAAATTGAGTCTAAATAGCGATTCCAAGCAAATGATTTGGCAAAAGAGTGCAACATAACCTTAATTTTGCATTAAATTGCATTATAATACATTAACATGCATTATCATTCATAACACGCATTATCATTCATGAGCAATATATAGATTTCAAAAAAGGGTATTAATAGAGAATCCATTAAACGTATCGAAATTTTATGTAAGAGAATGCAACTTCACCTCAATTTTGCATTATCATGCATTATAATGCATTAACACGCATTATCATTAATTAGCATGAATTATCATTCTACATCTTCTTCAATCATCAACCTTTGATCGTTATCACTATATTTCATCTCAAATCAAACGCCCACATTGACATTGTTTAGAGCCAAATCACGCATTATCATTCAAGAACAATATATAGATTTCAAAATAGGGTATTAATATAGAATCCATTAAACGTATCGAAATTTTATGTAAGAGATAGCAACTTCACCTCAATTTTGCATTATCATGCATTATAATGCATTAACACGCATTATCATTCTACATCTTCTTCAATCATCAACCTTTGATCGTAATCACTATATTTCATCTCAAATCAAACGGCCACATAGGCATTGTTGAGAGTTTTCCAAATTGAGTCTTAATAGCGATTCCATGCAAAAGATTAGGCAAAAAAATTGCAATATAACCTTAATTTTGCATTAAATTGCATTATAATACATTAACATGCATTATCATTCATAACACGCATTATCTTTCATGAGCAATATATAGATTTCAAAATAGGGTATTAATAGAGAATCCATTAAACGTATCGAAATTTTAGGTAAGATAATGCAACATCAACTCAATTTTGCATTATAATGCATTAACACGCATTATCATTAATTAGCATGAATTATCATTCTACATCTTCTTCAATCATCAACCTTTGATCTTTATCACTATATTTCATCTCAAATCAAACGGCCACATTGGCATTGTTTAGAGTTTTCCAAATTGAGTCTTAATAGCGATTCCAAGCAAAAGATTAGGCAAAAGAGTGCAACATAACCTTAATTTTGCATTTAATTGCATTATAATACTTTAACATGCATTATCATTCATAACACGCATTTTCATTCATAAGCAATATATAGATTTCCAAATAGGGTATTAATAGAGAATCCATTAAACGTATCGAAATCTTAGGTAAGAGATGCAACATCACCTCAATTTTGCATTATCTTGTATTGTAATTCATTAACACGCATTATCATTAATTAGCATGAATTATCATTCTACATCTTCTTCAATCATCAACCTTTGATCGTTATCACTATATTTCATCTCAAATCAAACGGCCACATTGGCATTGTTGAAAGTTTTCCAAATTGAGTCTTAATAGCGATTCCATGCAAAAGATTAGGCAAAAAAAGCGCAACATAACCTTAATTCTGCATTAAATTGCATTATAATACATTAACATGCATTATCATTCATAACACGCATTATCATTCATGAGCAATATATAGATTTCAAAATAGGGTATTAATAGAGAATCCACTAAACGTATCGAAATTTTAGGTAAGAGAATGCAACATCACCTCACTTTTGCATTATCATGCATTATAATACATTAACACGCATTATCATTAATTAGCATGAAATATCAGTCTACATCTTCTTCAATCATCAACCTTTAATCATTATCACTATATTTCATCTCAAATCAAACGGCCACATTGGCATTGTTGAGAGTTTTCCAAATTGAGTCTTAATAGCGATTACATGCAAAAGATTAGGCAAAAGAGTGCAACATAACCTTAATTTTGCATTAAATTGCATTATAATACATTAACATGCATTATCATTCATAACACGCATTATCATTCATGAGCAATATATAGATTTTAAAATAGGGTATTAATAGAGAATTTATTAAACGTATCGAAATTTTATGTAAGAGAATGCAACATCACCTCAATTTTGCATTATCATGCATTATAATGCATTAACACGCATTATCATTAATTAGCATGAATTATCATTCTACATCTTCTTCAATCATCAACCTTTGATCGTTATCACAATATTTCATCTCAAATCAAACGGCCACATTGGCATTGTTTAGAGTTTTCCAAATTGAGTCTTAATAGCAATTCCAAGCAAATGATTAGGCAAAAGAGTGCAACATAACCTTAATTTTGCATTAAATTGCATTATAATACATTAACATGCATTATCATTCATAACACGCATTATCATTCATGAGCAATATATAGATTTCAAAATATGGTATTAATAGAGAATCCATTAAACGTATCGAAATTTTAGGTAAGAGAATGCAACATCACCTCAATTTTGCATTATCATGCATTATAATACATCAACACGCATTATCATTAATTAGCATGAATTATCATTCTACATCTTCTTCAATCATCAACCTTTAATCGTTATCACTATATTTACTCTCAAATCAAATGGCCACATTGGCATTGTTGAGAGTTTTCCAAATTGAGTCTCAATAGCGATTCCATGCAAAATATTAGGCAAAGAGTGCAACATAACCTTAATTTTGCATTATAATACATTAACATGCATTATCATTCATAACACGCATTATCATTCGTGAGCATTATATAGATTTCAAAATTAATAGAGAATCCATTAAACGTATCGAAATTTTAGGTAAGAGAATGCAACATCACCTCAATTTTGCATTATCATGCATTATATTACATTAACACGAATTATCATTAATTAGCATGAATTATCATTCTACATCTTCTTCAATCATCAACCTTTAATCGTTATAACTATATTTAATCTCAAATCAAACGGCCACATTGGCATTGTTGAGAGTTTTCCAAATTGAGTCTTAATAGCGATTCCATGCTAAAGATTAGGCAAAAGAGTGCAACATAACCTTAATTTTGCATTAAATTGTATTATAATACATTAACATGCATTATCATTCATAACACGCATTATCATTCATGAGCAATATATAGATTTCAAAATAGGGTATTAGTAGAGAATCCATTAAACGTATCAAAATTTTAGGTTAGAGAATGCAACATCACCTCAATTTTGCATTATCATACATTATAATACATTAACACGCATTATAATTAATTAGCATGAATTATCATTCTACATTTTCTTCAATCATCAACCTTTGATCGTTATCACTATATTTCATCTCAAATCAAACGGCCACATTGGCATTGTTGAGAGTTTTCCAAATTGAGTCTTAATAGCGATTCCATGCAAAAGATTAGGCAAAAAAAGTGCAATATAACCTTAATTTTGCATTAAATTGCATTATAATACATTAACATGCATTATCATTCATAACACGCATAATCTTTCATGAGCGATATATAGATTTCAAAATAGGGTATTAATAGAGAATCCATTAAACGTATCGAAATTTTAGGTAAGATAATGCAACATCAACTCAATTTTGCATTATCATGCATTATAATTCATTAACACGCATTATCATTAATTAGCATGAATTATCAGTCTACATCTTCTTCAATCATCAACCTTTAATCGTTATCACTATATTTCATCTCAAATCAAACGGCCACATTGGCATTGTTGAGAGTTTTCCAAATTGAGTCTTAATAGCGATTCCATGCAAAAGATTAGGCAAAAGAGTGCAACATAACCTTAATTTTGCATTAAATTGCATTATAATACATTAACATGCATTATCATTCATAACACGCATTATCATTCATGAGCAATATATAGATTTCAAAATAGGGTATTAATAGATAATCCATTAAACGTATCGAAATTTTAGGTAAGAGAATGCAACATCACCTCAATTTTGCATTATCATGCATTATAATGCATTAACACGCATTATCATTAATTAGCATGAATTATCATTCTACATCTTCTTCAATCATGAACCTTTGATCTTTATCACTATATTTCAACTCAAATCAAACGGCCACATTGGCATTGTTTAGAGCCAAATTGAGTCTAAATAGCGATTCCAAGCAAATGATTTGGCAAAAGAGTGCAACATAACCTTAATTTTGCATTAAATTGCATTATAATACATTAACATGCATTATCATTCATAACACGCATTATCATTCATGAGCAATATATAGATTTCAAAAAAGGGTATTAATAGAGAATCCATTAAACGTATCGAAATTTTATGCAAGAGAATGCAACTTCACCTCAATTTTGCATTATCATGCATTATAATGCATTAACACGCATTATCATTAATTAGCATGAATTATCATTCTACATCTTCTTCAATCATCAACCTTTGATCGTTATCACTATATTTCATCTCAAATCAAACGGCCACATTGACATTGTTTAGAGCCAAATCACGCATTATCATTCAAGAACAATATATAGATTTCAAAATAGGGTATTAATATAGAATCCATTAAACGTATCGAAATTTTATGTAAGAGATAGCAACTTCACCTCAATTTTGCATTATCTTGTATTGTAATTCATTAACACGCATTATCATTAATTAGCATGAATTATCATTCTACATCTTCTTCAATCATCAACCTTTGATCGTTATCACTATATTTCATCTCAAATCAAACGGCCACATTGGCATTGTTGAAAGTTTTCCAAATTGAGTCTTAATATCGATTCCATGCAAAAGATTAGGCAAAAAAAGCGCAACATAACCTTAATTCTGCATTAAATTGCATTATAATACATTAACATGCATTATCATTCATAACACGCATTATCATTCATGAGCAATATATAGATTTTAAAATAGGGTATTAATAGAGAATTTATTAAACGTATCGAAATTTTATGTAAGAGAATGCAACATCACCTCAATTTTGCATTATCATGCATTATAATGCATTAACACGCATTATCATTAATTAGCATGAATTATCATTCTACATCTTCTTCAATCATCAACCTTTGATCGTTATCACAATATTTCATCTCAAATCAAACGGCCACATTGGCATTGTTTAGAGTTTTCCAAATTGAGTCTTAATAGCGATTCCAAGCAAATGATTAGGCAAAAGAGTGCAACATAACCTTAATTTTGCATTAAATTGCATTATAATACATTAACATGCATTATCATTCATAACACGCATTATCATTCATGAGCAATATATAGATTTCAAAATATGGTATTAATAGAGAATCCATTAAACGTATCGAAATTTTAGGTAAGAGAATGCAACATCACCTCAATTTTGCATTATCATGCATTATAATACATCAACACGCATTATCATTAATTAGCATGAATTATCATTCTACATCTTCTTCAATCATCAACCTTTAATCGTTATCACTATATTTAATCTCAAATCAAACGGCCACATTGGCATTGTTGAGAGTTTTCCAAATTGAGTCTCAATAGCGATTCCATGCAAAATATTAGGCAAAGAGTGCAACATAACCTTAATTTTGCATTATAATACATTATCATGCATTATCATTCATAACACGCATTATCATTCGTGAGCATTATATAGATTTCAAAATTAATAGAGAATCCATTAAACGTATCGAAATTTTAGGTAAGAGAATGCAACATCACCTCAATTTTGCATTATCATGCATTATATTACATTAACACGAATTATCATTAATTAGCATGAATTATCATTCTACATCTTCTTCAATCATCAACTTTTAATCGTTATAACTATATTTAATCTCAAATCAAACGGCCACATTGGCATTGTTGAGAGTTTTCCAAATTGAGTCTTAATAGCGATTCCATGCAAAAGATTAGGCAAAAAAATTGCAATATAACCTTAATTTTGCATTAAATTGCATTATAATACATTAACATGCATTATCATTCATAACACGCATTATCTTTCATGAGCAATATATAGATTTCAAAATAGGGTATTAATAGAGAATCCATTAAACGTATCGAAATTTTAGGTAAGATAATGCAACATCAACTCAATTTTGCATTATAATGCATTAACACGCATTATCATTAATTAGCATGAATTATCATTCTACATCTTCTTCAATCATCAACCTTTGATCTTTATCACTATATTTCATCTCAAATCAAACGGCCACATTGGCATTGTTTAGAGTTTTCCAAATTGAGTCTTAATAGCGATTCCAAGCAAAAGATTAGGCAAAAGAGTGCAACATAACCTTAATTTTGCATTTAATTGCATTATAATACTTTAACATGCATTATCATTCATAACACGCATTTTCATTCATAAGCAATATATAGATTTCCAAATAGGGTATTAATAGAGAATCCATTAAACGTATCGAAATCTTAGGTAAGAGATGCAACATCACCTCAATTTTGCATTATCTTGTATTGTAATTCATTAACACGCATTATCATTAATTAGCATGAATTATCATTCTACATCTTCTTCAATCATCAACCTTTGATCATTTTCACTATATTTCATCTCAAATCAAACGGCCACATTGGCATTGTTGAGAGTTTTCCAAATTGAGTCTTAATAGCGATTACATGCAAAAGATTAGGCAAAAGAGTGCAACATAACCTTAATTTTGCATTAAATTGCATTATAATACATTAACATGCATTATCATTCATAACACGCATTATCATTCATGAGCAATATATAGATTTTAAAATAGGGTATTAATAGAGAATTTATTAAACGTATCGAAATTTTATGTAAGAGAATGCAACATCACCTCAATTTTGCATTATCATGCATTATAATGCATTAACACGCATTATCATTAATTAGCATGAATTATCATTCTACATCTTCTTCAATCATCAACCTTTGATCGTTATCACAATATTTCATCTCAAATCAAACGGCCACATTGGCATTGTTTAGAGTTTTCCAAATTGAGTCTTAATAGCGATTCCAAGCAAAAGATTAGGCAAAAGAGTGCAACATAACCTTAATTTTGCATTTAATTGCATTATAATACTTTAACATGCATTATCATTCATAACACGCATTTTCATTCATAAGCAATATATAGATTTCCAAATAGGGTATTAATAGAGAATCCATTAAACGTATCGAAATCTTAGGTAAGAGATGCAACATCACCTCAATTTTGCATTATCTTGTATTGTAATTCATTAACACGCATTATCATTAATTAGCATGAATTATCATTCTACATCTTCTTCAATCATCAACCTTTGATCGTTATCACTATATTTCATCTCAAATCAAACGGCCACATTGGCATTGTTGAAAGTTTTCCAAATTGAGTCTTAATAGCGATTCCATGCAAAAGATTAGGCAAAAAAAGCGCAACATAACCTTAATTCTGCATTAAATTGCATTATAATACATTAACATGCATTATCATTCATAACACGCATTTTCATTCATGAGCAATATATAGATTTCAAAATAGGGTATTAATAGAGAATCCACTAAACGTATCGAAATTTTAGGTAAGAGAATGCAACATCACCTCACTTTTGCATTATCATGCATTATAATACATTAACACGCATTATCATTAATTAGCATGAAATATCAGTCTACATCTTCTTCAATCATCAACCTTTAATCATTTTCACTATATTTCATCTCAAATCAAACGGCCACATTGGCATTGTTGAGAGTTTTCCAAATTGAGTCTTAATAGCGATTACATGCAAAAGATTAGGCAAAAGAGTGCAACATAACCTTAATTTTGCATTAAATTGCATTATAATACATTAACATGCATTATCATTCATAACACGCATTATCATTCATGAGCAATATATAGATTTTAAAATAGGGTATTAATAGAGAATTTATTAAACGTATCGAAATTTTATGTAAGAGAATGCAACATCACCTCAATTTTGCATTATCATGCATTATAATGCATTAACACGCATTATCATTAATTAGCATGAATTATCATTCTACATCTTCTTCAATCATCAACCTTTGATCGTTATCACAATATTTCATCTCAAATCAAACGGCCACATTGGCATTGTTTAGAGTTTTCCAAATTGAGTCTTAATAGCGATTCCAAGCAAATGATTAGGCAAAAGAGTGCAACATAACCTTAATTTTGCATTAAATTGCATTATAATACATTAACATGCATTATCATTCATAACACGCATTATCATTCATGAGCAATATATAGATTTCAAAATATGGTATTAATAGAGAATCCATTAAACGTATCGAAATTTTAGGTAAGAGAATGCAACATCACCTCAATTTTGCATTATCATGCATTATAATACATCAACACGCATTATCATTAATTAGCATGAATTATCATTCTACATCTTCTTCAATCATCAACCTTTAATCGTTATCACTATATTTAATCTCAAATCAAACGGCCACATTGGCATTGTTGAGAGTTTTCCAAATTGAGTCTCAATAGCGATTCCATGCAAAATATTAGGCAAAGAGTGCAACATAACCTTAATTTTGCATTATAATACATTAACATGCATTATCATTCATAACACGCATTATCATTCGTGAGCATTATATAGATTTCAAAATTAATAGAGAATCCATTAAACGTATCGAAATTTTAGGTAAGAGAATGCAACATCACCTCAATTTTGCATTATCATGCATTATATTACATTAACACGAATTATCATTAATTAGCATGAATTATCATTCTACATCTTCTTCAATCATCAACCTTTAATCGTTATAACTATATTTAATCTCAAATCAAACGGCCACATTGGCATTGTTGAGAGTTTTCCAAATTGAGTCTTAATAGCAATTCCATGCTAAAGATTAGGCAAAAGAGTGCAACATAACCTTAATTTTGCATTAAATTGTATTATAATACATTAACATGCATTATCATTCATAACACGCATTATCATTCATGAGCAATATATAGATTTCAAAATAGGGTATTAGTAGAGAATCCATTAAACGTATCAAAATTTTAGGTTAGAGAATGCAACATCACCTCAATTTTGCATTATCATACATTATAATACATTAACACGCATTATCATTAATTAGCATGAATTATCATTCTACATTTTCTTCAATCATCAACCTTTGATCGTTATCACTATATTTCATCTCAAATCAAACGGCCACATTGGCATTGTTGAGAGTTTTCCAAATTGAGTCTTAATAGCGATTCCATGCAAAAGATTAGGCAAAAAAAGTGCAATATAACCTTAATTTTGCATTAAATTGCATTATAATACATTAACATGCATTATCATTCATAACACGCATAATCTTTCATGAGCGATATATAGATTTCAAAATAGGGTATTAATAGAGAATCCATTAAACGTATCGAAATTTTAGGTAAGATAATGCAACATCAACTCAATTTTGCATTATCATGCATTATAATTCATTAACACGCATTATCATTAATTAGCATGAATTATCAGTCTACATCTTCTTCAATCATCAACCTTTAATCGTTATCACTATATTTCATCTCAAATCAAACGGCCACATTGGCATTGTTGAGAGTTTTCCAAATTGAGTCTTAATAGCGATTCCATGCAAAAGATTAGGCAAAAGAGTGCAACATAACCTTAATTTTGCATTAAATTGCATTATAATACATTAACATGCATTATCATTCATAACACGCATTATCATTCATGAGCAATATATAGATTTCAAAATAGGGTATTAATAGATAATCCATTAAACGTATCGAAATTTTATGTAAGAGAATGCAACTTCACCTCAATTTTGCATTATAATGCATTAACACGCATTATCATTAATTAGCATGAATTATCATTCTACATCTTCTTCAATCATGAACCTTTGATCGTTATCACTATATTTCAACTCAAATCAAACGGCCACATTGGCATTGTTTAGAGCCAAATTGAGTCTAAATAGCGATTCCAAGCAAATGATTTGGCAAAAGAGTGCAACATAACCTTAATTTTGCATTAAATTGCATTATAATACATTAACATGCATTATCATTCATAACACGCATTATCATTCATGAGCAATATATAGATTTCAAAAAAGGGTATTAATAGAGAATCCATTAAACGTATCGAAATTTTATGTAAGAGAATGCAACTTCACATCAATTTTGCATTATCATGCATTATAATGCATTAACACGCATTATCATTAATTAGCATGAATTATCATTCTACATCTTCTTCAATCATCAACCTTTGATCGTTATCACTATATTTCATCTCAAATCAAACGGCCACATTGACATTGTTTAGAGCCAAATCACGCATTATCATTCATGAACAATATATAGATTTCAAAATAGGGTATTAATATAGAATCCATTAAACGTATCGAAATTTTATGTAAGAGATAGCAACTTCACCTCAATTTTGCATTATCATGCATTATAATGCATTAACACGCATTATCATTAATTAGTATGAATTATCATTCTACATCTTCTTCAATCATCAACCTTTGATCGTAATCACTATATTTCATCTCAAATCAAACGGCCACATAGGCATTGTTGAGAGTTTTCCAAATTGAGTCTCAATAGCGATTCCATGCAAAATATTAGGCAAAAGAGTGCAACATAACCTTAATTTTGCATTATAATACATTAACATGCATTATCATTCATAACACGCATTATCATTCATGAGCATTATATAAATTTCAAAATTAATAGAGAATCCATTAAACGTATTGAAATTTTAGGTAAGAGAATGCAACATCACCTCAATTTTGCATTATCATGCATTATATTACATTAACACGAATTATCATTAATTAGCATGAATTATCATTCTACATCTTCTTCAATCATCAACCTTTGATCGTTATCACTATATTTCATCTCAAATCAAACGGCCACATTGGCATTCTTGAAAGCTTTCCAAATTGGGTCTTAATAGCGATTCCATGCAAATGATTAGGCAAAAAAAGTGCAACATAACCTTAATTTTGCATTAAATTGCATTATAATACATTAACATGCATTATCATTCATAACACGCATTATCATTCATGAGCAATATATATATTTCAAAATAGGGTATTAATAGAGAATCCATTAAAGTATCGAAATTTTAGGTGAGAGAATGCAACATCACCTCAATTTTGCATTATCATGCATTATAATACATTAACACGCATTATCATTAATTAGCATGAATTATCATTCTACATCTTCTTCAATCATCAACCTTTAATCGTTATAACTATATTTAATCTCAAATCAAATGGCCACATTGGCATTGTTGAGAGTTTTCCAAATTGAGTCTTAATAGCGATTCCATGCAAAAGATTAGGCAAAAGAGTGCACCTTAACCTTAATTTTGCATTAAATTGCATTATAATACATTAACATGCATTATCATTCATAACACGCATTATCATTCATGAGCAATATATAGATTTCAAAATAGGGTATTAGTAGAGAATCCATTAAACGTATCGAAATTTTAGGTAAGAGAATACAACATCACCTCAATTTTGCATTATCATGTATTGTAATTCATTAACACGCATTATCATTAATTAGCATGAATTATCATTCTACATCTTCTTCAATCATCAACCTTTGATCGTTATCACTATATTTCATCTCAAATCAAACGGCCACATTGGCATTGTTGAGAGTTTATCAAATTGAGTCTTAATAGCGATTCCATGCAAAAGATTAGGCAAAAAAAGCGCAACATAACCTTAATTTTGCATTAAATTGCATTATAATACATTAACACGCATTATCATTCATGAGCAATATATAGATTTCAAAATAGGGTATTAATAGAGAATCCACTAAACGTATCGAAATTTTAGGTAAGAGAATGCAACATCACCTCAATTTTGCATTATCATGCATTATAATACATTAACACGCATTATCATTAATTAGCATGAAATATCAGTCTACATCTTCTTCAATCATCAACCTTTGATCTTAATCACTTTATTTCATCTCAAATCAAACGGCCACATTGGCATTGTTGAGAGTTTTCCAAATTGAGTCTTAATAGCGATTCCATGCAAAAGATTAGGCAAAAAAAGTGCAATATAACCTTAATTTTGCATTAAATTGCATTATAATACATTAACATGCATTATCATTCATAACACGCATTATCATTCATGAGCCATATATAGATTTCAAAATAGGGTATTAATAGAGAATCCATTAAACGTATCGAAATTTTAGGTGAGAGAATGCAACATCACCTCAATTTTGCATTATCATGCATTATAATACATTAACACGCATTATCATTAATTAGCATGAATTATCATTCTACATCTTCTTCAATCATCAACCTTTAATCGTTATCACTATATTTAATCTCAAATCAAACGGCCACATTGGCATTGTTGAGAGTTTTCCAAATTGAGTCTCAATAGCGATTCCATGCAAAATATTAGGCAAAAGAGTGCAACATAACCTTAATTTTGCATTATAATACATTAACATGCATTATCATTCATAACACGCATTATCATTCATGAGCATTATATAGATTTCAAAATTAATAGAGAATCCATTAAACGTATCGAAATTTTAGGTAAGAGAATGTAACATCACCTCAATTTTGCATTATCATGCATTATATTACATTAACACGAATTATCATTAATTAGCATGAATTATCATTCTACATCTTCTTCAATCATCAACCTTTGATCGTTATCACTATATTTCATCTCAAATCAAACGGCCACATTGGCATTCTTGAAAGTTTTCCAAATTGGGTCTTAATAGCGATTCCATGCAAATGATTAGGCAAAAAAAGTGCAACATAACCTTAATTTTGCATTAAATTGCATTATAATATATTAACATGCATTATCATTCATAACACGCATTATCATTCATGAGCAATATATATATTTCAAAATAGGGTATTAATAGAGAATCCATTAAAGTATCGAAATTTTAGGTAAGAGAATGCAACATCACCTCAATTTTGCATTATCATGCATTATAATACATTAACACGCATTATCATTAATTAGCATGAATTATCATTCTACATCTTCTTCAATCATCAACCTTTAATCGTTATAACTATATTTAATCTCAAATCAAATGGCCACATTGGCATTGTTGAGAGTTTTCCAAATTGAGTCTTAATAGCGATTCCATGCAAAAGATTAGGCAAAAGAGTGCACCTTAACCTTAATTTTGCATTAAATTGTATTATAATACATTAACATGCATTATCATTCATAACACGCATTATCATTCATGAGCACTATATAGATTTCAAAATAGGGTATTAGTAGAGAATCCATTAAACGTATCGAAATTTTAGGTAAGAGAATGCAACATCACCTCAATTTTGCATTATCATGTATTGTAATTCATTAACACGCATTATCATTAATTAGCATGAATTATCATTCTACATCTTCTTCAATCATCAACCTTTGATCGTTATCACTATATTTCATCTCAAATCAAACGGCCACATTGGCATTGTTGAGAGTTTATCAAATTGAGTCTTAATAGCGATTCCATGCAAAAGATTTGGCAAAAAAAGCGCAACATAACCTTAATTTTGCATTAAATTGCATTATAATACATTAACACGCATTATCATTCATGAGCAATATATAGATTTCAAAATAGGGTATTAATAGAGAATCCACTAAACGTATCGAAATTTTAGGTAAGAGAATGCAACATCACCTCAATTTTGCATTATCATGCATTATAATACATTAACACGCATTATCATTAATTAGCATGAAATATCAGTCTACATCTTCTTCAATCATCAACCTTTGATCGTAATCACTATATTTCATCTCAAATCAAACGGCCACATTGGCATTGTTGAGAGTTTTCCAAATTGAGTCTTAATAGCGATTCCATGCAAAAGATTAGGCAAAAAAAGTGCAATATAACCTTAATTTTGCATTAAATTGCATTATAATACATTAACATGCATTATCATTCATAACACGCATTATCATTCATGAGCCATATATAGATTTCAAAATAGGGTATTAATAGAGAATCCATTAAACGTATCGAAATTTTAGGTAAGAGAATGCAACATCACCTCAATTTTGCATTATCATGCATTATAATACATTAACACGCATTATCATTAATTAGCATGAATTATCATTCTACATATTCTTCAATCATCAACCTTTAATCGTTATCACTATATTTAATCTCAAATCAAACGGCCACATTGGCATTGTTGAGAGTTTTCCAAATTGAGTCTCAATAGCGATTCCATGCAAAATATTAGGCAAAAGAGTGCAACATAACCTTAATTTTACATTATAATACATTAACATGCATTATCATTCATAACACGCATTATCATTCATGAGCATTATATAGATTTCAAAATTAATAGAGAATCCATTAAACGTATCGAAATTTTAGGTAAGAGAATGCAACATCACCTCAATTTTGCATTATCATGCATTATATTACATTAACACGAATTATCATTAATTAGCATGAATTATCATTCTACATCTTCTTCAATCATCAACCTTTGATCGTTATCACTATATTTCATCTCAAATCAAACGGCCACATTGGCATTGTTGAAAGTTTTCCAAATTGGGTCTTAATAGCGATTCCATGCAAATGATTAGGCAAAAAAAGTGCAACATAACCTTAATTTTGAATTAAATTGCATTATAATACATTAACATGCATTATCATTCATAACACACATTATCATTCATGAGCAATATATAGATTTCAAAATAGGGTATTAATAGAGAATCCATTAAAGTATCGAAATTTTAGGTAAGAGAATGCAACATCACCTCAATTTTGCATTATCATGCATTATAATACATTAACACGCATTATCATTAATTAGCATGAATTATCATTCTACATCTTCTTCAATCATCAACCTTTAATCGTTATAACTATATTTAATCTCAAATCAAACTTCCACATTGGCATTGTTGAGAGTTTTCCAAATTGAGTCTTAATAGCGATTCCATGCAAAAGATTAGGCAAAAGAGTGCAACATAACCTTAATTTTGCATTAAATTGTATTATAATACATTAACATGCATTATCATTCATAACACGCATTATCATTCATGAGCAATATATAGATTTCAAAATAGGGTATTAGTAGAAAATCCATTAAACGTATCGAAATTTTAGGTAAGAGAATGCAACATCACCTCAATTTTGCATTATCATGCATTATAATGCATTAACACGCATTATCATTATTTAGCATGAATTATCATTCTACATCTTCTTCAATCATCAACCTTTGATCGTTATCTCTATATTTCTTCTCAAATCAAACGGCCACATTGGCATTGTTTAGAGTTTTCCAAATTGAGTCTTAATAGCGATTCCAAGCAAAAGATTTGGCAAAAGAGTGCAACATAACATTAATTTTGCATTAAATTGCATTATAATACATTAACATGCATTATCATTCATAACACGCATTATCATTCATGAGCAATATATAGATTTCAAAATAGGGTATTAATAGAGAATCCATTAAACGTATCGAAATTTTATGTAAGAGAATGCAACATCACCTCAATTTTGCATTATCATGCATTATAATACATTAACACGCATTATCATTAATTAGCATGAAATATCAGTCTACATCTTCTTCAATCATCAACCTTTAATCATTATTGTTGGTCCCAAGTGGTCAGATGAGGTTTAGAGGGGGGGGGGGGGGGGTGAATAAACCTCTTCAAAAATTTGCCTTTTAAAAATCTCTAACTTTTCTGTCAGCAGACTAAGCTGATCAAGAATTGTAAGCAGACTAAGCTGATCTTGCACAAAGCTTTGAACAGCAGAGTTGACCACTCTTCTGATTTCACTCAGCTGATTTTATCAAATCAGAGTTTCAAAATTAACTATCTTGCAGCGGATTTATCAAGTGTTTTTCACAAGTAGTTTACTTATCTTAGAAAAAGTTTTATCCCCAGTTTTAACCAAACTCCTTTATAAAACTTTTCAGTAGTTAACCTTTAAGTGTTTTGAATATGCTTCTTTGAAATATGCAGAAATTAATGCAAGTTAAAAACACAAAGGGTTTTTATAGTGGTTATATGGATGTAAGTCCTTTAGTCCACTCTTCCAAGTCACTTAGATCTTGGGTTATACTAAATCACACAGATTACAGTATACACTTCTTACGCCAAACAACAAATGAAGTGGCCGTAAGTTCACAATAGGAAATCACAAAGAAATTCCTATTCTCAGAAGTGATATCGCTCACAAAGGTTGATATCTACTTCTCACAACACAATCCTAAACAAAATCACTCAGATTTTTAAGTATATTCTGGTTTCTCTCTTTTCTGCTTCGTCAACAGATGACTAGGCTGATGAGTGCTTTGTTCTTGAGTTTGAGACTTAGAAGAATTTTGCTTCAGATTTTTGCTCTCAATGCGTGTTGTCTCTGTGTTGTTCTTCTTCTTCAACTCACGAACAAGCTATTTATACTTGGAGATTTGAAAATCTGCCCGTTGAGAGATCGGCAGCTGTCAAATCCTCGAGTACTGGTCCTTTTTGCAGAAACGGCTGTTGCGACTGAACACTGTACACTCTGCTGTACTTTCTGTCGCTTCGCATTAAATGCGCATTAAATGCACCAAGCTGATACGAGGTTTCTCTTCAATCATTTGTCATAAATACCCTTCCTCTTCAGCATTTATTACACCAAGTGCATTTATTACCGTTGCAATAACTTCTGATCCACTTCCACTCTGCTGATCGAAGTCACTCGTCTGATGTATACTCGGCTGATCCCAAACTTGAACTAATCTGATTTGAGTCGGCTGATAGTCCACCAGTCTGATTACTTCTTCAGCAACAGATCAGTAGTCTTCTGGACCATATTTGACTAGTCTGATGAACTTCTTCCTTAGTCAAATATCTTCTAAGGTTTGTACTAAGCTTCCACTTAGCTGATGTCTTTGGAAATCATCAAAACCTCCCTTCACTTCAAAGTCTTCATCTTCATCCAACAATTTCCCCCTTTTTGATGATGACAAAACTCCAGCTAAGTACCTGTACCTAAACTAAAGTTGAGTCCTCAAAACTTTCTGAGATAGAAATGATATGTTGGAAGCTTGAACTTTTCATAGATTGATTTGAAAATTACAGTGCAAGTTACAAGAAAAAAGATTGACTTAAGTGAAAAAAAAAATTACAACTGAAGTAAGCTGTTACAAAAATTTAGCATATGGACTTAGTCTATTAACTAGTCTAGTCCTCAGCTTCTTCATCTTCTTCTTCTTCCTCCTCATCAACTTCTTCACTGCTCTCTTCATCTTCACCACTTGAGAAAACATCAGCAAGACCTTTTAATTTTTCTCTCCTTTCTTCAGCTTCAATTCTTTTTCTGATGTCTTCCATCCTCTTATACTTAACGTCTGGATTTAGCTGTTCTTCAGCAGAGTACTTAGAGGCAGCTAACTCCTTGTCAGTTTTAGCTACATCCTTGGGCTCTACTTTATCATCAGCTCCATCTTCAGCTTCCTCTTCAAGTACTTCATCTTCTTTTGGCTTTCCAGCAGCAGCCCGTTGGTCTCGTACTTGAATAGTTGCAGCAGTCTCAACAGCTAACTTAGCTGATTCCTCTTCCCCCTTTTTGTCAGCATCAGCAGGGTTGAGTTGATCAGGAGTTATGTTGACAGCAGCACAAAGCTTCTTGATGTTTGAATCCATGACTCTTTGCTCAGCACAGTGATGATTTAGAATAGTTTCCATGCGAAGTTGATTTGTCTTTAATTCACCAGTTTGGTCATTCAAACAGTCAACATTCAACTGAAGTGTTGACAGTTCAGTGTGAGCTTTGTCGGTGACATTGGTAATCTCTTGCATTAAGGCAATGCTTTTCTCAGTTTCTGCTTCACCAACTTGTGTCATGACCTTAACAACTCTTGCAATGTCAATTTCATTTCTTTGAAGAGCGGTGTGTAGGTGACCTACATCAGCCTTCACATCTTCAAGACTTCTGCTCATATTCAATATGCTCTTAGTTAACATCAAGGAGTTGTCTGGTGGCAGAGGAAAATCTTCAATGGCATCCTTGACCATTTTAGCAGTCTCTTCCTGCATTTGCTTAATCATCAGCTGATTTCTTGTCTCCATCTCCTTCATAGAAGTCTCAATCAGCATCTGGATGGATTCCATCAGTGAGGAATGCAAATCAGCAGTAGGAGCAGAGTGTGATGATTCAGCAGGATCCTCTTCTTGTGGAAGTTCAGCAGGTTCTTCCTCCTGTTGAACAGTTGCTTCATGAAGAGCAGGACTTTCTTCAGCTTTCCACTCCAAAGCTAAAGGAACTAAGTCCTTGACCATTTTAGGCAGCTTCTTTGATGTATCCAAGTTGATTTCTTCAGCCTTCTGGTCTTTCTTTTGTTCTTCACTAGCTGGCTCATCAGCTATGTGAATGATCTCAGTACCATCAGTAGACACAATTGTCTTCTGACGAATCAAGTCAGCTGGTACAAAGGGTGATGTAGTTTGTTTAATCGTCAGCTTCTCTGGATAAGTACTGATATCAGAGCCATAACAGATTTGCTGTAAGCTTGGCAGACTAGGCGTTGAACTTGATGTTCCTGGTTCAAACCTTGATCTTTCAACCCATTTTTCCAGAGTAGTGTAAACAGCAATCTTGACTGCTCTATCAATTCTATCATCAGTAGGACTTGGCTTCTTTGAAATTGAATTTTTGATAGTAGTCGCCTCCTGACTGACAATAACTCTTGCATAGTCATGCAGTCTATCCCTTACAAAATCTGAGTTCAAAGCCTTGACAACAGAGGATGTTTGCAACCAGTTTAGAACCCAACGTCCTTCTGTAGCGAACTCCTTCCAGGCTTGGATTTCTTCCTCAGACTTGTTCAATCTATACTCTCTCCATTGATTGTATCTGATCTTTTCTGGGAGAAAAGTAGTCCTTGATTGAAACAGCTGGTTTAGTCTTTCCAACTCAGCTTCAAACTTTTTGAAGGCAGTAGAGTCACCTTGGACAATCTCTATTGCTCTCCTCACTTCCTTCTTTTTCTTCTTGATTGGTGCAGCCCTTGGTAGCACAAAGTCACCTTCCTTAGGCTTTTCTCCAATCACGATGCCTCCAGACCTCCTTGGTCCATACGCATCCTTCTTGCTCTCTTCTATGGCCTTTGCCAATTCAGCTTCTTCCTTGGCAGCCAGTTCAGCTTCTGTCAGGTTCTTGACATTAGCTTCCTTTTGACTTGCTTCAAGAGCTCTCTTTAGCTCAGCATCATCACGTTTTCGTTGTTCAGCCTCCTCACGCTTCTTCTTGTGATAAGCTGATACTTTTGCTTTGCCAGTTCTCTTCTTTCTGGCATTTCTTGACTCAACAACTGGTGCCGCAGCTGTTGTTTCTGGTAAAGCAACTGCTACCGGTGCAGCAGCAATTGGTTCGAGGATCTGCACTTCAGGATCCTCTTGAGGTTTGGCAACCCCAGCTGTTGGTGTAGGAATCTGTTTCATTTGATCAGCTGACTTCTTCTCAGCAGATTCCTTCACTGATTCAACAGGCCTCTCAGCAGATTGAGGACTTCTTTTGGCTAACTCAGAAAGTTCAGTATCTTCATCAAGAAGTGTCAGCTTCTTTCTGGCAGTCCTTTTTGTGAAAGGTGGATTTGCAACGGTAGAAGTGGCAGTGTCCTTCATAGCACTTCTTGTTCTTTTAGCCACATTTTCAACCGGTAACTCAGCTGAAATTGTCTTGTCAGAGGATGTCCCAACAGACATCTCGTTGATTTCCTTGACTGTCTCATCAACAATCAAATCAGCAGCATCCTTTCTTTTAGAGATAACTGTTTTGGCTTCAACAGCGGGCTTTGCTGTTTGAATAGTCGACTTGCTTTTCTTGCCTTTATCAGCAGGCTTTTCTGGCTCAGAAGCCTTTCTTTTCTTTTGCTTCAACTCTGTCACAACCGCAGGCTCCTTTGATCTCCCAGATTTCACTGGTTCATAAATCTTCAATTCTTTAGCCTTATGAATTTCCTTTCCGTTAGTCACATCACATCTCAAATTTACCAACAGATGACTAATGAAAATCCTGTGCAGAGTCAAACCACGGACTTTGTGATCAGCAATCACATACCAGATGAAGTTAGCCCAATTTACCTTCAACCCATAGTAAATGGCTATCATAGTATGAAACCTCTTCATTGGTACACTGTCCAAGGAGAATGTGCAGTTCTCGAGGACTTTGGCAACCAAATCTGCCATTCCTGAAACTCGTCCTTCAGCTGATTCTTTTTGATACTTCCAGATAGCACTTGATTCTTCTTTGAGACCAGATTCCAGAAATCTGACTCAAAAGGTTCAGCTAGGTTTGCGATGTCAGTAGACCCTTCAATGGAAAGTCCGTACATTTCATTCAGCAATTTTGGGGTTACGCAGATAGCTTTGTCCCCAATTTTGGCTTTAATCTCCAGTTTGTCGAAGTCAACATCGTCTTTGGAACCATAAAATTCAAAGACCTCGCCCTTGAAAATCATGTCTTCATGGGCCTCCATGAATTTAACCAGCGTTGCCGCTTTGAATTTCTCCAGAATTTCTTTCATCAATGGTGTGCCAGTCGCGTGATACGTCAGGTAGTTCAAGAACATACCTTCAGCAGCAGCTTCCTTTGCATTAACCTTAGAACTCATTTTCCTGAAAGAGATTGAAGAAAGACTAGAGTAGATTTGCAGTTGAATGGATGCAAAAATGCTCTGAATGCTTTTGAAATATTTAGGGTGCGTAAAAGCTCAGTCAGCTGATCAGATCTGGATTTATAGATGTTAGTATTTGTCGGTTTCCGTGAAAAGTGGTAACCGTCAGATTAGTTACTGTAAAAGCAGATCGTGCGATCGAGATACGCGGAATTCAAAATTTATTAATTATGTCAGGCAGGCGGGAATTTGAAACGCCACTTGTCTGTTACTTATAAAAGCGTGCTTTTGATAAAACGTTTTTGCACAACACTTTAAATATAAGATGACATAACTAATAACAGACGAGTAAAGTAATACTTATCTGATAAACGACTTGTCTGATACAATATATCACTAGTGAAAGCCAATATCTAGTGATCTTCCTTTGCTGTTTGTCAATCCAGCAAGATAAATAGTCTTCGAATCTTCAAGCATTAAGAACAAATCTTCTGATTGAAACAACTTCAACTAACTGTCATTGAAGATTTCATCTTTAAAACAAGGGTACCGCTAGTCTTACATGTTCCCCCTGAATTCAAGAATTCATCAGTCAACTAGTCTGTTGAGAGTCAGTCTTCTTGAAGTGTAACACTTGTTGATGTCAGATTAGTAAGCTGTTGAACCCAGTCTTCTGATAGGTTCCCCCTCAGCTTATGAATCCAATTTTAACAAGCCCAAATCCGCTCTTAGAGTGGAGAATCTTACTTCATTCAGTGGTTTGGTAAAAATGTCAGCAATCTGGTTGTCTGTATGAACATACTCAATAATAACATTTCCCTTTTCAACATGGTCTCTGATGAAGTGATGTTTGATCTCAATATGCTTAGTCCTGGAATGACTAGTAGTGTTCTGAGTAAGTGAAATTGCACTTGTATTATCACAGTAGATGGGGATTCCACTGATCTTCAAGTTATAATCTTCTAGTTGATGCTTCAACCAAAGTATTTGTGCACAACATGCTCCAGCAGCAATGTATTCAGCTTCAGCAGTAGATATGGACACTGAAGTCTGTTTCTTACTCATCCATGAGATCAGACGACTGCCTAAAAATTGACAAGTACCTGTAGTACTCTTCCTATCAATTTTGCAGCCAGCAAGGTCAGAATCTGAATATCCAATAAGTTCGAATCCTGATTCCCTTGGGTACCACAATCCCAATTCTTGAGTGCCTTTGAGATACTTTAGTATTCTTTTAGCAGCTAAGAGATGAGATTCCTTAGGATCTGATTGAAATCTTGCACAGACCCCAACAGAATACATAATATCAGGTCTGCTAGCTGTTAAGTATAACAGTGACCCAATTATGCCTCTGTATTTGGTGATGTCAACTGATTTGCCACCTTCATCCTTGTCCAGACGAAGTCCAGTAGACATAGGAACAGTAACAGATGAGCTAGTTTCCATACCAAATTTCTTAAACAGATCTTTTGTGTACTTTGCTTGATTAATAAAAATACCATCAGGCAGCTGTTTGACTTGTAAACCAAGAAAGTAATTTAATTCTCCCATCATGCTCATTTCAAACTTGTTCTGCATCAGCTTAGAGAATCTTTCACACATCTGTTTGTTAGTTGAACCAAAAATAATATCGTCTACATATATTTGTACCAACAATATATGATTATCCCATTCAATAGTAAACAAGGTTTTATCTACTTTACCTTTGTGAAATCCTTTAATTAAAAGAAAATCAGATAAAGTATCATACCATGCTCTTGGCGCCTGTTTCAGTCCATAGAGAGCTTTCTTCAGACGATATACCTTGTCTCCTTGTTGATAAACTTCAAATCCAGGAGGTTGTTCAACATACACTTCTTCTTGCAATTCTCCATTGAGAAAAGCAGACTTCACATCCATCTGATAGACAGTGAAGTTCTTGTGAGCAGCATAGGCTAGGAACAATCTGATTGCTTCAAGCCTTGCAACTGGTGCGAATGTCTCATCAAAATCAATGCCTTCTTCTTGGCAGTAACCTTTGGCAACTAGTCTTGCTTTGTTTCTGGTAACCATACCATCTTCATTCATCTTATTTCTGAAAACCCACTTAGTGCCAATTACTCTTTGATGAGTAGGTCTGGGAACTAAGTACCAGACTTCATTCCTTTCAAATTGATTCAACTCTTCTTGCATAGCTTCAATCCAGTGAGAATCACCAAGAGCTTCATCAATTAATTTAGGCTCAATTTGTGAAAGAAAACTTACAAACATTGTTTCATTTGCAGTTGACCTTCTTGTTCTAACTCTATCCAAGGGATCACCAATCACTAACTCTGGTGGGTGATCTCATAGCCATCTGAGATCAGGTTGCAAATCTGGATGTTGTCCTCTAGATTGATCTTGCAACACCACTGTTGGAGTCTCAGTAGTAGTCTGTTGAACAGTTGTGGTCTGTTGAACAGTCTCTGGTCTGTCAGCTGTTTGCAACTCCTCTGTTAGACAATCAGCAGACTGATTTTGAACAGCACTTGAGTTAACAGCTTGAGATAAGTTGGGTAGTATGATGGGTACATATTCTTCCTTTCTTTCCATATTCAATTTCTGAAAGTCAGTAGATATCTCAGGGTTTGCACTTTGATTCTTTTCAGATGATTGACTTGGTTCATCAAATACTACATGAATAGATTCTTCTACAAGCAAAGTTCTTTTGTTAAACACTCTGTAAGCTTTACTAACAGTAGAGTAACCTACAAAAACAGCTTCATCAGCCTTCTCTGCAAATGCAGTAAGGTGATTTTTCCCATTGTTCAAAACATAACATTTACAACCAAAAATCCTAAGATAATGTAAATTAGGCTTTCTGTTGTTCCATAGCTCATAAGGTGTCTTGTTTTGACTTTTGTTGATCATACACCTATTCTGTGTATAACATGCTGTGTTTGTAGCTTCTGCCCAGAATCTTTGGGGCAGCTTTGCTTCAGCTATCATTGTTCTGGTAGCTTCTTTTAGAGTTCTGTTTCTCCTTTCAGCAACTCCATTTTGTTGAGGGGTTCTGGCAGCAGAGTACTCATGACTGATTCCTCTGGAATTACAATACTCTTCAACAGTAGAGTTTGTAAACTAAGTCCCTCTATCTGATCTGATCTTCAAAATTCTTTGACTCTTCTCATTCTGGATCAGTTCCATCAGATTTGTAAGATGTTCCTTGGTTTCACTCTTCTTCTTCATGAAGATTACCCAAGTAAATCTTGAAAAATCATCCACAACAGCTAGGCAGTATTTCTTCCCACCATTGCTGATTGGATCAATAGGGCCAAACAAATCCATATGCAATAGCTCCAAAATTCTGGTTGAAGATTGGTGCTTCTTGCTTTTGAAAGATGACTTCACTTGTTTACCCTTCTGACAGGCATCACAGAGCTTGTCTTTGCTCATGACTGTCTTTGGAATTCCTTCTACCAAATCATTCTTTATCAATCTGTTGATGGTCTTGAAATTCAAATGATTCATTCTTTTGTGCCAAAGCCAACTGATTTCACTTGGTGTAGATGCCACTAAGCAAACATTTGAATTCTTGTCCACAGAATTCCAGTCGACTACATAGATGTTTCCTTGTCTTCTTCCAGATAAAATAACCTTCTTTGTTCCAATTTGTTCAACATAACACTTATCTGATGAAAACACCACGGAAAATCCTTTGTCACAAAATTGACTTATGCTCAGCAGATTGTACTTCAGGCCACTAACATATGAGACGTCAGATATCTCTATGTTTCCTTTGATAAGCTTTCCAACAGCTACAACCTTGCCTTCTTTGCTGTCTCCAAAAGAAACTCTTGGACCATTCACAGCAACAGCATCTGCCAGTTCATGTATGTCTCCACACATGTGCCTTGAACATCCACTGTCCAAGTACCATTTCTTCGCTACTTTACTCCTACTCCTAATCCTAACCTACAAAACAAAATAAAATTGTTTTAGGTACCCTTTATTGAGAGGGTCCTGGTGGATTAGTGTCACCTTTGACAACCCAAGATGTTGAAGTCTTAGGCTTCTTAGGTTTTACAGTTTTAGCAGGAGCATGAGCAACTTTATTTTCATCATAATCAACAGGCATGTTAAATTGATAATCATTATGATGATGATAATGCTCATAAGCAGGATAGGATGCATGATAAGCAGGGTAGGCATGCATTGTTTGATGAGCAGGATATGCAGCAAAATGAGGTGGATAATGAGGTGCAGCATAATATGATGGATAAGTCGGTTGCACATAATAAGACTCATTTCCATAGTAAGCATTTTTGTTATAATTTCTTTGCTTCTTAGGTCTGCTCTTTACTTGCTCTTTAACAGACGACTTAGCTTTACTAGTCTGATTGGTTTTACTCTTATCAGCAGACTTCTTGGGACTACTCTGCTGTTTGGTTCTACCAGTCTGTTTTTCAGTTTCAGGCTTTTTACCCTTCTTAGCCTTAGGAGTTTTTATCTCCTTTTTCTCAATCTCAGGTGAAATGGGTTTAGTAGTCTGAACATACAAGACAATATTACTATTATCAGCAGATATAAATTTCTCAGCTTTGTTCAGTTCTAAACTTTCTTTTACTAAGGGAGTACTCTGTTCAATTGTTTTATCTATTGTCACAACAGACGACTTAGGAACAGACGACTTATTATGCAAGGATATTCTAGCTTCAAGTTCTTTGATTTGTCCCTTGTACATTTCACATTCAGCTCTCAGAGATTCACATTCATGCGAAAGCTTTTTATACGTGGCTGATTCTTCAGGTTTTTCAACCTTAAGTTTCAGTTTAGCATTTTGCTTTTTCAGCAGATTCATCTCGTCCTTAAGCTTAGCAAGCTCATTAACAACATCTACTTTGTTGTTCATCATTTGCTCAAATGAGTTAAACAGTTCAAGCTCACTTTCAGAGAGTATTACCTCATTGTCAGAATCATCAGATTCCTTTGCCATGAGACACAGCAGTGCAGGTGTTTCGTCAAAAACAGAGTCATCACTTGAAGTGCCAGATTCTGTGTTTGATGAGTAGATGGCTGCCATCTTTTCAGCTTCAGCCAGCAGCACCTTGCTCTTTTGGTATCTCTTCTCTCTTCTTTCTTTTCTTTGTTTCTTTTCCTCCTCTGTGTACTTCTCCGCTTTAGGATATGGGCAGTCCTTGATGAAGTGTCCCAATTTCCTGCAATTATAGCACATCATTTTGGATTTATAATCATCCTTAATATCATGAGAATTAGAGGTAGGTTTAGAAGTAGAAGCATTGTTATATTTGTTCTTCATTTTTCTCTTGTAGAACTTTTTCCACCCATTCAGTAACAACGCAACATCGTCAGCAGTATACTCCTTTTTGCTCAGTACTGGGGCCTCATCAGATGAGTCCACTTCTCTGCTTTTTCCAGATGTTCTTCTTGTTCTTTCTGCAGCAACCAGTGCAGCAGTGGGGCCAGAAGTTGAGGTCTCTTCTATTCCCATCCTTGGTATTTTATACTCGTACGCCTTGAGTACAGAAAACAACTCTGTCAGAGAGATCTTCCCCAGATCCCTAGATTCTTCCATAGCTGTGATCTTCATGTTGAACTTGGGTGGTAGCGCCTTCAAGACTTTGAGAGTAATCTCTTTGTCTGTGAACGTCTTACCCAGCTTTAACACGTTGTTCAGCACTTTGGTAAACCTTGAACTCATCTGTTCAATGGTTTCTCCAGGCTTCATTTTGAAGTTATCAAACTTCTCCATGGCAACACTTAGATTGTGTTCCTTGATGGCTTCATTTCCTTCACTCATATCCCTGACTTTGTCCCACATCTCTTTTGATGTTTTACAGTGTTTGACATAGTCAAACCTTTCATTGTCCAGGGCTTTAGTCATGATGAAGATTCCAACTTTATCAAGATTTTTCAACTTGATTTCTTCAGGCGTCATCTCGTCTTCATCTTTATCAACAACAGTATCTACGCCATCAACCTTGATTGTTTTAGTAATTCTTATCGGACCTTTTGTTATGCATCTGTACATATTATCGTTGTAAGCAGCAAGGAAAATTTCCATGCGTATTTTCCAGTCCTCAAAGCTCATACCGCCTATGTGGGGAACTAGGCTGATACAATCCATTTTTCAAAAAGGTTTTGTTTTTCAAAAAAAAAAGCTCTTTTGAAAACTTTTGAACACCTTTGAAAAACACTTAAGGATCAAGCTCGTTGATCAGTCAGATGATTCAGATGAACCACCTGCTCTGATACCACTTGTTGGTCCCAAGTGGTCAGATGAGGTTTAGAGGGGGGGGGGGGGGGTGAATAAACCTCTTCAAAAGTTTGCCTTTTAAAAATCTCTAACTTTTCTGTCAGCAGACTAAGCTGATCAAGAATTGTAAGCAGACTAAGCTGATCTTGCACAAAGCTTTGAACAGCAGAGTTGACCACTCTTCTGATTTCACTCAGCTGATTTTATCAAATCAGAGTTTCAAAATTAACTATCTTGCAGCGGATTTATCAAGTGTTTTTCACAAGTAGTTTACTTATCTTAGAAAAAGTTTTATCCCCAGTTTTAACAAAACTCCTTTATAAAACTTTTCAGTAGTTAACCTTTAAGTGTTTTGAATATGCTTCTTTGAAATATGCAGAAATTAATGCAAGTTAAAAACACAAAGGATTTTTATAGTGGTTATATGGATGTAAGTCCTTTAGTCCACTCTTCCAAGTCACTTAGATCTTGGGTTATACTAAATCACACAGATTACAGTATACACTTCTTACGCCAAACAACAAATGAAGTGGCCGTAAGTTCACAATAGGAAATCACAAAGAAATTCCTATTCTCAGAAGTGATATCGCTCACAAAGGTTGATATCTACTTCTCACAACACAATCCTAAACAAAATCACTCAGATTTTTAAGTATATTCTGGTTTCTCTCTTTTCTGCTTCGTCAACAGATGACTAGGCTGATGAGTGCTTTGTTCTTGAGTTTGAGACTTAGAAGAATTTTGCTTCAGATTTTTGCTCTCAATGCGTGTTGTCTCTGTGTTGTTCTTCTTCTTCAACTCACGAACAAGCTATTTATACTTGGAGATTTGAAAATCTGCCCGTTGAGAGATCGGCAGCTGTCAAATCCTCGAGTACTGGTCCTTTTTGCAGAAACGGCTGTTGCGACTGAACACTGTACACTCTGCTGTACTTTCTGTCGCTTCGCATTAAATGCGCATTAAATGCACCAAGCTGATACGAGGTTTCTCTTCAATCATTTGTCATAAATACCCTTCCTCTTCAGCATTTATTACACCAAGTGCATTTATTACCGTTGCAATAACTTTTGATCCACTTCCACTCTGCTGATCGAGGTCACTCGTCTGATGTATACTCGGCTGATCCCAAACTTGAACTAATCTGATTTGAGTCGGCTGATAGTCCACCAGTCTGATTACTTCTTTACCAACAGATCAGTAGTCTTCTGGACCATATTTGACTAGTCTGATGAACTTCTTCCTTAGTCAAATATCTTCTAAGGTTTGTACTAAGCTTCCACTTAGCTGATGTCTTTGGAAATCATCAAAACCTCCCTTCACTTCAAAGTCTTCATCTTCATCCAACAATTATCACTATATTTCATCTCAAATCAAACGGCCACATTGGCATTGTTGAGAGTTTTCCAAATTGAGTCTTAATAGCGATTACATGCAAAAGATTAGGCAAAAGAGTGCAACATAACCTTAATTTTGCATTAAATTGCATTATAATACATTAACATGCATTATCATTCATAACACGCATTATCATTCATGAGCAATATATAGATTTCAAAATAGGGTAATAATAGAGAATCCATTAAACGTATCGAAATTTTAGGTAAGAGAATGTAACATCACCTTAATTTTGCATTATCATGCATTATAATACATTAACACGCATTATCATTAATTAGCATGAATTATCATTCTACATCTTCTTCAATCATCAACCTTTAATCGTTATCACTATATTTAATCTCAAATCAAACGGCCACATTGGCATTGTTGAGAGTTTTCCAAATTGAGTCTCAATAGCGATTCCATGCAAAATATTAGGCAAAAGAGTGCAACATAACCTTAATTTTGCATTATAATACATTAACATGCATTATCATTCATAACACGCATTATCATTCATGAGCATTATATAGATTTCAAAATTAATAGAGAATCCATTAAACGTATCGAAATTTTAGGTAAGAGAATGCAACATCACCTCAATTTTGCATTATCATGCATTATAATGCATTAACACGCATTATCATTATTTACCATGAATTATCATTCTACATCTTCTTCAATCATCAAACTTTGATCGTTATCACTATATTTCTTCTCAAATCAAACGGTCACATTGGCATTGTTTAGAGTTTTCCAAATTGAGTCTTAATAGCGATTCCAAGCAAAAGATTTGGCAAAAGAGTTCAACATAACCTTAATTTTGCATTAAATTGCATTATAATACATTAACATGCATTATCATTCGTAACACGCATTATCATTCATGTGCAATATATAGATTTCAAAATAGGGTATTAATAGAGAATCCATTAAACGTATCGAAATTTTATGTAAGAGAATGCAACATCACCTCAATTTTGCATTATCATGCATTATAATACATTAACACGCATTATCATTAATTAGCATGAAATATCAGTCTACATCTTCTTCAATCATCAACATTTAATCATTATCACTATATTTCATCTCAAATCAAACGGCCACATTGGCATTGTTGAGAGTTTTCCAAATTGAGTTTTAATAGCGATTACATGCAAAAGATTAGGCAAAAGAGTGCAACATAACCTTAATTTTGCATTAAATTGCATTATAATACATTAACATGCATTATCATTCATAACACGCATTATCATTCATGAGCAATATATAGATTTCAAAATAGGGTATTAATAGAGAATCCATTAAACGTATCGAAATTTTAGGTAAGAGAATGTAACATCACCTCAATTTTGCATTATCATGCATTATAATACATTAACACGCATTATCATTATTTAGCATGAATTATCATTCTACATCTTCTTCAATCATCAACCTTTAATCGTTATCACTATATTTAATCTCAAATCAAACGGCCACATTGGCATTGTTGAGAGTTTTCCAAATTGAGTCTCAATAGCGATTCCATGCAAAATATTAGGCAAAAGAGTGCAACATAACCTTAATTTTGCACTAAATTGCATTATAATACATTAACATGCATTATCATTCATAACACGCATTATCATTCATGAGCATTATATAGATTTCAAAATTAATAGAGAATCCATTAAACGTATCGAAATTTTAGGTAAGAGAATGCAACATCACCTCAATTTTGCATTATCATGGATTATATTACATTAACACGAATTATCATTAATTAGCATGAATTATCATTCTACATCTTCTTCAATCATCAACCTTTGATCGTTATCACTATATTTCATCTCAAATCAAACGGCCACATTGGCATTGTTGAAATTTTTCCAAATTGGGTCTTAATAGCGATTCCATGCAAATGATTAGGCAAAAAAAGTGCAACATAACCTTAATTTTGCATTAAATTGCATTATAATACATTAACATGCATTATCATTCATAACACGCATTATCTTTCATGAGCAATATATAGATTTCAAAATAGGGTATTAATAGAGAATCCATTAAACGTATCGAAATTTTAGGTAAGATAATGCAACATCAACTCAATTTTGCATTATCATGCATTATAATTCATTAACACGCATTATCATTAATTAGCATGAATTATCAGTCTACATCTTCTTCTATCATCAACCTTTAATCGTTATCACAATATTTCATCTCAAATCAAACGGCCACATTGGCATTGTTGAGAGTTTTCCAAATTGAGTCTTAATAGCGATTCCATGCAAAAGATTAGGCAAAAGAGTGCAACATAACCTTAATTTTGCATTAAAATGAATTATAATACATTAACATGCATTATCATTCATAACACGCATTATCCTTCATGAGCAAATATAGATTTCAAAATAGGGTATTAATAGAGAATCCATTAAACGTATCGAAATTTTATGTAAGAGAATGCAACATCACCTCAATTTTGCATTATTATGCATTATAATGCATTAACACGCATTATCATTATTTAGCATGAATTATCATTCTACATCTTCTTCATTATCATGCATTATAAAGCATTAACACGCATTATCATTATTTAGCATGAATTATCATTCTACATCTTCTTCATTATCATGCATTGTAATTCATTAACACGCATTATCATTAATTAGCATGAATTATCATTCTACATCTTCTTCAATCATCACCCTTTGATCGTTATCACTATATTTCATATCAAATCAAACGGTCACATTGGCATTGTTTAGAGCCAAATTGAGTATTAATAGCGATTCCAAGCAAAAGATTTGGCAAAAGAGTGCAACATAACCTTAATTTTGCATTAAATTGCATTATAATACATTAACATGCATTATCATTCATAACACGCATTATCTTTCATGAGCAATATATAGATTTCAAAATAGGGTATTAATAGAGAATCCACTAAACGTATCGAAATTTTAGGTAAGATAATACAACATCAACTCAATTTTGCATTATCATGCATTATAATTCATTAACACGCATTATCATTAATTAGCATGAATTATCATTCTACATCTTCTTCAATCATCAACCTTTGATCGTTATCACTATATTGCATCTCAAATCAAACGACCACATTGGCATTGTTGAGAGTTTTCCAAATTGAGTCTTAATAGCGATTCCATGCAAAAGATTAGGCAAAAGAGTGCAACATAACCTTAATTTTGCATTAAATTGCATTATAATACATTAACATGCATTATCATTAATAACACGCATTATCATTCATGAGCAATATATAGATTTCAAAATAGGGTATTAATAGAGAATCCATTAAAGTATCGAAATTTTAGGTAAGAGAATGCAACATCACCTCAATTTTGCATTATCATGCATTATAATACATTAACACGCATTATCATTAATTAGCATGAATTATCATTCTACATCTTCTTCAATCATCAACCTTTAATCGTTATAACTATATTTAATCTCAAATCAAATGGCCACATTGGCATTTTTGAGAGTTTTCCAAATTGAGTCTTAATAGCGATTCCATGCAAAAGATTAGGCAAAAGAGTGCAACATAACCTTAATTTTGCATTAAATTGTATTATAATACATTAACATGCATTATCATTCATAACACGCATTATCATTCATGAGCAATATATAGATTTCAAAATAGGGTATTAGTAGAGAATCCATTAAACGTATCGAAATTTTAGGTAAGAGAATGCAACATCACCTCAATTTTGCATTATCATGTATTGTAATTCATTAACACGCATTATCATTAATTAGCATGAATTATCATTCTACATCTTCTTCAATCATCAACCTTTGATCGTTATCACTATATTTCATCTCAAATCAAACGGCCACATTGGCATTGTTGAGAGTTTTCCAAATTGAGTCTTAATAGCGATTCCATGCAAAAGATTAGGCAAAAAAAGCGCAACATAACCTTAATTTTGCATTAAATTGCATTATAATACATTAACACGCATTATCATTCATGAGCAATATATAGATTTCAAAATAGGGTATTAATAGAGAATCCACTAAACGTATCGAAATTTTAGGTAAGAGAATGGAACATCACCTCAATTTTGCATTATCATGCATTATAATACATTAACACGCATTATCATTAATTAGCATGAAATATCAGTCTACATCTTCTTCAATCATCAACCTTTGATCGTAATCACTATATTTCATCTCAAATCAAACGGCCACATTGGCATTGTTGAGAGTTTTCCAAATTGAGTATTAATACCGATTCCATGCAAAAGATTAGGCAAAAAAAGTGCAATATAACCTTAATTTTGCATTAAATTGCATTATAACACATTAACATGCATTATCATTCATAACACGCATTATCATTCATGAGCCATATATAGATTTCAAAATAGGGTATTAATAGAGAATCCATTAAACGTATCGAAATTTTAGGTAAGAGAATGCAACATCACCTCAATTTTGCATTATCATGCATTATAATGCATTAACACGCATTATCATTATTTAGCATGAATTATCATTCTACATTCTTCTCAAATCAAACGGCCACATTGGCATTGTTTAGAGTTTTCCAAATTGAGTCTTAATAGCGATTCCAAGCAAAAGATTTGGCAAAAGAGTGCAACATAACCTTAATTTTGCATTAAATTGCTTTATAATACATTAACATGCATTATCATTCATAACACGCATTATCATTCATGAGCAATATATAGATTTCAAAATAGGGTATTAATAGAGAATCCTAAACGTATCGAAATTTTATGTAAGAGAATGCAACATCACCTCAATTTTGCATTATCATGCATTATAATACATTAACACGCATTATCATTAATTAGCATGAAATATCAGTCTACATCTTCTTCAATTATCAACCTTTAATCATTATCACTATATTTCATCTCAAATCAAACGGCCACATTGGCATTGTTGAGAGTTTTCCAAATTGAGTCTTAATAGCGATTACATGCAAAAGATTAGGCAAAAGAGTGCAACATAACCTTAATTTTGCATTAAATTGCATTATAATACATTAACATGCATTATCATTCATAACACGCATTATCTTTCATGAGCAATATATAGATTTCAAAATAGGGTATTAATAGAGAATCCATTAAACGTATCGAAATTTTAGGTAAGATAACGCAACATCAACTCAATTTTGCATTATCATGCATTATAATTCATTAACACGCATTATCATTAATTAGCATGAATTATCATTCTACATCTTCTTCAATCATAAACCTTTAATCGTTATAACTATATTTCATCTCAAATCAAACGGCCACATTGGCAATGTTTAGAGCCAAATTGAGTCTTAATAGCGATTCCAAGCAAAAGATTTGGCAAAAGAGTGCAACATAACCTTAATTTTGCATTAAATTGCATTATAATACATTAACATGCATTATCATTCATAACACGCATTATCTTTCATGAGCAATATATAGATTTCAAAATAGGGTATTAATAGAGAATCCATTAAACGTATCGAAATTTTAGGTAAGATAACGCAACATCAACTCAATTTTGCATTATCATGCATTATAATTCATTAACACGCATTATCATTAATTAGCATGAATTATCATTCTACATCTTCTTCAATCATCAACCTTTAATCGTTATAACTATATTTAATCTCAAATCAAACTTCCACATTGGCATTGTTGAGAGTTTTTCAAATTGAGTCTTAATAGCGATTCCATGCAAAAGATTAGGCAAAAGAGTGCAACATAACCTTGATTTTGCATTAAATTGTATTATAATACATTAACATGCATTATCATTCATAACACGCATTATCATTCATGAGCAATATATAGATTTCAAAATAGGATATTAGTAGAGAATCCATTAAACATATCGAAATTTTAGGTAAGAGAATGCAACATCACCTCAATTTTGCATTATCATGCATTATAATGCATTAACACGCATTATCATTATTTAGCATGAATTATCATTCTACATCTTCTTCAATCATCAACCTTTGATCGTTATCACTATATTTCTTCTCAAATCAAACGGCCACATTGGCATTGTTTAGAGTTTTCCAAATTGAGTCTTAATAGCGATTCCAAGCAAAAGATTTGGCAAAAGAGTGCAACATAACCTTAATTTTGCATTAAATTGCTTTATAATACATTAACATGCATTATCATTCATAACACGCATTATCATTCATGAGCAATATATAGATTTCAAAATAGGGTATTAATAGAGAATCCATTAAACGTATCGAAATTTTATGTAAGAGAATGCAACATCACCTCAATTTTGCATTATCATGCATTATAATACATTAACACGCATTATCATTAATTAGCATGAAATATCAGTCTACATCTTCTTCCATCATCAACCTTTAATCATTATCACTATATTTCATCTCAAATCAAACGGCCACATTGGCATTGTTGAGAGTTTTCCAAATTGAGTCTTAATAGCGATTACATGCAAAAGATTAGGCAAAAGAGTGCAACATAACCTTAATTTTGCATTAAATTGCATTATAATACATTAACATGCATTATCAATTATAACACGCATTATCATTCATGAGCAATATATAGATTTCAAAATAGGGTATTAATAGAGAATCCATTAAAGTATCGAAATTTTAGGTAAGAGAATGGAACATCACCTCAATTTTGCATTATCATGCATTATAATACATTAACACGCATTATCATTAATTAGCATGAATTATCATTCTACATCTTCTTCAATCATAAACCTTTAATCGTTATAACTATATTTCATCTCAAATCAAACGGCCACATTGGCAATGTTTAGAGCCAAATTGAGTCTTAATAGCGATTCCAAGCAAAAGATTTGGCAAAAGAGTGCAACATAACCTTAATTTTGCATTAAATTGCATTATAATACATTAACATGCATTATCATTCATAACACGCATTATCTTTCATGAGCAATATATAGATTTCAAAATAGGGTATTAATAGAGAATCCATTAAACGTATCGAAATTTTAGGTAAGATAACGCAACATCAACTCAATTTTGCATTATCATGCATTATAATTCATTAACACGCATTATCATTAATTAGCATGAATTATCATTCTACATCTTCTTCAATCATCAACCTTTAATCGTTATAACTATATTTAATCTCAAATCAAACTTCCACATTGGCATTGTTGAGAGTTTTTCAAATTGAGTCTTAATAGCGATTCCATGCAAAAGATTAGGCAAAAGAGTGCAACATAACCTTGATTTTGCATTAAATTGTATTATAATACATTAACATGCATTATCATTCATAACACGCATTATCATTCATGAGCAATATATAGATTTCAAAATAGGATATTAGTAGAGAATCCATTAAACATATCGAAATTTTAGGTAAGAGAATGCAACATCACCTCAATTTTGCATTATCATGCATTATAATGCATTAACACGCATTATCATTATTTAGCATGAATTATCATTCTACATCTTCTTCAATCATCAACCTTTGATCGTTATCACTATATTTCTTCTCAAATCAAACGGCCACATTGGCATTGTTTAGAGTTTTCCAAATTGAGTCTTAATAGCGATTCCAAGCAAAAGATTTGGCAAAAGAGTGCAACATAACCTTAATTTTGCATTAAATTGCTTTATAATACATTAACATGCATTATCATTCATAACACGCATTATCATTCATGAGCAATATATAGATTTCAAAATAGGGTATTAATAGAGAATCCATTAAACGTATCGAAATTTTATGTAAGAGAATGCAACATCACCTCAATTTTGCATTATCATGCATTATAATACATTAACACGCATTATCATTAATTAGCATGAAATATCAGTCTACATCTTCTTCAATCATCAACCTTTAATCATTATCACTATATTTCATCTCAAATCAAACGGCCACATTGGCATTGTTGAGAGTTTTCCAAATTGAGTCTTAATAGCGATTACATGCAAAAGATTAGGCAAAAGAGTGCAACATAACCTTAATTTTGCATTAAATTGCATTATAATACATTAACATGCATTATCATTCATAACACGCATTATCTTTCATGAGCAATATATAGATTTCAAAATAGGGTATTAATAGAGAATCCATTAAACGTATCGAAATTTTAGGTAAGATAACGCAACATCAACTCAATTTTGCATTATCATGCATTATAATTCATTAACACGCATTATCATTAATTAGCATGAATTATCATTCTACATCTTCTTCAATCATCAACCTTTAATCGTTATCACTATATTTAATCTCAAATCAAACGGCCACATTGGCATTGTTGAGAGTTTTCCAAATTGAGTCTCAATAGCGATTCCATGCAAAATATTAGGCAAAAGAGTGCAACATAACCTTAATTTTGCATTATAATACATTAACATGCATTATCATTCATAAAAACATTATCATTCATTAGCATTATATAGATTTCAAAATTAATAGAGAATCCATTAAACGTATCGAAATTTTAGGTAAGAGAATGCAACATCACCTCAATTTTGCATTATCATGCATTATATTACATTAACACGAATTATCATTAATTAGCATGAATTATCATTCTACATCTTCTTCAATCATCAACCTTTGATCGTTATCACTATATTTAATCTCAAATCAAACGGCCACATTGGCACTGTTGAGAGTTTTCCAAATTGAGTCTCAATAGCGATTCCATGCAAAATATTAGGCAAAAGAGTGCAACATAACCTTAATTTTGCATTATAATACATTAACATGCATTATCATTCATAAAAACATTATCATTCATGAGCATTATATAGATTTCAAAATTAATAGAGAATCCATTAAACGTATCGAAATTTTAGGTAAGAGAATGCAACATCACCTCAATTTTGCATTATCATGCATTATATTACATTAACACGAATTATCATTAAGTAGCATGAATTATCATTCTACATCTTCTTCAATCATCAACCTTTGATCGTTATCACTATATTTCATCTCAAATCAAACGGCCACATTGGCATTGTTGAAAGTTTTCCAAATTGGGTCTTAATAGCGATTCCATGCAAATGATTAGGCAAAAAAAGTGCAACATAACCTTAATTTTGCATTAAATTGCATTATAATACATTAACATGCATTATCAATTATAACACGCATTATCATTCATGAGCAATATATAGATTTCAAAATAGGGTATTAATAGAGAATCCATTAAAGTATCGAAATTTTAGGTAAGAGAATGGAACATCACCTCAATTTTGCATTATCATGCATTATAATACATTAACACGCATTATCATTAATTAGCATGAATTATCATTCTACATCTTCTTCAATCATAAACCTTTAATCGTTATAACTATATTTCATCTCAAATCAAACGGCCACATTGGCAATGTTTAGAGCCAAATTGAGTCTTAATAGCGATTCCAAGCAAAAGATTTGGCAAAAGAGTGCAACATAACCTTAATTTTGCATTAAATTGCATTATAATACATTAACATGCATTATCATTCATAACACGCATTATCTTTCATGAGCAATATATAGATTTCAAAATAGGGTATTAATAGAGAATCCATTAAACGTATCGAAATTTTAGGTAAGATAACGCAACATCAACTCAATTTTGCATTATCATGCATTATAATTCATTAACACGCATTATCATTAATTAGCATGAATTATCATTCTACATCTTCTTCAATCATCAACCTTTAATCGTTATAACTATATTTAATCTCAAATCAAACTTCCACATTGGCATTGTTGAGAGTTTTTCAAATTGAGTCTTAATAGCGATTCCATGCAAAAGATTAGGCAAAAGAGTGCAACATAACCTTGATTTTGCATTAAATTGTATTATAATACATTAACATGCATTATCATTCATAACACGCATTATCATTCATGAGCAATATATAGATTTCAAAATAGGATATTAGTAGAGAATCCATTAAACATATCGAAATTTTAGGTAAGAGAATGCAACATCACCTCAATTTTGCATTATCATGCATTATAATGCATTAACACGCATTATCATTATTTAGCATGAATTATCATTCTACATCTTCTTCAATCATCAACCTTTGATCGTTATCACTATATTTCTTCTCAAATCAAACGGCCACATTGGCATTGTTTAGAGTTTTCCAAATTGAGTCTTAATAGCGATTCCAAGCAAAAGATTTGGCAAAAGAGTGCAACATAACCTTAATTTTGCATTAAATTGCTTTATAATACATTAACATGCATTATCATTCATAACACGCATTATCATTCATGAGCAATATATAGATTTCAAAATAGGGTATTAATAGAGAATCCATTAAACGTATCGAAATTTTATGTAAGAGAATGCAACATCACCTCAATTTTGCATTATCATGCATTATAATACATTAACACGCATTATCATTAATTAGCATGAAATATCAGTCTACATCTTCTTCAATCATCAACCTTTAATCATTATCACTATATTTCATCTCAAATCAAACGGCCACATTGGCATTGTTGAGAGTTTTCCAAATTGAGTCTTAATAGCGATTACATGCAAAAGATTAGGCAAAAGAGTGCAACATAACCTTAATTTTGCATTAAATTGCATTATAATACATTAACATGCATTATCATTCATAACACGCATTATCTTTCATGAGCAATATATAGATTTCAAAATAGGGTATTAATAGAGAATCCATTAAACGTATCGAAATTTTAGGTAAGATAACGCAACATCAACTCAATTTTGCATTATCATGCATTATAATTCATTAACACGCATTATCATTAATTAGCATGAATTATCATTCTACATCTTCTTCAATCATCAACCTTTAATCGTTATCACTATATTTAATCTCAAATCAAACGGCCACATTGGCATTGTTGAGAGTTTTCCAAATTGAGTCTCAATAGCGATTCCATGCAAAATATTAGGCAAAAGAGTGCAACATAACCTTAATTTTGCATTATAATACATTAACATGCATTATCATTCATAAAAACATTATCATTCATTAGCATTATATAGATTTCAAAATTAATAGAGAATCCATTAAACGTATCGAAATTTTAGGTAAGAGAATGCAACATCACCTCAATTTTGCATTATCATGCATTATATTACATTAACACGAATTATCATTAATTAGCATGAATTATCATTCTACATCTTCTTCAATCATCAACCTTTGATCGTTATCACTATATTTCATCTCAAATCAAACGGCCACATTGGCATTGTTGAAAGTTTTCCAAATTGGGTCTTAATAGCGATTCCATGCAAATGATTAGGCAAAAAAAGTGCAACATAACCTTAATTTTGCATTAAATTGCATTATAATACATTAACATGCATTATCATTCATAACACGCATTATCATTCATGAGCAATATATAGATTTCAAAATAGGGTATTAATAGAGAATCCATTAAAGTATCGAAATTTTAGGTAAGAGAATGGAACATCACCTCAATTTTGCATTGTCATGCATTATAATACATTAACACGCATTATCATTAATTAGCATGAATTATCATTCTACATCTTCTTCAATCATAAACCTTTAATCGTTATAACTATATTTCATCTCAAATCAAACGGCCACATTGGCATTGTTTAGAGCCAAATTGAGTCTTAATAGCGATTCCAAGCAAAAGATTTGGCAAAAGAGTGCAACATAACCTTAATTTTGCATTAAATTGCATTATAATACATTAACATGCATTATCATTCATAACACGCATTATCTTTCATGAGCAATATATAGATTTCAAAATAGGGTATTAATAGAGAATCCATTAAACGTATCGAAATTTTAGGTAAGATAACGCAACATCAACTCAATTTTGCATTATCATGCATTATAATTCATTAACACGCATTATCATTAATTAGCATGAATTATCATTCTACATCTTCTTCAATCATCAACCTTTAATCGTTATAACTATATTTAATCTCAAATCAAACTTCCACATTGGCATTGTTGAGAGTTTTTCAAATTGAGTCTTAATAGCGATTCCATGCAAAAGATTAGGCAAAAGAGTGCAACATAACCTTAATTTTGCATTAAATTGTATTATAATACATTAACATGCATTATCATTCATAACACGCATTATCATTCATGAGCAATATATAGATTTCAAAATAGGATATTAGTAGAGAATCCATTAAACATATCGAAATTTTAGGTAAGAGAATGCAACATCACCTCAATTTTGCATTATCATGCATTATAATGCATTAACACGCATTATCATTATTTAGCATGAATTATCATTCTACATCTTCTTCAATCATCAACCTTTGATCGTTATCACTATATTTCTTCTCAAATCAAACGGCCACATTGGCATTGTTTAGAGTTTTCCAAATTGAGTCTTAATAGCGATTCCAAGCAAAAGATTTGGCAAAAGAGTGCAACATAACCTTAATTTTGCATTAAATTGCTTTATAATACATTAACATGCATTATCATTCATAACACGCATTATCATTCATGAGCAATATATAGATTTCAAAGTAGGGTATTAATAGAGAATCCATTAAACGTATCGAAATTTTATGTAAGAGAATGCAACATCACCTCAATTTTGCATTATCATGCATTATAATACATTAACACGCATTATCATTAATTAGCATGAAATATCAGTCTACATCTTCTTCAATCATTAACCTTTAATCATTATCACTATATTTCATCTCAAATCAAACGGCCACATTGACATTGTTGAGAGTTTTCCAAATTGAGTCTTAATAGCGATTACATGCAAAAGATTAGGCAAAAGAGTGCAACATAACCTTAATTTTGCATTAAATTGCATTATAATACATTAACATGCATTATCATTCATAACACGCATTATCTTTCATGAGCAATATATAGATTTCAAAATAGGGTATTAATAGAGAATCCATTAAACGTATCGAAATTTTAGGTAAGATAACGCAACATCAACTCAATTTTGCATTATCATGCATTATAATTCATTAACACGCATTATCATTAATTAGCATGAATTATCATTCTACATCTTCTTCAATCATCAACCTTTAATCGTTATCACTATATTTAATCTCAAATCAAACGGCCACATTGGCACTGTTGAGAGTTTTCCAAATTGAGTCTCAATAGCGATTCCATGCAAAATATTAGGCAAAAGAGTGCAACATAACCTTAATTTTGCATTATAATACATTAACATGCATTATCATTCATAAAAACATTATCATTCATGAGCATTATATAGATTTCAAAATTAATAGAGAATCCATTAAACGTATCGAAATTTTAGGTAAGAGAATGCAACATCACCTCAATTTTGCATTATCATGCATTATATTACATTAACACGAATTATCATTAATTAGCATGAATTATCATTCTACATCTTCTTCAATCATCAACCTTTGATCGTTATCACTATATTTCATCTCAAATCAAACGGCCACATTGGCATTGTTGAAAGTTTTCCAAATTGGGTCTTAATAGCGATTCCATGCAAATGATTAGGCAAAAAAAGTGCAACATAACCTTAATTTTGCATTAAATTGCATTATAATACATTAACATGCATTATCATTCATAACACGCATTATCATTCATGAGCAATATATAGATTTCAAAATAGGGTATTAATAGAGAATCCATTAAACGTATCGAAATTTTAGGTAAGAGAATGCAACATCACCTCAATTTTGCATTATCATGCATTATATTACATTAACACGAATTATCATTAATTAGCATGAATTATCATTCTACATCTTCTTCAATCATCAACCTTTGATCGTTATCACTATATTTCATCTCAAATCAAACGGCCACATTTGCATTGTTGAAAGTTTTCCAAATTGGGTCTTAATAGCGATTCCATGCAAATGATTAGGCAAAAAAATTGCAACATAACCTTAATTTTGCATTAAATTGCATTATAATGCATTAATATGCATTATCATTCATAACACGCATTATCTTTCATGAGCAATATATAGATTTCAAAATAGGGTATTAATAGAGAATCCATTAAACGTATCGAAATTTTAGGTAAGATAACGCAACATCAACTCAATTTTGCATTATCATGCATTATAATTCATTAACACGCATTATCATTAATTAGCATGAATTATCATTCTACATCTTCTTCAATCATCAACCTTTAATCGTTATAACTATATTTAATCTCAAATCAAACTTCCACATTGGCATTGTTGAGAGTTTTTCAAATTGAGTCTTAATAGCGATTCCATGCAAAAGATTAGGCAAAAGAGTGCAACATAACCTTAATTTTGCATTAAATTGTATTATAATACATTAACATGCATTATCATTCATAACACGCATTATCATTCATGAGCAATATATAGATTTCAAAATAGGATATTAGTAGAGAATCCATTAAACATATCGAAATTTTAGGTAAGAGAATGCAACATCACCTCAATTTTGCATTATCATGCATTATAATGCATTAACACGCATTATCATTATTTAGCATGAATTATCATTCTACATCTTCTTCAATCATCAACCTTTGATCGTTATCACTATATTTCTTCTCAAATCAAACGGCCACATTGGCATTGTTTAGAGTTTTCCAAATTGAGTCTTAATAGCGATTCCAAGCAAAAGATTTGGCAAAAGAGTGCAACATAACCTTAATTTTGCATTAAATTGCTTTATAATACATTAACATGCATTATCATTCATAACACGCATTATCATTCATGAGCAATATATAGATTTCAAAATAGGGTATTAATAGAGAATCCATTAAACGTATCGAAATTTTATGTAAGAGAATGCAACATCACCTCAATTTTGCATTATCATGCATTATAATACATTAACACGCATTATCATTAATTAGGATGAAATATCAGTCTACATCTTCTTCAATCATCAACCTTTAATCATTATCACTATATTTCATCTCAAATCAAACGGCCACATTGGCATTGTTGAGAGTTTTCCAAATTGAGTCTTAATAGCGATTACATGCAAAAGATTAGGCAAAAGAGTGCAACATAACCTTAATTTTGCATTAAATTGCATTATAATACATTAACATGCATTATCATTCATAACACGCATTATCTTTCATGAGCAATATATAGATTTCAAAATAGGGTATTAATAGAGAATCCATTAAACGTATCGAAATTTTAGGTAAGATAACGCAACATCAACTCAATTTTGCATTATCATGCATTATAATTCATTAACACGCATTATCATTAATTAGCATGAATTATCATTCTACATCTTCTTCAATCATCAACCTTTAATCGTTATCACTATATTTAATCTCAAATCAAACGGCCACATTGGCATTGTTGAGAGTTTTCCAAATTGAGTCTCAATAGCGATTCCATGCAAAATATTAGGCAAAAGAGTGCAACATAACCTTAATTTTGCATTATAATACATTAACATGCATTATCATTCATAAAAACATTATCATTCATGAGCATTATATAGATTTCAAAATTAATAGAGAATTCATTAAACGTATCGAAATTTTAGGTAAGAGAATGCAACATCACCTCAATTTTTCATTATCATGCATTATATTACATTAACACGAATTATCATTAATTAGCATGAATTATCATTCTACATCTTCTTCAATCATCAACCTTTGATCGTTATCACTATATTTCATCTCAAATCAAACGGCCACATTGGTATTGTTGAAAGTTTTCCAAATTGGGTCTTAATAGCGATTCCATGCAAATGATTAGGCAAAAAAAGTGCAACATAACCTTAATTTTGCATTAAATTGCATTATAATACATTAACATGCATTATCATTCATAACACGCATTATCATTCATGAGCAATATATAGATTTCAAAATAGGGTATTAATAGAGAATCCATTAAAGTATCGAAATTTTAGGTAAGAGAATGGAACATCACCTCAATTTTGCATTATCATGCATTATAATACATTAACACGCATTATCATTAATTAGCATGAATTATCATTCTACATCTTCTTCAATCATAAACCTTTAATCGTTATAACTATATTTCATCTCAAATCAAACGGCCACATTGGCATTGTTTAGAGCCAAATTGAGTCTTAATAGCGATTCCAAGCAAAAGATTTGGCAAAAGAGTGCAACATAACCTTAATTTTGCATTAAATTGCATTATATTACATTAACATGCATTATCATTCATAACACGCATTATCTTTCATGAGCAATATACAGATTTCAAAATAGGGTATTAATAGAGAATCCATTAAACGTATCGAAATTTTAGGTAAGATAACGCAACATCAACTCAATTTTGCATTATCATGCATTATAATTCATTAACACGCATTATCATTAATTAGCATGAATTATCATTCTACATCTTCTTCAATCATCAACCTTTAATCGTTATAACTATATTTAATCTCAAATCAAACTTCCACATTGTCATTGTTGAGAGTTTTTCAAATTGAGTCTTAATAGCGATTCCATGCAAAAGATTAGGCAAAAGAGTGCAACATAACCTTAATTTTGCATTAAATTGTATTATAATACATTAACATGCATTATCATTCATAACACGCATTATCATTCATGAGCAATATATAGATTTCAAAATAGGATATTAGTAGAGAATCCATTAAACATATCGAAATTTTAGGTAAGAGAATGCAACATCACCTCAATTTTGCATTATCATGCATTATAATGCATTAACACGCATTATCATTATTTAGCATGAATTATCATTCTACATCTTCTTCAATCATCAACCTTTGATCGTTATCACTATATTTCTTCTCAAATCAAACGTCCACATTGGCATTGTTTAGAGTTTTCCAAATTGAGTCTTAATAGCGATTCCAAGCAAAAGATTTGGCAAAAGAGTGCAACATAACCTTAATTTTGCATTAAATTGCTTTATAATACATTAACATGCATTATCATTCATAACACGCATTATCATTCATGAGCAATATATAGATTTCAAAATAGGGTATTAATAGAGAATCCATTAAACGTATCGAAATTTTATGTAAGAGAATGCAACATCACCTCAATTTTGCATTATCATGCATTATAATACATTAACACGCATTATCATTAATTAGCATGAAATATCAGTCTACATCTTCTTCAATCATTAACCTTTAATCATTATCACTATATTTCATCTCAAATCAAACGGCCACATTGACATTGTTGAGAGTTTTCCAAATTGAGTCTTAATAGCGATTACATGCAAAAGATTAGGCAAAAGAGTGCAACATAACCTTAATTTTGCATTAAATTGCATTATAATACATTAACATGCATTATCATTCATAACACGCATTATCTTTCATGAGCAATATATAGATTTCAAAATAGGGTATTAATAGAGAATCCATTAAACGTATCGAAATTTTAGGTAAGATAACGCAACATCAACTCAATTTTGCATTATCATGCATTATAATTCATTAACACGCATTATCATTAATTAGCATGAATTATCATTCTACATCTTCTTCAATCATCAACCTTTAATCGTTATCACTATATTTAATCTCAAATCAAACGGCCACATTGGCACTGTTGAGAGTTTTCCAAATTGAGTCTCAATAGCGATTCCATGCAAAATATTAGGCAAAAGAGTGCAACATAACCTTAATTTTGCATTATAATACATTAACATGCATTATCATTCATAAAAACATTATCATTCATGAGCATTATATAGATTTCAAAATTAATAGAGAATCCATTAAACGTATCGAAATTTTAGGTAAGAGAATGCAACATCACCTCAATTTTGCATTATCATGCATTATATTACATTAACACGAATTATCATTAATTAGCATGAATTATCATTCTACATCTTCTTCAATCATCAACCTTTGATCGTTATCACTATATTTCATCTCAAATCAAACGGCCACATTTGCATTGTTGAAAGTTTTCCAAATTGGGTCTTAATAGCGATTCCATGCAAATGATTAGGCAAAAAAATTGCAACATAACCTTAATTTTGCATTAAATTGCATTATAATGCATTAATATGCATTATCATTCATAACACGCATTATCTTTCATGAGCAATATATAGATTTCAAAATAGGGTATTAATAGAGAATCCATTAAACGTATCGAAATTTTAGGTAAGATAATGCAACATCAACTCAATTTTGCATTATCATGCATTATAATTCATTAACACGCATTATCATTAATTAGCATGAATTATCATTCTATATTTTCTTCAATCATCAACCTTTAATCGTTATCACAATATTTCATCTCAAATCAAACGGCCACATTGGCATTGTTGAGAGTTTTCCAAATTGAGTCTTAATAGCGATTCCATGCAAAAGATTAGGCAAAAGAGTGCAACATAACCTTAATTTTGCATTAAAATGAATTATAATACATTAACATGCATTAAACGTATCGAAATTTTATGTAAGAGAATGCAACATCACCTCAATTTTGCATTATCATGCATTATAATGCATTAACACGCATTATCATTATTTAGCATGAATTATCATTCTACATCTTCTTCATTATCATGCATTATAAAGCATTAACACGCATTATCATTATTTAGCATGAATTATCATTCTACATCTTCTTCATTATCATGCATTATAATGCATTAACACGCATTATCATTAATTAGCATGAATTATCATTCTACAACTTCTTCAATCATCACCCTTTGGTCGTTATCACTATATTTCATCTCAAATCAAACGACCACATTTGCATTGTTTAGAGCCAAATTGAGTCTTAATAGCGATTCCAAGCAAAAGATTTGGCAAAAGAGTGCAACATAACCTTAATTTTGCATTAAATTGCATTATAATACATTAACATGCATTATCATTCATAACACGCATTATCATTCATGAGTAATATATAGATTTCAAAATAGGGTATTAATAGAGAATCCATTAAACGTATCGAAATTTTAGGTAAAAGAATACAACATCACCTCAATTTTGCATTAGCATGCATTTTAAATCATTAAAACGCATTATCATTCATTAGCATGAATTATCATTCTACATCATCTTCAATCATCAACCTTTGATCTTTATCACTATGTTGCGTCTCAAATCAAACGTCACATGCGCATTGTAGAGAGTTTTCCAAATTGAGTCTTTATAGCTATTCCATTAACTTTACAAAAGATTAGGCAAAAGTGTGGAACATAACCTTAATTTTGCATTAAAATGAATTATAATACATTAACATGCATTATCATTCATAACAAGCATTATCATTCATGAGCAATATATAGATTTCAAAATAGGGTATTAATAGAGAATCCATTAAACGTATCGAAATTTTATGTAAGAGAATGCAACTTCACTTCAATTTTGCATTATCATTCATTATAATGTATTAACACGCATTATCATTAATTAGCATGAATTATCATTCTATATTTTCTTCAATCATCAACCTTTAATCGTTATCACAATATTTCATCTCAAATCAAACGGCCACATTGGCATTGTTGAGAGTTTTCCAAATTGAGTCTTAATAGCGATTCCATGCAAAAGATTAGGCAAAAGAGTGCAACATAACCTTAATTTTGCATTAAAATGAATTATAATACATTAACATGCATTAAACGTATCGAAATTTTATGTAAGAGAATGCAACATCACCTCAATTTTGCATTATCATGCATTATAATGCATTAACACGCATTATCATTATTTAGCATGAATTATCATTCTACATCTTCTTCATTATCATGCATTATAAAGCATTAACACGCATTATCATTATTTAGCATGAATTATCATTCTACATCTTCTTCATTATCATGCATTATAATGCATAAACACGCATTATCATTAATTAGCATGAATTATCATTCTACAACTTCTTCAATCATCACCCTTTGGTCGTTATCACTATATTTCATCTCAAATCAAACGACCACATTTGCATTGTTTAGAGCCAAATTGAGTCTTAATAGCGATTCCAAGCAAAAGATTTGGCAAAAGAGTGCAACATAACCTTAATTTTGCATTAAATTGCATTATAATACATTAACATGCATTATCATTCATAACACGCATTATCATTCATGAGTAATATATAGATTTCAAAATAGGGTATTAATAGAGAATCCATTAAACGTATCGAAATTTTAGGTAAAAGAATACAACATCACCTCAATTTTGCATTAGCATGCATTTTAAATCATTAAAACGCATTATCATTCATGAGCATGAATTATCATTCTACATCATCTTCAATCATCAACCTTTGATCTTTATCACTATGTTGCGTCTCAAATCAAACGTCACATGCGCATTGTAGAGAGTTTTCCAAATTGAGTCTTTATAGCTATTCCATTAACTTTACAAAAGATTAGGCAAAAGTGTGGAACATAACCTTAATTTTGCATTAAAATGAATTATAATACATTAACATGCATTATCATTCATAACAAGCATTATCATTCATGAGCAATATATAGATTTCAAAATAGGGTATTAATAGAGAATCCATTAAACGTATCGAAATTTTATGTAAGAGAATGCAACTTCACTTCAATTTTGCATTATCATTCATTATAATGTATTAACACGCATTATCATTAATTAGCATGAATTATCATTCTACATCTTCTTCAATCATCAACCTTTGATCGTTATCACTATATTTCATCTCAAATCAAACGGCCACATTGGCATTGTTTAGAGCCAAATTGAGTCTTAATAGCGATTCCAAGCAAAAGATTTGGCAAAAGAGTGCAACATAACCTTAATTTTGCATTAAATTGCATTATAATACATTAACATGCATTATCATTCACAACACGCATTATGATTCATGAGCAATATATAGATTTCAAAATAGGGTATTAATAGAGAATCCATTAAACGTATCGAAATTTTATGTAAGAGAATGCAACATCACCTCAATTTTGCATTATCATGCATTATAATGCATTAACACGCATTATCATTATTTAGCATGAATTATCATTCTACATCTTCTTCATTATCATGCATTATAAAGCATTAACACGCATTATCATTATTTAGCATGAATTATCATTCTACATCTTCTTCATTATCATGCATTATAATGCATTAACACACATTATCATTATTTAGCATGAATTATCATTCTACATCTTCTTCAATCATCAACCTTTGATCGTTATCACTATATTTCATCTCAAATCAAACGGCCACATTGGCATTGTTTAGAGTTTTCCAAATTGAGTCTTAATAGCGATTCCAAGCAAAAGATTTGGCAAAAGAGTGCAACATAACCTTAATTTTGCATTAAATTGCATTATAATACATTAACATGCATTATCATTCATAACACGCATTATCATTCATGAGTAATATATAGATTTCAAAATAGGGTATTAATAGAGAATCCATTAAACGTATCGAAATTTTAGGTAAAAGAATACAACATCACCTCAATTTTGCATTAGCATGCATTTTAAATCATTAAAACGCATTATCATTCATGAGCTTGAATTATCATTCTACATCATCTTCAATCATCAACCTTTGATCTTTATCACTATGTTGCGTCTCAAATCAAACGTCACATGCGCATTGTAGAGAGTTTTCCAAATTGAGTCTTTATAGCTATTCCATTAACTTTACAAAAGATTAGGCAAAAGTGTGGAACATAACCTTAATTTTGCAATAAAATGAATTATAATACATTAACATGCATTATCATTCATAACAAGCATTATCATTCATGAGCAATATATAGATTTCAAAATAGGGTATTAATAGAGAATCCATTAAACGTATCGAAATTTTATGTAAGAGAATGCAACTTCACTTCAATTTTGCATTATCATTCATTATAATGTATTAACACGCATTATCATTAATTAGCATGAATTATCATTCTACATCTTCTTCAATCATCAACCTTTGATCGTTATCACTATATTTCATCTCAAATCAAACGGCCACATTGGCATTGTTTAGAGCCAAATTGAGTCTTAATAGCGATTCCAAGCAAAAGATTTGGCAAAAGAGTGCAACATAACCTTAATTTTGCATTAAATTGCATTATAATACATTAACATGCATTATCATTCACAACACGCATTATGATTCATGAGCAATATATAGATTTCAAAATAGGGTATTAATAGAGAATCCATTAAACGTATCGAAATTTTATGTAAGAGAATGCAACATCACCTCAATTTTGCATTATCATGCATTATAATGCATTAACACGCATTATCATTATTTAGCATGAATTATCATTCTACATCTTCTTCATTATCATGCATTATAAAGCATTAACACGCATTATCATTATTTAGCATGAATTATCATTCTACATCTTCTTCATTATCATGCATTATAATGCATTAACACACATTATCATTATTTAGCATGAATTATCATTCTACATCTTCTTCAATCATCAACCTTTGATCGTTATCACTATATTTCATCTCAAATCAAACGGCCACATTGGCATTGTTTAGAGTTTTCCAAATTGAGTCTTAATAGCGATTCCAAGCAAAAGATTTGGCAAAAGAGTGCAACGTAACCTTAATTTTTCATTAAATTGCATTATAATAAATTAACATGCATTATCATTCATAACACGCATTATCATTCATGAGCAATATATAGATTTCAAAATAGGGTATTAATAGAGAATCCATTAAACGTATCGAAATTTTATGTAAGAGAATGCAACATCACCTCAATTTTGCATTATCATGCATTATAATACATTAACACGCATTATCATTAATTAGCATGAATTATCATTCTACATCTTCTTCAATCATCAACCTTTGATCGTTATCACTATATTTCATCTCAAATCAAACGGCCACATTGGCATTGTTGAGAGTTTTCCAAATTGAGTCTTAATAGCGATTCCATGCAAAAGATTAGGCAAAAGAGTGCAACATAACCTTAATTTTGCATTAAATTGCATTATAATACATTAACATGCATTATCATTCATAACACGCATTATCATTCATGAGCATTATATAGATTTCAAAATTAACAGAGAATCCATTAAACGTATCGAAATTTTAGGTAAGAGAATGCAACATCACCTCAATTTTGCATTATCATGCATTATATTACATTAACACGCATTATCATTAATTAGCATGAATTATCATTCTACATCTTCTTCAATCAACAACATTTGATCGTTATCACTATATTTCATCTCAAATCAAACGGCCACATTGTCATTGTTGAAAGTTTTCCAAATTGAGTCTTAATAGCTATTCCATGCAAAAGATTAGGCAAAAAAAGTGCAAGATTACCTTAATTTTGCATTAAATTGCATTATAATACATTAACATGCATTATCATTCATAACACGCATTTTCATTCATGAGCAATATACAGATTTCAAAATAGGGTATTAATAGAGAATCCATTAAACGTATCGAAATTTTAGGTAAGAGAATGCAACATCACCTCAATTTTGCATTATCATGCATTATAATACATTAACACGCATTATCATTAATTAGCATGAAATATCAGTCTACATCTTCTTCAATCATCAACCTTTAATCATTATCACTATATTTCATCTCAAATCAAACGGCCACATTGGCATTGTTGAGAGTTTTCCAAATTGAATCTTAATAGCGATTACATGCAAAAGAGTGCAACATAACCTTAATTTTGCATTAAATTGCATTATAATACATTAACATGCATTATCATTCATAACACGCATTATCATTCATGAGCAATATATAGATTTCAAAATAGGGTATTAATAGAGAATCCATTAAACGTATCGAAATTTTAGGTAAGAGAATGCAACATCACCTCAATTTTACATTATCATGCATTATATTACATTAACACGAATTATCATTAATTAGCATGAATTATCATTCTACATCTTCTTCAATCATCAACCTTTGATCGTTATCACTATATTTCATCTCAAATCAAACGGCCACATTGGCATTGTTGAAAGTTTTCCAAATTGGGTCTTAATAGCGATTCCATGCAAATGATTAGGCAAAAAAAGTGCAACATAACCTTAATTTTGCATTAAATTGTATTATAATACATTAACATGCATTATCATTCATAACACGCATTATCTTTCATGAGCAATATATAGATTTCAAAATAGGGTATTAATAGAGAATCCATTAAACGTATCGAAATTTTAGGTAAGATAATGCAACATCAACTCAATTTTGCATTATCATGCATTATAATTCATTAACATGCATTATCATTAATTAGCATGAATTATCAGTCCACATCTTCTTCTATCATCAACCTTTAATCGTTATCACAATATTTCATCTCAAATCAAACGGCCACATTGGCATTGTTGAGAGTTTTCCAAATTGAGTCTTAATAGCGATTCCATGCAAAAGATTAGGCAAAAGAGTGCAACATAACCTTAATTTTGCATTAAAATGAATTATAATACATTAACATGCATTATCATTCATAACACGCATTATCATTCATGAGCAATATATAGATTTAAAAATAGGGTATTAATAGAGAATCCATTAAACGTATCGAAATTTTATGTAAGAGAATGCAACATCACCTCAATTTTGCATTATCATGCATTATAATGCATTAACACGCATTATCATTATTTAGCATGAATTATCATTCTACATCTTCTTCATTATCAGGCATTATAAAGCATTAACACGCATTATCATTATTTAGCATGAATTATCATTCTACATCTTCTTCATTATCATGCATTATAATGCATTAACACGCATTATCATTATTTAGCATGAATTATCATTCTACATCTTCTTCAATCATCAACCTTTGATCGTTATCACTATATTTCATCTCAAATCAAACGGCCACATTGGCATTGTTTAGAGTTTTCCAAATTGAGTCTTAATAGCGATTCCAAGCAAAAGATTTGGCAAAAGAGTGCAACGTAACCTTAATTTTTCATTAAATTGCATTATAATAAATTAACATGCATTATCATTCATAACACGCATTATCATTCATGAGCAATATATAGATTTCAAAATAGGGTATTAATAGAGAATCCATTAAACGTATCGAAATTTTATGTAAGATAATGCAACTTCACCTCAATTTTGCATTATCATGCATTATGATGCATTAACACGCATTATCATTAATTAGCATGAATTATCATTCTACATCTTCTTCAATCATCACCCTTTGATCGTTATCACTATATTTCATCTCAAATCAAACGGTCACATTGGCATTGTTTAGAGCCAAATTGAGTATTAATAGCGATTCCAAGCAAAAGATTTGGCAAAAGAGTGCAACATAACCTTAATTTTGCATTAAATTGCATTATAATACATTAACATGCATTATCATTCATAACACGCATTATCATTCATGAGCAATATATAGATTTCAAAATAGGATATTAGTAGAGAATCCATTAAACATATCGAAATTTTAGGTAAGAGAATGCAACATCACCTCAATTTTGCATTATCATGCATTATAATGCATTAACACGCATTATCATTATTTAGCATGAATTATCATTCTACATCTTCTTCAATCATCAACCTTTGATCGTTATCACTATATTTCTTCTCAAATCAAACGGCCACATTGGCATTGTTTAGAGTTTTCCAAATTGAGTCTTAATAGCGATTCCAAGCAAAAGATTTGGCAAAAGAGTGCAACATAACCTTAATTTTGCATTAAATTGCTTTATAATACATTAACATGCATTATCATTCATAACACGCATTATCATTCATGAGCAATATATAGATTTCAAAATAGGGTATTAATAGAGAATCCATTAAACGTATCGAAATTTTATGTAAGAGAATGCAACATCACCTCAATTTTGCATTATCATGCATTATAATACATTAACACGCATTATCATTAATTAGCATGAAATATCAGTCTACATCTTCTTCAATCATCAACCTTTAATCATTATCACTATATTTCATCTCAAATCAAACGGCCACATTGGCATTGTTGAGAGTTTTCCAAATTGAGTCTTAATAGCGATTACATGCAAAAGATTAGGCAAAAGAGTGCAACATAACCTTAATTTTGCATTAAATTGCATTATAATACATTAACATGCATTATCATTCATAACACGCATTATCATTCATGAGCAATATATAGATTTCAAAATAGGGTATTAATAGATAATCCATTAAACGTATCGAAATTTTAGGTAAGAGAATGCAACATCACCTCAATTTTGCATTATCATGCATTATAATACATTAACACGCATTATCATTAATTAGCATGAAATATCAGTCTACATCTTCTTCAATCATCAACCTTTAATCATTATCACTATATTTCATCTCAAATCAAACGGCCACATTGGCATTGTTGAGAGTTTTCCAAATTGAGTCTTAATAGCTATTCCATGCAAAAGATTAGGCAAAAGAGTGCAACATAACCTTAATTTTGCATTAAATTGCATTATAATACATTAACATGCATTATCATTCATAACACGCATTATCATTCATAAGCATTATATAGATTTCAAAATTAACAGAGAATCCATTAAACGTATCGAAATTTTAGGTAAGAGAATGCAACATCACCTCAATTTTGCATTATCATGCATTATATTACATTAACACGCATTATCATTAATTAGCATGAATTATCATTCTACATCTTCTTCAATCAACAACATTTGATCGTTATCACTATATTTCATCTCAAATCAAACGGCCACATTGGCATTGTTTAGAGTTTTCCAAATTGAGTCTTAATAGCGATTCCAAGCAAAAGATTTGGCAAAAGAGTGCAACATAACCTTAATTTTGCATTAAATTGCTTTATAATACATTAACATGCATTATCATTCATAACACGCATTATCATTCATGAGCAATATATAGATTTCAAAATAGGGTATTAATAGAGAATCCATTAAACGTATCGAAATTTTATGTAAGAGAATGCAACATCACCTCAATTTTGCATTATCATGCATTATAATACATTAACACGCATTATCATTAATTAGCATGAAATATCAGTCTACATCTTCTTCAATCATCAACCTTTAATCATTATCACTATATTTCATCTCAAATCAAACGGCCACATTGGCATTGTTGAGAGTTTTCCAAATTGAGTCTTAATAGCGATTACATGCAAAAGATTAGGCAAAAGAGTGCAACATAACCTTAATTTTGCATTAAATTGCATTATAATACATTAACATGCATTATCATTCATAACACGCATTATCATTCATGAGCAATATATAGATTTCAAAATAGGGTATTAATAGATAATCCATTAAACGTATCGAAATTTTAGGTAAGAGAATGCAACATCACCTCAATTTTGCATTATCATGCATTATAATACATTAACACGCATTATCATTAATTAGCATGAAATATCAGTCTACATCTTCTTCAATCATCAACCTTTAATCATTATCACTATATTTCATCTCAAATCAAACGGCCACATTGGCATTGTTGAGAGTTTTCCAAATTGAGTCTTAATAGCGATTACATGCAAAAGATTAGGCAAAAGAGTGCAACATAACCTTAATTTTGCATTAAATTGCATTATAATACATTAACATGCATTATCATTCATAACACGCATTATCATTCATGAGCAATATATAGATTTCAAAATAGGGTATTAATAGATAATCCATTAAACGTATCGAAATTTTAGGTAAGATAATGCAACATCAACTCAATTTTGCATTATCATGCATTATAATTCATTAACATGCATTATCATTAATTAGCATGAATTATCAGTCCACATCTTCTTCTATCATCAACCTTTAATCGTTATCACAATATTTCATCTCAAATCAAACGGCCACATTGGCATTGTTGAGAGTTTTCCAAATTGAGTCTTAATAGCGATTCCATGCAAAAGATTAGGCAAAAGAGTGCAACATAACCTTAATTTTGCATTAAAATGAATTATAATACATTAACATGCATTATCATTCATAACACGCATTATCATTCATGAGCAATATATAGATTTAAAAATAGGGTATTAATAGAGAATCCATTAAACGTATCGAAATTTTATGTAAGAGAATGCAACATCACCTCAATTTTGCATTATCATGCATTATAATGCATTAACACGCATTATCATTATTTAGCATGAATTATCATTCTACATCTTCTTCATTATCATGCATTATAAAGCATTAACACGCATTATCATTATTTAGCATGAATTATCATTCTACATCTTCTTCATTATCATGCATTATAATGCATTAACACGCATTATCATTAATTAGCATGAATTATCATTCTACATCTTCTTCAATCATCAACTTTTGATCGTTATCACTATATTTCATCTCAAATCAAACGACCACATTTGCATTGTTTAGAGCCAAATTGAGTCTTAATAGCGATTCCAAGCAAAAGATTTGGCAAAAGAGTGCAACATAACCTTAATTTTGCATTAAATTGCATTATAATACATTAACATGCATTATCATTCATAACACGCATTATCATTCATGAGTAATATATAGATTTCAAAATAGGGTATTAATAGAGAATACATTAAACGTATCGAAATTTTAGGTAAAAGAATACAACATCACCTCAATTTTGCATTAGCATGCATTATAAATCATTAAAACGCATTATCATTCATGAGCATGAATTATCATTCTACATCATCTTCAATCATCAACCTTTGATCGTTATCACTATGTTGCGTCTCAAATCAAACGTCACATGCGCATTGTAGAGAGTTTTCCAAATTGAGTCTTTATAGCTATTCCATTAACTTTACAAAAGATTAGGCAAAAGAGTGCAACATAACCTTAATTTTGCACTAAAATGAATTATAATACATTAACATGCATTATCATTCATAACACGCATTATCATTCATTAGCAATATATAGATTTCAAAATAGGGTATTAATAGAGAATCCATTAAACGTATCGAAATTTTATGTAAGAGAATGCAACTTCACTTCAATTTTGCATTATCATTCATTATAATGTATTAACACGCATTATCATTAATTAGCATGAATTATCATTCTATATCTTCTTCAATCATCAACCTTTGATCGTTATCACTATATTTCTTCTCAAATCAAACGGCCACATTGGCATTGTTTAGAGCCAAATTGAGTCTTAATAGCGATTCCAAGCAAAAGATTTGGCAAAAGAGTGCAACATAACCTTAATTTTGCATTAAATTGCATTATAATACATTAACATGCATTATCATTCATAACACGCATTATAATAATGAGCAATATATAGATTTCAAAATAGGGTATTAATAGAGAATCCATTAAACGTATCGAAATTTTATGTAAGAGAATGCAACATCACCTCAATTTTGCATTATCATGCATTATAATGCATTAACACGCATTATCATTATTTAGCATGAATTATCATTCTACATCTTCTTCATTATCAGTCATTATAAAGCATTAACACGCATTATCATTATTTAGCATGAATTATCATTCTACATCTTCTTCATTATCATGCATTATAATGCATTAACACGCATTATCATTATTTAGCATGAATTATCATTCTACATCTTCTTCAATCATCAACCTTTGATCGTTATCACTATATTTCATCTCAAATCAAACGGCCACATTGGCATTGTTTAGAGTTTTCCAAATTGAGTCTTAATAGCGATTCCAAGCAAAAGATTTGGCAAAAGAGTGCAACGTAACCTTAATTTTTCATTAAATTGCATTATAATAAATTAACATGCATTATCATTCATAACACGCATTATCATTCATGAGCAATATATAGATTTCAAAATAGGGTATTAATAGAGAATCCATTAAACGTATCGAAATTTTATGTAAGATAATGCAACTTCACCTCAATTTTGCATTATCATGCATTATAATGCATTAACACGCATTATCATTAATTAGCATGAATTATCATTCTACATCTTCTTCAATCATCACCCTTTGATCGTTATCACTATATTTCATCTCAAATCAAACGGTCACATTGGCATTGTTTAGAGCCAAATTGAGTATTAATAGCGATTCCAAGCAAAAGATTTGGCAAAAGAGTGCAACATAACCTTAATTTTGCATTAAATTGCATTATAATACATTAACATGCATTATCATTCATAACACGCATTATCATTCATGAGTAATATATAGATTTCAAAATAGGGTATTAATAGAGAATCCATTAAACGTATCGAAATTTTAGGTAAAAGAATACAACATCACCTCAATTTTGCATTAGCATGCATTATAAATCATTAAAACGCATTATCATTCATGAGCATGAATTATCATTCTACATCATCTTCAATCATCAACCTTTGATCGTTATCACTATGTTGCGTCTCAAATCAAACGTCACATGCGCATTGTAGAGAGTTTTCCAAATTGAGTCTTTATAGCTATTCCATTAACTTTACAAAAGATTAGGCAAAAGAGTGCAACATAACCTTAATTTTGCACTAAAATGAATTATAATACATTAACATGCATTATCATTCATAACACGCATTATCATTCATTAGCAATATATAGATTTCAAAATAGGGTATTAATAGAGAATCCATTAAACGTATCGAAATTTTATGTAAGAGAATGCAACTTCACTTCAATTTTGCATTATCATTCATTATAATGTATTAACACGCATTATCATTAATTAGCATGAATTATCATTCTATATCTTCTTCAATCATCAACCTTTGATCGTTATCACTATATTTCTTCTCAAATCAAACGGCCACATTGGCATTGTTTAGAGCCAAATTGAGTCTTAATAGCGATTCCAAGCAAAAGATTTGGCAAAAGAGTGCAACATAACCTTAATTTTGCATTAAATTGCATTATAATACATTAACATGCATTATCATTCATAACACGCATTATGATTCATGAGCAATATATAGATTTCAAAATAGGGTATTAATAGAGAATCCATTAAACGTATCGAAATTTTATGTAAGAGAATGCAACATCACCTCAATTTTGCATTATCATGCATTATAATGCATTAACACGCATTATCATTATTTAGCATGAATTATCATTCTACATCTTCTTCATTATCAGGCATTATAAAGCATTAACACGCATTATCATTATTTAGCATGAATTATCATTCTACATCTTCTTCATTATCATGCATTATAATGCATTAACACGCATTATCATTATTTAGCATGAATTATCATTCTACATGTTCTTCAATCATCAACTTTTGATCGTTATCACTATATTTCATCTCAAATCAAACGGCCACATTGGCATTGTTTAGAGTTTTCCAAATTGAGTCTTAATAGCGATTCCAAGCAAAAGATTTGGCAAAAGAGTGCAACGTAACCTTAATTTTTCATTAAATTGCATTATAATAAATTAACATGCATTATCATTCATAACACGCATTATCATTCATGAGCAATATATAGATTTCAAAATAGGGTATTAATAGAGAATCCATTAAACGTATCGAAATTTTATGTAAGATAATGCAACTTCACCTCAATTTTGCATTATCATGCATTATAATGCATTAACACGCATTATCATTAATTAGCATGAATTATCATTCTACATCTTCTTCAATCATCACCCTTTGATCGTTATCACTATATTTCATCTCAAATCAAACGGTCACATTGGCATTGTTTAGAGCCAAATTGAGTATTAATAGCGATTCCAAGCAAAAGATTTGGCAAAAGAGTGCAACATAACCTTAATTTTGCATTAAATTGCATTATAATACATTAACATGCATTATCATTCATAACACGCATTATCATTCATGAGTAATATATAGATTTCAAAATAGGGTATTAATAGAGAATCCATTAAACGTATCGAAATTTTAGGTAAAAGAATACAACATCACCTCAATTTTGCATTAGCATGCATTATAAATCATTAAAACGCATTATCATTCATGAGCATGAATTATCATTCTACATCATCTTCAATCATCAACCTTTGATCGTTATCACTATGTTGCGTCTCAAATCAAACGTCACATGCGCATTGTAGAGAGTTTTCCAAATTGAGTCTTTATAGCTATTCCATTAACTTTACAAAAGATTAGGCAAAAGAGTGCAACATAACCTTAATTTTGCACTAAAATGAATTATAATACATTAACATGCATTATCATTCATAACACGCATTATCATTCATTAGCAATATATAGATTTCAAAATAGGGTATTAATAGAGAATCCATTAAACGTATCGAAATTTTATGTAAGAGAATGCAACTTCACTTCAATTTTGCATTATCATTCATTATAATGTATTAACACGCATTATCATTAATTAGCATGAATTATCATTCTATATCTTCTTCAATCATCAACCTTTGATCGTTATCACTATATTTCTTCTCAAATCAAACGGCCACATTGGCATTGTTTAGAGCCAAATTGAGTCTTAATAGCGATTCCAAGCAAAAGATTTGGCAAAAGAGTGCAACATAACCTTAATTTTGCATTAAATTGCATTATAATACATTAACATGCATTATCATTCATAACACGCATTATGATTCATGAGCAATATATAGATTTCAAAATAGGGTATTAATAGAGAATCCATTAAACGTATCGAAATTTTATGTAAGAGAATGCAACATCACCTCAATTTTGCATTATCATGCATTATAATGCATTAACACGCATTATCATTATTTAGCATGAATTATCATTCTACATCTTCTTCATTATCAGGCATTATAAAGCATTAACACGCATTATCATTATTTAGCATGAATTATCATTCTACATCTTCTTCATTATCATGCATTATAATGCATTAACACGCATTATCATTATTTAGCATGAATTATCATTCTACATCTTCTTCAATCATCAACCTTTGATCGTTATCACTATATTTCATCTCAAATCAAACGGCCACATTGGCATTGTTTAGAGTTTTCCAAATTGAGTCTTAATAGCGATTCCAAGCAAAAGATTTGGCAAAAGAGTGCAACGTAACCTTAATTTTTCATTAAATTGCATTATAATAAATTAACATGCATTATCATTCATAACACGCATTATCATTCATGAGCAATATATAGATTTCAAAATAGGGTATTAATAGAGAATCCATTAAACGTATCGAAATTTTATGTAAGATAATGCAACTTCACCTCAATTTTGCATTATCATGCATTATAATGCATTAACACGCATTATCATTAATTAGCATGAATTATCATTCTACATCTTCTTCAATCATCACCCTTTGATCGTTATCACTATATTTCATCTCAAATCAAACGGTCACATTGGCATTGTTTAGAGCCAAATTGAGTATTAATAGCGATTCCAAGCAAAAGATTTGGCAAAAGAGTGCAACATAACCTTAATTTTGCATTAAATTGCATTATAATACATTAACATGCATTATCTTTCATAACACGCATTATCATTCATGAGTAATATATAGATTTCAAAATAGGGTATTAATAGAGAATCCATTAAACGTATCGAAATTTTAGGTAAAAGAATACAACATCACCTCAATTTTGCATTAGCATGCATTATAAATAATTAAAACGCATTATCATTCATGAGCATGAATTATCATTCTACATCATCTTCAATCATCAACCTTTGATCGTTATCACTATATTTCATCTCAAATCAAACGGCCACATTGGCATTGTTTAGAGCTAAATTGAGTCTTAATAGCGATTCCAAGCAAAAGATTTGGCAAAAGAGTGCAACATAACCTTAATTTTGCATTAAATTGCATTATAATACATTAACATGCATTATCATTCATAACACGCATTATCTTTCATGAGCAATATATAGATTTCAAAATAGGGTATTAATAGAGAATCCATTAAACGTATCGAAATTTTAGGTAAGATAACGCAACATCAACTCAATTTTGCATTATCATGCATTATAATTCATTAACACGCATTATCATTAATTAGCATGAATTATCATTCTACATCTTCTTCAATCATCAACCTTTGATCGTTATCACTATATTGCATCTCAAATCAAACGACCACATTGGCATTGTTGAGAGTTTTCCAAATTGAGTCTTAATAGCGATTCCAGACAAAAGATTAGGCAAAAGAGTTCAACATAACCTTAATTTTGCATTAAATTGCATTATAATACATTAACATGCATTATCATTCATAACACGCATTATGATTCATGAGCAATATATAGATTTCAAAATAGGGTATTAATAGAGAATCCATTAAACGTATCGAAATTTTATGTAAGAGAATGCAACATCACCTCAATTTTGCATTATCATGCATTATAATGCATTAACACGCATTATCATTATTTAGCATGAATTATCATTCTACATCTTCTTCATTATCATGCATTATAAAGCATTAACACGCATTATCATTATTTAGCATGAATTATCATTCTACATCTTCTTCATTATCATGCATTATAAAGCATTAACACGCATTATCATTATTTAGCATGAATTATCATTCTACATCTTCTTCATTATCATGCATTACAATGCATTAACACGCATTATCATTATTTAGCATGAATTATCATTCTACATCTTCTTCAATCATCAACATTTGATCGTTATCACTATATTTCATCTCAAATCAAACGACCACATTGGCATTGTTTAGAGTTTTCCAAATTGAGTCTTAATAGCGATTCCAAGCAAAAGATTTGGCAAAAGAGTGCAACATAACCTTAATTTTGCATTAAATTGCATTATAATACATTAACATGCATTATCATTCATAACACGCATTATCATTCATGAGCAATATATAGATTTCAAAATAGGGTATTAATAGAGAATCCATTAAACGTATCGAAATTTTATGTAAGATAATGCAACTTCACCTCAATTTTGCATTATCATGCATTATAATGCATTAACACGCATTATCATTAATTAGCATGAATTATCATTCTACATCTTCTTCAATCATCACCCTTTGATCGTTATCACTATATTTCATCTCAAATCAAACGACCACATTGGCATTGTTGAGAGTTTTCCAAATTGAGTCTTAATAGCGATTCCAAGCAAAAGATTTGGCAAAAGACTGCAACATAACCTTAATTTTGCATTAAATTGCATTATAATACATTAACATGCATTATCATTCATAACACGCATTATCTTTCATGAGCAATATATAGATTTCAAAATAGGGTATTAATAGAGAATCCACTAAACGTATCGAAATTTTAGGTAAGATAATACAACATCAACCCAATTTTGCATTATCATGCATCATAATTCATTAACACGCATTATCATTAATTAGCATGAATTATCATTCTACATCTTCTTCAATCATCAACCTTTGATCGTTATCACTATATTGCATCTCAAATCAAACGACCACATTGGCATTGTTGAGAGTTTTCCAAATTGAGTCTTAATAGCGATTCCATGCAAAAGATTAGGCAAAAGAGTGCAACATAACCTTAATTTTGCATTAAATTTCATTATAATACATTAACATGCATTATCATTCATAACACGCATTATCTTTCATGAGCAATATATAGATTTCAAAATAGGGTATTAATAGAGAATCCACTAAACGTATCAAAATTTTAGGTAAGATAATACAACATCAACCCAATTTTGCATTATCATGCATCATAATTCATTAACACGCATTATCATTAATTAGCATGAATTATCATTCTACATCTTCTTCAATCATCAACCTTTGATCGTTATCACTATGTTGCGTCTCAAATCAAACGTCACATGCGCATTGTAGAGAGTTTTCCAAATTGAGTCTTCATAGCTATTCCATTAACTTTACAAAAGATTAGGCAAAAGAGTGCAACATAACCTTAATTTTGCATTAAAATGAATTATAATACATTAACATGCATTACCATTCATAACACGCATTATCATTCATGAGCAATATATAGATTTCAAAATAGGGTATTAATAGAGGATCCATTAAACGTATAGAAATTTTATGTAAGAGAATGTAACTTCACCTCAATTTTGCATTATCATTCATTATAATGCATTAACACGCATTATCATTAATTAGCATGAATTATCATTCTACATCTTCTTCAATCATCAACCTTTGATCGTTATCACTATATTTCATCTCAAATCAAACGGCCACATTGGCATTGTTTAGAGCCAAATTGAGTCTTAATAGCAATTCCAAGCAAAAGATTTGGCAAAAGAGTGCAACATAACCTTAATTTTGCATTAAATTGCATTATAATACATTAACATGCATTATCATTCATAACACGCATTATCTTTCATGAGCAATATATAGATTTCAAAATAGGGTATTAATAGAGAATCCATTAAACGTATCGAAATTTTAGGTAAGATAACGCAACATCAACTCAATTTTGCATTATCATGCATTATAATTCATTAACACGCATTATCATTAATTAGCATGAATTATCATTCTACATCTTCTTCAATCATCAACCTTTGATCGTTATCACTATATTGCATCTCAAATCAAACGACCACATTGGCATTGTTGAGAGTTTTCCAAATTGAGTCTTAATAGCGATTCCAGACAAAAGATTAGGCAAAAGAGTTCAACATAACCTTAATTTTGCATTAAATTGCATTATAATACATTAACATGCATTATCATTCATAACACGCATTATGATTCATGAGCAATATATAGATTTCAAAATAGGGTATTAATAGAGAATCCATTAAACGTATCGAAATTTTATGTAAGAGAATGCAACATCACCTCAATTTTGCATCATCATGAATTATAATGCATTAACACGCATTATCATTATTTAGCATGAATTATCATTCTACATCTTCTTCATTATCATGCATTATAAAGCATTAACACGCATTATCATTATTTAGCATGAATTATCATTCTACATCTTCTTCATTATCATGCATTATAATGCATTAACACGCATTATCATTATTTAGCATGAATTATCATTCTACATCTTCTTCAATCATCAACATTTGATCGTTATCACTATATTTCATCTCAAATCAAACGACCACATTGGCATTGTTTAGAGTTTTCCAAATTGAGTCTTAATAGCGATTCCAAGCAAAAGATTTGGCAAAAGAGTGCAACATAACCTTAATTTTGCATTAAATTGCATTATAATACATTAACATGCATTATCATTCATAACACGCATTATCATTCATGAGCAATATATAGATTTCAAAATAGGGTATTAATAGAGAATCCATTAAACGTATCGAAATTTTATGTAAGAGAATGCAACATCACCTCAATTTTGCATCATCATGAATTATAATGCATTAACACGCATTATCATTATTTAGCATGAATTATCATTCTACATCTTCTTCATTATCATGCATTATAAAGCATTAACACGCATTATCATTATTTAGCATGAATTATCATTCTACATCTTCTTCATTATCATGAATTATAATGCATTAACACGCATTATCATTATTTAGCATGAATTATCATTCTACATCTTCTTCAATCATCAACATTTGATCGTTATCACTATATTTCATCTCAAATCAAACGACCACATTGGCATTGTTTAGAGTTTTCCTAATTGAGTCTTAATAGCGATTCCAAGCAAAAGATTTGGCAAAAGAGTGCAACATAACCTTAATTTTGCATTAAATTGCATTATAATACATTAACATGCATTATCATTCATAACACGCATTATCATTCATGAGCAATATATAGATTTCAAAATAGGGTATTAATAGAGAATCCATTAAACGTATCGAAATTTTATGTAAGATAATGCAACTTCACCTCAATTTTGCATTATCATGCATTATAATGCATTAACACGCATTATCATTAATTAGCATGAATTATCATTCTACATCTTCTTCAATCATCACCCTTTGATCGTTATCACTATATTTCATCTCAAATCAAACGACCACATTGGCATTGTTGAGAGTTTTCCAAATTGAGTCTTAATAGCGATTCCAAGCAAAAGATTTGGCAAAAGAGTGCAACATAACCTTAATTTTGCATTAAATTGCATTATAATACATTAACATGCATTATCATTCATAACACGCATTATCTTTAATGAGCAATATATAGATTTCAAAATAGGGTATTAATAGAGAATCCATTAAACGTATCGAAATTTTAGGTAAGATAACGCAACATCAACTCAATTTTGCATTATCATGCATTATAATTCATTAACACGCATTATCATTAATTAGCATGAATTATCATTCTACATCTTCTTCAATCATCAACCTTTGATCGTTATCACTATATTGCATCTCAAATCAAACGACCACATTGGCATTGTTGAGAGTTTTCCAAATTGAGTCTTAATAGCGATTCCAGACAAAAGATTAGGCAAAAGAGTTCAACATAACCTTAATTTTGCATTAAATTGCATTATAATACATTAACATGCATTATCATTCATAACACGCATTATGATTCATGAGCAATATATAGATTTCAAAATAGGGTATTAATAGAGAATCCATTAAACGTATCGAAATTTTATGTAAGAGAATGCAACATCACCTCAATTTTGCATCATCATGAATTATAATGCATTAACACGCATTATCATTATTTAGCATGAATTATCATTCTACATCTTCTTCATTATCATGCATTATAAAGCATTAACACGCATTATCATTATTTAGCATGAATTATCATTCTACATCTTCTTCATTATCATGCATTATAATGCATTAACACGCATTATCATTATTTAGCATGAATTATCATTCTACATCTTCTTCAATCATCAACATTTGATCGTTATCACTATATTTCATCTCAAATCAAACGACCACATTGGCATTGTTTAGAGTTTTCCAAATTGAGTCTTAATAGCGATTCCAAGCAAAAGATTTGGCAAAAGAGTGCAACATAACCTTAATTTTGCATTAAATTGCATTATAATACATTAACATGCATTATCATTCATAACACGCATTATCATTCATGAGCAATATATAGATTTCAAAATAGGGTATTAATAGAGAATCCATTAAACGTATCGAAATTTTATGTAAGATAATGCAACTTCACCTCAATTTTGCATTATCATGCATTATAATGCATTAACACGCATTATCATTAATTAGCATGAATTATCATTCTACATCTTCTTCAATCATCACCCTTTGATCGTTATCACTATATTTCATCTCAAATCAAACGACCACATTGGCATTGTTGAGAGTTTTCCAAATTGAGTCTTAATAGCGATTCCAAGCAAAAGATTTGGCAAAAGACTGCAACATAACCTTAATTTTGCATTAAATTGCATTATAATACATTAACATGCATTATCATTCATAACACGCATTATCTTTCATGAGCAATATATAGATTTCAAAATAGGGTATTAATAGAGAATCCACTAAACGTATCGAAATTTTAGGTAAGATAATACAACATCAACCCAATTTTGCATTATCATGCATCATAATTCATTAACACGCATTATCATTAATTAGCATGAATTATCATTCTACATCTTCTTCAATCATCAACCTTTGATCGTTATCACTATATTGCATCTCAAATCAAACGACCACATTGGCATTGTTGAGAGTTTTCCAAATTGAGTCTTAATAGCGATTCCAAGCAAAAGATTTGGCAAAAGAGTGCAACATAACCTTAATTTTGCATTAAATTGCATTATAATACATTAACATGCATTATCATTCATAACACGCATTATCATTCATGAGCAATATATAGATTTCAAAATAGGGTATTAATAGAGAATCCATTAAACGTATCGAAATTTTATGTAAGAGAATGCAACATCACCTCAATTTTGCATCATCATGAATTATAATGCATTAACACGCATTATCATTATTTAGCATGAATTATCATTCTACATCTTCTTCATTATCATGCATTATAAAGCATTAACACGCATTATCATTATTTAGCATGAATTATCATTCTACATCTTCTTCATTATCATGAATTATAATGCATTAACACGCATTATCATTATTTAGCATGAATTATCATTCTACATCTTCTTCAATCATCAACATTTGATCGTTATCACTATATTTCATCTCAAATCAAACGACCACATTGGCATTGTTTAGAGTTTTCCTAATTGAGTCTTAATAGCGATTCCAAGCAAAAGATTTGGCAAAAGAGTGCAACATAACCTTAATTTTGCATTAAATTGCATTATAATACATTAACATGCATTATCATTCATAACACGCATTATCATTCATGAGCAATATATAGATTTCAAAATAGGGTATTAATAGAGAATCCATTAAACGTATCGAAATTTTATGTAAGATAATGCAACTTCACCTCAATTTTGCATTATCATGCATTATAATGCATTAACACGCATTATCATTAATTAGCATGAATTATCATTCTACATCTTCTTCAATCATCACCCTTTGATCGTTATCACTATATTTCATCTCAAATCAAACGACCACATTGGCATTGTTGAGAGTTTTCCAAATTGAGTCTTAATAGCGATTCCAAGCAAAAGATTTGGCAAAAGAGTGCAACATAACCTTAATTTTGCATTAAATTGCATTATAATACATTAACATGCATTATCATTCATAACACGCATTATCTTTAATGAGCAATATATAGATTTCAAAATAGGGTATTAATAGAGAATCCATTAAACGTATCGAAATTTTAGGTAAGATAACGCAACATCAACTCAATTTTGCATTATCATGCATTATAATTCATTAACACGCATTATCATTAATTAGCATGAATTATCATTCTACATCTTCTTCAATCATCAACCTTTGATCGTTATCACTATATTGCATCTCAAATCAAACGACCACATTGGCATTGTTGAGAGTTTTCCAAATTGAGTCTTAATAGCGATTCCAGACAAAAGATTAGGCAAAAGAGTTCAACATAACCTTAATTTTGCATTAAATTGCATTATAATACATTAACATGCATTATCATTCATAACACGCATTATGATTCATGAGCAATATATAGATTTCAAAATAGGGTATTAATAGAGAATCCATTAAACGTATCGAAATTTTATGTAAGAGAATGCAACATCACCTCAATTTTGCATCATCATGAATTATAATGCATTAACACGCATTATCATTATTTAGCATGAATTATCATTCTACATCTTCTTCATTATCATGCATTATAAAGCATTAACACGCATTATCATTATTTAGCATGAATTATCATTCTACATCTTCTTCATTATCATGCATTATAATGCATTAACACGCATTATCATTATTTAGCATGAATTATCATTCTACATCTTCTTCAATCATCAACATTTGATCGTTATCACTATATTTCATCTCAAATCAAACGACCACATTGGCATTGTTTAGAGTTTTCCAAATTGAGTCTTAATAGCGATTCCAAGCAAAAGATTTGGCAAAAGAGTGCAACATAACCTTAATTTTGCATTAAATTGCATTATAATACATTAACATGCATTATCATTCATAACACGCATTATCATTCATGAGCAATATATAGATTTCAAAATAGGGTATTAATAGAGAATCCATTAAACGTATCGAAATTTTATGTAAGATAATGCAACTTCACCTCAATTTTGCATTATCATGCATTATAATGCATTAACACGCATTATCATTAATTAGCATGAATTATCATTCTACATCTTCTTCAATCATCACCCTTTGATCGTTATCACTATATTTCATCTCAAATCAAACGACCACATTGGCATTGTTGAGAGTTTTCCAAATTGAGTCTTAATAGCGATTCCAAGCAAAAGATTTGGCAAAAGACTGCAACATAACCTTAATTTTGCATTAAATTGCATTATAATACATTAACATGCATTATCATTCATAACACGCATTATCTTTCATGAGCAATATATAGATTTCAAAATAGGGTATTAATAGAGAATCCACTAAACGTATCGAAATTTTAGGTAAGATAATACAACATCAACCCAATTTTGCATTATCATGCATCATAATTCATTAACACGCATTATCATTAATTAGCATGAATTATCATTCTACATCTTCTTCAATCATCAACCTTTGATCGTTATCACTATATTGCATCTCAAATCAAACGACCACATTGGCATTGTTGAGAGTTTTCCAAATTGAGTCTTAATAGCGATTCCAAGCAAAAGATTTGGCAAAAGAGTGCAACATAACCTTAATTTTGCATTAAATTGCATTATAATACATTAACATGCATTATCATTCATAACACGCATTATCATTCATGAGCAATATATAGATTTCAAAATAGGGTATTAATAGAGAATCCATTAAACGTATCGAAATTTTATGTAAGAGAATGCAACATCACCTCAATTTTGCATCATCATGAATTATAATGCATTAACACGCATTATCATTATTTAGCATGAATTATCATTCTACATCTTCTTCATTATCATGCATTATAAAGCATTAACACGCATTATCATTATTTAGCATGAATTATCATTCTACATCTTCTTCATTATCATGAATTATAATGCATTAACACGCATTATCATTATTTAGCATGAATTATCATTCTACATCTTCTTCAATCATCAACATTTGATCGTTATCACTATATTTCATCTCAAATCAAACGACCACATTGGCATTGTTTAGAGTTTTCCTAATTGAGTCTTAATAGCGATTCCAAGCAAAAGATTTGGCAAAAGAGTGCAACATAACCTTAATTTTGCATTAAATTGCATTATAATACATTAACATGCATTATCATTCATAACACGCATTATCATTCATGAGCAATATATAGATTTCAAAATAGGGTATTAATAGAGAATCCATTAAACGTATCGAAATTTTATGTAAGATAATGCAACTTCACCTCAATTTTGCATTATCATGCATTATAATGCATTAACACGCATTATCATTAATTAGCATGAATTATCATTCTACATCTTCTTCAATCATCACCCTTTGATCGTTATCACTATATTTCATCTCAAATCAAACGACCACATTGGCATTGTTGAGAGTTTTCCAAATTGAGTCTTAATAGCGATTCCAAGCAAAAGATTTGGCAAAAGAGTGCAACATAACCTTAATTTTGCATTAAATTGCATTATAATACATTAACATGCATTATCATTCATAACACGCATTATCTTTAATGAGCAATATATAGATTTCAAAATAGGGTATTAATAGAGAATCCATTAAACGTATCGAAATTTTAGGTAAGATAACGCAACATCAACTCAATTTTGCATTATCATGCATTATAATTCATTAACACGCATTATCATTAATTAGCATGAATTATCATTCTACATCTTCTTCAATCATCAACCTTTGATCGTTATCACTATATTGCATCTCAAATCAAACGACCACATTGGCATTGTTGAGAGTTTTCCAAATTGAGTCTTAATAGCGATTCCAGACAAAAGATTAGGCAAAAGAGTTCAACATAACCTTAATTTTGCATTAAATTGCATTATAATACATTAACATGCATTATCATTCATAACACGCATTATGATTCATGAGCAATATATAGATTTCAAAATAGGGTATTAATAGAGAATCCATTAAACGTATCGAAATTTTATGTAAGAGAATGCAACATCACCTCAATTTTGCATCATCATGAATTATAATGCATTAACACGCATTATCATTATTTAGCATGAATTATCATTCTACATCTTCTTCATTATCATGCATTATAAAGCATTAACACGCATTATCATTATTTAGCATGAATTATCATTCTACATCTTCTTCATTATCATGCATTATAATGCATTAACACGCATTATCATTATTTAGCATGAATTATCATTCTACATCTTCTTCAATCATCAACATTTGATCGTTATCACTATATTTCATCTCAAATCAAACGACCACATTGGCATTGTTTAGAGTTTTCCAAATTGAGTCTTAATAGCGATTCCAAGCAAAAGATTTGGCAAAAGAGTGCAACATAACCTTAATTTTGCATTAAATTGCATTATAATACATTAACATGCATTATCATTCATAACACGCATTATCATTCATGAGCAATATATAGATTTCAAAATAGGGTATTAATAGAGAATCCATTAAACGTATCGAAATTTTATGTAAGATAATGCAACTTCACCTCAATTTTGCATTATCATGCATTATAATGCATTAACACGCATTATCATTAATTAGCATGAATTATCATTCTACATCTTCTTCAATCATCACCCTTTGATCGTTATCACTATATTTCATCTCAAATCAAACGACCACATTGGCATTGTTGAGAGTTTTCCAAATTGAGTCTTAATAGCGATTCCAAGCAAAAGATTTGGCAAAAGACTGCAACATAACCTTAATTTTGCATTAAATTGCATTATAATACATTAACATGCATTATCATTCATAACACGCATTATCTTTCATGAGCAATATATAGATTTCAAAATAGGGTATTAATAGAGAATCCACTAAACGTATCGAAATTTTAGGTAAGATAATACAACATCAACCCAATTTTGCATTATCATGCATCATAATTCATTAACACGCATTATCATTAATTAGCATGAATTATCATTCTACATCTTCTTCAATCATCAACCTTTGATCGTTATCACTATATTGCATCTCAAATCAAACGACCACATTGGCATTGTTGAGAGTTTTCCAAATTGAGTCTTAATAGCGATTCCATGCAAAAGATTAGGCAAAAGAGTGCAACATAACCTTAATTTTGCATTAAATTTCATTATAATACATTAACATGCATTATCATTCATAACACGCATTATCTTTCATGAGCAATATATAGATTTCAAAATAGGGTATTAATAGAGAATCCACTAAACGTATCAAAATTTTAGGTAAGATAATACAACATCAACCCAATTTTGCATTATCATGCATCATAATTCATTAACACGCATTATCATTAATTAGCATGAATTATCATTCTACATCTTCTTCAATCATCAACCTTTGATCGTTATCACTATATTGCATCTCAAATCAAACGACCACATTGGCATTGTTGAGAGTTTTCCAAATTGAGTCTTAATAGCGATTCCATGCAAAAGATTAGGCAAAAGAGTGCAACATAACCTTAATTTTGCATTAAATTGTATTATAATACATTAACATGCATTATCATTCATAACACGCATTATCATTCATGAGCAATATATAGATTTCAAAATAGGGTATTAATAGAGAATCCATTAAACGTATCGAAATTTTATGTAAGAGAATGCAACATCAACTCAATTTTGCATTATCATGCATTATAATGCATTAACACGCATTATCATTAATTAGCATGAATTATCATTCTACATCTTCTTCAATCATCACCCTTTGATCGTTATCACTATATTTCATCTCAAATCAAACGGTCACATTGGCATTGTTTAGAGCCAAATTGAGTATTAATAGCGATTCCAAGCAAAAGATTTGGCAAAAGAGTGCAACATAACCTTAATTTTGCATTAAATTGCATTATAATACATTAACATGCATTATCATTCATAACACGCATTATCATTCATGAGAAATATATAGATTTCAAAATAGGGTATTAATAGAGAATCCATTAAACGTATCGAAATTTGATGTAAGAGAATGCAACATCACCTCAATTTTGCATTATCATGCATTATAATGCATTAACACGCATTATCATTATTTTGCATGAATTATCATTCTACATCTTCTTCATTATCATGCATTATAATGCATTAACACGCATTATCATTATTTAGCATGAATTATCATTCTACATCTTCTTCAATCATCAACATTTGATCGTTATCACTATATTTCATCTCAAATCAAACGACCACATTGGCATTGTTTAGAGTTTTCCAAATTGAGTCTTAATAGCGATTCCAAGCAAAAGATTTGGCAAAAGAGTGCAACATAACCTTAATTTTGCATTAAATTGCATTATAATACATTAACATGCATTATCATTCATAACACGCATTATCATTCATGAGTAATATATAGATTTCAAAATAGGGTATTAATAGAGAATCCATTAAACGTATCGAAATTTTAGGTAAAAGAATACAACATCACCTCAATTTTGCATTAGCATGCATTATAAATAATTAAAACGCATTATCATTCATGAGCATGAATTATCATTCTACATCATCTTCAATCATCAACCTTTGATCGTTATCACTATGTTGCGTCTCAAATCAACCGTCACATGCGCATTGTAGAGAGTTTTCCAAATTGAGTCTTCATAGCTATTCCATTAACTTTACAAAAGATTAGGCAAAAGAGTGCAACATAACCTTAATTTTGCATTAAAATGAATTATAATACATTAACATGCATTATCATTCATAACACGCATTATCATTCATGAGCAATATATAGATTTCAAAATAGGGTATTAATAGAGAATCCATTAAACGTATCGAAATTTTATGTAAGAGAATGCAACTTCACTTCAATTTTGCATTATCATTCGTTATAATGTATTAACACGCATTATCATTAATTAGCATGAATTATCATTCTACATCTTCTTCAATCATCAACCTTTGATCGTTATCACTATATTTCATCTCAAATCAAACGGCCACATTGGCATTGTTTAGAGCCAAATTGAGTCTTAATAGCGATTCCAAGCAAAAGATTTGGCAAAAGAGTGCAACATAACCTTAATTTTGCATTAAATTGCATTATAATACATTAACATGCATTATCATTCATAACACGCATTATCATTCATGAGCAATATATAGATTTCAAAATAGGGTATTAATAGAGAATCCATTAAACGTATCGAAATTTTATGTAAGATAATGCAACTTCACCTCAATTTTGCATTATCATGCATTATAATGCATTAACACGCATTATCATTAATTAGCATGAATTATCATTCTACATCTTCTTCAATCATCACCCTTTGATCGTTATCACTATATTTCATCTCAAATCAAACGACCACATTGGCATTGTTGAGAGTTTTCCAAATTGAGTCTTAATAGCGATTTCAAGCAAAAGATTTGGCAAAAGACTGCAACATAACCTTAATTTTGCATTAAATTGCATTATAATACATTAACATGCATTATCATTCATAACACGCATTATCTTTCATGAGCAATATATAGATTTCAAAATAGGGTATTAATAGAGAATCCACTAAACGTATCGAAATTTTAGGTAAGATAATACAACATCAACCCAATTTTGCATTATCATGCATCATAATTCATTAACACGCATTATCATTAATTAGCATGAATTATCATTCTACATCTTCTTCAATCATCAACCTTTGATCGTTATCACTATATTGCATCTCAAATCAAACGACCACATTGGCATTGTTGAGAGTTTTCCAAATTGAGTCTTAATAGCGATTCCATGCAAAAGATTAGGCAAAAGAGTGCAACATAACCTTAATTTTGCATTAAATTTCATTATAATACATTAACATGCATTATCATTCATAACACGCATTATCTTTCATGAGCAATATATAGATTTCAAAATAGGGTATTAATAGAGAATCCACTAAACGTATCAAAATTTTAGGTAAGATAATACAACATCAACCCAATTTTGCATTATCATGCATCATAATTCATTAACACGCATTATCATTAATTAGCATGAATTATCATTCTACATCTTCTTCAATCATCAACCTTTGATCGTTATCACTATATTGCATCTCAAATCAAACGACCACATTGGCATTGTTGAGAGTTTTCCAAATTGAGTCTTAATAGCGATTCCATGCAAAAGATTAGGCAAAAGAGTGCAACATAACCTTAATTTTGCATTAAATTGTATTATAATACATTAACATGCATTATCATTCATAACACGCATTATCATTCATGAGCAATATATAGATTTCAAAATAGGGTATTAATAGAGAATCCATTAAACGTATCGAAATTTTATGTAAGAGAATGCAACATCAACTCAATTTTGCATTATCATGCATTATAATGCATTAACACGCATTATCATTAATTAGCATGAATTATCATTCTACATCTTCTTCAATCATCACCCTTTGATCGTTATCACTATATTTCATCTCAAATCAAACGGTCACATTGGCATTGTTTAGAGCCAAATTGAGTATTAATAGCGATTCCAAGCAAAAGATTTGGCAAAAGAGTGCAACATAACCTTAATTTTGCATTAAATTGCATTATAATACATTAACATGCATTATCATTCATAACACGCATTATCATTCATGAGAAATATATAGATTTCAAAATAGGGTATTAATAGAGAATCCATTAAACGTATCGAAATTTGATGTAAGAGAATGCAACATCACCTCAATTTTGCATTATCATGCATTATAATGCATTAACACGCATTATCATTATTTTGCATGAATTATCATTCTACATCTTCTTCATTATCATGCATTATAATGCATTAACACGCATTATCATTATTTAGCATGAATTATCATTCTACATCTTCTTCAATCATCAACATTTGATCGTTATCACTATATTTCATCTCAAATCAAACGACCACATTGGCATTGTTTAGAGTTTTCCAAATTGAGTCTTAATAGCGATTCCAAGCAAAAGATTTGGCAAAAGAGTGCAACATAACCTTAATTTTGCATTAAATTGCATTATAATACATTAACATGCATTATCATTCATAACACGCATTATCATTCATGAGTAATATATAGATTTCAAAATAGGGTATTAATATAGAATCCATTAAACGTATCGAAATTTTAGGTAAAAGAATACAACATCACCTCAATTTTGCATTAGAATGCATTATAAATAATTAAAACGCATTATCATTCATGAGCATGAATTATCATTCTACATCATCTTCAATCATCAACCTTTGATCGTTATCACTATGTTGCGTCTCAAATCAACCGTCACATGCGCATTGTAGAGAGTTTTCCAAATTGAGTCTTCATAGCTATTCCATTAACTTTACAAAAGATTAGGCAAAAGAGTGCAACATAACCTTAATTTTGCATTAAAATGAATTATAATACATTAACATGCATTATCATTCATAACACGCATTATCATTCATGAGCAATATATAGATTTCAAAATAGGGTATTAATAGAGAATCCATTAAACGTATCGAAATTTTATGTAAGAGAATGCAACTTCACTTCAATTTTGCATTATCATTCGTTATAATGTATTAACACGCATTATCATTAATTAGCATGAATTATCATTCTACATCTTCTTCAATCATCAACCTTTGATCGTTATCACTATATTTCATCTCAAATCAAACGGCCACATTGGCATTGTTTAGAGCCAAATTGAGTCTTAATAGCGATTCCAAGCAAAAGATTTGGCAAAAGAGTGCAACATAACCTTAATTTTGCATTAAATTGCATTATAATACATTAACATGCATTATCATTCATAACACGCATTATGATTCATGAGCAATATATAGATTTCAAAATAGGGTATTAATAGAGAATCCATTAAACGTATCGAAATTTTATGTAAGAGAATGCAACATCACCTCAATTTTGCATTATCATGCATTATAATGCATTAACACGCATTATCATTATTTAGCATGAATTATCATTCTATATCTTCTTCATTATCATGCATTATAAAGCATTAACACGCATTATCATTATTTAGCATGAATTATCATTCTACATCTTCTTCATTATCATGCATTATAATGCATTAACACGCATTATCATTATTTAGCATGAATTATCATTCTACATCTTCTTCAATCATCAACCTTTGATCGTTATCACTATATTTCATCTCAAATCAAACGGCCACATTGGCATTGTTTAGAGTTTTCCAAATTGAGTCTTAATAGCGATTCCAAGCAAAAGATTTGGCAAAAGAGTGCAACGTAACCTTAATTTTTCATTAAATTGCATTATAATAAATTAACATGCATTATCATTCATAACACGCATTATCATTCATGAGTAATATATAGATTTCAAAATAGGGTATTAATAGAGAATCCATTAAACGTATCGAAATTTTATGTAAGATAATGCAACTTCACCTCAATTTTGCATTATCATGCATTATAATGCATTAACACGCATTATCATTAATTAGCATGAATTATCATTCTACATCTTCTTCAATCATCACCCTTTGATCGTTATCACTATATTTCATCTCAAATCAAACGGTCACATTGGCATTGTTTAGAGCCAAATTGAGTATTAATAGCGATTCCAAGCAAAAGATTTGGCAAAAGAGTGCAACATAACCTTAATTTTGCATTAAATTGCATTATAATACATTAACATGCATTATCATTCATAACACGCATTATCTTTCATGAGCAATATATAGATTTCAAAATAGGGTATTAATAGAGAATCCATTAAACGTATCGAAATTTTATGTAAGAGAATGCAACTTCACCTCAATTTTGCATTATCATTCATTATAATGCATTAACACGCATTATCATTAATTAGCATGAATTATCATTCTACATCTTCTTCAATCATCAACCTTTGATCGTTATCACTATATTTCATCTCAAATCAAACGGCCACATTGGCATTGTTTAGAGCCAAATTGAGTCTTAATAGCGATTCCAAGCAAAAGATTTGGCAAAAGAGTGCAACATAACCTTAATTTTGCATTAAATTGCATTATAATACATTAACATGCATTATCATTCATAACACGCATTATCTTTCATGAGCAATATATAGATTTCAAAATAGGGTATTAATAGAGAATCCACTAAACGTATCGAAATTTTAGGTAAGATAATACAACATCAACTCAATTGTGCATTATCATGCATTATAATTCATTAACACGCATTATCATTAATTAGCATGAATTATCATTCTACATCTTCTTCAATCATCAACCTTTGATCGTTATCACTATATTGCATCTCAAATCAAACGACCACATTGGCATTGTTGAGAGTTTTTCAAATTGAGTTTTAATTGCGATTCCATGCAAAAGATTACGCAAAAGAGTGCAACATAACCTTAATTTTGCATTAAATTGCATTATAATACATTAACATGCATTATCATTCATAACACGCATTATCATTCATGAGCAATATATAGATTTCAAAATAGGGTATTAATAGAGAATCCATTAAACGTATCGAAATTTTATGTAAGAGAATGCAACTTCACCTCAATTTTGCATTATCATGCATTATAATGCATTAACACGCATTATCATTAATTAGCATGAATTATCATTCTACATCTTCTTCAATCATGAACCTTTGATCGTTATCACTATATTTCATCTCAAATCAAACGGCCACATTTGCATTGTTTAAAGCCAAATTGAGTCTTAATAGCGATTCCAAGCAAAAGATTTGGCAAAAGAGTGCAACATAACCTTAATTTTGCATTAAATTGCATTATAATACATTAACATGCATTATCATTCATAACACGCATTATCATTCATGAGTAATATATAGATTTCAAAATAGGGTATTAATAGAGAATCCATTAAACGTATCGAAATTTTAGGTAAAAGAATACAACATCACCTCAATTTTGCATTAGCATGCATTATAAATCATTAAAACGCATTATCATTCATGAGCATGAATTATCATTCTACATCATCTTCAATCATCAACCTTTGATCGTTATCACTATGTTGCGTCTCAAATCAAACGTCACATGCGCATTGTAGAGAGTTTTCCAAATTGAGTCTTCATAGCTATTCCATTAACTTTACAAAAGATTAGGCAAAAGAGTGCAACATAACCTTAATTTTGCATTAAAATGAATTATAATACATTAACATGCATTATCATTCATAACACGCATTATCATTCATGAGCAATATATAGATTTCAAAATAGGGTATTAATAGAGAATCCATTAAACGTATAGAAATTTTATGTAAGAGAATGTAACTTCACCTCAATTTTGCATTATCATTCATTATAATGCATTAACACGCATTATCATTAATTAGCATGAATTATCATTCTACATCTTCTTCAATCATCAACCTTTGATCGTTATCACTATATTTCATCTCAAATCAAACGGCCACATTGGCAATGTTTAGAGCCAAATTGAGTCTTAATAGAGATTCCAAGCAAAAGATTTGGCAAAAGAGTGCAACATAACCTTAATTTTGCATTAAATTGCATTATAATACATTAACATGCATTATCATTCATAACACGCATTATCTTTCATGAGCAATATATAGATTTCAAAATAGGGTATTAATAGAGAATCCATTAAACGTATCGAAATTTTAGGTAAGATAACGCAACATCAACTCAATTTTGCATTATCATGCATTATAATTCATTAACACGCATTATCATTAATTAGCATGAATTATCATTCTACATCTTCTTCAATCATCAACCTTTGATCGTTATCACTATATTGCATCTCAAATCAAACGACCACATTGGCATTGTTGAGAGTTTTCCAAATTGAGTCTTAACAGCGATTCCAGACAAAAGATTAGGCAAAAGAGTTCAACATAACCTTAATTTTGCATTAAATTGCATTATAATACATTAACATGCATTATCATTCATAACACGCATTATGATTCATGAGCAATATATAGATTTCAAAATAGGGTATTAATAGAGAATCCATTAAACGTATCGAAATTTTATGTAAGAGAATGCAACATCACCTCAATTTTGCATCATCATGCATTATAATGCAGTAACACGCATTATCATTATTTAGCATGAATTATCATTCTACATCTTCTTCATTATCATGCATTATAAAGCATTAACACGCATTATCATTATTTAGCATGAATTATCATTCTACATCTTCTTCATTATCATGCATTATAATGCATTAACACGCATTATCATTATTTAGCATGAATTATCATTCTACATCTTCTTCAATCATCAACATTTGATCGTTATCACTATATTTCATCTCAAATCAAACGACCACATTGGCATTGTTTAGAGTTTTCCAAATTGAGTCTTAATAGCGATTCCAAGCAAAAGATTTGGCAAAAGAGTGCAACATAACCTTAATTTTGCATTAAATTGCATTATAATACATTAACATGCATTATCATTCATAACACGCATTATCATTCATGAGCAATATATAGATTTCAAAATAGGGTATTAATAGAGAATCCATTAAACGTATCGAAATTTTATGTAAGATAATGCAACTTCACCTCAATTTTGCATTATCATGCATTATAATGCATTAACACGCATTATCATTAATTAGCATGAATTATCATTCTACATCTTCTTCAATCATCACCCTTTGATCGTTATCACTATATTTCATCTCAAATCAAACGACCACATTGGCATTGTTGAGAGTTTTCCAAATTGAGTCTTAATAGCGATTCCAAACAAAAGATTTGGCAAAAGACTGCAACATAACCTTAATTTTGCATTAAATTGCATTATAATACATTAACATGCATTATCATTCATAACACGCATTATCTTTCATGAGCAATATATAGATTTCAAAATAGGGTATTAATAGAGAATCCACTAAACGTATCGAAATTTTAGGTAAGATAATACAACATCAACCCAATTTTGCATTATCATGCATCATAATTCATTAACACGCATTATCATTAATTAGCATGAATTATCATTCTACATCTTCTTCAATCATCAACCTTTGATCGTTATCACTATATTGCATCTCAAATCAAACGACCACATTGGCATTGTTGAGAGTTTTCCAAATTGAGTCTTAATAGCGATTCCATGCAAAAGATTAGGCAAAAGAGTGCAACATAACCTTAATTTTGCATTAAATTTCATTATAATACATTAACATGCATTATCATTCATAACACGCATTATCTTTCATGAGCAATATATAGATTTCAAAATAGGGTATTAATAGAGAATCCACTAAACGTATCAAAATTTTAGGTAAGATAATACAACATCAACCCAATTTTGCATTATCATGCATCATAATTCATTAACACGCATTATCATTAATTAGCATGAATTATCATTCTACATCTTCTTCAATCATCAACCTTTGATCGTTATCACTATATTGCATCTCAAATCAAACGACCACATTGGCATTGTTGAGAGTTTTCCAAATTGAGTCTTAATAGCGATTCCATGCAAAAGATTAGGCAAAAGAGTGCAACATAACCTTAATTTTGCATTAAATTGCATTATAATACATTAACATGCATTATCATTCATAACACGCATTATCATTCATGAGCAATATATAGATTTCAAAATAGGGTATTAATAGAGAATCCATTAAACGTATCGAAATTTTATGTAAGAGAATGCAACATCAACTCAATTTTGCATTATCATGCATTATAATGCATTAACACGCATTATCATTAATTAGCATGAATTATCATTCTACATCTTCTTCAATCATCACCCTTTGATCGTTATCACTATATTTCATCTCAAATCAAACGGTCACATTGGCATTGTTTAGAGCCAAATTGAGTATTAATAGCGATTCCAAGCAAAAGATTTGGCAAAAGAGTGCAACATAACCTTAATTTTGCATTAAATTGCATTATAATACATTAACATGCATTATCATTCATAACACGCAGTATCATTCATGAGCAATATATAGATTTCAAAATAGGGTATTAATAGAGAATCCATTAAACGTATCGAAATTTTATGTAAGATAATGCAACTTCACCTCAATTTTGCATTATCATGCATTATAATGCATTAACACGCATTATCATTAATTAGCATGAATTATCATTCTACATCTTCTTCAATCATCACCCTTTGATCGTTATCACTATATTTCATCTCAAATCAAACGGTCACATTGGCATTGTTTAGAGCCAAATTGAGTATTAATAGCGATTCCAAGCAAAAGATTTGGCAAAAGAGTGCAACATAACCTTAATTTTGCATTAAATTGCATTATAATACATTAACATGCATTATCATTCATAACACGCATTATGATTCATGAGCAATATATAGATTTCAAAATAGGGTATTAATAGAGAATCCATTAAACGTATCGAAATTTTATGTAAGAGAATGCAACATCACCTCAATTTTGCATCATCATGCATTATAATGCAGTAACACGCATTATCATTATTTAGCATGAATTATCATTCTACATCTTCTTCATTATCATGCATTATAAAGCATTAACACGCATTATCATTATTTAGCATGAATTATCATTCTACATCTTCTTCATTATCATGCATTATAATGCATTAACACGCATTATCATTATTTAGCATGAATTATCATTCTACATCTTCTTCAATCATCAACCTTTGATCGTTATCACTATATTTCATCTCAAATCAAACGGCCACATTGGCATTGTTTAGAGTTTTCCAAATTGAGTCTTAATAGCGATTCCAAGCAAAAGATTTGGCAAAAGAGTGCAACGTAACCTTAATTTTTCATTAAATTGCATTATAATAAATTAACATGCATTATCATTCATAACACGCATTATCATTCATGAGTAATATATAGATTTCAAAATAGGGTATTAATAGAGAATCCATTAAACGTATCGAAATTTTATGTAAGATAATGCAACTTCACCTCAATTTTGCATTATCATGCATTATAATGCATTAACACGCATTATCATTAATTAGCATGAATTATCATTCTACATCTTCTTCAATCATCACCCTTTGATCGTTATCACTATATTTCATCTCAAATCAAACGGTCACATTGGCATTGTTTAGAGCCAAATTGAGTATTAATAGCGATTCCAAGCAAAAGATTTGGCAAAAGAGTGCAACATAACCTTAATTTTGCATTAAATTGCATTATAATACATTAACATGCATTATCATTCATAACACGCATTATCTTTCATGAGCAATATATAGATTTCAAAATAGGGTATTAATAGAGAATCCATTAAACGTATCGAAATTTTATGTAAGAGAATGCAACTTCACCTCAATTTTGCATTATCATTCATTATAATGAATTAACACGCATTATCATTAATTAGCATGAATTATCATTCTACATCTTCTTCAATCATCAACCTTTGATCGTTATCACTATATTTCATCTCAAATCAAACGGCCACATTGGCATTGTTTAGAGCCAAATTGAGTCTTAATAGCGATTCCAAGCAAAAGATTTGGCAAAAGAGTGCAACATAACCTTAATTTTGCATTAAATTGCATTATAATACATTAACATGCATTATCATTCATAACACGCATTATCTTTCATGAGCAATATATAGATTTCAAAATAGGGTATTAATAGAGAATCCACTAAACGTATCGAAATTTTAGGTAAGATAATACAACATCAACTCAATTGTGCATTATCATGCATTATAATTCATTAACACGCATTATCATTAATTAGCATGAATTATCATTCTACATCTTCTTCAATCATCAACCTTTGATCGTTATCACTATATTGCATCTCAAATCAAACGACCACATTGGCATTGTTGAGAGTTTTTCAAATTGAGTTTTAATTGCGATTCCATGCAAAAGATTACGCAAAAGAGTGCAACATAACCTTAATTTTGCATTAAATTGCATTATAATACATTAACATGCATTATCATTCATAACACGCATTATCATTCATGAGCAATATATAGATTTCAAAATAGGGTATTAATAGAGAATCCATTAAACGTATCGAAATTTTATGTAAGAGAATGCAACTTCACCTCAATTTTGCATTATCATGCATTATAATGCATTAACACGCATTATCATTAATTAGCATGAATTATCATTCTACATCTTCTTCAATCATGAACCTTTGATCGTTATCACTATATTTCATCTCAAATCAAACGGCCACATTTGCATTGTTTAAAGCCAAATTGAGTCTTAATAGCGATTCCAAGCAAAAGATTTGGCAAAAGAGTGCAACATAACCTTAATTTTGCATTAAATTGCATTATAATACATTAACATGCATTATCATTCATAACACGCATTATCATTCATGAGTAATATATAGATTTCAAAATAGGGTATTAATAGAGAATCCATTAAACGTATCGAAATTTTAGGTAAAAGAATACAACATCACCTCAATTTTGCATTAGCATGCATTATAAATCATTAAAACGCATTATCATTCATGAGCATGAATTATCATTCTACATCATCTTCAATCATCAACCTTTGATCGTTATCACTATGTTGCGTCTCAAATCAAACGTCACATGCGCATTGTAGAGAGTTTTCCAAATTGAGTCTTCATAGCTATTCCATTAACTTTACAAAAGATTAGGCAAAAGAGTGCAACATAACCTTAATTTTGCATTAAAATGAATTATAATACATTAACATGCATTATCATTCATAACACGCATTATCATTCATGAGCAATATATAGATTTCAAAATAGGGTATTAATAGAGAATCCATTAAACGTATAGAAATTTTATGTAAGAGAATGTAACTTCACCTCAATTTTGCATTATCATTCATTATAATGCATTAACACGCATTATCATTAATTAGCATGAATTATCATTCTACATCTTCTTCAATCATCAACCTTTGATCGTTATCACTATATTTCATCTCAAATCAAACGGCCACATTGGCAATGTTTAGAGCCAAATTGAGTCTTAATAGCGATTCCAAGCAAAAGATTTGGCAAAAGAGTACAACATAACCTTAATTTTGCATTAAATTGCATTATAATACATTAACATGCATTATCATTCATAACACGCATTATCTTTCATGAGCAATATATAGATTTCAAAATAGGGTATTAATAGAGAATCCATTAAACGTATCGAAATTTTAGGTAAGATAACGCAACATCAACTCAATTTTGCATTATCATGCATTATAATTCATTAACACGCATTATCATTAATTAGCATGAATTATCATTCTACATCTTCTTCAATCATCAACCTTTGATCGTTATCACTATATTGCATCTCAAATCAAACGACCACATTGGCATTGTTGAGAGTTTTCCAAATTGAGTCTTAATAGCGATTCCAGACAAAAGATTAGGCAAAAGAGTTCAACATAACCTTAATTTTGCATTAAATTGCATTATAATACATTAACATGCATTATCATTCATAACACGCATTATGATTCATGAGCAATATATAGATTTCAAAATAGGGTATTAATAGAGAATCCATTAAACGTATCGAAATTTTATGTAAGAGAATGCAACATCACCTCAATTTTGCATCATCATGCATTATAATGCAGTAACACGCATTATCATTATTTAGCATGAATTATCATTCTACATCTTCTTCATTATCATGCATTATAAAGCATTAACACGCATTATCATTATTTAGCATGAATTATCATTCTACATCTTCTTCATTATCATGCATTATAATGCATTAACACGCATTATCATTATTTAGCATGAATTATCATTCTACATCTTCTTCAATCATCAACATTTGATCGTTATCACTATATTTCATCTCAAATCAAACGACCACATTGGCATTGTTTAGAGTTTTCCAAATTGAGTCTTAATAGCGATTCCAAGCAAAAGATTTGGCAAAAGAGTGCAACATAACCTTAATTTTGCATTAAATTGCATTATAATACATTAACATGCATTATCATTCATAACACGCATTATCATTCATGAGCAATATATAGATTTCAAAATAGGGTATTAATAGAGAATCCATTAAACGTATCGAAATTTTATGTAAGATAATGTAACTTCACCTCAATTTTGCATTATCATGCATTATAATGCATTAACACGCATTATCATTAATTAGCATGAATTATCATTCTACATCTTCTTCAATCATCACCCTTTGATCGTTATCACTATATTTCATCTCAAATCAAACGACCACATTGGCATTGTTGAGAGTTTTCCAAATTGAGTCTTAATAGCGATTCCAAGCAAAAGATTTGGCAAAAGACTGCAACATAACCTTAATTTTGCATTAAATTGCATTATAATACATTAACATGCATTATCATTCATAACACGCATTATCTTTCATGAGCAATATATAGATTTCAAAATAGGGTATTAATAGAGAATCCACTAAACGTATCGAAATTTTAGGTAAGATAATACAACATCAACCCAATTTTGCATTATCATGCATCATAATTCATTAACACGCATTATCATTAATTAGCATGAATTATCATTCTACATCTTCTTCAATCATCAACCTTTGATCGTTATCACTATATTGCATCTCAAATCAAACGACCACATTGGCATTGTTGAGAGTTTTCCAAATTGAGTCTTAATAGCGATTCCATGCAAAAGATTAGGCAAAAGAGTGCAACATAACCTTAATTTTGCATTAAATTTCATTATAATACATTAACATGCATTATCATTCATAACACGCATTATCTTTCATGAGCAATATATAGATTTCAAAATAGGGTATTAATAGAGAATCCACTAAACGTATCAAAATTTTAGGTAAGATAATACAACATCAACCCAATTTTGCATTATCATGCATCATAATTCATTAACACGCATTATCATTAATTAGCATGAATTATCATTCTACATCTTCTTCAATCATCAACCTTTGATCGTTATCACTATATTGCATCTCAAATCAAACGACCACATTGGCATTGTTGAGAGTTTTCCAAATTGAGTCTTAATAGCGATTCCATGCAAAAGATTAGGCAAAAGAGTGCAACATAACCTTAATTTTGCATTAAATTGCATTATAATACATTAACATGCATTATCATTCATAACACGCATTATCATTCATGAGCAATATATAGATTTCAAAATAGGGTATTAATAGAGAATCCATTAAACGTATCGAAATTTTATGTAAGAGAATGCAACATCAACTCAATTTTGCATTATCATGCATTATAATGCATTAACACGCATTATCATTAATTAGCATGAATTATCATTCTACATCTTCTTCAATCATCACCCTTTGATCGTTATCACTATATTTCATCTCAAATCAAACGGTCACATTGGCATTGTTTAGAGCCAAATTGAGTATTAATAGCGATTCCAAGCAAAAGATTTGGCAAAAGAGTGCAACATAACCTTAATTTTGCATTAAATTGCATTATAATACATTAACATGCATTATCATTCATAACACGCAGTATCATTCATGAGCAATATATAGATTTCAAAATAGGGTATTAATAGAGAATCCATTAAACGTATCGAAATTTTATGTAAGATAATGCAACTTCACCTCAATTTTGCATTATCATGCATTATAATGCATTAACACGCATTATCATTAATTAGCATGAATTATCATTCTACATCTTCTTCAATCATCACCCTTTGATCGTTATCACTATATTTCATCTCAAATCAAACGGTCACATTGGCATTGTTTAGAGCCAAATTGAGTATTAATAGCGATTCCAAGCAAAAGATTTGGCAAAAGAGTGCAACATAACCTTAATTTTGCATTAAATTGCATTATAATACATTAACATGCATTATCATTCATAACACGCATTATGATTCATGAGCAATATATAGATTTCAAAATAGGGTATTAATAGAGAATCCATTAAACGTATCGAAATTTTATGTAAGAGAATGCAACATCACCTCAATTTTGCATCATCATGCATTATAATGCAGTAACACGCATTATCATTATTTAGCATGAATTATCATTCTACATCTTCTTCATTATCATGCATTATAAAGCATTAACACGCATTATCATTATTTAGCATGAATTATCATTCTACATCTTCTTCATTATCATGCATTATAATGCATTAACACGCATTATCATTATTTAGCATGAATTATCATTCTACATCTTCTTCAATCATCAACATTTGATCGTTATCACTATATTTCATCTCAAATCAAACGACCACATTGGCATTGTTTAGAGTTTTCCAAATTGAGTCTTAATAGCGATTCCAAGCAAAAGATTTGGCAAAAGAGTGCAACATAACCTTAATTTTGCATTAAATTGCATTATAATACATTAACATGCATTATCATTCATAACACGCATTATCATTCATGAGCAATATATAGATTTCAAAATAGGGTATTAATAGAGAATCCATTAAACGTATCGAAATTTTATGTAAGATAATGCAACTTCACCTCAATTTTGCATTATCATGCATTATAATGCATTAACACGCATTATCATTAATTAGCATGAATTATCATTCTACATCTTCTTCAATCATCACCCTTTGATCGTTATCACTATATTTCATCTCAAATCAAACGACCACATTGGCATTGTTGAGAGTTTTCCAAATTGAGTCTTAATAGCGATTCCAAGCAAAAGATTTGGCAAAAGACTGCAACATAACCTTAATTTTGCATTAAATTGCATTATAATACATTAACATGCATTATCATTCATAACACGCATTATCTTTCATGAGCAATATATAGATTTCAAAATAGGGTATTAATAGAGAATCCACTAAACGTATCGAAATTTTAGGTAAGATAATACAACATCAACCCAATTTTGCATTATCATGCATCATAATTCATTAACACGCATTATCATTAATTAGCATGAATTATCATTCTACATCTTCTTCAATCATCAACCTTTGATCGTTATCACTATATTGCATCTCAAATCAAACGACCACATTGGCATTGTTGAGAGTTTTCCAAATTGAGTCTTAATAGCGATTCCATGCAAAAGATTAGGCAAAAGAGTGCAACATAACCTTAATTTTGCATTAAATTTCATTATAATACATTAACATGCATTATCATTCATAACACGCATTATCTTTCATGAGCAATATATAGATTTCAAAATAGGGTATTAATAGAGAATCCACTAAACGTATCAAAATTTTAGGTAAGATAATACAACATCAACCCAATTTTGCATTATCATGCATCATAATTCATTAACACGCATTATCATTAATTAGCATGAATTATCATTCTACATCTTCTTCAATCATCAACCTTTGATCGTTATCACTATATTGCATCTCAAATCAAACGACCACATTGGCATTGTTGAGAGTTTTCCAAATTGAGTCTTAATAGCGATTCCATGCAAAAGATTAGGCAAAAGAGTGCAACATAACCTTAATTTTGCATTAAATTGCATTATAATACATTAACATGCATTATCATTCATAACACGCATTATCATTCATGAGCAATATATAGATTTCAAAATAGGGTATTAATAGAGAATCCATTAAACGTATCGAAATTTTATGTAAGAGAATGCAACATCAACTCAATTTTGCATTATCATGCATTATAATGCATTAACACGCATTATCATTAATTAGCATGAATTATCATTCTACATCTTCTTCAATCATCACCCTTTGATCGTTATCACTATATTTCATCTCAAATCAAACGGTCACATTGGCATTGTTTAGAGCCAAATTGAGTATTAATAGCGATTCCAAGCAAAAGATTTGGCAAAAGAGTGCAACATAACCTTAATTTTGCATTAAATTGCATTATAATACATTAACATGCATTATCATTCATAACACGCATTATCATTCATGAGAAATATATAGATTTCAAAATAGGGTATTAATAGAGAATCCATTAAACGTATCGAAATTTGATGTAAGAGAATGCAACATCACCTCAATTTTGCATTATCATGCATTATAATGCATTAACACGCATTATCATTAATTAGTATGAATTATCATTCTACATCTTCTTCAATCATCAACCTTTGATCGTTATCACTATATTTCATCTCAAATCAAACGGCCACATTGGCATTGTTTAGAGTTTTCCAAATTGAGTCTTAATAGCAATTCCAAGCAAAAGATTTGGCAAAAGAGTGCAACATAACCTTAATTTTGCATTGAATTGCATTATAATACATTAACATGCATTATCATTCATAACACGCATTATCATTCATGAGCAATATATAGATTTCAAAATAGGGTATTAATAGAGAATCCATTAAACGTATCGAAATTTTAGGTAAGATAATGCAACATCAACTCAATTTTGCATTATCATGCATTATAATTCATTAACACGCATTATCATTAATTAGCATGAATTATCAGTCTACATCTTCTTCAATCATCAACCTTTAATCGTTATCACTATATTTCATCTCAAATCAAACGGCCACATTGGCATTGTTTAGAGTTTTCCAAATTGAGTCTTAATAGCGATTCCATGCAAAATATTAGGCAAAAGAGTGCAACATAACCTTAATTTTGCATTATAATACATTAACATGCATTATCATTCATAACACGCATTATCATTCATGAGCATTATATAGATTTCAAAATTAATAGAGTATCCATTAAACGTATCGAAATTTTAGGTAAGAGAATGCAACATCACCTCAATTTTGCATTATCATGCATTATATTACATTAACACGAATTATCATTAATTAGCATGAATTATCATTCTACATCTTCTTCAATCATCAACCTTTGATCGTTATCACTATATTTCATCTCAAATCAAACGGCCACATTGGCATTGATTAGAGTTTTCCAAATTGAGTCTTAATATCGATTCCAAGCAAAAGATTTGGCAAAAGAGTGCAACATAACCTTAATTTTGCATTGAATTGCATTATAATACATTAACATGCATTATCATTCATAACACGCATTATCATTCATGAGCAATATATAGATTTCAAAATAGGGTATTAATAGAGAATCCATTAAACGTATCGAAATTTTAGGTAAGATAATGCAACATCAACTCAATTTTGCATTATCATGCATTATAATTCATTAACACGCATTATCATTAATTAGCATGAATTATCAGTCTACATCTTCTTCAATCATCAACCTTTAATCGTTATCACTATATTTCATCTCAAATCAAACGGCCACATTGGCATTGTTGAGAGTTTTCCAAATTGAGTCTTAATAGCGATTCCATGCAAAAGATTAGGCAAAAGAGTGCAACATAACCTTAATTTTGCATTAAATTGTATTATAATACATTAACATGCATTATCATTCATAACACGCATTATCATTCATGAGCGATATATAGATTTCAAAATAGGGTATTAGTAGAGAATCCATTAAACGTATCGAAATTTTAGGTAAGAGAATTCAACATCACCTCAATTTTGCATTATCATGTATTGTAATTCATTAACACGCATTATCATTAATTAGCATGAATTATCATTCTACATCTTCTTCAATCATCAACCTTTGATCGTTATCACTATATTTCATCTCAAATCAAACGGCCACATTGGCATTGTTGGGATTTTTCCAAATTGAGTCTTAATAGCGATTCCATGCAAAAGATTAGGCAAAAAAAGCGCAACATAACCTTAATTTTGCATTCAATTGCATTATAATACATTAACATGCATTATCATTCATAACACGCATTATCATTCATAAGCATTATATAGATTTCAAAATAGGGTATTAATAGAGAATCCACTAAACGTATCGAAATTTTATGTAAGAGAATGCAACTTCACCTCAATTTTGCATTATCATTCATTATAATGCATTAACACGCATTATCATTAATTAGCATGAATTATCATTCTACATCTTCTTCAATCATCAACCTTTGATCGTTATCACAATATTTCATCTCAAATTAAACGGCCACATTGGCATTGTTTAGAGTTTTCCAAATTGAGTCTTAATAGCGATTCCAAGCAAATGATTAGGCAAAAGAGTGCAACATAACCTTAATTTTGCATTAAATTGCATTATAATACATTAACATGCATTATCATTCATAACACGCATTATCATTCATGAGCAATATATAGATTTCAAAATAGGGTATTAATAGAGAATCCATTAAACGTATCGAAATTTTAGGTAAGAGAATGCAACATCACCTCAATTTTGCATTATCATGCATTATAATACATTAACACGCATTATCATTAATTAGCATGAATTATCATTCTACATCTTCTTCAATCATCAACATTTAATCGTTATCACTATATTTAATCTCAAATCAAACGGCCACATTGGCATTGTTGAGAGTTTTCAAAATTGAGTCTCAATAGCGATTCCATGCAAAATATTAGGCAAAAGAGTGCAACATAACCTTAATTTTGCATTATAATACATTAACATGCATTATCATTCATAACACGCATTATCATTCATGAGCATTATATAGATTTCAAAATTAATAGAGAATCCATTAAACGTATCGAAATTTTAGGTAAGAGAATGCAACATCACCTCAATTTTGCATTATCATGCATAATATTACATTAACACGAATTATCATTAATTAGCATAAATTATCATTCTACATCTTCTTCAATCATCAACCTTTAATCGTTATAACTATATTTAATCTCAAATCAAACGGCCACATTGGCATTGTTGAGAGTTTTCCAAATTGAGTCTTAATAGCGATTCCATGCAAAAGATTAGGCAAAAGAGTGCAACATAACCTTAATTTTGCATTAAATTGTATTATAATACCTTAACATGCATTATCATTCATAACACGCATTATCATTCATGAGCAATATATAGATTTCAAAATAGGGTATTAGTAGAGAATCCATTAAACGTATCGAAATTTTAGGTAAGAGAATGCAACATCACCTCAATTTTGCATTATCATACATTATAATACATTAACACGCATTATCATTAATTAGCATGAATTATCATTCTACATTTTCTTCAATCATCAACCCTTGATCGTTATCACTATATTTCATCTCAAATCAAACGGCCACATTGGCATTGTTGAGAATTTTCCAAATTTAGTCTTAATAGCGATTCCATGCAAAAGATTAGGCAAAAAAAGTGCAAAATAATCTTAAGTTTGCATTAAATTGCATTATAATACATTAACATGCATTATCATTCATAACACGCATTATCTTTCATGAGCAATATATAGATTTCAAAATAGGGTATTAATACAGAATCCATTAAACGTATCGAAATTTTAGGTAAGATAACGCAACATCAACTCAATTTTGCATTATCATGCATTATAATTCATTAACACGCATTATCATTAATTAGCATGAATTATCATTCTACATCTTCTTCAATCATCAACCTTTGATCGTTATCACTATATTGCATCTCAAATCAAACGACCACATTGGCATTGTTGAGAGTTTTCCAAATTGAGTCTTAATAGCGATTCCATGCAAAAGATTAGGCAAAAGAGTTCAACATAACCTTAATTTTGCATTAAATTGCATTATAATACATTAACATGCATTATCATTCATAACACGCATTATGATTCATGAGTAATATATAGATTTCAAAATAGGGGATTAATAGAGAATCCATTAAACGTATCGAAATTTTATGTAAGAGAATGCAACATCACCTCAATTTTGCATTATCATGCATTATAATGCATTAACACGCATTATCATTATTTAGCATGAATTATCATTCTACATCTTCTTCATTATCATGCATTATAAAGCATTAACACGCATTATCATTATTTAGCATGAATTATCATTCTACATCTTCTTCAATAGCATGCATTATAATGCATTAACACGCATTATCATTATTTAGCATGAATTATCATTCTACATCTTCTTCAATCATCAACCCTTAATCGTTAGAACTATATTTAATCTCAAATCAAACGGCCACATTGGCATTGTTGAGAGTTTTCCAAATTGAGTCTTAATAGCGATTCCATGCAAAAGATTAGGCAAAAGAGTGCGACATAACCTTAATTTTGCATTAAATTGTATCATAATACCTTAACATGCATTATCATTCATAACACGCATTATCATTCATGAGCAATCTATAGATTTCAAAATAGGGTATTAATAGAGAATCCATTAAACGTATCGAAATTTTAGGTAAGAGAATGCAACATCACCTCAATTTTGCATTATCATGCATTATAATACATTAACACGCATTATCATTAATTAGCATGAATTATCATTCTACATCTTCTTCAATCATCAACATTTAATCGTTATCACTATATTTAATCTCAAATCAAACGGCCACATTGGCATTGTTGAGAGTTTTCGAAATTGAGTCTCAATAGCGATTCCATGCAAAATATTAGGCAAAAGAGTGCAACATAACCTTAATTTTGCATTATAATACATTAACATGCATTATCATTCATAACACGCATTATCATTCAGGAGCAATATATAGATTTCAAAATTGGGTATTAATAGAGAATCCATTAAACGTATCGAAATTTTAGGTAACAGAATGCAACATCACCTCAATTTTGCATTATCATGCATTATAATGCATTAACACGCATTATCATTAATTAGCATGAATTATCATTCTACATCTTCTTCAATCATCAACCTTTGATCGTTATCACAATATTTCATCTCAAATTAAACGGCCACATTGGCATTGTTTAGAGTTTTCCAAATTGAGTCTTAATAGCGATTCCATGCAAATGATTAGGGAAAAAAAGTGCAACATAACATTAATTTTGCATTAAATTGCATTATAATACATTAACATGCATTATCATTCATAACACGCATTATCATTCATGAGCAATATATAGATTTCAAAATAGGGTATTAATAGAGAATCCATTAAAGTATCGAAATTTTAGGTAAGAGAATGCAACATCACCTCAATTTTGCATTATCATGCATTATAATACATTAACACGCATTATCATTAATTAGCATGAATTATCATTCTACATCTTCTTCAATCATCAACCTTTAATCGTTATAACTATATTTAATCTCAAATCAAATGGCCACATTGGCATTGTTGAGAGTTTTCCAAATTGAGTCTTAATAGCGATTCCATGCAAAAGATTAGGCAAAAGAGTGCAACATAACCTTAATTTTGCATTAAATTGTATTATAATACCATAACATGCATTATCATTCATAACACGCATTATCATTCATGAGCAATATATAGATTTCAAAATAGGGTATTAGTAGAGAATCCATTAAACGTATCGAAATTTTAGGTAAGAGAATGCAACATCACCTCAATTTTGCATTATCATACATTATAATACATTAACACGCATTATCATTAATTAGCATGAATTATCATTCTACATTTTCTTCAATCATCAACCCTTGATCGTTATCACTATATTTCATCTCAAATCAAACGGCCACATTGGCATTGTTGAGAGTTTTCCAAATTGAGTCTTAATAGCGATTCCATGCAAAAGATTAGGCAAAAGAGTGCAACATAACCTTAATTTTGCATTAAATTGTATTATAATACATTAACATGCATTATCATTCATAACACGCATTATCATTCATGAGCGATATATAGATTTCAAAATAGGGTATTAGTAGAGAATCCATTAAACGTATCGAAATTTTAGGTAAGAGAATTCAACATCACCTCAATTTTGCATTATCATGTATTGTAATTCATTAACACGCATTATCATTAATTAGCATGAATTATCATTCTACATCTTCTTCAATCATCAACCTTTGATCGTTATCACTATATTTCATCTCAAATCAAACGGCCACATTGGCATTGTTGGGATTTTTCCAAATTGAGTCTTAATAGCGATTCCATGCAAAAGATTAGGCAAAAAAAGCGCAACATAACCTTAATTTTGCATTCAATTGCATTATAATACATTAACATGCATTATCATTCATAACACGCATTATCATTCATAAGCATTATATAGATTTCAAAATAGGGTATTAATAGAGAATCCACTAAACGTATCGAAATTTTATGTAAGAGAATGCACCTTCACCTCAATTTTGCATTATCATTCATTATAATGCATTAACACGCATTATCATTAATTAGCATGAATTATCATTCTACATCTTCTTCAATCATCAACCTTTGATCGTTATCACAATATTTCATCTCAAATTAAACGGCCACATTGGCATTGTTTAGAGTTTTCCAAATTGAGTCTTAATAGCGATTCCAAGCAGATGATTAGGCAAAAGAGTGCAACATAACCTTAATTTTGCATTAAATTGCATTATAATACATTAACATGCATTATCATTCATAACACGCATTATCATTCATGAGCAATATATAGATTTCAAAATAGGGTATTAATAGAGAATCCATTAAACGTATCGAAATTTTAGGTAAGAGAATGCAACATCACCTCAATTTTGCATTATCATGCATTATAATACATTAACACGCATTATCATTAATTAGCATGAATTATCATTCTACATCTTCTTCAATCATCAACATTTAATCGTTATCACTATATTTAATCTCAAATCAAACGGCCACATTGGCATTGTTGAGAGTTTTCAAAATTGAGTCTCAATAGCGATTCCATGCAAAATATTAGGGAAAAGAGTGCAACATAACCTTAATTTTGCATTATAATACATTAACATGCATTATCATTCATAACACGCATTATCATTCATGAGCATTATATAGATTTCAAAATTAATAGAGAATCCATTAAACGTATCGAAATTTTAGGTAAGAGAATGCAACATCACCTCAATTTTGCATTATCATGCATAATATTACATTAACACGAATTATCATTAATTAGCATAAATTATCATTCTACATCTTCTTCAATCATCAACCTTTAATCGTTATAACTATATTTAATCTCAAATCAAACGGCCACATTGGCATTGTTGAGAGTTTTCCAAATTGAGTCTTAATAGCGATTCCATGCAAAAGATTAGGCAAAAGAGTGCAACATAACCTTAATTTTGCATTAAATTGTATCATAATACCTTAACATGCATTATCATTCATAACACGCATTATCATTCATGAGCAATCTATAGATTTCAAAATAGGGTATTAATAGAGAATCCATTAAACGTATCGAAATTTTAGGTAAGAGAATGCAACATCACCTCAATTTTGCATTATCATGCATTATAATACATTAACACGCATTATCATTAATTAGCATGAATTATCATTCTACATCTTCTTCAATCATCAACATTTAATCGTTATCACTATATTTAATCTCAAATCAAACGGCCACATTGGCATTGTTGAGAGTTTTCAAAATTGAGTCTCAATAGCGATTCCATGCAAAATATTAGGCAAAAGAGTGCAACATAACCTTAATTTTGCATTATAATACATTAACATGCATTATCATTCATAACACGCATTATCATTCAGGAGCAATATATAGATTTCAAAATTGGGTATTAATAGAGAATCCATTAAACGTATCGAAATTTTAGGTAACAGAATGCAACATCACCTCAATTTTGCATTATCATGCATTATAATGCATTAACACGCATTATCATTAATTAGCATGAATTATCATTCTACATCTTCTTCAATCATCAACCTTTGATCGTTATCACAATATTTCATCTCAAATTAAACGGCCACATTGGCATTGTTTAGAGTTTTCCAAATTGAGTCTTAATAGCGATTCCATGCAAATGATTAGGGAAAAAAAGTGCAACATAACATTAATTTTGCATTAAATTGCATTATAATACATTAACATGCATTATCATTCATAACACGCATTATCATTCATGAGCAATATATAGATTTCAAAATAGGGTATTAATAGAGAATCCATTAAAGTATCGAAATTTTAGGTAAGAGAATGCAACATCACCTCAATTTTGCATTATCATGCATTATAATACATTAACACGCATTATCATTAATTAGCATGAATTATCATTCTACATCTTCTTCAATCATCAACCTTTAATCGTTATAACTATATTTAATCTCAAATCAAATGGCCACATTGGCATTGTTGAGAGTTTTCCAAATTGAGTCTTAATAGCGATTCCATGCAAAAGATTAGGCAAAAGAGTGCAACATAACCTTAATTTTGCATTAAATTGTATTATAATACCATAACATGCATTATCATTCATAACACGCATTATCATTCATGAGCAATATATAGATTTCAAAATAGGGTATTAGTAGAGAATCCATTAAACGTATCGAAATTTTAGGTAAGAGAATGCAACATCACCTCAATTTTGCATTATCATACATTATAATACATTAACACGCATTATCATTAATTAGCATGAATTATCATTCTACATTTTCTTCAATCATCAACCCTTGATCGTTATCACTATATTTCATCTCAAATCAAACGGCCACATTGGCATTGTTGAGAGTTTTCCAAATTGAGTCTTAATAGCGATTCCATGCAAAAGATTAGGCAAAAGAGTGCAACATAACCTTAATTTTGCATTAAATTGTATTATAATACATTAACATGCATTATCATTCATAACACGCATTATCATTCATGAGCGATATATAGATTTCAAAATAGGGTATTAGTAGAGAATCCATTAAACGTATCGAAATTTTAGGTAAGAGAATTCAACATCACCTCAATTTTGCATTATCATGTATTGTAATTCATTAACACGCATTATCATTAATTAGCATGAATTATCATTCTACATCTTCTTCAATCATCAACCTTTGATCGTTATCACTATATTTCATCTCAAATCAAACGGCCACATTGGCATTGTTGGGATTTTTCCAAATTGAGTCTTAATAGCGATTCCATGCAAAAGATTAGGCAAAAAAAGCGCAACATAACCTTAATTTTGCATTCAATTGCATTATAATACATTAACATGCATTATCATTCATAACACGCATTATCATTCATAAGCATTATATAGATTTCAAAATAGGGTATTAATAGAGAATCCACTAAACGTATCGAAATTTTATGTAAGAGAATGCACCTTCACCTCAATTTTGCATTATCATTCATTATAATGCATTAACACGCATTATCATTAATTAGCATGAATTATCATTCTACATCTTCTTCAATCATCAACCTTTGATCGTTATCACAATATTTCATCTCAAATTAAACGGCCACATTGGCATTGTTTAGAGTTTTCCAAATTGAGTCTTAATAGCGATTCCAAGCAGATGATTAGGCAAAAGAGTGCAACATAACCTTAATTTTGCATTAAATTGCATTATAATACATTAACATGCATTATCATTCATAACACGCATTATCATTCATGAGCAATATATAGATTTCAAAATAGGGTATTAATAGAGAATCCATTAAACGTATCGAAATTTTAGGTAAGAGAATGCAACATCACCTCAATTTTGCATTATCATGCATTATAATACATTAACACGCATTATCATTAATTAGCATGAATTATCATTCTACATCTTCTTCAATCATCAACATTTAATCGTTATCACTATATTTAATCTCAAATCAAACGGCCACATTGGCATTGTTGAGAGTTTTCAAAATTGAGTCTCAATAGCGATTCCATGCAAAATATTAGGGAAAAGAGTGCAACATAACCTTAATTTTGCATTATAATACATTAACATGCATTATCATTCATAACACGCATTATCATTCATGAGCATTATATAGATTTCAAAATTAATAGAGAATCCATTAAACGTATCGAAATTTTAGGTAAGAGAATGCAACATCACCTCAATTTTGCATTATCATGCATAATATTACATTAACACGAATTATCATTAATTAGCATAAATTATCATTCTACATCTTCTTCAATCATCAACCTTTAATCGTTATAACTATATTTAATCTCAAATCAAACGGCCACATTGGCATTGTTGAGAGTTTTCCAAATTGAGTCTTAATAGCGATTCCATGCAAAAGATTAGGCAAAAGAGTGCAACATAACCTTAATTTTGCATTAAATTGTATTATAATACCTTAACATGCATTATCATTCAAAACACGCATTATCATTCATGAGCAATATATAGATTTCAAAATAGGGTATTAGTAGAGAATCCATTAAACGTATCGAAATTTTAGGTAAGAGAATGCAACATCACCTCAATTTTGCATTATCATACATTATAATACATTAACACGCATTATCATTAATTAGCATGAATTATCATTCTACATTTTCTTCAATCATCAACCCTTGATCGTTATCACTATATTTCATCTCAAATCAAACGGCCACATTGACATTGTTGAGAATTTTCCAAATTTAGTCTTAATAGCGATTCCATGCAAAAGATTAGGCAAAAAAAGTGCAAAATAATCTTAAGTTTGCATTAAATTGCATTATAATACATTAACATGCATTATCATTCATAACACGCATTATCTTTCATGAGCAATATATAGATTTCAAAATAGGGTATTAATACAGAATCCATTAAACGTATCGAAATTTTAGGTAAGATAACGCAACATCAACTCAATTTTGCATTATCATGCATTATAATTCATTAACACGCATTATCATTAATTAGCATGAATTATCATTCTACATCTTCTTCAATCATCAACCTTTGATCGTTATCACTATATTGCATCTCAAATCAAACGACCACATTGGCATTGTTGAGAGTTTTCCAAATTGAGTCTTAATAGCGATTCCATGCAAAAGATTAGGCAAAAGAGTTCAACATAACCTTAATTTTGCATTAAATTGCATTATAATACATTAACATGCATTATCATTCATAACACGCATTATGATTCATGAGTAATATATAGATTTCAAAATAGGGGATTAATAGAGAATCCATTAAACGTATCGAAATTTTATGTAAGAGAATGCAACATCACCTCAATTTTGCATTATCATGCATTATAATGCATTAACACGCATTATCATTATTTAGCATGAATTATCATTCTACATCTTCTTCATTATCATGCATTATAAAGCATTAACACGCATTATCATTATTTAGCATGAATTATCATTCTACATCTTCTTCAATAGCATGCATTATAATGCATTAACACGCATTATCATTATTTAGCATGAATTATCATTCTACATCTTCTTCAATCATCAACCCTTAATCGTTAGAACTATATTTAATCTCAAATCAAACGGCCACATTGGCATTGTTGAGAGTTTTCCAAATTGAGTCTTAATAGCGATTCCATGCAAAAGATTAGGCAAAAGAGTGCAACATAACCTTAATTTTGCATTAAATTGTATCATAATACCTTAACATGCATTATCATTCATAACACGCATTATCATTCATGAGCAATATATAGATTTCAAAATAGGGTATTAATAGAGAATCCATTAAACGTATCGAAATTTTAGGTAAGAGAATGCAACATCACCTCAATTTTGCATTATCATGCATTATAATACATTAACACGCATTATCATTAATTAGCATGAATTATCATTCTACATCTTCTTCAATCATCAACATTTAATCGTTATCACTATATTTAATCTCAAATCAAACGGCCACATTGGCATTGTTGAGAGTTTTCAAAATTGAGTCTCAATAGCGATTCCATGCAAAATATTAGGCAAAAGAGTGCAACATAACCTTAATTTTGCATTATAATACATTAACATGCATTATCATTCATAACACGCATTATCATTCAGGAGCAATATATAGATTTCAAAATTGGGTATTAATAGAGAATCCATTAAACGTATCGAAATTTTAGGTAACAGAATGCAACATCACCTCAATTTTGCATTATCATGCATTATAATGCATTAACACGCATTATCATTAATTAGCATGAATTATCATTCTACATCTTCTTCAATCATCAACCTTTGATCGTTATCACAATATTTCATCTCAAATTAAACGGCCACATTGGCATTGTTTAGAGTTTTCCAAATTGAGTCTTAATAGCGATTCCATGCAAATGATTAGGGAAAAAAAGTGCAACATAACATTAATTTTGCATTAAATTGCATTATAATACATTAACATGCATTATCATTCATAACACGCATTATCATTCATGAGCAATATATAGATTTCAAAATAGGGTATTAATAGAGAATCCATTAAAGTATCGAAATTTTAGGTAAGAGAATGCAACATCACCTCAATTTTGCATTATCATGCATTATAATACATTAACACGCATTATCATTAATTAGCATGAATTATCATTCTACATCTTCTTCAATCATCAACCTTTAATCGTTATAACTATATTTAATCTCAAATCAAATGGCCACATTGGCATTGTTGAGAGTTTTCCAAATTGAGTCTTAATAGCGATTCCATGCAAAAGATTAGGCAAAAGAGTGCAACATAACCTTAATTTTGCATTAAATTGTATTATAATACCTTAACATGCATTATCATTCATAACACGCATTATCATTCATGAGCAATATATAGATTTCAAAATAGGGTATTAGTAGAGAATCCATTAAACGTATCGAAATTTTAGGTAAGAGAATGCAACATCACCTCAATTTTGCATTATCATACATTATAATACATTAACACGCATTATCATTAATTAGCATGAATTATCATTCTACATTTTCTTCAATCATCAACCCTTGATCGTTATCACTATATTTCATCTCAAATCAAACGGCCACATTGGCATTGTTGAGAGTTTTCCAAATTTAGTCTTAATAGCGATTCCATGCAAAAGATTAGGCAAAAAAAGTGCCAAATAACCTTAAGTTTGCATTAAATTGCATTATAATACATTAACATGCATTATCATTCATAACACGCATTATCTTTCATGAACAATATATAGATTTCAAAATAGGGTATTAATACAGGATCCATTAAACGTATCGAAATTTTAGGTAAGATAACGCAACATCAACTCAATTTTGCATTATAATTCATTAACACGCATTATCATTAATTAGCATGAATTATCATTCTATATCTTCTTCAATCATCAACCTTTGATCGTTATCACTATATTGCATCTCAAATCAAACGACCACATTGGCATTGTTGAGAGTTTTCCAAATTGAGTCTTAATAGCGATTCCATGCAAAAGATTAGGCAAAAGAGTTCAACATAACCTTAATTTTGCATTAAATTGCATTATAATACATTAACATGCATTATCATTCATAACACGCATTATGATTCATGAGCAATATATAGATTTCAAAATAGGGTATTAATAGAGAATCCATTAAACGTATCGAAATTTTATGTAAGAGAATGCAACATCACCTCAATTTTGCATTATCATGCATTATAATGCATTAACACGCATTATCATTATTTAGCATGAATTATCATTCTACATCTTCTTCAATCATCAACCCTTGATCGTTATCACTATATTTCATCTCAAATCAAACGGCCACATTGGCATTGTTGAGAGTTTTCCAAATTTAGTCTTAATAGCGATTCCGTGCAAAAGATTAGGCAAAAAAAGTGCAAAATAACCTTAAGTTTGCATTAAATTGCATTATAATACATTAACATGCATTATCATTCATAACACGCATTATCTTTCATGAGCAATATATAGATTTCAAAATAGGGTATTAATAGAGAATCCATTAAATGTATCGAAATTTTAGGTAAGATAATGCAACATCAACTCAATTTTGCATTATCATGCATTATAATTCATTAACACGCATTATCATTAATTAGCATGAATTATCAGTCTACATCTTCTTCTATCATCAACCTTTAATCGTTATCACTATATTTCATCTCAAATCAAACGGCCACATTGGCATTGTTGAGAGTTTTCCAAATTGAGTCTTAATAGCGATTTCATGCAAAAGATTAGGCAAAAGAGTGCAACATAACCTTAATTTTGCATTAAATTGCATTATAATACATTAACATGCATTATCATTCATAACACGCATTATCATTCATGAGCAATATATAGATTTCAAAATAGGGTATTAATAGAGAATCCATTAAACGTATCGAAATTTTATGTAAGAGAATGCAACTTCACATCAATTTTGCATTATCATGCATTATAATACATTAACACGCATTATCATTAATTATCATGAATTATCATTCTACATCTTCTTCAATCATGAACCTTTGATCGTTATCACTATATTTCATCTCAAATCAAACGGCCACATTTGCATTGTTTAGAGCCAAATTGAGTCTTAATAGCGATTCCAAGCAAAAGATTTGGCAAAAGAGTGCAACATAACCTTAATTTTGCATTAAATTGCATTATAATACATTAACATGCATTATCATTCATAACACGCATTATCATTCATAAGTAATATATAGATTTCAAAATAGGGTATTAATAGAGAATCCATTAAACGTATCGAAATTTTAGGTAAAAGAATACAACATCACCTCAATTTTGCATTAGCATGCATTATAAATCATTAATACGCATTATCATTCATGAGCATGAATTATCATTCTACATCATCTTCAATCATCAACCTTTGATCGTTATCACTATGTTGCATCTCAAATCAAACGCCACATGCGCATTGTAGAGAGTTTTCTAAATTGAGTCTTTATAGCTATTCCATTAACTTTACAAAAGATTAGGCAAAAGAGTGCAACATAACCTTAATTTTGCATTAAAATGAATTATAATACATTAACATGCATTATCATTCATAACACGCATTATCATTCATGAGCAATATATAGATTTCAAAATAGGGTATTAATAGAGAATCCATTAAACGTATCGAAATTTTATGTAAGAGAATGCAATTTCACCTCAATTTTGCATTATCATTCATTATAATGCATTAACACGCATTATCATTAGTTAGCATGAATTATCATTCTACATCTTCTTCAATCATCAACCTTTGATCGTTATCACTATATTTCATCTCAAATCAAACGGCCACATTGGCATTGTTTAGAGCCAAATTGAGTCTTAATAGCGATTCCAAGCAAAAGATTTGGCAAAAGAGTGCAACATAACCTTAATTTTGCATTAAATTGCATTATAATACATTAACATGCATTATCATTCATAACACGCATTATCATTCATGAGCAATATATAGATTTCAAAATAGGGTATTAATAGAGAATCCATTAAAGTATCGAAATTTTAGGTAAGAGAATGCAACATCACCTCAATTTTGCATTATCATGCATTATAATACATTAACACGCATTATCATTAATTAGCATGAATTATCATTCTACATCTTCTTCAATCATCAACCTTTAATCGTTATAACTATATTTAATCTCAAATCAAATGGCCACATTGGCATTGTTGAGAGTTTTCCAAATTGAGTCTTAATAGCGATTCCATGCAAAAGATTAGGCAAAAGAGTGCAACATAACCTTAATTTTGCATTAAATTGTATTATAATACCTTAACATGCATTATCATTCATAACACGCATTATCATTCATGAGCAATATATAGATTTCAAAATAGGGTATTAGTAGAGAATCCATTAAACGTATCGAAATTTTAGGTAAGAGAATGCAACATCACCTCAATTTTGCATTATCATACATTATAATACATTAACACGCATTATCATTAATTAGCATGAATTATCATTCTACATTTTCTTCAATCATCAACCCTTGATCGTTATCACTATATTTCATCTCAAATCAAACGGCCACATTGGCATTGTTGAGAGTTTTCCAAATTTAGTCTTAATAGCGATTCCATGCAAAAGATTAGGCAAAAAAAGTGCCAAATAACCTTAAGTTTGCATTAAATTGCATTATAATACATTAACATGCATTATCATTCATAACACGCATTATCTTTCATGAACAATATATAGATTTCAAAATAGGGTATTAATACAGGATCCATTAAACGTATCGAAATTTTAGGTAAGATAACGCAACATCAACTCAATTTTGCATTATAATTCATTAACACGCATTATCATTAATTAGCATGAATTATCATTCTATATCTTCTTCAATCATCAACCTTTGATCGTTATCACTATATTGCATCTCAAATCAAACGACCACATTGGCATTGTTGAGAGTTTTCCAAATTGAGTCTTAATAGCGATTCCATGCAAAAGATTAGGCAAAAGAGTTCAACATAACCTTAATTTTGCATTAAATTGCATTATAATACATTAACATGCATTATCATTCATAACACGCATTATGATTCATGAGCAATATATAGATTTCAAAATAGGGTATTAATAGAGAATCCATTAAACGTATCGAAATTTTATGTAAGAGAATGCAACATCACCTCAATTTTGCATTATCATGCATTATAATGCATTAACACGCATTATCATTATTTAGCATGAATTATCATTCTACATCTTCTTCAATCATCAACCCTTGATCGTTATCACTATATTTCATCTCAAATCAAACGGCCACATTGGCATTGTTGAGAGTTTTCCAAATTTAGTCTTAATAGCGATTCCGTGCAAAAGATTAGGCAAAAAAAGTGCAAAATAACCTTAAGTTTGCATTAAATTGCATTATAATACATTAACATGCATTATCATTCATAACACGCATTATCTTTCATGAGCAATATATAGATTTCAAAATAGGGTATTAATAGAGAATCCATTAAATGTATCGAAATTTTAGGTAAGATAATGCAACATCAACTCAATTTTGCATTATCATGCATTATAATTCATTAACACGCATTATCATTAATTAGCATGAATTATCAGTCTACATCTTCTTCTATCATCAACCTTTAATCGTTATCACTATATTTCATCTCAAATCAAACGGCCACATTGGCATTGTTGAGAGTTTTCCAAATTGAGTCTTAATAGCGATTCCATTCAAAAGATTAGGCAAAAGAGTGCAACATAACCTTAATTTTGCATTAAATTGCATTATAATACATTAACATGCATTATCATTCATAACACGCATTATCATTCATGAGCAATATATAGATTTCAAAATAGGGTATTAATAGAGAATCCATTAAACGTATCGAAATTTTATGTAAGAGAATGCAACTTCACATCAATTTTGCATTATCATGCATTATAATACATTAACACGCATTATCATTAATTATCATGAATTATCATTCTACATCTTCTTCAATCATGAACCTTTGATCGTTATCACTATATTTCATCTCAAATCAAACGGCCACATTTGCATTGTTTAGAGCCAAATTGAGTCTTAATAGCGATTCCAAGCAAAAGATTTGGCAAAAGAGTGCAACATAACCTTAATTTTGCATTAAATTGCATTATAATACATTAACATGCATTATCATTCATAACACGCATTATCATTCATAAGTAATATATAGATTTCAAAATAGGGTATTAATAGAGAATCCATTAAACGTATCGAAATTTTAGGTAAAAGAATACAACATCACCTCAATTTTGCATTAGCATGCATTATAAATCATTAATACGCATTATCATTCATGAGCATGAATTATCATTCTACATCATCTTCAATCATCAACCTTTGATCGTTATCACTATGTTGCATCTCAAATCAAACGCCACATGCGCATTGTAGAGAGTTTTCTAAATTGAGTCTTTATAGCTATTCCATTAACTTTACAAAAGATTAGGCAAAAGAGTGCAACATAACCTTAATTTTGCATTAAAATGAATTATAATACATTAACATGCATTATCATTCATAACACGCATTATCATTCATGAGCAATATATAGATTTCAAAATAGGGTATTAATAGAGAATCCATTAAACGTATCGAAATTTTATGTAAGAGAATGCAACTTCACCTCAATTTTGCATTATCATTCATTATAATGCATTAACACGCATTATCATTAGTTAGCATGAATTATCATTCTACATCTTCTTCAATCATCAACCTTTGATCGTTATCACTATATTTCATCTCAAATCAAACGGCCACATTGGCATTGTTTAGAGCCAAATTGAGTCTTAATAGCGATTCCAAGCAAAAGATTTGGCAAAAGAGTGCAACATAACCTTAATTTTGCATTAAATTGCATTATAATACATTAACATGCATTATCATTCATAACACGCATTATCTTTCATGAGCAATATATAGATTTCAAAATAGGGTATTAATAGAGAATCCACTAAACGTATCGAAATTTTAGGTAAGATAACGCAACATCAACTCAATTTTGCATTATCATGGATTATAATTCATTAACACGCATTATCATTAATTAGCATGAATTATCATTCTACATCTTCTTCAATCATCAACCTTTGATCGTTATCACTATATTGCATCTCAAATCAAACGACCACATTGGCATTGTTGAGAGTTTTCCAAATTGAGTCTTAATAGCGATTCCATGCAAAAGATTAGGCAAAAGAGTGCAACATAACCTTAATTTTGCATTAAATTGCATTATAATACATTAACATGCATTATCATTCATAACACGCATTATCATTCATGAGCATTATATAGATTTCAAAATAGGGTATTAATAGAGAATCCATTAAACGTATCGAAATTTTATGTAAGAGAAAGCAACATCAACTCAATTTTGCATTATCATGCATTATAATGCATTAACACGCATTATCATTAATTAGCATGAATTATCATTCTACATCTTCTTCAATCATCACCCTTTGATCGTTATCACTATATTTCATCTCAAATCAAACGGTCACATTGGCATTGTTTAGAGCCAAATTGAGTATTAATAACGATTCCAAGCAAAAGATTTGGCAAAAGAGTGCAACATAACCTTAATTTTGCCTTAAATTGCATTATAATACATTAACATGCATTATCATTCATAACACGCATTATCATTCATGAGCAATATATAGATTTCAAAATAGGGTATTAATAGAGAATCCATTAAACGTATCGAAATTTTATGTAAGAGAATGCAACTTCACCTCAATTTTGCATTATCATGCATTATAATGCATTAACATGCATTATCATTAATTAGCATGAATTATCATTCTACATCTTCTTCAATCATCAACCTTTGATCGTTATCACTATATTTCATCTCAAATCAAACGGCCACATTGGCATTGTTTAGAGTTTTCCAAATTGAGTCTTAATAGCGATTCCAATCAAAAGATTTGGCAAAAGAGTGCAACATAACCTTAATTTTGCATTAAATTGCATTATAATACATTAACATGCATTATCATTCATAACACGCATTATCATTCATGAGCAATATATAGATTTCAAAATAGGGTATTAATAGAGAATCCATTAAACGTATCGAAATTTTAGGTAAGATAATGCAACATCAACTCAATTTTGCATTATCATGCATTATAATTCATTAACACGCATTATCATTAATTAGCATGAATTATTAGTCTACATCTTCTTCAATCATCAACCTTTAATCGTTATCACTATATTTCATCTCAAATCAAACGGCCACATTGGCATTGTTGAGAGTTTTCCAAATGGAGTCTTAATAGCGATTCCATGCAAAAGATTAGGCAAAAGAGTGCAACATAACCTTAATTTTGCATTAAATTGCATTATAATACATTAACATGCATTATAATTCATAACACGCATTATCATTCATGAGCAATATATAGATTTCAAAATAGGGTATTAATAGAGGATCCATTAAACGTATCGAAATTTTATGCAAGAGAATGCAACTTCACCTCAATTTTGCAATCACCTCAATTTTGCATTAGCATGCATTATAAATCATTAAAACGCATTATCATTCATGAGCAAGAATTATCATTATACATCATTTTCAATCATCAACCTTTGATCGTTATCACTATGTTGCATCTCAAATCAAACGCCAAATGCGCATTGTAGAGAGTTTTCCAAATTGAGTCTTTATAACTATTCCATTAACTTTACAAAAGATTAGGCAAAAGAGTGCAACATAACCTTAATTTTGCATTAAAATGAATTATAATACATTAACATGCATTATCATTCATAACACGCATTATCATTCATGAGCAATATATAGATTTCAAAATAGGGTATTAATAGAGAATCCATTAAACGTATCGAAATTTTATGTAAGAGAATGCAACTTCACCTCAATTTTGCATTATCATGCATTATAATGCATTAACACGCATTATCATTAATTAGCATGAATTATCATTCTACATCTTCTTCAATCATCAACCTTTGATCGTTATCACTATATTTCATCTCAAATCAAACGGCCACATTGGCATTGTTTAGAGCCAAATTGAGTCTTAATAGCGATTCCAAGCAAAAGATTTGGCAAAAGAGTGCAACATAACCTCAATTTTGCATTAAATTGCATTATAATACATTAACATGCATTATCATTCATAACACGCATTATCTTTCATGAGCAATATATAGATTTCAAAATAGGGTATTAATAGAGAATCCATTAAACGTATCGAAATTTTAGGTAAGATAACGCAACATCAACTCAATTTTGCATTATCATGCATTATAATTCATTAACACGCATTATCATTAATTAGCATGAATTATCATTCTACATCTTCTTCAATCATCAACCTTTGATCGTTATCACTATATTGCATCTCAAATCAAACGACCACATTGGCATTGTTGAGAGTTTTCCAAATTGAGTCTTAATAGCGATTCCATGCAAAAGATTAGGCAAAAGAGTGCAACATAACCTTAATTTTGCATTAAATTGCATTATAATACCTTAACATGCATTATCATTCATAACACGCATTAGGATTCATGAGCAATATATAGATTTCAAAATAGGGTATTAATAGAGAATCCATTAAACGTATCAAAATTTTATGTAAGAGAATGCAACATCACCTCAATTTTGCATTATCATGCATTATAATGCATTAACACGCATTATCATTATATAGCATGAATTATCATTCTACATCTTCTTCATTATCATGCATTATAATGCATTAACACGCATTTTTTTTATTTAGCATGAATTATCATTCTACATCTTCTTCAATCATCAACCTTTGATCGTTATCACTATATTTCATCTCAAATCAAACGGCCACATTGGCATTGTTTAGAGTTTTCCAAATTGAGTTTTAATAGCGATTCCAAGCAAAAGATTTGGCAAACGAGTGCAACATAACCTTAATTTTGCATTAAATTGCATTATAATACATTAACATGCATTATCATTCATAACACGCATTATCATTCATGAGTAATATATAGATTTCAAAATAGGGTATTAATAGAGAATTCATTAAACGTATCGAAATTTTATGTAAGATAATGCAACATCAACTCAATTTTGCATTATCATGCATTATAATGCATTAACACGCATTATCATTAATTAGCATGAATTATCATTCTACATCTTCTTCAATCATCACCCTTTGATCGTTATCACTATATTTCATCTCAAATCAAACGGTCACATTGGCATTGGTTAGAGCCAAATTGAGTATTAATAACGATTCCAAGCAAAAGATTTGGCAAAAGAGTGCAACATAACCTTAATTTTGCCTTAAATTGCATTATAATACATTAACATGCATTATCATTCATAACACGCATTATCATTCATGAGCAATATATAGATTTCAAAATAGGGTATTAATAGAGAATCCATTGAACGTATCGAAATTTTAGGTAAGATAACGCAACATCAACTCAATTTTGCATTATCATGCATTATAATTCATTAACACGCATTATCATTAATTAGCATGAATTATCATTCTACATCTTCTTCAATCATCAACCTTTGATCGTTATCACTATATTGCATCTCAAATCAAACGACCACATTGGCATTGTTGAGAGTTTTCCAAATTGAGTCTTAATAGCGATTCCATGCAAAAGATTAGGCAAAAGAGTGCAACATAACCTTAATTTTGCATTAAATTGCATTATAATACCTTAACATGCATTATCATTCATAACACGCATTAGGATTCATGAGCAATATATAGATTTCAAAATAGGGTATTAATAGAGAATCCATTAAACGTATCAAAATTTTATGTAAGAGAATGCAACATCACCTCAATTTTGCATTATCATGCATTATAATGCATTAACACGCATTATCATTATATAGCATGAATTATCATTCTACATCTTCTTCATTATCATGCATTATAATGCATTAACACGCATTTTTTTTATTTAGCATGAATTATCATTCTACATCTTCTTCAATCATCAACCTTTGATCGTTATCACTATATTTCATCTCAAATCAAACGGCCACATTGGCATTGTTTAGAGTTTTCCAAATTGAGTTTTAATAGCGATTCCAAGCAAAAGATTTGGCAAACGAGTGCAACATAACCTTAATTTTGCATTAAATTGCATTATAATACATTAACATGCATTATCATTCATAACACGCATTATCATTCATGAGTAATATATAGATTTCAAAATAGGGTATTAATAGAGAATTCATTAAACGTATCGAAATTTTATGTAAGATAATGCAACATCAACTCAATTTTGCATTATCATGCATTATAATGCATTAACACGCATTATCATTAATTAGCATGAATTATCATTCTACATCTTCTTCAATCATCACCCTTTGATCGTTATCACTATATTTCATCTCAAATCAAACGGTCACATTGGCATTGGTTAGAGCCAAATTGAGTATTAATAACGATTCCAAGCAAAAGATTTGGCAAAAGAGTGCAACATAACCTTAATTTTGCCTTAAATTGCATTATAATACATTAACATGCATTATCATTCATAACACGCATTATCATTCATGAGCAATATATAGATTTCAAAATAGGGTATTAATAGAGAATCCATTGAACGTATCGAAATTTTATGTAAGAGAATGCAACTTCACCTAAATTTTGCATTATCATGCATTATAATGCATTAACATGCATTATCATTAATTAGCATGAATTATCATTCTACATCTTCTTCAATCATCAACCTTTGATCGTTATCACTATATTTCATCTCAAATCAAACGGCCACATTGGCATTGTTTAGAGTTTTCCAAATTGAGTCTTAATAGCGATTCCAATCAAAAGATTTGGCAAAAGAGTGCAACATAACCTTAATTTTGCATTAAATTGCATTATAATACATTAACATGCATTATCATTCATAACACGCATTATCATTCATGAGCATTATATAGATTTCAAAATAGGGTATTAATAGAGAATCCATTAAACGTATCGAAATTTTATGTAAGAGAAAGCAACATCAACTCAATTTTGCATTATCATGCATTATAATGCATTAACACGCATTATCATTAATTAGCATGAATTATCATTCTACATCTTCTTCAATCATCACCCTTTGATCGTTATCACTATATTTCATCTCAAATCAAACGGTCACATTGGCATTGTTTAGAGCCAAATTGAGTATTAATAACGATTCCAAGCAAAAGATTTGGCAAAAGAGTGCAACATAACCTTAATTTTGCCTTAAATTGCATTATAATACATTAACATGCATTATCATTCATAACACGCATTATCATTCATGAGCAATATATAGATTTCAAAATAGGGTATTAATAGAGAATCCATTAAACGTATCGAAATTTTATGTAAGAGAATGCAACTTCACCTAAATTTTGCATTATCATGCATTATAATGCATTAACATGCATTATCATTAATTAGCATGAATTATCATTCTACATCTTCTTCAATCATCAACCTTTGATCGTTATCACTATATTTCATCTCAAATCAAACGGCCACATTGGCATTGTTTAGAGTTTTCCAAATTGAGTCTTAATAGCGATTCCAATCAAAAGATTTGGCAAAAGAGTGCAACATAACCTTAATTTTGCATTAAATTGCATTATAATACATTAACATGCATTATCATTCATAACACGCATTATCATTCATGAGCAATATATAGATTTCAAAATAGGGTATTAATAGAGAATCCATTAAACGTATCGAAATTTTAGGTAAGATAATGCAACATCAACTCAATTTTGCATTATCATGCATTATAATTCATTAACACGCATTATCATTAATTAGCATGAATTATTAGTCTACATCTTCTTCAATCATCAACCTTTAATCGTTATCACTATATTTCATCTCAAATCAAACGGCCACATTGGCATTGTTGAGAGTTTTCCAAATTGAGTCTTAATAGCGATTCCATGCAAAAGATTAGGCAAAAGAGTGCAACATAACCTTAATTTTGCATTAAATTGCATTATAATACATTAACATGCATTATAATTCATAACACGCATTATCATTCATGAGCAATATATAGATTTCAAAATAGGGTATTAATAGAGGATCCATTAAACGTATCGAAATTTTATGCAAGAGAATGCAACTTCACCTCAATTTTGCATTATCATGCATTATAATGCATTAACACGCATTATCATTAATTAGCATGAATTATCATTCTACATCTTCTTCAATCATGAACCTTGGATCGTTATCACTATATTTCATCTCAAATCAAACGGCCACATTTGCATTGTTTAGAGCCAATTTGAGTCTTAATAGCGATTCCAAGCAAAAGATTTGGCAAAAGAGTGCAACATAACCATAATTTTGCATTAAATTGCAATATAATACATTAACATGCATTATCATTCATAACACGCATTATCATTCATGAGTAATATATAGATTTCAAAATAGGGTATTAATAGAGAATCCATTAAATGTATCGAAATTTTAGGTAAAAGAATACAGCATCACCTCAATTTTGCATTAGCATGCATTATAAATCATTAAAACGCATTATCATTCATGAGCATGAATTATCATTATACATCATTTTCAATCATCAACCTTTGATCGTTATCACTATGTTGCATCTCAAATCAAACGCCACATGCGCATTGTAGAGAGTTTTCCAAATTGAGTCTTTATAGCTATTCCATTAACTTTACAAAAGATTAGGCAAAAGAGTGCAACATAACCTTAATTTTGCATTAAAATGAATTATAATACATTAACATGCATTATCATTCATAACACGCATTATCATTCATGAGCAATATATAGATTTCAAAATAGGGTATTAATAGAGAATCCATTAAACGTATCGAAATTTTATGTAAGAGAATGCAACTTCACCTCAATTTTGCATTATCATGCATTATAATGCATTAACACGCATTATCATTAATTAGCATGAATTATCATTCTACATCTTCTTCAATCATCAACCTTTGATCGTTATCACTATATTTCATCTCAAATCAAACGGCCACATTGGCATTGTTTAGAGCCAAATTGAGTCTTAATAGCGATTCCAAGCAAAAGATTTGGCAAAAGAGTGCAACATAACCTTAATTTTGCATTAAATTGCATTATAATACATTAACATGCATTATCATTCATAACACGCATTATCTTTCATGAGCAATATATAGATTTCAAAATAGGGTATTAATAGAGAATCCATTAAACGTATCGAAATTTTAGGTAAGATAACGCAACATCAACTCAATTTTGCATTATCATGCATTATAATTCATTAACACGCATTATCATTAATTAGCATGAATTATCATTCTACATCTTCTTCAATCATCAACCTTTGATCGTTATCACTATATTGCATCTCAAATCAAACGACCACATTGGCATTGTTGAGAGTTTTCCAAATTGAGTCTTAATAGCGATTCCATGCAAAAGATTAGGCAAAAGAGTGCAACATAACCTTAATTTTGCATTAAATTGCATTATAATACCTTAACATGCATTATCATTCATAACACGCATTAGGATTCATGAGCAATATATAGATTTCAAAATAGGGTATTAATAGAGAATCCATTAAACGTATCAAAATTTTATGTAAGAGAATGCAACATCACCTCAATTTTGCATTATCATGCATTATAATGCATTAACACGCATTATCATTATTTAGCATGAATTATCATTCTACATCTTCTTCATTATCATGCATTATAATGCATTAACACGCATTTTTTTTATTTAGCATGAATTATCATTCTACATCTTCTTCAATCATCAACCTTTGATCGTTATCACTATATTTCATCTCAAATCAAACGGCCACATTGGCATTGTTTAGAGTTTTCCAAATTGAGTTTTAATAGCGATTCCAAGCAAAAGATTTGGCAAACGAGTGCAACATAACCTTAATTTTGCATTAAATTGCATTATAATACATTAACATGCATTATCATTCATAACACGCATTATAATTCAAGAGCAATACATAGATTTCAAAATAGAGTATTAATAGAGAATCCATTAAACGTATCGAAATTTTATGTAAGAGAATGCAACTTCACCTCAATTTTGCATTATCATGCATTATAATGCATTAACACGCATTATCATTAATTAGCATGAATTATCATTCCACATCTTCTTCAATCATCAACCTTTGATCGTTAACACTATATTTCATCTCAAATCAAACGGCCACATTGGCATTGTTTAGAGCCAAATTGAGTCTTAATAGCGATTCCAAGCAAAAGATTTGGCAAAATAGTGCAACATAACCTTAATTTTGCACTAAATTGCATTATAATACATTAACATGCATTATCATTCATAACACGCATTATCATTCATGAGCAATATATAGATTTCAAAATAGGGTATTAATAGAGAATCCATTAAACGTATCGAAATTTTAGGTAATAGAATGCAACATCACCTCAATTTTGCATTATCATGCATTATAATACATTAACACGTATTATCATTAATTAGCATGAATTATCATTCTACCTCTTCTTCAATCATCAACATTTGATCGTTATCACTATATTTCATCTCAAATCAAACGGACACATTGGCATTGTTTAGAGTTTTCCAAATTGAGTCTTAATAGCGATTTCAAGCAAACGATTTGGCAAAAGAGTGAAACATAACCTTAATTTTGCATTAAATTGCATTATAATACATTAACATGCATTATCATTCATAACACGCATTATCTTTCATGAGCAATATATAGATTTCAAAATAGGGTATTAATAGAGAATTCATTAAACGTATCGAAATTTTAGGTAAGATAATGCAACATCAACTCAATTTTGCATTATCATGCATTATAATTCATTAACACGCATTATCATTAATTAGCATGAATTATCATTCTACATCTTCTTCAATCATCAACTTTTGATCGTTATTACTATATTTCATCTCAAATCAAACGGCCACATTGGCATTGTTTAGAGCCAAATTGAGTCTTAATAGCGATTCCAAGCAAAAGATTTGGCAAAAGTGTGCAACATAACCTTAATTTTGCATTAAATTGCATTATAATACATTAACATGCATTATCATTCATAACACGCATTATCATTCATGAGCAATATATAGATTTCAAAATAGGGTATTAATAGAGAATCCATTAAATGTATCGAAATTTTATGTAAGAGAATGCAACTTCACCTCAATTTTGCATTATCATGCATTATAATGCATTAACACGCATTATCATTAATTAGCATGAATTATCATTCTACATCTTCTTCAATCATCAACCTTTGATCGTTATCACTATATTGCATCTCAAATCAAACGACCACATTGGCATTGTTGAGATTTTTCCAAATTGAGTCTTAATAGCGATTCCATGCAAAAGATTAGGCAAAAGAGTGCAACATAACCTTAATTTTGCATTAAATTGCATTATAATACCTTAACATGCATTATCATTCATAACACGCATTATCTTTCATGAGCAATATATAGATTTCAAAATAGGGTATTAATAGAGAATCCACTAAACGTATCGAAATTTTAGGTAAGATAATACAACATCAACTCAATTTTGCATTATCATGCATTATAATTCATTAACACGCATTATCATTAATTAGCATGAATTATCATTCTACATCTTTTTCAATCATCAACCTTTGATCGTTATCACTATATTGCATCTCAAATCAAACGACCACATTGGCATTGTTGAGAGTTTTCCAAATTGAGTCTTAATAGCAATTCCATGCCAAAGATTAGCCAAAAGAGTGCAACATAACCTTAATTTTGCATTAAATTGCATTATAATACATTAACATGCATTATCATTCATAACACGCATTATCATTCATGAGCAATATATAGATTTCAAAATAGGGTATTAATAGAGAATCCATTAAACGTATCGAAATTTTATGTAAGATAATGCAACATCAACTCAATTTTGCATTATCATGCATTATAATGCATTAACACGCATTATCATTAATTAGCATGAATTATCATTCTACATCTTCTTCAATCATCAACCTTTGATCGTTATCACTATATTGAATCTCAAATCAAACGACCACATTGGCATTGTTGAGAGTTTTCCAAATTGAGTCTTAATAGCGATTCCATGCAAAAGATTAGGCAAAAGAGTGCAACATAACCTTAATTTTGCATTAAATTGCATTATCATACCTTAACATGCATTATCATTCATAACACGCATTATGATTCATGAGCAATATATAGATTTCAAAATAGGGTATTAATAGAGAATCCATTAAACGTATCAAAATTTTATGTAAGAGAATGCAACATCACCTCAATTTTGCATTATCATGCATTATAATGCATTAACACGCATTATCATTATTTAGCATGAATTATCATTCTACATCTTCTTCATTATCATGCCTTATAATGCATTAACACGCATTATCATTATTTAGCATGAATTATCATTCTACATCTTCTTCAATCATCAACCTTTGATCGTTATCACTATATTTCATCTCAAATCAAACGGCCACATTGGCATTGTTTAGAGTTTTCCAAATTGAGTTTTAATAGCGATTCCAAGCAAAAGATTTGGCAAACGAGTGCAACATAACCTTAATTTTGCATTAAATTGCATTATAATACATTAACATGCATTATCATTCATAACACGCATTATCATTCATGAGCAATATATAGATTTCAAAATAGGGTATTAATAGAGAATCCATTAAACGTATCGAAATTTTATGTAAGATAATGCAACTTCACCTCAATTTTGCATTATCATGCATTATAATGCATTAACACGCATTATCATTAATTAGCATGAATTATCATTCTACATCTTCTTCAATCATCACCCTTTGATCGTTATCACTATATTTCATCTCAAATCAAACGGTCACATTGGCATTGTTTAGAGCCAAATTGAGTATCAATAGCGATTCCAAGCAAAAGATTTGGCAAAAGAGTGCAACATAACCTTAATTTTGCATTAAATTGCATTATAATACATTAACATGCATTATCATTCATAACACGCATTATCTTTCATGAGCAATATATAGATTTCAAAATAGGGTATTAATAGAGAATCCACTAAACGTATCGAAATTTTAGGTAAGATAATACAACATCAACTCAATTTTGCATTATCATGCATTATAATTCATTAACACGCATTATCATTAATTAGCATGAATTATCATTCTACATCTTTTTCAATCATCAACCTTTGATCGTTATCACTATATTGCATCTCAAATCAAACGACCACATTGGCATTGTTGAGAGTTTTCCAAATTGAGTCTTAATAGCAATTCCATGCCAAAGATTAGGCAAAAGAGTGCAACATAACCTTAATTTTGCATTAAATTGCATTATAATACATTAACATGCATTATAATTCATAACACGCATTATCATTCATGAGCAACATATAGATTTCAAAATAGGGTATTAATAGAGAATCCATTAAACGTATCGAAATTTTATGTAAGAGAATGCAACTTCACCTCAATTTTGCATTATCATGCATTATAATGCATTAACACGCATTATCATTAATTAGCATGAATTATCATTCCACATCTTCTTCAATCATCAACCTTTGATCGTTAACACTATATTTCATCTCAAATCAAACGGCCACATTGGCATTGTTTAGAGCCAAATTGAGTCTTAATAGCGATTCCAAGCAAAAGATTTGGCAAAAGAGTGCAACATAACCTTAATTTTGCACTAAATTGCATTATAATACATTAACATGCATTATCATTCATAACACGCATTATCATTCATGAGCAATATATAGATTTCAAAATAGGGTATTAATAGAGAATCCATTAAACGTATCGAAATTTTATGTAAGATAATGCAACTTCACCTCAATTTTGCATTATCATGCATTATAATGCATTAACACGCATTATCATTAATTAGCATGAATTATCATTCTACATCTTCTTCAATCATCACCCTTTGATCGTTATCACTATATTTCATCTCAAATCAAACGGTCACATTGGCATTGTTTAGAGCCAAATTGAGTATCAATAGCGATTCCAAGCAAAAGATTTGGCAAAAGAGTGCAACATAAACTTAATTTTGCATTAAATTGCATTATAATACATTAACATGCATTATCATTCATAACACGCATTATCTTTCATGAGCAATATATAGATTTCAAAATAGGGTATTAATAGAGAATCCATTAAACGTATCGAAATTTTAGGTAAGATAATGCAACATCAACTCAATTTTGCATTATCATGCATTATAATTCATTAACACGGATTATCATTAATTAGCATGAATTATCATTCTACATCTTCTTCAATCATCAACTTTTGATCGTTATCACTATATTTCATCTCAAATCAAACGGCCACATTGGCATTGTTTAGAGCCAAATTGAGTCTTAATAGCGATTCCAAGCAAAAGATTTGGCAAAAGTGTGCAACATAACCTTAATTTTGCATTAAATTGCATTATAATACATTAACATGCATTATCATTCATAACACGCATTATCATTCATGAGCAATATATAGATTTCAAAATAGGGTATTAATAGAGAATCCATTAAACGTATCGAAATTTTAGGTAATAGAATGCAACATCACCTCAATTTTGCATTATCATGCATTATAATACATTAACACGTATTATCATTAATTAGCATGAATTATCATTCTACATCTTCTTCAATCATCAACATTTGATCGTTATCACTATATTTCATCTCAAATCAAACGGACACAATTGCATTGTTTAGAGTTTTCCAAATTGAGTCTTAATAGCGATTTCAAGCAAAAGATTTGGCAAAAGAGTGCAACATAACCTTAATTTTGCATTAAATTGCATTATAATACATTAACATGCATTATCATTCATAACACGCATTATCTTTCATGAGCAATATATAGATTTCAAAATAGGGTATTAATAGAGAATCCATTAAACGTATCGAAATTTTAGGTAAGAGAATGCAACTTCACCTCAATTTTGCATTATCATGCATTATAAAGCATTAACACGCATTATCATTAATTAGCATGAATTATCATTCCACATCTTCTTCAATCATCAACCTTTGATCGTTAACACTATATTTCATCTAAAATCAAACAGCCACATTGGCATTGTTTAGAGCCAAATTGAGTCTTAATAGCGATTCCAAGCAAAAGATTTGGCAAAAGAGTGCAACATAACCTTAATTTTGCATTAAATTGCATTATAATACATTAACATGCATTATCATTCATAACACGCATTATCTTTCATGAGCAATATATAGATTTCAAAATAGGGTATTAATAGAAAATCCACTAAACGTATCGAAATTTTAGGTGAGATAATACAACATCAACTCAATTTTGCATTATCATGCATTATAATTCATTAACACGCATTATCATTAATTAGCATGAATTATCATTCTACATCTTTTTCAATCATCAACCTTTGATCGTTATCACTATATTGCATCTCAAATCAAACGACCACATTGGCATTGTTGAGAGTTTTCCAAATTGAGTCTTAATAGCAATTCCATGCCAAAGATTAGGCAAAAGAGTGCAACATAACCTTAATTTTGCATTAAATTGCATTATAATACATTAACATGCATTATCATTCATAACACGCATTATCTTTCATGAGCAATATATAGATTTCAAAATAGGGTATTAATAGAGAATCCACTAAACGTATCGAAATTTTAGGTAAGATAATACAACATCAACACAATTTTGCATTATCATGCATTATAATTCATTAACACGCATTATCATTAATTAGCATGAATTATCATTCTACATCTTTTTCAATCATCAACCTTTGATCGTTATCACTATATTGCATCTCAAATCAAACGACCACATTGGCATTGTTGAGAGTTTTCCAAATTGAGTCTTAATAGCAATTCCATGCCAAAGATTAGGCAAAAGAGTGCAACATAACCTTAATTTTGCATTAAATTGCATTATAATACATTAACATGCATTATCATTCATAACACGCATTATCATTCATGAGCAATATATAGATTTCAAAATAGGGTATTAATAGAGAATCCATTGAACGTATCGAAATTTTATGTAAGAGAATGCAACTTCACCTCAATTTTGCATTATCATGCATTATAATGCATTAACACGCATTATCATTAATTAGCATGAATTATCATTCCACATCTTCTTCAATCATCAACCTTTGATCGTTAACACTATATTTCATCTCAAATCAAACGGCCACATTGGCATTGTTTAGAGCCAAATTGAGTCTTAATAGCGATTTCAAGCAAAAGATTTGGCAAAAGAGTGCAACATAACCTTAATTTTGCACTAAATTGCATTATAATACATTAACATGCATTATCATTCATAACACGCATTATCATTCATGAGCAATATATAGATTTCAAAATAGGGTATTAATAGAGAATCCATTAAACGTATCGAAATTTTAGGTAATAGAATGCAACATCACCTCAATTTTGCATTATCATACATTATAATACATTAACACGTATTATCATTAATTAGCATGAATTATCATTCTACATCTTCTTCAATGATCAACATTTGAACGTTATCACTATATTTCATCTCAAATCAAACGTACACATTGGCATTGTTTAGAGTTTTCCAAATTGAGTCTTAATAGCGATTTCAAGCAAAAGATTTGGCAAAAGAGTGCAACATAACCTTAATTTTGCATTAAATTGCATTATAATACATTAACATGCATTATCATTCATAACACGCATTATCTTTCATGAGCAATATATAGATTTCAAAATAGGGTATTAATAGAGAATCCATTAAACGTATCGAAATTTTATGTAAGAGAATGCAACTTCACCTCAATTTTGCATTATCATGCATTATAATGCATTAACACGCATTATCATTAATTAGCATGAATTATCATTCTACATCTTCTTCAATCATCAACCTTTAATCGTTATCACTATATTTCATCTCAAATCAAACGGCCACATTGGCATTGTTGAGAGTTTTTCAAATTGAGTCTTAATAGCGATTACATACAAAAGATTAGGCAAAAGAGTGCAACATAACCTTAATTTTGCATTAAATTGCATTATAATACATTAACATGCATTATCATTCATAACACGCATTATCTTTCATGAGCAATATATAGATTTCAAAATAGGGTATTAATAGAGAATCCATTAAACGTATCGAAATTTTAGGTAAGATAATGCAACATCAACTCAATTTTGCATTATCATGCATTATAATTCATTAACACGGATTATCATTAATTAGCATGAATTATCATTCTACATCTTCTCCAATCATCAACTTTTGATCGTTATCACTATATTTCATCTCAAATCAAACGGCCACATTGGCATTGTTTAGAGCCAAATTGAGTCTTAATAGCGATTCCAAGCAAAAGATTTGGCAAAAGTGTGCAACATAACCTTAATTTTGCATTAAATTGCATTATAATACATTAACATGCATTATCATTCATAACACGCATTATCATTCATGAGCAATATATAGATTTCAAAATAGGGTATTAATAGAGAATCCATTAAACGTATCGAAATTTTAGGTAATAGAATGCAACATCACCTCAATTTTGCATTATCATGCATTATAATACATTAACACGTATTATCATTAATTAGCATGAATTATCATTCTACATCTTCTTCAATCATCAACATTTGATCGTTATCACTATATTTCATCTCAAATCAAACGGACACATTGGCATTGTTTAGAGTTTTCCAAATTGAGTCTTAATAGCGATTTCAAGTAAAAGATTTGGCAAAAGAGTGCAACATAACCTTAATTTTGCATTAAATTGCATTATAATACATTAACATGCATTATCATTCATAACACGCATTATCTTTCATGAGCAATATATAGATTTCAAAATAGGGTATTAATAGAGAATCCATTAAACGTATCGAAATTTTAGGTAAGAGAATGCAACTTCACCTCAATTTTGCATTATCATGCATTATAAAGCATTAACACGCATTATCATTAATTAGCATGAATTATCATTCCACATCTTCTTCAATCATCAACCTTTGATCGTTAACACTATATTTCATCTCAAATCAAACAGCCACATTGGCATTGTTTAGAGCCAAATTGAGTCTTAATAGCGATTCCAAGCAAAAGATTTGGCAAAAGAGTGCAACATAACCTTAATTTTGCATTAAATTGCATTATAATACATTAACATGCATTATCATTCATAACACGCATTATCATTCATGAGCAATATATAGATTTCAAAATAGGGTATTAATAGAGAATCCATTAAACGTATCGAAATTTTAGGTAATAGAATGCAACATCACCTCAATTTTGCATTATCATGCATTATAATACATTAACACGTATTATCATTAATTAGCATGAATTATCATTCTACATCTTCTTCAATCATCAACATTTGATCGTTATCACTATATTTCATCTCAAATCAAACGGACACATTGGCATTGTTTAGAGTTTTCCAAATTGAGTCTTAATAGCGATTTCAAGTAAAAGATTTGGCAAAAGAGTGCAACATAACCTTAATTTTGCATTAAATTGCATTATAATACATTAACATGCATTATCATTCATAACACGCATTATCTTTCATGAGCAATATATAGATTTCAAAATAGGGTATTAATAGAGAATCCATTAAACGTATCGAAATTTTAGGTAAGAGAATGCAACTTCACCTCAATTTTGCATTATCATGCATTATAAAGCATTAACACGCATTATCATTAATTAGCATGAATTATCATTCCACATCTTCTTCAATCATCAACCTTTGATCGTTAACACTATATTTCATCTCAAATCAAACGGCCACATTGGCATTGTTTAGAGCCAAATTGAGTCTTAATAGCGATTCCAAGCAAAAGATTTGGCAAAAGAGTGCAACATAACCTTAATTTTGCACTAAATTGCATTATAATACATTAACATGCATTATCATTCATAACACGCATTATCTTTCATGAGCAATATATAGATTTCAAAATAGGGTATTAATAGAGAATCCATTAAACGTATCGAAATTTTATGTAAGAGAATGCAACTTCACCTCAATTTTGCATTATCATGCATTATAATGCATTAACACGCATTATCATTAATTAGCATGAATTATCATTCTACATCTTCTTCAATCATCAACCTTTAATCGTTATCACTATATTTCATCTCAAATCAAACGGCCACATTGGCATTGTTGAGAGTTTTTCAAATTGAGTCTTAATAGCGATTACATACAAAAGATTAGGCAAAAGAGTGCAACATAACCTTAATTTTGCATTAAATTGCATTATAATACATTAACATGCATTATCATTCATAACACGCATTATCATTCATGACCAATATATAGATTTCAAAATAGGGTATTAATAGAGAATCCATTAAACGTATCGAAATTTTATGTAAGAGAATGCAAAATAACCTCAATTTTGCATTATCATGCATTATAATGCATTAACACGCATTATCATTAACTAGCATGAATTATCATTCTACATCTTCTTCAATCATCAACCTTTGATCGTTATCACTATATTTCATCTCAAATCAAAAGGACACATTGGCATTGTTTAGAGTTTTCCAAATTGAGTCTTAATAGCGATTTCAAGCAAAAGATTTGGCAAAAGAGTGCAACATAACCTTAATTTTGCATTAAATTGCATTATAATACATTAACATGCATTATCATTCATAACACGCATTATCTTTCATGAGCAATATATAGATTTCAAAATAGGGTATTAATAGAGAATCCATTAAACGTATCGAAATTTTAGGTAAGATAATGCAACATCAACTCAATTTTGCATTATCATGCATTATAATTCATTAACACGCATTATCATTAATTAGCATGAATTATCAGTCTACATCTTCTTCAATCATCAACCTTTAATCGTTATCACTATATTTCATCTCAAATCAAACGGACACATTGGCATTGTTTAGAGTTTTCCAAATTGAGTCTTAATAGCGATTTCAAGCAAAAGATTTGGCAAAAGAGTGCAACATAACCTTAATTTTGCATTAAATTGCATTATAATACATTAACATGCATTATCATTCATAACACGCATTATCTTTCATGAGCAATATATAGATTTCAAAATAGGGTATTAATAGAGAATCCATTAAACGTATCGAAATTTTAGGTAAGATAATGCAACATCAACTCAATTTTGCATTATCATTCATTATAATTTATTAGCACGCATTATCATTAATTAGCATGAATTATCATTCTACATCTTCTTCAATCATCAACTTTTGATCGTTATCACTATATTTCATCTCAAATCAAACGGCCACATTGGCATTGTTTAGAGCCAAATTGAGTCTTAATAGCGATTCTAAGCAAAAGATTTGGCAAAAGTGTGCAACATAACCTTAATTTTGCATTAAATTGCATTATAATACATTAACATGCATTATCATTCATAACACGCATTATCATTCATGAGCAATATATAGATTTCAAAATAGGGTATTAATAGAGAATCCATTAAACGTATCGAAATTTTATGTAAGAGAATGCAACTTCACCTCAATTTTGCATTATCATGCATTATAATGCATTAACACGCATTATCATTAATTAGCATGAATTATCATTCTACATCTTCTTCAATCATCAACCTTTGATCGTTATCACTATATTTCATCTCAAATCAAACGGCCACATTGGCATTGTTTAGAGCCAAATTGAGTCTTAATAGCGATTCCAAGCAAAAGATTTGGCAAAAGAGTGCAACATAACCTTAATTTTGCATTAAATTGCATTATAATACATTAACATGCATTATCATTCATAACACGCATTATCATTCATGACCAATATATAGATTTCAAAATAGGGTATTAATAGAGAATCCATTAAACGTATCGAAATTTTATGTAAGAGAATGCAAAATAACCTCAATTTTGCATTATCATGCATTATAATGCATTAACACGCATTATCATTAACTAGCATGAATTATCATTCTACATCTTCTTCAATCATCAACCTTTGATCGTTATCACTATATTTCATCTCAAATCAAAAGGACACATTGGCATTGTTTAGAGTTTTCCAAATTGAGTCTTAATAGCGATTTCAAGCAAAAGATTTGGCAAAAGAGTGCAACATAACCTTAATTTTGCATTAAATTGCATTATAATACATTAACATGCATTATCATTCATAACACGCATTATCTTTCATGAGCAATATATAGATTTCAAAATAGGGTATTAATAGAGAATCCATTAAACGTATCGAAATTTTAGGTAAGATAATGCAACATCAACTCAATTTTGCATTATCATGCATTATAATTCATTAACACGCATTATCATTAATTAGCATGAATTATCAGTCTACATCTTCTTCAATCATCAACCTTTAATCGTTATCACTATATTTCATCTCAAATCAAACGGACACATTGGCATTGTTTAGAGTTTTCCAAATTGAGTCTTAATAGCGATTTCAAGCAAAAGATTTGGCAAAAGAGTGCAACATAACCTTAATTTTGCATTAAATTGCATTATAATACATTAACATGCATTATCATTCATAACACGCATTATCTTTCATGAGCAATATATAGATTTCAAAATAGGGTATTAATAGAGAATCTATTAAACGTATCGAAATTTTAGGTAAGATAATGCAACATCAACTCAATTTTGCATTATCATTCATTATAATTTATTAGCACGCATTATCATTAATTAGCATGAATTATCATTCTACATCTTCTTCAATCATCAACTTTTGATCGTTATCACTATATTTCATCTCAAATCAAACGGCCACATTGGCATTGTTTAGAGCCAAATTGAGTCTTAATAGCGATTCTAAGCAAAAGATTTGGCAAAAGTGTGCAACATAACCTTAATTTTGCATTAAATTGCATTATAATACATTAACATGCATTATCATTCATAACACGCATTATCATTCATGAGCAATATATAGATTTCAAAATAGGGTATTAATAGAGAATCCATTAAACGTATCGAAATTTTATGTAAGAGAATGCAACATCAACTCATTTTTGTATTATCATGCATTATAATGCATTAACACGCATTATCATTAATTAGCATGAATTATCATTCTACATCTTCTTCAATCATCAACGTTTGATCGTTAACACTATATTTCATCTCAAATCAAACGGCCACATTGGCATTGTTTAGAGCCAAATTGAGTCTTAATAGCGATTCCAAGCAAAAGATTTGGCAAAAGAGTGCAACATAACCTTAATTTTGCACTAAATTGCATTATAATACATTAACATGCATTATCATTCATAACACGCATTATCTTTCATGAGCAATATATAGATTTCAAAATAGGGTATTAATAGAGAATCCATTAAATGTATCGAAATTTTAGGTAAGAGAATGCAACTTCACCTCAATTTTGCATTATCATGCATTATAAAGCATTAACACGCATTATCATTAATTAGCATGAATTATCATTCCACATCTTCTTCAATCATCAACCTTTGATCGTTAACACTATATTTCATCTCAAATCAAACAGCCACATTGGCATTGTTTAGAGCCAAATTGAGTCTTAATAGCGATTCCAAGCAAAAGATTTGGCAAAAGAGTGCAACATAACCTTAATTTTGTATTAAATTGCATTATAATACATTAACATGCATTATCATTCATAACACGCATTATCTTTCATGAGCAATATATAGATTTCAAAATAGGGTATTAATAGAAAATCCACTAAACGTATCGAAATTTTAGGTGAGATAATACAACATCAACTCAATTTTGCATTATCATGCATTATAATTCATTAACACGCATTATCATTAATTAGCATGAATTATCATTCTACATCTTTTTCAATCATCAACCTTTGATCGTTATCACTATATTGCATCTCAAATCAAACGACCACATTGGCATTGTTGAGAGTTTTCCAAATTGAGTCTTAATAGCAATTCCATGCCAAAGATTAGGCAAAAGAGTGCAACATAACCTTAATTTTGCATTAAATTGCATTATAATACATTAACATGCATTATCATTCATAACACGCATTATCTTTCATGAGCAATATATAGATTTCAAAATAGGGTATTAATAGATAATCCACTAAACGTATCGAAATTTTAGGTAAGATAATACAACATCAACACAATTTTGCATTATCATGCATTATAATTCATTAACACGCATTATCATTAATTAGCATGAATTATCATTCTACATCTTTTTCAATCATCAACCTTTGATCGTTATCACTATATTGCATCTCAAATCAAACGACCACATTGGCATTGTTGAGAGTTTTCCAAATTGAGTCTTAATAGCAATTCCATGCCAAAGATTAGGCAAAAGAGTGCAACATAACCTTAATTTTGCATTAAATTGCATTATAATACATTAACATGCATTATCATTCATAACACGCATTATCATTCATGAGCAATATATAGATTTCAAAATAGGGTATTAATAGAGAATCCATTAAACGTATCGAAATTTTATGTAAGAGAATGCAACTTCACCTCAATTTTGCATTATCATGCATTATAATGCATTAACACGCATTATCATTAATTAGCATGAATTATCATTCCACATCTTCTTCAATCATCAACCTTTGATCGTTAACACTATATTTCATCTCAAATCAAACGGCCACATTGGCATTGTTTAGAGCCAAATTGAGTCTTAATAGCGATTCCAAGCAAAAGATTTGGCAAAAGAGTGCAACATAACCTTAATTTTGCACTAAATTGCATTATAATACATTAACATGCATTATCATTCATAACACGCATTATCATTCATGAGCAATATATATATTTCAAAATAGGGTATTAATAGAGAATCCATTAAACGTATCGAAATTTTAGGTAATAGAATGCAACATCACCTCAATTTTACATTATCATGCATTATAATACATTAACACGTATCATCATTAATTAGCATGAATTATCATTCTACATCTTCTTCAATCATCAACATTTGATCGTTATCACTATATTTCATCTCAAATCAAACGGACACATTGGCATTGTTTAGAGTTTTCCAAATTGAGTCTTAATAGCGATTTCAAGCAAAAGATTGGCAAAAGAGTGCAACATAACCTTAATTTTGCATTAAATTGCATTATAATACATTAACATGCATTATCATTCATAACACGCATTATCATTCATGAGCAATATATAGATTTCAAAATAGGGTATTAATAGAGAATCCATTAAACGTATCGAAATTTTAGGTAATAGAATGCAACATCACCTCAATTTTGCATTATCATGCATTATAATACATTAACACGTATTATCATTAATTAGCATGAATTATCATTCTACATCTTCTTCAATCATCAACATTTGATCGTTATCACTATATTTCATCTCAAATCAAACGGACACATTGGCATTGTTTAGAGTTTTCCAAATTGAGTCTTAATAGCGATTTCAAGCAAAAGATTTGGCAAAAGAGTGCAACATAAACTTAATTTTGCATTAAATTGCATTATAATACATTAACATGCATTATCATTCATAACACGCATTATCTTTCATTAGCAATATATAGATTTCAAAATAGGGTATTAATAGAGAATCCATTAAACGTATCGAAATTTTAGGTAAGATAATGCAACATCAACTCAATTTTGCATTATCATGCATTATAATTCATTAACACGGATTATCATTAATTAGCATGAATTATCATTCTACATCTTCTTCAATCATCAACTTTTGATCGTTATCACTATATTTCATCTCAAATCAAACGGCCACATTGGCATTGTTTAGAGCCAAATTGAGTCTTAATAGCGATTCTAAGCAAAAGATTTGGCAAAAGTGTGCAACATAACCTTAATTTTGCATTAAATTGCATTATAATACATTAACATGCATTATCATTCATAACACGCATTATCATTCATGAGCAATATATAGATTTCAAAATAGGGTATTAATAGAGAATCCATTAAACGTATCGAAATTTTATGTAAGAGAATGCAACATCAACTCATTTTTGTATTATCATGCATTATAATGCATTAACACGCATTATCATTAATTAGCATGAATTATCATTCTACATCTTCTTCAATCATCAACGTTTGATCGTTAACACTATATTTCATCTCAAATCAAACGGCCACATTGGCATTGTTTAGAGCCAAATTGAGTCTTAATAGCGATTCCAAGCAAAAGATTTGGCAAAAGAGTGCAACATAACCTTAATTTTGCACTAAATTGCATTATAATACATTAACATGCATTATCATTCATAACACGCATTATCTTTCATGAGCAATATATAGATTTCAAAATAGGGTATTAATAGAGAATCCATTAAATGTATCGAAATTTTAGGTAAGAGAATGCAACTTCACCTCAATTTTGCATTATCATGCATTATAAAGCATTAACACGCATTATCATTAATTAGCATGAATTATCATTCCACATCTTCTTCAATCATCAACCTTTGATCGTTAACACTATATTTCATCTCAAATCAAACAGCCACATTGGCATTGTTTAGAGCCAAATTGAGTCTTAATAGCGATTCCAAGCAAAAGATTTGGCAAAAGAGTGCAACATAACCTTAATTTTGTATTAAATTGCATTATAATACATTAACATGCATTATCATTCATAACACGCATTATCTTTCATGAGCAATATATAGATTTCAAAATAGGGTATTAATAGAAAATCCACTAAACGTATCGAAATTTTAGGTGAGATAATACAACATCAACTCAATTTTGCATTATCATGCATTATAATTCATTAACACGCATTATCATTAATTAGCATGAATTATCATTCTACATCTTTTTCAATCATCAACCTTTGATCGTTATCACTATATTGCATCTCAAATCAAACGACCACATTGGCATTGTTGAGAGTTTTCCAAATTGAGTCTTAATAGCAATTCCATGCCAAAGATTAGGCAAAAGAGTGCAACATAACCTTAATTTTGCATTAAATTGCATTATAATACATTAACATGCATTATCATTCATAACACGCATTATATTTCATGAGCAATATATAGATTTCAAAATAGGGTATTAATAGATAATCCACTAAACGTATCGAAATTTTAGGTAAGATAATACAACATCAACACAATTTTGCATTATCATGCATTATAATTCATTAACACGCATTATCATTAATTAGCATGAATTATCATTCTACATCTTTTTCAATCATCAACCTTTGATCGTTATCACTATATTGCATCTCAAATCAAACGACCACATTGGCATTGTTGAGAGTTTTCCAAATTGAGTCTTAATAGCAATTCCATGCCAAAGATTAGGCAAAAGAGTGCAACATAACCTTAATTTTGCATTAAATTGCATTATAATACATTAACATGCATTATCATTCATAACACGCATTATCATTCATGAGCAATATATAGATTTCAAAATAGGGTATTAATAGAGAATCCATTAAACGTATCGAAATTTTATGTAAGAGAATGCAACTTCACCTCAATTTTGCATTATCATGCATTATAATGCATTAACACGCATTATCATTAATTAGCATGAATTATCATTCCACATCTTCTTCAATCATCAACCTTTGATCGTTAACACTATATTTCATCTCAAATCAAACGGCCACATTGGCATTGTTTAGAGCCAAATTGAGTCTTAATAGCGATTCCAAGCAAAAGATTTGGCAAAAGAGTGCAACATAACCTTAATTTTGCACTAAATTGCATTATAATACATTAACATGCATTATCATTCATAACACGCATTATCATTCATGAGCAATATATAGATTTCAAAATAGGGTATTAATAGAGAATCCATTAAACGTATCGAAATTTTAGGTAATAGAATGCAACATCACCTCAATTTTACATTATCATGCATTATAATACATTAACACGTATCATCATTAATTAGCATGAATTATCATTCTACATCTTCTTCAATCATCAACATTTGATCGTTATCACTATATTTCATCTCAAATCAAACGGACACATTGGCATTGTTTAGAGTTTTCCAAATTGAGTCTTAATAGCGATTTCAAGCAAAAGATTGGCAAAAGAGTGCAACATAACCTTAATTTTGCATTAAATTGCATTATAATACATTAACATGCATTATCATTCATAACACGCATTATCATTCATGAGCAATATATAGATTTCAAAATAGGGTATTAATAGAGAATCCATTAAACGTATCGAAATTTTAGGTAATAGAATGCAACATCACCTCAATTTTGCATTATCATGCATTATAATACATTAACACGTATTATCATTAATTAGCATGAATTATCATTCTACATCTTCTTCAATCATCAACATTTGATCGTTATCACTATATTTCATCTCAAATCAAACGGACACATTGGCATTGTTTAGAGTTTTCCAAATTGAGTCTTAATAGCGATTTCAAGCAAAAGATTTGGCAAAAGAGTGCAACATAAACTTAATTTTGCATTAAATTGCATTATAATACATTAACATGCATTATCATTCATAACACGCATTATCTTTCATTAGCAATATATAGATTTCAAAATAGGGTATTAATAGAGAATCCATTAAACGTATCGAAATTTTAGGTAAGATAATGCAACATCAACTCAATTTTGCATTATCATGCATTATAATTCATTAACACGGATTATCATTAATTAGCATGAATTATCATTCTACATCTTCTTCAATCATCAACTTTTGATCGTTATCACTATATTTCATCTCAAATCAAACGGCCACATTGGCATTGTTTAGAGCCAAATTGAGTCTTAATAGCGATTCCAAGCAAAAGATTTGGCAAAAGTGTACAACATAACCTTAATTTTGCATTAAATTGCATTATAATACATTAACATGCATTATCATTCATAACACGCATTATCATTCATGAGCAATATATAGATTTCAAAATAGGGTATTAATAGAGAATCCATTAAACGTATCGAAATTTTAGGTAATAGAATGCAACATCACCTCAATTTTGCATTATCATGCATTATAATACATTAACACGTATTATCATTAATTAGCATGAATTATCATTCTACATCTTCTTCAATCATCAACATTTGATCGTTATCACTATATTTCATCTCAAATCAAACGGACACATTGGCATTGTTTAGAGTTTTCCAAATTGAGTCTTAATAGCGATTTCAAGTAAAAGATTTGGCAAAAGAGTGCAACATAACCTTAATTTTGCATTAAATTGCATTATAATACATTAACATGCATTATCATTCATAACACGCATTATCTTTCATGAGCAATATATAGATTTCAAAATAGGGTATTAATAGAGAATCCATTAAACGTATCGAAATTTTAGGTAAGAGAATGCAACTTCACCTCAATTTTGCATTATCATGCATTATAAAGCATTAACACGCATTATCATTAATTAGCATGAATTATCATTCCACATCTTCTTCAATCATCAACCTTTGATCGTTAACACTATATTTCATCTCAAATCAAACAGCCACATTGGCATTGTTTAGAGCCAAATTGAGTCTTAATAGCGATTCCAAGCAAAAGATTTGGCAAAAGAGTGCAACATAACCTTAATTTTGCATTAAATTGCATTATAATACATTAACATGCATTATCATTCATAACACGCATTATCTTTCATGAGCAATATATAGATTTCAAAATAGGGTATTAATAGAAAATCCACTAAACGTATCGAAATTTTAGGTGAGATAATACAACATCAACTCAATTTTGCATTATCATGCATTATAATTCATTAACACGCATTATCATTAATTAGCATGAATTATCATTCTACATCTTTTTCAATCATCAACCTTTGATCGTTATCACTATATTGCATCTCAAATCAAACGACCACATTGGCATTGTTGAGAGTTTTCCAAATTGAGTCTTAATAGCAATTCCATGCCAAAGATTAGGCAAAAGAGTGCAACATAACCTTAATTTTGCATTAAATTGCATTATAATACATTAACATGCATTATCATTCATAACACGCATTATCTTTCATGAGCAATATATAGATTTCAAAATAGGGTATTAATAGAGAATCCACTAAACGTATCGAAATTTTAGGTAAGATAATACAACATCAACACAATTTTGCATTATCATGCATTATAACTCATTAACACGCATTATCATTAATTAGCATGAATTATCATTCTACATCTTTTTCAATCATCAACCTTTGATCGTTATCACTATATTGCATCTCAAATCAAACGACCACATTGGCATTGTTGAGAGTTTTCCAAATTGAGTCTTAATAGCAATTCCATGCCAAAGATTAGGCAAAAGAGTGCAACATAACCTTAATTTTGCATTAAATTGCATTATAATACATTAACATGCATTATCATTCATAACACGCATTATCATTCATGAGCAATATATAGATTTCAAAATAGGGTATTAATAGAGAATCCATTAAACGTATCGAAATTTTATGTAAGAGAATGCAACTTCACCTCAATTTTGCATTATCATGCATTATAATGCATTAACACGCATTATCATTAATTAGCATGAATTATCATTCCACATCTTCTTCAATCATCAACCTTTGATCGTTAACACTATATTTCATCTCAAATCAAACGGCCACATTGGCATTGTTTAGAGCCAAATTGAGTCTTAATAGCGATTCCAAGCAAAAGATTTGGCAAAAGAGTGCAACATAACCTTAATTTTGCACTAAATTGCATTATAATACATTAACATGCATTATCATTCATAACACGCATTATCATTCATGAGCAATATATAGATTTCAAAATAGGGTATTAATAGAGAATCCATTAAACGTATCGAAATTTTAGGTAATAGAATGCAACATCACCTCAATTTTGCATTATCATGCATTATAATACATTAACACGTATTATCATTAATTAGCATGAATTATCATTCTACATCTTCTTCAATCATCAACATTTGATCGTTATCACTATATTTCATCTCAAATCAAACGTACACATTGGCATTGTTTAGAGTTTTCCAAATTGAGTCTTAATAGCGATTTCACTCAAAAGATTTGGCAAAAGAGTGCAACATAACCTTAATTTTGCATTAAATTGCATTATAATACATTAACATGCATTATCATTCATAACACGCATTATCTTTCATGAGCAATATATAGATTTCAAAATAGGGTATTAATAGAGAATCCATTAAACGTATCGAAATTTTATGTAAGAGAATGCAACTTCACCTCAATTTTGCATTATCATGCATTATAATGCATTAACACGCATTATCATTAATTAGCATGAATTATCATTCTACATCTTCTTCAATCATCAACCTTTAATCGTTATCACTATATTTCATCTCAAATCAAACGGCCACATTGGCATTGTTGAGAGTTTTTCAAATTGAGTCTTAATAGCGATTACATACAAAAGATTAGGCAAAAGAGTGCAACATAACCTTAATTTTGCATTAAATTGCATTATAATACATTAACATGCATTATCATTCATAACACGCATTATCATTCATGAGCAATATATAGATTTCAAAATAGGGTATTAATAGAGAATCCATTAAACGTATCGAAATTTTATGTAAGAGAATGCAAAATAACCTCAATTTTGCATTATCATGCATTATAATGCATTAACACGCATTATCATTAACTAGCATGAATTATCATTCTACATCTTCTTCAATCATCAACCTTTGATCGTTATCACTATATTTCATCTCAAATCAAAAGGACACATTGGCATTGTTTAGAGTTTTCCAAATTGAGTCTTAATAGCGATTTCAAGCAAAAGATTTGGCAAAAGAGTGCAACATAACCTTAATTTTGCATTAAATTGCATTATAATACATTAACATGCATTATCATTCATAACACGCATTATCTTTCATGAGCAATATATAGATTTCAAAATAGGGTATTAATAGAGAATCCATTAAACGTATCGAAATTTTAGGTAAGATAATGCAACATCAACTCAATTTTGCATTATCATGCATTATAATTCATTAACACGCATTATCATTAATTAGCATGAATTATCAGTCTACATCTTCTTCAATCATCAACCTTTAATCGTTATCACTATATTTCATCTCAAATCAAACGGACACATTGGCATTGTTTAGAGTTTTCCAAATTGAGTCTTAATAGCGATTTCAAGCAAAAGATTTGGCAAAAGAGTGCAACATAACCTTAATTTTGCATTAAATTGCATTATAATACATTAACATGCATTATCATTCATAACACGCATTATCTTTCATGAGCAATATATAGATTTCAAAATAGGGTATTAATAGAGAATCCATTAAACGTATCGAAATTTTAGGTAAGATAATGCAACATCAACTCAATTTTGCATTATCATGCATTATAATTTATTAGCACGCATTATCATTAATTAGCATGAATTATCATTCTACATCTTCTTCAATCATCAACTTTTGATCGTTATCACTATATTTCATCTCAAATCAAACGGCCACATTGGCATTGTTTAGAGCCAAATTGAGTCTTAATAGCGATTCTAAGCAAAAGATTTGGCAAAAGTGTGCAACATAACCTTAATTTTGCATTAAATTGCATTATAATACATTAACATGCATTATCATTCATAACACGCATTATCATTCATGAGCAATATATAGATTTCAAAATAGGGTATTAATAGAGAATCCATTAAACGTATCGAAATTTTATGTAAGAGAATGCAACATCAACTCATTTTTGCATTATCATGCATTATAATGCATTAACACGCATTATCATTAATTAGCATGAATTATCATTCTACATCTTCTTCAATCATCAACGTTTGATCGTTAACACTATATTTCATCTCAAATCAAACGGCCACATTGGCATTGTTTAGAGCCAAATTGAGTCTTAATAGCGATTCCAAGCAAAAGATTTGGCAAAAGAGTGCAACATAACCTTAATTTTGCATTAAATTGCATTATAATACATTAACATGCATTATCATTCATAACACGCATTATCATTCATGAGCAATATATAGATTTCAAAATAGGGTATTAATAGAGAATCCATTAAACGTATCGAAATTTTAGGTAATAGAATGCAACATCACCTCAATTTTGCATTATCATGCATTATAATACATTAACACGTATTATCATTAATTAGCATGAATTATCATTCTACATCTTCTTCAATCATCAACATTTGATCGTTATCACTATATTTCATCTCAAATCAAACGTACACATTGGCATTGTTTAGAGTTTTCCAAATTGAGTCTTAATAGCGATTTCACTCAAAAGATTTGGCAAAAGAGTGCAACATAACCTTAATTTTGCATTAAATTGCATTATAATACATTAACATGCATTATCATTCATAACACGCATTATCTTTCATGAGCAATATATAGATTTCAAAATAGGGTATTAATAGAGAATCCATTAAACGTATCGAAATTTTATGTAAGAAAATGCAACTTCACCTCAATTTTGCATTATCATGCATTATAATGCATTAACACGCATTATCATTAATTAGCATGAATTATCATTCTACATCTTCTTCAATCATCAACCTTTAATCGTTATCACTATATTTCATCTCAAATCAAACGGCCACATTGGCATTGTTGAGAGTTTTTCAAATTGAGTCTTAATAGCGATTACATACAAAAGATTAGGCAAAAGAGTGCAACATAACCTTAATTTTGCATTAAATTGCATTATAATACATTAACATGCATTATCATTCATAACACGCATTATCATTCATGAGCAATATATAGATTTCAAAATAGGGTATTAATAGAGAATCCATTAAACGTATCGAAATTTTATGTAAGAGAATGCAAAATAACCTCAATTTTGCATTATCATGCATTATAATGCATTAACACGCATTATCATTAACTAGCATGAATTATCATTCTACATCTTCTTCAATCATCAACCTTTGATCGTTATCACTATATTTCATCTCAAATCAAAAGGACACATTGGCATTGTTTAGAGTTTTCCAAATTGAGTCTTAATAGCGATTTCAAGCAAAAGATTTGGCAAAAGAATGCAACATAACCTTAATTTTGCATTAAATTGCATTATAATACATTAACATGCATTATCATTCATAACACGCATTATCTTTCATGAGCAATATATAGATTTCAAAATAGGGTATTAATAGAGAATCCATTAAACGTATCGAAATTTTAGGTAAGATAATGCAACATCAACTCAATTTTGCATTATCATGCATTATAATTCATTAACACGCATTATCATTAATTAGCATGAATTATCAGTCTACATCTTCTTCAATCATCAACCTTTAATCGTTATCACTATATTTCATCTCAAATCAAACGGACACATTGGCATTGTTTAGAGTTTTCCAAATTGAGTCTTAATAGCGATTTCAAGCAAAAGATTTGGCAAAAGAGTGCAACATAACCTTAATTTTGCATTAAATTGCATTATAATACATTAACATGCATTATCATTCATAACACGCATTATCTTTCATGAGCAATATATAGATTTCAAAATAGGGTATTAATAGAGAATCCATTAAACGTATCGAAATTTTAGGTAAGATAATGCAACATCAACTCAATTTTGCATTATCATGCATTATAATTTATTAGCACGCATTATCATTAATTAGCATGAATTATCATTCTACATCTTCTTCAATCATCAACTTTTGATCGTTATCACTATATTTCATCTCAAATCAAACGGCCACATCGGCATTGTTTAGAGCCAAATTGAGTCTTAATAGCGATTCTAAGCAAAAGATTTGGCAAAAGTGTGCAACATAACCTTAATTTTGCATTAAATTGCATTATAATACATTAACATGCATTATCATTCATAACACGCATTATCATTCATGAGCAATATATAGATTTCAAAATAGGGTATTAATAGAGAATCCATTAAACGTATCGAAATTTTATGTAAGAGAATGCAACATCAACTCATTTTTGCATTATCATGCATTATAATGCATTAACACGCATTATCATTAATTAGCATGAATTATCATTCTACATCTTCTTCAATCATCAACGTTTGATCGTTAACACTATATTTCATCTCAAATCAAACGGCCACATTGGCATTGTTTAGAGCCAAATTGAGTCTTAATAGCGATTCCAAGCAAAAGATTTGGCAAAAGAGTGCAACATAACCTTAATTTTGCACTAAATTGCATTATAATACATTAACATGCATTATCATTCATAACACGCATTATCTTTCATGAGCAATATATAGATTTCAAAATAGGGTATTAATAGAGAATCCATTAAATGTATCGAAATTTTAGGTAAGATAATGCAACATCAACTCAATTTTGCATTATCATGCATTATAATTCATTAACACGCATTATCATTAATTAGCATGAATTATCATTCTACATCTTCTTCAATCATCAACCTTTAATCGTTATCACTATATTTCATCTCAAATCAAACGGTCACATTGGCATTGTTGAGAGTTTTTCAAATTGAGTCTTAATAGCGATTACATACAAAAGATTAGGCAAAAGAGTGCAACATAACCTTAATTTTGCATTAAATTGCATTATAATACATTAACATGCATTATCATTCATAACACGCATTATCTTTCATGAGCAATATATAGATTTCAAAATAGGGTATTAATAGAGAATCCATTAAACGTATCGAAATTTTATGTAAGAGAATGCTAAATCACCTCAATTTTGCATTATCATGCATTATAATGCATTAACACGCATTATCATTAATTAGCATGAATTATCATTCTACATCTTCTTCAATCATCAACCTTTGATCGTTATCACTATATTTCATCTCAAATCAAACGGACACATTGGCATTGTTTAGAGTTTTCCAAATTGAGTCTTTATAGCGATTTCAAGCAAAAGATTTGGCAAAAGAGTGCAACATAACCTTAATTTTGCATTAAATTGTATTATAATACATTAACATGCATTATCATTCATAACACGCATTATCTTTCATGAGCAATATATAGATTTCAAAATAGGGTATTAATAGAGAATCCATTAAACGTATCGAAATTTTATGTAAGAGAATGCAACATCAACTCATTTTTGCATTATCATGCATTATAATGCATTAACACGCATTATCATTAACTAGCATGAATTATCATTCTACATCTTCTTCAATCATCAACCTTTGATCGTTATCACTATATTTCATCTCAAATCAAAAGGACACATTGGCATTGTTTAGAGTTTTCCAAATTGAGTCTTAATAGCGATTTCAAGCAAAAGATTTGGCAAAAGAGTGCAACATAACCTTAATTTTGCATTAAATTGCATTATAATACATTAACATGCATTATCATTCATAACACGCATTATCTTTCATGAGCAATATATAGATTTCAAAATAGGGTATTAATAGAGAATCCATTAAACGTATCGAAATTTTAGGTAAGATAATGCAACATCAACTCAATTTTGCATTATCATGCATTATAATTCATTAACACGCATTATCATTAATTAGCATGAATTATCAGTCTACATCTTCTTCAATCATCAACCTTTAATCGTTATCACTATATTTCATCTCAAATCAAACGGACACATTGGCATTGTTTAGAGTTTTCCAAATTGAGTATTAATAGCGATTTCAAGCAAAAGATTTGGCAAAAGAGTGCAACATAACCTTAATTTTGCATTAAATTGCATTATAATACATTAACATGCATTATCATTCATAACACGCATTATCTTTCATGAGCAATATATAGATTTTAAAATAGGGTATTAATAGAGAATCCATTAAACGTATCGAAATTTTAGGTAAGATAATGCAACATCAACTCAATTTTGCATTATCATGCATTATAATTTATTAACACGCATTATCATTAATTAGCATGAATTATCATTCTACATCTTCTTCAATCATCAACTTTTGATCGTTATCACTATATTTCATCTCAAATCAAACGGCCACATTGGCATTGTTTAGAGCCAAATTGAGTCTTAATAGCGATTCTAAGCAAAAGATTTGGCAAAAGTGTGCAACATAACCTTAATTTTGCATTAAATTGCATTATAATACATTAACATGCATTATCATTCATAACACGCATTATCTTTCATGAGCAATATATAGATTTCAAAATAGGGTATTAATAGAGAATCCATTAAATGTATCGAAATTTTAGGTAAGATAATGCAACATCAACTCAATTTTGCATTATCATGCATTATAATTCATTAACACGCATTATCATTAATTAGCATGAATTATCATTCTACATCCTCTTCAATCATCAACCTTTAATCGTTATCACTATATTTCATCTCAAATCAAACGGCCACATTGGCATTGTTGAGAGTTTTTCAAATTGAGTCTTAATAGCGATTACATACAAAAGATTAGGCAAAAGAGTGCAACATAACCTTAATTTTGCATTAAATTGCATTATAATACATTAACATGCATTATCATTCATAACACGCATTATCTTTCATGAGCAATATATAGATTTCAAAATAGGGTATTAATAGAGAATCCATTAAACGTATCGAAATTTTATGTAAGAGAATGCTAAATCACCTCAATTTTGCATTATCATGCATTATAATGCATTAACACGCATTATCATTAATTAGCATGAATTATCATTCTACATCTTCTTCAATCATCAACCTTTGATCGTTATCACTATATTTCATCTCAAATCAAACGGACACATTGGCATTGTTTAGAGTTTTCCAAATTGAGTCTTTATAGCGATTTCAAGCAAAAGATTTGGCAAAAGAGTGCAACATAACCTTAATTTTGCATTAAATTGTATTATAATACATTAACATGCATTATCATTCATAACACGCATTATCTTTCATGAGCAATATATAGATTTCAAAATAGGGTATTAATAGAGAATCCATTAAACGTATCGAAATTTTATGTAAGAGAATGCAACATCAACTCATTTTTGCATTATCATGCATTATAATGCATTAACACGCATTATCATTAACTAGCATGAATTATCATTCTACATCTTCTTCAATCATCAACCTTTGATCGTTATCACTATATTTCATCTCAAATCAAAAGGACACATTGGCATTGTTTAGAGTTTTCCAAATTGAGTCTTAATAGCGATTTCAAGCAAAAGATTTGGCAAAAGCGTGCAACATAACCTTAATTTTGCATAAAATTGCATTATAATACATTAACATGCATTATCATTCATAACACGCATTATCTTTCATGAGCAATATATAGATTTCAAAATAGGGTATTAATAGAGAATCCATTAAACGTATCGAAATTTTAGGTAAGATAATGCAACATCAACTCAATTTTGCATTATCATGCATTATAATTTATTAACACGCATTATCATTAATTAGCATGAATTATCATTCTACATCTTCTTCAATCATCAACTTTTGATCGTTATCACTATATTTCATCTCAAATCAAACGGCCACATTGGCATTGTTTAGAGCCAAATTGAGTCTTAATAGCGATTCTAAGCAAAAGATTTGGAAAAAGTGTGCAACATAACCTTAATTTTGCATTAAATTGCATTATAATACATTAACATGCATTATCATTCATAACACGCATTATCATTCATGAGCAATATATAGATTTCAAAATAGGGTATTAATAGAGAATCCATTAAACGTATCGAAATTTTATGTAAGAGAATGCAACATCAACTCATTTTTTCATTATCATGCATTATAATGCATTAACACGCATTATCATTAATTAGCATGAATTATCATTCTACATCTTCTTCAATCATCAACGTTTGATCGTTAACACTATATTTCATCTCAAATCAAACGGCCACATTGGCATTGTTTAGAGCCAAATTGAGTCTTAATAGCGATTCCAAGCAAAAGATTTGGCAAAAGAGTGCAACATAACCTTAATTTTGCACTAAATTGCATTATAATACATTAACATGCATTATCATTCATAACACGCATTATCTTTCATGAGCAATATATAGATTTCAAAATAGGGTATTAATAGAGAATCCATTAAATGTATCGAAATTTTAGGTAAGATAATGCAACATCAACTCAATTTTGCATTATCATGCATTATAATTCATCAACACGCATTATCATTAATTAGCATGAATTATCATTTTACATCTTCTTCAATCATCAAACTTTAATCGTTATCACTATATTTCATCTCAAATCAAACGGCCACATTGGCATTGTTGAGAGTTTTTCAAATTGAGTCTTAATAGCGATTACATACAAAAGATTAGGCAAAAGAGTGCAACATAACCTTAATTTTGCATTAAATTGCATTATAATACATTAACATGCATTATCATTCATAACACGCATTATCTTTCATGAGCAATATATAGATTTCAAAATAGGGTATTAATAGAGAATCCATTAAACGTATCGAAATTTTATGTAAGAGAATGCAAAATCACCTCAATTTTGCATTATCATGCATTATAATGCATTAACACGCATTATCATTAATTAGCATGAATTATCATTCTACATCTTCTTCAATCATCAACGTTTGATCGTTAACACTATATTTCATCTCAAATCAAACGGCCACATTGGCATTGTTTAGAGCCAAATTGAGTCTTAATAGCGATTCCAAGCAAAAGATTTGGCAAAAGAGTGCAACATAACCTTAATTTTGCACTAAATTGCATTATAATACATTAACATGCATTATCATTCATAACACGCATTATCTTTCATGAGCAATATATAGATTTCAAAATAGGGTATTAATAGAGAATCCATTAAATGTATCGAAATTTTAGGTAAGATAATGCAACATCAACTCAATTTTGCATTATCATGCATTATAATTCATCAACACGCATTATCATTAATTAGCATGAATTATCATTTTACATCTTCTTCAATCATCAACCTTTAATCGTTATCACTATATTTCATCTCAAATCAAACGGCCACATTGGCATTGTTGAGAGTTTTTCAAATTGAGTCTTAATAGCGATTACATACAAAAGATTAGGCAAAAGAGTGCAACATAACCTTAATTTTGCATTAAATTGCATTATAATACATTAACATGCATTATCATTCATAACACGCATTATCTTTCATGAGCAATATATAGATTTCAAAATAGGGTATTAATAGAGAATCCATTAAACGTATCGAAATTTTATGTAAGAGAATGCAAAATCACCTCTATTTTGCATTATCATGCATTATAATGCATTAACACGCATTATCATTAATTAGCATGAATTATCATTCTACATCTTCTTCAATCATCAACCTTTGATCGTTATCACTATATTTCATCTCAAATCAAACGGACACATTGGCATTGTTTAGAGTTTTCCAAATTGAGTCTTTATAGCGATTTCAAGCAAAAGATTTGGCAAAAGAGTGCAACATAACCTTAATTTTGCATTAAATTGCATTATAATACATTAACATGCATTATCATTCATAACACGCATTATCTTTCATTAGCAATATATAGATTTCAAAATAGGGTATTAATAGAGAATCCATTAAACGTATCGAAATTTTATGTAAGAGAATGCAACATCAACTCATTTTTGCATTATCATGCATTATAATGCATTAACACGCATTATCATTAACTAGCATGAATTATCATTCTACATCTTCTTCAATCATCAACCTTTGATCGTTATCACTATATTTCATCTCAAATCAAAAGGACACATTGGCATTGTTTAGAGTTTTCCAAATTGAGTCTTAATAGCGATTTCAAGCAAAAGATTTGGCAAAAGAGTGCAACATAACCTTAATTTTGCATTAAATTGCATTATAATACATTAACATGCATTATCATTCATAACACGCATTATCTTTCATGAGCAATATATAGATTTCAAAATAGGGTATTAATAGAGAATCCATTAAACGTATCGAAATTTTAGGTAAGATAATGCAACATCAACTCAATTTTGCATTATCATGCATTATAATTCATTAACACGCATTATCATTAATTAGCATGAATTATCAGTCTACATCTTCTTCAATCATCAACATTTAATCGTTATCACTATATTTCATCTCAAATCAAACGGACACATTGGCATTGTTTAGAGTTTTCCAAATTGAGTCTTAATAGCGATTTCAAGCAAAAGATTTGGCAAAAGAGTGCAACATAACCTTAATTTTGCATTAAATTGCATTATAATACATTAACATGCATTATCATTCATAACACGCATTATCTTTCATGAGCAATATATAGATTTCAAAATAGGGTATTAATAGAGAATCCATTAAACGTATCGAAATTTTAGGTAAGATAATGCAACATCAACTCAATTTTGCATTATCATGCATTATAATTTATTAACACGCATTATCATTAATTAGCATGAATTATCATTCTACATCTTCTTCAATCATCAACCTTTGATCGTTATCGCTATATTTCATCTCAAATCAAACGGCCACATTGGCATTGTTTAGAGCCAAATTGAGTCTTAATAGCGATTCCAAGCAAAAGATTTGGCAAAAGAGTGCAACATAACCTTAATTTTGCACTAAATTGCACTATAATACATTAACATGCATTATCATTCATAACACGCATTATCTTTCATGAGCAATATATAGATTTCAAAATAGGGTATTAATAGAGAATCCATTAAATGTATCGAAATTTTAGGTAAGATAATGCAACATCAACTCAATTTTGCATTATCATGCATTATAATTCATTAACACGCATTATCATTAATTAGGATGAATTATCATTCTACATCTTCTTCAATCATCAACCTTTAATCGTTATCACTATATTTCATCTCAAATCAAACGGACACATTGGCATTGTTGAGAGTTTTTCAAATTGAGTCTTAATAGCGATTACATACAAAAGATTAGGCAAAAGAGTGCAACATAACCTTAATTTTGCATTAAATTGCATTATAATACATTAACATGCATTATCATTCATAACACGCATTATCATTCATGAGCAATATATAGATTTGAAAATAGGGTATTAATAGAGAATCCATTAAACGTATCGAAATTTTATGTAAGAGAATGCAAAATCACCTCAATTTTGCATTATCATGCATTATAATGCATTAACACGCATTATCATTAATTAGCATGAATTATCATTCTACATCTTCTTCAATCATCAACCTTTGATCGTTATCGCTATATTTCATCTCAAATCAAACGGACACATTGGCATTGTTTAGAGTTTTCCAAATTGAGTCTTTATAGCGATTTCAAGCAAAAAATTTGTCAAAAGAGTGCAACATAACCTTAATTTTGCATTAAATTGCATTATAATACATTAACATGCATTATCATTCATAACACGCATTATCTTTCATGAGCAATATATAGATTTCAAAATAGGGTATTAATAGAGAATCCATTAAACGTATCGAAATTTTATGTAAGAGAATGCAACATCAACTCATTTTTGCATTATCATGCATTATAATGCATTAACACGCATTATCATTAACTAGCATGAATTATCATTCTACATCTTCTTCAATCATCAACCTTTGATCGTTATCACTATATTTCATCTCAAATCAAACGGACACATTGGCATTGTTTAGAGTTTTCCAAATTGAGTCTTTATAGCGATTTCAAGCAAAAGATTTGGCAAAAGAGTGCAACATAACCTTAATTTTGCATTAAATTGTATTATAATACATTAACATGCATTATCATTCATAACACGCATTATCTTTCATGAGCAATATATAGATTTCAAAATAGGGTATTAATAGAGAATCCATTAAACGTATCGAAATTTTATGTAAGAGAATGCAACATCAACTCATTTTTGCATTATCATGCATTATAATGCATTAACACGCATTATCATTAACTAGCATGAATTATCATTCTACATCTTCTTCAATCATCAACCTTTGATCGTTATCACTATATTTCATCTCAAATCAAAAGGACACATTGGCATTGTTTAGAGTTTTCCAAATTGAGTCTTAATAGCGATTTCAAGCAAAAGATTTGGCAAAAGCGTGCAACATAACCTTAATTTTGCATAAAATTGCATTATAATACATTAACATGCATTATCATTCATAACACGCATTATCTTTCATGAGCAATATATAGATTTCAAAATAGGGTATTAATAGAGAATCCATTAAACGTATCGAAATTTTAGGTAAGATAATGCAACATCAACTCAATTTTGCATTATCATGCATTATAATTTATTAACACGCATTATCATTAATTAGCATGAATTATCATTCTACATCTTCTTCAATCATCAACTTTTGATCGTTATCACTATATTTCATCTCAAATCAAACGGCCACATTGGCATTGTTTAGAGCCAAATTGAGTCTTAATAGCGATTCTAAGCAAAAGATTTGGAAAAAGTGTGCAACATAACCTTAATTTTGCATTAAATTGCATTATAATACATTAACATGCATTATCATTCATAACACGCATTATCATTCATGAGCAATATATAGATTTCAAAATAGGGTATTAATAGAGAATCCATTAAACGTATCGAAATTTTATGTAAGAGAATGCAACATCAACTCATTTTTTCATTATCATGCATTATAATGCATTAACACGCATTATCATTAATTAGCATGAATTATCATTCTACATCTTCTTCAATCATCAACGTTTGATCGTTAACACTATATTTCATCTCAAATCAAACGGCCACATTGGCATTGTTTAGAGCCAAATTGAGTCTTAATAGCGATTCCAAGCAAAAGATTTGGCAAAAGAGTGCAACATAACCTTAATTTTGCACTAAATTGCATTATAATACATTAACATGCATTATCATTCATAACACGCATTATCTTTCATGAGCAATATATAGATTTCAAAATAGGGTATTAATAGAGAATCCATTAAATGTATCGAAATTTTAGGTAAGATAATGCAACATCAACTCAATTTTGCATTATCGTGCATTATAATTCATCAACACGCATTATCATTAATTAGCATGAATTATCATTTTACATCTTCTTCAATCATCAAACTTTAATCGTTATCACTATATTTCATCTCAAATCAAACGGCCACATTGGCATTGTTGAGAGTTTTTCAAATTGAGTCTTAATAGCGATTACATACAAAAGATTAGGCAAAAGAGTGCAACATAACCTTAATTTTGCATTAAATTGCATTATAATACATTAACATGCATTATCATTCATAACACGCATTATCTTTCATGAGCAATATATAGATTTCAAAATAGGGTATTAATAGAGAATCCATTAAACGTATCGAAATTTTATGTAAGAGAATGCAAAATCACCTCAATTTTGCATTATCATGCATTATAATGCATTAACACGCATTATCATTAATTAGCATGAATTATCATTCTACATCTTCTTCAATCATCAACGTTTGATCGTTAACACTATATTTCATCTCAAATCAAACGGCCACATTGGCATTGTTTAGAGCCAAATTGAGTCTTAATAGCGATTCCAAGCAAAAGATTTGGCAAAAGAGTGCAACATAACCTTAATTTTGCACTAAATTGCATTATAATACATTAACATGCATTATCATTCATAACACGCATTATCTTTCATGAGCAATATATAGATTTCAAAATAGGGTATTAATAGAGAATCCATTAAATGTATCGAAATTTTAGGTAAGATAATGCAACATCAACTCAATTTTGCATTATCATGCATTATAATTCATCAACACGCATTATCATTAATTAGCATGAATTATCATTTTACATCTTCTTCAATCATCAACCTTTAATCGTTATCACTATATTTCATCTCAAATCAAACGGCCACATTGGCATTGTTGAGAGTTTTTCAAATTGAGTCTTAATAGCGATTACATACAAAAGATTAGGCAAAAGAGTGCAACATAACCTTAATTTTGCATTAAATTGCATTATAATACATTAACATGCATTATCATTCATAACACGCATTATCTTTCATGAGCAATATATAGATTTCAAAATAGGGTATTAATAGAGAATCCATTAAACGTATCGAAATTTTATGTAAGAGAATGCAAAATCACCTCTATTTTGCATTATCATGCATTATAATGCATTAACACGCATTATCATTAATTAGCATGAATTATCATTCTACATCTTCTTCAATCATCAACCTTTGATCGTTATCACTATATTTCATCTCAAATCAAACGGACACATTGGCATTGTTTAGAGTTTTCCAAATTGAGTCTTTATAGCGATTTCAAGCAAAAGATTTGGCAAAAGAGTGCAACATAACCTTAATTTTGCATTAAATTGCATTATAATACATTAACATGCATTATCATTCATAACACGCATTATCTTTCATTAGCAATATATAGATTTCAAAATAGGGTATTAATAGAGAATCCATTAAACGTATCGAAATTTTATGTAAGAGAATGCAACATCAACTCATTTTTGCATTATCATGCATTATAATGCATTAACACGCATTATCATTAACTAGCATGAATTATCATTCTACATCTTCTTCAATCATCAACCTTTGATCGTTATCACTATATTTCATCTCAAATCAAAAGGACACATTGGCATTGTTTAGAGTTTTCCAAATTGAGTCTTAATAGCGATTTCAAGCAAAAGATTTGGCAAAAGAGTGCAACATAACCTTAATTTTGCATTAAATTGCATTATAATACATTAACATGCATTATCATTCATAACACGCATTATCTTTCATGAGCAATATATAGATTTCAAAATAGGGTATTAATAGAGAATCCATTAAACGTATCGAAATTTTAGGTAAGATAATGCAACATCAACTCAATTTTGCATTATCATGCATTATAATTCATTAACACGCATTATCATTAATTAGCATGAATTATCAGTCTACATCTTCTTCAATCATCAACATTTAATCGTTATCACTATATTTCATCTCAAATCAAACGGACACATTGGCATTGTTTAGAGTTTTCCAAATTGAGTCTTAATAGCGATTTCAAGCAAAAGATTTGGCAAAAGAGTGCAACATAACCTTAATTTTGCATTAAATTGCATTATAATACATTAACATGCATTATCATTCATAACACGCATTATCTTTCATGAGCAATATATAGATTTCAAAATAGGGTATTAATAGAGAATCCATTAAACGTATCGAAATTTTAGGTAAGATAATGCAACATCAACTCAATTTTGCATTATCATGCATTATAATTTATTAACACGCATTATCATTAATTAGCATGAATTATCATTCTACATCTTCTTCAATCATCAACCTTTGATCGTTATCGCTATATTTCATCTCAAATCAAACGGCCACATTGGCATTGTTTAGAGCCAAATTGAGTCTTAATAGCGATTCCAAGCAAAAGATTTGGCAAAAGAGTGCAACATAACCTTAATTTTGCACTAAATTGCACTATAATACATTAACATGCATTATCATTCATAACACGCATTATCTTTCATGAGCAATATATAGATTTCAAAATAGGGTATTAATAGAGAATCCATTAAATGTATCGAAATTTTAGGTAAGATAATGCAACATCAACTCAATTTTGCATTATCATGCATTATAATTCATTAACACGCATTATCATTAATTAGGATGAATTATCATTCTACATCTTCTTCAATCATCAACCTTTAATCGTTATCACTATATTTCATCTCAAATCAAACGGACACATTGGCATTGTTGAGAGTTTTTCAAATTGAGTCTTAATAGCGATTACATACAAAAGATTAGGCAAAAGAGTGCAACATAACCTTAATTTTGCATTAAATTGCATTATAATACATTAACATGCATTATCATTCATAACACGCATTATCATTCATGAGCAATATATAGATTTGAAAATAGGGTATTAATAGAGAATCCATTAAACGTATCGAAATTTTATGTAAGAGAATGCAAAATCACCTCAATTTTGCATTATCATGCATTATAATGCATTAACACGCATTATCATTAATTAGCATGAATTATCATTCTACATCTTCTTCAATCATCAACCTTTGATCGTTATCGCTATATTTCATCTCAAATCAAACGGACACATTGGCATTGTTTAGAGTTTTCCAAATTGAGTCTTTATAGCGATTTCAAGCAAAAAATTTGTCAAAAGAGTGCAACATAACCTTAATTTTGCATTAAATTGCATTATAATACATTAACATGCATTATCATTCATAACACGCATTATCTTTCATGAGCAATATATAGATTTCAAAATAGGGTATTAATAGAGAATCCATTAAACGTATCGAAATTTTATGTAAGAGAATGCAACATCAACTCATTTTTGCATTATCATGCATTATAATGCATTAACACGCATTATCATTAACTAGCATGAATTATCATTCTACATCTTCTTCAATCATCAACCTTTGATCGTTATCACTATATTTCATCTCAAATCAAAAGGACACATTGGCATTGTTTAGAGTTTTCCAAATTGAGTCTTAATAGCGATTTCAAGCAAAAGATTTGGCAAAAGAGTGCAACATAACCTTAATTTTGCATTAAATTGCATTATAATACATTAACATGCATTATCATTCATAACACGCATTATCAATTATGAGCAATATATAGATTTCAAAATAGGGTATTAATAGAGAATCCATTAAACGTATCGAAATTTTATGTAAGAGAATGCAACATCAACTCATTTTTGCATTATCATGCATTATAATGCATTAAGACGCATTATCATTAACTAGCATGAATTATCATTCTACATCTTCTTCAATCATCAACCTTTGATCGTTATCACTATATTTCATCTCAAATCAAAAGGACACATTGGCATTGTTTAGAGTTTTCCAAATTGAGTCTTAATAGCGATTTCAAGCAAAAGATTTGGCAAAAGAGTGCAACATAACCTTAATTTTGCATTAAATTGCATTATAATACATTAACATGCATTATCATTCATAACACGCATTATCAATTATGAGCAATATATAGATTTCAAAATAGGGTATTAATAGAGAATCCATTAAACGTATCGAAATTTTATGTAAGAGAATGCAACATCAACTCATTTTTGCATTATCATGCATTATAATGCATTAACACGCATTATCATTAACTAGCATGAATTATCATTCTACATCTTCTTCAATCATCAACCTTTGATCGTTATCACTATATTTCATCTCAAATCAAAAGGACACATTGGCATTGTTTAGAGTTTTCCAAATTGAGTCTTAATAGCGATTTCAAGCAAAAGATTTGGCAAAAGAGTGCAACATAACCTTAATTTTGCATTAAATTGCATTATAATACATTAACATGCATTATCATTCATAACACGCATTATCTTTCATGAGCAATATATAGATTTCAAAATAGGGTATTAATAGAGAATCCATTAAACGTATCGAAATTTTAGGTAAGATAATGCAACATCAACTCAATTTTGCATTATAATGCATTATAATTAATTAACACGCATTATCATTAATTAGCATGAATTATCAGTCTACATCTTCTTCAATCATCAACCTTTAATCGTTATCAGTATATTTCATCTCAAATCAAACGGACACATTGGCATTGTTTAGAGTTTTCCAAATTGAGTCTTAATAGCGATTTCAAGCAAAAGATTTGGCAAAAGAGTGCAACATAACCTTAATTTTGCATTAAATTGCATTATAATACATTAACATGCATTATCATTCATAACACGCATTATCTTTCATGAGCAATATATAGATTTCAAAATAGGGTATTAATAGAGAATCCATTAAACGTATCGAAATTTTAGGTAAGATAATGCAACATCAACTCAATTTTGCATTATCATGCATTATAATTCATTAACACGCATTATCATTAATTAGCATGAATTATCAGTCTACATCTTCTTCAATCATCAACCTTTAATCGTTATCACTATATTTCATCTCAAATCAAACGGCCACATTGGCATTGTTGAGAGTTTTTCAAATTGAGTCTTAATAGCGATTACATACAAAAGATTAGGCAAAAGAGTGCAACATAACCTTAATTTTGCATTAAATTGCATTATAATACATTAACATGCATTATCATTCATAACACGCATTATCTTTCATTAGCAATATATAGATTTCAAAATAGGGTATTAATAGAGAATCCATTAAACGTATCGAAATTTTATGTAAGAGAATGCAAAATCACCTCAATTTTGCATTATCATGCATTATAATGCATTAACACGCATTATCATTAATTAGCATGAATTATCATTCTACATCTTCTTCAATCATCAACCTTTGATCGTTATCACTATATTTCATCTCAAATCAAACGGACACATTGGCATTGTTTAGAGTTTTCCAAATTGAGTCTTTATAGCGATTTCAAGCAAAAGATTTGGCAAAAGAGTGCAACATAACCTTAATTTTGCATTAAATTGCATTATAATACATTAACATGCATTATCATTCATAACACGCATTATCTTTCATGAGCAATATGTAGATTTCAAAATAGGGTATTAATAGAGAATCCATTAAACGTATCGAAATTTTATGTAAGAGAATGCAACATCAACTCATTTTTGCATTATCATGCATTATAATGCATTAACACGCATTATCATTAACTAGCATGAATTATCATTCTACATCTTCTTCAATCATCAACCTTTGATCGTTATCACTATATTTCATCTCAAATCAAAAGGACACATTGGCATTGTTTAGAGTTTTCCAAATTGAGTCTTAATAGCGATTTCAAGCAAAAGATTTGGCAAAAGAGTGCAACATAACCTTAATTTTGCATTAAATTGCATTATAATATATTAACATGCATTATCATTCATAACACGCATTATCTTTCATGAGCAATATATAGATTTCAAAATAGGGTATTAATAGAGAATCCATTAAACGTATCGAAATTTTAGGTAAGATAATGCAACATCAACTCAATTTTGCATTATCATGCATTATAATTCATTAACACGCATTATCATTAATTAGCATGAATTATCAGTCTACATCTTCTTCAATCATCAACCTTTAATCGTTATCACTATATTTCATCTCAAATCAAACGGACACATTGGCATTGTTTAGAGTTTTCCAAATTGAGTCTTAATAGCGATTTCAAGCAAAAGATTTGGCAAAAGAGTGCAACATAACCTTAATTTTGCATTAAATTGCATTATAATACATTAACATGCATTATCATTCATAACACGCATTATCTTTCATGAGCAATATATAGATTTCAAAATAGGGTATTAATAGAGAATCCATTAAACGTATCGAAATTTTAGGTAAGATAATGCAACATCAACTCAATTTTGCATTATCATGCATTATAATTTATTAACACGCATTATCATTAATTAGCATGAATTATCATTCTACATCTTCTTCAATCATCAACCTTTGATCGTTATCGCTATATTTCATCTCAAATCAAACGGCCACATTGGCATTGTTTAGAGCCAAATTGAGTCTTAATAGCGATTCCAAGCAAAAGATTTGGCAAAAGAGTGCAACATAACCTTAATTTTGCACTAAATTGCATTATAATACATTAACATGCATTATCATTCATAACACGCATTATCTTTCATGAGCAATATATAGATTTCAAAATAGGGTATTAATAGAGAATCCATTAAATGTATCGAAATTTTAGGTAAGATAATGCAACATCAACTCAATTTTGCATTATCATGCATTATAATTCATTAACACGCATTATCATTAATTAGCATGAATTATCATTCTACATCTTCTTCAATCATCAACCTTTAATCGTTATCACTATATTTCATCTCAAATCAAACGGCCACATTGGCATTGTTGAGAGTTTTTCAAATTGAGTCTTAATAGCGATTACATACAAAAGATTAGGCAAAAGAGTGCAACATAACCTTAATTTTGCATTAAATTGCATTATAATACATTAACATGCATTATCATTCATAACACGCATTATCATTCATGAGCAATATATAGATTTCAAAATAGGGTATTAATAGAGAATCCATTAAACGTATCGAAATTTTATGTAAGAGAATGCAAAATCACCTCAATTTTGCATTATCATGCATTATAATGCATTAACACGCATTATCATTAATTAGCATGAATTATCATTCTACATCTTCTTCAATCATCAACCTTTGATCGTTATCGCTATATTTCATCTCAAATCAAACGGACACATTGGTATTGTTTAGAGTTTTCCAAATTGAGTCTTAATAGCGATTTCAAGCAAACGATTTGGCAAAAGAGTGCAACATAACCTTAATTTTGCATTAAATTGCATTATAATACATTAACATGCATTATCATTCATAACACGCATTATCATTCATGAGCAATATATAGATTTCAAAATAGGGTATTAATAGAGAATCCATTAAACGTATCGAAATTTTATGTAAGAGAATGCAACTTCACCTCAATTTTGCATTATCATGCATTATAATGCATTAACACGCATTATCATTAATTAGCATGAATTATCATTCTACATCTTCTTCAATCATCAACCTTTGATCGTTATCACTATATTTCATCTCAAATCAAACGGACACATTGGCACTGTTTAGAGTTTTCCAAATTGAGTCTTAATAGCGATTTCAAGCAAAAGATTTGGCAAAAGAGTGCAACATAACCTTAATTTTGCATTAAATTGCATTATAATACATTAACATGCATTATCATTCATAACACGCATTATCATTCATGAGCAATATATAGATTTCAAAATAGGGTATTAATAGAGAATCCATTAAACGTATCGAAATTTTATGTAAGAGAATGCAACTTCACCTCAATTTTGCATTATCATGCATTATAATGCATTAACACGCATTATCATTAATTAGCATGAATTATCATTCTACATCTTCTTCAATCATCAACCTTTGATCGTTATCACTATATTTCATCTCAAATCAAACGGCCACATTGGCATTGTTTAGAGCCAATTGAGTCTTAATAGCGATTACAAGCAAAAGATTTGGCAAAAGAGTGCAACATAACCTTAATTTTGCATTAAATTGCATTATAATACATTAACATGCATTATCATTCATAACACGCATTATCATTCATGAGCAATATATAGATTTCAAAATAGGGTATTAATAGAGAATCCATTAAACGTATCGAAATTTTATGTAAGAGAATGCAACATCACCTCAATTTTGCATTATCATGCATTATATTGCATTAACACGCATTATCATTAATTAGCATGAATTATCATTCTACATCTTCTTCAATCATCAACATTTGATCATTATCACTATATTTCATCTCAAATCAAACGGACACATTGGCATTGTTTAGAGTTTTCCAAATTGAGTCTTAATAGCGATTTCAAGCAAAAGATTTGGCAAAAGAGTGCAACATAACCTTAATTTTGCATTAAATTGCATTATAATACATTAACATGCATTATCATTCATAACACGCATTATCATTCATGAGCAATATATAGATTTCAAAATAGGGTATTAATAGAGAATCCATTAAACGTATCGAAATTTTATGTAAGAGAATGCAACTTCACCTCAATTTTGCATTATCATGCATTATAATGCATTAACACGCATTATCATTAATTAGCATGAATTATCATTCTACATCTTCTTCAATCATCAACCTTTGATCGTTATCACTATATTTCATCTCAAATCAAACGGACACATTGGCACTGTTTAGAGTTTTCCAAATTGAGTCTTAATAGCGATTTCAAGCAAAAGATTTGGCAAAAGAGTGCAACATAACCTTAATTTTGCATTAAATTGCATTATAATACAATAACATGCATTATCATTCATAACACGCATTATCTTTCATGAGCAATATATAGATTTCAAAATAGGGTATTAATAGAGAATCCATTAAACGTATCGAAATTTTATGTAAGAGAATGCAACATCACCTCAATTTTGCATTATCATGCATTATATTGCATTAACACGCATTATCATTAATTAGCATGAATTATCATTCTACATCTTCTTCAATCATCAACATTTGATCATTATCACTATATTTCATCTCAAATCAAACGGACACATTGGCATTGTTTAGAGTTTTCCAAATTGAGTCTTAATAGCGATTTCAAGTAAAAGATTTGGCAAAAGAGTGCAACATAACCTTAATTTTGCACTAAATTGCATTATAATACATTAACATGCATTATCATTCATAACAGGCATTATCTTTCATGAGCAATATATAGATTTCAAAATAGGGTATTAATAGAGAATCCATTAAATGTATCTAATTTTAGGTAAGATAATGCAACATCAACTCAATTTTGCATTATTATGCATTATAATTCATTAACACGCATTATCATTATTTAGCATGAATTATCATTCTACATCTTCTTCAATCATCAACCTTTAATCGTTATCACTATATTTAATCTCAAATCAAACGGCCACATTGGCATTGTTAAGAGTTTTTCAAATTGAGTCTTAATAGCGATTACATACAAAAGATTAGGCAAAAGAGTGCGACATAACCTTAATTTTGCATTAAATTGCATTATAATACATTAACATTCATTATCATTCATAACACGCCTTATCATTCATGAGCAATATATAGATTTCAAAATAGGGTATTAATAGAGAATCCATTAAACGTATCGAAATTTTATGTAAGAGAATGCAACTTAACCTCAATTTTGCATTATCATGCATTATAATGCATTAACACGCATTATCATTAATTAGCATGAATTATCATTCTACATCTTCTTCAATCATCAACATTTGATCGTTATCACTATATTTCATCTCAAATCAAACGGCACATTGGCATTGTTTAAAGCCAAATTGAGTCTTAATAGCGATTACAAGCAAAAGATTTGGCAAAAGAGTGCAACATAACCTTAATTTTGCATTAAATTGCATTATAATACATTAACATGCATTATCATTCATAACACGCATTATCATTCATGAGCAATATATAGATTTCAAAATAGGGTATTAATAGATAATCCATTAAACGTATCGAAATTTTATGTAAGAGAATGCAACTTCACCTCAATTTTGCATTATCATGCATTATAATGCATTAACACGCATTATCATTAATTAGAATGAATTATCATTCTACATCTTCTTCAATCATCAACCTTTGATCGTTATCACTATATTTCATCTCAAATCAAACGGACACATTGGCACTGTTTAGAGTTTTCCAAATTGAGTCTTAATAGCGATTTCAAGCAAAAGATTTGGCAAAAGAGTGCAACATAACCTTAATTTTGCATTAAATTGCATTATAATACATTAACATGCATTATCATTCATAACACGCATTATCTTTCATGAGCAATATATAGATTTCAAAATAGGGTATTAATAGAGAATCCATTAAACGTATCGAAATTTTAGGTAAGATAATGCAACATCAACTCAATTTTGCATTATCATGCATTATAATTCATTAACACGCATTATCATTAATTAGCATGAATTATCAGTCTACATCTTCTTCAATCATCAACCTTTAATCGTTATCACTATATTTCATCTCAAATCAAACGGCCACATTGGCATTGTTGAGAGTTTTCCAAATTGAGTCTTAATAGCCATTCCATGCAAAAGATTAGGCAAAAGAGTGCAACATAACCTTAATTTTGCATTAAATTGCATTATAATACATTAACATGCATTATCATTTATAACACGCATTATCTTTCATGAGCAATTTATAGATTTCAAAATAGGGTATTAATAGAGAATCCATTAAACGTATCGAAATTTTATGTAAGAGAATGCAACATCACCTCAATTTTGCATTATCATGCATTATATTGCATTAACACGCATTATCATTAATTAGCATGAATTATCATTCTACATCTTCTTCAATCATCAACATTTGATCATTATCACTATATTTCATCTCAAATCAAACGGACACATTGGCATTGTTTAGTGTTTTCCAAATTGAGTCTTAGTAGCGATTTCAAGCAAAAGATTTGGCAAAAGAGTGCAACATAACCTTAATTTTGCATTAAATTGCATTATAATACATTAACATGCATTATCATTCATAACACGCATTATCTTTCATGAGCAATATATAGATTTCAAAATAGGGTATTAATAGAGAATCCATTAAACGTATCGAAATTTTAGGTAAGATAATGCAACATCAACTCAATTTTGCATTATCATGCATTATAATTCATTAACACGCATTATCATTAATTAGCATGAATTATCATTCTACATCTTCTTCAATCATCAACTTTTGATCGTTATCACTATATTTCATCTCAAATCAAACGGCCACATTGGCATTGTTTAGAGCCAAATTGAGTCTTAATAGCGATTCCAAGCAAAAGATTTGGCAAAAGTGTGCAACATAACCTTAATTTTGCATTAAATTGCATTATAATACATTAACATGCATTATCATTCATAACACGCATTATCATTCATGAGCAATATATAGATTTCAAAATAGGGTATTAATAGAGAATCCATTAAACGTATCGAAATTTTAGGTAAGAGAATGCAACTTCACCTCAATTTTGCATTATCATGCATAATAATGCATTAACACGCATTATCATTAATTAGCATGAATTATCATTCCACATCTTCTTCAATCATCAACCTTTGATCGTTAACACTATATTTCATCTCAAATCAAACGGCCACATTGGCATTGTTTAGAGCCAAATTGAGTCTTAATATCAATTCCAAGCAAAAGATTTGGCAAAAGAGTGCAACATAACCTTAATTTTGCACTAAATTGCATTATAATACATTAACATGCATTATCATTCATAACAGGCATTATCTTTCATGAGCAATATATAGATTTCAAAATAGGGTATTAATAGAGAATCCATTAAATGTATCTAATTTTAGGTAAGATAATGCAACATCAACTCAATTTTGCATTATTATGCATTATAATTCATTAACACGCATTATCATTATTTAGCATTAATTATCATTCTACATCTTCTTCAATCATCAACCTTTAATCGTTATCACTATATTTCATCTCAAATCAAACGGCCACATTGGCATTGTTAAGAGTTTTTCAAATTTAGTCTTAATAGCGATTACATACAAAAGATTAGGCAAAAGAGTGCAACATAACCTTAATTTTGCATTAAATTGCATTATAATACATTAACATGCATTATCATTCATAACACGCATTATCATTCATGAGCAATATATAGATTTCAAAATAGGGTATTAATAGAGAATCCATTAAACGTATCGAAATTTTATGTAAGAGAATGCAACTTAACCTCAATTTTGCATTATCATGCATTATAATGCATTAACACGCATTATCATTAATTAGCATGAATTATCATTCTACATCTTCTTCAATCATCAACATTTGATCGTTTTCACTATATTTCATCTCAAATCAAACGGCACATTGGCATTGTTTAAAGCCAAATTGAGTCTTAATAGCGATTACAAGCAAAAGATTTGGCAAAAGAGTGCAACATAACCTTAATTTTGCATTAAATTGCATTATAATACATTAACATGCATTATCATTCATAACACGCATTATCATTCATGAGCAATATATAGATTTCAAAATAGGGTATTAATAGAGAATCCATTAAACGTATCGAAATTTTATGTAAGAGAATGCAACTTCACCTCAATTTTGCATTATCATGCATTATAATGCATTAACACGCATTATCATTAATTAGCATGAATTATCATTCTACATCTTCTTCAATCATCAACCTTTGATCGTTATCACTATATTTCATCTCAAATCAAACGGACACATTGGCACTGTTTAGAGTTTTCCAAATTGAGTCTTAATAGCAATTTCAAGCAAAAGATTTGGCAAAAGAGTGCAACATAACCTTAATTTTGCATTAAATTGCATTATAATACATTAACATGCATTATCATTCATAACACGCATTATCATTCATGAGCAATATATAGATTTCAAAATAGGGTATTAATAGAGAATCCATTAAACGTATCGAAATTTTATGTAAGAGAATGCAACATCACCTCAATTTTGCATTATCATGCATTATCATTAATTAGCATGAATTATCATTAATTAGCATGAATTATCAGTCTACATCTTCTTCAATCATCAACCTATAATCGTTATCACTATATTTCATCTCAAATCAAACGGCCACATTGGCATTGTTGAGAGTTTTCCAAATTGAGTCTTAATAGCCATTCCATGCAAAAGATTAGGCAAAAGAGTGCAACATAACCTTAATTTTGCATTAAATTGCATTATAATACATTAACATGCTTTATCATTCATAACACGCATTATCTTTCATGAGCAATATATAGATTTCAAAATAGGGTATTAATAGAGAATCCATTAAACGTATCGAAATTTTATGTAAGAGAATGCAACATCACCTCAATTTTGCATTATCATGCATTATCATTAATTAGCATGAATTATCATTCTACATCTTCTTCAATCATCAACATTTGATCATTATCACTATATTTCATCTCAAATCAAACGGACACATTGGCATTGTTTAGAGTTTTTCAAATTGAGTCTTAATAGCGATTTCAAGCAAAAGATTTGGCAAAAGAGTGCAACATAACCGTAATTTTGCATTAAATTGCATTATAATACATTAACATGCATTATCATTCATAACACGCATTATCTTTCATGAGCAATATATAGATTTCAAAATAGGGTATTAATAGAGAATCCATTAAACGTATCGAAATTTTAGGTAAGATAATGCAACATCAACTCAATTTTGCATTATCATGCATTATAATTCATTAACACGCATTATCATTAATTAGCATGAATTATCATTCTACATCTTCTTCAATCATCAACCTTTGATCGTTAACACTATATTTCATCTCAAATCAAACGGCCACATTGGCATTTTTGAGAATTTTTCAAATTGAGTCTTAATAGCGATTCCATGCAAAAGATTAGGCAAAAGAGTGCAACATAACCTTAATTTTGCATTAAATTGCATTATAATACATTAACATGCGTTATAATTCATAACACGCATTATCATTCATGAACAATGTATAGATTTCAAAATAGGGTATTAATAGAGAATCCATTAAACGTATCGAAATTTTAGGTAAGATAATGCAACATCAACTCAATTTTGCATTATCATGCATTATAATTCATTAACACGCATTATCATTAATTAGCATGAATTATCAGTCTACATCTTCTTCAATCATCAACCTTTAATCGTTATCACTATATTTCATCTCAAATCAAACGGCCACATTGGCATTGTTGAGAGTTTTCCAAATTGAGTCTTAATAGCCATTCCATGCAAAAGATTAGGCAAAAGAGTGCAACATAACCTTAATTTTGCATTAAATTGCATTATAATACATTAACATGCATTATCATTTATAACACGCATTATCTTTCATGAGCAATTTATAGATTTCAAAATAGGGTATTAATAGAGAATCCATTAAACGTATCGAAATTTTATGTAAGAGAATGCAACATCACCTCAATTTTGCATTATCATGCATTATATTGCATTAACACGCATTATCATTAATTAGCATGAATTATCATTCTACATCTTCTTCAATCATCAACATTTGATCATTATCACTATATTTCATCTCAAATCAAACGGACACATTGGCATTGTTTAGTGTTTTCCAAATTGAGTCTTAGTAGCGATTTCAAGCAAAAGATTTGGCAAAAGAGTGCAACATAACCTTAATTTTGCATTAAATTGCATTATAATACATTAACATGCATTATCATTCATAACACGCATTATCTTTCATGAGCAATATATAGATTTCAAAATAGGGTATTAATAGAGAATCCATTAAACGTATCGAAATTTTAGGTAAGATAATGCAACATCAACTCAATTTTGCATTATCATGCATTATAATTCATTAACACGCATTATCATTAATTAGCATGAATTATCATTCTACATCTTCTTCAATCATCAACTTTTGATCGTTATCACTATATTTCATCTCAAATCAAACGGCCACATTGGCATTGTTTAGAGCCAAATTGAGTCTTAATAGCGATTCCAAGCAAAAGATTTGGCAAAAGTGTGCAACATAACCTTAATTTTGCATTAAATTGCATTATAATACATTAACATGCATTATCATTCATAACACGCATTATCATTCATGAGCAATATATAGATTTCAAAATAGGGTATTAATAGAGAATCCATTAAACGTATCGAAATTTTAGGTAAGAGAATGCAACTTCACCTCAATTTTGCATTATCATGCATAATAATGCATTAACACGCATTATCATTAATTAGCATGAATTATCATTCCACATCTTCTTCAATCATCAACCTTTGATCGTTAACACTATATTTCATCTCAAATCAAACGGCCACATTGGCATTGTTTAGAGCCAAATTGAGTCTTAATATCAATTCCAAGCAAAAGATTTGGCAAAAGAGTGCAACATAACCTTAATTTTGCACTAAATTGCATTATAATACATTAACATGCATTATCATTCATAACAGGCATTATCTTTCATGAGCAATATATAGATTTCAAAATAGGGTATTAATAGAGAATCCATTAAATGTATCTAATTTTAGGTAAGATAATGCAACATCAACTCAATTTTGCATTATTATGCATTATAATTCATTAACACGCATTATCATTATTTAGCATTAATTATCATTCTACATCTTCTTCAATCATCAACCTTTAATCGTTATCACTATATTTCATCTCAAATCAAACGGCCACATTGGCATTGTTAAGAGTTTTTCAAATTTAGTCTTAATAGCGATTACATACAAAAGATTAGGCAAAAGAGTGCAACATAACCTTAATTTTGCATTAAATTGCATTATAATACATTAACATGCATTATCATTCATAACACGCATTATCATTCATGAGCAATATATAGATTTCAAAATAGGGTATTAATAGAGAATCCATTAAACGTATCGAAATTTTATGTAAGAGAATGCAACTTAACCTCAATTTTGCATTATCATGCATTATAATGCATTAACACGCATTATCATTAATTAGCATGAATTATCATTCTACATCTTCTTCAATCATCAACATTTGATCGTTTTCACTATATTTCATCTCAAATCAAACGGCACATTGGCATTGTTTAAAGCCAAATTGAGTCTTAATAGCGATTACAAGCAAAAGATTTGGCAAAAGAGTGCAACATAACCTTAATTTTGCATTAAATTGCATTATAATACATTAACATGCATTATCATTCATAACACGCATTATCATTCATGAGCAATATATAGATTTCAAAATAGGGTATTAATAGAGAATCCATTAAACGTATCGAAATTTTATGTAAGAGAATGCAACTTCACCTCAATTTTGCATTATCATGCATTATAATGCATTAACACGCATTATCATTAATTAGCATGAATTATCATTCTACATCTTCTTCAATCATCAACCTTTGATCGTTATCACTATATTTCATCTCAAATCAAACGGACACATTGGCACTGTTTAGAGTTTTCCAAATTGAGTCTTAATAGCAATTTCAAGCAAAAGATTTGGCAAAAGAGTGCAACATAACCTTAATTTTGCATTAAATTGCATTATAATACATTAACATGCATTATCATTCATAACACGCATTATCATTCATGAGCAATATATAGATTTCAAAATAGGGTATTAATAGAGAATCCATTAAACGTATCGAAATTTTATGTAAGAGAATGCAACATCACCTCAATTTTGCATTATCATGCATTATCATTAATTAGCATGAATTATCATTAATTAGCATGAATTATCAGTCTACATCTTCTTCAATCATCAACCTATAATCGTTATCACTATATTTCATCTCAAATCAAACGGCCACATTGGCATTGTTGAGAGTTTTCCAAATTGAGTCTTAATAGCCATTCCATGCAAAAGATTAGGCAAAAGAGTGCAACATAACCTTAATTTTGCATTAAATTGCATTATAATACATTAACATGCTTTATCATTCATAACACGCATTATCTTTCATGAGCAATATATAGATTTCAAAATAGGGTATTAATAGAGAATCCATTAAACGTATCGAAATTTTATGTAAGAGAATGCAACATCACCTCAATTTTGCATTATCATGCATTATCATTAATTAGCATGAATTATCATTCTACATCTTCTTCAATCATCAACATTTGATCATTATCACTATATTTCATCTCAAATCAAACGGACACATTGGCATTGTTTAGAGTTTTTCAAATTGAGTCTTAATAGCGATTTCAAGCAAAAGATTTGGCAAAAGAGTGCAACATAACCGTAATTTTGCATTAAATTGCATTATAATACATTAACATGCATTATCATTCATAACACGCATTATCTTTCATGAGCAATATATAGATTTCAAAATAGGGTATTAATAGAGAATCCATTAAACGTATCGAAATTTTATGTAAGAGAATGCAACTTCACCTCAATTTTGCATTATCATGCATTATAATGCATTAACACGCATTATCATTAATTAGCATGAATTATCATTCTACATCTTCTTCAATCATCAACCTTTGATCGTTATCACTATATTTCATCTCAAATCAAACGGACACATTGGCACTGTTTAGAGTTTTCCAAATTGAGTCTTAATAGCAATTTCAAGCAAAAGATTTGGCAAAAGAGTGCAACATAACCTTAATTTTGCATTAAATTGCATTATAATACATTAACATGCATTATCATTCATAACACGCATTATCATTCATGAGCAATATATAGATTTCAAAATAGGGTATTAATAGAGAATCCATTAAACGTATCGAAATTTTATGTAAGAGAATGCAACATCACCTCAATTTTGCATTATCATGCATTATCATTAATTAGCATGAATTATCATTAATTAGCATGAATTATCAGTCTACATCTTCTTCAATCATCAACCTATAATCGTTATCACTATATTTCATCTCAAATCAAACGGCCACATTGGCATTGTTGAGAGTTTTCCAAATTGAGTCTTAATAGCCATTCCATGCAAAAGATTAGGCAAAAGAGTGCAACATAACCTTAATTTTGCATTAAATTGCATTATAATACATTAACATGCGTTATAATTCATAACACGCATTATCATTCATGAGCAATATATAGATTTCAAAATAGGGTATTAATAGAGAATCCATTAAACGTATCGAAATTTTAGGTAAGAGAATGCAACTTCACCTCAATTTTGCATTATCATGCATAATAATGCATTAACACGCATTATCATTAATTAGCATGAATTATCATTCCACATCTTCTTCAATCATCAACCTTTGATCGTTAACACTATATTTCATCTCAAATCAAACGGCCACATTGGCATTGTTTAGAGCCAAATTGAGTCTTAATATCAATTCCAAGCAAAAGATTTGGCAAAAGAGTGCAACATAACCTTAATTTTGCACTAAATTGCATTATAATACATTAACATGCATTATCATTCATAACAGGCATTATCTTTCATGAGCAATATATAGATTTCAAAATAGGGTATTAATAGAGAATCCATTAAATGTATCTAATTTTAGGTAAGATAATGCAACATCAACTCAATTTTGCATTATTATGCATTATAATTCATTAACACGCATTATCATTATTTAGCATTAATTATCATTCTACATCTTCTTCAATCATCAACCTTTAATCGTTATCACTATATTTCATCTCAAATCAAACGGCCACATTGGCATTGTTAAGAGTTTTTCAAATTTAGTCTTAATAGCGATTACATACAAAAGATTAGGCAAAAGAGTGCAACATAACCTTAATTTTGCATTAAATTGCATTATAATACATTAACATGCATTATCATTCATAACACGCATTATCATTCATGAGCAATATATAGATTTCAAAATAGGGTATTAATAGAGAATCCATTAAACGTATCGAAATTTTATGTAAGAGAATGCAACTTAACCTCAATTTTGCATTATCATGCATTATAATGCATTAACACGCATTATCATTAATTAGCATGAATTATCATTCTACATCTTCTTCAATCATCAACATTTGATCGTTTTCACTATATTTCATCTCAAATCAAACGGCACATTGGCATTGTTTAAAGCCAAATTGAGTCTTAATAGCGATTACAAGCAAAAGATTTGGCAAAAGAGTGCAACATAACCTTAATTTTGCATTAAATTGCATTATAATACATTAACATGCATTATCATTCATAACACGCATTATCATTCATGAGCAATATATAGATTTCAAAATAGGGTATTAATAGAGAATCCATTAAACGTATCGAAATTTTATGTAAGAGAATGCAACTTCACCTCAATTTTGCATTATCATGCATTATAATGCATTAACACGCATTATCATTAATTAGCATGAATTATCATTCTACATCTTCTTCAATCATCAACCTTTGATCGTTATCACTATATTTCATCTCAAATCAAACGGACACATTGGCACTGTTTAGAGTTTTCCAAATTGAGTCTTAATAGCAATTTCAAGCAAAAGATTTGGCAAAAGAGTGCAACATAACCTTAATTTTGCATTAAATTGCATTATAATACATTAACATGCATTATCATTCATAACACGCATTATCATTCATGAGCAATATATAGATTTCAAAATAGGGTATTAATAGAGAATCCATTAAACGTATCGAAATTTTATGTAAGAGAATGCAACATCACCTCAATTTTGCATTATCATGCATTATCATTAATTAGCATGAATTATCATTAATTAGCATGAATTATCAGTCTACATCTTCTTCAATCATCAACCTATAATCGTTATCACTATATTTCATCTCAAATCAAACGGCCACATTGGCATTGTTGAGAGTTTTCCAAATTGAGTCTTAATAGCCATTCCATGCAAAAGATTAGGCAAAAGAGTGCAACATAACCTTAATTTTGCATTAAATTGCATTATAATACATTAACATGCTTTATCATTCATAACACGCATTATCTTTCATGAGCAATATATAGATTTCAAAATAGGGTATTAATAGAGAATCCATTAAACGTATCGAAATTTTATGTAAGAGAATGCAACATCACCTCAATTTTGCATTATCATGCATTATCATTAATTAGCATGAATTATCATTCTACATCTTCTTCAATCATCAACATTTGATCATTATCACTATATTTCATCTCAAATCAAACGGACACATTGGCATTGTTTAGAGTTTTTCAAATTGAGTCTTAATAGCGATTTCAAGCAAAAGATTTGGCAAAAGAGTGCAACATAACCGTAATTTTGCATTAAATTGCATTATAATACATTAACATGCATTATCATTCATAACACGCATTATCTTTCATGAGCAATATATAGATTTCAAAATAGGGTATTAATAGAGAATCCATTAAACGTATCGAAATTTTATGTAAGAGAATGCAACTTCACCTCAATTTTGCATTATCATGCATTATAATGCATTAACACGCATTATCATTAATTAGCATGAATTATCATTCTACATCTTCTTCAATCATCAACCTTTGATCGTTATCACTATATTTCATCTCAAATCAAACGGACACATTGGCACTGTTTAGAGTTTTCCAAATTGAGTCTTAATAGCAATTTCAAGCAAAAGATTTGGCAAAAGAGTGCAACATAACCTTAATTTTGCATTAAATTGCATTATAATACATTAACATGCATTATCATTCATAACACGCATTATCATTCATGAGCAATATATAGATTTCAAAATAGGGTATTAATAGAGAATCCATTAAACGTATCGAAATTTTATGTAAGAGAATGCAACATCACCTCAATTTTGCATTATCATGCATTATCATTAATTAGCATGAATTATCATTAATTAGCATGAATTATCAGTCTACATCTTCTTCAATCATCAACCTATAATCGTTATCACTATATTTCATCTCAAATCAAACGGCCACATTGGCATTGTTGAGAGTTTTCCAAATTGAGTCTTAATAGCCATTCCATGCAAAAGATTAGGCAAAAGAGTGCAACATAACCTTAATTTTGCATTAAATTGCATTATAATACATTAACATGCGTTATAATTCATAACACGCATTATCATTCATGAACAATGTATAGATTTCAAAATAGGGTATTAATAGAGAATCCATTAAACGTATCGAAATTTTATGTAAGAGAATGCAACTTCACCTCAATTTTGCATTATCATGCATTATAATGCATTAACACGCATTATCATTAATTAGCATGAATTATCATTCTACATCTTCTTCAATCATCAACCTTTGATCGTTATCACTATATTTCATCTCAAATCAAACGGACACATTGGCACTGTTTAGAGTTTTCCAAATTGAGTCTTAATAGCAATTTCAAGCAAAAGATTTGGCAAAAGAGTGCAACATAACCTTAATTTTGCATTAAATTGCATTATAATACATTAACATGCATTATCATTCATAACACGCATTATCATTCATGAGCAATATATAGATTTCAAAATAGGGTATTAATAGAGAATCCATTAAACGTATCGAAATTTTATGTAAGAGAATGCAACATCACCTCAATTTTGCATTATCATGCATTATCATTAATTAGCATGAATTATCATTAATTAGCATGAATTATCAGTCTACATCTTCTTCAATCATCAACCTATAATCGTTATCACTATATTTCATCTCAAATCAAACGGCCACATTGGCATTGTTGAGAGTTTTCCAAATTGAGTCTTAATAGCCATTCCATGCAAAAGATTAGGCAAAAGAGTGCAACATAACCTTAATTTTGCATTAAATTGCATTATAATACATTAACATGCATTATCATTCATAACACGCATTATCATTCATGAGCAATATATATATTTCAAAATAGGGTATTAATAGAGAATCCATTAAACGTATCGAAATTTTATGTAAGAGAATGCAACTTAACCTCAATTTTGCATTATCATGCATTATAATGCATTAACACGCATTATCATTAATTAGCATGAATTATCATTCTACATCTTCTTCAATCATCAACCTTTGATCGTTATCACTATATTTCATCTCAAATCAAACGGACACATTGGCACTGTTTAGAGTTTTCCAAATTGAGTCTTAATAGCAATTTCAAGCAAAAGATTTGGCAAAAGAGTGCAACATAACCTTAATTTTGCATTAAATTGCATTATAATACATTAACATGCATTATCATTCATAACACGCATTATCATTCATGAGCAATATATAGATTTCAAAATAGGGTATTAATAGAGAATCCATTAAACGTATCGAAATTTTATGTAAGAGAATGCAACATCACCTCAATTTTGCATTATCATGCATTATCATTAATTAGCATGAATTATCATTAATTAGCATGAATTATCAGTCTACATCTTCTTCAATCATCAACCTATAATCGTTATCACTATATTTCATCTCAAATCAAACGGCCACATTGGCATTGTTGAGAGTTTTCCAAATTGAGTCTTAATAGCCATTCCATGCAAAAGATTAGGCAAAAGAGTGCAACATAACCTTAATTTTGCATTAAATTGCATTATAATACATTAACATGCTTTATCATTCATAACACGCATTATCTTTCATGAGTAATATATAGATTTCAAAATAGGGTATTAATAGAGAATCCATTAAACGTATCGAAATTTTATGTAAGAGAATGCAACATCACCTCAATTTTGCATTATCATGCATTATCATTAATTAGCATGAATTATCATTCTACATCTTCTTCAATCATCAACATTTGATCATTATCACTATATTTCATCTCAAATCAAACGGACACATTGGCATTGTTTAGAGTTTTCCAAATTGAGTCTTAATAGCGATTTCAAGCAAAAGATTTGGCAAAAGAGTGCAACATAACCGTAATTTTGCATTAAATTGCATTATAATACATTAACATGCATTATCATTCATAACACGCATTATCTTTCATGAGCAATATATAGATTTCAAAATAGGGTATTAATAGAGAATCCATTAAACGTATCGAAATTTTAGGTAAGATAATGCAACATCAACTCAATTTTGCATTATCATGCATTATAATTCATTAACACGCATTATCATTAATTAGCATGAATTATCATTCTACATCTTCTTCAATCATCAACCTTTGATCGTTAACACTATATTTCATCTCAAATCAAACGGCCACATTGGCATTTTTGAGAATTTTTCAAATTGAGTCTTAATAGCGATTCCATGCAAAAGATTAGGCAAAAGAGTGCAACATAACCTTAATTTTGCATTAAATTGCATTATAATACATTAACATGCGTTATAATTCATAACACGCATTATCATTCATGAACAATGTATAGATTTCAAAATAGGGTATTAATAGAGAATCCATTAAACGTATCGAAATTTTATGTAAGAGAATGCAACATCACCTCAATTTTGCATTATCATGCATTATAATACATTAACACGCATTATCATTAATTAGCATGAATTATCATTCTACATCTTCTTCAAGCATCAACCTTTGATCGTTATCACTATATTTCATCTCAAATCAAACGGCCACATTGGCATTGTTTAGAGTTTTCCAAATTGAGTCTTAATAGCCATTCCATGCAAAAGATTAGGCAAAAGAGTGCAACATAACCTTAATTTTGCATTAAATTGCATTATAATACATTAACATGCTTTATCATTCATAACACGCATTATCTTTCATGAGCAATATATAGATTTCAAAATAGGGTATTAATAGAGAATCCATTAAACGTATCGAAATTTTATGTAAGAGAATGCAACATCACCTCAATTTTGCATTATCATGCATTATCATTAATTAGCATGAATTATCATTCTACATCTTCTTCAATCATCAACATTTGATCATTATCACTATATTTCATCTCAAATCAAACGGACACATTGGCATTGTTTAGAGTTTTCCAAATTGAGTCTTAATAGCGATTTCAAGCAAAAGATTTGGCAAAAGAGTGCAACATAACCTTAATTTTGCACTAAATTGCATTATAATACATTAACATGCATTATCATTCATAACACGCATTATCATTCATGAGCAATATATAGATTTCAAAATAGGGTATTAATAGAGAATCCATTAAACGTATCGAAATTTTAGGTAATAGAATGCAACATCACCTCAATTTTGCATTATCATGCATTATAATACATTAACACGTATTATCATTTATTAGCATGAATTATCATTCTACATCTTCTTCACTCATCAACCTTTAATCGTTATCACTATATTTCATCTCAAATCAAACGGCCACATTGGCATTTTTGAGAATTTTTCAAATTGAGTCTTAATAGCGATTCCATGCAAAAGATTAGGCAAAAGAGTGCAACATAACCTTAATTTTGCATTAAATTGCATTATAATAAATTAACATGCGTTATAATTCATAACACGCATTATCATTCATGAACAATGTATATATTTCAAAATAGGGTATTAATAGAGAATCCATTAAACGTATCGAAATTTTATGTAAGAGAATGCAACATCACCTCAATTTTGCATTATCATGCATTATAATACATTTACACGCATTATCATTAATTAGCATGAATTATCATTCTACATCTTCTTCAAGCATCAACCTTTGATCGTTATCACTATATTTCATCTCAAATCAAACGGCCACATTGGCATTGTTTAGAGCCAAATTGAGTCTTAATAGCAATTCCAAGCAAAAGATTTGGCAAAAGAGTGCAACATAACCTTAATTTTGCACTAAATTGCATTATAATACATTAACATGCATTATCATTCATAACAGGCATTATCTTTCATGAGCAATATATAGATTTCAAAATAGGGTATTAATAGAGAATCCATTAAATGTATCTAATTTTAGGTAAGATAATGCAACATCAACTCAATTTTGCATTATTATGCATTATAATTCATTAACACGCATTATCATTATTTAGCATTAATTATCATTCTACATCTTCTTCAATCATCAACCTTAATCGTTATCACTATATTTCATCTCAAATCAAACGGCCACATTGGCATTGTTAAGTATTTAGTCTTAATAGCGATTACATACAAAAGATTAGGCAAAAGAGTGCAACATAACCTTAATTTTGCATTAAATTGCATTATAATACATTAACATGCATTATCATTCATAACACGCATTATCATTCATGAGCAATATATAGATTTCAAAATAGGGTATTAATAGAGAATCCATTAAACGTATCGAAATTTTATGTAAGAGAATGCAACTTAACCTCAATTTTGCATTATCATGCATTATAATGCATTAACACGCATTATCATTAATTAGCATGAATTATCATTCTACATCTTCTTCAATCATCAACATTTGATCGTTATCACTATATTTCATCTCAAATCAAACGGCACATTGGCATTGTTTAAAGCCAAATTGAGTCTTAATAGCGATTACAAGCAAAAGATTTGGCAAAAGAGTGCAACATAACCTTAATTTTGCATTAAATTGCATTATAATACATTAACATGCATTATCATTCATAACACGCATTATCATTCATGAGCAATATATAGATTTCAAAATAGGGTATTAATAGAGAATCCATTAAACGTATCGAAATTTTATGTAAGAGAATGCAACTTCACCTCAATTTTGCATTATCATGCATTATAATGCATTAACACGCATTATCATTAATTAGCATGAATTATCATTCTACATCTTCTTCAATCATCAACCTTTGATCGTTATCACTATATTTCATCTCAAATCAAACGGACACATTGGCACTGTTTAGAGTTTTCCAAATTGAGTCTTAATAGCAATTTCAAGCAAAAGATTTGGCAAAAGAGTGCAACATAACCTTAATTTTGCATTAAATTGCATTATAATACATTAACATGCATTATCATTCATAACACGCATTATCATTCATGAGCAATATATAGATTTCAAAATAGGGTATTAATAGAGAATCCATTAAACGTATCGAAATTTTATGTAAGAGAATGCAACATCACCTCAATTTTGCATTATCATGCATTATCATTAATTAGCATGAATTATCATTAATTAGCATGAATTATCAGTCTACATCTTCTTCAATCATCAACCTATAATCGTTATCACTATATTTCATCTCAAATCAAACGGCCACATTGGCATTGTTGAGAGTTTTCCAAATTGAGTCTTAATAGCCATTCCATGCAAAAGATTAGGCAAAAGAGTGCAACATAACCTTAATTTTGCATTAAATTGCATTATAATACATTAACATGCTTTATCATTCATAACACGCATTATCTTTCATGAGCAATATATAGATTTCAAAATAGGGTATTAATAGAGAATCCATTAAACGTATCGAAATTTTATGTAAGAGAATGCAACATCACCTCAATTTCGCATTATCATGCATTATCATTAATTAGCATGAATTATCATTCTACATCTTCTTCAATCATCAACATTTGATCATTATCACTATATTTCATCTCAAATCAAACGGACACATTGGCATTGTTTAGAGTTTTCCAAATTGAGTCTTAATAGCGATTTCAAGCAAAAGATTTGGCAAAAGAGTGCAACATAACCGTAATTTTGCATTAAATTGCATTATAATACATTAACATGCATTATCATTCATAACACGCATTATCTTTCATGAGCAATATATAGATTTCAAAATAGGGTATTAATAGAGAATCCATTAAACGTATCGAAATTTTAGGTAAGATAATGCAACATCAACTCAATTTTGCATTATCATGCATTATAATTCATTAACACGCATTATCATTAATTAGCATGAATTATCATTGCACATCTTCTTCAATCATCAACCTTTGATCGTTAACACTATATTTCATCTCAAATCAAACGGCCACATTGGCATTGTTTAGAGTCAAATTGAGTCTTAATAGCGATTCCAAGCAAAAGATTTGGCAAAAGAGTGCAACATAACCTTAATTTTGCACTAAATTGCATTATAATACATTAACATGCATTATCATTCATAACACGCATTATCATTCATGAGCAATATGTAGATTTCAAAATAGGGTATTAATAGAGAATCCATTAAACGTATCGAAATTTTAGGTAATAGAATGCAACATCACCTCAATTTTGCATTATCATGCATTATAATACATTAACACGTATTATCATTAATTAGCATGAATTATCATTCTACATCTTCTTCAATCATCAACCTTTAATCGTTATCACTATATTTCATCTCAAATCAAACGGCCACATTGGCATTGTTGAGAATTTTTCAAATTGAGTCTTAATAGCGATTCCATGCGAAAGATTAGGCAAAGGAGTGCAACATAACCTTAATTTTGCATTAAATTGCATTATAATACATTAATATGCGTTATAATTCATAACACGCATTATCATTCATGAACAATATATAGATTTCAAAATAGGGTATTAATAGAGAATCCATTAAACGTATCGAAATTTTATGTAAGAGAATGCAACATCACCTCAATTTTGCATTATCATGCATTATAATACATTAACACGCATTATCATTAATTAGCATGAATTATCATTCTACATCTTCTTCAAGCATCAACCTTTGATCGTTATCACTATATTTCATCTCAAATCAAACGGCAACATTGGCATTGTTTAGAGCCAAATTGAGTCTTAATAGCGATTCCAAGCAAAAGATTTGGCAAAAGAGTGCAACATAACCTTAATTTTGCACTAAATTGCATTATAATACATTAACATGCATTATCATTCATAACAGGCATTATCTTTCATGAGCAATATATAGATTTCAAAATAGGGTATTAATAGAGAATCCATTAAATGTATCTAATTTTAGGTAAGATAATGCAACATCAACTCAATTTTGCATTATTATGCATTATAATTCATTAACACGCATTATCATTATTTAGCATTAATTATCATTCTACATCTTCTTCAATCATCAACCTTAATCGTTATCACTATATTTCATCTCAAATCAAACGGCCACATTGGCATTGTTAAGAGTTTTTCAAATTTAGTCTTAATAGCGATTACATACAAAAGATTAGGCAAAAGAGTGCAACATAACCTTAATTTTGCATTAAATTGCATTATAATACATTAACATGCATTATCATTCATAACACGCATTATCATTCATGAGCAATATATAGATTTCAAAATAGGGTATTAATAGAGAATCCATTAAACGTATCGAAATTTTATGTAAGAGAATGCAACTTAACCTCAATTTTGCATTATCATGCATTATAATGCATTAACACGCATTATCATTAATTAGCATGAATTATCATTCTACATCTTCTTCAATCATCAACATTTGATCGTTATCACTATATTTCATCTCAAATCAAACGGCACATTGGCATTGTTTAAAGCCAAATTGAGTCTTAATAGCGATTACAAGCAAAAGATTTGGCAAAAGAGTGCAACATAACCTTAATTTTGCATTAAATTGCATTATAATACATTAACATGCATTATCATTCATAACACGCATTATCATTCATGAGCAATATATAGATTTCAAAATAGGGTATTAATAGAGAATCCATTAAACGTATCGAAATTTTATGTAAGAGAATGCAACTTCACCTCAATTTTGCATTATCATGCATTATAATGCATTAACACGCATTATCATTAATTAGCATGAATTATCATTCTACATCTTCTTCAATCATCAACCTTTGATCGTTATCACTATATTTCATCTCAAATCAAACGGACACATTGGCACTGTTTAGAGTTTTCCAAATTGAGTCTTAATAGCAATTTCAAGCAAAAGATTTGGCAAAAGAGTGCAACATAACCTTAATTTTGCATTAAATTGCATTATAATACATTAACATGCATTATCATTCATAACACGCATTATCATTCATGAGCAATATATAGATTTCAAAATAGGGTATTAATAGAGAATCCATTAAACGTATCGAAATTTTATGTAAGAGAATGCAACATCACCTCAATTTTGCATTATCATGCATTATCATTAATTAGCATGAATTATCATTAATTAGCATGAATTATCAGTCTACATCTTCTTCAATCATCAACCTATAATCGTTATCACTATATTTCATCTCAAATCAAACGGCCACATTGGCATTGTTGAGAGTTTTCCAAATTGAGTCTTAATAGCCATTCCATGCAAAAGATTAGGCAAAAGAGTGCAACATAACCTTAATTTTGCATTAAATTGCATTATAATACATTAACATGCTTTATCATTCATAACACGCATTATCTTTCATGAGCAATATATAGATTTCAAAATAGGGTATTAATAGAGAATCCATTAAACGTATCGAAATTTTATGTAAGAGAATGCAACATCACCTCAATTTCGCATTATCATGCATTATCATTAATTAGCATGAATTATCATTCTACATCTTCTTCAATCATCAACATTTGATCATTATCACTATATTTCATCTCAAATCAAACGGACACATTGGCATTGTTTAGAGTTTTCCAAATTGAGTCTTAATAGCGATTTCAAGCAAAAGATTTGGCAAAAGAGTGCAACATAACCGTAATTTTGCATTAAATTGCATTATAATACATTAACATGCATTATCATTCATAACACGCATTATCTTTCATGAGCAATATATAGATTTCAAAATAGGGTATTAATAGAGAATCCATTAAACGTATCGAAATTTTAGGTAAGATAATGCAACATCAACTCAATTTTGCATTATCATGCATTATAATTCATTAACACGCATTATCATTAATTAGCATGAATTATCATTGCACATCTTCTTCAATCATCAACCTTTGATCGTTAACACTATATTTCATCTCAAATCAAACGGCCACATTGGCATTGTTTAGAGTCAAATTGAGTCTTAATAGCGATTCCAAGCAAAAGATTTGGCAAAAGAGTGCAACATAACCTTAATTTTGCACTAAATTGCATTATAATACATTAACATGCATTATCATTCATAACACGCATTATCATTCATGAGCAATATGTAGATTTCAAAATAGGGTATTAATAGAGAATCCATTAAACGTATCGAAATTTTAGGTAATAGAATGCAACATCACCTCAATTTTGCATTATCATGCATTATAATACATTAACACGTATTATCATTAATTAGCATGAATTATCATTCTACATCTTCTTCAATCATCAACCTTTAATCGTTATCACTATATTTCATCTCAAATCAAACGGCCACATTGGCATTGTTGAGAATTTTTCAAATTGAGTCTTAATAGCGATTCCATGCGAAAGATTAGGCAAAGGAGTGCAACATAACCTTAATTTTGCATTAAATTGCATTATAATACATTAATATGCGTTATAATTCATAACACGCATTATCATTCATGAACAATATATAGATTTCAAAATAGGGTATTAATAGAGAATCCATTAAACGTATCGAAATTTTATGTAAGAGAATGCAACATCACCTCAATTTTGCATTATCATGCATTATAATACATTAACACGCATTATCATTAATTAGCATGAATTATCATTCTACATCTTCTTCAAGCATCAACCTTTGATCGTTATCACTATATTTCATCTCAAATCAAACGGCAACATTGGCATTGTTTAGAGCCAAATTGAGTCTTAATAGCGATTCCAAGCAAAAGATTTGGCAAAAGAGTGCAACATAACCTTAATTTTGCACTAAATTGCATTATAATACATTAACATGCATTATCATTCATAACACGCATAATCTTTCATGAGCGATATATAGATTTCAAAATAGGGTATTAATAGAGAATCCATTAAACGTATCGAAATTTTAGGTAAGATAATGCAACATCAACTCAATTTTGCATTATCATGCATTATAATTCATTAACACGCATTATCATTAATTAGCATGAATTATCAGTCTACATCTTCTTCAATCATCAACCTTTAATCGTTATCACTATATTTCATCTCAAATCAAACGGCCACATTGGCATTATTAAGAGTTTTTCAAATTGAGTCTTAATAGCGATTACATACAAAAGATTAGGCAAAAGAGTGCAACATAACCTTAATTTTGCATTAAATTGCATTATAATACATTAACATGCATTATCATTCATAACACGCATTATCATTCATGAGCAATATATAGATTTCAAAATAGGGTATTAATAGATAATCCATTAAACGTATCGAAATTTTAGGTAAGATAATGCAACATCAACTCAATTTTGCATTATCATGCATTATAATTCATTAACACGCATTATCATTAATTAGCATGAATTATCAGTCTACATCTTCTTCAATCATCAACCTTTAATCGTTATCACTATATTTCATCTCAAATCAAACGGCCACATTGGCATTGTTGAGAGTTTTTCAAATTGAGTCTTAATAGCGATTACATACAAAAGATTAGGCAAAAGAGTGCAACATAACCTTAATTTTGCATTAAATTGCATTATAATACATTAACACGCATTATCATTCATAACACGCATTATCATTCATGAGCAATATATAGATTTCAAAATAGGGTATTAATAGAGAATCCATTAAACGTATCGAAATTTTATGTAAGAGAATGCAACTTAACCTCAATTTTGCATTATCATGCATTATAATGCATTAACACGCATTATCATTAATTAGCATGAATTATCATTCTACATCTTCTTCAATCATCAACATTTGATCGTTATCACTATATTTCATCTCAAATCAAACGGCACATTGGCATTGTTTAAAGCCAAATTGAGTCTTAATAGCGATTACAAGCAAAAGATTTGGCAAAAGAGTGCAACATAACCTTAATTTTGCATTAAATTGCATTATAATACATTAACATGCATTATCATTCATAACACGCATTATCATTCATGAGCAATATATAGATTTCAAAATAGGGTATTAATAGAGAATCCATTAAACGTATCGAAATTTTATGTAAGAGAATGCAACTTCACCTCAATTTTGCATTATCATGCATTATAATTCATTAACACGCATTATCATTAATTAGCATGAATTATCATTCTACATCTTCTTCAATCATCAACCTTTGATCGTTATCACTATATTTCATCTCAAATCAAACGGATACATTGGCACTGTTTAGAGTTTTCCAAATTGAGTCTTAATAGCGATTTCAAGCAAAAGATTTGGCAAAAGAGTGCAACATAACCTTAATTTTGCATTAAATTGCATTATAATACATTAACATGCATTATCATTCATAACACGCATTATCTTTCATGAGCAATATATAGATTTCAAAATAGGGTATTAATAGAGAATCCATTAAACGTATCGAAATTTTAGGTAAGATAATGCAACATCAACTCAATTTTGCATTATCATGCATTATAATTCATTAACACGCATTATCATTAATTAGCATGAATTATCAGTCTACATCTTCTTCAATCATCAACCTTTAATCGTTATCACTATATTTCATCTCAAATCAAACGGCCACATTGGCATTGTTGAGAGTTTTCCAAATTGAGTCTTAATAGCCATTCCATTCAAAAGATTAGGCAAAAGAGTGCAACATAACCTTAATTTTGCATTAAATTGCATTATAATACATTAACATGCATTATCATTCATAACTCGCATTATCTTTCATGAGCAATATATAGATTTCAAAATAGGGTATTAATAGAGAATCCATTAAACGTATCGAAATTTTATGTAAGAGAATGCAACATCACCTCAATTTTGCATTATCATGCATTATATTGCATTAACACGCATTATCATTAATTAGCATGAATTATCATTCTACATCTTCTTCAATCATCAACATTTGATCATTATCACTATATTTCATCTCAAATCAAACGGCCACATTGGCATTGTTGAGAGTTTTCCAAATTGAGTCTTAATAGCCATTCCATGCAAAAGATTAGGCAAAAGAGTGAAACATAACCTTAATTTTGCATTAAATTGCATTATAATACATTAACATGCTTTATCATTCATAACACGCATTATCTTTCATGAGCAATATATAGATTTCAAAATAGGGTATTAATAGAGAATCCATTAAACGTATCGAAATTTTATGTAAGAGAATGCAACATCACCTCAATTTTGCATTATCATGCATTATCATTAATTAGCATGAATTATCAATCTACATCTTCTTCAATCATAAACATTTGATCATTATCACTATATTTCATCTCAAATCAAACGGCCACATTGGCATTGTTGAGAGTTTTCCAAATTGAGTCTTAATAGCCATTCCATGCAAAAGATTAGGCAAAAGAGTGCAACATAACCTTAATTTTTCATTAAATTGCATTATAATACATTAACATGCTTTATCATTCATAACACGCATTATCTTTCATGAGCAATATATAGATTTCAAAATAGGGTATTAATAGAGAATCCATTAAACGTATCGAAATTTTATGTAAGAGAATGCAACATCACCTCAATTTTGCATTATCATGCATTATCATTAATTAGCATGAATTATCATTCTACATCTTCTTCAATCATAAACATTTGATCATTATCACTATATTTCATCTCAAATCAAACGGACACATTGGCATTGTTTAGAGTTTTCCAAATTGAGTCTTAATAGCGATTTCAAGCAAAAAATTTGGCAAAAGAGTGCAACATAACCGTAATTTTGCATTAAATTGCATTATAATACATTAACATGCATTATCATTCATAACACGCATTATCTTTCATGAGCAATATATAGATTTCAAAATAGGGTATTAATAGAGAATCCATTAAACGTATCGAAATTTTAGGTAAGATAATGCAACATCAACTCAATTTTGCATTATCATGCATTATAATTCATTAACACGCATTATCATTAATTTGCATGAATTATCATTCTACATCTTCTTCAATCATCAACCTTTGATCGTTATCACTATATTTTATCTCAAATCAAACGGACACATTGGCATTGTTTAGAGTTTTCCAAATTGAGTCTTAATAGCGATTTCAAGCAAAAGATTTGGCAAAAGAGTGCAACATAACCTTAATTTTGCATTAAATTGCATTATAATACATTAACATGCATTATCATTCATAACACGCATTATCTTTCATGAGCAATATATAGATTTCAAAATAGGGTATTAATAGAGAATCCATTAAACGTATCGAAATTTTAGGTAAGATAATGCAACATCAACTCAATTTTGCATTATCATGCATTATAATTCATTAACAAGCATTATCATTAATTAGCATGAATTATCAGTCTACATCTTCTTCAATCATCAACCTTTAATCGTTATCACTATATTTCATCTCAAATCAAACGGACACATTGGCATTGTTTAGAGTTTTCCAAATTGAGTCTTAATAGCGATTTCAAGCAAAAGATTTGGCAAAAGAGTGCAACATAACCTTAATTTTGCATTAAATTGCATTATAATACATTAACATGCATTATCATTCATAACACGCATTATCTTTCATGAGCAATATATAGATTTCAAAATAGGGTATTAATAGAGAATCCATTAAACGTATCGAAATTTTAGGTAAGATAATGCAACATCAACTCAATTTTGCATTATCATGCATTATAATTCATTAACACGCATTATCATTAATTAGCATGAATTATCATTCCACATCTTCTTCAATCATCAACCTTTGATCGTTAACACTATATTTCATCTCAAATCAAACGGCCACATTGGCATTGTTTAGAGCCAAATTGAGTCTTAATAGCGATTCCAAGCAAAAGATTTGGCAAAAGAGTGCAACATAACCTTAATTTTGCACTAAATTGCATTATAATACATTAACATGCATTATCATTCATAACACGCATTATCATTCATGAGCAATATGTAGATTTCAAAATAGGGTATTAATAGAGAATCCATTAAACGTATCGAAATTTTAGGTAATAGAATGCAACATCACCTCAATTTTGCATTATCATGCATTATAATACATTAACACGTATTATCATTAATTAGCATGAATTATCATTCTACATCTTCTTCAATCATCAACCTTTAATCGTTATCACTATATTTCATATCAAATCAAACGGCCACATTGGCATTGTTGAGAATTTTTCAAATTGAGTCTTAATAGCGATTCCATGCGAAAGATTAGGCAAAGGAGTGCAACATAACCTTAATTTTGCATTAAATTGCATTATAATACATTAATATGCGTTATAATTCATAACACGCATTATCATTCATGAACAATATATAGATTTCAAAATAGGGTATTAATAGAGAATCCATTAAACGTATCGAAATTTTATGTAAGAGAATGCAACATCACCTCAATTTTGCATTATCATGCATTATAATACATTAACACGCATTATCATTAATTAGCATGAATTATCATTCTACATCTTCTTCAAGCATCAACCTTTGATCGTTATCACTATATTTCATCTCAAATCAAACGGCCACATTGGCATTGTTTAGAGCCAAATTGTGTCTTAATAGCGATTCCAAGCAAAAGATTTGGCAAAAGAGTGCAACATAACCTTAATTTTGCACTAAATTGCATTATAATACATTAACATGCATTATCATTCATAACACGCATAATCTTTCATGAGCGATATATAGATTTCAAAATAGGGTATTAATAGAGAATCCATTAAACGTATCGAAATTTTAGGTAAGATAATGCAACATCAACTCAATTTTGCATTATCATGCATTATAATTCATTAACACGCATTATCATTAATTAGCATGAATTATCAGTCTACATCTTCTTCAATCATCAACCTTTAATCGTTATCACTATATTTCATCTCAAATCAAACGGCCACATTGGCATTGTTGAGAGTTTTTCAAATTGAGTCTTAATAGCGATTACATACAAAAGATTAGGCAAAAGAGTGCAACATAACCTTAATTTTGCATTAAATTGCATTATAATACATTAACACGCATTATCATTCATAACACGCATTATCATTCATGAGCAATATATATATTTCAAAATAGGGTATTAATAGAGAATCCATTAAACGTATCGAAATTTTATGTAAGAGAATGCAACTTAACCTCAATTTTGCATTATCATGCATTATAATGCAATAACACGCATTATCATTAATTAGCATGAATTATCATTCTACATCTTCTTCAATCATCAACATTTGATCGTTATCACTATATTTCATCTCAAATCAAACGGCACATTGGCATTGTATAAAGCCAAATTGAGTCTTAATAGCGATTACAAGCAAAAGATTTGGCAAAAGAGTGCAACATAACCTTAATTTTGCATTAAATTGCATTATAATACATTAACATGCATTATCATTCATAACACGCATTATCATTCATGAGCAATATATAGATTTCAAAATAGGGTATTAATAGAGAATCCATTAAACGTATCGAAATTTTATGTAAGAGAATGCAACTTCACCTCAATTTTGCATTATCATGCATTATAATTCATTAACACGCATTATCATTAATTAGCATGAATTATCATTCTACATCTTCTTCAATCATCAACCTTTGATCGTTATCACTATATTTCATCTCAAATCAAACGGATACATTGGCACTGTTTAGAGTTTTCCAAATTGAGTCTTAATAGCGATTTCAAGCAAAAGATTTGGCAAAAGAGTGCAACATAACCTTAATTTTGCATTAAATTGCATTATAATACATTAACATGCATTATCATTCATAACACGCATTATCTTTCATGAGCAATATATAGATTTCAAAATAGGGTATTAATAGAGAATCCATTAAACGTATCGAAATTTTAGGTAAGATAATGCAACATCAACTCAATTTTGCATTATCATGCATTATAATTCATTAACACGCATTATCATTAATTAGCATGAATTATCAGTCTACATCTTCTTCAATCATCAACCTTTAATCGTTATCACTATATTTCATCTCAAATCAAACGGCCACATTGGCATTGTTGAGAGTTTTCCAAATTGAGTCTTAATAGCCATTCCATGCAAAAGATTAGGCAAAAGAGTGCAACATAACCTTAATTTTGCATTAAATTGCATTATAATACATTAACGTGCATTATCATTCATAACTCGCATTATCTTTCATGAGCAATATATAGATTTCAAAATAGGGTATTAATAGAGAATCCATTAAACGTATCGAAATTTTATGTAAGAGAATGCAACATCACCTCAATTTTGCATTATCATGCATTATATTGCATTAACACGCATTATCATTAATTAGCATGAATTATCATTCTACATCTTCTTCAATCATCAACATTTGATCATTATCACTATATTTCATCTCAAATCAAACGGCCACATTGGCATTGTTGAGAGTTTTCCAAATTGAGTCTTAATAGCCATTCCATGCAAAAGATTAGGCAAAAGAGTGAAACATAACCTTAATTTTGCATTAAATTGCATTATAATACATTAACATGCTTTATCATTCATAACACGCATTATCTTTCATGAGCAATATATAGATTTCAAAATAGGGTATTAATAGAGAATCCATTAAACGTATCGAAATTTTATGTAAGAGAATGCAACATCACCTCAATTTTGCATTATCATGCATTATCATTAATTAGCCTGAATTATCATTAATTAGCATGAATTATCAATCTACATCTTCTTCAATCATCAACCTTTAATCGTTATCACTATATTTCATCTCAAATCTAACGGCCACATTGGCATTGTTGAGAGTTTTCCAAATTGAGTCTTAATAGCCATTCCATGCAAAAGATTAGGCAAAAGAGTGCAACATAACCTTAATTTTTCATTAAATTGCATTATAATACATTAACATGCTTTATCATTCATAACACGCATTATCTTTCATGAGCAATATATAGATTTCAAAATAGGGTATTAATAGAGAATCCATTAAACGTATCGAAATTTTATGTAAGAGAATGCAACATCACCTCAATTTTGCATTATCATGCATTATCATTAATTAGCATGAATTATCATTCTACATCTTCTTCAATCATAAACATTTGATCATTATCACTATATTTCATCTCAAATCAAACGGACACATTGGCATTGTTTAGAGTTTTCCAAATTGAGTCTTAATAGCGATTTCAAGCAAAAGATTTGGCAAAAGAGTGCAACATAACCTTAATTTTGCATTAAATTGCATTATAATACATTAACATGCATTATCATTCATAACACGCATTATCTTTCATGAGCAATATATAGATTTCAAAATAGGGTATTAATAGAGAATCCATTAAACGTATCGAAATTTTAGGTAAGATAATGCAACATCAACTCAATTTTGCATTATCATGCATTATAATTTATTAACACGCATTATCATTAATTTGCATGAATTATCATTCTACATCTTCTTCAATCATCAACATTTGATCGTTATCACTATATTTCATCTCAAATCAAACGGACACATTGGCATTGTTTAGAGTTTTCCAAATTGAGTCTTAATAGCGATTTCAAGCAAAAGATTTGTCAAAAGAGTGCAACATAACCTTAATTTTGCATTAAATTGCATTATAATACATTAACATGCATTATCATTCATAACACGCATTATCTTTCATGAGCAATATATAGATTTCAAAATAGGGTATTAATAGAGAATCCATTAAACGTATCGAAATTTTAGGTAAGATAATGCAACATCAACTCAATTTTGCATTATCATGCATTATAATTCATTAACACGCATTATCATTAATTAGCATGAATTATCAGTCTACATCTTCTTCAATCATCAACCTTTAATCGTTATCACTATATTTCATCTCAAATCAAACGGACACATTGGCATTGTTTAGAGTTTTCCAAATTGAGTCTTAATAGCGATTTCAAGCAAAAGATTTGGCAAAAGAGTGCAACATAACCTTAATTTTGCATTAAATTGCATTATAATACATTAACATGCATTATCATTCATAACACGCATTATCTTTCATGAGCAATATATAGATTTCAAAATAGGGTATTAATAGAGAATCCATTAAACGTATCGAAATTTTAGGTAAGATAATGCAACATCAACTCAATTTTGCATTATCATGCATTATAATTCATTAACACGCATTATCATTAATTAGCATGAATTATCAGTCTACATCTTCTTCAATCATCAACCTTTAATCGTTATCACTATATTTCATCTCAAATCAAACGGCCACATTGGCATTGTCGAGAGTTTTCCAAATTGAGTCTTAATAGCCATTCCATGCAAAAGATTAGGCAAAAGAGTGCAACATAACCTTAATTTTGCATTAAATTGCATTATAATACATTAACATGCTTTATCATTCATAACACGCATTATCTTTCATGAGCAATATATAGATTTCAAAATAGGGTATTAATAGAGAATCCATTAAACGTATCGAAATTTTATGTAAGAGAATGCAACATCACCTCAATTTTGCATTATCATGCATTATCATTAATTAGCATGAATTATCATTCTACATCTTCTTCAATCATCAACATTTGATCATTATCACTATATTTCATCTCAAATCAAACGGACACATTGGCATTGTTTAGAGTTTTTCAAATTGAGTCTTAATAGCGATTTCAAGCAAAAGATTTGGCAAAAGAGTGCAACATAACCTTAATTTTGCATTAAATTGCATTATAATACATTAACATGCATTATCATTCATAACACGCATTATCATTCATGAGCAATATATAGATTTCAAAATAGGGTATTAATAGATAATCCATTAAATGTATCGAAATTTTAGGTAAGAGAATGCAACTTCAACTCAATTTTGCATTATCATGCATTATAATACATTAACACGCATTATCATTAATTAGCATGAATTATCATTCCACATCTTCTTCAATCATCAACCTTTGATCGTAAACACTATATTTCATCTCAAATCAAACGGCCACATTGGCATTGTTTAGAGCCAAATTGAGTCTTAATAGCGATTCCAAGCAAAAGATTTGGCAAAAGAGTGCAACATAACCTTAATTTTGCACTAAATTGCATTATAATACATTAACATGCATTATCATTCATAACACGCATTATCATTCATGAGCAATATATAGATTTCAAAATAGGGTATTAATAGAGAATCCATTAAACGTATCGAAATTTTAGGTAATAGAATGCAACATCACCTTAATTTTGCATTATCATGCATTATAATACATTAACACGTATTATCATTAATTAGCATGAATTATCATTCTACATCTTCTTCAATCATCAACCTTTAATCGTTATCACTATATTTCATCTCAAATCAAACGGCCACATTGGCATTGTTGAGAATTTTTCAAATTGAGTCTTAATAGCGATTCCATGCAAAATATTAGGCAAAGGAGTGCAACATAACCTTAATTTTGCATTAAATTGCATTATAATACATTAACATGCGTTATAATTCATAACACGCATTATCATTCATGAACAATATATAGATTTCAAAATAGGGTATTAATAGAGAATCCATTAAACGTATCGAAATTTTATGTAAGAGAATGCAACATCACCTCAATTTTGCATTATCATGCATTATAATACATTAACACGCATTATCATTAATTAGCATGAATTATCATTCTACATCTTCTTCAAGCATCAACCTTTGATCGTTATCACTATATTTCATCTCAAATCAAACGGCCACATTGGCATTGTTTAGAGCCAAATTGAGTCTTAATAGCGATTCCAAGCAAAAGATTTGGCAAAAGAGTGCAACATAACCTTAATTTTGCACTAAATTGCATTATAATACATTAACATGCATTATCATTCATAACAGGCATTATCTTTCATGAGCAATATATAGATTTCAAAATAGGGTATTAATAGAGAATCCATTAAATATATCTAATTTTAGGTAAGATAATGCAACATCAACTCAATTTTGCATTATTATGCATTATAATTCATTAACACGCATTATCATTATTTAGCATGAATTATCATTCTACATCTTCTTCAATCATCAACCTTTAATCGTTATCACTATATTTCATCTCAAATCAAACGGCCACATTGGCATTGTTAAGAGTTTTTCAAATTGAGTCTTACTAGCGATTACATACAAAAGATTAGGCAAAAGAGTGCAACATAACCTTAATTTTGCATTAAATTGCATTATAATACATTAACATGCATTATCATTCATAACACGCATTATCATTCATGAGCAATATATAGATTTCAAAATAGGGTATTAATAGAGAATCCATTAAACGTATCGAAATTTTATGTAAGAGAATGCAACTTAACCTCAATTTTGCATTATCATGCATTATAATGCATTAACACGCATTATCATTAATTAGCATGAATTATCATTCTACATCTTCTTCAATCATCAACATTTGATCGTTATCACTATATTTCATCTCAAATCAAACGGCACATTGGCATTGTTTAAAGCCAAATTTAGTCTTAATAGCGATTACAAGCAAAAGATTTGGCAAAAGAGTGCAACATAACCTTAATTTTGCATTAAATTGCATTATAATACATTAACATGCATTATCATTCATAACACGCATTATCATTCATGAGCAATATATAGATTTCAAAATAGGGTATTAATAGAGAATCCATTAAACGTATCGAAATTTTATGTAAGAGAATGCAACTTCACCTCAATTTTGCATTATCATGCATTATAATGCATTAACACGCATTATCATTAATTAGCATGAATTATCATTCTACATCTTCTTCAATCATCAACCTTTGATCGTTATCACTATATTTCATCTCAAATCAAACGGACACATTGGCACTGTTTAGAGTTTTCCAAATTGAGTCTTAATAGCGATTTCAAGCAAAAGATTTGGCAAAAGAGTGCAACATAACCTTAATTTTGCATTAAATTGCATTATAATACATTAACATGCGTTATAATTCATAACACGCATTATCATTCATGAACAATATATAGATTTCAAAATAGGGTATTAATAGAGAATCCATTAAACGTATCGAAATTTTATGTAAGAGAATGCAACATCACCTCAATTTTGCATTATCATGCATTATAATACATTAACACGCATTATCATTAATTAGCATGAATTATCATTCTACATCTTCTTCAAGCATCAACCTTTGATCGTTATCACTATATTTCATCTCAAATCAAACGGCCACATTGGCATTGTTTAGAGCCAAATTGAGTCTTAATAGCGATTCCAAGCAAAAGATTTGGCAAAAGAGTGCAACATAACCTTAATTTTGCACTAAATTGCATTATAATACATTAACATGCATTATCATTCATAACAGGCATTATCTTTCATGAGCAATATATAGATTTCAAAATAGGGTATTAATAGAGAATCCATTAAATGTATCTAATTTTAGGTAAGATAATGCAACATCAACTCAATTTTGCATTATTATGCATTATAATTCATTAACACGCATTATCATTATTTAGCATGAATTATCATTCTACATCTTCTTCAATCATCAACCTTTAATCGTTATCACTATATTTCATCTCAAATCAAACGGCCACATTGGCATTGTTAAGAGTTTTTCAAATTGAGTCTTAATAGCGATTACATACAAAAGATTAGGCAAAAGAGTGCAACATAACCTTAATTTTGCATTAAATTGCATTATAATACATTAACATGCATTATCATTCATAACACGCATTATCATTCATGAGCAATATATAGATTTCAAAATAGGGTATTAATAGAGAATCCATTAAACGTATCGAAATTTTATGTAAGAGAATGCAACTTAACCTCAATTTTGCATTATCATGCATTATAATGCATTAACACGCATTATCATTAATTAGCATGAATTATCATTCTACATCTTCTTCAATCATCAACATTTGATCGTTATCACTATATTTCATCTCAAATCAAACGGCACATTGGCATTGTTTAAAGCCAAATTGAGTCTTAATAGCGATTACAAGCAAAAGATTTGGCAAAAGAGTGCAACATAACCTTAATTTTGCATTAAATTGCATTATAATACATTAACATGCATTATCATTCATAACACGCATTATCATTCATGAGCAATATATAGATTTCAAAATAGTGTATTAATAGAGAATCCATTAAACGTATCGAAATTTTATGTAAGAGAATGCAACTTCACCTCAATTTTGCATTATCATGCATTATAATGCATTAACACGCATTATCATTAATTAGCATGAATTATCATTCTACATCTTCTTCAATCATCAACCTTTGATCGTTATCACTATATTTCATCTCAAATCAAACGGACACATTGGCACTGTTTAGAGTTTTCCAAATTGAGTCTTAATAGCGATTTCAAGCAAAAGATTTGGCAAAAGAGTGCAACATAACCTTAATTTTGCATTAAATTGCATTATAATACATTAACATGCGTTATAATTCATAACACGCATTATCATTCATGAACAATATATAGATTTCAAAATAGGGTATTAATAGAGAATCCATTAAACGTATCGAAATTTTATGTAAGAGAATGCAACATCACCTCAATTTTGCATTATCATGCATTATAATACATTAACACGCATTATCATTAATTAGCATGAATTATCATTCTACATCTTCTTCAAGCATCAACCTTTGATCGTTATCACTATATTTCATCTCAAATCAAACGGCCACATTGGCATTGTTTAGAGCCAAATTGAGTCTTAATAGCGATTCCAAGCAAAAGATTTGGCAAAAGAGTGCAACATAACCTTAATTTTGCACTAAATTGCATTATAATACATTAACATGCATTATCATTCATAACAGGCATTATCTTTCATGAGCAATATATAGATTTCAAAATAGGGTATTAATAGAGAATCCATTAAATGTATCTAATTTTAGGTAAGATAATGCAACATCAACTCAATTTTGCATTATTATGCATTATAATTCATTAACACGCATTATCATTATTTAGCATGAATTATCATTCTACATCTTCTTCAATCATCAACCTTTAATCGTTATCACTATATTTCATCTCAAATCAAACGGCCACATTGTCATTGTTAAGAGTTTTTCAAATTGAGTCTTAATAGCGATTACATACAAAAGATTAGGCAAAAGAGTGCAACATAACCTTAATTTTGCATTAAATTGCATTATAATACATTAACATGCATTATCATTCATAACACGCATTATCATTCATGAGCAATATATAGATTTCAAAATAGGGTATTAATAGAGAATCCATTAAACGTATCGAAATTTTATGTAAGAGAATGCAACTTAACCTCAATTTTGCATTATCATGCATTATAATGCATTAACACGCATTATCATTAATTAGCATGAATTATCATTCTACATCTTCTTCAATCATCAACATTTGATCGTTATCACTATATTTCATCTCAAATCAAACGGCACATTGGCATTGTTTAAAGCCAAATTGAGTCTTAATAGCGATTACAAGCAAAAGATTTGGCAAAAGAGTGCAACATAACCTTAATTTTGCATTAAATTGCATTATAATACATTAACATGCATTATCATTCATAACACGCATTATCATTCATGAGCAATATATAGATTTCAAAATAGGGTATTAATAGAGAATCCATTAAACGTATCGAAATTTTATGTAAGAGAATGCAACTTCACCTCAATTTTGCATTATCATGCATTATAATGCATTAATACGCATTATCATTAATTAGCATGAATTATCATTCTACATCTTCTTCAATCATCAACCTTTGATCGTTATCACTATATTTCATCTCAAATCAAACGGACACATTGGCACTGTTTAGAGTTTTCCAAATTGAGTCTTAATAGCGATTTCAAGCAAAAGATTTGGCAAAAGAGTGCAACATAACCTTAATTTTGCATTAAATTGCATTATAATACATTAACATGCGTTATAATTCATAACACGCATTATCATTCATGAACAATATATAGATTTCAAAATAGGGTATTAATAGAGAATCCATTAAACGTATCGAAATTTTATGTAAGAGAATGCAACATCACCTCAATTTTGCATTATCATGCATTATAATACATTAACACGCATTATCATTAATTAGCATGAATTATCATTCTACATCTTCTTCAAGCATCAACCTTTGATCGTTATCACTATATTTCATCTCAAATCAAACGGCCACATTGGCATTGTTTAGAGCCAAATTGAGTCTTAATAGCGATTCCAAGCAAAAGATTTGGCAAAAGAGTGCAACATAACCTTAATTTTGCACTAAATTGCATTATAATACATTAACATGCATTATCATTCATAACAGGCATTATCTTTCATGAGCAATATATAGATTTCAAAATAGGGTATTAATAGAGAATCCATTAAATGTATCTAATTTTAGGTAAGATAATGCAACATCAACTCAATTTTGCATTATTATGTATTATAATTCATTAACACGCATTATCATTATTTAGCATGAATTATCATTCTACATCTTCTTCAATCATCAACCTTTAATCGTTATCACTATATTTCATCTCAAATCAAACGGCCACATTGACATTGTTAAGAGTTTTTCAAATTGAGTCTTAATAGCGATTACATACAAAAGATTAGGCAAAAGAGTGCAACATAACCTTAATTTTGCATTAAATTGCATTATAATACATTAACATGCATTATCATTCATAACACGCATTATCATTCATGAGCAATATATAGATTTCAAAATAGGGTATTAATAGAGAATCCATTAAACGTATCGAAATTTTATGTAAGAGAATGCAACTTAACCTCAATTTTGCATTATCATGCATTATAATGCATTAACACGCATTATCATTAATTAGCATGAATTATCATTCTACATCTTCTTCAATCATCAACATTTGATCGTTATCACTATATTTCATCTCAAATCAAACGGCACATTGGCATTGTTTAAAGCAAAATTGAGTCTTAATAGCGATTACAAGCAAAAGATTTGGCAAAAGAGTGCAACATAACCTTAATTTTGCATTAAATTGCATTATAATACATTAACATGCATTATCATTCATAACACGCATTATCATTCATGAGCAATATATAGATTTCAAAATAGGGTATTAATAGAGAATCCATTAAACGTATCGAAATTTTATGTAAGAGAATGCAACTTCACCTCAATTTTGCATTATCATGCATTATAATGCATTAACACGCATTATCATTAATTAGCATGAATTATCATTCTACATCTTCTTCAATCATCAACCTTTGATCGTTATCACTATATTTCATCTCAAATCAAACGGACACATTGGCACTGTTTAGAGTTTTCCAAATTGAGTCTTAATAGCGATTTCAAGCAAAAGATTTGGCAAAAGAGTGCAACATAACCTTAATTTTGCATTAAATTGCATTATAATACATTAACATGCATTATCATTCATAACACGCATTATCTTTCATGAGCAATATATAGATTTCAAAATAGGGTATTAATAGAGAATCCATTAAACGTATCGAAATTTTAGGTAATAGAATGCAACTTCACCTCAATTTTGCATTATCATGCATTATAATACATTAACACGCATTATCATTAATTAGCATGAATTATCATTCCACATCTTCTTCAATCATCAACCTTTGATCGTAAACACTATATTTCATCTCAAATCAAACGGCCACATTGGCATTGTTTAGAGCCAAATTGAGTCTTAATAGCGATTCCAAGCAAAAGATTTGGCAAAAGAGTGCAACATAACCTTAATTTTGCACTAAATTGCATTATAATACATTAACATGCATTATCATTCATAACACGCATTATCATTCATGAGCAATATATAGATTTCAAAATAGGGTATTAATAGAGAATCCATTAAACGTATCGAAATTTTAGGTAATAGAATGCAACATCACCTCAATTTTGCATTATCATGCATTATAATACATTAACACGTATTATCATTAATTAGCATGAATTATCATTCTACATCTTCTTCAATCATCAACCTTTAATCGTTATCACTATATTTCATCTCAAATCAAACGGCCACATTGGCATTGTTGAGAATTTTTCAAATTGAGTCTTAATAGCGATTCCATGCAAAATATTAGGCAAAGGAGTGCAACATAACCTTAATTTTGCATTAAATTGCATTATAATACATTAACATGCGTTATAATTCATAACACGCATTATCATTCATGAACAATATATAGATTTCAAAATAGGGTATTAATAGAGAATCCATTAAACGTATCGAAATTTTATGTAAGAGAATGCAACATCACCTCAATTTTGCATTATCATGCATTATAATACATTAACACGCATTATCATTAATTAGCATGAATTATCATTCTACATCTTCTTCAAGCATCAACCTTTGATCGTTATCACTATATTTCATCTCAAATCAAACGGCCACATTGGCATTGTTTAGAGCCAAATTGAGTCTTAATAGCGATTCCAAGCAAAAGATTTGGCAAAAGAGTGCAACATAACCTTAATTTTGCACTAAATTGCATTATAATACATTAACATGCATTATCATTCATAACAGGCATTATCTTTCATGAGCAATATATAGATTTCAAAATAGGGTATTAATAGAGAATCCATTAAATGTATCTAATTTTAGGTAAGATAATGCAACATCAACTCAATTTTGCATTATTATGCATTATAATTCATTAACACGCATTATCATTATTTAGCATGAATTATCATTCTACATCTTCTTCAATCATCAACCTTTAATCGTTATCACTATATTTCATCTCAAATCAAACGGCCACATTGGCATTGTTAAGAGTTTTTCAAATTGAGTCTTAATAGCGATTACATACAAAAGATTAGGCAAAAGAGTGCAACATAACCTTAATTTTGCATTAAATTGCATTATAATACATTAACATGCATTATCATTCATAACACGCATTATCATTCATGAGCAATATATAGATTTCAAAATAGGGTATTAATAGTGAATCCATTAAACGTATCGAAATTTTATGTAAGAGAATGCAACTTAACCTCAATTTTGCATTATCATGCATTATAATGCATTAACACGCATTATCATTAATTAGCATGAATTATCATTCTACATCTTCTTCAATCATCAACATTTGATCGTTATCACTATATTTCATCTCAAATCAAACGGCACATTGGCATTGTTTAAAGCCAAATTGAGTCTTAATAGCGATTACAAGCAAAAGATTTGGCAAAAGAGTGCAACATAACCTTAATTTTGCATTAAATTGCATTATAATACATTAACATGCATTATCATTCATAACACGCATTATCATTCATGAGCAATATATAGATTTCAAAATAGGGTATTAATAGAGAATCCATTAAACGTATCGAAATTTTATGTAAGAGAATGCAACTTCACCTCAATTTTGCAATATCATGCATTATAATGCATTAACACGCATTATCATTAATTAGCATGAATTATCATTCTACATCTTCTTCAATCATCAACCTTTGATCGTTATCACTATATTTCATCTCAAATCAAACGGACACATTGGCACTGTTTAGAGTTTTCCAAATTGAGTCTTAATAGCGATTTCAAGCAAAAGATTTGGCAAAAGAGTGCAACATAACCTTAATTTTGCATTAAATTGCATTATAATACATTAACATGCGTTATAATTCATAACACGCATTATCATTCATGAACAATATATAGATTTCAAAATAGGGTATTAATAGAGAATCCATTAAACGTATCGAAATTTTATGTAAGAGAATGCAACATCACCTCAATTTTGCATTATCATGCATTATAATACATTAACACGCATTATCATTAATTAGCATGAATTATCATTCTACATCTTCTTCAAGCATCAACCTTTGATCGTTATCACTATATTTCATCTCAAATCAAACGGCCACATTGGCATTGTTTAGAGCCAAATTGAGTTTTAATAGCGATTCCAAGCAAAAGATTTGGCAAAAGAGTGCAACATAACCTTAATTTTGCACTAAATTGCATTATAATACATTAACATGCATTATCATTCATAACAGGCATTATCTTTCATGAGCAATATATAGATTTCAAAATAGGGTATTAATAGAGAATCCATTAAATGTATCTAATTTTAGGTAAGATAATGCAACATCAACTCAATTTTGCATTATTATGTATTATAATTCATTAACACGCATTATCATTATTTAGCATGAATTATCATTCTACATCTTCTTCAATCATCAACCTTTAATCGTTATCACTATATTTCATCTCAAATCAAACGGCCACATTGGCATTGTTAAGAGTTTTTCAAATTGAGTCTTAATAGCGATTACATACAAAAGATTAGGCAAAAGAGTGCAACATAACCTTAATTTTGCATTAAATTGCATTATAATACATTAACATGCATTATCATTCATAACACGCATTATCATTCATGAGCAATATATAGATTTCAAAATAGGGTATTAATAGAGAATCCATTAAACGTATCGAAATTTTATGTAAGAGAATGCAACTTAACCTCAATTTTGCATTATTATGCATTATAATGCATTAACACGCATTATCATTAATTAGCATGAATTATCATTCTACATCTTCTTCAATCATCAACATTTGATCGTTATCACTATATTTCATCTCAAATCAAACGGCCACATTGGCATTGTTGAGAGTTTTCCAAATTGAGTCTTAATAGCCATTCCATGCAAAATATTAGGCAAAAGAGTGCAACATAACCTTAATTTTGCATTAAATTGCATTATAATACATTAACATGCATTATCATTCATAACACGCATTATCATTCATGAGCAATATATAGATTTCAAAATAGGGTATTAATAGAGAATCCATTAAACGTATCGAAATTTTATGTAAGAGAATGCAACTTCACCTCAATTTTGCATTATCATGCATTATAATGCATTAACACGCATTATCATTAATTAGCATGAATTATCATTCTACATCTTCTTCAATCATCAACCTTTGATCGTTATCACTATATTTCATCTCAAATCAAACGGACACATTGGCACTGTTTAGAGTTTTCCAAATTGAGTCTTAATAGCGATTTCAAGCAAAAGATTTGGCAAAAGAGTGCAACATAACCTTAATTTTGCATTAAATTGCATTATAATACATTAACATGCATTATCATTCATAACACGCATTATCTTTCATGAGCAATATATAGATTTCAAAATAGGGTATTAATAGAGAATCCATTAAACGTATCGAAATTTTAGGTAAGATAATGCAACATCAACTCAATTTTGCATTATCATGCATTATAATTCATTAACACGCATTATCATTAATTAGCATGAATTATCAGTCTACATCTTCTTCAATCATCAACCTTTAATCGTTATCACTATATTTCATCTCAAATCAAACGGACACATTGGCATTGTTTAGAGTTTTCCAAATTGAGTCTTAATAGCGATTTCAAGCAAAAGATTTGGCAAAAGAGTGCAACATAACCTTAATTTTGCATTAAATTGCATTATAATACATTAACATGCATTATCATTCATAACACGCATTATCTTTCATGAGCAATATATAGATTTCAAAATAGGGTATTAATAGAGAATCCATTAAACGTATCGAAATTTTAGGTAAGATAATGCAACATCAACTCAATTTTGCATTATCATGCATTATAATTCATTAACACGCATTATCATTAATTAGCATGAATTATCAGTCTACATCTTCTTCAATCATCAACCTTTAATCGTTATCACTATATTTCATCTCAAATCAAACGGCCACATTGGCATTGTCGAGAGTTTTCCAAATTGAGTCTTAATAGCCATTCCATGCAAAAGATTAGGCAAAAGAGTGCAACATAACCTTAATTTTGCATTAAATTGCATTATAATACATTAACATGCATTATCATTCATAACACGCATTATCTTTCATGAGCAATATATAGATTTCAAAATAGGGTATTAATAGAGAATCCATTAAACGTATCGAAATTTTAGGTAAGATAATGCAACATCAACTCAATTTTGCATTATCATGCATTATAATTCATTAACACGCATTATCATTAATTAGCATGAATTATCAGTCTACATCTTCTTCAATCATCAACCTTTAATCGTTATCACTATATTTCATCTCAAATCAAACGGCCACATTGGCATTGTCGAGAGTTTTCCAAATTGAGTCTTAATAGCCATTCCATGCAAAAGATTAGGCAAAAGAGTGCAACATAACCTTAATTTTGCATTAAATTGCATTATAATACATTAACATGCTTTATCATTCATAACACGCATTATCTTTCATGAGCAATATATAGATTTCAAAATAGGGTATTAATAGAGAATCCATTAAACGTATCGAAATTTTATGTAAGAGAATGCAACATCACCTCAATTTTGCATTATCATGCATTATCATTAATTAGCATGAATTATCATTTTACATCTTCTTCAATCATCAACATTTGATCATTATCACTATATTTCATCTCAAATCAAACGGACACATTGGCATTGTTTAGAGTTTTCCAAATTGAGTCTTAATAGCGATTTCAAGCAAAAGATTTGGCAAAAGAGTGCAACATAACCTTAATTTTGCATTAAATTGCATTATAATACATTAACATGCATTATCATTCATAACACGCATTATCTTTCATGAGCAATATATAGATTTCAAAATAGGGTATTAATAGAGAATCCATTAAACGTATCGAAATTTTAGGTAAGATAATGCAACATCAACTCAATTTTGTATTATCATGCATTATAATTCATTAACACGCATTATCATTAATTAGCATGAATTATCATTCTACATCTTCTTCAATCATCAACTTTTGATCGTTATCACTATATTTCATCTCAAATCAAACGGCCACATTGGCATTGTTTAGAGCCAAATTGAGTCTTAATAGCGATTCCAAGCAAAAGATTGGCAAAAATGTGCAACATAACCTTAATTTTGCATTAAATTGCATTATAATACATTAATATGCATTATCATTCATAACACGCATTATCATTCATGAGCAATATATAGATTTCAAAATAGGGTATTAATAGATAATCCATTAAACGTATCGAAATTTTAGGTAAGAGAATGCAACTTCACCTCAATTTTGCATTATCATGCATTATAATACATTAACACGCATTATCATTAATTAGCATGAATTATCATTCCACATCTTCTTCAATCATCAACCTTTGATCGTAAACACTATATTTCATCTCAAATCAAACGGCCACATTGGCATTGTTTAGAGCCAAATTGAGTCTTAATAGCGATTCCAAGCAAAAGATTTGGCAAAAGAGTGCAACATAACCTTAATTTTGCACTAAATTGCATTATAATACATTAACATGCATTATCATTCATAACACGCATTATCATTCATGAGCAATATATAGATTTCAAAATAGGGTATTAATAGAGAATCCATTAAACGTATCGAAATTTTAGGTAATAGAATGCAACATCACCTCAATTTTGCATTATCATGCATTATAATACATTAACACGTATTATCATTAATTAGCATGAATTATCATTCTACATCTTCTTCAATCATCAACCTTTAATCGTTATCACTATATTTCATCTCAAATCAAACGGCCACATTGGCATTGTTGAGAATTTTTCAAATTGAGTCTTAATAGCGATTCCATGCAAAATATTAGGCAAAGGAGTGCAACATAACCTTAATTTTGCATTAAATTGCATTATAATACATTAACATGCGTTATAATTCATAACACGCATTATCATTCATGAACAATATATAGATTTCAAAATAGGGTATTAATAGAGAATCCATTAAACGTATCGAAATTTTATGTAAGAGAATGCAACATCACCTCAATTTTGCATTATCATGCATTATAATACATTAACACGCATTATCATTAATTAGCATGAATTATCATTCTACATCTTCTTCAAGCATCAACCTTTGATCGTTATCACTATATTTCATCTCAAATCAAACGGCCACATTGGCATTGTTTAGAGCCAAATTGAGTCTTAATAGCAATTCCAAGCAAAAGATTTGGCAAAAGAGTGCAACATAACCTTAATTTTGCACTAAATTGCATTATAATACATTAACATGCATTATCATTCATAACAGGCATTATCTTTCATGAGCAATATATAGATTTCAAAATAGGGTATTAATAGAGAATCCATTAAATGTATCTAATTTTAGGTAAGATAATGCAACATCAACTCAATTTTGCATTATTATGCATTATAATTCATTAACACGCATTATCATTATTTAGCATGAATTATCATTCTACAACTTCTTCAATCATCAACCTTTAATCGTTATCACTATATTTCATCTCAAATCAAACGGCCGCATTGACATTGTTAAGAGTTTTTCAAATTGAGTCTTAATAGCGATTACATACAAAAGATTAGGCAAAAGAGTGCAACATAACCTTAATTTTGCATTAAATTGCATTATAATACATTAACATGCATTATCATTCATAACACGCATTATCATTCATGAGCAATATATAGATTTCAAAATAGGGTATTAATAGAGAATCCATTAAACGTATCGAAATTTTATGTAAGAGAATGCAACTTAACCTCAATTTTGCATTATCATGCATTATAATGCATTAACACGCATTATCATTAATTAGCATGAATTATCATTCTACATCTTCTTCAATCATCAACATTTGATCGTTATCACTATATTTCATCTCAAATCAAACGGCACATTGGCATTGTTTAAAGCCAAATTGAGTCTTAATAGCGATTACAAGCAAAAGATTTGGCAAAAGAGTGCAACATAACCTTAATTTTGCATTAAATTGCAATATAATACATTAACATGCATTATCATTCATAACACGCATTATCATTCATGAGCAATATATAGATTTCAAAATAGGGTATTAATAGAGAATCCATTAAACGTATCGAAATTTTATGTAAGAGAATGCAACTTCACCTCAATTTTGCATTATCATGCATTATAATGCATTAACACGCATTATCATTAATTAGCATGAATTATCATTCTACATCTTCTTCAATCATCAACCTTTGATCGTTATCACTATATTTCATCTCAAATCAAACGGACACATTGGCACTGTTTAGAGTTTTCCAAATTGAGTCTTAATAGCGATTTCAAGCAAAAGATTTGGCAAAAGAGTGCAACATAACCTTAATTTTGCATTAAATTGCATTATAATACATTAACATGCATTATCATTCATAACACGCATTATCTTTCATGAGCAATATATAGATTTCAAAATAGGGTATTAATAGAGAATCCATTAAACGTATCGAAATTTTAGGTAAGATAATGCAACATCAACTCAATTTTGCATTATCATGCATTATAATTCATTAACACGCATTATCATTAATTAGCATGAATTATCAGTCTACATCTTCTTCAATCATCAACCTTTAATCGTTATCACTATATTTCATCTCAAATCAAACGGCCACATTGGCATTGTCGAGAGTTTTCCAAATTGAGTCTTAATAGCCATTCCATGCAAAAGATTAGGCAAAAGAGTGCAACATAACCTTAATTTTGCATTAAATTGCATTATAATACATTAACATGCTTTATCATTCATAACACGCATTATCTTTCATGAGCAATATATAGATTTCAAAATAGGGTATTAATAGAGAATCCATTAAACGTATCGAAATTTTATGTAAGAGAATGCAACATCACCTCAATTTTGCATTATCATGCATTATCATTAATTAGCATGAATTATCATTCTACATCTTCTTCAATCATCAACATTTGATCATTATCACTTTATTTCATCTCAAATCAAACGGACACATTGGCATTGTTTAGAGTTTTTCAAATTGAGTCTTAATAGCGATTTCAAGCAAAAGATTTGGCAAAAGAGTGCAACATAACCTTAATTTTGTATTAAATTGCATTATAATACATTAACATGCATTATCATTCATAACACGCATTATCATTCATGAGCAATATATAGATTTCAAAATAGGGTATTAATAGATAATCCATTAAACGTATCGAAATTTTAGGTAAGAGAATGCAACTTCACCTCAATTTTGCATTATCATGCATTATAATACATTAACACGCATTATCATTAATTAGCATGAATTATCATTCCACATCTTCTTCAATCATCAACCTTTGATCGTAAACACTATATTTCATCTCAAATCAAACGGCCACATTGGCATTGTTTAGAGCCAAATTGAGTCTTAATAGCGATTCCAAGCAAAAGATTTGGCAAAAGAGTGCAACATAACCTTAATTTTGCACTAAATTGCATTATAATACATTAACATGCATTATCATTCATAACACGCATTATCATTCATGAGCAATATATAGATTTCAAAATAGGGTATTAATAGAGAATCCATTAAACGTATCGAAATTTTAGGTAATAGAATGCAACATCACCTCAATTTTGCATTATCATGCATTATAATACATTAACACGTATTATCATTAATTAGCATGAATTATCATTCTACATCTTCTTCAATCATCAACCTTTAATCGTTATCACTATATTTCATCTCAAATCAAACGGCCACATTGGCATTGTTGAGAATTTTTCAAATTGAGTCTTAATAGCGATTCCATGCAAAATATTAGGCAAAGGAGTGCAACATAACCTTAATTTTGCATTAAATTGCATTATAATACATTAACATGCGTTATAATTCATAACACGCATTATCATTCATGAACAATATATAGATTTCAAAATAGGGTTAATAGAGAATCCATTAAACGTATCGAAATTTTATGTAAGAGAATGCAACTTAACCTCAATTTTGCATTATCATGCATTATAATGCATTAACACGCATTATCATTAATTAGCATGAATTATCATTCTACATCTTCTTCAATCATCAACATTTGATCGTTATCACTATATTTCATCTCAAATCAAACGGCACATTGGCATTGTTTAAAGCCAAATTGAGTCTTAATAGCGATTACAAGCAAAAGATTTGGCAAAAGAGTGCAACATAACCTTAATTTTGCATTAAATTGCATTATAATACATTAACATGCATTATCATTCATAACACGCATTATCATTCATGAGCAATATATAGATTTCAAAATAGGGTATTAATAGAGAATCCATTAAACGTATCGAAATTTTATGTAAGAGAATGCAACTTCACCTCAATTTTGCATTATCATGCATTATAATGCATTAACACGCATTATCATTAATTAGCATGAATTATCATTCTACATCTTCTTCAATCATCAACCTTTGATCGTTATCACTATATTTCATCTCAAATCAAACGGACACATTGGCACTGTTTAGAGTTTTCCAAATTGAGTCTTAATAGCGATTTCAAGCAAAAGATTTGGCAAAAGAGTGCAACATAACCTTAATTTTGCATTAAATTGCATTATAATACATTAACATGCATTATCATTCATAACACGCATTATCTTTCATGAGCAATATATAGATTTCAAAATAGGGTATTAATAGAGAATCCATTAAACGTATCGAAATTTTAGGTAATAGAATGCAACTTCACCTCAATTTTGCATTATCATGCATTATAATACATTAACACGCATTATCATTAATTAGCATGAATTATCATTCCACATCTTCTTCAATCATCAACCTTTGATCGTAAACACTATATTTCATCTCAAATCAAACGGCCACATTGGCATTGTTTAGAGCCAAATTGAGTCTTAATAGCGATTCCAAGCAAAAGATTTGGCAAAAGAGTGCAACATAACCTTAATTTTGCACTAAATTGCATTATAATACATTAACATGCATTATCATTCATAACACGCATTATCATTCATGAGCAATATATAGATTTCAAAATAGGGTATTAATAGAGAATCCATTAAACGTATCGAAATTTTGGGTAATAGAATGCAACATCACCTCAATTTTGCATTATCATGCATTATAATACATTAACACGTATTATCATTAATTAGCATGAATTATCATTCTACATCTTCTTCAATCATCAACCTTTAATCGTTATTACTATATTTCATCTCAAATCAAACGGCCACATTGGCATTGTTGAGAATTTTTCAAATTGAGTCTTAATAGCGATTCCATGCAAAATATTAGGCAAAGGAGTGCAACATAACCTTAATTTTGCATTAAATTGCATTATAATACATTAACATGCGTTATAATTCATAACACGCATTATCATTCATGAACAATATATAGATTTCAAAATAGGGTATTAATAGAGAATCCATTAAACGTATCGAAATTTTATGTAAGAGAATGCAACATCACCTCAATTTTGCATTATCATGCATTATAATACATTAACACGCATTATCATTAATTAGCATGAATTATCATTCTACATCTTCTTCAAGCATCAACCTTTGATCGTTATCACTATATTTCATCTCAAATCAAACGGCCACATTGGCATTGTTTAGAGCCAAATTGAGTCTTAATAGCGATTCCAAGCAAAAGATTTGGCAAAAGAGTGCAACATAACCTTAATTTTGCACTAAATTGCATTATAATACATTAACATGCATTATCATTCATAACAGGCATTATCTTTCATGAGCAATATATAGATTTCAAAATAGGGTATTAATAGAGAATCCATTAAATGTATCTAATTTTAGGTAAGATAATGCAACATCAACTCAATTTCGCATTATTATGCATTATAATTCATTAACACGCATTATCATTATTTAGCATGAATTATCATTCTACATCTTCTTCAATCATCAACCTTTAATCGTTATCACTATATTTCATCTCAAATCAAACGGCCACATTGGCATTGTTAAGAGTTTTTCAAATTGAGTCTTAATAGCGATTACATACAAAAGATTAGGCAAAAGAGTGCAACATAACCTTAATTTTGCATTAAATTGCATTATAATACATTAACATGCATTATCATTCATAACACGCATTATCATTCATGAGCAATATATAGATTTCAAAATAGGGTATTAATAGAGAATCCATTAAACGTATCGAAATTTTATGTAAGAGAATGCAACTTAACCTCAATTTTGCATTATCATGCATTATAATGCATTAACACGCATTATCATTAATTAGCATGAATTATCATTCTACATCTTCTTCAATCATCAACATTTGATCGTTATCACTATATTTCATCTCAAATTAAACGGCCACATTGGCACTGTTTAGAGCCAAATTGAGTCTTAATAGCGATTCCAAGCAAAAGATTTGGCAAAAGAGTGCAACATAACCTTAATTTTGCATTAAATTGCATTATAATACATTAACATGCATTATCATTCATAACACGCATTATCATTCATGAGCAATATATAGATTTCAAAATAGGGTATTAATAGAGAATCCATTAAACGTATCGAAATTTTAAGTAAGAGAATGCAACATCACCTCAATTTTGCATTATCATGCATTATAATACATTAACACGCATTATCATTAATTAGCATGAATTATCATTCTACATCTTCTTCAAGCATCAACATTTGATCGTTATCACTATATTTCATCTCAAATCAAACGGCCACATTGGCATTGTTTAGAGCCAAATTGAGTCTTAATAGCGATTCCAAGCAAAAGATTTGGCAAAAGAGTGCAACATAACCTTAATTTTGCACTAAATTGCATTATAATACATTAACATGCATTATCATTCATAACAGGCATTATCTTTCATGAGCAATATATAGATTTCAAAATAGGGTATTAATAGAGAATCCATTAAATGTATCTAATTTTAGGTAAGATAATGCAACATCAACTCAATTTCGCATTATTATGCATTATAATTCATTAACACGCATTATCATTATTTAGCATGAATTATCATTCTACATCTTCTTCAATCATCAACCTTTAATCGTTATCACTATATTTCATCTCAAATCAAACGGCCACATTGGCATTGTTAAGAGTTTTTCAAATTGAGTCTTAATAGCGATTACATACAAAAGATTAGGCAAAAGAGTGCAACATAACCTTAATTTTGCATTAAATTGCATTATAATACATTAACATGCATTATCTTTCATAACACGCATTATCATTCATGAGCAATATATAGATTTCAAAATAGGGTATTAATAGAGAATCCATTAAACGTATCGAAATTTTATGTAAGAGAATGCAACTTAACCTCAATTTTGCATTATCATGCATTATAATGCATTAACACGCATTATCATTAATTAGCATGAATTATCATTCTACATCTTCTTCAATCATCAACATTTGATCGTTATCACTATATTTCATCTCAAATCAAACGGCACATTGGCATTGTTTAAAGCCAAATTGAGTCTTAATAGCGATTACAAGCAAAAGATTTGGCAAAAGAGTGCAACATAACCTTAATTTTGCATTAAATTGCATTATAATACATTAACATGCATTATCATTCATAACACGCATTATCATTCATGAGCAATATATAGATTTCAAAATAGGGTATTAATAGAGAATCCATTAAACGTATCGAAATTTTATGTAAGAGAATGCAACTTCACCTCAATTTTGCATTATCATGCATTATAATGCATTAACACGCATTATCATTAATTAGCATGAATTATCATTCTACATCTTCTTCAATCATCAACCTTTGATCGTTATCACTATATTTCATCTCAAATCAAACGGACACATTGGCACTGTTTAGAGTTTTCCAAATTGAGTCTTAATAGCGATTTCAAGCAAAAGATTTGGCAAAAGAGTGCAACATAACCTTAATTTTGCATTAAATTGCATTATAATACATTAACATGCATTATCATTCATAACACGCATTATCTTTCATGAGCAATATATAGATTTCAAAATAGGGTATTAATAGAGAATCCATTAAACGTATCGAAATTTTATGTAAGAGAATGCAACATCACCTCAATTTTGCATTATCATGCATTATAATACATTAACACGCATTATCATTAATTAGCATGAATTATCATTCTACATCTTCTTCAAGCATCAACCTTTGATCGTTATCACTATATTTCATCTCAAATCAAACGGCCACATTGGCATTGTTTAGAGCCAAATTGAGTCTTAATAGCGATTCCAAGCAAAAGATTTGGCAAAAGAGTGCAACATAACCTTAATTTTGCACTAAATTGCATTATAATACATTAACATGCATTATCATTCATAACAGGCATTATCTTTCATGAGCAATATATAGATTTCAAAATAGGGTATTAATAGAGAATCCATTAAATGTATCTAATTTTAGGTAAGATAATGCAACATCAACTCAATTTTGCATTATTATGTATTATAATTCATTAACACGCATTATCATTATTTAGCATGAATTATCATTCTACATCTTCTTCAATCATCAACCTTTAATCGTTATCACTATATTTCATCTCAAATCAAACGGCCACATTGGCATTGTTAAGAGTTTTTCAAATTGAGTCTTAATAGCGATTACATACAAAAGATTAGGCAAAAGAGTGCAACATAACCTTAATTTTGCATTAAATTGCATTATAATACATTAACATGCATTATCATTCATAACACGCATTATCATTCATGAGCAATATATAGATTTCAAAATAGGGTATTAATAGAGAATCCATTAAACGTATCGAAATTTTATGTAAGAGAATGCAACTTAACCTCAATTTTGCATTATCATGCATTATAATGCATTAACACGCATTATCATTAATTAGCATGAATTATCATTCTACATCTTCTTCAATCATCAACATTTGATCGTTATCACTATATTTCATCTCAAATCAAACGGCCACATTGGCATTGTTGAGAGTTTTCCAAATTGAGTCTTAATAGCCATTCCATGCAAAATATTAGGCAAAAGAGTGCAACACAACCTTAATTTTGCATTAAATTGCATTATAATACATTAACATGCATTATCATTCATAACACGCATTATCATTCATGAGCAATATATAGATTTCAAAATAGGGTATTAATAGAGAATCCATTAAACGTATCGAAATTTTATGTAAGAGAATGCAACTTCACCTCAATTTTGCATTATCATGCATTATAATGCATTAACACGCATTATCATTAATTAGCATGAATTATCATTCTACATCTTCTTCAATCATCAACCTTTGATCGTTATCACTATATTTCATCTCAAATCAAACGGACACATTGGCACTGTTTAGAGTTTTCCAAATTGAGTCTTAATAGCGATTTCAAGCAAAAGATTTGGCAAAAGAGTGCAACATAACCTTAATTTTGCATTAAATTGCATTATAATACATTAACATGCATTATCATTCATAACACGCATTATCTTTCATGAGCAATATATAGATTTCAAAATAGGGTATTAATAGAGAATCCATTAAACGTATCGAAATTTTAGGTAAGATAATGCAACATCAACTCAATTTTGCATTATCATGCATTATAATTCATTAACACGCATTATCATTAATTAGCATGAATTATCAGTCTACATCTTCTTCAATCATCAACCTTTAATCGTTATCACTATATTTCATCTCAAATCAAACGGACACATTGGCATTGTTTAGAGTTTTCCAAATTGAGTCTTAATAGCGATTTCAAGCAAAAGATTTGGCAAAAGAGTGCAACATAACCTTAATTTTGCATTAAATTGCATTATAATACATTAACATGCATTATCATTCATAACACGCATTATCTTTCATGAGCAATATATAGATTTCAAAATAGGGTATTAATAGAGAATCCATTAAACGTATCGAAATTTTAGGTAAGATAATGCAACATCAACTCAATTTTGCATTATCATGCATTATAATTCATTAACACGCATTATCATTAATTAGCATGAATTATCAGTCTACATCTTCTTCAATCATCAACCTTTAATCGTTATCACTATATTTCATCTCAAATCAAACGGCCACATTGGCATTGTCGAGAGTTTTCCAAATTGAGTCTTAATAGCCATTCCATGCAAAAGATTAGGCAAAAGAGTGCAACATAACCTTAATTTTGCATTAAATTGCATTATAATACATTAACATGCATTATCATTCATAACACGCATTATCTTTCATGAGCAATATATAGATTTCAAAATAGGGTATTAATAGAGAATCCATTAAACGTATCGAAATTTTAGGTAAGATAATGCAACATCAACTCAATTTTGCATTATCATGCATTATAATTCATTAACACGCATTATCATTAATTAGCATGAATTATCAGTCTACATCTTCTTCAATCATCAACCTTTAATCGTTATCACTATATTTCATCTCAAATCAAACGGCCACATTGGCATTGTCGAGAGTTTTCCAAATTGAGTCTTAATAGCCATTCCATGCAAAAGATTAGGCAAAAGAGTGCAACATAACCTTAATTTTGCATTAAATTGCATTATAATACATTAACATGCTTTATCATTCATAACACGCATTATCTTTCATGAGCAATATATAGATTTCAAAATAGGGTATTAATAGAGAATCCATTAAACGTATCGAAATTTTATGTAAGAGAATGCAACATCACCTCAATTTTGCATTATCATGCATTATCATTAATTAGCATGAATTATCATTCTACATCTTTTTCAATCATCAACATTTGATCATTATCACTATATTTCATCTCAAATCAAACGGACACATTGGCATTGTTTAGAGTTTTTCAAATTGAGTCTTAATAGCGATTTCAAGCAAAAGATTTGGCAAAAGAGTGCAACATAACCTTAATTTTGCATTAAATTGCATTATAATACATTAACATGCATTATCATTCATAACACGCATTATCTTTCATGAGCAATATATAGATTTCAAAATAGGGTATTAATAGAGAATCCATTAAACGTATCGAAATTTTAGGTAAGATAATGCAACATCAACTCAATTTTGTATTATCATGCATTATAATTCATTAACACGCATTATCATTAATTAGCATGAATTATCATTCTACATCTTCTTCAATCATCAACTTTTGATCGTTATCACTATATTTCATCTCAAATCAAACGGCCACATTGGCATTGTTTAGAGCCAAATTGAGTCTTAATAGCGATTCCAAGCAAAAGATTGGCAAAAATGTGCAACATAACCTTAATTTTGCATTAAATTGCATTATAATACATTAATATGCATTATCATTCATAACACGCATTATCATTCATGAGCAATATATAGATTTCAAAATAGGGTATTAATAGATAATCCATTAAACGTATCGAAATTTTAGGTAAGAGAATGCAACTTCACCTCAATTTTGCATTATCATGCATTATAATACATTAACACGCATTATCATTAATTAGCATGAATTATCATTCCACATCTTCTTCAATCATCAACCTTTGATCGTAAACACTATATTTCATCTCAAATCAAACGGCCACATTGGCATTGTTTAGAGCCAAATTGAGTCTTAATAGCGATTCCAAGCAAAAGATTTGGCAAAAGAGTGCAACATAACCTTAATTTTGCACTAAATTGCATTATAATACATTAACATGCATTATCATTCATAACACGCATTATCATTCATGAGCAATATATAGATTTCAAAATAGGGTATTAATAGAGAATCCATTAAACGTATCGAAATTTTAGGTAATAGAATGCAACATCACCTCAATTTTGCATTATCATGCATTATAATACATTAACACGTATTATCATTAATTAGCATGAATTATCATTCTACATCTTCTTCAATCATCAACCTTTAATCGTTATCAATATATTTCATCTCAAATCAAACGGCCACATTGGCATTGTTGAGAATTTTTCAAATTGAGTCTTAATAGCGATTCCATGCAAAATATTAGGCAAAGGAGTGCAACATAACCTTAATTTTGCATTAAATTGCATTATAATACATTAACATGCGTTATAATTCATAACACGCATTATCATTCATGAACAATATATAGATTTCAAAATAGGGTATTAATAGAGAATCCATTAAACGTATCGAAATTTTATGTAAGAGAATGCAACATCACCTCAATTTTGCATTATCATGCATTATAATACATTAACACGCATTATCATTAATTAGCATGAATTATCATTCTACATCTTCTTCAAGCATCAACCTTTGATCGTTATCACTATATTTCATCTCAAATCAAACGGCCACATTGGCATTGTTTAGAGCCAAATTGAGTCTTAATAGCAATTCCAAGCAAAAGATTTGGCAAAAGAGTGCAACATAACCTTAATTTTGCACTAAATTGCATTATAATACATTAACATGCATTATCATTCATAACAGGCATTATCTTTCATGAGCAATATATAGATTTCAAAATAGGGTATTAATAGAGAATCCATTAAATGTATCTAATTTTAGGTAAGATAATGCAACATCAACTCAATTTTGCATTATTATGCATTATAATTCATTAACACGCATTATCATTATTTAGCATGAATTATCATTCTACATCTTCTTCAATCATCAACCTTTAATCGTTATCACTATATTTCATCTCAAATCAAACGGCCACATTGGTATTGTTAAGAGTTTTTCAAATTGAGTCTTAATAGCGATTACATACAAAAGATTAGGCAAAAGAGTGCAACATAACCTTAATTTTGCATTAAATTGCATTATAATACATTAACATGCATTATCATTCATAACACGCATTATCATTCATGAGCAATATATAGATTTCAAAATAGGGTATTAATAGAGAATCCATTAAACGTATCGAAATTTTATGTAAGAGAATGCAACTTTACCTCAATTTTGCATTATCATGCATTATAATGCATTAACACGCATTATCATTAATTAGCATGAATTATCATTCTACATCTTCTTCAATCATCAACATTTGATCGTTATCACTATATTTCATCTCAAATCAAACGGCACATTGGCATTGTTTAAAGCCAAATTGAGTCTTAATAGCGATTACAAGCAAAAGATTTGGCAAAAGAGTGCAACATAACCTTAATTTTGCATTAAATTGCAATATAATACATTAACATGCATTATCATTCATAACACGCATTATCATTCATGAGCAATATATAGATTTCAAAATAGGGTATTAATAGAGAATCCATTAAACGTATCGAAATTTTATGTAAGAGAATGCAACTTCACCTCAATTTTGCATTATCATGCATTATAATGCATTAACACGCATTATCATTAATTAGCATGAATTATAATTCTACATCTTCTTCAATCATCAACCTTTGATCGTTATCACTATATTTCATCTCAAATCAAACGGACACATTGGCACTGTTTAGAGTTTTCCAAATTGAGTCTTAATAGCGATTTCAAGCAAAAGATTTGGCAAAAGAGTGCAACATAACCTTAATTTTGCATTAAATTGCATTATAATACATTAACATGCATTATCATTCATAACACGCATTATCTTTCATGAGCAATATATAGATTTCAAAATAGGGTATTAATAGAGAATCCATTAAACGTATCGAAATTTTAGGTAAGATAATGCAACATCAACTCAATTTTGCATTATCATGCATTATAATTCATTAACACGCATTATCATTAATTAGCATGAATTATCAGTCTACATCTTCTTCAATCATCAACCTTTAATCGTTATCACTATATTTCATCTCAAATCAAACGGCCACATTGGCATTGTTTAGAGTTTTCCAAATTGAGTCTTAATAGCCATTCCATGCAAAAGATTAGGCAAAAGAGTGCAACATAACCTTAATTTTGCATTAAATTGCATTATAATACATTAACATGCATTATCATTCATAACACGCATTATCTTTCATGAGCAATATATAGATTTCAAAATAGGGTATTAATAGAGAATCCATTAAACGTATCGAAATTTTAGGTAAGATAATGCAACATCAACTCAATTTTGCATTATCATGCATTATAATTCATTAACACGCATTATCATTAATTAGCATGAATTATCATTCTACATCTTCTTCAATCATCAACTTTTGATCGTTATCACTATATTTCATCTCAAATCAAACGGCCACATTGGCATTGTTTAGAGCCAAATTGAGTCTTAATAGCGATTCCAAGCAAAAGATTTAGCAAAAGTGTGCAACATAACCTTAATTTTGCATTAAATTGCATTATAATACATTAACATGCATTATCATTCATGAGCAATATATAGATTTCAAAATAGGGTATTAATAGAGAATCCATTAAACGTATCGAAATTTTAGGTAAGAGAATGCAACTTCACCTCAATTTTGCATTATCATGCATTATAATGCATTAACACGCATTATCATTAATTAGCATGAATTATCATTCCACATCTTCTTCAATCATCAACCTTTGATCGTTAACACTATATTTCATCTCAAATCAAACGGCCACATTGGCATTGTTTAGAGCCAAATTGAGTCTCAATAGCGATTCCAAGCAAAAGATTTGGCAAAAGAGTGCAACATAACCTTAATTTTGCACTAAATTGCATTATAATACATTAACATGCATTATCATTCATAACACGCATTATCTTTCATGAGCAATATATAGATTTCAAAATAGGGTATTAATAGAGAATCCATTAAATGTATCGAAATTTTAGGTAAGATAATGCAACATCAACTCAATTTTGCATTATCATGCATTATAATTCATTAACACGCATTATCATTAATTAGCATGAATTATCATTCTACATCTTCTTCAATCATCAACCTTTAATCGTTATCACTATATTTCATCTCAAATCAAACGGCCACATTGGCATTGTTGAGAGTTTTTCAAATTGAGTCTTAATAGCGATTACATACAAAAGATTAGGCAAAAGAGTGCAACATAACCTTAATTTTGCATTAAATTGCATTATAATACATTAACATGCATTATCATTCATAACACGCATTATCATTCATGAGCAATATATAGATTTCAAAATAGGGTATTAATAGAGAATCCATTAAACGAATCGAAATTTTATGTAAGAGAATGCAAAATCACCTCAATTTTGCATTATCATGCATTATAATGCATTAACACGCATTATCATTAATTAGCATGAATTATCATTCTACATCTTCTTCAATCATCAACCTTTGATCGTTATCACTATATTTCATCTCAAATCAAACGGACACATTGGCATTGTTTAGAGTTTTCCAAATTGAGTCTTAATAGCGATTTCAAGCAAAATATTTGGCAAAAGAGTGCAACATAACCTTAATTTTGCATTAAATTGCATTATAATACATTAACATGCATTATCATTCATAACACGCATTATCTTTCATTAGCAATATATAGATTTCAAAATAGGGTATTAATAGAGAATCCATTAAACGTATCGAAATTTTAGGTAAGATAATGCAACATCGACTCAATTTTGCATTATCATGCATTATAATTCATTAACACGCATTATCATTAATTAGCATGAATTATCAGTCTACATCTTCTTCAATCATCAACCTTTAATCGTTATCACTATATTTCATCTCAAATCAAACGGACACATTGGCATTGTTTAGAGTTTTCCAAATTGAGTCTTAATAGCGATTTCAAGCAAAAGATTTGGCAAAAGAGTGCAACATAACCTTAATTTTGCATTAAATTGCATTATAATACATTAACATGCATTATCATTCATAACACGCATTATCTTTCATGAGCAATATATAGATTTCAAAATAGGGTATTAATAGAGAATCCATTAAACGTATCGAAATTTTAGGTAAGATAATGCAACATCAACTCAATTTTGCATTATCATGCATTATAATTCATTAACACGCATTATCATTAATTAGCATGAATTATCAGTCTACATCTTCTTCAATCATCAACCTTTAATCGTTATCACTATATTTCATCTCAAATCAAACGGCCACATTGGCATTGTTGAGAGTTTTCCAAATTGAGTCTTAATAGCCATTCCATGCAAAAGATTAGGCAAAAGTGTGCAACATAACCTTAATTTTGCATTAAATTTCATTATAATACATTAACATGCTTTATCATTCATAACACGCATTATCTTTCATGAGCAATATATAGATTTCAAAATAGGGTATTAATAGAGAATCCATTAAACGTATCGAAATTTTATGTAAGAGAATGCAACATCACCTCAATTTTGCATTATCATGCATTATCATTAATTAGCATGAATTATCATTCTACATCTTCTTCAATCATCAACATTTGATCATTATCACTATATTTCATCTCAAATCAAACGGACACATTGGCATTGTTTAGAGTTTTCCAAATTGAGTCTTAATAGCGATTTCAAGCAAAAGATTTGGCAAAAGAGTGCAACATAACCTTAATTTTGCATTAAATTGCATTATAATACATTAACATGCATTATCATTCATAACACGCATTATCTTTCATGAGCAATATATAGATTTCAAAATAGGGTATTAATAGAGAATCCATTAAACGTATCGAAATTTTAGGTAAGATAATGCAACATCAACTCAATTTTGCATTATCATGCATTATAATTCATTAACACGCATTATCATTAATTAGCATGAATTATCATTCTACATCTTCTTCAATCATCAACTTTTGATCGTTATCACTATATTTCATCTCAAATCAAACGGCCACATTGGCATTGTTTAGAGCCAAATTGAGTCTTAATAGCGATTCCAAGCAAAAGATTTGGCAAAAGTGTGCAACATAACCTTAATTTTGCATTAAATTGCATTATAATACATTAACATGCATTATCATTCATAACACGCATTATCATTCATGAGCAATATATAGATTTTAAAATAGGGTATTAATAGAAAATCCATTAAACGTATCGAAATTTTAGGTAAGAGAATGCAACTTCACCTCAATTTTGCATTATCATGCATTATAATGCATTAACACGCATTATCATTAATTAGCATGAATTATCATTCTACATCTTCTTCAATCATCAACCTTTGATCGTTATCACTATATTTCATCTCAAATCAAACGGACACATTGGCATTGTTTAGAGTTTTCCAAATTGAGTCTGAATAGCGATTTCAAGCAAAAGATTTGGCAAAAGAGTGCAACATAACCTTAATTTTGCATTAAATTGCATTATAATACATTAACATGCATTATCATTCATAACACGCATTATCATTCATGAGCAATATATAGATTTCAAAATAGGGTATTAATAGAGAATCCATTAAACGTATCGAAATTTTATGTAAGAGAATGCAACATCACCTCAATTTTGCATTATCATGCATTATAATGCATTAACACGCATTATCATTAATTAGCATGAATTATCATTCTACATCTTCTTCAATCATCAACCTTTGATCGTTATCACTATATTTCATCTCAAATCAAACGGCCACATTGGCATTGTTTAGAGCCAAATTGAGTCTTAATAGCGATTCCAAGCAAAAGATTTGGCAAAAGAGTGCAACATAACCTTAATTTTGCACTAAATTGCATTATAATACATTAACATGCATTATCATTCATAACACGCATTATCATTCATGAGCAATATATAGATTTCAAAATACGGTATTAATAGAGAATCCATTAAACGTATCGAAATTTTATGTAAGAGAATGCAACTTCACCTCAATTTTGCATTATCATGCATTATAATACATTAACACGCATTATCATTAATTAGCATGAATTATCATTCTACATCTTCTTCAATCATGAACCTTTGATCGTTATCACTATATTTCATCTCAAATCAAACGGCCACATTTGCATTGTTTAGAGCCAAATTGAGTCTTAATAGCGATTCCAAGCAAAAGATTTGGCAAAAGAGTGCAACATAACCTTAATTTTGCACTAAATTGCATTATAATACATTAACATGCATTATCATTCATAACACGCATTATCTTTCATGAGCAATATATAGATTTCAAAATAGGGTATTAATAGAGAATCCATTAAATGTATCGAAATTTTAGGTAAGATAATGCAACATCAACTCAATTTTGCATTATCATGCATTATAATTCATTAACACGCATTATCATTAATTAGCATGAATTATCATTCTACATCTTCTTCAATCATCAACCTTTAATCGTTATCACTATATTTCATCTCAAATCAAACGGCCACATTGGCATTGTTGAGAGTTTTTCAAATTGAGTCTTAATAGCGATTACATACAAAAGATTAGGCAAAAGAGTGCAACATAACCTTAATTTTGCATTAAATTGCATTATAATACATTAACATGCATTATCATTCATAACACGCATTATCATTCATGAGCAATATATAGATTTCAAAATAGGGTATTAATAGAGAATCCATTAAACGTATCGAAATTTTATGTAAGAGAATGCAACTTAACCTCAATTTTGCATTATCATGCATTATAATGCATTAACACGCATTATCATTAATTAGCATGAATTATCATTCTACATCTTCTTCAATCATCAACCTTTGATCGTTATCACTATAATTCATCTCAAATCAAACGGCCACATTGGCATTGTTTAGAGCCAAATTGAGTCTTAATAGCGATTACAAGCAAAAGATTTGGCAAAAGAGTGCAACATAACCTTAATTTTGCATTAAATTGCATTATAATACATTAACATGCATTATCATTCATAACACGCATTATCAATTATGAGCAAAATATAGATTTCAAAATAGGGTATTAATAGAGAATCCATTCAACGTATCGAAATTTTATGTAAGAGAATGCAACTTAACCTCAATTTTGCATTATCATGCATTATAATGCATTAACACGCATTATCATTAATTAGCATGAATTATCATTCTATATCTTCTTCAATCATCAACCTTTGATCGTTATCACTATAATTCATCTCAAATCAAACGGCCACATTGGCATTGTTTAGAGCCAAATTGAGTCTTAATAGCGATTCCAAGCAAAAGATTTGGCGAAAGTGTGCAACATAACCTTAATTTTGCATTAAATTGCATTATAATACATTAACATGCATTATCATTCATAACACGCATTATAATTCATGAGCAATATATAGATTTCAAAATAGGGTATTAATAGAGAATCCATTAAACGTATCGAAATTTTAGGTAAGAGAATGCAACTTCACCTCAATTTTGCATTATCATGCATTATAACGCATTAACACGCATTATCATTAATTAGCATAAATTATCATTCCACATCTTCTTCAATCATCAACCTTTGATCGTTATCACTATATTTCATCTCAAATCAAACGGCCACATTTGCATTGTTTAGAGCCAAATTGAGTCTTAATAGCGATTCCAAGAAAAAGATTTGGCAAAAGAGTGCAACATAACCTTAATTTTGCATTAAATTGCATTATAATACATTAACATGCATTATCATTTATAACAAGCATTATCTTTCATGAGCAATATATAGATTTCAAAATAGGGTATTAATAGAGAATCCATTAAACGTATCGAAATTTTATGTAAGAGAATGCAACATCACCTCAATTTTGCATTATAATGCATTAACACGCATTATCATTAATTATCATGAATTATCATTCTACATTTTCTTCAATCATCAACCTTTGATCGTTATCACTATATTTCATCTCAAATCAAACGGACACATTGGCATTGTTTAGAGTTTTCCAAATTGAGTCTTAATAGCGATTTCAAGCAAAAGATTTGGCAAAAGAGTGCAACATAACCTTAATTTTGCATTAAATTGCATTATAATACATTAACACGCATTATCATTCATAACACGCATTATCTTTCATGAGCAATATATAGATTTTAAAATAGGGTATTAATAGAGAATCCATTAAACGTATCGAAATTTTAGGTAAGATAATGCAACATCAACTCAAATTTGCATTATCATGCATTATAATTCATTAACACGCATTATCATTAATTAGCATGAATTATCAGTCTACATCTTTTTCAATCATCAACCTTTAATCGTTATCACTATATTTCATCTCAAATCAAACGGCCACATTGGCATTGTTGAGAGTTTTCCAAATTGAGTCTTAATAGCCATTCCATGCAAAATATTAGGCAAAAGAGTGCAACATAACCTTAATTTTGCATTAAATTGCATTATAATACATTAACATGCATTATCATTCATAACACGCATTATCTTTCATGAGCAATATATAGATTTCAAAATAGGGTATTAATAGAGAATCCATTAAACGTATCGAAATTTTATGTAAGAGAATGCAACATCACATCAATTTTGCATTATCATGCATTATAATGCATTAACACGCATTATCATTAATTAGCATGAATTATCATTCTACATCTTCTTCAATCATCAACCTTTGATCGTTATCACTATATTTCATCTCAAATCAAACGGACACATTGGCATTGTTTAGAGTTTTCCAAATTGAGGCTTAATAGCGATTTCAAGCAAAAGATTTGGCAAAAGAGTGCAACATAACCTTAATTTTGCATTAAATTGCATTATAATACATTAACATGCATTATCATTCATAACACGCATTATCTTTCATGAGCAATATATAGATTTCAAAATAGGGTATTAATAGAGAATCCATTAAACGTATCGAAATTTTAGGTATGATAATGCAACATCAACTCAATTTTGCATTATCATGCATTATAATTCATTAACACGCATTATCATTAATTAGCATGAATTATCAGTCTACATCTTCTTCAATCATCAACCTTTAATCGTTATCACTATATTTCATCTCAAATCAAACGGCCACATTGGCATTGTTGAGAGTTTTCCAAATTGAGTCTTAATAGCCATTCCATGCAAAAGATTAGGCAAAAGAGTGCAACATAACCTTAATTTTGCATTAAATTGCATTATAATACATTAACATGCATTATCATTCATAACACGCATTATCTTTCATGAGCAATATATAGATTTCAAAATAGGGTATTAATAGATAATCCATTAAACGTATCGAAATTTTATGTAAGAGAATGCAACTTAACCTCAATTTTGCATTATCATACATTATAATGCATTAACACGCATTATCATTAATTAGCATGAATTATCATTCTACATCTTCTTCAATCATCAACCTTTGATCGTTATCACTATAATTCATATCAAATCAAACGACCACATTGGCATTGTTTAGAGCCAAATTGAGTCTTAATAGCGATTACAAGCAAAATATTTGGCAAAAGAGTGCAACATAACCTTAATTTTGCATTAAATTACATTATAATACATTAACATGCATTATCATTCATAACACGCATTATCATTCATGAGCAATATATAGATTTCAAAATAGGGTATTAATAGAGAATCCATTAAACGTATCGAAATTTTATGTAAGAGAATGCAACTTCACCTCAATTTTGCATTATCATGCATTATAATGCATTAACACGCATTATCATTAATTAGCATGAATTATCATTCTACATTTTCTTCAATCATCAACCTTTGATCGTTATCACTTTATTTCATCTCAAATCAAACGGCCACATTGGCATTGTTTAGAATTGAGTCTTAATAGCGATTCCAAGCAAAAGATTTGGCAAAAGAGTGCAACATAACCTTAATTTTGCATTAAATTGCATTATAATACATTAACATGCATTATCATTCATAACACGCATTATCTTTCATGAGCAATATATAGATTTCAAAATAGGGTATTAATAGAGAATCCATTAAACGTATCCAAATTTTAGGTAAGAGAATGCAACTTCACCTCAATTTTGCATTATCATGCATTATAATGCATTAACACGCATTATCATTAATTAGCATGAATTATCATTCTACATCTTCTTCAATCATCAACCTTTGATCGTTATCACTATATTTCATCTCAAATCAAACGGACACATTGGCATTGTTTAGAGTTTTCCAAATTGAGGCTTAATAGTGATTTCAAGCAAAAGATTTGGCAAAAGAGTGCAACATAACCTTAATTTTGCATTAAATTGCATTATAATACATTAACATGCATTATCATTCATAACACGCATTATCTTTCATGAGCAATATATAGATTTCAAAATAGGGTATTAATAGAGAATCCATTAAACGTATCGAAATTTTAGGTAAGATAATGCAACATCAACTCAATTTTGCATTATCATGCATTATAATCCATTAACACGCATTATCATTAATTAGCATGAATTATCAGTCTACATCTTCTTCAATCATCAACCTTTAATCGTTATCACTATATTTCATCTCAAATCAAACGGCCACATTGGCATTGTTGAGAGTTTTCCAAATTGAGTCTTAATAGCCATTCCATGCAAAAGATTAGGCAAAAGAGTGCAACATAACCTTAATTTTGCATTAAATTTCATTATAATACATTAACATGCTTTATCATTCATAACACGCATTATCTTTCATGAGCAATATATAGATTTCAAAATAGGGTATTAATAGAGAATCCATTAAACGTATCGAAATTTTATGTAAGAGAATGCAACATCACCTCAATTTTGCATTATCATGCATTATCATTAATTAGCATGAATTATCATTCTACATCTTCTTCAATCATCAACATTTGATCATTATCACTATATTTCATCTCAAATCAAACGGACACATTGGCATTGTTTAGAGTTTTCCAAATTGAGTCTTAATAGCGATTTCAAGCAAAAGATTTGGCAAAAGAGTGCAACATAACCTTAATTTTGCATTAAATTGCATTATAATACATTAACATGCATTATCATTCATAACACGCATTATCTTTCATGAGCAATATATAGATTTCAAAATAGGGTATTAATAGAGAATCCATTAAACGTATCGAAATTTTAGGTAAGATAATGCAACATCAACTCAATTTTGCATTATCATGCATTATAATTCATTAACACGCATTATCATTAATTAGCATGAATTATCATTCTACATCTTCTTCAATCATCAACTTTTGATCGTTATCACTATATTTCATCTCAAATCAAACGGCCACATTGGCATTGTTTAGAGCCAAATTGAGTCTTAATAGCGATTCCAAGCAAAAGATTTGGCAAAAGTGTGCAACATAACCTTAATTTTGCATTAAATTGCATTATAATACATTAACATGCATTATCATTCATAACACGCATTATCATTCATGAGCAATATATAGATTTCAAAATAGGGTATTAATAGAGAATCCATTAAACGTATCGAAATTTTAGGTAAGAGAATGCAACTTAACCTCAATTTTGCATTATCATGCATTATAATGCATTAACACGCATTATCATTAATTAGCATGAATTATCATTCTACATCTTCTTCAATCATCAACCTTTGATCGTTATCACTATATTTCATCTCAAATCAAACGGACACATTGGCATTGTTTAGAGTTTTCCAAATTGAGTCTTAATAGCGATTTCAAGCAAAAGATTTGGCAAAAGAGTGCAACATAACCTTAATTTTGCATTAAATTGCATTATAATACATTAACATGCATTATCATTCATAATACGCATTATCTTTCATGAGCAGTATATAGATTTCAAAATAGGGTATTAATAGAGAATACATTAAACGTATCGAAATTTTAGGTAAGATAATGCAACATCAACTCAATTTTGCATTATCATGCATTATAATTCATTAACACGCATTATCATTAATTACCATGAATTATCATTCTACATCTTCTTCAATCATCAACCTTAGATCGTTATCACTATATTTCATCTCAAATCAAACGGCCACATTGGCATTGTTTAGAGCCAAATTGAGTCTTAATAGCGATTCCAAGCAAAAGATTTGGCAAAAGAGTGCAACATAACCTTAATTTTGCATTAAATTGCATTATAATACATTAACATGCATTATCATTCATAACACGCATTATCATTCATGAGCAATATATAGATTTCAAAATAGGGTATTAATAGAGAATCCATTAAACGTATCGAAATTTTATGTAAGAGAATGCAACATCACCTCAATTTTGCATTATCATGCATTATAATGCATTAACACGCATTATCATTAATTAGCATGAATTATCATTCTACATCTTCTTCAATCATCAACCTTTGATCGTTATCACTATATTTCATCTCAAATCAAACGGCCACATTGGCATTGTTTAGAGCCAAATTGAGTCTTAATAGCGATTCCAAGCAAAAGATTTGGCAAAAGAGTGCAACATAACCTTAATTTTGCACTAAATTGCATTATAATACATTAACATGCATTATCATTCATAACACGCATTATCATTCATGAGCAATATATAGATTTCAAAATACGGTATTAATAGAGAATCCATTAAACGTATCGAAATTTTATGTAAGAGAATGCAACTTCACCTCAATTTTGCATTATCATGCATTATAATACATTAACACGCATTATCATTAATTAGCATGAATTATCATTCTACATCTTCTTCAATCATGAACCTTTGATCGTTATCACTATATTTCATCTCAAATCAAACGGCCACATTTGCATTGTTTAGAGCCAAATTGAGTCTTAATAGCGATTCCAAGCAAAAGATTTGGCAAAAGAGTGCAACATAACCTTAATTTTGCACTAAATTGCATTATAATACATTAACATGCATTATCATTCATAACACGCATTATCTTTCATGAGCAATATATAGATTTCACTACAAAAATCAGTCAAAATAGCGACGGAATCAGCGACGGATTTCGCTTCAAAATCCGTCGCTAATCGATTTAGCGACGGAATCAGAGACGGCCCAAAATCCGTCGCTAAAACCTTCGTCGCTAAATATTAGCGACGGATTTAGTGACGGAAATTTCAGCGACGGATATAGCGATGGATATTGTCCGTTGCTGAGTGATTAGCGACGGAAAAACAATTCCGTCGCTAAATTTTATCTAACGACGGATATAATTTCCGTCGCTATATATTACTTTAGCGACGGAAACTATTTCCGTCGCTATATTAATATTCAGCGACGGAAACTATATCCGTCGCTGAATATTAATATAGCGACGGACATATTTCCATCGCTATATATTAATTCAACGACGGAAATTATGTCCGTCGCTGAATATTAATATAGCGACGGAAATAGTTTCCGTCGCTGTTTGTATTTTTAGCGACGGATTTTAAATCCGTCGCTGAATTAACATTAATTTCGCTTTTTTTAAAATAATTATTATTTTTTTTTTCAAAATAACTTGTATTACCGCAATTAATCCAATAATTCACTACCACAATTAATCCAATAATTCACTACCACAAACATTCCAACAATTCGCTACCACAAACATTCCAACAATTCAATACCACACAATTAATTCAACAATTCAATACCACAATCACATACATAAAATAAATTAATAAGTACTCAATAATAATTATCATTTTCCTAATCATAAAAACCTAAAGATTCAGTTCAAAATTATCATAAAACTAAAGTAAAATTGTTCCCAAAGTAATGTAAACCTTCATATCGAATCTTGATCATTTGGCTGCTGAGAAAGAGGTCGTGTAACATCTTGTGGTTGAGACTGGGCATGAGGTGAAGCCTGAGCATGAGGCGAAGATTGGGCCTGTGGCGGAGTCTGGGTCGACTGATGTGGAAGGGGTGTCATATTCCCCATATACCCAAACATTGGGGATGACATATAATATGAAGGTTGGGAACCGGCAACTGAAGACTGAAATGGAGCCACGGGTTGTTGGTGAAACATGTTACCCCGCGCCATCATCATTTGCCACTGTTGCATCATGTTATCCATGTCTCCCCTCATTGTGTTAATTTTCTCCTCATAGGCCTTCTCCCGCATATTTGAGTCTTCTTTTATTTTTTCTATTTCCTCCGCATAAGTTTGACACTGTGATTTTAGTGTGGAAATCTCGTTAACTACCTCATCGGGGGGTTGTTGATTTTGTGAAAGTCCTCTTGATGAACCACCTTTAACTAACTTGGCCTCAGAAGCCAAACCATAACACCTCCCCTTCTTGTTTGGTGGCCCAACGACGTCTATCCACATCTACATAAGAAACAATATAACAATTGATTAATATTTAACTATAAATAATAATTACGTAATCTAAATAAAATAATAAAACTATAAGTCATATTCATATTACCTCCAACTCAGTTTGTGGATCCACTACACAAAGTTCTGTGGAATCTTGACTCGAAATGACATCCACAAAATTTCCCTACAAGACAAGTTTATTAATTAATACAGATAACTAAATGTCCAACATATTAAATACGCTAGTATAAAGTAACTAACGTGTGTAAACTCAGAACGTTCGTCGACCCATTCACGTTGGCCATCAACTACTTTTGAATGAGTAAGCATAAATACATCAGCTCGGGATGGTTTAGCTCCAGTTTTTGTTGTCTGTGAAAAAATAATAATTATAAAACATACATATGAAAAAGAAAAATATAAAATATGGAGTTGAACTTACAATATCATCCGAGTGACATAATTGTGACTTACTCCCACCAGCATAAAGTGGGAAGCCCATACCATCACAGTCCGATGCCCGATTTTGCTTATTTTTTTGACTCCTAGCTATAAATTTAGGGTCAGTCTTCCATCTATGAACCATCAAATCCCAATAACCTACCCCAATCCAGTCAGGTCTCTGAAAATTTTTTTCTACACGGGCTTTATATAACCTATCAGATAGTTCCTTTCCGGCTTTCATCTTATAAATACGAGAGATAGCTTTCTCACAATTTTGGTTCCAACGATATTTGTCCTGCAAGTCATTATAAGAAACTCCATAAAATAAAAACCTATTAGAAGCAATCAATATACATATAAAATTAAAAAAATTATACCTTAAATTTGTTGAACCACATCTCTTTGACCTCCCGAGGGACTTCAGAATAACAAATCCATGCGCCTTCATAGCTTTCACATATTTTCTCCATTAAGAACTTAACGACTGCATATGAGTTAGGGTAAAACCTATAATATAACCAAAATGTAAAACATTAGCTAGCATAATAAATATGGTAAATGTTTATTCTTTATAAATTATTAAAGAAAATTAAAATTTCATACTCGTCGCCTCGAGGTTCTATGTAGATCCTCGTATCAGTTGAACTCGGACCGACTGAAGGTCCCTCTGGTGTACTAGGAGAACAGGGAACACGACTAAGACGACTAGATGTCCGATCATCTGCAGGAACGGAACTAGGTGAAGGACTAGGTGAAGGACTAGGTGAAGGATTAGGAATATGATCTAAAGGAGGCATGTATGCGTCCATAGGTGCTGCTATCGATCGTTTTCCACCTCCTCTACTTGACATCTGCAAGAAAATTAAGTAATATGCATTGAAAGGTTAATATAAGCATTGACAATTACACAAATAATCTTAGTTAATTTGACATGATAAATTGGAAGATAAAATATTAAAGTAATTAGTGATAAATAAAATAGAATGTTTGTGTCACTAATTAAAGTTAGATATATATCTCATAATAATAAAAGAAGAGAATACAAATAATATATTATTCTTCATCTTCTTCATCTTCTTCTTCATCTTCTTCTTCTTCTTCTTCTTCTTCTTCTTCTTCTTCTTCATCTTCATCTTCATCTTCATCTTCATCTTCATCTTCTTCTTCTTCTTCTTCTTCTTCTTCTTCGACAACCTCATATGCACGTATCGTTGCTAAATTTGTAATGTTGACTTCTTCAAAACCTCCATCAGCCAAATCTCCTATGGGTTCGGTGGTATCAACAACTAAATTTTGCATGGTAGTCCTCGGTTCTTGCAAAACTTCTTCTACATTACAACTTTGATCCACTCTACTTCGTGGTCTTGTATTTATTATAATACGCCAATTAATCCTATCTTTTTTCTTTCCTGGATATGGGAGAAAGTAGACTTGAGATGCATGTTGAGCAAGTACAAACGGCTCATATTTGGGATAATTTACTTTGACATTGATCTCAACAATTCCATATTGCGGATGTTTCTTCATTCCTCGAGTAGACACTGAGTTATACCACTTACAGTCAAAGAGTACAACTTTATTTGAGTCATCACCTGGATATTGTAGTTCAATTACTCGTTTAAGTATCCCATAGAACTCTGAAGAATCTTGACCCTTTACACACACGCCCGAGTTATAAGTTTTACGATGCTCCGCCAATTCTTCTGTATGGAATACATATCCATTAACAAAAAATTTTTTCCATGTATTGACTCGTCTCAGCGGACCTTGCGCTAAATCCTTAAGACGTTGAATATGTATATTTTCCGAATGATGGTTTACCTATATCAGTAATCAGTAATGCAATAGTAAAGTAGTTGTACAGACGAAAAATCAGTGAATTAATATGTGAACTTTCTTATTCTCACATATTTTTGAAACCATTTTACGAAGTTTGCTTCAACACAAGATTCGACTTTGTCCTCAGTGAAGTTAGGCCGGTCCCTTCGAACCGATGTTTTAAAAATCCTGAGCAATTTATATTTCAGTCACGTTTTTATTTAAACTAAATAAAAAAAGCTTAGTAATATAAAATTTGAACACATACTCTAGAAACGGTAACACTTCATCGCAATTCATCAGAACATGGAGTTTAGCAGCTTCAAACTCTTCATCTTCCAAATATGTCCGAGTACACTTACCACTATGACGCCCTGATTGATTAAAAATCGATAAAGTGTGTGGAGATTGATTGTGACGTCCCTCAACTTCATTTCGTCTACTCCTTGTACTCTTTGTTTGAATGTCAGATTCAAAATAGTAAGAAGCAAAATATGATGCTTCTTGGGCCAGGTATGCTTGACAAATTGAGCCCTCAACTCTTGATGTATTTTTTACCATTGCTTTTAAGTCATGTAAAAACCTAATTTAAAATTTAGGAGTTAGATTATGCACAATCTTATGAATTATGGAATTATGAGAATCAAACAAATGGTTACCTTTCAAAAGGATACATCCATCTATATTGAACGGGCCCGCACATAAGTGCCTCATATGGTAAATGCACTGGCAAATGCTCCATTGAATCAAAGAAAGCACAAGGAAATATTCTTTCTAGTTTGCAAAGAATGAGGGGGATGTTTTTCTCCAGTTCATGCAACTTCTCTGTACGTAATTCAGTTGAGCACAAGTCCCTAAAGAACAAGCTTAATTCTGTTAATGGACTCCATACATTTTTTGGAAGCAAACTGAAACCGCTTGGCAACAATCGTTGCATAAACACGTGACAATCATGGCTCTTCAATCCATGTAATTTCAAATTTAAATTGTCGTCAACGCATCTCGACAAATTAGAAGCATATCCATCTGGCATTTTTAAATTCTCGAGCCATTGGCAGAACTCGCGTTTCTCATTGCTAGATAAAGCAAAACAAGCTTTCGGTTTGACCATTTTTCCATTATTCGGCGATTCTTTAAGATGTAGCTCCGATCTTTTACAATGTTGAGCCAGATCCAACCTCGCATTCTCATTGTCCTTTGTCTTTCCCTTGATGTCCATCACTGTGTTAAGCACATTATCAAAAACATTTTTTTCAATGTGCATAACGTCTAAATTGTGTCGGACTAAATTGTCTTTCCAATAAGGTAACTCCCAGAATATACTTTGTTTAGTCCAATTATGCAATGTGCCGTATCCTGGTAATTTTCCATGATCTCTTGACAAGTCGGTTATCTTTGGAAAATACCGCACTCTCTCCCACTCTTGATGGCCAGTTAATCTCGGAGGTGCGGTTGACCTCTCCACCTTTCCCTTGTAAAATGAATCTCGATTATTCCGAAAATGGTGATCAGGGGGCAAGAATTGACGATGACAGTCAAACCACGACATTTTTTTACCGTACTTCAGCCAAAAAGCTTTTGAATGCTCCATACAAACTGGACAAGCTAATCTTCCCGCCGTCATCCAACCCGATAACATACCATAAGCAGGAAAATCATTGATGGTCCACATAAGTGCAGCTCTCATCCGAAAGTTCTCTTTCTTAGAAGTGTCATATGTTTCCACACCTGGTCCCCACAACTCGTTTAGTTCATCAATCAAAGGCCTCAAGTACACGTCAATTCTGCTCTTCGGATTGTGTGGTCCAGGAATTATGCAAGTAAGAAACATGTATGGAGTAGTCATACACATTTCAGGAGGCAAGTTATAGGGAGTTAAAATAACTGGCCAACATGAATAAGGTTTAGCAGAATGACTGAACGGGTTAAATCCATCTGAACACAAGGCAAGTCTGACATTTCTTGGCTCTGCTGCAAAATCTGGATGAGTGGTGTCAAAGTTCTTCCATGCCAGCCCATCAGATGGATGAGTCAGACAACCTTCTTGTCTTCTACTTTCATAGTGCCACCTCATGTGAGGAGCTGATCTCATCGATGCGTACAACCGTTTTAATCTAGGAATAATGGGCAAGTAATGCATCCTTTTATAAGGAACATTCTTCTTCTTTCTTTTTCCCTTATTTGGCTTGTAACGTGCTTCACCACAAAATCTACAGTTGGTTAACCCTTCATATTCTTTGTAATACAGCATGCAACCTTTTTTACAGCAATCAATTTTAATTGAAGTTAAACCCAACTTTGACACCAACTTCTTTGCTTCATAGAAACTTTCGGGAACACAATTTTCTTGAGGAACTGATGTTTTAAGCATATCACACATACGGTTAAAACACCCTTGTGACAAGTTGTAGTCAGATTTTAATGACATCATCTGTAAAGCCAATGACAACTCGGTTTGAGTGTCACAACCCTCCCATAAAGGTCGTTGAGCAGCATCCTGTGTGTTGTAAAAGTGTTGAGCTTCTACATTCGGACGGTTCTCTAAGTTGACATCATCCCCTTCATTTTCAGTGTCTTCAGTACCATATAGACAGTCCCTCATAGCATCAACTACAACATTTTCGTATCGGTTGTATCCCTCGTCGTGCCAAAATTGAGGATTACTACTCGAAGCTCCAACATTTTCGTATCGGTTATTATACGGATTATGTGGCTCAATCTCTCCATGTGAGGTCCAATACCAATAATTAGGCATAAATCCTTTCCTTAACAAATCTAGTTCCACGAGTTCAGGATCCATATATTTACAATTTTTATGTACATTGCAAGGACACCTAATTTCTTTATCTTCTAAATATCGAGGTTGAGATTTTGCATGTTGAATAAAACTTTTAACCCCATGATAAAACTCCATTGTTAAGTTTTTATTGGGCAAAAGTCTGTTATACATCCAACCACGTTGAATTTGAATATTATCCATCTTCTACAAAAATAATTAATTAATTAGTCATTTAAATTTTAGTAAACTCCCAAATAATATATACACGTTGAGCAAGTACAAACGGCTCATATTTGGGATAATTAACACTAAAGAGATAAATGAAACCTATACTAAAGGGCATAAGATTTGTATGGTCTTGAGCGAGCTTCGAACTATGTTGACAAAGCCATAGAACTGATGTTTATAGATGAATAAAGTAAAGACACAACAAAGCAAATTAATTGGTAATGAAGCCAAGAGCACATTCAAGACCACGGTGCATTCCTTAATTACTAGCAAGTCAAAATCTATAACCACCACTATTGTAAAATAAACATATTTCACACACAAATTTCAATAACAACAACACAAATTTAATATCCATTAACAAAAAAATAAATAGCAGCCCATTTTTGTTAAAGAAATTGAAGATCTTACTTGAAGGAGTCGGAGTCGCGGTCTGGAGGGACGGCACGGTCTGGCAGGCAGTGGCTGGCAGGGACGGCGCGGTCTGGTCTGGCTGGTCGGAGTCGCGCGGGTTCGGGCTTGCGGCAGGGGCGGCGGGATCTGAAAGGAAGTGGCTGGCCGTGGTGGAGTCGCGCGGCTGAGGGAGAAAGAAGAACCTGACCGTGCTGCGGCTGCGGCTGCGGTTGTGGCTGCGACTGCGGCTGCGGCTGCGGTTGTGGCTGCGGCTGCGACTGCGGTTGTGGCTGCGGCTGCGGCTGCGGCTGCGTTGTGGCTGCGGCTGCGGTTAGGGTTGCGGGATAAAGAAGAAGGGTCGCGGCTGCGGCTAGGCTAGGGTTGCGGCGGCTGCGGCTTGGCTAGGGTTGCGGCGGCTGTGGCTGGGCTAGGGTTGCGGCGGTGTGGCGGCTGCGGCAGAAATAGGGAGTGAGAGTAAAAATTGAAAGTGAAAGAGAGAGTGAGAAGAGGTGTGGGGGAGAAATTAGGGTTTATTATTAATTATTATTATTAAATCATTAATTATTTATTATTTATTATTAATATTATTTTTTTTTGTTTATCTTAAATCATTAATTATTTATTATTGTTATTAACATTTTTTTAAATTTACTAATTAAATTATTGTAACAAATTGATGAAATTAAAAAAATAATTAATGCTATTAAAGGGTTTAAATTGAATCTTTATTTATTTTTTGTCCTAGTTTAAATTGAACACATTGATCATTTTTTATTTTTGTATGTGTAATTGATCAATTGTTGACCTTAATGTTATGTACATTGAGGTTGTTCGAAATCAAATCGTTACTTGCTCGAAATTAATTAATTAGTTAGTCTGTAATTCAAAATTATTAATGACTATATATGGTTATATATATGTACATTGAGATTATTCGCAATCAGATCGATTGATTATCGATTTGTAACGTTAATTGACCAATTGTTGACCTTAAAGGTATATGTACATTGAGGTTATTCAAAATCAAATCCATACTTGGCTCGAAAATTCAAAATTGTTGATTTTATGGTTATGTACATTGAGCTAGGTTACTCGCAATCAGATCAATTGATTCTCGATCGATTTTTAACGTTAATTGACCTTATGGTTAATTATGTACATTGAGCTTATTCGAAATCAAATCGACACTTGACTCGAAATTAATTAATTAGTCGACACTTGATTCTCGAATTGCAACATTAATTAACTAATTGTTGATCTAGGTACGGGTTATGTACATTGAGAGGTTAATTATTCGAAATCAAATTGATACTCGAAATTAATTAATTAGTCTCTAAATTCAAAATTGTTGATTATATATATGTATATGTATATTGAGGTTATTCGCAATTATATTTTATTTCATCGGGAACAAATTATTTAAATAAAAAAATTATTTCCTTAATATTAAATAAAAAAATTATTTATCTTAGCGACGGAAACACATTTCCGTCGCTAAATTCATGTAATTCAGCGACGGAAATGTGTTTCCGTCGCTAAGTTCATGTATTTCAGCGACGGAAACACATTTCCGTCGCTAAGTTCATGTAAATCAGCGACGGAATTAAATTTCCGTCGCTAATTTCATGTAAATCAGCGAGTTAAACTTTAATTATTCTACTTAATTCAGCGACGGAAATATATTTCCGTCGCTAAGTTCATAAAATTTAGCGACGGAAATTTATTTCCGTCGCTAAATTTTAAATATTTTTATTTCAGCGATGGAAATATGTTTTCCGTCGCTGAATTAATACTTTCTTTTTTTATTTTTTTTATTAAATCATTTCGTAGTGATGGAAATAGCGTGGGATCTAGCGACGGAAATTTTTAGAGACGGAATTTAGCGATAGATGTACACTTCGTCGCTATTTTGGTCAGATGTAGCGACGGAATTGGCGACGGAATTATATAGCGACGGAATTTAGCGACGGTATTGGCGACGGAATTATGTAGCGACGAAATTTAGCGACGGAATAGATATTCCGTCGCTAATTAAGTGAAAATTAGCGACGGAATTAATATCCGCCACTAAATTCCGTCGCTAAAAACAGTTTTTCTAGTAGTGTTTCAAAATAGGGTATTAATAGAGAATCCATTAAATGTATCGAAATTTTAGGTAAGATAATGCAACATCAACTCAATTTTGCATTATCATGCATTATAATTCATTAACACGCATTATCATTAATTAGCATGAATTATCATTCTACATCTTCTTCAATCATCAACCTTTAATCGTTATCACTATATTTCATCTCAAATCAAACGGCCACATTGGCATTGTTGAGAGTTTTTCAAATTGAGTCTTAATAGCGATTACATACAAAAGATTAGGCAAAAGAGTGCAACATAACCTTAATTTTGCATTAAATTGCATTATAATACATTAACATGCATTATCATTCATAACACGCATTATCATTCATGAGCAATATATAGATTTCAAAATAGGGTATTAATAGAGAATCCATTAAACGTATCGAAATTTTATGTAAGAGAATGCAACTTAACCTCAATTTTGCATTATCATGCATTATAATGCATTAACACGCATTATAATTAATTAGCATGAATTATCATTCTACATCTTCTTCAATCATCAACCTTTGATCGTTATCACTATAATTCATCTCAAATCAAACGGCCACATTGGCATTGTTTAGAGCCAAATTGAGTCTTAATAGCGATTACAAGCAAAAGATTTGGCAAAAGAGTGCAACATAACCTTAATTTTGCATTAAATTGCATTATAATACATTAACATGCATTATCATTCATAACACGCATTATCAATTATGAGCAAAATATAGATTTCAAAATAGGGTATTAATAGAGAATCCATTCAACGTATCGAAATTTTATGTAAGAGAATGCAACTTCTCCTCAATTTTGCATTATCATGCATTATAATGCATTAACACGCATTATCATTAATTAGCATGAATTATCATTCTACATCTTCTTCAATCATCAACCTTTGATCGTTATCACTATATTTCATCTCAAATCAAACGGCCACATTGGCATTGTTTAGAGCCAAATTGAGTCTTAATAGCGATTCCAAGCAAAAGATTTGGCAAAAGAGTGCAACATAACCTTAATTTTGCATTAAATTGCATTATAATACATTAACATGCATTATCATTTATAACAAGCATTATCTTTCATGAGCAATATATAGATTTCAAAATAGGGTATTAATAGAGAATCCATTAAACGTATCGAAATTTTATGTAAGAGAATGCAACATCACCTCAATTTTGCATTATAATGCATTAACACGCATTATCATTAATTATCATGAATTATCATTCTACATTTTCTTCAATCATCAACCTTTGATCGTTATCACTATATTTCATCTCAAATCAAACGGACACATTGGCATTGTTTAGAGTTTTCCAAATTGAGTCTTAATAGCGATTTCAAGCAAAAGATTTGGCAAAAGAGTGCAACATAACCTTAATTTTGCATTAAATTGCATTATAATACATTAACACGCATTATCATTCATAACACGCATTATCTTTCATGAGCAATATATAGATTTTAAAATAGGGTATTAATAGAGAATCCATTAAACGTATCGAAATTTTAGGTAAGAGAATGCAACTTAACCTCAATTTTGCATTATCATGCATTATAATGCATTAACACGCATTATCATTAATTAGCATGAATTATCATTCTACATCTTCTTCAATCATCAACCTTTGATCGTTATCACTATAATTCATCTCAAATCAAACGGCCACATTGGCATTGTTTAGAGCCAATTGAGTCTTAATAGCGATTACAAGCAAAAGATTTGGCAAAAGAGTGCAACATAACCTTAATTTTGCATTAAATTGCATTATAATACATTAACATGCATTATCATTCATAACACGCATTATCATTCATGAGCAATATATAGATTTCAAAATAGGGTATTAATAGAGAATCCATTAAACGTATCGAAATTTTATGTAAGAGAATGCAACTTAACCTCAATTTTGCATTATCATGCATTATAATGCATTAACACACATTATCATTAATTAGCATGAATTATCATTCTACATCTTCTTCAATCATCAACCTTTGATCGTTATCACTATAATTCATCTCAAATCAAACGGCCACATTGGCATTGCTTAGAGCCAAATTGAGTCTTAATAGCGATTCCAAGCAAAAGATTTGGCGAAAGTGTGTAACATAACCTTAATTTTGCATTAAATTGCATTATAATACATTAACATGCATTATCATTCATAACACGCATTATAATTCATGAGCAATATATAGATTTCAAAATAGGGTATTAATAGAGAATCCATTAAACGTATCGAAATTTTAGGTAAGAGAATGCAACTTCACCTCAATTTTGCATTATCATGCATTATAACGCATTAACACGCATTATCATTAATTAGCATAAATTATCATTCCACATCTTCTTCAATCATCAACCTTTGATCGTTATCACTATATTTCATCTCAAATCAAACGGCCACATTTGCATTGTTTAGAGCCAAATTGAGTCTTAATAGCGATTCCAAGCAAAAGATTTGGCAAAAGAGTGCAACATAACCTTAATTTTGCACTAAATTGCATTATAATACATTAACATGCATTATCATTCATAACACGCATTATCTTTCATGAGCAATATATAGATTTCAAAATAGGGTATTAATAGAGAATCCATTAAATGTATCGAATATTTAGGTAAGATAATGCAACATCAACTAAATTTTGCATTATCATGCATTATAATGCATTAACACGCATTATCATTAATTAACATGAATTATCATTCTACATCTTCTTCAATCATCAACCTTTGATCGTTATCACTATATTTCATCTCAAATCAAACGGACACATTGGCATTGTTTAGAGTTTTCCAAATTGAGGCTTAATAGCGATTTCAAGCAAAAGATTTGGCAAAAGAGTGCAACATAACCTTAATTTTGCATTAAATTGCATTATAATACATTAACATGCATTATCATTCATAACACGCATTATCTTTCATGAGCAATATATAGATTTCAAAATAGGGTATTAATAGAGAATCCATTAAACGTATCGAAATTTTAGGTAAGATAATGCAACATCAACTCAATTTTGCATTATCATGCATTATAATTCATTAACACGCATTATCATTAATTAGCATGAATTATCAGTCTACATCTTCTTCAATCATCAACCTTTAATCGTTATCACTATATTTCATCTCAAATCAAACGGCCACATTGGCATTGTTGAGAGTTTTCCAAATTGAGTCTTAATAGCCATTCCATGCAAAAGATTAGGCAAAAGAGTGCAACATAACCTTAATTTTGCATTAAATTTCATTATAATACATTAACATGCTTTATCATTCATAACACGCATTATCTTTCATGAGCAATATATAGATTTCAAAATAGGGTATTAATAGAGAATCCATTAAACGTATCGAAATTTTATGTAAGAGAATGCAACATCACCTCAATTTTGCATTATCATGCATTATCATTAATTAGCATGAATTATCATTCTACATCTTCTTCAATCATCAACATTTGATCATTATCACTATATTTCATCTCAAATCAAACGGACACATTGGCATTGTTTAGAGTTTTCCAAATTGAGTCTTAATAGCGATTTCAAGCAAAAGATTTGGCAAAAGAGTGCAACATAACCTTAATTTTGCATTAAATTGCATTATAATACATTAACATGCATTATCATTCATAACACGCATTATCTTTCATGAGCAATATATAGATTTCAAAATAGGGTATTAATAGAGAATCCATTAAACGTATCGAAATTTTAGGTAAGATAATGCAACATCAACTCAATTTTGCATTATCATGCATTATAATTCATTAACACGCATTATCATTAATTAGCATGAATTATCATTCTATATCTTCTTCAATCATCAACTTTTGATCGTTATCACTATATTTCATCTCAAATCAAACGGCCACATTGGCATTGTTTAGAGCCAAATTGAGTCTTAATAGCGATTCCAAGCAAAAGATTTGGCAAAAGTGTGCAACATAACCTTAATTTTGCATTAAATTGCATTATAATACATTAACATGCATTATCATTCATAACACGCATTATCATTCATGAGCAATATATAGATTTCAAAATAGGGTATTAATAGAGAATCCATTAAACGTATCGAAATTTTAGGTAAGAGAATGCAACTTCACCTCAATTTTGCATTATCATGCATTATAATGCATTAACACGCATTATCATTAATTAGCATGAATTATCATTCTACATCTTCTTCAATCATCAACCTTTGATCGTTATCACTATATTTCATCTCAAATCAAACGGACACATTGGCATTGTTTAGAGTTTTCCAAATTGAGTCTTAATAGCGATTTCAAGCAAAAGATTTGGCAAAAGAGTGCAACATAACCTTAATTTTGCATTAAATTGCATTATAATACATTAACATGCATTATCATTCATAACACGCATTATCTTTCATGAGCAGTATATAGATTTCAAAATAGGGTATTAATAGAGAATCCATTAAACGTATCGAAATTTTATGTAAGAGAATCCAACTTCACCTCAATTTTGCATTATCATGCATTATAATACATTAACACGCATTATCATTAATTAGCATGAATTATCATTCGACATCTTCTTCAATCATGAACCTTTGATCGTTATCACTATATTTCATCTCAAATCAAACGGCCACATTTGCATTGTTTAGAGCCAAATTGAGTCTTAATAGCGATTCCAAGCAAAAGATTTGGCAAAAGAGTGCAACATAACCTTAATTTTGCACTAAATTGCATTATAATACATTAACATGCATTATCATTCATAACACGCATTATCTTTCATGAGCAATATATAGATTTCAAAATAGGGTATTAATAGAGAATCCATTAAATGTATCGAAATTTTAGGGAAGATAATGCAACATCAACTCAATTTTGCATTATCATGCATTATAATTCATTAACACGCATTATCATTAATTAGCATGAATTATCATTCTACATCTTCTTCAATCATCAACCTTTAATCGTTATCACTATATTTCATCTCAAATCAAACGGCCACATTGGCATTGTTGAGAGTTTTTCAAATTGAGTCTTAATAGCGATTACATACAAAAGATTAGGCAAAAGAGTGCAACATAACCTTAATTTTGCATTAAATTGCATTATAATACATTAACATGCATTATCATTCATAACACGCATTATCATTCATGAGCAATATATAGATTTCAAAATAGGGTATTAATAGAGAATCCATTAAACGTATCGAAATTTTATGTAAGAGAATGCAACTTAACCTCAATTTTGCATTATCATGCATTATAATGCATTAACACGCATTATAATTAATTAGAATGAATTATCATTCTACATCTTCTTCAATCATCAACCTTTGATCGTTATCACTATAATTCATCTCAAATCAAACGGCCACATTGGCATTGTTTAGAGCCAAATTGAGTCTTAATAGCGATTACAAGCAAAAGATTTGGCAAAATAGTGCAACATAACCTTAATTTTGCATTAAATTGCATTATAATACATTAACATGCATTATCATTCATAACACGCATTATCAATTATGAGCAAAATATAGATTTCAAAATAGGGTATTAATAGAGAATCCATTCAACGTATCGAAATTTTATGTAAGAGAATGCAACTTCTCCTCAATTTTGCATTATCATGCATTATAATGCATTAACACGCATTATCATTAATTAGCATGAATTATCATTCTACATCTTCTTCAATCATCAACCTTTGATCGTTATCACTATATTTCATCTCAAATCAAACGGCCACATTGGCATTGTTTAGAGCCAAATTGAGTCTTAATAGCGATTCCAAGCAAAAGATTTGGCAAAAGAGTGCAACATAACCTTAATTTTGCATTAAATTGCATTATAATACATTAACATGCATTATCATTTATAACAAGCATTATCTTTCATGAGCAATATATAGATTTCAAAATATGGTATTAATAGAGAATCCATTAAACGTATCGAAATTTTATGTAAGAGAATGCAACATCACCTCAATTTTGCATTATAATGCATTAACACGCATTATCATTAATTATCATGAATTATCATTCTACATTTTCTTCAATCATCAACCTTTGATCGTTATCACTATATTTCATCTCAAATCAAACGGACACATTGGCATTGTTTAGAGTTTTCCAAATTGAGTCTTAATAGCGATTTCAAGCAAAAGATTTGGCAAAAGAGTGCAACATAACCTTAATTTTGCATTAAATTGCATTATAATACATTAACACGCATTATCATTCATAACACGCATTATCTTTCATGAGCAATATATAGATTTTAAAATAGGGTATTAATAGAGAATCCATTAAACGTATCGAAATTTTGGGTAAGAGAATGCAACTTAACCTCAATTTTGCATTATCATGCATTATAATGCATTAACACGCATTATCATTAATTAGCATGAATTATCATTCTACATCTTCTTCAATCATCAACCTTTGATCGTTATCACTATAATTCATCTCAAATCAAACGGCCACATTGGCATTGTTTAGAGCCAATTGAGTCTTAATAGCGATTACAAGCAAAAGATTTGGCAAAAGAGTGCAACATAACCTTAATTTTGCATTAAATTGCAGTATAATACATTAACATGCATTATCATTCATAACACGCATTATCATTCATGAGCAATATATAGATTTCAAAATAGGGTATTAATAGAGAATCCATTAAACGTATCGAAATTTTATGTAAGAGAATGCAACTTAACCTCAATTTTGCATTATCATGCATTATAATGCATTAACACGCATTATCATTAATTAGCATGAATTATCATTCTACATCTTCTTCAATCATCAACCTTTGATCGTTATCACTATAATTCATCTCAAATCAAACGGCCACATTGGCATTGTTTAGAGCCAAATTGAGTCTTAATAGCGATTCCAAGCAAAAGATTTGGCGAAAGTGTGCAACATAACCTTAATTTTGCATTAAATTGCATTATAATACATTAACATGCATTATCATTCATAACACGCATTATAATTCATGAGCAATATATAGATTTCAAAATAGGGTATTAATAGAGAATCCATTAAACGTATCGAAATTTTAGGTAAGAGAATGCAACTTCACCTCAATTTTGCATTATCATGCATTATAACGCATTAACACGCATTATCATTAATTAGCATAAATTATCATTCCACATCTTCTTCAATCATCAACCTTTGATCGTTATCACTATATTTCATCTCAAATCAAACGGCCACATTTGCATTGTTTAGAGCCAAATTGAGTCTTAATAGCGATTCCAAGCAAAAGATTTGGCAAAAGAGTGCAACATAACCTTAATTTTGCACTAAATTGCATTATAATACATTAACATGCATTATCATTCATAACACGCATTATCTTTCATGAGCAATATATAGATTTCAAAATAGGGTATTAATAGAGAATCCATTAAATGTATCGAATATTTAGGTAAGATAATGCAACATCAACTCAATTTTGCATTATCATGAATTATAATTCATTAACACGCATTATCATTAATTAGCATGAATTATCATTCTACATCTTCTTCAATCATCAACCTTTAATCGTTATCACTATATTTCATCTCAAATCAAACGGCCACATTGGCATTGTTGAGAGTTTTTCAAATTGAGTCTTAATAGCGATTACATACAAAAGATTAGGCAAAAGAGTGCAACATAACCTTAATTTTGCATTAAATTGCATTATAATACATTAACATGCATTATCATTCATAACACGCATTATCATTCATGAGCAATATATAGATTTCAAAATAGGGTATTAATAGAGAATCCATTAAACGTATTGAAATTTTATGTAAGAGAATGCAACTTAACCTCAATTTTGCATTATCATGCATTATAATGCATTAACACGCATTATCATTAATTAGCATGAATTATCATTCTACATCTTCTTCAATCATCAACCTTTGATCGTTATCACTATAATTCATCTCAAATCAAACGGCCACATTGGCATTGTTTAGAGTTTTCCAAATTGAGTCTTAATAGCGATTACAAGCAAAAGATTTGGCAAAAGAGTGCAACATAACCTTAATTTTGCATTAAATTGCATTATAATACATTAACATGCATTATCATTCATAACACGCATTATCAATTATGAGCAATATATAGATTTCAAAATAGGGTATTAATAGAGAATCCATTCAACGTATCGAAATTTTATGTAAGAGAATGCAACTTCACCTCAATTTTGCATTATCATGCATTATAATGCATTAACACGCATTATCATTAATTAGCATGAATTATCATTCTACATCTTCTTCAATCATCAACCTTTGATCGTTATCACTATATTTCATCTCAAATCAAACGGCCACATTGGCATTGTTTAGAGCCAAATTGAGTCTTAATAGCGATTCCAAGCAAAAGATTTGGCAAAAGAGTGCAACATAACCTTAATTTTGCATTAAATTGCATTATAATACATTAACATGCATTATCATTCATAACACGCATTATCTTTCATGAGCAATATATAGATTTCAAAATAGGGTATTAATTGAGAATCCATTAAACGTATCGAAATTTTATGTAAGAGAATGCAACATCACCTCAATTTTGCATTATAATGCATTAACACGCATTATCATTAATTATCATGAATTATCATTCTACATCTTCTTCAATCATCAACCTTTGATCGTTATCACTATATTTCATCTCAAATCAAACGGACACATTTGCATTGTTTAGAGTTTTCCAAATTGAGTCTTAATAGCGATTTCAAGCAAAAGATTTGGCAAAAGAGTGCAACATAACCTTAATTTTGCATTGAATTGCATTATAATACATTAACACGCATTATCATTCATAACACGCATTATCTTTCATGAGCAATATATAGATTTTAAAATAGGGTATTAATAGAGAATCCATTAAACGTATCGAAATTTTAGGTAATATAATGCAACATCAACTCAATTTTGCATTATCATGCATTATAATTCATTAACACGCATTATCATTAATTAGAATGAATTATCAGTCTACATCTTCTTCAATCATCAACCTTTAATCGTTATCACTATATTTCATCTCAAATCAAACGGCCACATTGGCATTGTTGAGAGTTTTCCAAATTGAGTCTTAATAGCCATTCCATGCAAAAGATTAGGCAAAAGAGTGCAACATAACCTTAATTTTGCATTAAATTGCATTATAATACATTAACATGCATTATCATTCATAACACGCATTATCATTCATGAGCAATATATAGATTTCAAAATAGGGTATTAATAGAGAATCCATTAAACGTATCGAAATTTTATGTAAGAGAATGCAACATCAACTCAATTTTGCATTATCATGCATTATAATGCATTAACACGAATTATCATTAATTAACATGAATTATCATTCTACATCTTCTTCAATCATCAACCTTTGATCGTTATCACTATATTTCATCTCAAATCAAACGGACACATTGGCATTGTTTAGAGTTTTACAAATTGAGTCTTAATAGCGATTTCAAGCAAAAGATTTGGCAAAAGAGTGCAACATAACCTTAATTTTGCATTAAATTGCATTATAATACATTAACATGCATTATCATTCATAACACGCATTATCTTTCATGAGCAATATATAGATTTCAAAATAGGGTATTAATAGAGAATCCATTAAACGTATCGAAATTTTAGGTAAGATAATGCAACATCAACTCAATTTTGCATTATCATGCATTATAATTCATTAACACGCATTATCATTAATTAGCATGAATTATCAGTCTACATCTTTTTCAATCATCAACCTTTAATCGTTATCACTATATTTCATCTCAAATCAAACGGCCACATTGGCATTGTTGAGAGTTTTCCAAATTGAGTCTTAATAGCCATTCCATGCAAAAGATTAGGCAAAAGAGTGCAACATAACCTTAATTTTGCATTAAATTGCATTATAATACATTAACATGCATTATCATTCATAACACGCATTATCTTTCATGAGCAATATATAGATTTCAAAATAGGGTATTAATAGAGAATCCATTAAACGTATCGAAATTTTATGTAAGAGAATGCAACATCACATCAATTTTGCATTATCATGCATTATAATGCATTAACACGCATTATCATTAATTAGCATGAATTATCATTCTACATCTTCTTCAATCATCAACCTTTGATCGTTATCACTATATTTCATCTCAAATCAAACGGACACATTGGCATTGTTTAGAGTTTTCCAAATTGAGGCTTAATAGCGATTTCAAGCAAAAGATTTGGCAAAAGAGTGCAACATAACCTTAATTTTGCATTAAATTGCATTATAATACATTAACATGCATTATCATTCATAACACGCATTATCTTTCATGAGCAATATATAGATTTCAAAATAGGGTATTAATAGAGAATCCATTAAACGTATCGAAATTTTAGGTATGATAATGCAACATCAACTCAATTTTGCATTATCATGCATTATAATTCATTAACACGCATTATCATTAATTAGCATGAATTATCAGTCTACATCTTCTTCAATCATCAACCTTTAATCGTTATCACTATATTTCATCTCAAATCAAACGGACACATTTGCATTGTTTAGAGTTTTCCAAATTGAGTCTTAATAGCGATTTCAAGCAAAAGATTTGGCAAAAGAGTGCAACATAACCTTAATTTTGCATTAAATTGCATTATAATACATTAACACGCATTATCATTCATAACACGCATTATCTTTCATGAGCAATATATAGATTTTAAAATAGGGTATTAATAGAGAATCCATTAAACGTATCGAAATTTTAGGTAATATAATGCAACATCAACTCAATTTTGCATTATCATGCATTATAATTCATTAACACGCATTATCATTAATTAGAATGAATTATCAGTCTACATCTTCTTCAATCATCAACCTTTAATCGTTATCACTATATTTCATCTCAAATCAAACGGCCACATTGGCATTGTTGAGAGTTTTCCAAATTGAGTCTTAATAGCCATTCCATGCAAAAGATTAGGCAAAAGAGTGCAACATAACCTTAATTTTGCATTAAATTGCATTATAATACATTAACATGCATTATCATTCATAACACGCATTATCATTCATGAGCAATATATAGATTTCAAAATAGGGTATTAATAGAGAATCCATTAAACGTATCGAAATTTTATGTAAGAGAATGCAACATCAACTCAATTTTGCATTATCATGCATTATAATGCATTAACACGAATTATCATTAATTAACATGAATTATCATTCTACATCTTCTTCAATCATCAACCTTTGATCGTTATCACTATATTTCATCTCAAATCAAACGGACACATTGGCATTGTTTAGAGTTTTACAAATTGAGTCTTAATAGCGATTTCAAGCAAAAGATTTGGCAAAAGAGTGCAACATAACCTTAATTTTGCATTAAATTGCATTATAATACATTAACATGCATTATCATTCATAACACGCATTATCTTTCATGAGCAATATATAGATTTCAAAATAGGGTATTAATAGAGAATCCATTAAACGTATCGAAATTTTAGGTAAGATAATGCAACATCAACTCAATTTTGCATTATCATGCATTATAATTCATTAACACGCATTATCATTAATTAGCATGAATTATCAGTCTACATCTTTTTCAATCATCAACCTTTAATCGTTATCACTATATTTCATCTCAAATCAAACGGCCACATTGGCATTGTTGAGAGTTTTCCAAATTGAGTCTTAATAGCCATTCCATGCAAAAGATTAGGCAAAAGAGTGCAACATAACCTTAATTTTGCATTAAATTGCATTATAATACATTAACATGCATTATCATTCATAACACGCATTATCTTTCATGAGCAATATATAGATTTCAAAATAGGGTATTAATAGAGAATCCATTAAACGTATCGAAATTTTATGTAAGAGAATGCAACATCACATCAATTTTGCATTATCATGCATTATAATGCATTAACACGCATTATCATTAATTAGCATGAATTATCATTCTACATCTTCTTCAATCATCAACCTTTGATCGTTATCACTATATTTCATCTCAAATCAAACGGACACATTGGCATTGTTTAGAGTTTTCCAAATTGAGGCTTAATAGCGATTTCAAGCAAAAGATTTGGCAAAAGAGTGCAACATAACCTTAATTTTGCATTAAATTGCATTATAATACATTAACATGCATTATCATTCATAACACGCATTATCTTTCATGAGCAATATATAGATTTCAAAATAGGGTATTAATAGAGAATCCATTAAACGTATCGAAATTTTAGGTATGATAATGCAACATCAACTCAATTTTGCATTATCATGCATTATAATTCATTAACACGCATTATCATTAATTAGCATGAATTATCAGTCTACATCTTCTTCAATCATCAACCTTTAATCGTTATCACTATATTTCATCTCAAATCAAACGGCCACATTGGCATTGTTGAGAGTTTTCCAAATTGAGTCTTAATAGCTATTTCAAGCAAAAGATTTGGCAAAAGAGTGCAACATAACCTTAATTTTGCATTAAATTGCATTATAATACATTAACATGCATTATCATTCATAACACGCATTATCTTTCATGAGCAATATATAGATTTCAAAATAGGGTATTAATAGAGAATCCATTAAACGTATCGAAATTTTAGGTAAGATAATGCAACATCAACTCAATTTTGCATTATCATGCATTATAATTCATTAACACGCATTATCATTAATTAGCATGAATTATCATTCTACATCTTCTTCAATCATCAACCTTTGATCGTTATCACTATATTTCATCTCAAATCAAACGGCCACATTGGCATTGTTTAGAGCCAAATTGAGTCTTAATAGCCATTCCATGCAAAAGATTAGGCAAAAGAGTGCAACATAACCTTAATTTTGCATTAAATTGCATTATAATACATTAACATGCATTATCATTCATAACACGCATTATCTTTCATGAGCAATATATAGATTTCAAAATAGGGTATTAATAGATAATCCATTAAACGTATCGAAATTTTATGTAAGAGAATGCAACTTAACCTCAATTTTGCATTATCATGCATTATAATGCATTAACACGCATTATCATTAATTAGCATGAATTATCATTCTACATCTTCTTCAATCATCAACCTTTGATCGTTATCACTATAATTCATCTCAAATCAAACGGCCACATTGGCATTGTTTAGAGCCAAATTGAGTCTTAATAGCGATTACAAGCAAAATATTTGGCAAAAGAGTGCAACATAACCTTAATTTTGCATTAAATTACATTATAATACATTAACATGCATTATCATTCATAACACGCATTATCATTCATGAGCAATATATAGATTTCAAAATAGGGTATTAATAGAGAATCCATTAAACGTATCGAAATTTTATGTAAGAGAATGCAACTTCACCTCAATTTTGCATTATCATGCATTATAATGCATTAACACGCATTATCATTAATTAGCATGAATTATCATTCTACATCTTCTTCAATCATCAACCTTTGATCGTTATCACTTTATTTCATCTCAAATCAAACGGCCACATTGGCATTGTTTAGAATTGAGTCTTAATAGCGATTCCAAGCAAAAGATTTGGCAAAAGAGTGCAACATAACCTTAATTTTGCATTAAATTGCATTATAATACATTAACATGCATTATCATTCATAACACGCATTATCTTTCATGAGCAATATATAGATTTCAAAATAGGGTATTAATAGAGAATCCATTAAACGTATCCAAATTTTAGGTAAGAGAATGCAACTTCACCTCAATTTTGCATTATCATGCATTATAATGCATTAACACGCATTATCATTAATTAGCATGAATTATCATTCTACATCTTCTTCAATCATCAACCTTTGATCGTTATCACTATATTTCATCTCAAATCAAACGGACACATTGGCATTGTTTAGAGTTTTCCAAATTGAGGCTTAATAGCGATTTCAAGCAAAAGATTTGGCAAAAGAGTGCAACATAACCTTAATTTTGCATTAAATTGCATTATAATACATTAACATGCATTATCATTCATAACACGCATTATCTTTCATGAGCAATATATAGATTTCAAAATAGGGTATTAATAGAGAATCCATTAAACGTATCGAAATTTTATGTAAGAGAATGCAATATCACCTCAATTTTGCATTATCATGCATTATAATGCATTAACACGCATTATCATTAATTAGCATGAATTATCATTCTACATCTTCTTCAATCATCAACCTTTGATCGTTATCACTATATTTCATCTCAAATCAAACGGACACATTGGCATTGTTTAGAGTTTTCCAAATTGAGTCTTAATTGCTATTTCAAGCAAAAGATTTGGCAAAAGAGTGCAACATAACCTTAATTTTGCATTAAATTGCATTATAATACATTAACATGCATTATCATTCATAACACGCATTATCTTTCATGAGCAATATATAGATTTCAAAATAGGGTATTAATAGAGAATCCATTAAACGTATCGAAATTTTAGGTAAGATAATGCAACATCAACTCAATTTTGCATTATCATGCATTATAATTCATTAACACGCATTATCATTAATTAGCATGAATTATCATTCTACATCTTCTTCAATCATCAACCTTTGATCGTTATCACTATATTTCATCTCAAATCAAACGGCCACATTGGCATTGTTTAGAGCCAAATTGAGTCTTAATAGCGATTCCAAGCAAAAGATTTGGCGAAAGTGTGCAACATAACCTTAATTTTGCATTAAATTGCATTATAATACATTAACATGCATTATCATTCATAACACGCATTATAATTCATGAGCAATATATAGATTTCAAAATAGGGTATTAATAGAGAATCCATTAAACGTATCGAAATTTTAGGTAAGAGAATGCAACTTCACCTCAATTTTGCATTATCATGCATTATAATGCATTAACACGCATTATCATTAATTAGCATGAATTATCATTCCACATCTTCTTCAATCATCAACCTTTGATCGTTATCACTATATTTCATCTCAAATCAAACGGCCACATTGGCATTGTTTAGAGCCAAATTGAGTCTTAATAGCGATTCCAAGCAAAAGATTTGGCAAAAGAGTGCAACATAACCTTAATTTTGCACTAAATTGCATTATAATACATTAACATGCATTATCATTCATAACACGCATTATCTTTCATTAATATATAGATTTCAAAATAGGGTATTAATAGAGAATCCATTAAATGTATCGAAATTTTAGGTAAGATAGTTTCCTTTTTAACTTATCGACTCCTAACTACTTAATATTTGGACTTAGTGTTTGTCAAGATGGAAAAGAGAATCCGTCCTTGCAGCTAAATATTTCCCCATTTGTAACCAAAAAAAATGTTATATCTTTGATGCTCAGTTGGGTTCAACTCCTTTTCTTACTTGGACTATTTGGGGTCCAAAGCATGTGAAAGAAGCGGGTTTTGGTTGGTTAAGTAATAGAAGTATTTGAATTCTTAGGCCACGGTTAGGGACCTTATAGACACGGGAACCAATACAAGAGATAGGAATTTATGAGTTCGATATTTGGGCGAATGCAGCACAATTAGGGCTGTCAATGGGTCGGACTCGAACCGGATCAGGGTCGATTCGGATCCGAGTTCGATTTTCATTTTTTCTATTCGGATCCGTTCGGATCTTGAATATTAGCAACCGGATTCGAATTCGATGGATATCCCGGAGTCGGATAAATTATCCAGATACGTTTAGTATATTTAACAATAATTTTTTTTCTGTTTTCCTCCAAATCATTTGCAGATTCTACCATCATGAATTAAAAATATAACATTTTACTTATTTCATCGAAACTATTGCCTGAAAATTGTAGAAGATTGAATATGGTGGTGGGCAAATATAAACAGTAAAATTAGAATAAAGGAATAAACAAAAATATAAATAAAAAAGATATAAACGGGGACAATGAAGAAGAAAACTTAATATTGAAAAATGGAAGAGAAGACATAAATTGAAGGATGAATGGTTATGATTTTTATTTTTCTTATTAAATATCATAAATTAATATGTTGTAGGCCCAATTAGTTATTAGGTCAGTCCAACATCTTTTATGGATTTCTTTTTAAGATTATTTTTAGTATAATAAAAGATTTTAGTGGAACATATATAGTTTCATTTTTATTTTGGTTTAAATACATAATATATAAACAACATATAGTAATATATATCGGATACGGATGTATAACTGATCGGATCAGCCTAGATCTATATTCGCTCCATATAATTCGAATTACGGATCTTCTTGATCGGATCAGGTCCATCAGATCACTAATCGGACAATTATTCTAATAAATCGAATTGAATTCGGATCAAATCCGAAGTGAAATCCGCCCCATTGACAGCCCTAAGCACAATTGATCTTGTTCATTCCGCTTGGAAACAATCTTAATCCAGACATCAGAGTTTGGTACTATGAGAAAAGTGGTCGCTTTACGGTCCGCTCTACATACCAGTACTTGTTATAACTAGTAAAAAATTTTTTTTTATTAATTTATCAAAAAAATCATTCTTTATCAATTATGAATTTCTCCATCCATCAAATAACATTGTTTGACATTTGGAAGAGTAGTTTGTGAGAGTGGTGGGGGTTTGTAAAATAATTTCGATTTGCTTAATAATATTTGTTTGGATTTTTGGAGAATAATTTGAGAAATAATGTGGTTGTAGTTTTTTTTGGAAGAATTTAGTTTGTAGGTGTAAGATGTATAAGACTTTATGTCAAATTATGTTTGTTATGTGAGATAAGTTGTGCAAGAGATGATTACTTTAATCAAAATTGAGTTTGTGTAGGTTTTTTCAGAGATAAGAAAATTGTTGTTTGTTTGAATTTTGGGAGAGTAGTTTGTGAAAATTGAGAGATGATAAATTTATTTTATAAAGTAAATTGGTGTTTGTCTCGCTTTTCCCAAACACAATTTTTTTTTAGGAGATGCCAAACAAAATGCCCAATTATATTTCAATTTCTTCATTTTTTTTGTTATCTTCCATTTTTTTGTCTCAATGTTTTTCTTTATTTTCATCTCATTTTTTCTTTATTTCAGTTCACATTTTTTTTATTTGTTTCAATTTTTTTCTTTTTTCTATTTCGATTTTTTTTTTACAATTTGTTTCAGTTTTTATTAAGTGATAATTATCTCTTTTATTTTCCTTACAAATTATTAATCCTAATGTTGAGTAATACTCTTCTAAAATTCTTACTCGAAAAATTTGAACTTGTCACAGTCTCGTATCGTTAATTTCTCAATCTATAATTACCCTAACTTCTTTATACATCTATTACCCATATAAAAAAAAAAACCCACCAATTATAAGTAAGCTTGAATTTTCCGAGTAAGAATTTGAAGGAGAATTACTCGCCATATGGAATAATTATCTGCAATGAAAAATAAATGAGATAATTAACACCAATAAAAACTGAAGAAAAAAAATTGAAAGAAAAAATCGAGATAGAAGTAGATTAAAAAAATTGAAACAGAAAACAAAGAAAACAAATTGAAACCGAAATAAAGAAAAAAATGAGATCGAAAAACAGAAGGAATTAAAATACATGAAGAAATTGAGACATAATGTTATTTGGTAGATAAAATAATAAATAATTAATAAAGAAATATTATTCTTGAAGGTGATTGCAAAGTAGGTCATTGAGGGTATTATTGATCCTCAACCATCCATTGATTGTCTTGGTTATATCTTTGATGATATTAAATGAATGGCTAGAAATTTAGAGATCTTAAAATGCTTTTGTGTGTTTCAAAAAAATAACTCGATAGTTCATGCTCTTTCAGAATTTCCCCTGAGTTCTTTTCATATGATTGTTGAACCAGCTAGCTTTATATATTCAGGACATTGAGTGTGTATAAATTTACCTATGTGGTTTCCTCAAAGAGAGAAAAAAAAAACTTAGTACTGTATTATGAAAAATTGAAAGAGGAATGAACTTACAGAAAAAAAGAAAAGAAAGTCTACTTAAAAAAAAAAAAAAGGTCTACTTCTTGTCCTTCACCAGCTTATACAAAGGATAAATGTTGTAAAGAATTATTTTAATATGTTTATCCACCTGGAATTGTCAAAAAGTGCAAGTTGATGACCTGTTCTTTTTCCTTTTTTTTTGTTTTGGGATTTTGCATTTCGGACAAAAGCAGTGGACCAGCTTTGCCTGTTGTTGTAACCATAAAAAGTTGCAAACAGTATGATGGCTATAAATGTCTAATAAGCAATGTATTAAAACCGGACCGGCCGGTCCGACAGGTTCGACCACGAACCGGAGGTTGGTCCGGTCCAATCTACCCCTAAAACCGACTGACTCAAAAAATCAGACTGAACCGGTCCAAAACCAGTGAACCGGTTCAACCCGATTCTAAATTTTCCTTTTTTTTTTTTCGATTTTTTAAATTTATTGTAGAATGTGGGATTTGAACACCTAACCTCTTGTATGAAACATAACTTTCTTACCATTTGAGCTACATCATTAATATTGAACTTTTAGTACAAAATTTATAAATTTTAGAAAACGTGTAGCCAAATTTATTTATAAATTAGATATGGTAATTAACTCAAATTAACATTTTACACATTATCAATGAAAATTAATACTCAAATAATAATTTTTTATTAAAATTTGTTCTATAAGATATTTCTTTCCAATATTATTTTTAGGATAAAGAGTGTCAAATTTTGAAAGTCAAATCGATATATTATGCAAATTTGATTTTGAATATTAGACTTTTATACATAATCATATTTTAAAATTTATTAATCCCTTAGTTTGTTGTACTTTTAAATTACACTTTTAAAATTTTATAAAGAAATATAATCATATTATATTTATATGAGCCTACAAATTGGTATCATATTACCGTTATGATATAAGTTAGATAATTATTATATGATTTAATTTAAATATAATCTAAGATTTTGTATATTTGAAATCAGTTGTAGGATAATGTTTAAATTTTATGCATAATACTTATACTTCAAAATTAAATATATTTATTATATCATTATGACGTTATCCGGTCCGACCAATGGTCTGACCGGTTCGACCAATAAAACCAGTGGCCAGTCGGCTCACCAATTTACTGTCTGGTCCGATTCTGAAAACATTGATGATAAGGCTAGTGGCTTGCTTTAAAGAAATTAAATGGGCCAAAATCATAACGCATAAATAGAACTATTCTTTAGTAATTTCAACTTTCTAGCACTAACATAATTCATTCATGCAAATTTTCATTAATGATAAATCACCAAAGCCGATTATACAGAAGAATTTACAGTTTTGGATTTTCGCGTGTTTCCTTTTTTTTATTTCCAACATTCAAATACATATATTCCAACATTGAAATACATAATTCATGGAATGGGCGTACTGGTCTAGTAGATACTTTGACATGAATAAAGCCCTGATTGCAAAACTCTGCTTCGATTTTCGATAAAATGTGGGACCTTCCCTTCATCTCTAAGTACCTCGAATCCTCCAACCTCCTCTCCACAACTACTTGCAAATACAAGGGAAATTATTACTTACACCTGATCTAGGAGATTTTCATAGACATTGTGGTTGAAAATATACTACATCATCATTGCGAGAGCACCACATCATCACAATTCATGATGTGGTGCATTTTCAACCACAAGGTCTAGGAAATATCTCCTAGACCAGATCTAAGTAAGAATTTACCACATACAATGCATCTTGGAATTGGAAAGATACCTTCACTGGTACATCCCTTATCCATAAAGGCTCTTGTTACCTCGATTTTCAACCTAGCCGAGCTCGAACCTTAACCATCCCTACTCTATATTAGCCTCCAAACTAAGAGTGACAAACAGAAACAGGCAGGTTAGGCCGGGTCCGGGCTGGTCCAAAATGAGTCGGATTTTTAACGGGGTGTTTTGTACAGGTCATAAATGAGTCGGATTGATAATGTGTCTGGTCGTAAACGGGTCGGTCCGCTTAGGTTTAGTAATAGTGTGCATTTTAATAAATTAAAATTAATATTTACATCATAGTTATTAGTAAATATTATTTAAATATTCAAATATATAACTAAATGAGATTAGACTATTATGATATTATTTAAATTATTTTTTCAATTTTTATAAAAGCAATTTAATATTTTTATATTTATTTGAAACTTTAATATATTTAATAATTTAATATTGTAACTAAAATTTTCATGAATTTAGGAGAAAACAATACAATAATATTGTTGAGTCAAAATTAAGTCATTAATATTAAATAGATTAGCTAAATGTGTGTTTTTTTACTAAACTCGTTAATGACCTATTTATGAACCCACTAAAAATTAATATAAAATGTTTACAAAACCCAACTTAACCCCATCAACAATAAAAAATATATGGGTTGGGTTGGGTCGACCCGATGAAGGGTCACCCAATGGGTCTTGGCCCTTTTTGCCACCCCTACTTCAAACTATGTTCACGATCTTCCCTTGCCAAACTCCTCCTCTTGGAACCTTGATCTCCTCAACTCCCTCTTTTGTACAAGCTCCATTAATAAAATCCTCAAAATCAGAGTTCCCTCTTCGGCGGAACCAAAAAAGCTTCTTTGGGCTCACTCTGAAAAGAAAAACTTTTAACCGAACAAAAAGCTCGTTCCACACCACTACCACCGGGTCCGATAACATTTGGAAATCTCGCCTCCATGATTGTTTGGAATTCTTCATTTGAAAAGTACTTAATGATATAATCCCCACTCGAGGAGGACTCTCCTTCGTCTTTTTCTTTGAGAATAAATCTTGTTTTCTTTGTAATCATCCTTTTGAAAACATTGACCACTTATCCAATAGGTGCCCTCATATAGAAGAAATTTTCCTTTAAGTCAAAATGGAATTTTCGAATGCATCCTTTCATTTCTTGGGACATCAAACAATGGATTTCTTCCCTTTTTGAAGTCGGGCAGAATATCGATTATTCTGCAGGCAAGTTCCATCAGATAAATTTGCACAAGAACACGAGAAATAGACACCCATTAACCCTTGAGAGAACAAATCTCTTCTTTTTTTTTTTCTTCAAAAAAGTTATAATAATTAATATTTGATAATAGTGAAGATTACAACTCATTTTATAGGACTCTAATCCTAGGTAACTGAAATAAAATATGACTCTTAAGGAAACTGAATAACTCTTAGACTCCTATGTAAACTAAATCACAAAAAATAAGGAAACTAAATAACTAAAAATAAGAAACCTAATTACCAAGGAAAACTATTAAATAAGATAGATTTTCTTGGATGGTCTTGCATTAGTCGCTCAGGGTTAGAAAGAACTCGTCCTTGAGTTCACAACAGTGTTATCAAGATCCACAATACCAGGACAAATTGTCGATGACGGTCAATCAAGCCTTGACCATGCACCAGTTTTGTGATACAATTTTGTGAATATACAAGAAGCAATACCTTCATGCCTCGAATGGCGATGATCTAGATTTGGTTCCTGAAAAGACGGAGAAACGTGGGTTTCCCAGAATGATCGGATCACTAGACTGTATGCATTGGACATGGAAAAATTATCCAACCGCATGGAGTGACAACTTTTCGGGAAGGACTAAAAAATCCACAATTGTTCTTGAAGCAGTGGCTTCATCCGACACGTGGATATGGCATGCCTTCTTTGGCATATCCGGTGCCCAAAACGACATCACCGTCCTAGGTCGTTCACCCTTGTTCGACAACCTAACTTTTGCATCTTCCCCAAAGGTTAAATATAAGGTAAACTATACCGACAATTTTATGACGTGCTATCTTGTAGAAGGTATATATTTTAAATGGACGACGTTAGTACAGGCCATTTGAAACACATCCGACAAAAAAAAGAGTTATTATTCTTTAAGATGCCTAAATAAGAACCCAAGTGTTTCAATATATAATTGACAAATTAAACTGTATTTAATGACGTATAAATCGTACATGAAAAAATGTTATAAATTTCAGACAATACTAAAATAAATTAAAGAATTTTTTTTTACAGTTACATTTTTATTAATTAAATTTCCTTATTCTTAAATTAAAGTTCCATTTTAAAAATTAAATTAAACTTATTTTTATTAATTATATCAAATTTATGTTTTTTAAAATTAAAGTTAAAAAAAATTTAACTACAATTTATTTAATTTCCCCCCCTCGTAGACAAATTATAAATTTATAAATTAAAATAAAAACGTAACCCTTTCTTACAATGTTATTAAATTTCACACAATAATAAATTAAATTAAAGAAACCTTTTTAAAGTACATTTTTATTAATTCAATTTCATATTCTTAATTAAAGTTCCATTTCAAAAAATTAAATGACATTTATTTTTTAATTAAATTAAATTTATCAGTTTTAAAATCAATGAAAAAATTTGTGTAATTCTTTTTATTAAAGCATTTTTTATAATTATTTTCGCTGAATATTAAAGATAAACAAAAAAAAAAAAAGGATAATGAATGCAACAGGTGGTCGGCCACCCATTACCAGCCCCTTTTAGGAGAGGGTCAACCCCTTTTTCCTTTCCCTTTCCATTTCACCTCCACAAGTCCACATCACTTCCACGTTCCGACCCTCATTTTTTTTTTCCCGTTCCCCCCTTTATATTATTTTTCATTTTTTTCATACATTCCTATCCCTTTCCCATCTATTTCCCTTCCCTTTTGGATATTAGAGATGCCCTTAATTTGTTCAACTCAGTCAAATAAATAACACAAATTTAAAGATTGGGTTAGAATGGATCTGGACCAACAGAATGTGGTCCATTATGCCAACTTCAATAACAATTGTTGATTGAAGAAAGAATACAATCAAGTAATGAACATTAAAATAAGGTTTCTGCTGGAATGTATTGTTGTATAATAAGCATAATGTAATGATTGTAATTATTAAATATATTTTCCATTTTATTTTCTTAAAAAATTCAAGTTGGAGTACTAACTTGTTATTTAATACGAAGTATTAAATAAATAATTAGTTTGATCATTTAATATTAATATTGTAGTTTACGAATAATACTGATCACATATTAAATAGACATTCAATTGATATTTTAATAATAAATGTAGTTAAGTGATATGTATTAAGTATAGAGCTTTCTTTTTTATAAATGTAGATTTTTATGATAGTAGTAGTATTTTATACTATTTATTGTGATCAGGGTGGCAAAATCGATTATTACATTATAGTAGGCCCATCAAAAATAAGAAAATATTAATAGTCATCAAAGATTAATTAACCTCTTCCACAAGGTGCATGAACCAAGACACATTTATTTTGTTTTAATTACCACTATATATCCAGCACACAAATAGTTCCTATGCTCATTGGCTACCCATAGTTTTTATGTCAGACAATGATTGCTTGGTTGGATGGATACGGATTTTGATTAAATTGGATAATTATTTAAGATTGTCAGATAATTAAATAATAATCACTGTTTTAGCCTTTTAGGCTAATTGGATTTTGACAACTAGCTACGCCACTTTCTTTTAACAGTAGACAGCATGCCAATACCAAGGAATTTTCTAAATTGGTGTTCGAAACAAATATAAATACAAATACAAATACAAATACAAATACGACCCACCATGAATGGATGCAATGAGATGAGATGATATTCAAACTTTCGAGTAGTTGGGGTTAAGTGCATAAATCGTCAATGTAAAACATGCATGAAATTCTCATTCATTATTTTTACTATATATAATTTTCTATTGTGTTGTTAAATATTTTCTCTTTCGTCAAATTTCATGAACTTTTTTACGAGTTTATATATTCTTTTTATATTTTCTGAGAGAATTCAAGTCTTAGATCCGATGAAGTTCAATTTGAGGCGCAAACATATTCTATGGAAACATCCCCCAACGAGAATTTAAACTTGTGTTCACCATTTTATGGAGTTAAACTATTCCACTAGACTAACCGTTTGTTGCTTGAATAAGTTTGTAAGAGTTGCGTGTTCAGTAGGAGTGATTAATGTTTTGAAATAATCATATTAACCCTAATTTATTTGTTAAAAAAAAATAAAGAAAGGAGAGATAGAGTGACCCAAACCTCGCATTTTTAACCCCATCCCCCAACCAGACATGGCCTGGAAGCTGAGGAATAGAATTTTGGTCGACACGGGTGTTTGATTGTTGCACAATCAAATTGTCATCGAGCATGATCACTTCTTGATGAACCTGGGTTGCCGCCTTGACCTCAATCGTGCAATGGCTTGAGTTGTGTGATACCTAGGTCGCGGTCGTAGCCTAGGTAGTGTACGGCATTCAATGTTGGAACCTAGGCTCGTCGATGCCTGGATTTGGGCGATGAGTGACGTTTTAATTGTGATACTTTCCTGTATAACTTATAAGGGTGTAACTAAATGTCAAAAGGTTACTATAATATCTAGATCATATACTTTGATACTAAACTTTAGTTCAAAAAAACATTTGGTACCAAGCTTTTCGAAAAAACACATTTCATACCATGATTCACATCCTTTTCACACATTTAATTTTGCCGTCAATTTTCGGACGGAATTCAGCACGTGTCGCTCACGTTCCCGCTAAGTGGACAATGGGAGGGATAACATGCACAAATTTTAAAGACCCACCATTGTTAATTTAACGGGCACGTGAGCTGCACGTGTTGAATTTCGTCCGAAAATTGACATCAAAATTTAATATGTCAAGAGGGTGTGAATCATAGTATGAAATGTATATTTACAAAAAAATTGATATCAAATGTATTTTTTGGACTAAAGTTTAATATTAAAAGTGTTTTTCCCTCCAATTAAAACTATCACAAAAGTTGAAAATTATCACAAAACATCATGATTAACATTTATAATTTGTAATAATTTTTAATATTACAACTATATTAATGACTGGTATATATCATTAATTTTGACTTTTTGTTGTAGTGGCCAAATACTTTTTAATAGATAATTGTCAGATTGGGTTTCTCAGAAACGTTAAACAACTCATTTATCACATGGTCTTTTCATAGTTATTATGTGGACTACCTTGGATAAATTAATGGCATATGATGATATGATTTGAAATAATAGATGGTTTTGGTAAAGATGAATGTATACATAGGTAAATTATTTTGGAAAAAAAGGTAGAAAGCCTGATAATCATTTTAGCACCGAATTGATGGGGTGATACATAGTACGCTTTAGGGCTGAGCATTCGGTAAAAACCGAACCGAACCGGATCGAACTTCGGTATTTTTTCGGTTCGGTAATTTTCAGACCGCGGACCGTTTGCCGAACCGAAAATTTCGGTTCGGTTCGGTAAAAAACCGAACGGTCCGGTTCGGTTCCGGTTCGGTCCAAAAAAACCGAATGTTTAATTTTTATTTATTTTTAAAAAATCAAAAATTCAATTTATTGCACAATATACAAAAAAAAAAAAAATCTTACAACACACAAACCATATAAAAAAGCCCCCCCCTTCTATTTATTCCACAACATTCAATATAACATCAAAATTCATACAAACCATTCAAACATAAAAGTCTCAAACATAAAATAATCTTAATCAAATACAAAGAGGTAAATAGTTTTTGAAAAATAATATTAAGTTTATACAAACCATTCAAACATAAAAGTTATAAATCTCCAAAATTTTAATTGAAAAACACTAATTTTAAAAAAAAAAAAAATAAATAAAATTCGGTCCAATCGGTTCGGTTCGGTAAACCGACCGGTTTTACCGAGAACCGACCACTCCCAAGGATCGGTTCTCGGCCAAGAACCGTTTACCGAACCGAAATTTCGGTTCGGTAAACGGTCCGGACCGAAATTTCGGTTCCGGTTCGGTTCGGTCGGTTTACCGAACCGTGCTCAGCCCTAGTACGCTTGAGCGGGATTTATTCACATATTAATAATATTAAAAGTAAAATGCAAAAATACTCCAGTAAGGTTAAAAAAAAATAATAACCTTTATATTATTTTTATTTGCAAAACTCCACCCCTTGTTTAACAAGTCAAAGGAATTTACCCTCTTCCATATCACAGTGTGCTTCACTTGTTGTAAGTGTGTATTCTTTATAATTTGTAGAGAATGTGACAATCATAATGTTATTTTTTTCTTTGAAATAAAACTAAAAAAAACCATTTTTCACTTCCAAAAACCTCTCTATTAACTTAAAAAAAATTGGCAATAAATCTTTTTCCTTCAAAATAGTTTCTATATAATTTTCAAATGGCTGCAGTGAACTAATAAAATATTAACATAGAGAGTTGTTTTGCTAATAAAATAATAAACTACGAATTTTTCACAAATATAAATAACACAAAAAATTATCTGGTAATTAGGAAAGTAGAGGGAGTGTATTTGCAATTGCATTGTACTCATAATATTGATCTACGTACTGGAAAAGTAAACCTTTGACTTGGAAAAGAAAAACAATAGTTATTCATTCCACTACGTATGTCTTCCACTCAGGCCACTATGTCTCTTTTTCTCAAAAAAAAAAAAAAAAAAAAAAAAAAAAAAAAAAAAAAAAAAAAAAAAAAAAAAAAAAAAAAAAGGGCCACTATGTCTCTTGAAATTTCATCCACGTACAACAATATTATGTCTAATCAACTCAAATCAACTTCAACATACAGAGGACTAATTATGGTTTCATTAAGAAACATAAAAAAAAAATGCAATAAGAAATCGATAGATTGAAATTTTACTTATCCATAGGACTAACTACATTCGAAACTTGTAACCAAAGTTCAATATCAGGCTATCAGCTACTCCCTCCATTTCATAATATCTGTCGCTTTAAAAAATTTATCTTGTGTCATATTATCTGTTACTTTAGATTTCCAATAAAGCATTAATTACTCTTTTTTCATTTTTGCCCTTTATGCTCATAAATTTTCTCAAACATTAGTGGAGGATAATTAATTAAAAGGGTATTTTAGTCTTTTTCATTTTTTTCCTCTTAGAATTCAGCTATATTCAATGATTTTATTAGTTTGTGTGCATACATGTAAAAGGACAGATATTTTGAAACGGAAGGAGTAACTAACTCATTAATCCTCACAAAATTTACACATTCTTTTAGTGAGAGGATAAATTATAATATTACATCAGAATATATTATATACCGATTATAAACTAGCATATTAATTACAATGAATAAAATAAAAATTACAATAAGTAAATAATTAACAATTAGTGTGAAGCTAAACAAATACTCATAATCACATAGAAAAGGTTGATGTAGAAAAATCTGATTATAAGGATAAGATTGTAGTACTCAAAGGTACAACTAAACACCAATCCTCTCTTCCATATCGAAAATGACCTAAAGTCCAGTTATGAAAGACAACAACAAAATCAGTTTCATATGGTAAGTAATCTTGGAAAATCCTGAAGATTAGTCATCAATAAGAAAAAAACCTTTCGACGGTTCAAACCCATCAATTCATAAGTTCAGGTACAATATAATTTAAAAAACTTAATTAAGTTCAATTGAAGTTTTACAGTCTTAGGTCACGCTTAAATTACATATTATTGACTTAAGAATTAGATTGACTTAATCGGAGTGCTCCGACCTAGAATTTTCATAGTTTTGCATACTTCTAACAAATGAAGAAGATGAATGCATATTACTCTACGTGGACTAATTTTGGCCTAGTCTTGCGTGTTTCGCGAGATCGGGTCAAAATCCTTCCAAATGAGTTTTCACCAGACTCAGAAAACTCATCAGACTCAGAAAACTCATCACAAACATATTCACAAATCTATATCCAAACTTTTGAAACCTATAAAATATTGATTAGACACCTATCATATATTTTTGGAAAATTCTTGCCTATATCAGATTTTTCATAGACCATGAACAAAATTAGTGCATCCATTAAACATATTTGCAAGATTTTTTATGTATATGGTCTATGAAAGACCAGGCTGATATTTTTTTCCTCAAAATATTTAAAAAATTTATTGATTTAACACCTACCACTTACTTTTTCCCCACATCTCGACATCAAAAACCAATCCAAGTGATGTTTCAACTTTTTCAGAACCACAAAACCAAACATTCAAAACTTAATCAAATAAGGTTTCAAAAATTTCACCGAAACTACACAAACTATTTTTTTTTAAATCAAGAACCATGAAACCAAACTAAAACCATCCATATAGGCCCTCTAGAAGTTATCAACCTCATAGTAGGCTCATGCACATATCTTGTAAATAAATTGAGTTCGATTGAAGTTAATCTTATTAATTATGAAGAAAAAAAAATTGATCTTATTGAACTTACCATGGGTACTTGACAAGTGTCCATATCCTTTCATATCCTATGAGTGTGATGTAGCAAACAATTTCCCAAAACAATCCAACAACCAAAGGTACAAAATCAATAACGACATGACACAACCTTCATTTAACTAACAAAGTGCATGAACCCCATCTCCACATGCCTCTATATATATATGGCCCTTCACCTCTACAATGTCTCAAAAAAACAAATTAAACTCGCACTTTATCAGTACCCACTAAATAAACCATTTTTGAAAAAAACGATGCCTTCATCTTCAGTAGTAATTGTATCGAAATGCACAGTACAACCAGATCTCAACTCCACCATAAAATCCCTGAAGCTCTCCGTATCTGATCTCCCCATGCTCTCCTGCCAATACATCCAAAAAGGCGTACTCCTCCCGCCACCGCCACTCTCCTCCTCCGATCTCCTCTCTCTCATCAAACTTTCTCTTTCTAAAACCCTCTCTCACTTCCCCGCCCTCGCCGGCCGCCTCCACACAGACGCCACCGGCCACGTTCACATTCTATGCAATGATTACGGCGTCGATTTCTTCCACGCCAAGGCGCAGCACATCTCCACCGTCTCCCTGCTCCCTTCGCCGGATCACGATATCCCCGCCGTGTACCGCCGGTTTTTCCAATTCGACAATACGCTCAGCTACGCCGGACACGATAAGCCTCTAGTTGCGGTTCAGGTGACGGAGCTGAACGACGCCGTTTTCGTCGGGTGCACCGTGAACCACGCCGTAGTAGATGGAACCTCGTTTTGGAATTTCTTCAATACATTTGCGGAGGTGGCGCGTGGCGAGCAAAAGATTTCGAGAACGCCGGATTTCTGCCGGAACACCGTTTTTGATACGCCGGCGGTGCTAAAGTTTCCTCCAGGAGGACCGTCGGCGACATTTTCCGGCGACGAGCCTCTACGCGAGAAAATCTTTCATTTCAGCAGAGAAACTATTCTGAAATTAAAATTCAAAGCAAACAACCCGACCCGAAGCACCGAGTTACCCGACCAGGAGATACTGGGAAAACAGAGTAACGATACTTGGACTCTCAACCTTAAAACAAATAATGAAAAGTTAACCCGACCCGTTTGTAAAAAAGATCCAAGGTCCGAGATCTCATCATTTCAGTCCCTATGCGCCCAACTTTGGAGATCCGTAACACGTGTCCGAAATTTAGCCACGAACAAAACGACAACGTTTAGGATGGCTGTGAACTGCAGACATCGGCTCGAGCCGCGAATGGAGCCGCTATACTTTGGGAACGCAATCCAAAGCATTCCAACGGTTACCACAGCTGGCGAGCTTTTATCCAACGGCTTGAGTTGGGCGGCTAATCGTCTCCACCAGAACGTAATTGCGCACGACGACACTACCGTGCGCCGGGGTGTGAAGGATTGGGAGAATAATCCTAGATTGTTTCCTCTCGGGAATTTTGACGGTGCGATGATAACCATGGGAAGTTCTCCTAGGTTTCCGATGTACGATAACGATTTCGGGTGGGGCCGACCATTGGCAGTGAGAAGTGGTAGGGCCAATAAATTTGACGGTAAGATTTCGGCTTTTCCCGGGGCCATAGGAAATGGGAGCATTGATCTCGAAGTGGTGTTAGATCCGGAAACCATGGCGGGTCTAGAAAATGATTTAGAGTTCATGCAATATGTAAGTTAGAGAGGCTTCAATCAATGTACAATTCAAGATGATAAAATGGGACCAGATATTCTGAGTCTCAAAATTTCCATTGTGGCATAGTTCTACCATTTTCAATTAATGATTATGAAGTGTGAGAAACTTATTTAAATCTCAGAAGGGCTTTATTGAATTGTCTCTGTAATGATTTAATTCGGAAATTGTGTACTGTACCAAGTTTGTTAATGTAAATATGTATATTACTTCATCTCTCCCAAATTATTTGTTATTTTACATGTTTTCACACATACCTACTAAATAGCCTCATTTTTAGGGAAAAAATAAATTATATATCTAAAATACCCTTATTTTTTATTTATCTCACTGTTAGCTATTTACACATTATTCAAGTTTTACACTCTCTTTCTTACTTTTATTTCTATCACTAAAATCGACTAAATTCATTGCTCCCTCCGTTTCATATTAATTGACACATTTGTCAAATTTTTTTGTTTCAAATTAATTGGCATGTTTGGGTCAAAGCATTTTTTTTTCCAAATTTGCCCCTTTCTCTTATTGGAGTTGAAAAACTCAATGGTCACCACTCATTAATAAAAATAAAAAAGTAGTCATTATTGTAACAATGTGTCAATTAATATGAAATGGAGAGAGTAGTTACTACTCCCTCCGTTTCATAATATCTGTTGCTTTGAAGAGTTTTTCTTATGCCATATTATCTATCACTTTAGATTTCCAATAAAGCATTAATTACTCTTTTTCCATTTTTGCCCTTTATGCTCATAAAGTTTCTCAAACATTAGTGGAGGATAATTAATTAAAAGGGTATCCTAGTCTTTTTCATTTTTTAATTCCTCTTAGAATTCAGCTATATTCAATGATTTTCTTAATTTGTGTGCATACATGTGAAAAGACAGATATTTTGAAACGGAGGGAGTACTTATTAGTCTTGCATAAATATATTTGATATGGATATATGTTTTCTAGTGGACTGGTTGTTCAATTCGTAGGCTTTGTGTCTAGAACCATCAGATTCAATCTTAATGTAAGTAATTCGATAAGAATATCTTGCAAAAATAAGTAACTCGTTCGTAATTATAACTTCCACTAAGTGAGAAGTGGCAGAGCCAATAATTTTGACGGTAAGATTTCGGCGTTTCCGGGAGCCCGAGGAAATGGGAGATTGATCTTCAAGTTGTGTTAGATCCGGAAACCATGGCGGGTCTACAAAATTATTTAGAGTTCATGCAATATGTATGTTAATGAGCCTTCAACCAATTCATGACGATGCAAGATTATATGGGACCACAAATATCAAGTATTTCCCTCAAAAAACGATTAAAATTGGAAAATTGTGCCCGGTATCAAGTTTGTTAATGTAAATATGTATATTACATCTATATTTCTGTCACGAAAATCGACTAGATATATTAGCTATTAGTCATGCATAAATCTATTTGATAAGTAGATGTTATAATTCTTGTTTACAAGTCTGTCCATGCGCAGGCTTGTGTCTGGAATATTCAACAAAGTCAATCTTGCTGTAAATAAATAGAGAGAGAATATCGTGCAAAAAAGAGTAATTTAGAATTGGGCAGCTTTCGCGATTCCACTTCGATTCTTAAGTCAATGATATTTTAAACTTGAGATTCCTACAGAGAGTGTTAGGCTTCGGAAATATAAGAGAGAGATTAGTATAATACACTTTGATGTCCTTTTTATAATGAATCGTAGGTTCGGTTGTAAACTTCCGTATGGAGGGCAAACAATCAAAGAATTTTCCTTGATTTTTTGCCACTATGAAGACATATTTCAACTTATTCCGTAATTATCTTCTAATTAGAGGGATGTTACAATCTTATTTAAATCTTTAAAAATCTTAGGAGGCCCCAACTCGAAAGGGATTTGTGAGTCGAAATTTGAACAAACAACATGTCGTCTCTGGTCTAAATAAAATACACCCTCATCAATATTGATAGAGGTAGGTATTAAGTACATATAACTAACATACTAAATTTTTAATCGCAATCGACAAAACACAAGATGGCAGTTAAATGTCTAAATACAAGAATGGAGCAAAATCCAGTGTATCCAACACTTTTGTTCTGTAATGGGGCCATACACCACTGCACTATTTGTGGCTCCTTGCAATGTCTTGTGATTGAGACTGGTATAGGATAAGTACATTGATAGTGACTTTTGCGACCATTCTGCCCACTTGGATTGTGCATTGTATTTACAATTATCATTTTCCACGTGATAATAAAATTAAATATATTTATTATTAAAATTCCATGATGCGGTGTGGTGTCCAAACCGACCAACGGAACATTGTTTGGACAATGCTCGGGCCATGTCTTAGGCAACGACCGAGTCCCTTAGGCTTGACATTTGCACCCTCATCGTGGGACGTCAACCTATATGTCGATTTTTTTCATTCTGGTAATTGCTAAGTCGGTCTGGATTGAACACATACTAAGGTCTTTTTTGTACATATTGAATGAACTATAACACTTTTTTATAAGAGTGTTTTGAATGCTATTAGATCATGTAGAATTTTAATAGAGTTAAATAAATTAAGCAGGGTTTTTGGCACTTTATACCCTTAAAATATGGGGTTTTGGCACTTTGCACATTGACTTAGAAATTTTGGTACTTTGCATCCTAAAATTATAATTTATCTGACACTTTGTACCCTAGTGTGTGTTTTCATGAGGAAATTTAGTTGCAAGAAGGGTAGACTAGTCATTTTCAAATTTTCTTGGCACTTTTCACCCTAGAAATATAGATTTTGGCACTATACACCATGAAAATATAGATTGTTGGCACTTTGCACCCTGAAAATATAAATTTTTTGCACTTTCCACTCCGACTTAAAATTTTGGCACATTTTGTATTTTAACCAAATTACTAAGCTATTCTTAATTAGGAAATAACTCTTTTTTCTTTATTATAATTCTAAAATTTGACATGCTAGTAGATAATAATTATAGATTTGTAGAGTAGAAACTTTTTGAAAGAAAAAAAAATTGTATTTATTGTATAATTTTGTAGTATTGAATATCACAACTGATGCAAATTAGTATCTATTTAAGGACAATATGTACATATAATTTGCAAAAAAACAATGATTATTTTTGTGATTGAACTCGAAATAAAAATATTTGTTTCTATGTTTGATTGTTATGCATTGAACAAAACAATTTTATCTCTCCACCAACGACATTCATGAGCTTTTCAAAGGAAAATATTAGGGTGCAAAATGCCAAAAAATATTTTTTCTAAGGTGCAAAGTGCCAATTTTTTTTAAATCGGGGTGAAATATGCAAAAAAAATTATACTTACAGGGTACAAAGTGCCAATATTTTATATTTGTAGAATGTAAAGTGCCAAAATTTATATTTTCAGGGTACAAAATACCAAAATCCTTAATATGTTTACTCTAAAAAACTTGCAATTTTATCACGAGCGACCCCAATAGTGCTTTGTGCACACACATGCACATGCCTTGCGTGTAATTAAGCGCACAAGGCACGAATTGGGGATAATGGTGGTTACTCACACGGTAGCCACAAATTTCCCAAACAATACCCACAACCATCTCTTTTCTCCGGTTTGTGCAAAGAAATTCAATGAAATGTAACATTATCTTGTGTTTTCTAGAATGGTTTTAGAATCACATTGATTGATGACGAAGTGTTATGTGGGACGCAAAACATATACATAGAACAAACAATTGAAACATTATATTCCGATAGCAGATGGGGTCCGCAACACGCGTCGGAGTAACCATTGAACCGGTCCAAAGAACTGTGCTCTCTTCTTCCTCCAGAACCAAATTGCAGCGTTGTACTGTTCGTTTCTAATCTTCCGAGTGGCTGCCCTCCAATCGTACTTCTCCATTTCTACACGTGCGGCTTTACCTATAGTTTCTCTTAGTTCTCGATCAAACAAAAGTGGTTTTAGTTTACTCAAGCAGTCATCAATATCACCAGGGTTAAATAAATAGCCAGTTTTGCCCTGATGATTTTCGGGAATGATATCGGGTATTCCGCCAGCACGAGCAGCGACTACAGGGAGTCCAGATGACATAGCCTCTAAAACGACGAGACCTAATGTTTCGGATTCTGAAGGCATGACAAATACATCTCCACTCGCATATGCTTGTGAAAGCTCGTCTCCATGTAACGTCCCTGTGAATACTGCAGGCATGTCCGAAAATATCTGCTCGAGCTCCACCCTACCAGAAACAACAAAATCACAAAGTGAATGATGTGGTGCATTTACAACCACACGAGGTCCAGGAAATTCTCATAGACCAGGTCTAGGCAAGAACCCACCCCATAGGCCCGAGTGTGGGCCCGCACAATGGGAAAGTAGCACATTTATAATCGGTGATATTTTATTAAATTATGACCATACTGATTTTTTGTGACGTTTTATTCAAAATGCCATCAAGATTGCTGCCAGTAAAAATGGTTTTTGTTGTAGTGCTATCACTCTCTCCATAAAATTTTAATTTTTAACCATAGTTTAAGAAACTGATTATACATGGAAAATAAAAAGTAAATATAAACGGCATTTCATCTCACCTGTATGGCCCATCCCCGATGAAAGCTATTCGAGCTTCTGGAAGCCTTTCCATGACCCTGTTTCAATTATGCTATCTCAAGATTGAAAGCCAAAGTAACACAATCTCGACATAAAAAATGCATTTAACAAAAAAATAAATAAAATCCCCATCAAAATAGAAGAAGAATACCCTTTGAGGAAATCCAAACTCTTCTCAACTCCAAGGCGCCCTACATGAACTATTAATGGTCTGTCGGGTTCACCGTTGCTAATTTAAGAAGAAAAATCTTTAGGAAAAACTTTAGTGTGATATTTCAAGTTAATCATAAGCAAGCAATATCAGGAGTTCCTACCTTAATCTTACTCTCATTTCATGGGATCGAAATCGGGGATTGAAGCTATCGGAATCAACACCCTTATTCCATAGGCGTATCTTGTTAGCTGAAAATTAGCAATGGAAATGAAAAAAAAGTTAGGTTCAATACAATACTACTCCATCAACAAGAAAAACCCGATATATAATTGATGAAAATGTATTACAAATATCTCGAGATATAGGGGTTATTAAAGATTTGATCATGGTGCAAAATTTCACCTGCTGTCACTCTAGCTACCTCTAGATCTTTTGCAATGGCAGCAGAAGGCACCAGCGTAAGATCTGCAGCTCTATGAAGAAATTCTGAAAAAAGATTTAAGTAAATCATAATAAGGTACTATCCACAAAATGCAGAGTCAAATCCAAAATATGGCAGGAAAGAGATCTCACATACTTAAAACTAACCACATTGGTTTGACCAGCCAACTGAAGGTATACCTCGGAATATATCTGTAAAATATACACATTTTTAATCAACACAAAATCCCAGTTTGATGAATTTAAGGAAAAAGTGAAACATAATGAACCTGCAGTGATGAGTAAAATAAAAGAAAGAAAAATGAGCAATGAACATACACCGGAACATGGGTGTGATATGACATCACTATAGGCACAGATAATAATTTTGCAATGATGAGAGCTCCAAATACCTACAAAACATGTAGAAACAATCAATTGAGAAATACGCCAATTTTTTTTCTTGAGATATTCTGAGAAGAAAAACGAAAGAATGAGAATGTGAAAATATACCATAATGCCAGGTGATGAAGCATGTATAATATCAGGCTTGAATTGTGCGACGGCTGAGATTATTCGTGGGCTGAGTGCAAGTGATAGGGGTACCTTTTGGTACCAAGGACAAGGGAAACTGCCAAGAGGAATTCAAATAAATTATTAGTTCAATGTGTATTGAAAAGTAGTTGACGCCCAAATAGAAATTGCATAATTTCATATCACGTTATAAATAAAAAATGTCGATGTGATGTTATCCTTCATTAGAAAAGAATATAAACCTTCTTGAGCCAATTAATTGAGCTCCATAAAATTCTTGTGGCACTCCTTCATGTGTTGTCACAACCATGACCTGCACTCGACACCAAAAATGCCACTTCAGAAAGTAATTGCTTGGGAGCATCTAAAGAAACTATAGGAACATTCTTGCCTGAGTAATCATATTATTTCATTTAGCCATTAACAAAACTAATTCTTTTCCATGTACTAATGCAAGGTAATGGCACAATAAATACACATAAAAACACACACACAGACAAAGAGAGAGAGAAAGAGAGAATGTGAAGAACAGTCAGGGTCTACTAATGCGAGGTCAGTTGAACCGCCTTTGTTCAACACAAAAATGAAAAGTTGCATAAACTTTTTATGATATTAAGTTCAGTTGCACAGAACTGGAGATAAAAGTGTGCTAATGTCTCTAATAATGAGTATAAACAATGGAAACATACCTCATCACCCATTTCACGTAGATATCTAATGAAATTTTGGAACCTGTTCTTATACCCAGAGACATAACTGCATACAATTTGAAAACACATGGTTATGGGAAACAAATTAAGAATAAGAAAATGCATGTTAGTAAAGATAAATACAGGGCACGTTCACTAAACAACATTGAAAGCATGCAACAGGTAAAATGATTCAAATCTTTGATAAAGCTGATTGATTTGGTTAGCAAGTGTAGGTTAAATGAAAAGCTAATAAACACAAAATTATAAAATGCGGGAATATGTTGTTCTGACATAACTAATTTGATGGCTAAAGATCGACAATGAGAACAGACAACTAAGAATAACTATTACTTCGCAGTATAAATATCAATTATCCAGCAGAGTTAGAAACCTAATAAAGATATAATTGCTTGTATTTAATTGCAAACAAAATTGAAAAAATTCATTTACGAATGATATCCTAAGCTTATGGACTGCTAGAACAGAAACACAAGCATAATCTTCTTGCAAATACATCTAGAAGTAGCTCATTACTTAACAATCAAATGAAAATATGAAATGACATCAAACTAGATAATCATGATCGATAATGGAGTTAAAAATCTAGCTCAAACACAGGAGAACAGAACGCTGCTGGATACAAAGTAAGGAAATTGTGAAGTCAGTGCGCAACTGATGCCATTAAAGTTGAAATTATCAAGTATTTGTCAAGACCAAATCATCATTATTCATAGCAAATATACCTCAATAAAGAAAATTGTGTATCCCATAAATTATGCTAGCTATCATGTCTTTGTATCCATTTACTAGTATACTAAACAAGAATTTCAGTTCACCAAGGCATAATAGACAATAAACCCATAGATTCACTAGAAAAAAGCATTAGCTATGAAAATCTCAGTCAAAAAGGCTATGAATTCATGCAAGAAACATCATAAATGGCCTCAAACATGAAAATGTAGTAATACATTCAAAAAATACTCACGAAAATGGAGATGGCTCAACAAAGAGAGCAATACGCCTAGGCTTAGAGTTCATCTCAGATTCAACCAAATGAGGAGGGTTATCCACCTGTTCCTCTTCTGTTGTACTACTCATTTCATTGCTACTGCTGGCTGCAATAAAGGGTCTTTCACTAAAGTCTCTAATTCTCAACTCCTTACTCCTTTTGGACCTCTTACACTGCAAAGATTGAGTCTTTACACTAATTAGACTAATGGGTTTTATTATTATTCTTGATTTAGAAGAGCAAGAACCTTTGGAATAAAAAATTGGAGGAGTGCATCTATAAAAGCAATAAGAAGAGGAAGAAGTAGAGGCTGAAAATGGAGGCGAGAGAGATGAAGTGGCCATGATGATGGTTCGGTTTGATGATGTTAAATAATGATACTACTAATATGCGCGATAAATTTGGTGATATATTAGAATCAAGGAAAAGAAGGAATTTTTTGGAGAGGGTTTGGTTTTTCCTGATTGTTTGGAGGTGGGTATATGAATTTGATTAATGCAATTAATAATAATAAGTGATGTGAGGAAGATATGAAAACTGAGGGACCATGGGGAGACTCTCTTAATGGATATTCTTTTTGAGGAAGAGAGATTTGGGAACAATTTGAAGATGTTAAAGTATATGCCCTGCCCCAATCAATGGGGAAAGCTGCACGGTTTATAAATACTGCATCTTCTAGGGGTCATTTTGATATTATTTTTTAAAAAGGTAGTTTTTCAGTATGGTTTCTTAACTTAATTTGTGTAAAGATTTATTGGCTTAATCCCACTTTGCACCCTCGAAAAGTATCAATTTGGCACTTTACACCCTCGAAAAAAATCAATCCCACTTTATACCCTCAAAACATATATTGTCTTTCACTTTGCACCCTGAGTGAGTTTTAGGCCAAAAAGCAAGGGTGTTTTGGTCACTCCTTTCAAAAGTCAACATATTCTCCCTCTAAAATATGATAATGTGATATTCATGTGCAATTAAAAATAAAATTGACAAATTACTCATTAAAATAGCTCCAAAAAATATATTTAAAAAAATGAGACATCATATGTTGTAAATAAAAAATTTAAAAGACCGATATCAAATAATATTTTTGAGTTTAGGAATCCTTGTGTTATTTAAATGCACAAATCTCATATATATATATATATATATATTGTTACACAGGCTTTCATATATTAATTTTTTTAGCTCACTACAAGAAATATGTCAATTTTCAATGAATTTTTCGACAATTTTATCGCAGTGAAAATTGGGACTGGAAAGTTTCAACGAAAAATATCGTGTCGGGAAAATTTTCTGATTAATTTTTCGAGTGACAAATATTTTAGACGGTCATTCCAACAGATTTCTTGGCGTCATATTTACTTACACTTCGCCACTTTACTGTAAAAGCAAGACTATGTTTTATTCTTTTTATTGATTTATATTTTCTTATTTCAAGTTATATTAATAATATTTTAGCATAATATTTAATAGTAGATCGAGTATTAAATAATTAAAGTATTCATTTGGCTGCATCCAAAATAATTTTTTTCAGAGTAATTTTATTGGGTAATTTATCAATTTTACTCCTAATTGCACATGAATCTCACATTATTATATTTTGGAGGAAATATATGTTATTTTTTAAGGGAGTGACCAAAATACCCCTGTTTTTTTGCTTGAAATTCATCCAGGGTGCAAAGTGAAAGACAATATATGTTTTTAGGGTGCAAAGTGGGATTGATTTTTTTCGAGGGTGCAAAGTGCAAAATTGATATATTTCCAGGCTGCAAAGTGAAATTAAGCCAAGATTTATTTCTTGGTATTAGGAAAAGAAAAAGGGCGTAAAACAAAAATAAAAAAATTGGTCGGGTTGGGTGGAGTTTCGCTATAAATGTTCATATAACTTAGCTAGTTCATACGAACTTTTGTTGAATAACCTCACGTCTAATATAACTAGCTAGCTCAAACATGTGGGCTGTATTGGATCGAAAATGGGTCGGTTCATAAATGAGTCGTATCATATGTGTATAATGGGTCAGATTGATGATTGGTCGGGACATAAACGAGGGGGTCGGCTCGTTTTATGTTTTGTAATTATATTTATTTTACTAATTTAAAATGAATAAAAAAATACCATAGTTATCAGTAAATATTATTCAAATATTCACGTATAACTAAATGAGCCGAGATTAATATGAAATTATTTAAATTATATGGATTAAGAAAAATGTTAGATTTTATAATTTATATGTGAATAAAACTAGTTAACAGTAATTACGGGGTTGCGTCTATTCGATCTGAAGAGGTATTCTTTGGACTGAAACAGTGCATCCAACGATGTCTTTTGCGAAAAGACATTTATGTGTTGATCTTACTGAATTTCGTAAGCAAGTAACTTAGGAAAGTAAAGCAAAAACAATAATATGAGAAGGGGGTAAATCCGATGTGTATATAAATTCCGATCTCAATATAAAGTTTACAGGGTCTGTCCAAGCATTACAGGATGCCGTAGCTACAAGAGAATTACAAAATTGAGACCTAACGGCTAGTCCGAGCAGAATGGAGATAATGCATAGACCGAGCTGCATAAACCGAGCTGAAGGATCAGTGCCTTTTGCTCCCTATGGTTATTAATGCATTGGTTATATATAGGTGTGACGTTGGACTAGGTGATCCACCTGTATGTGAACAAATCCTGGCCCAAAGGCCAGGCCCAAACGATAGCTTGAATGTGTATTGCTCGGAGAATAGCTTGAGGTCGGAATTTGGCATGGAGCTCGGAATTTGAGCTGAGAGGTCGGAATTTGAGCCGAGGGATATTTCCTATTTTGGGAGCTACGGAATATCCCTTATTAGTACCCCCCACTTCTCGAGCGCAAGTGTAGCTGAAGCTCGGAGAAGTAATAGTTGTGCTGAGGTGCTGATCAACCTCAAAGCCTTGATGCGTCAGATAAACCTCATTAAAAACCCTATTCGGAAAAACCCTGTGGGATAAAAACCGAGTAATGGAAAAAGAGTATATATCCGTGAGAGACGCTTGATAAAACCTGCCGCTTTCGAACTGGAAAGTCACTTTTTCAAAACTGAGGGGTCCAGTATGCTATTTATCCTTTTATATTAAGTCTTTTTCGAGCAAAGAGTTATATCAACGGATTTTACCCTTACTCTTAGACATTTTCGAGCACCTAGTTTATACCAAATGAATGGTTTTACTCAAATTTTCCATTAAGTCTTTTTCGAGCAGTGAGTCATAACAACGGTTTTCACTCATCAGCTCTTTTCTTCGATTTGAGTTGCAATTCCTAGCAGCAAATGCAATTTTGAACTAAAAATTCGAGCAGTGAGTCATAACAAGGGTTTTCACTCATCAACTCTTTTCTTTCAATTTCGAGCAGAAAATTCGAGCAGTGAATTCGAGCATACAAATCTGTTTCCGAGCTAAGAGTCATAGCAACGCCTTTCATATTTTGATTTTATACAAGTCTGTTTCCGAGCTAAGAGTCATAGCAACAGCTTTCACTCTTAGTCGAGACATTTCGAGCAGCATCTCGAGCTGCTCTTCTTCAATTTTGAGCATACAAGCCTGTTTCCGAGCTAAGAGTCATAGCAACAGTTTTCACTCTTAGTCGAGACATTTTTTTAGCAACATCTCGAGTTGCTCTTCTTCAATTTTGAGCTGCTCTTCTTCAATTTCGAGCAGCATCTCGAGCTGCTCTTCTTCAATTTTGAGCAGCAATTTTGAGCATACAAGTTTGTTTCCGAGCTAAGAGTCATAGCAACAACTTTCACTCTTAGTCGAGACATTTTGCTTTTATACAAGTCTGTTTCCGAGCTAAGAGTCATAGCAACAACTTTTACTCTTAGTCGAGACATTTCGAGCAGCATCTCGAGCTGCTCTTCTTCAATTTCGAGCAGCATCTCGAGCTGCTGTTCTTCAATTTTGAGCATACAAGTCTGTTTCCGAGCTAAGAGTCATAGCAACAACTTTCACTCTTAGTCGAGACATTTTGCTTTTATACAAGTCTGTTTCCGAGCTAAAAGTCATAGCAACAACTTTCACTCTTAGTCGAGACATTTTGCTTTTATACAAGTTTGTTTCCGAGCTAAGAGTCATAGCAACAACTTTCACTCTTAGTCGAGACGTTTTGAGCAGCATCTCGAGCTGCTCTTCTTCAATTTCGAGCAACAATTTTTTCATCAATTTTTGAGCAGTCTTTTCCGAGTCAAGAGTCATAGCAATAGCTTTCACTCCTGCTCTAGACATTTCCGAGTTAGGTGTTTCTCCCGATTGTAGGTGTTTCTCCGTGTAGCAGGCATATTTCAATCTAACACTCGACCAGGCCCCACGGTGGGCGCCAACTGATCTTACCGAATTTCGTAAGCAAGTAACTTAGGAAAGTAAGGCAAAAACAATAATATGAGAAGAGGGTAAATCCGATGTGTATATAAATTCCGATCTCAATATAAAGTTTACAGGGTCTGTCCGAGCATTACAGGATGCCGTAGCTACAAGAGAATTATAAAAATGAGACCTAACGGCTAGTCCGAGCAGAATGGAGATAATGCATAGACCGAGCTGCATAGTCCGAGCTGAAGGATCAGTGCCTCTTGCTCCCTATGGTTATTAATGCATTGGTTATATATAGGTGTGATGTTGGACTAGGTGATCTGCCTGTATGTGAACAAATCCTGGCCCAAAGGCCAGGCCCCTCGTCAGGCCCAAACGATAGCTTGAACGTGTGTTGCTCGGAGAACAACTTGAGGTCAGAATTTGGCATGGAGCTCGGAATTTGAGCTGAGAGGTCGAAATTTTAGCTGAGGGATATTTCCTATTTTGGGAGCTACGGAATATCCCTCATCATGTGTCTCTATAAATAGGAGATTTAATCCGGCCAATTAAGCATCATTTTTCCAACAATAATTAGAAATTACTTTATTCTCTACTTTAAATTTATGTCGAATTTTCTATTTGTTCGGTTCGCCATTTGTGCAAATAATGAACAACAGACTGTTGTATCTTGGGAGACTACCGGGAGTCAAACTGCATGCACCGTGGCAATCTCGGAAATATTGTCTTAAGAAAATCGCTTCGGCAAGCCTCACTCTCATTTCCTAGTGTTTTTTATATTGATTGGAGTGTTATTTGGTTTATTTCGATCCATGTAAGTATTTCTTACTAGTTTTTACGTTGTTATATAATCTAATTTTTATTAGAGTTAATATATGTTAAACTATCATTATTTGTACTATGCTGAGATTTAAGTTAAAAATATTTTTGTATGAAATATTTAAGTACACAAATTGTTAACACTAACAATCTTAAGACAATACGTTTTGTTTAACTAACTGTGTATTGCGTAATTATCACCACGGTGAAAATGATTACGGGAGAAATTGGTCAACGACATGATCTCTACAGTAATGAACTAGAGTGTTATTTATTCCGTAAGAACAGGGTTTCTGAAATGCCACTGAACAATTGATTGAAATAGAGATGCTCTGTATATCTTGAAAAAAGATTGACTATACGATATTCTTTGTGAAAGAGTTATTTCTTATTAAACACACACTTCAAATTCAATATGATGTTGGATCTGTGGAAGTGAAATTTCTTTTAATAGAATTGGAGACATTCAATTCAAAATAGTGGGGTGGGTGTATTTTTCCTAATAAATTTGAAAGTGAAGAGAATATCTTCACCATAAATATGATCACTCCCATCAGATTCTGATAATTTAAGTGTCTTTTAATTATTCTATGAATCAGTGTTTTGGGTGTTCGTGCCCAAATGGATGCATAATTGAGTCGACGCCACCTGTATTCTTTGAGAATTGGTTGGTTGTTGATCATCTACGAATTGCTACAATATACATGTTTCGGTTATTGTTAATCTTACGTTACAATTGGTAATGTTGAATTTCGGGTGGTCAATAGTAGAATTTTTTTTTTAATTCTAAAACGGATAACAATCAATCAAAACCATATTTATGGTGAATGAAAACTAAAACTGAAGAGAGGTGTCTTCATTTTGAAGAGTTGTACCGTTTATGCATATGTTGCATAAAAATTCGGTTATTCATAGAGATCCGAAATTTAAAATTTATGCCATTTTAATAATTGGGATAAGTTAATGTAAAGCACTGCATTTACAATTTACACCATTAATTAATTCATCTAAAATGGTTTTGAAATTATGGGAGTGGTTTGCTGAGTCATTAACTAAACGCCATAAGTGTTCTTTGAATGATTCGTGAGACGACGCATTTTAAGCGAAATGTAGGGCTGTTCACGGTTTGGATAACCGGTCAAACCGAACCGAACCGAATCGAACCAAATCTATTCGGTTTGATTTTCGGTTTTGAGATTTGGTCTAATTCGATTTTCGGTTCGGTTCGGTTCGGTTAGGTTAATTTTGTTCGGTTAATCAAACCGAATCGAAAATCGAATTTTTGGTTCAAATAGTTAACATTTTTTGTTCGGTTTTATGGACTTTAAAATCCTTTAATTTTATGCCTATGGTTATGAATTTTACTTGTTTAATTTATGTTATTTAAGGATTGTTAAATGTTAGTTTTTGTAGTTAGACTGTAAAATTCTTTAATTTTATGCCTATAATATGTATTTTAGTTGTTTAATCTATGTCATGTGAGGATTATTAAATGTTAACCACTTAACTATTTAGTTCTATGTAATGTTTAATAATGTTTAGTGTTATAGTTACCTATTAATTTAATTTTTTTATGATAAATTAGATAGTATTTGATTATATAATTTTTAATAAAATATATATAATATAAAATTTCAGTTAAACCGAAACCAAACTGAACCGAACCGAAATTTTTCGGTTAAAATTGAAAACCGAACTAGGATGTTCGGTTTTAAAAAATCAACCGAAATTTCAATTCGGTTCGTTTTTCACCGAATAAACAACCCTAGCGAAATGAATATCTTCGTGAAGGGACGTCATCTAATTACTTTTGGCGGTAATTATTTAAATTATTAGCAATTATTCCGATAATTATGGTTGTTGAAATATGACTTCACGAATCCAATATTATGAGGAAATAGTATATATGTGTTATTTTCTGTTTAAAAAAAAAAAGAAAATTTGTCTTGAGTAAATATAATAACACTAGCATTAAATTTTAAATCTCATATGAGTGTGATTCATAGCTCGTGTACATTTATTTTAGTTAGTGCGACTTATGCATATGCGGGGTAATTTGAAAGCTTATAGAATTACTAATAATCTTTATGTGGAAATAAATGATTAATTAGTATTTATTCTCATATCAATATTTTACTGAGAAAATATTGACAATTTACTTTTTGAAAATAATTATACTTTATTTGCAAAATAATTATAATTTATTTTGATGCCAATATTTTATTTGAGTAAATATTGGTAACTTGTGTATGAAAAGAATGGAGTATAACTTATGTGAGAAATAATTATAATTTATTTTCATGTCAATATCTTATATGAGAAAATATTGATAATTTATTTATGAAAATAATTATAATTTATTTGCGAAATAATTTTAATTTATATCAATATTTTATTGAGAAAATATTCAAAATTTATTTTTAAAAGTAACTATAATTTATTTTTTGATTATATCATATCAATATCTTGTTAAGGAAATATTGATAATATATATAATTTATTTGCAAGAAATAAATATAAATTATTTGTGAAATAATAATTATTATTTTTTTGCGAAACAAATATAAGGGTTCAAAACTTTTGGACTAATCTAAACTAATTATGTGATTTTTAAATCATTACCAACTCATAAAATCTAAATCACATAGATAATATTGCGCTATTTATTGAATAATAAATAAGAGCCAATAAAAGTATTTGCGAAATACATGCATTTGTTAAATACAAATCCAGATACTGGAATAAAGAAAATGAAAAACTCTTATATTCAAATTGTGGAGGTGAATACAAATATACCCATTTAAACAAGAACATGTTAAATTGGGAATACTACGTCAAATTATTCACATAGCTCAACTTGATTTAATTGAGTACGAAGTTAAACGGAATAATCAAACCTAAGAATGTGCGGGTAATATTATTCTATAAATTCGAGTGTGCCAGATAACTTGTGGGGGAAAACTCTTTAATCGAGTTTCACACAAGAAAATCGATACCATTACTTATGCGTTATGGTAAGGTAGAAAAACAAGCTATACATACATTAAAATGTTGGGGAGCTTGGCTAAGATTTTGGTTCTATTACCAAAACTTCGATTTAACATTATTAATTTGCTACTAGATTAATTATGCGACAAAGTAGCACTTCAAATTTTTGGTGTTTAAATTTAAAATAAATATAATCATGTGAACTTAATCATGTGATGTAACATCAATTGAGAATGTAAGAAGGATTTGAGAATCATTTCTTATAAATTGATCTTTCGTTTGGTTCAGATTTATTTTCAGTAAGTGTGGTTTACTGATATTAAAATCTGACAAGTAATATTATTTATTATATTACTTACAATAAACCATATATAATTTATAATTAGAGTTAATTATAAACTATATTATGTGAGAATATATATATGATCAATCTCTTAAATCACATGAGGTTGATGACGAGTTGAAGAGACAAGCGAGCTAAAAACTTCAAGGTCTTCGATTTAGACATTCTAACTTATATGTTAGAGTATGAGCCTCATATATATAAATAAATTATGTCGAGTTCCAATATCGTGTATGTATTGGAAAAAGACGATTGACAGCGAGTTACTATCATAAAATTGGTAGACCTCGATGAGTGAACCAATTATATGTAGATGAGTTTTTTAAGATCAAGAGTTTAAAAAACTCCGTTAAGTCAATCGATAAATACTAGGCTAGACGAGTAGCCAATGTGCCTCATTAAAAGAAACCCTTTTACTTATTTGACTCATAGTCACTAGTGACTAGGATGACATCCATTTGAATGTTAATAGCTCTAATAGCTATATACAATACGAGGATTTATCAAATGGACGTTAAAATTGCCTTCGTTAATAGTGAATTAAATGAGAATATTTATGTGGAGTAACCAAATGGTCTAGTTATTAAAGGATAATAGAGTATAGTTTGTGAAACTTTTCTATTTTCTTGTTGACCTTTAACAACTTTCTAAACAATGGCATGAAAAATGTGATAGTGTCATTGACAACTTGGACTTTTATATTAATAAATGCGAATGCGACAAATGTGTTCTTATAAACATTTTGGATAATTGAGTATCAAATTATGTTTATACGTAAACAATATGTTAATATTTAGGACTAATATTGAGAATATTGAGTCCACTAAGAAAATATTTATTTTCACTTTTAATATGAAAAACTTCGTTGCAATCAATCTGGATTACGAGGTTATGTAATGACATTAAAATTATCTCAAGCACATTATGTGGATGAGTGCTAGATAAGTTTAATACTAATGAAATTAAAGGATTTCATATTCTATTTAATTAGGATTTCATAATTCTATATTTTGAGTGCTACACGAGAACATATGTGATAGGGTATCATAATTTGAGTATGCTCATAAAATTAGATGTCACGCATATATCGTAAAGTGCAAGAGGCCATACATCGTCTCTTTAGTTAATAAACTAAGGAGATACATGAGCAATCTCAACAAGATTTGTTGGGATGCATTAATGAGAATGCTTGAATTTTGAATGAATACATTTGTATGTGCATTATATTTTGAAAAATATTCAACGGTAATGCAAATGAAACTTCTTATTAGAGGAATCAAAGTTCATAAGCGGATATGTGTTCACTTTAAGAGGCACCGCTATTTCTTGAGAATCTTCCAAACAAACGCATATAGCTCAATATACTATGAAAATAGAGATAAAGTTAGTGAAGAATTTGAGTGGCTTCACAAAATTCATCCTAATATGACTGAAAATTGTGTCAGCCATACGTAAAATGCGATAATTAAGCGGTGATACATAGAGCTCATAAAATTCTATGTATAATGGTAAAATCACGACATATTCGAAGTAGTACCATAAAAACATATACTCTCAAATGAAGAATTTTCCAGATCATGTGGGTCAAAAGATAACCCTGATTCCGGATACTAAAGGTTTATCTAGAGAGTAGTATGCACATCGAGGGGAAAGGACTTAAAGCCTAAATTAGACTAAGTTACCTCGTACGGAAACCTAACCTGGCGACTGGAGATCCCACGGACCAGGTTCAATAGGACAACCAGTCTTGGCTAAATAAAATAAAGCACTTAAGAGTAAAACTTTATCCCATTCTTATGATGCAATAAGTGCAAGCCTACCGCGTTTATAAGATTAAGCAAACGCTTTTAATGACGTCTATACCTTGTCAAGAACAAGTGGAGTATGGTAGGATACTCTTGATAGATGAAATCACCTATGTAAGTGTGAGCTGGATCGGCTCATCATTGAGAATTTCTTTATAGGCTGAAATTCTCTAAAGAACTAGCATAACCAAGAATGTTTAGGACCGAAATGAACACAACCGAGAGCTTGTGACAAATCGGTCTAATACTGTGTTAAGTTTATTGTCTTGGTTTACACCAACAGCCGACGGTTCAAGATGAAATATTTCACTGACTGACTAAGTAAATCCGATAAGCTTTAACTAGGGAAGGTTCAAGATGAAATATTTCACCTATCCCGATGCGGTATTATTCCTAAAGAATACTTTGACATAATATGTCCTATGAGACGGGACACGAATAACTATTTTATTCATGTAGGGATTGTTAGATTTCATAATTTGTATGTGAATAAAATTAGTTAACAATAATTAAGGGGTTGCGTCTGTTCGATCTGAAGAGGTATCCTTTGGACTGAAACAGTGTATCCAACGATGTGTCTCTTGCGAAAAGACATTTATGTGTCTATAAATAGGAGACTTAATCTGGTCAATTAAGCATCATTTTTTCGACAATAATTAGAAATTACTTTCTTCTCTACTTTAAATTTATGTCAAATTTTCTATTTGTTTCGGTTCGCCGTGGGTTCATTATTTGTGCAAATAATGAACAACAAACTGTTGTATCTTGGAAGACTACCGGGAATCAAACTGCATGCACCGTGGCAGTCTAGGAAATATTGTTTTAAGAAAATCGCTTCGGCAAGCCTCAATCTCATTTCCTAGTGTTTTTATATTGATTGGAGTGTTACTTGGTTTATTTCGATTCAATCAAACATTTCTTCCTAGTTTTTATATAATCTAATTTTTAGTAGGCCATCTTCAACCCAAAGGGGGGTGGGTGGAGATGGCCCAAATGCACAACCCTAGATGGTCTCCAACTATCAATGGCTGTGTCCTGGGCTCTGAAAAGCCCAGGCCACAGCGCTGGTAAATGGACGGGCAGTTAGCGCGTCCCTTACCAACATGGCACCAGGTGGTGCCACTTGGCGCCACCTGGTGCCTTTACATTTATTTTTTATTAAATTAAAAATAATTATTAATTAAAAAATTATTAATAAAAAAAATTAAAGATTGAAAAAATTAACTACGAATTTAATAATACCTTGTTTAATTTAATTAACTAGATTATATGTCAACTATATGAAACAATTCCTTTTTTCTTTGAGTTTTGATTTCAAAATTCCCCATACATATGTTATTAGGGTAATAATGCAAATTTTATTATAATACTAATATAGTCTTGAATAAATGCATGTAATAACTCGGATAAAGAACATACGACTATATGCCACGGTTAAAAAATATCCTAAACGTTACGAGCTAGAGTCGTATCCTCCCTTTCCAAATTATATTTTCACATTAATGACGTTTTGCAAAAAAATGAGTTTATAATCTAGAGTGAGACGTATATTAGGAATAGATTATGAAATTTAATATAACCTCGTGAAAAAATACGAAACATCCTCCTTCAAATTCTATATTTATTAGTCTTTCTCATATATCAACAAGGCTATTCGTCAATAGTCATTGTCTTTGCAAGCAAGGCATGAATACAATCTACAAAAAATCAAAGTAATTTTTGAAGACACTTAGCGAGAAATCAGAGTAATTATAACAGCAAGCTCCACATTCTCACAGAGGTTAGCACAATTATATCCGCTCCAATCACCTTTTTTTTTTTTTTGATCTACTAGACTGTGTATTTACAGCTCGGACCTAAGAGTGCAAAGGTATAGGTCCTCCCCAGTATGGTGTCTCCAGTAGGATTCGAACTTGAGTCTCGCCTCTGGGGATCGCAAGTCACTACCACTTGGCCCAACCACCTTGGGTTCCAATCACCTTTATTTTGTTACAAATAACATCATCAAAGTTTACCCTAATAGCAAGTGGTGGAGGGAGGGACGTGTTGTTGAAGGGGGGGGGGGGGGGGGAGAGGGGTGCAAGGACTCCCCTCAACTTCTAATATTTTTATAAAGAGATGTATATAATCTCAAGTTTGTCTTATTTTTTGTATCAAAAATAGTTGTAATTTAGGTTTGCTTTGTAATAGACACCACTCACCAAACAAAAAATTTATACAACAAAGGTTCCACATATGAATTAAAAAGGATATTAAAACTTAAGCTTCATTCACTTACAATATTAATTAATTAATTATTGTACCATTCTATTTTTGAATAATAATTTGGTGTTGGAAAATATATTATATTTTATAGTTTATGTGTATGTATGAAATCTAACAAGGTCGCCAAATAATATAATGGACTTCATTTCGAATTCCAACATATTCTTTTGATTTTACATTCTGAATCATATTAAATAGTCAAATTACAATTTATATGTGTTAAGACACATATTTTCAAAATCTAGAAATCACTTTTATTTCATACCAAACTCTCTTTCATTTTATTCTACATTTCCATAAAGACCCACTACAAAACTATTGGTTCTTGAAGGGCAATATATTACTGATTTCAATCTATGTCAAATCGATATGGACACTGGTAAAGAAAAATGCAACTCTAACTAATATAGTATTGATTGTGAATTAATCATGTTGAAATTTTTATTATTGTGATTTAAAGGTATTTTGAGTAACTTTTAAAATTAATATTAGAAATTTAATATAGTCTTTAGTTTTGTAGAAAGTGACCTCGGTGATATAATTTTATGTATGCCACTGCTAATAACGTCTCCATTAGGAGAAGAGACCACTTACTACTGTATTTTTCGATTTTCATAACCTGAATAATATGACTTACAGTCTATGAAAATATTATGCGGAACTTATCATCTCTATTGAGTTACATATCCTTTTCCATAAAGTAAATTAAACTAAATTATCCAAAACGAGATTAAACTAAACCCCAATCTTCGAATTCAACTATTTTGTACGATATCAAGTTGAAGGTTTCAAACTGTCCATAACATCAATTGTTCCATAAATTTATTGGAATTTTCTGTATGAACTAAAAAATATCTTAAGACATGATGTAGTTAAAGATAATTAAAATGTACAGATTTCTTCTTATGTACACATACACTAATAGTTATTTCGAATATACCTGATAAGTAAACATAATTAAACCGTATCTAACAAGTCAAAGTTGTTGATTTGATTTAAATATTATAGACATTTTGAATGTAAAAGACACCTTATAAATAGGAGTTCTATCAATTATTTTTTCAGTCAGATTGAAAATTGGTAAACAAAAAGAAAAACAAAATTTTGAGTTTAGTCATCGCTTATTTGAACAATTGCTTACTCAGTATCCCCTACCTCCGAAATCCCAAATGTCAGGTGCCGAACTCTCAAAACCTTCACAAACTTAAGAAGCCGAATGAAGCTCGATTCTACCCGACCCGCTTGTACAGAAGCTCATATACGCCGTTCCTATCGGGTACGTTTATAGCGACGGAGTCCCATTCCACTTGGTTATCTCTTTCTCTCTCTCTTTCTACATAATTTTTTTTGTTGTACTAGTTTGAGTTAAAATAATGGATATATTGTTCAATTTTGAAAACTAATAAAGAAATCCATAAACTGTGTCTTCGAGTAAAGGGTGCATTTTCCCTAGTATCAAAGTCTAATATATCATTAATTGAAATTGAAGAAAAACACAACAAATATATATCAATCTGGAAAATTAATGTGCAAATTACATTATCAACTTTTCAAGCAGATTTACCCGATAATCAAGACGAACGCAAAGAATTAGAAAACAACACCATACCCTTGTTGGCTCGAAGCTATCAACACTTTCAACACATAATATTGTAACATGTTTTGCTTTTCTTGCATTACATTGAGGTCTATTTCTAGAATATTCTTACCGAGTTTATTAATTAAAATCGTTACTAGGTGATGTGTGGTTAGGCATCATGAATGGCAAAAGAAGGTTATGGACTGAGGTGTATATGGTAGGAAGCCAAAAAAACTGAAGGATGCATTGCTTTCATCCAGGTGGATCATATGTTGGGGTTGGTTAAGGAAACAAGAGAGAAGTAGAAAATAAAAAAGTGCAATTCCAAGTAAGAGAGAAGGGAATCTATTGAATAAACTCTTCAATGCATACTAGATCCTCTTTCTATATAACTTGGCGTTGAAAATTTCCATTTTCGACTTCTCTATTGTTTCCTTAACCAACATCAACATATCCTCCACATGGATTAGAGTGATGTATCATTCAATCACTTCACTTGCTATCATATACATCTCAATACATATTTCAACCTTTTTTTGCCATTCGTACGTGATGCCTAACCATACATAACCTAGTAACAGTTTTAATAAACTCAGTAAAAAGTTGAAATTGACCTCAATGTGATGTTAGAAGAGAAAACATGCCACCGATATCATTTGATGGAATTGTTAATAACTTCTAGCCAACTTTACATGAATTTGGTTTTGTTGAGCGAGCTCCTAGCACTTATCTTGTGCAATGCCTTAGAGAGATTGATTCACGTGAGTAAACTTCAATTAAATCTTCATAAGAACTAATTTAATTGAGGAAATCAAATCTGTTTTTGAAGAATGGAAATAATTTCAAAACTCCAGTCATCGGGGAAATCTGCTGGAAGAGTGGACAAATTAATTTGTACTTTAAGTTTCAATTGATAAATATGTAGATTTAAAAAAAAAATCAATTGATTATATATTAGATGTCTATACCTGGGATGCACCATGTATTATGTGGTGCATTTTATCGATTTTGTTTGCATGTATATCGTGTTCAATTTTATATTTTTGAATAATTTCTAATATTGTTTGAAGTGAATTGAGGGTTTAATTATTATTAAATGAGTGTTTGAGAAATTTTCATTCGTAAAATATGAATGCGATTTTTTTTGAAGTTCGCTTTTATGGAATGAAGCATGTTCTTAAGTAAATAGAAAATCATGGTTTGAAAATGATTATTTTTTTCTAATTAACTTTGGAGTATTATTTATTTGAAAATCTTTGAATTTTTCGATTTTTTTCGAGATGATTTAGAACTTTGATTTAATTAATTGAGATTGTTTTGGTTGATTAGTAGGGGTTTATTATGACATTTATTATTCTAATTATTGCACACTTAGAATGACTAATTCTTGGTATTTAGTCGTCTAATATTTCTGAATTTTTTTAATTTCGGAACATAACTTGTGACCGACCATTTGGAAAGGATCTTCTTTTTTACATATGATAGAATGATACTTATATTTTATGCAGCTTTTTGAAACCCCTAGGAGTATAAACCAAATGGATTATAGTGTGAAACGCAAGAAATCCGACGCCTTAAAATCTCATTTCATTCATTCACCAGATGCTAGCGCAAAATCTCTTCCACAAACTTGATATATCTAAATAGTAAGGTAAAGCTTGAGCCTATTTGACACTAAGGAGATATTAATTGTACGTCAAAAGTCAAAACCAAAGGCTATTGTTTCCTGAGCTGGCTGGAACTTCCAGTGATTAGACTATGTATTTGTTTTGCATCGAGCTTTATGCTTTCATTTTTTATTGTTTGTGATCTTAATTTTTAGTCTTATCTTAGACTAATTATATTTATCCTTTTAGTTTTGGATAATTTATGGTTTCACCACTGGATATGTATTGGGAAATCTATTTTAATTTGTGTTGCAGACTTTTATGATGTTCGAGTATTCTGCTTGAATAATTCATTTTGTTGTTAGATAGTCTGCAATACAACTTAAAATAGATATCCCAACACATATCCAGTGCTAAAACCATAAATTATCCAAAACTAAATGGATAAATCTAGATAGTCTATGATAAGACTGAAAATTAAGATCACAAACAATACAAAATGGAAGTGCAAAGCTTGATGCAAAACAAGTATATAGTCTTACCACTGAAGGTTCTAGGCAGCACAAGAAACAATTGCCTTCGATTTTAGGTTTCAGAGGTATAAAATCTACTCAATGTCAAGTAATAGGATCAAGTTTTGCCTTACTATCAAGATACATCAATTTTTTTGAGGAGTTTTTGCGTTATGATCTGGTGAACGAATGAATTCAGATTTTAAGTAATCTAATTTCTTGCGTTTTACATTGAACTTCTTGTGCTTTTTACTCCTAGAGTTTACAGAAGGTTGCAGAAGATATAAGCACCATTATATCCTATGTAGAAAAGAAGACCATTTCCAAATGGTTTGCAGAAACAAAAAAAAAAATATTGCAGAAAATGGCATTGCATCGCCGCTACTAGAGGTGACCTCCACAGCGGAATATGAGGAATTAAAAGTCAAAAGCCATAAGTTCACGCTGCCGCCACCAAGAGTGACTGTCGCGGCAGAGCAAATTTGCCGCCGCAATGCTTGGTGACAACCGCAGCGGGACGGGATCTTAAGAAGCATTAATCTGGATGTTTCCAAATCTAAATTGTCCTGTTCGAGTCCTACTAGGATTAGAAGTGATCAACCTATTTCTACACTTATAAATAAGCTTGGGAATCAAAATTGAAGACACAATTCTCTCAACAATTCATTTTTACAAAGTTCTCAATTTGATTTTCCATTAGTTAGATACAAAGATCCGAAGGTTGTTGTCTGTAACAGTTCTGAAGAGCTTTCCGAAGTTTGACAAGCCAAGGAAAGTCAGAGCTACAAGAAGACGTACACATAAAGTAGTATCAAATTTACAGTTTTCTTAATTCTTGTATTTATTTAGATATGAAGAATTATAGATTTCTTTTATTTATTATTTTTACTATGAGTAACTAATATATCCATCTTCACTCTATCTAGTGTAAGGATGTTAAGATCGATGTAGGTTATTGTTATAGCTTGAGGGTTGCGGTGTAATCTCTTGAGGATTGGGTATGATCTGGATAGATTTATTAAACGACCCCCCATACCCCTTTAGGTTAGGATTTAGTAATAATTATTTCTATCTCCCAGAAAGTGTAGCAGTGGATATGTACATTGACTGGAGTGTTTTTATCTGAGATCAGATTGCTGATCGTCTAACATGATAATTATATTAATTGAATTCTTGGATAACACAATAATTAGGTTAAATACATGAATTAAATCAAACATAGGTTAAATGGATTCGAACTTTATGCTTAATGTGTATCTCTATTATGGTTCTATCTAATTTAGTTTAGTATTTATTTATCTATTTATTTAATTGATTTAGTTAATTAGTTTAATTATTATCAATCAATCAATTGAATCATCTTTACTGTTTTCCTTGGCTTAATTGTTTTATACATGAATTACTAGTTTGAGAATTCTTAGTGGATTCTACATCTGATCTGTGATCATTTTATACTTGTACCATACATGCACTTGCATTAATTGTCTTAGCGAAGTTATGGAGACTACAATTAGTCATTCTAAGCGTGTCAGAATTAGAATAATAAATGTCATGGTAAAGATAGGAAGATAATTTTTCAAGAATCTAATGGATCAAAGGAACAAGACTGGGAATGGGGACAAAGAAACAAGACAAATAATCTAAACATTGGCAAGCAATTCTTATGTCAATAGGAGATTTAGTAATATTCTTATAAATGTTCACTCTAATATGATAACTAGAATACTCTTTGCATCTTACTTTCCCAGAATGGTAATTTTTGAATAGCCACATGATTAATTATACTATGACTTCAACCCTTAGTTTAAGTCCTCTATATGCTCATAGACGTATCACAAGTCGTATGACACAACATCAATGGATTAGCCATGATGCAATTTCACTGGGGTCACTAAAATGTTAGAGTATCCTTTTTAACGATAATATTATATTTAAGTAATATAGATTACTCTAGAAATATACTCAATCCGTCCCTAAATTAGTGGTCTTTTGAAAATTTAGTGATGTTAAATCATTATTTTATGTATCAGTGTAGTTTGGAGGAAAATAATCCAATTTTTAAAAATATAATCTTATTTTGAGACATCCCAAAAAATAAAAAATTAGAAACAGGGGGAGTATAAGAGAACGTACTAAAAATCAAATTCTTGAATAATTAATAATACTAATTTAAAAAAGAGGAACCATTGCAATGCTCTACTAGAAAAAGGAAAAATTTTGACAGATTTTTTTCGACGAAAATAAATCAATCGAAATATTTGATAAAATTTTGACAGAAAATACCTTCCATCGAAATTAATTTCGACCGATTTAAATTCGGTCGAAATAATTTGGAGAATTTTTTTAAAAAAAATGAATAAATAGAAATTTCGATGGATTTTTGCCCTTTTTCTAGTAATCGAGAGTCTCCAATTGGGATTTGGCACATTTAGTGAAAATATAGTAAGGACCGAACTTTAATACACTACTCCCTCCGTTTTTTTTATTTGTCGCTTTGGCAAAATTTTTTTGTTTACTTTTATTTGTCGTTTTCGTTTTAGAAAATGTAAATTAATGTTCTTTTACCAATTTTACCCTTCTTACTAATACTTGTTATTAATGCTAATTAATGCTAAGATTATTTGATTAAAAGGGTATTTTTGAAATTTTTGCGTAAAAAAAGTAGCTATTTATGACATTTCTTAATTCGTGTGCAATCCTCCAAAACGATAAATAAATAAAAAACGGAGGGAGTATATTTCAAGCCTTTTATCAAATTCTCGAGAATAAGCAGGTCCTGATGGTTTCATATTGATTAAACTTCTCTAGAATTTTTTTTTTGCACAATTTCAATAAAAAATAAATACATTACAATTAACAAATTACATCTAATAATTCACTTGTATAAATATAGATACTTCATATATTGTGTCTTCTTTCAAGAATTAATTTTCTTTTTTATAATCTAAAAATCTTTACTCCAGAATATTTTCTTAGAGTTCTTATAATGCACCTTTATTTTTTAATGAGTTCCTTTGTGGAGATAGAGATAAAAATGAAGGAGTCTGTTGTGGACTTGTTATGATTTTATATGAAAAAAATGTCTCACAAACCCAAAAGTTTAGATATGTCTATTTGATATCATTGTGACATTTGAATTTTTTAGTTTTATACAAAGACAAAAGAATATAGTCATGATTTTGTCAAGTATCTAGTGTATAGTTAAGATATGAAATCATAAAACATAGTTAATACAATATTATTATACAAGTGAGTGAAAAATAGGGGACTTCTAAGGTGACGTGACGTTATGTGACGTCAATTTAATTTAAGGCATTGGATTATAAATATGTAATCACAACCACATAAATTTTATAATATAGAATAAAATTAAACTTAGTTAATTATGAGTTACCTGTTTAACAGGTGAAAACCATAATTTATCTTATATTATTTAATATCCCAAAGTTAACTACCATAAATATTTCTACTTTCCTTCTTTTCTTTTTTCTCCCCAAATTAATATCAAATTACCATAAAAATTGTATATTTCCACATTGTATGGTACTAGTTCATATATAATAGTACAACACCATCAATGTGTATAATTATTCACATCACAGAGTATAATGTCTCACGTGTAATAGTATTGATTCCACATACTTAGTACGGTCTCATATTTGTAGTAATTAGTCACATTATATAGTATTATCATTAGTACTAACCAATTTACAGATAATTCTTCACATGACATGGTATATGTCTCACATATAGTAGTATAGACTCACATAACATAATATTGACTCCACAAACTTAGTGCTGTCAGCCCATATTAGTAATAATTAAACACATTATGAAGTATAATCATTAGTACTAATCCATGTGTATAATTTTTCACATGACATAATATAATGTCTCATATGTAATAGTATTAACTCCACATACTTAGTACGGTCTCATATTAGTAGTAATTAGTTTCATTATATAGTATTATCATTAGTACTAACCAATTTACTGATAATTCTTCACATACAAGGTATATATCTCACATGTAGTAGTATAGACTCATATAGCATAGTACGATCTTATATTAGTAGTAATTAGTCACATTATATAATATTTCCATTAGTCCTAACCAATGTGTATAATTCTTCACATTACATAGTATAATGTCTCATATGTAATAATATTGACTCCACATACTTAGTACGGTCTCATATTAGTAGTAATTAGTCACATTATATAATATTACCATTAGTGCTATTCAATTTACTGATAATTCTTCACATGTAGTAATATAGACCCACATAGCACAATATTAACTCCACATACTTAGGGTGAGTTTGGCCCAGCGGTGGGAGCTCTTAAAAACACTTCTAGACCTCCATTGTGATTTTTGAAGTGTTTGGCCCCAATTATAGAAATTGCTTTTAGTCAATCGTGATTTTAATGGTGTTTGGCCCTAATACCATAATCACTTTTGGGATCTCCATAAACTAAAAATTAACTTATTTTAGAAGCTACTAAAGTGTTACTTTTGCAAAAGCTATTATCTAAAAGCAATTATTTTATAATTGAATTTTATCATAATCAATTATTGTCAAAATCCATTTTACAAAAATTAATTCTCCTATAATTGATTTTCGAATCGTTAGGCCAAACTCACCCTTAGTACGGTCTCATATTAGTAGTAATTAGTCACATTATATAGTATTACCATTAGTCATATTCGAATTACTGATAATTCTTCACATTACATGGTATATGTCACACATGTAGTAGTATAGACTCACATAGCATAGTATTGACTCCACAAACTTAGTACGGTCATATATTAGTAGTAATTAGCCACATTATGAAGTATTACCATTGGTATTACCATTAGTATTAACCAATGTGTATAATTCTTCACATTACATGGTATATGTCTCACACGTAGTAGTTTAGACTCATATAGCACAATATTGACTCCACATACATAGTACGGTCTCATATTAATAGTAATTAGCTACATTATGAAATATTACAAATACTATCCAATATGTATTAAAATAAAAATTATGTATATTAAAATATATTATGAATTTTTTAAAAGGTTAATTTTAATTATTCAACACGAAATATTATATATTGTTTATTATAAAATATTACTATACACAATTATTTATTTATTTTTATAATAATTTATTAATTTTTAATTTACTATTGATGTGGTTAAATATTACAATGAATGTGATCAAATAATAGATAGTACAACTACTTATGGTAATAATATTATGCCTTGTTAGTAACCTGTTAAACAAGTCATTTATTACTGAGGTGTCATAATTCTATTGGTTATAACTTACGTCATGTAACGCGACGTCACTTTAGAATTTTCCGTGAAAAATAAAAACACTTTAATTAAAATATGGCCCCACTACTATATGAATTTTAACATTTTCAAGTAGGGTCCAATTAAAGGAACTAGTGATCTAACATAACTTTTACAAATCTTATATAAATAATTTCCATAGCAAGTTCAAAATTTAAGTGGGGTCATTGCACCCCACTCAAATGTATGTGTAGGCCTATGTGTTGTGAAATTTTGGTTTTACACTAAATTTAAGTAAATTATAGTTTTGGAATAAACAACTCATATAATTTTATAATATGATGTATGATATAAAATAATTAAAATATAAAACGACTGGCCTGATGAGAGTCACGCCACTAGACGCTCGTCCTAAGAAAGTGATTGCCTCCCCTCGTGCAGGTATTGGCGGCTGATCACAATCCCAAGATAAAACCCAATGGCCTCGCCGGCATCCTCATCCGTGAGCACGTTCACAGGAAGACAAAGAACCAGACTTTATCTCTAGTGCCCAATGATAATATAGAAAATATTTTGTGAATGCATTCTACCTAACTAGTGAGTGTGTGTCTAAGACTCTAGGACACCTATTTATAGTGTACATGGGACCTCTAAGGTCAAAGAAATTTAAAGGCCACATTATGGCATTCATGGGGGATGTTAATGCAATTTAGGTTACAAAATTTATTTTTTATTTTGAAGTTTAAAAAACTTTAAAATCCCAACAATCCCCCACAAGTTTTAAAACTTCAAAATATGCATATAAAATAATTGGGCACTAAAATACTATGCAATGGGTGCAGGAGCCTTCCGGGCTTGAACCTACACTTAGTGTTGATGATTTTCATTTGAGGAAACCATAATGGCGCAAGCGCTTTGAATTAGGTCCCTTGGCCAAACTTCAATACATCACACACAGTATCGACATCGGTCTTAGTTCGCGGGTTAGCGCGTTAACGGCCATGCGCTCGAATCTTGATTCTCATGAGAGTTTCTAGGGTCAGCCCAAACCCATAGCCACGGTCCCATGGCAACTCTCACTTAGGTGAAACCTCCAAGGGTACGTGCGACCTATACCCTGCGGAATTCCCGCCTCGATCTCATTAAGGGTTAAACCCAACCGTAATATCACACTATGAAACACTATCACCATAGGGATGGGAATGAGGTGTTCTCCTAGAATTAGTGTTAAACGAGTCACGCAGTACAGGTTGTTCCTACCCATTGAACCTTCTTCATGGGGTCTCCAATCACAAAGGTTGGGTTACTCCCGGAGGTGACTCCCTTACGGGCTTACGCCCATCCCCCTCGATGATTAAGGATCTAGCCTTTAAAGCTAGTCCTGAGACAAAATTCCACCTCGTGAAATTATTATATATTGCCTCTTAGTTTTAATTTTCACATATGTTGTTTTTTTTTTCTCATATGATCTGCGTTGCATATGATTTCTTCAATATTCTTTTGACTCGTGCACGTGCACCTGTTATAGTAATAACTCAACAAAAGAGAATTGTTAATAAATAATCTTGATGCGCCATCAATTTATTTATTTATTTATTTATTTTTTTCAGACTTTTCCTCCATCAATGCTAGCATGAGTTTTGAATCTTATGGTACAAGTTATTTAGGAATTTCCATCTCATTGATTTTCTTTTAATCAAATAAATTATATATGGCATCATTTGATTTCTCATCATAGTGCACAACTTCAACACTATAATACATGTCATAAAGAAATAATAAGCGGTCAATTTAAACTTTTCACAGTAGTTCATATCATAATTTCATAATAATGAATTAAATTCAAACAATAAAGTCTTTATCCCCAATATGTTTTAATTTCATCAAAGTAACCACCACAATACACTATATTTAATGAGTAATAGTATATATCACAGTAATAATTATATGCTTTAAATCTAAGCAAACAAATATCTCCAAAAAGTAATTAGCATATACGATTTGTTTTTTCCTTCTCACAATTGTTTATGAAAATCCAACTTGGATAAAACTTTCACCCCCACATTTGTAAGGTTTTATTTATAATATCAAGATTGCTTATCACCATATAATTTCTTCATTTTACCCAAACATTTGGGAAATATTAAGTTACTTATATAGTATATAAGTTTTCATTCAACATGCATCAAAACCTTTCATGGTGTAAACTAGTTTACTTTCAGCATGCCTAAAATTGTTTATAGGCTAGCAAGTAACTTTATTCTAATTTATAATGCACTGATATGTAACTCTCATAATAAAGACATCTTATAGGAATTGATGTCTAGCATTCAAAATGTTCAATATTTAAATATCAATTAGCTATTGGAGTTACATGTAACTTCTAACAATAAAAACATACCATACCATTATGCAAGATTAAGAAATTCCAACACATAATCCCACATATTTTGTAGAAGAGTATGAACAAGTCCAGGTTCTCTTTGCTTAATAGCAACAATCACTTACCTCAAAGATAACAGATGAGGCCTATAGACTTTAAATAGTTTATAAATGCATGCCTCAATAAAATTAACATTTTCTATTTGCATACCAAACACCTTGTATTTGAGTATCTGCACATAAAATGCTTAGCAAAATACCATACTTTATTATTTTATTTCAACTCAATATTTTAGTAACTCAAATAATTATAAGAAACATTTTATTTTATTTTTCACAGAGTTGAAAGCATATTCATGGAAATTCAAGTGACACTTACAAATAATCAATTAAGTGGAATTATCTCCATGCATTATTATTTATCTAAAAATCAATTAAGCAAGCAACATATAATATAAGCATCTTATCTTTGCTAACAAAGATGATATGACCTCGAACAAATCAGTACACGCATTGAATTTAATTTGCCACATTAGAATAGCATGGAGTTTCTTAATTAATCACATGACGATTAAATTATTTTATCACGAAATGCAATTTGGTATTTAAAACATAAAAGTTAGACACAAGTCCTAAAATCTCTTCATAATTAAACCATAACCATCATAGATATCTCCTGAAAAGACATCTTTACCGTTAAAATAGAAACGGTCTTTAGTGCATCGAATATATATATATATATATATATATATTAAGAAAAAATAATTTATTGACCTCTATAGGAATTTTATATTGATTAAATCATTCCATATTCCATGTGTATGATTATAATTGCCAAAGAAATGCATTTATGACCACTAAGTAATGCATACATATTTTTTTTTTCATATCATACTATCAGACTCATAGTATCAAATATTGAACCAACTATAATATATGAATGGCAAATTATATAATCATTTGAAATGTAAAATCATTTTTTCCCAATGAGCTCAAATAAATTTTTATGGCCTTAAATCATAACTTAACAAGTAATTTCACCTTAACGACTTCATAATTACTCAATCAAAATATTGCCACAAAGAAATTAATGCACTAAATTATAATTTAAAATATCTTTAATAATGGTTTTTATCAAAAAGAATTCGGATAATGGACAAATCTTTATTTCACCAAAAAGCGATAGTTCAAAATGAATAAACTTCAAATTTACGGGAACCAATCAAACTACATCCAGACGTACGTTTCCTTTTCACAAATAGTTTTATTGTGGTTTTTTTTTTATGACATTAAAATAATGTAACCCCCATATATATTACTTATGTAATGCCATTGGAGATTATAATAATGCTAGAATTAATACCTTCAAGGTCAAAAGAATTAAGTATGTCTTTAATAGGGTGTTTTATTCTATTTCAATAAATTGGTTTTAAGGCTCGTCTTATAAAAGAAATATTAATAACAATATATTAACGGCACTAATTTTTAGCATTAAATGCTTAATTAATTTATTAAAAATTTAACTAGCCATTAAATAATAATATACATGTAATTTTCACACAAATAAACTAAAATAATTCATGAAGCACATAAAACACAAATTATCGAGGTTTTATTTTATACAAACTTTATCTCTTACATGTATGTATAGGTTATATATTTTGTGACAAGAAAGCACCGATGTACTTTTCAAAGATTAGAGTAAAATTGTATATGTCCTTAATTCACTTCATCCATGAACAAACCAATTACGGTTGGTAATGTTTAATTTAGTTTATAAGGATAAATCAAAATGATTTTTAATTTTTCATAATAAACGTAAAGAACTCCAGTACCAATTCTTGGCTTGCAGAAATACTTTTAATAATAAAATGTAAATTCATTTAACCATCAAAATAAAAAGCTTGTTAAAAAAGGCTTTAATCACTTAATGGGTTTCAGTATAAATTTTCTCAATTACTATGTACGAAATTGCATCCTAACCATTGTTCATGCTAATCACACATGAGAATAAAAACAACTTTAATGACCGACAAGGACTACACCAATTTCGTAATATAGTTTTAAAATTTAAAATATAAAACCATCAGCACATATCACACTAACGCCAAACTTGAGAAGAACAGTCACAATTTGATCTTTTAAAGTTTGACGTGTTATTCACAAATTATTTATTCCTTTTAATAGTTAGATATTATTTTTAACACGGAAATAAATTGTAATACGCTAAGTTATAAGCTGAATGTGTACACATCATGGAAGAACATACCAGCATTCACACATCACATTTGAATTAGATCAAAGAAAATAATTTCGATTATAAATCATACCTGAATTTTGATTCTCCAATGAATTCTATACCTTTTAAAATAGTCTAACAGAAATATATATGCTCCTTTGATATATCCCAAAATCTTTTTCAATAGACAAACTTTTGATTTGCATAAATTCTCCAAAGTACCTCAATCAAACATAAGATGAAATTGTTAGAGAATTCAAACCCCTCAAATATCTTATCAAACACAAACCACAAATATAATCACTTTCTTAGATTGTTGTGAAATTTTGGTTTTACACTAAATTTAAGTAAATTATAGTTTTGGAATAAACAACTCATATAATTTTATAATATGATGTATGATATAAAATAATTAAAATATAAAACGACTGGCCTGATGAGAGTCACGCCACTAGACGCTCGTCCTAAGAAAGTGATTGCCTCCCCTCGTGCAGGTATTGGTGGCTGATCACAATCCCAAGATAAAACCCAATGGCCTCGCCGTCATCCTCATCCGTGAGCACGTTCACAGGAAGACAAAGAACCAGACTTTATCTCTGGTGCCCAATGATAATATAGAAAATATTTTGTGAATGCATTCTACCTAACTAGTGAGTGTGTGTCTAAGACTCTAGGACACCTATTTATAGTGTACATGAGACCTCTAAGGTCAAAGAAATTTAAAGGCCACATTATGGCATTCATGGGGGATGTTAATGCAATTTAGGTTACAAAATTTATTTTTTATTTTGAAGTTTAAAAAACTTCTAAAATCCCAACACTATGCACAACAACATGTATATATATATATATCTTATACAATAAGTTACATATCTATTAATAGTGCACGATATATATCTTATGATGTATATTTAATTGATAAGATGCAAATTCTGGTCATGTCATGCATATGGACCGAGTCCTTTTTTCTTTTAAGACAACTACATGAGAAATTTAAATTAAATTATCAAAATAACATTGAAAGTATGCAACAAGAGAAATGATTGAGAATAATGCAATAATTATGTTAAAAGTAATGATGGGAACCTCTATATAGGAAGACTTTAAAAGACTAGCAAAGGTATCAAGGACGAAGCCAAAATTTTGACACGAGGGGGCGAAATTAAGTAGAAAGTATATTTATAATTCATAATTTAGTTATTTGCGTATTTGAACATTTTTATCCAAAATGATTTTTTTAACTCCAAATATGTAATATATGAAAATTATGATGTAACATCTTTAGGAATTTTTTTTAAGTGAAAAATCAATTATATTCTGATATATACATCATTTTAATTAATTGAAATACTTTTAAGTTACATTGTAAACATAAACATGGAATAAAAAAATTCAACAACCTTATCATTGTAAACAACTTAATCATTCACAATTAAATCATGCAAATATTTGTCAAAATATTAGAAAAAGAAAATAGAAAAAAAAGAATCATAGAAGTCGACAAGGGTGTCAGAAAATAATAAACAAAATTCATTTGATTCAAATAGCAAATTAGAAACTATATTTCAAATAATCCTGATAATCTCATGTTTTAGTCATGTAATAATTTTTTATTTTTAATTCTATTTAAATTATCTATCCACCTAGTATTAAAATTACAAAGCCTAGAGTTAATGGAATAGAATTGCAACTCTTTTGTTTTAAGAAAATCGATTGAATTGTGAATTAAAATTTAAATCTAGATGAAATTCTATAAAATATTAATTGTTTTCCTTGTAGGTTTTAACATATTTTCACTTGTTTTTTCATTGGATAAGTACGTGAACCTTAGGCATCTTCATATATAAAGATAACAATTTTTTTTTCCTTTGGATTGAATTTTTTTAGTTAATACTTCATTTCACTAACTCAAAGGAACGGTACAACATAGTCAACAATAGGGAAACCCCCACCCTTAGGATTATAGTTCATTTAATAATTATTTATAGTAATTATTTGGGCTGGTGTCATGCTTTTAGTTATGGCTAGCGATATTGTCAGAGCAACAATTGTTACTGTCAGAGCAAAATTAATACATTTTCTAAAATGCCCCTCATTACAATTTGCTTCTAATGTTTATATTTGCTAAGCTTTTCTGTATCAATCCACTAATTGATCAGTTTCTATAATTCACTGTGTAATATTAATGCACTCATTGATTAGCTTCTATAAATATATTTAATTATTTATACATTAGCAGCACAAATTGATAAGTTTTTACAAGGGTAAACACCACTAATGGTCATTTTTATCATTAATTTTTTACAAAGTGATCCCTCTTATGTTTTTTTCCCATGTTAGTCCCACTATGAATTATTTGTGTACAAGGAGTCTTTTACTTATAGTGTTACACTTTAGTCCCTCATAAAATTATATTGTATCAATTTAGTCCCTCATAAAACTGTTTTGGCACTTTAGTTGATGTAGGGAAAAGTGGGCAATATTTTAAAATAATTTATATTAGTCCGGGATATGTTGGATTTGTGACTTGATATCCTGTTTGGTAATTATTAGGGTGTTTATTACTTTTATTAGAAATATTATATTTGTTGGGATTCTATTAGCATTTAGAAGAAAATTAGATTATGAATTTTATTCTCTTTAGTATTTTGGTATTTTAGTGTTTGTGTCTATTTAAAGTCATGTAAGTCTAAAGGCTAAAGGTAACTTTTTACTCTTGCTTTTATGAACTTTGGTTATTTTCTCTGTTTTGAGAATAAACTTTCATAGCTTTGACGTTGGTCTGGCTATTTGCACTTCCATTCTATGTCATTTGTTCCCCTTGGACCACCTGAAAATGACCAAAGTGAAACAAATAATTCATAGTGGGGATTAACGTGGAAAAAAAAAAAACACAAGAGAGATAACTCTATAAAAAAATAATGACAAGAAGAACCATTATTGGTGTTTACCCTTTTTACAATTAATCATAACAAACAAACTTCATTTTTCCTTTTTATTTCTCACTCAACCTCACCCAGCCCATGCATATCTATCCTCAACACTTCTCACCGGAAAAACAAACTATTTTCTTTTAAGTATTTTTTGCTTTTTTAATCATTTTTTTTAGTGATATGAGAACTAATAGCAAGTAATTCGACCCTTAATTATACTTAAACATAAAACGGTCTAAAAAAATTTTTACGAGGCAGAGGTGTATATGAGATACCCAATCTCAATAACTAAAAAATGTCAAAGAAAAATCTGAACCACAATTTTTGATCAAAATGTCCGACGATCGAACATTTGAAATAAATTAGCATTTGTTAAATTATATTATAACCCTTGTTGAAGTAAGAAGTGTTGAGCACTTTCTTGCTCAAAAACTTTCTGCCATTGCCAAGATCTTACCGCCCCTTTCTCTTGGAAATTTTGATGCTTCATTTAAAAATGGAGTTGCTGCTTTTGTTGTTGTTGTTCGGAATCGGAATGGCTCAATTTTGCATGCTGCTGCTTCGAAACAACCATGTCTCTCTCCTTTAGTAGCGGAAATTCTTTCTTTACATCTTACTTGCTTTGTGCTATTTAATTGGAATATCAATGAAGCGTGTATTGAAAATGACCGCCTCCAAAGCATTTTTGAAATCTCTAATAATTGGATGATGCCAGATTGGTCAGCCAGTGGTTATATCGAAGAAATCAGATATTTTTTTGGTTTGTTGGCCGAAATGGTGATTTAAGTTTACGCCAAGAAACTCAAACTTTGGAGGCACAAAATTCAAACCATTTATTCTATGTTCTATTGAGATTATATGTCAACTATATGAAACAATTCGTTTTTTCTTTGAGTTTTGCTTTCAAAATTCCCCATACACATGTTATTATGGTAATAATGCAAATATTATTATAATACAGATATAATCTTGAATAAATACATGTAATAACTCGAATAACGAACATACGACTATATGCCACGGTTAAAAATAATCCTAAACGTTACGCTAAAGTCGTATCCTCTCCTTCCTAATTATATTTTCACATTAATGATGTTTTGCGAAAAAACGAGTTTATAATCTAGAGTGAGACGTATCTTGGAATAGATTATCAAATTTAATATAACCTCGTGAAAAAACGTGAACTATCCTCCTTCAAATTCTATATTTATTAGTCTTTCTCCTATATAAACGAGGCTACTCGTCAAATAGTCATCGTCTTTGCAAGCAAGGCACCAAGACAATCTTAAAAAAAATCAAAGTAATTATTGAAGACACTTAGCGAGAAATAGGAGTAATTATAACAGCAAGCTCCACATTCTCACAGAGGTTAGCACAATTATACCCGCTCCAATCACCTTTATTTTGTTACAAATAACATCATCAAAGTTTACCCTAATAGCAAGTGGTGGAGGGAGGGACGTGTTGTTGAGGGGGGGGGGGGGGGGGTGTGGTGCATGGACCCCCTCAACTTCTAATATTTTTATAAAGAGATGTATATAATCTCAAGTTTGTCTTTTTTTTTAGTATAGAAAATAGTTGTAATTTAAGTTTGCTTTGTAATGGACACCACTCACCATACAAAAAATTTATACAACAAAGGTTCCACATATGAATTAAAATGGATATTAAAACTTAAGCTCCATTCATTTACAATATTAATTAATTAATTATTGTACCATTCTATTTTTGAATAAAATTTTGGGTGTTGGAAATTATTTTATATTTTATAGTTTATGTGTATGTATGAAATCTGACAAGGTCGACAAATATCATATAATGGACTTGATTTCGAATTCCAACATATTCTTTTGATTTTACATTCTGAATCATATTAAATAGACAAATTACAATTTATATGTGTTAAGACACATATTTTCAAAATCTAGAAATCACTTTTATTTCATATAAAACACTACAGAACTATTGGTGCTTGAAGGGAAACATATCCACTACAGAACTATTGGGGTTGAAGGGAAACATATTACTGATTTCAATCTATGTCAAATCGACATGGGCATTGGTCAACTCTAACTAATATAGTTTTGATTGTGAATTAATCTTGTTGAAATTTTTATTATTGTGATTTAAAGGTATTTGGAGTAACTTTTAAAATTAATATTTGAAATTTAATATATTCTTTAGTTTTGTAGCAAGTGACCTTGGTGATATAATTTTCTGTATGCCACTGCTAATAACGTCTCCATTAGGAGAAGAGACCACTTACTATTGTATTTTTCGATTTTCATAACCTGAATATTATGACTTACAGTTTATGAAAACTTTATGCGGAAATTATCATATCTATTGAGTTACATATCATTTTCCTAAAAGTAAATTAAATTAAATTATCCAAAAGGAGATTAAAACTAAACCACAATCTTCGAAATCAACTATTTTGTACGATCATCAACTTGAAGGTTTCAAACTGTCCCTAACATCAATTGTTCCATAAATTTATTGGAATTTTCTGTACGAACTAAAAAAAATCTTAATCCATGATGTAATTAAAGATAATTAAAATGTACAGATCTCTTCATATTTACATATACACTAATAGTTATTTTGAATACACATGATAAGTAAACATAATTAAACGAGTATCTAACTAGTCAAAGATGTTGATTTGATTTAAATATTATAGACATTTTGAATGTAAAAGACACCTTATAAATAGGAGTTCTATCAATTATTTTTTCAGTCAGATTGAAACTAGGGAAATAAAAAGAAAAAGAAAATTTTGAGTTTAGTCATCGCTTATTTGTACATTTGCTCACTCAGTATCACCCTACCTCCAAAATCCCAAATGTCAGGTGCCGAACTCTCAAAACCTTCTCAACCTTAAGAACCGGAATGAAGCTCGATTCTACCCAACCCATTTATACAGTAGCTCAGATACACCGTTCCCGTCGGGTACGGTTATAGCGACAGAGTCCCATTCCACTTGGTTATCTCTTTCTCTCTCTCTCTACATAATTTTTTAGTTGTACTAGTTTGAGTTAAAATTATGGATATCTTTTTTTGTTGGTAATTTAAATGGATAGAACCTTAAAGGTGTTTTTTTATTTATTTAGAATGTTGATTTATCATTGCTTCATTTATTACATTATTTTTTTCTATGTAAAATTAAGGGTGTAAACGAATTATTTAGTGTCGAACGATATATTGTTCAAATTTAAAAACTAATAAAGAAATCCATAAACCGTGTCTTCGAGTAAATGGTGCATTTTCCTAGTATAAAAAATCTAATATATCATTAATTGAAATTGGAGAAAAACACAACAAATATATATCAATCTGGAAAATTAAAGTGCAAATTACTTGATCAACTTTTCAAGCAGATTTACACGATAATCAAGTTGAACGCAAAGAATTAGAAAACAACACCATACCCTTGTCGGCTCGAAGCTATCAACACTTCCAACACACGATATTGTAACATGTTTTGCTTTTCTAGCATTACATTGAGGTCTATTTCTAAAATATTCTTACTAAGTTTATTAATTAAAATTGTTACTAGGTGATGTGTGGTTAGGCATCATGAATGCCATAACAAGGTTATGGACTTAGGTGTATATGGTAGGAAGCCAAAAAACTGAAGGATGCATCGCTTTATTCCAGGTGGAGCATAGATTGAGGTTGGTTAAGGAAACAAGAGAGAGGTAGAAAATAAAAATTTGCAATTCCAAGTAAGAGAGAAGGGAATCTATTGAATAAACTCTTCAATGCATACTAGATCCTTTTTCTATATAATTAAGTAGGCGTTGAAAATTTCCATTTTCGACTTCTCTATTGTTTCCTTAGCCAACTTCAACATATCCTCCACATGGATTAGAGTGATGTATCATTCAGTCGCTTCACTTGCTATCATATACACCTCAATCCATATTTCAACATTTTTTTGCCATTCGTACGTGATGCCTAACCATACATAAGTAGTAACAGTTTTGATAAACTTAGTAAAAGGTTGAAATAGACCTCAATGTGATGTTAGATGAGAAAACATGTCACCGGTATCATTTGATGGAATTGTTAATAACTTCCAGCCAACCTTACATGAAATTGGTTTTGTTGAGCGAACTCCAAGCACTTATCTTGTGCAATGCCTTAGATAGATTGATTCACCGGAGGAAACTTCAATCAAATCTTCATAAGAACTCATTTAGTTTAGGAAATCAAATCTGCTTCTGAAGAATGGAAAATAATTTCAAAACTCTAGTCATTGGGGAAATCTGTTGGAAGAGTGGACAAAGTAATTTGTACTTTAAGTTTCAATTGCTAAATTTGTTGATTTAAAATGATTATATATTAGATGTCTATACTTGGGATGCACCGTGTATTATGTGGTACATTTTATGGATTTTGTTTACAGGTATATCATTTTCATTTTTTTAATGTATGGATATTTGTGAATAATTTCTAATACTGTTTGAAGTGATTTGAGGGTTTAATTATTATTAAATGAGTGTTCGAAGAATTTTCATTCGTAAAATATCAATGCGATTTTTTTTAAGTTCCTTTTTAGGGAATGAAGCATGTACTTAAGTAAATAGGAAATCATGGTTTGAAAATAAATATTTTCTTCTAAATAACTATGAAGTATTATTTATTTGGAAATGTTTGAATTTTTCGATTTTTTTGGAAACGATTGAGAACTTTGATTTAATTAATTGAAATTGATTTGTTTGATTATTAGGGGTTTATTATGACATTTATTATTCTAATTCTTGCAAACTTAGAATGACTAATTAATGTGTGGTTAGGCATCATGAATGGCAAACTAAGGTTATGGACTGAGGTGTATATGGTAGGAAGCCAAAAAACTGAAGGATGCATCGCTTTAATCCAAGTGGATCATATGTTGGGGTTGGTTAAGGAAACAAGAGAGAAGTAGAAAATAAAAATTGCAATTCCAAGTAAGAGAGAAGGGAATCTATTGAATAAGCTCTTCAGTGCATACTAGATCCTCTTTCTATATAACTTGGCGTTGAAAATTTCCATTTTCGACTTCTCTATTGTTTCCTTAACCAACATCAACATATCATCCACATGGATTAGAGTGATGTATCATTCAGTCGCTTCACTTGCTATCATGTACATCTCAATACATATTTCAACCTTTTTTTGCCATTCGTACGTGATGCCTAACCATACATAACCTAGTAACAGTTTTAATAAACTCGGTAAAAAGTTGAAATATACCTCAATGTGATGTTAGAAGAGAAAACATGTCACCGATATCATTTGATGTAATTGTTTATAACTTCTAGCCAACCTTAGATAAATTTGGCTTTGTTGAGCGAACTCCTAGCACTTATTTTGGGCAATGCCTTAGAGAGATTGGTTCACCGAAGGAAACTTCATAAGAACTCATTTAATTGAGGAAATCAAATATGTTTCTGAAGAATGGAAAATACTTTCAAAACTCCAGTCATCGGGAAAATCTGCTGGAAGAGTGGACAAAGTAATTTGTACTTTAAGTTTCAATTGATAAATTTGTTGATTTTAAAAAAAATCAATTGATTATATATTAGTTGTCTATACCTGGGAAGCACCATGTATTATGTGGTGCATTTTATGAATTTTGTTTGCATGTATATCGTGTTCAATTTTATATTTGTTAATAATTTCTAATATTGTTTGAAGTGAATTGAGGGTTTAGTTATTATTAAATGAGTGTTTTTTTACGAGGATATTATATCATTGGAACCGATTGATTTACCACATTTAAGCTTAGCTTATTTTCATTTGAATTGGAGCATTTTTAGCTGGTATATGAGATTTAGTAACTCTTTTTATATTAGTAAATTCATCTGGCAGTTGATTTGCAATATTTTGTAAATAAATTATCTTCTGAACTTCTAGTGTACACTATTTTTTTTTTTTTTGAGGATCTAGAGAAGATAATGTTGATGCTTTTCATGTAATTTCTTTTACCAGCTCTTTATTACTTCCCCCTGATGTTAGGAATATTATATAATCAAAATGACAATCGGCAAACCATGCCGTAAATAAATTTTCAGTCATTTATTCAAGATACTTATTCTGGATGGGGCATATCCAACATATATTCCAACCTATTTTGAGGACCCATCTTTATGCGTTGTGGTGGAGCAACTGGAATATGTGTTGCACATCCTTAAATTCTAAGATGGGGAATGTTTGGCTCCTCACCAAACGTTAGTTTCATCAGGGAGAATTTATCATAATTTGTTGGCATGATGCATACAACTGCTGCTATATGTAACAAGAAGTTTTGTTCTCATTAATAATTTTCTAGTAATTAACTGGAGGCATTTGATGAATAATTCTATTAAATCATTTTGTGTATGAATATGGGCAACATGACTCTCAATAGCCATTGAAAGTTAGATATATGAATTCACCAGCATTATTAAGACGTCTTCATTTAATAATCTGAAAAGTGTGCTCTTAATTTAATTATTTGCGCAAATAATCCCGCAAACATCAAGGTTGCAGGTTGACAATAAACACACATCTCACATTTGTAGTAGACGCATCTATTAAAATCCACACAGAGGATGAGTGGACCCATATATATCATATTGAATGTGTTTCAAAATGCTAGAGATTCTAACCCATTCTTAATTGGAAAGATTTAGTAATTAATTGACCTTGAGAACAAGCAGCACAAAATGATTCTCTGAATTGAAGAATCTTCTGGTTCTTAAGTGAAGATCCATATGAACTCTCAATAATTTTTTTTTCGCATCATAGTTTATCCGGGATGGTCTAACCGGTCATGCCAAATTTATTTTCATCAGTAAACTTCTGGTTTACTGTAATATGTGTTTCAATTGTATAAACACATTTATTTCTATAAAATCCCCATATTTGAAGTCTTAAATAAATGAGGTTAATCAAAATAATAAGTCTTTACTTATTATGAAGGATTCATAAGCTCAAGAATCTCATCATCGTAACCTCTTATACCTCATGACTTGGTGAATAATTTAATCAAAATGAAATAATTATGAGATTAACCAATTCTCATTTTACTTTAATTAATCACTACGTGAGATAAGATAAACTGATACAAATAAATGCATAAAGAATATCATATATATTTCTACGGTTTTTTTTTCATTTAAGAAATAAACAATTTCTGTATAATCATAATTGAAATAACATGAGCAGATCATATTTACATCTCAAGCATGATAATATATAATCTTAATTTTAAATATGAATTGCCATATATTGACTTTTATCACATATATTTTTACCATTCACTCAAATCATACCTAAATACATAATTGAAATATAATAAATCATATTAGAAATTCAAATATTTAATCACAAAACGTTATGCCATAAACTTAATTTCATATTAATCATTACCATCAAGATTGTCACTTACATCGTAGTAATTCATGTTTACTTGATGAATGTTTCTTTCAACAAGTGTCATTTTGACGCTTTATATAATCAATTTGCATACCTTTATTTTTCTCAAGTTTTACCACTATTTCGTTTCGTTTCGGGTGGTACGATGCAATCATTATAAGAAATGCATAAAATAATTTGACCATGTCTAAATAATGTTAATGTCTATCAATCATAATAGGATTTTTTTTCATCAATGTTTCATTTGTTCAACTACCAGAATTCAATTGATAGTATTTCTTAAAATCTCTCCACGATATTACTACTTATTAAGAATTTAGGATTCCAAAAGTTGTAATATCTCCAAATAATTCAATTGAAAACTAATTTTAATCGTGGATTGTATTTATTAGTTTAATATATCGCAACTCCAATGCAAACTTTCATAGCAAGCTTTTAAAGAAAAATGTATTTTAGAGAGTTGAAATCTCTTTATTCAAGTCCATATTCATCCCGTAATTATAAATATTCAAATTGTCGATACAAGAAATCTCGACCTTCCAAGGCTCTGAATATTAGCCAAAAGATATGACAAAACATTAAACTAGATATTCTTAATAGAATTCTAAATGGGAACACATGCTTTTATCCATAAATTCATCCATAAAATGCATGCCTTAAAAGTATATTATCAATTCATGCCAAATATGAACATGAGCATAAATTTGTCTTTTATCTTGGACTGGAATATGGACAGTTCAATTCATCCAAAATGAACATAGTTTACTCAAGTGGAAACAATCACACTTTTGGTGTGTAAATAATTCCTTCAAATAGTTTAGGACAAATGGGTCCTCTACTCAAATATATTGGAATTTCAATCCTTTGAGGAGGAAATTACTTAGGAAAAACATTGCCCTCACTTTATCCCTTATCAATTGCCCCATTTTCGTTTTATGATAGTATTTTGAGGCTCTTTGCATTCCAATGAATTCCAACATCAAGAATCCATGTCATATAAAACGCTAAAAATGTACTCAAATCTTCGGGTTTGAGTTTATAACCTAGGCTTCAAGCCTAACATAAAAATGTACCAAAATGTTTAAATTCTCAGTTGTATCATTTAGGCTTCGGGCCTAATATAATATTTTATTTTAAGAACTTCAAGTTCTTGATATAATCAACTACACCAAAATTTAAACCAATCTAAAAGTTGAAGTAGCCATCAATTATTTGATTCTTTGAAAAGTTGTAGTACTAGAAATTGATATAGGTGACAAATAACATACGAACAAATAATGTAATCTTTATTCTAATTTGTAATTGACATTTTAAATATCAAATCTAACTTTAATTGACAAAACTCTTCTGGAAAAGTGATTAGTAAGATGATCACGTCATAATTCGATCTTTCTAGATTACAAACTTTACTAAGGAGGCAACAACATATATTTCATCTGAGTTCCTTCGTTAATATAAATTAAATACTTTACTGTTCGTATAAGCATAAAATATATAATATATAAGAAAATAAATAACTCACCATATTACCCATTCGTTGATTCAATCTTTACCTTTTCGAGTGCAAATGTGAACTTTCTAACATATATGATTAGCTAGCTTTGAATCAAAAGATAGAACAAATTGTGCTGATAACTTGTTATGAAATTACGAGAATAACAAGCAAGAACTAAAATGTAAGTGTAGAAAATAAAAGTGAAGTAGGGAGATAATTTTATTCATTCTTATTCATGTCTCAAGAATAAATTACAATGGCCTCTATTTATAGGTCTAGATAAGAACTTCAAGAGTCAATATTTAATAGTTACATCATAAGTTACAAGCCTCTTCATATGGTGTCTTCAAAATGATATTTAGAATATGAGTTGCAAGACAATTCAAATGTCTAAAGAACTCCAATGGACATCCATAAATTAACCACATTTTACAACAGATTATTCAATTATTTTATTTATCATTTAAGTAGAGGTATATTAATCATCCCAAAAAAGGGAAGAAATTCTCTTGACAAACTCGTACTTTTATATGTATATAGATAGGATTTAATATTTTTTGGACTAAGAAAACCAATTTCTCTTCTTCTTCTTCCTTTTTTTTTTTCTTTTTTGTTTTTGTTGTTGTCGAGAATGTTTTTTGGTGGAGCTATGAATTAAGTATATAATTTCAGCCAGATTTAAGATTCAATGTATGTTGATTGACTAAAAAATTCCTCACTTTTATGCGGAGATAAAGAAAAATGAAAGGAGAAAAAAAGAAGAATTGAAAAGAATATGAATAGTTGTATAAATGGGTTACTTAAGAGATTAGAGAAATAATTTAAGAAATGAAGATATTTAAGCTAAGACAGCATATTAATTCAAGTCAAACTTAAGGGCTTATTGAATACTCCCTCCGTTTCATAATATTTGTTGCTTTGAAAAGTTTTTTTTGTGCCATATTATCTGTCACTTTAGATTTCCAATAAAGCATTAATTACTCTTTTTTCATTTTTGCCCTTTATGCTCATAAATTTTCTCAAACATTAGTGGAGGATAATTAATTTAAAAGGGTATCTTAGTCTTTTTCATTTTTTTCCTCTTAGAATTCAGCTATATTTAATGATTTTCTTAATTTGTATGCATACATGTGAAAAGACAGATATTTTGAAACGGAGGGAGTATATAATTAATTGTGCTCTGGCAGCAATAATTATTGCTCTGACAATATCACTAGATTAAAGAAATAATTTAAGAAATGAAGATTTTTAAACTAAGACAACATATTAATTCAAGTCAAACTTAAGAGCTTATTGGATATATAATTAATTGTGTTCTGACAACAATAATTATTGCTCTGACAATATCATTAGCCTTTAGTTTTGCACTTGTGTCATCAAACTTTATATCGATTTTTACTTGTGGTACCATAAATATTCAGGATGATACATTTGGTATCATAATTTAACAAATTTACTCATATTTGGTACCGCCGTTAAAAATCATCTTTAGGTAGTGAGGTGGCAGTTAAGTCTTTGTAGACACTTAAATTTTATTCCCAAAAATGAAAATGAAGTCATACTGGAAATTAAATTAAATTTGCTATTTTTGGACTTTTACTAAATTAAAATCCAAAATAAATAGTTAATTTGATTAAATTCCATCTATATTTTATTGGCCAATAAAATGATGCCAAGTGTCGAATTGAAGTGTCTAAACCAATCAAATAATATTTTGACTCTTGGTAGAAGGAACCAATTAAATCATGCCAAGTATTCAAGATGATGTGTCACGACCAATTAAAAGAATGCATATCTCCTACAAGTGATAAACATTTAAAAGAGTTCATATCTCTTAGACAAAGAGAAGTATGTAGGTCTTCTACTACTGAGAGCCAATCAAATTACACCATTCAATTGACTAATTCTACCTGGACTCTTCTTTCTGCCACTATAAATAGGGGTCCTCTCTTTTAGAAGAAAAACACACATTTTTTCTGAAGGAGCACAAGTTGAAGGAGCAAAATTTTCTCTACGAGACGTTCTTCAAAACCTTTTTCATTAACTCAAGACATTCTTCGAAGATCAAGAAAAATCCGGCGTTTGATTCGAGAACAAGCTAAGAAGCCCTCATTTAAACGTTATTGAAGATCTACAACGGTCCAAGGAAGATCAAATTCTTCAAAACTCAAAGTATCTACAACGAAGTTCAAGACGTTCGTTGAAGAGATTCAAATCATTTCACGTTTGATCCAAGATTAAGCAAATTTGCCCTTGGATTAACGTTATTCGAGCACAAAAATCATTTTGGAGAAGATCAAATCAACATTTTCCAAGATCAAGTTCAAGAAACATTTATTTTTCTTTAAGATTAGAATCAAGGGAATCATAGAGATTGTAACCACTTCATTAAATCATTAAATTTTAATTTGTACAATTATTTCTTGTTTAATATATTTTAGACTCGAAATTTTGTTGCTACAAATTTCTGGCACGCCCAGTGGGACAATCTCTACCTTTCATCTCTTTTCTTCATCAAATACAACGGTGGCTATGGCGATAAAGGCTACAACCATGAAGGAACAACTTGCGATGTTGACTAACGCCATTGACAAGCTCACGAAGCACATTCAAGAGCAAGACACGAAGCTAGATGAGCTATTGAACAAAGTGGGCAATGCCGATGCCACCCACATGGAGGAAAAGCAATTCGAGGAGCTTGAAGAAAGCGATATATCTACAAACCAACTATTTAGCAATGGAGGCCATGCCGAGACGAATCACCTGATGGAAAAATTGCCCGAGGAGTTTGATGACAATAAAACACTCATAAAGCAGCAATCGAATTCAAAGAATAAATCTTCAACCAATAAGATTCAAATCTCATCTGATGGCATGATTCAAACTGCTCAACTGAAGGAGTTCATTTTGGAAGCCATCAAAAGCAAGATGAATGGAAGCTCGGCGTCTTGCCTCACCTATTCCAAGCCATACACTCGAAGGATTGAAAATCTGGAGATGCCAATTGGCTATCAACCACCAAAATTCCAGCAATTTGATGGGAAGGGTAATCCAAAGCAACATGTGGCGCATTTTGTCGAGACGTGCAATGATGCTGGGACAAATGGAGATCAACTTGTCAAACAGTTCGTACGTTCATTAAAAGACAATGCATTTGACTGGTATTCTGACTTGGGAGCAAATTCCATTGATAATTGGGACCAACTAGAGCAAGAGTTTATTAATCGCTTCTACAGCACCCGAAGGACAGTTCGATTACCCGAACTCATTAACACTCGTCAGTGGAAAGAGGAGTCTATCATTGACTACATTAACCGTTGGAGAAATTTAAGTCTCAACTGCAAGGATCGATTGTCTGAGGTTTCATCCATCGAGATGTGCATCCAAGGAATGCATTGGAGTCTTCGTTACATTCTTCAAGGAATAAAGCCAATAACTTTCGATGATCTGGCCACTCGAGCATACGATATGGAATTGAGCATGAGTGCAACTGGAAATGATTTTAAAGACGAATTAGAAGCCAGTAGACGAGATGAAAAGGTCTACAAATTTCAAATTAAGTATCAAATCAAAGCCTCCAGTAGACGAGACGAAAAGGTCTACAAATTTCAAGCCAACTTTTCCTGGACATAAGTCGAAAAAAGGTCTACCAAATTTCAAAGTGCAAAAAGCTCAATTACACACGAGCCTAAACGGCACGATACTCCTGCCCCTCACGAGTATAAACTGTAAACGGCCTTGAAAAAAAAAAAAAAACCTTCATTTTGAACTACGTTTTGACTTGATTCCTTTATGGATATGTAGGCAGCTTAGTCATTTCCTAAGTTCAGTCATACAAAAAAAAAAAAAAAAAAAAAAATTCTAATCAAAGGAAAATTAAGAAGTCCTTGTTAGATTTCAAGTGGGATTTGCAAGTATTAATTCGATTAAAACTCAAGATATGCCTGTAATGGCTGCCAGGAATTAGAGTCCAAGACAGAAGAAGAGATCTGATTTGTCTGCATTAAACGAAGAAAAAAATTCTGAACTGTGACTATAAGTTTACGCCTAACTGGAGAAGGGGACTTAGGAATTGATTGCATGTGGTGGTCTACAAACACCAAAGTTATGTTTGCTGGACTTCATAACAATGGAAGTGGGCTTCTTGATGAGCTCAATTATTTCAATCAAATTAATTGTCCAAAGTCATTTAGGAAAATGATGACCGTATGCATGGATATATATATGATATATCCTATCCACCAAGTATTTTTGTAAAACATTTAAGTAATTGGTGATGAAAAAAAAAAAAAAAAAAAAATCGCGACTTATCCGCTTTTGTACATACTTTAATAGTACCACACGCGAACAAGTCACGAGGGGGCAATTTGTAGACACTTAAATTTTATTCCCAAAAATGAAAATGAAGTCATACTGGAAATTAAATTAAATTCGCTATTTTTGGACTTTTACTAAATTAAAATCCAAAATAAATAGTTAATTTGATTAAATTCCATCTATATTTTATTGGCCAATAAAATGATGCCAAGTGTCGAATTGAAGTGTCTAAACCAATCAAATAATATTTTGACTCTTGGTAGAAGGAACCAATTAAATCATGCCAAGTATTCAAGATGATGTGTCACGACCAATTAAAAGAATGCATATCTCCTACAAGTGATAAACATTTAAAAGAGTTCATATCTCTTAGACAAAGAGAAGTATGTAGGTCTTCTACTACTGAGAGCCAATCAAATTACACCATTCAATTGACTAATTCTACCTGGACTCTTCTTTCTGCCACTATAAATAGGGGTCCTCTCTTTTAGAAGAAAAACACACATTTTTTCTGAAGGAGCACAAGTTGAAGGAGCAAAATTCTCTCTACGAGACGTTCTTCAAAACCTTTTTCATTAACTCAAGACATTCTTCGAAGATCAAGAAAAATCCGGCGTTTGATTCGAGAACAAGCTAAGAAGCCCTCATTTAAACGTTATTGAAGATCTACAACGGTCCAAGGAAGATCAAATTCTTCAAAACTCAAAGTATCTACAACGAAGTTCAAGACGTTCGTTGAAGAGATTCAAATCATTTCACGTTTGATCCAAGATTAAGCAAATTTGCCCTTGGATTAACGTTATTCGAGCACAAAAATCATTTTGGAGAAGATCAAATCAACATTTTCCAAGATCAAGTTCAAGAAACATTTATTTTTCTTTAAGATTAGAATCAAGGGAATCATAGAGATTGTAACCACTTCATTAAATCATTAAATTTTAATTTGTACAATTATTTCTTGTTTAATATATTTTAGACTCGAAATTTTGTTGCTACAGTCTTATTGCAAAGTTTATGTCATTACTTAAGTTGACTGACGATTTTAGTCCACAATATTGCCAAATTTCAAAATTGACTCGATTACGATCACGTGCGGATCAATTTAAAAATTTCACTTATCATATTTACATAGTTAATTTGATTTTTTAAACAAAATTAAAAAATTAAAAAATACTTTAACATAAATCTGAAAAAAATTAAGAAAACATATTCTTTTCAATTCCAGGCCATGGTGGCCTGGGTTCTTCTGCGGTCTAGGAATCGGGGTGGGGAGGAGGGGGGTTGGGGGTGGGTAGGTGTTTAGGTTTTTTTTTTAAATTATAATTTTTATTTAAATAAATATTAAATATTTTTTAATTATATAAATTATTATTAAATAAATATTAAATAGATTAATACTAATGTATAAATCTTAGATTTGAAAAAATATTTTTTTCCCAAATTTTATAATAATTTATTAATATTGATTATAAAATCAAATTAATTATGTAAATATGATAAGTACAATCTACAAATTGGTCGCACTTGGTCTTCTTCGAGTCAATTTTAAAATTTGGCAATAATGTGGACTAAAATCGTCAGTAAATTTGAAGATGGGGGCTAATTTGGTAGCCTGGAATATTATGGGATAAAATGGCCAGTCAACATAAGTAATGGCATCATCTTTGCAATAAGACTTAACTGCCACGTCACCACTTAACGGTGATTTTTAACGGTGGTTCCAAATGTGAGTGAATTTGTTAAATTATAGTACCAATGACCTAAATTTTTATGATACCACAAGTGAGAATCGATATAAAGTTTGGTACCACAAGTGTAATTATCTCCCTTCATATAATAGCATATCATAAGAGTTCATACACATGCAACTATTTTCATGACTAAAGATTGATTAAGGATTAATTATCAAAAAAGAAAGATTGATTAAAGATCAACAGGGGTGGAAACTTAATGAATATTATAGTATACACTACAAAAAAAGGGGGCTTCACCTACGACCTAATTCCAACGAAAACAAATTTGTCGCTATTAGTGACGGATTAGTAACCAAATACCAACATAATATCAATTAAAAAATCTACCTTCAATAACAGTGATAAATTACCGACGAAATGTCGAAAAAAATATTTTTTGTAGGAATTCAGTTGTTAAGTTGTAGGAAAAAGTTATCCATAGCTACGAAATCATTCCAACGGAAAATTATCTGTCGCTATTTAGATTTTAGTAACTGAACAACGACGGAACCATCAACACAAATTTGTTCCGCCAATAATAACGACAAATTACCAACAAAAAATTGGGAAAAAATATTTTTCATAGGAATTCGGTTGTTAAGTTGTAGGAAAAAGTTATCCATAGCGATGAAATTGTTCCAACGGAAAATTTCCGTTGCTATTTAGCTCTAGTAACAAATGTGTAACTGAACAGCAACAAAACCAACGATAGAAATATGTTTCACGAATAATAACAACAATTACCAAAGAAATTTTGAAATAAAAAATATTCTATGTATGACATTTGTTATTAAGTTGTCGGGAAAGGTGATCCTTAGTAGTGAAATCATTTCGGTGAAAAAAATACATCACTACTTCTCTTTCATAACACACAAAAGTTTAAGTGATTTTATATCTAAGCACTATGAAACAAGAACCGATAAATTAGATTTTCTTGAAGTAAGATAGTTCTCCCCAATCCAAAAATAATAATTATGTCCAACTAATCAAATTTCTAGGAACGTAGAGTAAATGCAATTACACTTAATCAATTACATTGTAACTAAGATCATGGATAAATCAGCTAGGCATATAGGTGGTAATATGGATCGATCTGCTGGATCCGATCCATATGGGATCCACTAAATTTTCAACATGATCAAATCTATTGGATCCGATCCACCATGGATCCATAAATGAAAATTGTGGAAACATACTAGATCAACTTAAAAAAGAAAATATTTGTAAACTTCAATTGTCCAATCTCCCCCATCCCCACCCTGCCACCACCCCCATCCTCCGCCACCTCCCAACCATCCCCCACACCCCGGCACCAACCACCATCCACATGGATCACCCTTATGTGTTGGATCCATATTCAAATTGGACCCAATCAAACTCAAGTTAATTTTGACCCATTTTTTCGTCGTTTTAACTTTTTTTTTAACCAATTTCACCGGTATATCCCATTTTTAACCGATATTATCGATTTCCTCATTTTTAATCAGTTTAACCCGTTTTTACTTCGATTTCATCGATTATTTCACCAATTTCACTAGTTTAACCATTTTTAACGATTTAACACGTTTTTCATCGAATTTTTAACCAATTTAACTCATTTTTTACCGACTTCACTGAATTTCTTCACTAATTTTATCAGGTATACTCGTTTTAATTAGTTTAACATATTTTTTCACCAATTTCATCGATTTTTGATGGATTTAACTTTTTTTTAATCGGATTCACCATTTTATCAATAATTTCACCGATTTCATCAATTATCTAACTAATTTCATCGTTTTATAACACTTTTAACCGATTTTCTAACATCGATGTTTTCACTCGTTCACCTATAAAACTCGTTCTCAATCGTTTTAACCAGATTTTTCATTGATTAAATTCATTTTCCAATGTATTAATAAAATTTTTCTCGATTCATAAATTTCATATATTTTCACTGATTTTACACTTCGCTAAAATAAAATACAAGGAGGGAAAAACACTTTTGATACCAAACTTTAGTCCAAAAAACACATTTGGTACTAAACTTTTTCAAAAAACATATTTCATACCATGATCCACACAATCTTGACACATTCAGTTTTGCCAACAATTTTCGGACGAAATTCAACACGTGCCGCTCATGTGTCCGTTAACTTGACAATGGGATGGAGAACATGCACGGGTTTTAAAGACCCACACATGAACGGCACGTACTGAATTTCGTCTGAAAATTGACAACAAAACTAAATGTGTCAAGATTATGTGAATCATGGTATGAAATGTGTTTCTTGAAAAAGCTTGGTACCAAATGTGTTTTTTGGACTAAAATTTGGTATTAAAAATATTTTTCCCTCAAAAAACAAGTTATTCGGTGAAAAAACATGTAAATCTGTAAATTGGTGGAAAAAATGGTGAAGATAATTTAAGTCATTGAAAACAGATGATTTTATTATATTGAAGAAAAAAATTGGTGAATTCGATTTAAAATGGGTTTAACCTATCATGAACATGTAAAACTGATGAAACTGATGAAGTATTCGTAAAAACGAATGAAATCAGTAAAAAAAAAAGACTTTAATTGTTTTGAAACATGTTGAATCAGCTAACTTAGTTAAAAACAAGTGAAGTCGGTAAAAAATGGGTGAATACGGTTAAATCGGTCGGACAAATCAAGTTGATAAAATTTGTGAAAAAAAAACAATTGACGAAATTGCGAAAATCTATGAAAATGGGTGAAAGCGATGAAAAAGGGTTGTATTGGTCAAAATATTTTAAATCGATAAAATTGATGAAAAATGGGTGAAATCGATGAAAAAATGGGTAAATTGGTGAAATTAGTTAAAAGCATGTGAGATTGGCAAAAAATTGAGTTAAATCAGACCATACCGTTTTAAATCGGTGAAATTGATGATAAAATAGGTTGAATCGGTTAAAATATGTTTACATCGATGAGTCAAATTGGCAAAACAATGATATAAATTGATGAAATTAGTGAGAAAAACTAGTGATAATTAAAAAAAAATTGGTTAAGTCAACGAAACTAGTGATAACGATGATTAAACGAGTTAAATCGGTCAAAAATAATTTAAATCGATAAAACTAGTAAAAAGAGGATGAAAACGGTAGAAAAACTAGTTAAATTGGTCAAAATGATTTAAATTGATGAAATTAAGTGGAAAACTAGTTATATCGATAAAAAAATTAAATCAATGAATTGGTGAAAAAAATGGGTGAAATCAATGGAAAAATGGGTTCAATCATGAAATTGAAAAGAAACTTATGAGATTGGTGAAAAAACAAGTTAAATTGGTCCAAAACAGTTTAAATAGCTGGAATTTGTGAACAAGATGGGTTAAATCAATCAAAAAATATTTACAATCGATGAAATTAATGAAACAATAGATGAAATCGGAGGGAAATGGGTCAAACGATTAAAAATGGTTTAAATCGATGAAAAATTGGTGAAAATAATTTAAATCGATCAAAACAGTGCAACTCGATGAAATTATTGAGAAAAAAAAAGATGAAATCGATGAAAATTAGGTTAAATCTATCATAATCGTATAACTCGATGAAAAATAGTGAAAAAATGGGTTAAATCGATTAATAATATTTTAATTCGATGAAATTAGCGCAAAGACAAATGATATTGGTGAATAATCGGATACCTCAGTCAGAAACGATTTAAATCGATAAAAATGGTGAAAAATGAGTTGAACCGGTAAAAAATAGCTTAAATTTATTAAATTAGGGAAAAATATGTGAGATTGGTAAAACAAAGGGTTAAACTAGTGAAAACAGTGAGTAAACATGTTAGATAGGTCAAAAAAAGGTTTAAATCACCTAAATTAGTGAAAAAATTTGATGAGAACCGTGGGAAAGTTCAAAATGATTTAAATCGATCAAACTAATGAAAAATGAGTTAAATCATTGAAAAAATTGATGAAATAAACTATTAGGTGATTCATATATATAATTGTCTAATGAAAATACAACAAAGTTGTCCAGCTCAACTGGTTTGATCCTTTAATATATATATATATGAGGTCAAGGGTTCAAATCCTACATCCAACAAGTTAATTAAAAATACATTGCCTAGTCGCCCGGGCGCACACTGCCTAGGCCAAGCCCAAGGCAGCCCCATTAGTGGCCTAGGCGCCTAGGCCAAGCCCAGGCGATACTGAGGCGCCCGAGGCAGCTCCATGAGTGGCTCGAGCGCCCGGGCCAGAACCAGGCTTGGCATTGGGCTTAGGCCAAGCCCAGGCTATACCGAAGCGCCCGAGGCAGCTCCATGAGTGGCCCGGGCGCCTGGGCCAGAACCAAGCATGGCCTAGGCACCTCAGCCAAGCCCAGGCGAGACCTAGGCGCCCGAGTCAGGCTCAGGCGCGCCCATGAACGACTCAGTCAATGCTAAGTTGAGGTTCAATTTTTTGCTTCGACCTGATTGCTAGTAACGGAATCAGCAACAAAAACCAAGCATGGCCTAGGCGCCTCAACCAAGCCCAGGCGAGACCTGGGCGCCCGTGTCAGAGGCTCAGGCGCGCCCAGGAGTGACTGAGTCAATGCTAAGTCGAGGTTCAATTTTTTGCTCCAACTCGATTGCTAGTAACGGAATCAGCAACAAAAAAGTTGTCACTAGGTTCCAACTGATTTCCTACAAATTAGTGACAAAAATAAGCTAACGGAAATATTTTGATGTTAAATCCGTCGGAATGATTCCAACCGATTGGCAACAAAATACCGACATATTATAGCCAACGGAATATTTTTGATGCTATATTCCGTCACAATGTTTCCAACGGATTAGCGACATAATACCAACAAATTTATGCCGTTGAAAATCAGTTAGTAATTTTCCTACGCATTTCCAACAACAAAAATTGTCGCAAAAGATATTCGGGCCCGATAGTTCATCCGACGCTTTTTCCAACAAAATTACCAACAAAAATGAACCGTCGCAACATTTACCAACAGAAAAAAAAATCCGTTGCTGCATTTACCTACGGGGCCTTCACCTACGAATCAACTAAGGAAAAAAATCCGTCGCTACGTATGAATACCAACGGAAATCAAGGCTTCACCAATAGAATATGTCGTAGGTGAAGCCTAGTTTTCTTGTAGTGATAGGCTTTTAATTGCAAACAAATATTAAAAAAATCCACTTAACTAGTGAATATGAATGCTAGAAATACAGAACATAATCTAGCTTCTTGCAAATACATCAATGAGCAACTCATTACTTAACAATCAAATGTAATGACATCAAACTAGACAATCATGATTCACAATGGATTTGAAAATATAGGTCACAAGTGGCAGAGCTAGACGGTATATTTTGATAAAATGACAACTACTAACTCCAAATAAAATAACACTATAATATAAAAGTTAAAAAAAAAGTTCTAGCCATTTTTTTATCGAACAAAAGATGATAATATATACGAACAATGTTTTTTAAGAGTTCATTAATTAAATGGTTCAAAATATTGGAGAATTAATAAAGTATGAAAACATTTAAAATATAAATCTAAATCATTATATGCTATGAAATGTACCAATATTAATACTAAAACCTTTGTTAGTGAGAAATAATCTCAAACTGCATAAATAATTGAGAAAGGAAATAATAAAATAAATATTTATTGAGAGATAATATCTTCATAAAGAATTGAGAAATAAAAATAATAAACTGAATCTAAAAAGGGAGAAAGTTCCCTATGGGTTTCAAACCGAGGCATAAGTAAATGATTTAGAACAGGCCGAAGCACACCAGTAGGCTAGTTAGTTGTTAATAGACTTACAAATATATTTAGATATATATAAACTCCAGAATTTTCTTGGGGGGGGGGGGGGGGGGGGGGGGGGGCGCACCCAGTCTACAAGAAGCTCCGCAACTGTAGGTCACACACAAAAAACAAAACGCTATTGCATAAACCTTTTATCAAGACCAAAACTAGATCAAGTTTTTTTGCATCCATTTTATAGTACTAAATTGAAGAAGAATTCTAGTTCACAAATGCATAATACACAATAAACCCATACTTTAGCAATAATTATAAAAGAAAAAAAATTTAATTCATATGAGCAAGATAACATCATAAATGGCCTCAAATATGAAAAATACTCAACAAAATGGAGATGGATCAACAAGGAGGGCATTACTAGTCATTTCATTGTTACTGGTAGCTGCAATAAATGGTCTTTCCCTAAAGTCTCTAATTCTAAATTCATTGTTACTCCTACACTACTAGAATTAATAGAAATTTCGACCGAAATATTCCCACCGAACATAAACGGTTGGAATATTTCATGAATTCCCACCGAAAATAATTTCGGTGGGAATTTGAATTAAAAAATTCTGAATTTTTAAAAAAAAAAATCGGAATAATAAATATTCCCACCGATTTCAAAAATCGGTGGGAATAATAATATTCCCACCGATTGAAATCGGTGGGAATATTCCCACCGACTGAAATCGGTCGATTTCAATTTCGGTGGGAAACATAAAGTATTTCCCTACGCGCAGCTGCTAGCTAGCTGCACTTAATGTAAAAAAAAAAAAAAAATTTCACTTCATCTCTCTCCTTCCCTTCTTCGATCTGCCGCACTCCCCCCCGTACCAGCTTTCACTACCGTACCAGCAGCAACCAGCAGCAGCTCGGGCGTCCGACCACCAGCAGCAACCGTACGTACCGTACCAGGCATTTAGTAGTTTACCGCCGCCGTAGCACCACCGCCGTAGGAAAACCACTGCCGTATCACCGCCGCCGTAGCACCACCGCCATTGTTGCACTTAGCTTCCCGATTCTTTCTTCTATATAGAGGTATATATATATATATGTTCTTAATTAAACAAATTTCATACATATATGCTTTTGTTCTAGATCTAGATGTTAATTTGTGATAAAATAATTTTAGGTTTGATAATAAGTCCCATTTGAAATTAAAACTTTATTTATGTATATAGTGTTATTGAAAATTTGATTGAGCCTAATTTATTGATTTAGGGCTTGTATTATTAACTTTTAGTTAGTTAGGATTTATAATTGATTTATAATTTTAGGTTTGATAATAAGTCCCATTTGAAATTAGAACTTCATTTATGTATATATAGTGTTGTGCAAAATATGATTGAGCCTAATTTTGATAAATAATTGATTTAATTAGGGCTTGTATTATTAACTTTTAGTTAGTTAGGATTTATAATTGATTTATAATTTTAGGTTTTTGATAATAAGTCCCATTTGAAATTAGAGAATTATTTATTTATATAGTGTTGTTGAAAATTTGATTGAGCCTAATTTTGATAAAAATTTGATTTAGGGCTTGTATTATTACCTTTTAGTTAGTTATAGGGTTTATAATTGATTTATAATTTTAGGTTTTATCTAGAGGGTTTTATATATAGTAGTTTACACTTTGTTGTTGAAAATTTGATTGAGCCAAATTTTGATAAAAATTTGATTTAGGGCTTGTATTATTAACTTTTAGTTAGTAATTAGGGTGTATAATTGATTTATAATTTTAGGTTTGATAATTGATTTATAATTTTAGGTTTGATAATTGATTTATAATTTTAGATTTGATAATTGATTTATAATTTTAAGTTTGATCTAGAGGGTTTTATATATAGTAGTGTACACTTTGCCAACAAATATTCAATTTTATGATGCAAATATAAATTTGTAAGTTCCGTTTGAAATTACAACTTCATTTATGTATATATATAGTTTTGTTGAAAATTTGATTGAGTCTAATTTTGATAAAAAATTTGATTTAGGGCTTGTATTATTAACTCTTAGTTAGTTAGGGTTTACAATTGAAAGTTAATTTTAGGTTTGATTTATATTAATTTTATTGTATTTTTTTTAGCAAAAGTCAATAAGCCCACTGATGCTATATATATAATATACCAATGAATCTAACAAGCCATGCCACAATTTGTTAAGCATTATAATATTTTTCTTTACATGTAAAATTTATTTTACGTATGTATTCTGAATCTTCTATCATATATATGATGTACGTTTCCTAGTATTTTTAGCACTATCGAACAATATGGATATTCGTCTACAACGAAGTTGGATGTACGATAGAGTTGATCCACGCAATAGATCTCTTAAGGATGAGTACGTGAGTAAAGTATATGAGTTCATCACTTATGTTAAGTCGCATCCTGAATTTGCATCACAGAATGAAGTTAAGTGTCCGTGTTCGAAGTGTAAAAATAGATACTACAAAAAATATGAGGTCATAGTTGTACATTTATGTCGTTGGGGATTCAAGTCCGACTACTGGTATTGGACTTCACACGGTGAAGTCCATCCACCTATTGATAATATCAACGCTGGTTCAAGTAGCGGTCAATATTTCCGGGAAACTCATGGTGAGAGTTACAATCCGTACGAAAATCTTGTACATGATGCTATGAGGGATGCTGTGCAAAATTTCGAAGTAACTCCTGATCATCCTAACGCTGAAGCGCAACATTTCTATGACTTGCTTTCGGCTGCTCAACGACCTTTGTGGGAAGGGTGTGAAACTCAAAGTGACTTGTCCTTATCCCTTCAAATGATGACAATTAAAGCAGACTACAACATGTCACAATCATGCTATGATCGAATGTCGAACCTAATAAAAAATTCGGTTCCGAAAGATAATTGTGTTCCAGAGAGTTTTTACAAAGCAAAGAAATTGATCTCAAAGCTTGGATTAAGTTCAATCAAAATAGATTGTTGCATAAATGGATGTATGTTGTATTATAAAGAAGATGAAGATCGAACAAAGTGTAAATTTTGTGATCAAGATCGTTTCAAGAGCGGTAAAAATAAAAAATCCGTTCCAAGGAAAAGAATGCATTATTTGCCGTTGATTCCCCGATTAAAACGGTTTTATGCTTCACAAAAGTCGGCACCTCATATGCGGTGGCACTCTGAGATTAGAAGAGAGGAAGGTGTTTTGTGTCATCCATCCGATGGAAAAGCATGGAAGAATTTTGACCGAGCACATCCTGATTTCGCAGCAGAACCAAGAAATGTCCGATTAGGCTTGTGTACGGACGGGTTTAATCCGTTTAATTCTGGTGATCCATATTCGTGTTGGCCGGTTATTGTAACTCCTTATAATCTGCCACCTGAGCTGTGTATGACAACACCATACATGTTTTTAACTTGTATAATTCCCGGACCCAAAAATCCGAAAGACAGAATAGATGTTTATTTGCGGCCTCTTATTGATGAATTGAATGAGTTGTGGGAACACGGCGTGGAAACATGGGATGTTTCGAAAAAGGAGAACTTTCAATTGAGAGCTGCGCTCATGTGGACTATCAATGATTTTCCCGCTTACGGTATGTTATCGGGATGGATGATGTGTGGTCGTTTGGCTTGTCCAATTTGCATGGAGAACTCAAAGGCTTTTTATCTTAAGTACGGCAGAAAGATCACATGGTTTGATTGTCATCGTCATTTCTTACCACATAATCACCCCTTTAGGAATTCCCGGGATGGGTTCAAAGCTGGAAAAAAGGAAACGTCGCATGCACCTCAGAGATTGGATGGCCATCAAGAGTGGGCAAGGGTTGAACATCTGCCAAGCATTAAAGAGTTGGATCCAACGGACAACAGAATAGCAGGGTACGGTGTGACGCATCACTGGACCAAGAAGAGCATATTTTGGGAGTTGCCTTATTGGAAGGACAACTTGGTTCGTCACAACTTGGATGTCATGCACATTGAAAAAAATGTGTTTGACAATGTATTCAACACCGTCATGGACATTAAAGGAAAGACAAAGGATAATGAACAAGCAAGAAAAGATTTGGAATTACATTGTAGGAGACCACAACTTCATTTACAACATAGGCTTGACGGAAAAGTCGTAAAACCAAAGGCTAGTTATTCTTTCTCGGTCGATGAGAAACGAGATATTTTAAATTGGATTGGAAATGTAAAGATGCCGGATGGTTATGCTTCGAACATGTCCAGATGCGTAGACAATAAAAATTTGAAATTACATGGGATGAAAAGTCATGATTGTCACGTATTTATGCAACGACTGCTTCCAACTGCCTTCAGTATGCTGCCGCCTAACGTGTGGTCTCCTTTAACCGAATTAAGTCTATTTTTCAAAGACTTGTGCTCAACAGAATTGCACGCTGAAAAATTGCGTGAACTAGAACAAAACATCCCTGTTATTTTGTGTAAGTTGGAACGGATATTTCCATGTGGTTTCTTCGACTCAATGGAACATTTGACAGTTCACTTGCCGTATGAGGCACAAATGTGCGGTCCCGTTCAGTATAGGTGGATGTATCCCTTCGAGAGGTAATGAATATTTCTCTCCTTTAATTTTTTCGTACAATATAAGCTTGTTTATATGTACGTTATAATATACTAATACAATTTTAATTGGTTTAATACGGACTTAGGTTTCTGCACAATCTGAAGGGTATGGTTAAAAATAGGGCTAGAGTTGAGGGCTCAATATGTGAAGCATACTTAGCCCAAGAAGCAGCCTATTTTGTTTCTTATTACTTTGAAAGTGATATTGAAACAAAGAGTACGAGGATAAGGAGAAATGAATTCATTGGAGGTCAAACTTCTAGTGCAAACATACTATCCATTTTTAAACAAACTGGTAGGCCGGTCGGAAAATGTGTCGAGAGATGGTTGAGTGGGGAAGAACTCAAAGCTGCTCAATACTATGTATTGTTGAATTGCGATGAAGTATTACCGATTGTAGAGTAAGTGACTTCACTATACATAATATCCAACAAAGTCTTATTCAAAATGTAAAGTGTCGAACAATTTCGTTGAAATTTACAGGATATTTGAAAATAGACTTCGTCAATATTGGCCGGACCTGAGTGAAGCAGGAGTCAACAGATCGATTGAAGATAACTTTGCCAAATGGTTTCAAGATTACGTAAGTGACAAATTATGGACTTGTATTTATTTTTTTACGAAAAATTAAACTATTCTTAAAAAAAACAACCACTTCTTAATATTGAATAGGTACATCATCCATCAAACAACATACAAAATCAAAGTCTTATTCATCTATCATGGAGCCCGAGTCTAAAGGTGCAATCTTGGCGAAAGTATGTAGTTAATGGATACACATTTCATGTAAATGAATTGGGGGAAGAGAGTACAACTTATAACTCGGGTGTGTGCGTAAGGGGTGAAGATTCAACGGAATTTTATGGGGTTCTTCAGCATATTATTCAGTTAAAATATCCCGGTTCTGATGATAACACTGTGATTTTGTTCAAATGCAAATGGTATGATTCAATTTCTAACCGAGGAATTAAGAGACATCCGCGATATGGAATCGTTGAGATCAATGTAAATGAAGATTATCCTAAATACGAGCCATTTATACTAGCTCAACATGCCTCTCAGGTATACTACCTCCCATACCCGAGCAAGAGAAGGGACAAGTTGAAATGGCGTGTCGTAATCAATACAAGGCCAAGAAGTAGAATCAATCAAAGTTATAATGTTCTTCAAGAACCACTTACAGACACGTCCCCAACAATTGTTCAGATCGACCATGATATGAATTTGATTGACGAAAATGCCGTTTCTGATGAAGTGGTTATGCCCTCTCTGTGTGGCCTTGCGGGCGAAGAAGAAGAAGAAGAAGAAGCAGAAGATCAAGAAGAAGAAGAAGAAGAAGAAGAAGAGGAGGAAGAAGAAGAAGAAGAAGAAGAAGAAGAAAATGACGATGACGATGATGACGATGAAGGAGAATATGAAACCGAAGATACAGAAGATGAAATGAATGACGAAGATCACTAGCTAAAAAAAATTTGTGTCGTTGCTTTAATATGTTTGGTTAAGAGCACGGATTGTTTAATTTGTTTTAAATCGGATATTAAATTAACTTGGTTTATTATAATATTTAATTTGCATTATATTCGATAAGAAGGATATCTATGTATTTCTTTATTGTGAGTTATGATAATTGCAACCGAAATATTCGGTGGGAATTTCGGTGGGAAATTGGTCGGTCGGAATTTCGGTGGGAATCCGATTCCGACCCGACTTTTTCCCACCGATTTTTTCGGTGGGAATTTCGGTCGGAATTTTATAATTCCGACCGATTTTTCCCAAAATCAGTGGGAATTTCGGTGGGAATAAACCTTGTTTCTAGTAGTGCTATTGGACCTCTTACACTGGGTTTTACTACTATTATTCTTGATATACCAACCATTGCAGGAGTGTATCCATAAATGCCAGAAAAAGAAGAAGAAGACGTAGAGGCTGAAAATGGAGGACAGAAAGAACAAGTTGTTGTAATTTATCCCCAAATATCTATCTCATACTAAATCATTAAGAGTTATATATACCAAATTAAATACGTACCAGTATCCATAGTGAGTGATTAGTTTGATGCGAAATAATGGAATCGATCACTAGTATGAATCGGATCGATTGGGTACGAGTTCGTCCTCAACCAAATCACCTTATTTCCTAACGGACTTTAGATTCGTCTTCTTGATGGGGAGGAGAGAGTGGTATATTGATTTGGTGTATTAGGGACCATAATCCTTATGTTCTTTATGTAGGAAGAGAATTAGGGTTCCCATAATCCCCTAGAACTATCCTAAATAGGTATCTACCAACTATTTAGTCCACATTCATATTGGAGTTGGTAACTAATTAGACCACTTAATGTTAATCCAATACTTTATAATAGCTATCATAATTGATTAAATAGTCCAACTAGGATTAGGAAATAAAATTTCCTGACAATCTCCCACTTGGGCTATTTATTAATCTTGAATCAATTATGTCACAAATTTCCTTAGGCGTATGTTCGTATGCTATTTGTCGTTAGACTTACTTAAACAATCTGGTCCATCTCATATATTAGCAATGAAACTACCCCGCCTTTTATCACAGTATAGTCATGACTAAACCCCGATGAACACCATACTAATACACTCAATGACATAGATCAAATGTGGATGAGTAGCATGAAAATTACATGCAACGTGGTCTTATACATGCCTATTTCCAACTGGTCCTTCATTACATACTTTCTTAACCATATGTAAAACCACAATAGAAAGTCTTTACTTTACTTTCAGAGTAATCAATCATGAAATTCCTTCATACCATAAAACTTGAGTTTGTACTTAAAACAACCATAAACATGTCAAAAGTATTAAACCAAAATAAACTCCCACTAAACAGACACATTATAAAGTCTGATGATATCCGCAAGAGTTTCATCCTCACGAAATCGCCTTAGGCAGCCAACCTTTGATGAATGAGTCTTTAACCAAAAAAATTTGTACTTATAAGCTTTATTGACATTTGAAAAATATGAAGCTTTATTTGACACAAAGTCACAGAATACCTAGAACAACATCGATATTTAGTCTTTGGACATAAATATCAAGTGTAAATGGTAATCCTTGTGCAGTGATCAAATACTGACAATAAGTCCAGTCGGATAGTAGCCTTCCTTTGGGCCGACATACAGGGGCGGATCCAGGATTTTTGGTCAGGGGGGGCTAAAGTTATACCAAAAAAAATAAAAACTATCAAACAGTTAAACTTAAAGTTTATATTATTCACGAGAAAATATATGACGCAATACAAAAATGGAAAGGTGGAGTTTGATAAAAATAAACCCCGCGAGATATTTTAATTACATGTGATACCCCGTTATAGTCCCAAAAGAACCCAAAATATCTTCATATTTACTTTAATAATTGACCACGACGGTTTTTCATCTTTTAAAATCGGTCCATGATAGCATCGTTTGAAATACTACTAAATATGTCTCTCTCTATAAAGACAACTAAACTATCATTTAGCCATTGACCTCCCATTAACACATGCCGAAACTCAAGGTTGCGTGGTTGACATGGACCTTTGAGCAATTATGCTCTACGAACTCTCTCTCGAATGTTAGAATCATATAAAGTTATATGAGGTCGTAGACCGGGATCACTCGGAAGCTTGGGCAAGTTCGTTTCAATATGAAAGTTTGGAAGCTCATGCGGGTCACTTTGAATGTGAACGTTACTTGAAGACTCCTCGTGAGGTGTAGGTGTAGCCTTAAAGTATCTCTCCATATTTCTAATACCATAAAATGTACAAAACATAACTATCTCAAGAATAATGACATACTCAAGAAGTAAAAGTTAAATATAATAGAGACATGATAATGACAAGACTTATTTTTCATTCATTTGATAAAACAAGAGAGATTGAATCCCAATAGGCTAATAAATGCTAATAAAAAACTATTAAGAATATAAGATTAGTGTTTGACATTTCAATAAAGAAAAACTATTAACCATCTAAAATTAGTGTTTGATATGTAAATGAATATTATTAACTCTATTTTATCTTGATTTAATCATCATATTATTTTAATATAATAGTTATCCTCATATCTTAATCTAATGCTTATGAAAATCTTAACAAGTATATAACTTTAAGCACAAAAATGAAACTTGAATCTAAAAAATGATTTTGGAAAGTGAATATAAACATCAATAATGAATATATAACACTATTAGTTTATTACATAAGCACAATTGCACAAACATATATCATGAATATATATAGAAAAAAATTGGACTTTTTATTGGGGCTTAGAAATTGGGTAGAGTGAGTTATTATTAGAGTGGGTTGTGTTATATTAATTGGACTAAAATTATATTTGGGCTGGAAATTTCATATTGGGCTAATTTATTGAACTTTTTTTTTTTTTTTCAAAAAAAACAAAAAAATACACCACTACTATATTAAAAAAAAAAAATTTCAGGGGGGGCTATAGCCCCCCCTTGCCCCTATGTCCGTCCGCCCCTGCCGACATACTATCTACATGGATAATGACTTGAAAGTTGTCACATATTTATCACCAAATGTATACGTTTTATTCAGCCAAATAAATATTTTCCTTTGGGCCGATCTATTGATCGCATGACGTAACATATATACTAATAATATATAAATCGGAGTATCATATAATCTCTAAAAGATTTGACCTCCTAAATGTGAAAATGTAAGCCTTAGTTCTCTACTTTTATTGCCATGCTTGAATCAGTCAATTATCAACCCAAAATTCTCACGATAAATGTTTGAATTGAGTGCAAACTTGAGCATACATTCCTCATTGTCGATGTAGAAGGAAACTTATGTATATCTTTTCCTTAAAGATCTTTATTGAGGCACTGTTTGAGATTTCACTTGTCTCATTACCACCACAAGAAATATATATTTACTCCCACTGAACTTGAGATATGCACAATTATTAATAAAATTCACCTCAAAACTGTAAGAGGTGGTGACTTAATAAAAAAATGTGATACTATTGATTGACAGGAAACCTACCTAAAGGACGAGTCTTGTAAGAGGATCTCCTTAATAACAATTCTTGAGATTATTAAGCATGTTTTACAGGTACCTCAATGTTGTCTTGTTGTAGAGGAATTTCAGGATTAAACTTGAGCCTGATTATCATTCTCTTGAGTCAAAACTGAGTCTCGAACAACAATAGGTATAAAGACCCAATCATTGTCAATGACAAATTCTACTTCAAAGACAACATTCCTTATAATTCCTTCCCCCCAAACTCAATATCCTCAATGAAAATCACATTTCCCGTTTGATGAAAGGATCTTATGTGGGATCTTAAAACTTGTAGTTCTGAGAGCGTTTAATCATACCAACAAATTAGCAGCTAACCATCCTTAGTCCAATTTTCTTTTCTATGGTCTATAAGACCATGTCTTAGTTGGACAATACTTTTAATGTGTCACCGTTAATGATGTATACTACATTCTTAAGGTGACAAAATTAAAAATCTATCAAATTAGAGGACTAAGAATCACATCTGACAAAAGCCTATAAATTTTCTGAAAAGGTATAAACCAAATGCTTGTTTTATAAGGTGACAAAATTCAATTAATTTTCATTTTGTAACTAATGATTTTCTTTGCAATATTTCGTTTAAATACTAGTTTCAAACATATAAAGATTATCAATTAAAAACTAGAACCTACAAAATTTGAATTTTAAATAAAATTAACTTTATTATTTTGAGAAGAACAAGGAAAAAGAAAAACTTTATTTGTCCAGAATAATAATAAATTTCCTCTAAAGACGATCCAACAAAAGTTTTATAAAAAATTCAAATAAAAACTAGTTTTCTACTATAATCTAAAACTTCCTATGACTTAAACTTCAACTTTAATGTCGCCGCCCATAAAGATGAATCTTTCAGCATCAGATGGCGATCGGCTCCTCAGATAGCCCCCTCTTTGCACGCCAGATGACGTACTTGGCATACTTGGGACACTCACTCTTCTTGTGTCCCAACTTCTCATAGAAGTAGCAGGTAATACTCTTATCCTGCTTCTTAGTTTCTTCTGCAGAGAAGATCATTTCACAGTAACATCAACTTTCTTCCTTTTCTTGTTATGAGAAGTTGAAGCTAAATGAGCACTTTCAATCTTAATTCGTTGTTGTCTTTCTTCTTCTTGCACACAGTGAGATATAAGCTCATTTAAGGACCATTTGTCCTTTTGAGTGTTATAACTCACTTTGAATTGCCCAAAGTGTGTTGGAAGAGAAATCAAAACCAAGTGTACGAGCAAGTCTTCAGACAACTCTGAACTTTAGTGACTTTAGTTTTGATGCGAGATTAAATATCTCCATAATGTACTCCCTTATGTTCCCATTACTTTTATACTTCATTGAGACGAGTTTCCCTAAGAGGTTACTCGCCTTAGACTTTTCATTTTTGGCAAAGTATTGCTCAATTTCCTTAAGGAACTTCTTAGCGCTCTTGTCCTGAATAACAGAGCCCCTAAACGCTTCCGGAATGGAGCGCTTTATGATCATTAATCACATTATGTTGGATCGATCCTATTTTTCTATTTTGACCTCATTGAGGTCTTCCAAAGTAGAAATGGGTCGGTCCTCTCGTAGTGCTTGATCCAAGTCCATACAACCGAGAACTATTTCTATAGTATCTTTCCAAAGTTTGTAGTTAGTCTCATTCAACATCGGGATATTGCTGATTTGAGCAGAAACATTTGTGGCAATAATAAAAGCAACTGTACAGAGAAAAACACTCTCAAATAAACATGCATGTCTTAAAAAAAATTGACATTTATAAAATTTTCATATAGGGAATCCATCTCAGGATACCTAATGCAACATTAACGTTTAGCCTTTGGGCAGAAACGTCAATTAACAAGTGATACTCCTAACGCAATAATCAAATATTGAGAATAAATCCTGTCAAACAATAACCTTCCTTTGGGCTGATTATTATTTACATGAAAACTTGATATTTATCACACATTATTACCGCAAGTACGTTTATTATTCGGTCAATTAACAATCTTCCTTTGGACAGATTGTTGATCACATGAACAATAAACATACTAATTTTAATGAAGAACGTCTATTATTTGATAAAACAATGATCTTCCTTTTGGATGATTATTGTTCACATAAATAATGCAATATATTTGGTATTTTATTAAAATCAAGAAAAAAACATGATTCTGGCTGGGGATTTGGTTTATTTCTTGATTGTTTCGAGGTGATTATATGTATATGAATTTGATAAATGCAATATTATTTTTTAAATTACATGGATTTAGAAAAACTCACCACACTTTTTTTTTTAATTTCTTAAATGAAATATTTTATATTATCTGAATACTAAATATATTTAATAATTTTATATTGTAACTAAATTTGTCATGAATTTATGAGAGAAAAATAAAATAATATATTTGAGTCAAAATTTAAGTCATTATATGGGTCGGGTTGGGTTGGTATGGATCAATCATGGGTCAACTAATATGTTTGACCATTTTTACCAACCCTATCTCTCAATTAAATCTAACGAAAGCCATGTAATACCTCTGATAAAGTATGAAAGTATGGAACGGGTTAGGGATTAGACTATCTCATCCCAAATATCCGAACTTACCTAACCAAATATCATGAATGCAAAAGAAGGTTATGAACTGAGGTGTAAATGGTAGGAAGCCAAAAAACTGAAGGATGCATCGCTTTAATCCAGGTGGAGCATAGGTTTGGGTTGGTTAGGGAAACAAGAAAGAGAGAAACTAAAAAATTGCAATTCCAAGTAAGAGAGAAGGGAATCTATTGAATAAACTCTTGAGTGCATACTAGATCCTCTTTCTACATAATTAACTAGGCATTGAAAATTTCCATTTTCGACTTCTCTATTGTTTCCTTAACCAACATCAACATATCCTCCACACGGATTAGAGTGATGTATCATCCAGTCGCTTCACTTGCTATCATATACACCTCAATCCATATTTCAACCCTTTTATGCCATTCGTACGTGATGCCTAACCATACATAACTAGTAACAGTTTTAATAAACTCGGTAAAAAGTTGAAACATACCTCAATGTGATGTTAGAAGAGAAAACATGTCACCAATATCATTTGATGGAATTTTTAATATTCTAGCCAACCTTACATGAATTTGGTTTTGTTGAGCGAACTCTTAGCATTTATTTTTGGCAATGCCTTAGAGAGATTGATTCACTGGAAGAAACTTCAATCAAATCTTCATAAGAACTCATTTAATTGAGGAAATCAATTATATTTCTGAAGAATGGAAAATAATTTCAAAACTCCAGTCATCGGGGAAATCTGTTGGAAGAGTGGACAATGTAATTTGTACTTTTAAGTTTCAATTGATAAATTTGTTGATTAAAAAAAAAATCAATTGATTATATATTAGATGTCTATACCTGGGATGTGCCATGTATTATGTGGTGCATTTTATGGATTTTGTTTGCATGTATATTGTTTTCAATTTTTTTAAGGTATGGATATTTGTGAATAATTTCTAATATTGTTTGAAGTAGTGAGGTGGCAGCTATGAATTAAGTAAATTTTTATTATTATAGAATTTGATTTTTTTAGACACATCTAAATTTGTATTATTATAGAATTTAATTTTTTTTGGACTAAGAAAACTAATTTCTCTTCTTCTTCTTCCCCTTTTTTGTTTCTGTTTTTGTTGTTGTCGAGAATGTTTTCTGGTGGAGCTATGAATTAAGTAAATAAATTTGAGCCAGATTAAAGATTCAATGTATGTAAATTGACTAAAAAAATCCTTACTTTTATGCGGAGATAAAGAAAAATGAAAGGAGGAAAAAAAAAGAATTCAAAAGAATATGAATAGTTGGATAAATAGGTTACTTAAGAGATTAAAGAAATAATTTAAGAAATGAAGATGTTTAAGCTAAGACAACATATTAATTCAAGTAAACTTAAGGGCATATTGGGTATAAAATAAATTGTGCTCTTACAGCAATAATTATTGCTCTGGCAATATCACTATCCTTTAGTTTTATGCGAGGTAAAGAAAACTTTTTGGAGCCTACCCCACCCGCACCCCACGTGGTTCCGCAATTGAAATGAATTAAATATTTCATAAAGCTAATTGACTTGGTTAGCCAGTTTAGTTTAACTTTAAACCATCTAAAGGAAGACCAAACTAAAGAAGGGTACACGCATATTTATTGATGTGCTAGAACACATTCAAAGCTAAAATGCACAAGGACAGTGCATATAAAATTTGCTGATTATCTTCGTAAAAGAGAGAATTGCACTTGTGTTACCAAATTTTATATCAATTCTCATTTGTGGTACCATAAAAATTCAGGCCGATACATTTGGTATCATAATTTAACAAATCCACTCACATTTGGTACATCCGTTAAAAATCATCGTTAATTAGTGAGGTGGCAGTTAAGTCTCATTGCAAAGTTGATGACGATTTTAGTTCACAATGTTGCCAAATTTCAAAATTGACTCGAATAAGATCACGTGCTGATCAATTTGATAATTTCACTTATTATATTTACATAGTTAATTTGATTTTCTAAACAAAATTAATAAATTAAAAAAAAACTTTAACATAAATCTGAAAAAGATTAAGAAAACATATTCTTTTCAAATCCAGGCCGTGGTGGCCTGGGTTCTTCCGTGGTCTGGGAATCGGGGTGGGGAGGAGGGGGGTTGGGGTTAGGGGTGGGGGTGGGTAGGTTTTTTAGTTTTTTTTTTTTTAAAAATTATAATTTTTTTAAAATAAATATTAAATAGTTTTTAATTATATAATTTTTTATTTAATAAATATTAATTAGATTAATACTATTGTATAAATCTTAGATTGGGAAAAATATTTTTTTCCCAGATTTATAATAATTTATTAATATTATTTATAAAATCAAATTAATTATGTAAATATGATAAGTAAAATCTACAAATTGGTCCGTACGTGGTCTTCTTCGAGTCAATTTTATAATTTGGCAACAATGTTGATTAAAATCGTCAGTAAATTTGAAGATGTGGGGCTATTTTGGTAGCTTGGAATGTTATGGGATAAAATTGTCAGTAAACATAAGTAATGGCATCATCTTTGCAGTAAGACTTAACTGCCACGTCACCACTTAAAGGTGATTTTTAACAACGGTACCAAATGTGAGTGAATTAGTTAAATTATGGTACCAATGACCTAAATTTTTATGATACCACAAGTGAAAATTGATATAACATTTGGTACCATAAGTGTAATTATTTCCTTTATATAATAGCATATCATAAGAGTTCATACACATGCAACTATTTTCATGACTAAAGATTGTTTAAAGATCAATAGGGGTGGAAACTTACTGAATATTATATTATAGGCTTTAAATTGCAAACAAAGATTTCAAAATTCACTTAACTAGTGAATACGAATGTTAGAAATACAGAACATAATCTAGCTTCTTGCAAATACATCAAGAAGCAACTCATTACTTAACAATCAAATGTGATGACATCAAACTAGACAATCATGATTCGCAATGGATTTGAAAATATAGGTCACCAGTGGCTGAGCTAAACAGTTTTTGTAGGGGGGCGGATAAATTTTTGATAGCAAACTTGATAGTTTTTTGATATTTAATTTGGTAAAATGACAATACTAACACCAAATAAAATAACACTATAATATAAAAGTTAAAAAAAAAAAAGTTCTAGCAAATTTTTTATCCGACAAAAGATGAAAATATATACGAGCAATGTTTTTCAAGATTTCATTAATTAAATGATTCAAAATAAAGCATGGAAACATTTAAAATATAAATTAAATTCATTATATGCTATGAAATGTACCAATATTAATACTAAAATATTTGTTATTGAAAAATAATATCAAACAGCATAAATAATTGAGAAATGAAATAATAAAATAAATACTTATTGAGAGAGAATATCTGCATAAAGAACTGGGAAAAAAAAATAATAAACTAAATATAGAAAGTGAGAAAGTTCCCTATGGGTTTCAAACCCAGGCATAAGGAAATGATTTAGAACAGACCGAAGCACACCAGTAGGCTAGTTAGCTTAGTTGTTAATCAACTTACAAATATATATAGATATATATAAACTCCAGAATTTTCTTGTGGGGGCGACCGCCCACCCAGTCTACAAGACGCTCCGCCACTGTAGGTCACACACACAAAAAAAATGCTATTGCATAAACAAGTCTTTTATCAAGACCAAAACTCGATCAAGTTTTTGGCATACACTTTATAGTACTAAATTGAAGAAGAATTTTAGTTCACAAATGCATAATACACAATATGTTGGAAAATCAGTTTTAAGATTATCAAAATCTGAACACAAATCGAAACTAAAGCAAACAAACCAATTTGAACAGTAAAATAAAATACAATCAGTTAAATATAACCGAACAGATAATTTGAACAACTTATCTCACAATTCTGTATAGTAACAGAATTGATCCAACCAAATCGCAGAAATAAGTCTACTTGCCTTGAAGAAATTATCGACCCACCTTTGATGCAAATGGGAATCACGAACACTTCTTCCAGGATAATTTGGCTACAGGAATTCCTCCACTGCACAGTAGCAGAAATTCCACCTCGAAAGAACACTCAGAAGCAAAAATAACCAAAAAGATATTTTTCTAGAAAGGTTTCGGAGAGAGAACAGAGAGAACTGTGATTGTGTTGGTGTGTTTCTGAAATGAAAAACCACTCCTTTATATAGCTGCTGGGGAGCCTTTGCAATTAAATCTGGCCATTAATTCTGAATAAAACGGCCCAATTTAATTTCCGTAACTGAAACGTTACACAATTAAATATGCAGCTGAATTATTCAAATTTCAAATTTTAATTTTATATTTTAATTCAAAATTCATCCAAAAAGATAAGTCTGAGACGAAATAATTCGCCCAAATGCCCGAGCCCAGCCCAGCCCAGCCCAGCCCAGATCAGATCAGATCCGAGCCGAGCCGGGCCGGGCCGGGTCGGGTCGGGCGGGCGGCGGCGGCGCGCGTGTGGTGTATTCATATGACCCTCTTTGTAAAGACTTATACCAAGTCTATACACTTAAGTTCATATATACTAGTACACACAAATATAATAAGTCAATGTGGGAGAAATGAAGAGTTTGAAACTCTTCAACTTCCTCACAAGGCTTTTATAATTTGCCAATTAGTCTTAGACCAATGTGGTCCAGACCCACATACACATTATCTATTTGGACTATCCCCACTATAAGAATTTATTTATGGATGCCAACATTTTAATTAGGTATACATCCATGTAATTACAACAATCCCCCACAAATCCATATAGAAAAATAATCTATTAGGGTTACCGTAACATGCTTTCAGCAATGGTACCTTCCGGTTTGAACCACTGCCTAAGTTATCCAACTTATGCTATCACAGGGACAAATGGATCTAAGCCTTGAATTTGACCCTTGAAGTGGTAGCGTCCATTGGTAACAACACATCACTTGCTTTATGTTAATCTTTAGATTTGACACTATAGGCCATGTGTCCCGATCCTGTATCATGAATGTTATTTAAGGAATAACCCTATTTCCTCTACTCGCGGCCAAACAACTACATTCACTTAGTTGAGCGTCTCAGGATGTACTGCTAGCATCCCGTCTTACAGACGACCTCATTCAGTGTTAATACACTTACTGGATTAGCGGTAGTCAGCTCCTATCAGGTATATCAGGGGATAGACTCAGATACTTAGTATCAGTCTTAGTTAGGAGCAACTTTTATATACCCAGCAGTTTGTTTATACCACATTGAACCTTCCTTGTGGGATCTCCACTTGGTAGGTTGGGTTGCCACTGCTTGTATATCAATTTAGGGTTTTCAGTCCCATCCCCAGCCTGGATTTCTGAACTAAGGACAAGTCAAGTCCTTTAGTCAAAGGGTCAGCCACATTGTCTTTGGTACCAACAAAGTCAACGACTATGACCCTATCAGACACAAGTTCCCTTATAGACTTTAGTCTAACTTGGATGTGTCTCTTGGTCTTTTGATTATATTTTTGACTTTTAATCTTTGCAATTGTAGTTTGAGAATCACAATGCACAACGACTACTGGAAGAGGCAAGCTAACCATGGGTAATTGGACCAATAACCCATGTAGCCATTCAGCTTCAGTCCCTGTCGTGTCTAAAGCACATAACTCGGCCTCAAATGTAGACCGAGTCACCAAGGTTTGCTTGGTTGATTTCCAGGAGACACCGCCCCCACCCAGGGTAAATACATAACCCGTACATCCATTGCTTCCGGAGTTCTTGGCTATCCAGCTAGCATCACTATACCCTTCAAGAACTGCAGGGAACCTGCCATATTGAAGAGATAGTGACACCGTGCCCTTCAAATACCTAAGTACCCGGTCAAGAGCTTCCCAATGGGTTCGATTTGGACAACTTGTATATCTTGCTAACTTCGAGACTGCAAACGAAATGTCTGGTCTCGTTCCATTTGCCAGATATTGCAAGCTTCCAATAATTTGTGACTATCTTAATTGAGATACAGGCACACCACTTTCATTTTTAAAGAGAGCAACTGAAGGATCATATGGTGTTTTGGCAATTCTACATTCTTTATAGCCAAATTTCTCAATTATCTTCTCAACATAGTGAGATTGAGAAACTGCTATACCCTCAGTTGACCGAGTCAACTTGAGTCCAAGAATTACATTTGTCACACCCATATCCTTCATTTCAAACTTACTCTTTAAGAATGACTTGGTTTCATTTATTATCTCAATGTTAGATCCAATCAATAGAATATCATCAACATACAGACATAAGACAATACATTTATCACCTTTAACTTTACAGTAGATGCACTTATCATTATCGTTTACAACAAAGCCAAAAGATAAAATAGTTTTATCGAATTTTTCATGCCATTGTTTAGGAGCTTGTTTCAAACCATATAGTGATTTAACAAGCTTACAAACTTTTCGCTCATTTCCAGAAGCTACAAATCCCTCTGGTTGATCCATATAGATTTCCTCCTCGAGATCACCATATAGGAATGCTGTTTTAACATCCATTTGGTGAATCGGGAAATCATATATAGAAGCCAGTGCTATTAGCACCCGGATTGTAGTCAAACGAGCAACAGGGGAATATGTATCGAAAAAATCGATTCCCTCTTTTTGCCTAAACCCTTTGGCAACTAACCTGGCTTTAAACTTATCTATGGTTCCATCAGATTTAAATTTCTTTTTAAAGATCCATTTACATCCAATCGTATTGCACCCCGGAGGGAGATCAACTAGTTCCCATGTCCCGTTAGAGACAATGGAGTCCATCTCACTTTTGACAGCTACCTTCCAATGCTTTGCTTCTTTCGAAGCCATTGCATCTTTGAAGTTTATAGGATCACCCTCGATGTTGTAAGTGATAAAATCACTTCCAAAATCTTTGGCAATTCTAGCTCTCTTACTCCGTCTAGGTTCATCTGATTCAATCGGTACTGAATCAGAACTACTTGGATTAACCCCCACATTTGTCATCTTTTCCACATGTTCAGGAATTGATGAAGATGTAAGGGCTGAATCTAAAGAATTGTCATTAGGCATTCCCGTTTTCATGGGAAATACGTCCTCAAAGAACGTAGCATCACGATATTCAACTATAGTGTTAACCTCTATGCCAGGAATTTCTGATTTAATAACCAGAAACCTGAGAGCATAGCTTGTTTCCACATTGCCTAAAAAGATTGCATCAACAGTCTTTGGACCCAGTTTCTTTCTTTTGTGTTCTGGAACTAGAACTTTTGCAAGACAGCCCCACACACGAAAGTATTTTAAACTAGGTTTTCTGCCTTTCCAGATTTCAAACGGAGTGCTTTCATTATGTTTTAGAGGAACTCTGTTCAGAATATGGCAAGCCGTATTCAAAGCTTCTCCCCACATATATTTAGGCAATCCAGAATTCAAAAGCAGACTATTAATCATATCTTTAAAAGTTCTATTCTTTCGTTCTGCTACCCCATTTGACGAAGGGGAATATGGAGGAGTCTCTTCATGAATAATGCCAAAATTTCGGCAATATTCTTCGAACAAATTCGACTCATATTCTCCACCTCTATCTGATCTTAACCGTTTAAGTTTCTTACCAGTTTGAGTTTCAGCTTCATTCTTAAACGTTATGAATTTTTCAAGTGCTTCAGATTTATGTTCTAACAAATAAACATAACAATACCTACTGCAATCATCTATAAAAGTAATAAAGTCTTTCTTATTATCTTTAGTTAAAATTCCATTGAATTTACAAATGTCTGTATGAACCAAATCAAGTATTTCAGAATGCCTTTCAACCGATTGGTATGGCTTTCTTACTTGTTTTGCCTCAACACAAATGTGACATTTGTCTTTATGGTTTATTTCATGTTTGTGGATTAGATTTAAATTCATCATCCATTTAACAGAACCAAAATTTAAATGTCCTAATCTATCATGCCAAACATTAGAAGATTCAATTGCATTCACAACAGGAAATTCAGAAAATTTATTAGAACCAACATTTTCAACTCTTATTTTAAATAAACCATCATCTAAATAACCTTTACCAACAAAAGTCCCATAATACAAATTTACGACTTTATTGGACTTAAAGTTCATTTCATAACCCTCCCTAACTATTACAGAACCACTTATTATGTTTCTCCTGATCGTAGGAACATGATGCACCCTTTGTAGTGATAGTATGCGCCCTGAAGGAAACTTCAAGTCCACGCGTCCTATCCTTAACACTTTGGCACCACTTGAATTTCCCATAGTCACGGATTTTTCATCAACAGGCTGATAAAACACAAATAGCAATTTATCAGCACATACATGCACATTTGCCCTAGTGTCAATTAGCCAATCATATGGTTCATAAATAGTAAGAAGTTCAGGTTTTAAGGAAACATGCCCATCAACAGAGTTTTCTGGAGCTTTAGTTTCACTAGTTTCCCCCACAACCATGTTTACCATAGCCGGAGCTCTAGTTTCACCAATGTCTCCCACAACCATGTTGACTATAGCCGGTGTAGTAGACTCATATTTGGCTTTGGACTTTTTAGTAGGACACTCCTTCGCCCAGTGACCCATCTGTCCACAAGTCCAGCATGGTTTGTTTGCCTTTGGTTTCTTTTTATTTTTAGGTTTATTTATGGATTTGGAGTTGGAGTTTACATGGTTCACCTTTTTCTTTCCAGTTATCATATTTGCCTTAGGCTGGTACTCAATAGGAACACCATGAGTTTGATTCTTGTGTTCTTCTTCGATACTTATGGCAACCATAAGATCATCAAGACTCAGCTTTCCTTTTTGATGTTTTAATGTCATACCAAAGTTCTCCCAAGATTTGGGAAACTTATCTACAATTGACATAACCAGAAACTTCTTAGGAAGCTTCATTTTAGCATCAGAAAGGGAGTGCTCAAGATTTATCAGTTCATGCGCTTGTTCAGTTACAGACTTTCCTTCAACCATCTGATATTTCAAGAACTTGGAAACAGAATACTTTTCAAGCCCTTGCTCTTCAGTATTATATTTCCTGTCCAATTCATCCCAAAGAGACTTAGCTGTATATGTATCAGAACAGTACACGTCGAAGAGTACATTCGATAAAGCAGAAAAAATGACTCCTCGACCAATTTGGTCCCGTTCTGACCATTCAGCAATTTGTTTAGTCTTTGGGTCCGTTTCAGTTGGTTCAGGTCTAGTCACCTGAATAACCGACAAAAGTCCTTTCATCGTAAACCAAATTTTCATACGCTGTTGCCAACGCTTAAAAAATTGGCCCGAAAACTTTTCAGATAAACCGGATAAGTCGACTTTTGTGGCTGGCATGGACACAGTACCGGAGCCTCCTGCAGATGACATGATAATTTTAAAACACAGTTAATAATTTCTTCAAGATTGTTGGAAAATCAGTTTTAAGATTATCAAAATCTGAACACAAATCGAAACTAAAGCAAACAAACCAATTTGAACAGTAAAATAAAATACAATCAGTTAAATAACCGAACAGATAATTTGAACAACTTATCTCACAATTCTGTATAGTAACAGAATTGATCCAACCAAATCGCAGAAATAAGTCTGCTTGCCTTGAAGAAATTATCGACCCACCTTTGATGCAAATGGGAATCACGAACACTTCTTCCAGGATAATTTGGCTACAGGAATTCCTCCACTGCACAGTAGCAGAAATTCCACCTCGAAAGAACACTCATAAGCAAAAATAACCAAAAAGATATTTTTTCAGAAAGGTTTCGGAGAGAGAACAGAGAGAACTGTGATTGTGTTGGTGTGTTTCTGAAATGAAAAACCACTCCTTTATATAGCTGCTGGGGAGCCTTTGCAATTAAATCTGGCCATTAATTCTGAATAAAACGGCCCAATTAAAACGCATTAACTCTGAATAAAACGGCATAATTTAATTTCCGTACCTGAAACGTTACACAATTAAATATGCAGCTGAATTATTCAAATTTCAAATTTTAATTTTATATTTTAATTCAAAATTCATCCAAAAAGATAAGTCCGAGATGAAATAATTCGCCCAAACACCCGAGCCGACCCGAGCCCAGCCCAGTCCAGATCAGATCCGAGCCGAGCCGCGCCGGGTCGGGTCGGGCGGGCGGCGGCGGCGCGCGTGTGGTGTATTCATATGACCCTCTTTATAAAGACTTATACCAAGTCTATACACTTAAGTTCATATATACTAGTGCACACAAATATAATAAGTCAATGTGGGACAAATGAAGAGTTTGAAACTCTTCAACTTCCTCACAAGGCTTTTATAATTTGTCAATTAGTCTTAGACCAATGTGGGCCAGACCCACATACACATTATCTATTTGGACTATCCCCACTATAAGAATTTATCTATGGATTCCAACCTTTTAATTAAGTATCCATCCATGTAATTACAACACAATAAACCCATACTTTAGAATTAATTATAAAAAAAATTGAATTCATATGAGCAAGATAACATCATAAATGGCCTCAGATATGAAAAATACTCACCAAAATGGAAATGGATCAACAAAGAGAGCATTACTAGTCATTCACTGTTACTGGTAGTTGCAATAAATGGTCTTTCCCTAAAGTCTCTAATTCTAAATTCATTGTTACTCCTATTGGACCTCTTACACTGGGTTTTACTACTATTATTCTTGATGTACCAACCATTGCAAGAGTGCATCCATAAAAGCAAGAAAAAGAAGAGAAAAGAAGTAGAGGCTGAAAATGGAGGACAGAAAGAACAAGTGGCCATTACTACATATGTGCAATATATTTGGTGATTTATTAGAATAAAGGAAAAGAAATAATTTTGGCAGGGGATTTGGTTTTTTTCTTGATTGTTTCGAGGTGATAATATGTATATGAATTTGATTAATGCAATATTATTTTTTAAATTACATGGATTTAGAAAAACTCATCACACTCTTTTTTTATTTTCTTAAATGAAAATTTTTATATTTTATATTTATCTGAATACTGAATAGATTTAATAATTTTATATTGTAACTAAATTTGTCATGAATTTAGGAGAGAAAAATAAAATAATATTTTTGGGTCAAAATTTAAGTCATTATATGAGTCGGGTTGGGATGGTATGGATCGATCAAGGGTCAACTAATAGGTTTGACCAAATTTGCCAACCCTATCTCTCAATTAAATCTAACGAAAGCCATGTAATACCTCTAATAAAGTACAGAAGTATGGGACGGGTTAGGGATTGGACTATCTCGTCCCAAATATCCAAACTTACCTAACCTAAGACCAACATGAACCCATTTCCTAGGACAAGACCAATACTAATAACTCCAAGTGACAATGAGAAAAGAAGGATATTGATATGACCAATTTTCCTTTATACATTACATACTGAAGTACAAAATTTAAATGTAGAAATATCATGGTGAGATGTCTGGCATTGATTCATGAAAGTAAAATAAAATGTCAAGAGATTTCTTTGACCTTTTCACTATCGTACAGAAGAAGTGTATATGTATATTATAGGTAAGTATAGATTTATAGATTTATAGTTGAACGTTGGTGAGTTGAATCTTTGAATGATTTGGAATATGACGACAAAAACATCATATTCAATTGGTTATGAAAATATCGTACGAGAAAATTGTAGTTTACAAAAGTATAATAACCTTTTGCTGTTGAATTTTTGTTTTTAAACAAAAAATGGAATTCGCGATCCCATTCAGTCACATCTCGCAATAATTCGGGTGCCCGAAAGCATGTACCTGAATTAATATGAAATGAGTTTAGGATTGAAAATTTCATTTTTAGAATTCACTCTATCCATGTCTCTTGTCCAAGACCTGTCCCGAACACGTCCCGTGCCTAATCCTACAACTTACAATACATCGTCAAACGAACGTCGTTTTAAAAACCGATTGAACATTGTCCGAGATACATCCACGAGGCCTTACAACTTCATTGACATGTCTAATTCTAAACATGATTTGATTTTATTTTGTATGTAAATTTCATAATATGAAATATAATTATGGGTAATTACAACAAATCCACTAAATATGGTGAAATCACTATCCCGTGTGATTTCAATATTTATCAATACTTAGGCGTCTCCAACAACTAGGGGGAGGCGGAGGGGGAAATAAAGTTTTCACCACAATTGTATTGTTCACAACAAATCGGCTAAGGGGATTAATGAATTCCTCAAGCTTGTTGAAGTAAGAAGTGTTGAGCACTTTCCGCCCCTTTCTCTTGCAAATTTTGATGCTTCATTTAAAAATGTAGTTGTTTCTTTTGCTTGTTGTTGTTCGGAAACGGAATGGCTCAACTTTGCATGCTGCTGCTCATAAACAACCATGTCTCTCTCCTTTAGTGGCGGAAATTCTTTCTTTACATCCTACTTGCTCTGTGCTATTTAATTGGAATATCAATGATGAAAATGACCGCCTCCAAACCATTTTTGAAATCTCTAATAATTGGATGGTGCCGGATTGGTCAGCCAGTGGTTATATAGAAGAAATCAGATTTTTTGGGCTTGATGGCCGAAATGGTGATTTAAGTTTTAGCCAAGAAACTCAAACTTTGGAGGCACAAAATTCAAACCATTTATTTCTATGTTCTATTGAGATTATATGTCAACTATATGAAACAATTCCTTTTTTCTTTGTGTTTTGCTTTCAAAATTCCCCATACATATGTTATTAGGGTAATAATGCAAATTTTATTATAATACTGATATAATCTTGAATAAATGCATGTAATAACTCGGATAAAGAACATACGACTATATGCGACGGTTAAAAATTATCCTAAACGTTACGAGCTAAAGTCGTATCCTCTCTTTCCAAATTATATTTTAACATTAATGATGTTTTGCAAAAAAATGAGTTTATAATCTAGAATGAGACGTATCTTTGGAATAGATTATCAAATTTAGTATAACCTCGTGAAAAACCACGAAACATCCTCCTTCAAATTCTATAAGTTTTTCTCCTATATCAACGAGGCTACTCATCAAATAGTCCTCGTCTTTGCAAGCAAGGCACCAAGAGAATCTACAAAAAAATCAAAGTAATTATTGAAGACACTTAGCGAGAAATTGAAGTAATTATAACAGCAAGCTCCACATTCTCACAGAGGTTAGCACAATTATACCCGCTCCAATCACCTTTATTTTGTTACAAATAACATCATCAAAGTTAACCCTAATAGCAACAGCAAGCTCCACATTCTCACAGAGGTTAGCACAATTATACCCGCTCCAATCACCTTTATTTTGTTACAAATAACATCACCAAAGTTAACCCTAATAGCAAGTGGTGGAGGGAGGGACGTGTTGTTGAGGGGGGGGGGGGGTGCATAGACCCCCCTCAACTTCTAATATTTTATAAAGAGATGTATATAATCTCAAGTTTGTCTTATTTTTTTGCATCAAAAATAGTTGTAATTTAGGTTTGCTTTGTAATGGACACCACTCACCAAACAAAAAATTTATACAACAAAGGTTCCACATATGAATTAAAATGGATATTAAAACTTAAGCTTCATTCACTTACAATATTAATTAATTAATTAATTATTTGTACCATTCTATTTTTAAATTATAATTTGGGTGTTGGAAATTATTTTTTATTTTGTAGTTTATGTGTATGTGTGAAATCTAACAAGGTCGACAAATATCATATAATGGACTTCATTTCGGATTCCAACACATTCTTTTGATTTTACATTCTGAATCATATTAAATAGAAAAATTACAATTTATATGTGTTAAGACACATATTTTCAAAATCTAGAAATCACTTTTATTTCATACCAAACTCCCTTTCATCTCTTCTACATTCCCCTAAAGACCCACTACAGAACTATTGGTTCTTAAGGGAAACATATTACTGGTTTCAATCTATGTCAAATCGATATGGACACTGGTAAAGAAAAATTAAACTCTAACTTTTATAGTTTTGATTGAGAATTAATCGTGTTGAAATTTTTATTATTGTGATTTAAAAGTATTTTGAGTAATTTTTTAAATTAATATTTGAAATTTAATATAGTCTTTAGTTTTGTAGCAAGTGACCTCGGTGATATAATTTTATGTATGCCACTGCTAATAATGTCTCCATTAGGAGAACATACCACTTATTACTGTATTTTTCGATTTTCATAAACTGAATAATATGACTTACAGTCTATGAAAATATTATGCGGAACTTATCATCTCTATTGAGTTACATATCATTTTCCCAAAAGCAAATTAAACTAAATTATCCAAAACGAGATTAAACTAAACCCCAATCTTCGAAATCAACTATTTTTGTACGACATCAAGTTGAAGGTCTCAAACTGTCCCTAACATCAATTGTTCCATAAATTTATTGGAATTTTCTATATGAACTAAAAAATATCTTAATCCATGATGTTATTAAAGATAATTAAAATGTACAGATCTCTTCATATGTACACAGACACGAATAGTTATTTTGAATACACCTGATAAGTAAACATAATTAAACGCTTATCTAACTAGTCAAAGATGTTGATTTGATTTAAATATTGTAGACATTTTGAATGTAAAAGACACCTTATAAATAGGAGTTCAATCAATTATTTTTTCAGTCAGATTGAAATTAGGGAAACGAAAAGAAAAATAAAATTTTGAGTTTAGTCATCGCTTATTTGAACATTTGCTCACTCAGTATCCCCCTACCTCCAAAATCCAAAATGTCAGTTGCTTACTCTCAAAACCTTCTCAAACTTAAGAACCGGAATGAAGCTCGATTCTACCCGACCCGCTTATAGAGAAACTCAAATACGCCGTTCCAGTCGGGTACGGTTATAGCGACAAAGTCCCATTCCACTTGGTTATCTCTTTCTCTCTCTCTCTCTACATATTTTTTTTAGTTGTACTAGTTTGAGTTAAAATAATGGATATCTTTTTTTGCTGGTAATTTAAATGGACAAAATCTTAAAGGTGATTTTTATTTATTTAGAATGTTGATTTATCATTGCTTCATTTATGACATTATTTTTTTCTATGTAAAATTAGGGGTGTAAACGGGTTAATTAGTGTCAAACGATATATGTTCAAATTTGAAAACTAATAAAGAAATCCATAAACCGTGTCTTCGAGTAAATGGTGCATTTCCCTAGCATCAGAAATCTAATATATCATTAATTGAAATTGAAGAAAAAAACAACAAATTACTTTATCAACTTTTCAATAAGATTTACCCGATAATCAAGATGAACGCAAAGAATAAAAAACAACACCATACCCTTGTTGGCTCGAAGCTATCAACACTTCCAACACATGATATCGTAACATGTTTTGCTCTTCTAGCATTACATTGAGGTCTATTTCTAGAAGATTCTTATTGAGTTTATTAATTAAAATTGTTACTAGGCGATGTGTGGTTAGGCATCATGAATGGTTATGGACTGAGGTGTATATGGTAGGAAGCCAAAAAACTGAAGGATGCATCGCTTTAATCCAGGTGGAGCATATCTTGGGGTTGGTTAAGGAAACAAGAGAGAAGTAGAAAATAAAAAAGTGAAATTCCAAGTAAGAGATAATGGAATCTATTGAATAAACTCTTCAGTGCATACTAGATCCTCTTTCTATATAACTTGGCATTGAAAATTTCCATTTTCGACTTCTCTATTGTATCCTTAACTAACATCAACATATCCTCCACATGGATTAGAGTGATGTATCATTCAGTCGCTTCACTTACTATCATATACACCTCAATCCATGTTTCAACCTTTTTTCTTCCATTCGTATGTGATGCCTAACCATACATAACCTAGTAACAGTTTTAATAAACTAAGTAAAAAGTTGAAATAGACCTCAATGTGATGTTAGAAGAGAAAACATGTCACCGATATCATTTGATGGAATTGTTAATAACTTCTAGCCAACCTTACATGAATTTGGTTTTATGGAGCGATCTCCTATTACTTGTCTTGGGCAGTGCCCTAGAGAGATTGATTCACCGGAGAAAACTTCAATCAAATCTTCATAAGAACTCATTTAATTGAGGAAATCAAATATATTTCTGAAGAATGGAAAATAATTTCAAAACTCCAGTGATCAGGGAAATCTGCTGGAAGAGTGGACAAAGTAATTTGTACTTTAAGTTTCAATTGATAAATTTTTTGATTTAAAAAGAAAATCAACAAATTATATATTAAATGTGTATACATGGGATGCACCATGTATTATGTGGTGCATTTTATGGATTTTGTTTGCATGTATATCGTGTTCAATTTTTTTAAGGTATGGATATCTGTGAATAATTTCTAATATTGTTTGAAGTGAATTGAGGGTTTAATTATTGTTAAATGATTGTTCGAAAAAATTTCATTCGTAAAATATGAATGCGGTTTTTTTTTAAGTTCCCTTTTAGGGAATGAAGCATGTTCTTAAGTAAATAGAAAATCATGGTTTGAAAATGATTATTTTCTTCTAAATAACTATGGAGTATTATTAAAGACCCACTACAGAACTATTGTTTCTTGAAGCGAAACATATTAGTGATTTCAATCTTTGTCGAATCGATATGGTCACTTGTAAGGAAAAATTCAAGTTCGAATTATATAGTTTTGATTGTGAATTAATTAGTTGAAATTTTTATTATTGTGATTTAAAGGTATTTCGAGTAACTTTTACAATTAATATTTGAAATTTAATATAATTTTTCATTTTGTAGCAAGTGACCCAGGTGATATAATTTTCTGGCTATGACACTAACTACTATCGTTTCCATTCGAAAAAGAGGCCACTTACTATTGTATTTTCTGATTGTCAAAACTTGAATAACACGATTTACAGTCTATGAAAGCATTATGTGGAACTTATCATCTCTATTGGGTTACATATCCTTTTCTAAAAGTAAGTTAATCTAAATTATCCAAAACGAAATTAAAATTAAACCCTAATCATCGAAATCAACTATTTTCTAAAATCATCAAGTTGAAGGTTTCAATCGGTCCCCAACTTCAGTTGATCCATAAATTTATTGGAATTTTCTATATGAAATAAAAAATATCTTAATCCATGATGTAATTAAAGATAATTAAAATGTACAGATCTCTTCATATGTAGACTAACACTAATAGTTATTTTGAACACACCTGGTAAGTAAACATAATTAAATGAGTATCTAACTAGTCAAAAATGTCGATTTCATTTAAATATTATAGACATTTTGAATTTTAAAGACACCTTATAAATAGGATTACTATCAATTGTTTTTTCAATCTGGTTGAAATTAGGGAAAAGAAAACAAAAAAGAAATATTGAGTTTAGTCATCGCTTATTTGTACATTTGCTCACTCAATATCCCCCCTACCTCCAAAAACTCAAGCTTTATACCTCCATTTTGTACTGTTTGTGATCTTAACATTCAATCTTGTCTTAGACTAACTAGATTTACACTTTTAGTTTGGGATAATTTATGGTTTTAGCACTGAATATGTATTTTGAAATCTATTTTAAGTTGTATTGCACACTATCTAACAACAAAATGAATCCTTCAAGCATAATACTAAAGCAGACTTTTATGCTTGAAGGATTCATTTTGTAGTTAGATAGTCTGCAATATAACTTAAAATAGATTTCACAATACATGTCTAGTGGTAAAACCAGAAATTATCCAAAATTAAAAAGGTAAATCTAATTAGTCTAAGATAAGACTGAAAATTAAGATCATAAACAATACAAAATCAAATTACAAAGCTTGATGCAAAACAAGTAAATGGTCTCATTACTGAAAGTTCTAGGCAGCTCAAGAAACAAATGCCTTCAATTTCCGACTTCAGAGGTACAATATCTACTTAATGTCAAGTAATAGGATCAAGATTTGTCTTACTATCTAGATACATCAACTTTTTTGAGGAGTTTTTGTGTTAGCATCTGGTGAATGAACGAATTCATATTTTAGGCGTCGAAATTCTTGCGTTTCACTGTGGACTTCTTATGTTTTTTACTCCCGGGGTTTACAGAAGGCTGCAGAAGATATAAATACCATTCTATGATATGTAGAAAAGAGTATCATTTTAAAATGGTATGTCACATGTTTAAAAAAAAATATGAAGAATTGGCCTTCCCTCGCCGCCACCATAGGTGACCGTCGCGGCGGAATAGGAGGAATTAAAAGTAAAAAGCCGTAAGTTCCCATCGCCGCCACCAAGAGTGAAATTCTTTGCGGAGCAACTTATGCCGCTGCAATGCTTGATGACCATCGTGCCGGGACGGGATCTGAAGAAGCGTGAATCCGGAAGTTTCCAAGTCCAAATTATCCCGTTCGAGTCCAACTAGAATTGGGAGTGATCAACCTAATTCTACACTTATAAATGGGCTAGGGAATCACAATGACTAACCTAGTTCTTGTATTTATTATAGATTTCTTTTATATGTTGTTTTTACTATGTGTAACTAATCTAGCCATTCGGGCTAGAGTACAATGAAATTTATCTCTGTGTTTTAATTTAATTATTAATTACATGCAATATTTATGTTTGGCATTACTTTTATGATTCCTTAAACTTGTCTTTTATAATGCGGTTTATATGTGAATGACCATCTTCACTCTATCTGACGTAGGGATGTTAAGATGTAGGTTAATATTTAAGGTGTATTCTCTTGAGGATTTGGTACGATCTTAATATATTTATTAGACGATCCCCATACCCCTCTAGGTTAGGATTTAGTAATCCTTAGTTCTATCTCCCAGAAAGCATGGCAGTGGATATGTACACCGACAAGAGTGTTTTTATATGAGATTTGATTGTTGATCAACTAACGGGATAATTACGTTAATTGAATATGTGGGTGACTTTGTGCTTAATGTGTATCTCTATCTTTAATTCTATCTAATTTAGTTTAGTATTTATTTATTTATTTAATTGTTTAAGTTAATTAGTTTAATTATACAAATAAATCAAGTGAATCATGTTTACTACTTTCCTTAGCTTAATTGTTTTATACCTGAATTACTGCTTCGAGAATTCTTAGGGGATTCGATATAGGATCTGTTATCACTTTATTACTTGTACAATACATGCACTTACTTTAATTGTCTTAGCGAAGTTACGGAGACAACAATCAGTCAGGCCAAGTGTGCCAGAATTAGAATAATAAATGTCATGGTAAAATATAGGAAGAAAAATTTTCAATACTCCTAAGGGATCAGAGAAATAAGTCCGGGAATGAGGACTAAAAAAACAAGAAAATAATTTAAATATTGTCAAGCAATTCCTAGGTCAATAGGAGATGGAGTAATATTCTTACAAATGTGTACCCTAATAAGACAACTAGAATACTCTTTTGCAACATAATTTCCAAGAATGATATTTTTTTAATAGCCACATGTCTAATAATACAATGATTTATTCGTCTTGTCGTTGCGAACTCACACGTATAAAAAAAATTAGTTTTCATTCATTAAATCTCACGAATTGCCCCTAGAAAATCCAAATCGCGTAACTCCCATTCTTCTCTAATTTCAATTTGCGATTCCGGATTCGTTACTCGGCCAAATCAAGAAATTTGTGCGCCACTAGAACCCCCTGGACCCAGGCTACAATCCCCATGGATTGATTTCAGTTGCCACAGCCGCCTGAGCTCCTCCCATGGGAGCGGCGCATTTTGCAGAAATCCTAGTTTTTTGGTTTTTTTGGTTTTTGTTGTTTTAAAGGTGTTTGTTGCTTAATTTCAGCTCCTTGGAACTCGAATTTACTACAGGTATCGTCAATTTCAAGATCCTTGTTCACGCAAAACTCTTCTTCAATGGAAACAATTCCTCCTTCGAGCTTTTGACTGGCCAGCCCGTTTGGAGGGGAGTTTGGTTACGGATGTGGGTGGAGGGTGTGTTGGACTAAACTTATAAGTAAATTTGAAGATATGAGTTTATTTTGCCAAATCGAAATGTTATGGGTTAGAATTGTTAATCTACATAAGTAATGTTTTCAATTTTACAATAATTCAAATTGACTTAACTGCCACGTCACCCACTTAACGGTAATTTTTAACGGTCGTACCAAATGTGAGTGAATTTATTAAATTATGGTACCAAATGTGTTGACCTGAATTTTTATGGTACCACAAGTGAGAATCGATATAAAGTTTGGTACCACAAGTGCAATTCTCACATTTTTTTAGTGATAAAAATATTGATGTTTATTTAAAATGATTTTTGGGAGAGTAGTTTGGGAAAATTGAGATAAGATAAATTTTTTTCACATAGTGGAAAACATGTTTGTCTCACTTTCCCAATCACGAAATAATTTTGAAAAATGCTAGACAAGAGTCAATGTGTCAAATACTTTAAATATTACCATAGATATTTATAAAAAAGTACATCCATGATTATTTATGTAAAATAAATAAATAAGATGCACAACCCTTCCCTCAACCCACCGACCCATTCACCGGTTTGCAATCTAGTTCGGAAAAAAAATTCAAATCAAACTAGAACATTGTTTTGTTCAAAGCTACTAAGCTTATTTTACACCTCTATAGTTTAACCGTTAATTTATTGATGTTTATGTTCTATTGAGATTGTATGTCAACTATATAAAACAATTCCCTTTTTCTTTGAGTTTTTCTCTCAAAATTCCCCATACATATGTTAGTAGGGTAATAATGCAAATTTTATTATAATATTGATATAATCGTAAATAAATGCATGTAATAACTCGGAAAAAACACATACGACTATATGCCATGATTCCTAAATTATATTTTCACATTAATGATGTTTTGCAAAAAATTGAATTTATAATCTAGAGTGAGACGTATCTTCGGAATAGATTATCACATTTAATATAACCTCGTGAAAAAACAAGAAACATTCTCTTCAAATTCTATATTTATCTAGTCTATTTGCTATGTCAACGAGGCTACTTCTCAAATAGTCATCGTCTTTGCAAACAAGGCACCCAAGATGCTCTACAAAAAATAAGACTAATTACTGAAGGCACATAACGAGAAATCATAGTAATTATAGCAGCAAGCTACACACTCTAAAAGAGGTTAGCACAATTATATCCCCTCCAATTACCTTTATTTTGTTACAAATAACATCATCAAGTTTACCATAATAACCAATGGCGGAGGGAAGGATGTGTTGTTGAGGGGGGTGCAAGGACTCGCCTCAACTTCTTATATTTTTATAAAGAGATGTATATAATCTCACGTTTTTATTTTTTATGTATTAAATATAGATGTAAAGTTTTTATAATTTAGTTTGTTTTGTAATGGACACCACTCACCAAACAAAAAAATTATACAACAAAGGGTCCAAATTTGAGTTAAAATGGAAAATAAAACTTAAGTTTCATTTACTTACAATGTTAATTAATTAGTTTTATCATTCTATTTTTTAATAATAATTTGTGTATTGGATATAGATTTTATTTTATTTTTTCTGTGTATGTATGAAATCTAACAATGTCAAATATCATAAAATGGACTTCATTTCAAATTCCAACATATTCTTTTGATTTTACAATTTGAATCATACTAATTAAACAAATTACAATCTTTTCAAAATTACAATTTGGGACACACCTTTTCAAAATCTAGAATCACTTTTATTTCGTACCAAACTACCTTTCATCTTCTTCTATATTCCCATAAAGACATACTACAGAACTATTGGTTCATGAAGCGAAACATATTAGTCATTTCAATCTTTATCGAATCGATATGGTCACTTGTAAGGAAAAATTCAAGTACGACTTAAATAGTTTTGATTGTGAATTAATTAGTTGAAATTTTTATTATTATGATTTAAAGGTATTTTGAGTAACTTTTACAATTAATATTTGAAATTTAATATAATTTTTCGTTTTGTAGCAAGTGACTCAGGTGATATAATTTTCTGGCTATGACACTACTACTATGTCTCCATTCGGAGAAGAGGTCACTTACTATTGTATTTTCTGATTGTCAAAACTTGAATAACACGATTTACAGTCTATGAAAACATTATGCAGAACTTATCATCTCTATTGAGTTAAATATCATTTTCCCAAAAGTAAATTAATCCAAATTATCTAAAACGAGATTAAAATTAAACCCTTATCATGGAAACATACTATTTTCTAAAATCATCAAGTTGAAGGTTTCAATCGGTCCCTAACTTCAGTTGATCTATAAATTTATTGAAATTTTCTATATGAACTAAAAAATATCTTAATCCATGATGTAATTAAAGATAATTAAAATGTACAGATCTCTTCATATGCAGACTGACACTAATAGTTATTTTGAACACACCTGATAAGTAAACATAATTAACTGAGTATCTAACTAGTCAAAAATGTCGATTTGATTTAAATATTATAGAAACTTTGAATGTTAAAGACACCTTATAAATAGGATTACTATCGATTGTTTTTTCAGTCTGGTTGAAAGTAGGGAAAAGAAAACAAGAAAGAAATATTGAGTTTAGTCATCGCTTATTTGTACATTTGCTCACTCAATATCCCCCCTACCTCCAAAAATCCTAAATGTCAGGTGTCGAACTCTCAAACCCTTCTCAACCTTAAGAACCGGAATGTAGCCCGATTCCAACAGACCCAATTATATATTTGGGTTCCTTCATCGATCCAAACCGACCCGAAGTACAACAGAAGCTCAGATACACCTTTCCCGTCTGGTATGATTATAGCGATGGAGCCCCATTCCAACTGGTTATCTCTTTCTCTCTCTCTGTATGTAGATTTTTCAGTTGTACTAGTTTGAGTGAAAATAATGGATATATTTTTTTTCCTGTTAATTTAAATAGACATAATCTTAAAAGTATTTTTTTTTATTTAGAGTGTTTATTTATCATTGCTTCATTTACGGTATTATTTTTTGCTATGTAAAATTAGGGGTGTAAACTAGGTAATTAGTGTTGAACGATATATTGTTCAAATTTGAAAACTAATAAATGGTGCATTTACCTTCTAGAAAAAAAAAATATCATTAAAATTGTATAAAAGAACAACAATATATATCGAGTTTTTGGCATTTTTCACACTCGAATTATATGATTTTGGCACTTTGCATCATGACTTAAAAAAATTGGCACTTTGCAACCTGAAAATATAATTTATTTTGCACTTTACACCCTAGTATGTGTTTGGTGAGAAATATTATTGGAAGAAGGGTAGAATAGTCCTTTTTTAATATATTTTTATCACTTTGGACACTGAAAATATAGATTTTTGTTCTTTGCACCCTGAAAATAAAGAATGTTGGCACTTTGCACCTTGAAAATATAAAAGTTTGGCACTTTTCACCTAGATTTAAATTTTTTGGCAATCTGCACCCTAGAAATTTAATTTGTATGGCATTTTTGCACCCCTAATGTGTTTTTCTTTGACAAAAAACTCATGATTGTCGTTGATGGAGATATAAAATGGTCATTCCTATGCACAATGATCATAAACATGTTATTCTTAAAGATTTTTAATAACTTATTTTAACATTATCTCTCAATAAAGTTTAAATAAAAAAAAAAGTTTGTCTTCATTTCGTTTTCCAGTATCCTCTAGATTATTTACATTATATCTAAAAAAGACGTTCACAAATCTAACATGTTATTATATTGCATGATATTGTTTCTATAAGACTCACATATAATCGATCTTAAATATTTCTACACGATACACTTTACAAATATAAAACTATTTAATGTTAGAATGATAAATTTATTAAATTACAAAAAAGAAAAAAGTGTTCATATTTAATCACCAATAACTAGTAATTTGGTTAAAATAAAAACGTGCCAAAATATTAAGTTGAGGTTGAAAATGCCAAAAAATATATTTTAGGGTGCAAAGTGCCAACATTTTATATTTTCAGTGAGCAAAGTGTCAAAATCTATATTTTTCGGGTGCAAAGTGTCAAAATATATATTTTTAGGTGCAAAGTGCTAAAAATATTCCGAAATAACTATTATTCCATAAATGAATTTTTTCATCAAAACACACACTAGTGTGCAAATTGCCAAATAAATAGTATTTCCTGGGTGCAAAGTGCGAAAATTTTTAAGTCAAGGTGCAAATTGCCAAAACTATATAATTTCAGAGTGCAAAATGCCAAAAGGCCTTATAGGGACATTGGGCATTTGGCACTTTGCACCCTGAAATTATAAAGTTTTGGCACTTTGCACCCTAACTTAAAAATTTTGACACTTTGCACCCAGGAAATACAATTTATTTGGCACTTTGCATCCTAGTGTGTGTTTTGATGAAAAAAATCATTTATGGAAGGGTATAATTGTTATTTCGGAATATTTTTAGCACAATGCACCTGAAAATATAGATTTTGAAACTTTGAACCCTGAAAATATAAATTTTAACACTTTGCATACTGAAAATATAGAATGTTGGCACTTTGCAACCTAAAATATATTTTTTGGCACATTTTTATTTTAACCAGATTACTAGCTTAAAGTGATTAGATAAGAACATTTTTTTTAATTTAATAAATTTAAGATGCTAATATTAAATAATTTTATATTTGTAGAGTATATCGGGTAGAAAATTTTGGGATCGATTACCTGTGAGTCTTATACAAACAATATCATGCAAATAATAATATGTTAGATTTATAAACGTCTTTTTTAAATATAATGTAAATAATCTAGAAGGAAATGAAGACAATATTTTTTTGTCTAAATTTTACTAATAGATAATATTAAAATAAGTTATTAAAAAATTATTAAGAATAACATGTTTATGATCATTGTGCATAGAAATGACCATTTTATATCTCCATCAACGACATTCATGAGTTTTGTTTTCCAAGAAAAACACATTAGGGGTGCAAAAATGCCATACAAATTAAATTTCTAGGTGCAGAATGCCAAAAATTTTAAATCAGGGTGAAAAGTGCCAAAATTTTATATTCAAGGTGCAAAGTACAAATATTATTTATTTTTAGGGTGCAAAGGGCTAAAATCTATATTTTCAAGGTGCAAAGTGCCAAAAAATATTCAAAAAGGACTACTCTACCCTTCCTCCAATAAATTTTCTCACCAAAACACACCCTAGGTTGTATAGTGCCAAATAAATTATATTTTCAGGGTGCGAAGTGCAAAACTTTTAAGTCAGGGTACAAAGTGCCAAAATTATATAATTCGACGGTGCAAAATGCCAAAAAAACTCTAAATAACCATGGAGTATTATTTATTTTAAATGTTTGAATTGTTTAATTTTTTAGGAGGCGGTTGAGAACATTGATTTAATTAATTGAGATAGTTTTGGGTGATTAGTAAGGGGTTTATTATGACATTTTATTCTAATTCTGGCACATTTAGAATGACTCATTCATGGTATTTAGTCATCCAATATTTTTGATATTTTTAGTTATTAAACATAAACTTGTAACCGACCATTTGGAAATGATCTTCTTTTCTACATAGGATAGAATGATACGTATATCTTATGCAACCTTAGAAAAACACTAGGATTAAAAAACAAAGTGAAACGCAAGAAATCCGACTCCTTAGAATTTTATTTCATTCATTCACCAGATGCTAGCGCAAAAAACTCTACAAAAAGCTCCTCAAAAAACTTGAGCTATCTAGATAATAAGGTAAGGCTTGATCCTATCTCTTGACATTAAATTGTTTCCTGAGTTGTCTAGAACATTCAGTGATAAGACCATTTACTTGTTTTGCATCAAGCTTTATACCTCCATTTTGTACTATTTGTGATCTTAACATTCAATCTTGTCTCAGACTAACTAGATTTACACTTTTAGTTTGGGAGAATTTATGGTTTTAGCACTGAATATGTATTTTGAAATCTATTTTAAGTTGTATTGCACACTATCTAACAACAAAATGAATCCTTCAAGCATAATACTAAAGAAGACTTTTATGCTTGAAGGATTCATTTTGTAGTTAGATAGTCTGCAATACAACTTAAAATAGATTTCACAATACATGTCCAGTGGTAAAACCAGAAATTATCCAAAATTAAAAAGGTAAATCTAATTAGTCTAAGATAAGACTGAAAATTAAGATCATAAACAATACAAAATCAAATTACAAAGTATGATGCAAAACAAGTAAATGGTCTTATTACTGAAAGTTCTAGGCAGCTCAAGAAACAACTGCCTTCAATTTCCGACTTCAGAGGTACAATATCTACTTAATGTCAAGTAATAGGCTCAAGATTTGTCTTACTATCTAGATACATCAACTTTTTTGAGGAGTTTTTGTGTTAGCATCTGGTGAATGAACAAATTCATATTTTAGGTGTCGAAATTCTTGCGTTTCATTGTGGACTTCTTATGTTTTTTACTCCCGGGGTTTACAGAAGGCTGCAGAAGATATAAGTACCATTCTATGATATGTAGAAAAGAATATCATTTTCAAATGGTATGTCACATGTTTAAAAAAAAAAATATTAAGAATTGGCATTCCCTCGCCGCCACCAGAGGTGACCGCCGCGGCGGAATAGGAGGAATTAAAAGTCAAAAGACGTAAGTACCCATCGCAGCCACCAAGAGTGACAGTCTTTTCGGAGCAACTTATGCCGCTGCAATGCTTGATGACCATCGTGCCGGGACGGGATCTGAAGAAGCGTGAATCCAGAAGTTTCCAAGTCCAAATTATCCCGTTCGAGTCCTACTAGGATTAGGAGTGATCAACCTAGTTCAACACTTATAAATGGGCTTGGGAATCACAATGAGTAACCTAGTTCTTGTATTTATTATAGATTTATTTTATTTGTTGTTTTTATTATGGGTAACTAATCTAGCCATTCGGGCTAGAGTACAATGAACTTTAACTCTATGTTTTTATTTAATTATTAATTACATGCAATATTTATGTTTGGCATAACTTTTATGATTCCTTAAACTTGTCTTTTATATTGCGGTGTGAATGACCATCTTCACTCTATCTGACGTAGGGATGTTAAGATGTAGGTTAATATTTAAGGTGTATTCTCTTGAGGATTTGGTACGATCTTGATATATTTATTAGAAGATCCCCATACCCCTCTAGGTTAGGATTTAGTAATCCTTAGTTCTATCTCCCAAAAAGCATGGCAGTGGATATTTACACCGACTGTAGTGTTTTTATCTGATATTTGATTGTCGATCGACTAACGGGATAATTACATTAATTGAATATGTGGGTAACATAATAATTAGGTTAAGTGCATGAATTAAATCAAACATAGGTTAAATGGATTCATACATTATGCTTAATGTGTATCTCTATCTTTAATTCTATCTAATTTAGTTTAGTATTTATTTATTTATTTATTTGTTTAAGTTAATGATTTTAATTATACAAATAAATCATGTGAATCATGTTTACTGCTTTCCTTAGCTTAATTGTTTTATACCCGAATTACTGCTTCGAGAATTCTTAGGGGATTCGATATATGATTTGTTATCACCTTATTACTTGCACAATACATGCACTTGTGTTAATTGTCTTAGCGAAGCTACGGAGACAACAATTAGTCAGGCTAAGTGTCCCCAAATTAAAATAATAAATTTCATGGTAAAATATAGGAAGAGAAATTTTCAATACTCCTAAGGGATCAGAGAAATAAGACTGGGAATGAGGACTAAAAAAAAAAGAAAATAATTTAAACATTTTCAAGCAATTCCTGGGTCAATAGGACATGGAGTAATATTCTTACAAATTTGTACCCTAATATGACAACTAGAATACTCTTTTGGAACATAATTTCCCAGAATGGTAATTTTTTAATAGCCACATGATTAATAATACTATGATTTATTCGTCTTGTCGTTGCGAACTCACACGTATAAAATAATTAGTTTTCATTCATTAAATCTCACGAATTGCTCCTAGAAAATCCAAATCGCGCAACTCCCATTCTTCTCTAATTTCAATTTGCGATTCCGGACTCGTGACTCGACCAAATCAAGAAATTATTGCGCCACTAGAAACCCCTGGACCTAGGCTACAATCCCCATGGATTGATTTCAGTTGCCACAGCCGCCTGAGCTCCTCCCATAGGAGCGGCGCATTTTGCAGAAATCCTAGTTTTTTGGTTTTTTTGGTTTTTGTTGTTTTAAAGGTGTTTGTTGCCTAATTTCAGCTCCTTGGAACTCGAATTTACTACAGGTATCATCAATTTCAAGCTCCTTGTTCACGCAAAACTCTTCTTCAATGGATACAATTCCTCCTTCGAGCTTTCGGCTGGCCAGCCTATTTGGAGGGGGGTTTGGTTACGGATGTGGGTGGTGGGTGAGTTGGATTAAACTTATAAGTAAATTTGAAGATATGAGTTTATTTTGCCAAATCGAAATGTTTTGGGTTAGAATTGTTAATCTACATAAGTAATGTTATCAATTTTACAATAATTCAAATTGACTTAACTGCCACGTCACCCACTTAACGGTAATTTTTAACGGTCGTACCAAATGTGAGTGAATTTATTAAATTATGGTACCAAATGTGTCGACCTAAATTTTTATGGTACCACAAGTGAGAATCGATATAAAGTTTGGTACCACAAGTGCAATTCTCACATTTTTTTAGTGATAAAAATATTGATGTTTATTTAAAATGATTTTTGGGAGAGTAGTTTGGAGAAATTGAGATAAGATAAATTTATTTCACTTAGTGGAAAACATGTTTGTCTCACTTTCCCAATCACGAAATAATTTTGAAAAATGCTAGACAAGAGTCAATGTGTCAAATACTTTAAATATTACCATAGATATTTCTAAAAAAGTACATCCATGATTATTTATGTAAAATAAATAAATAAGATGCACAACCTTTCCCTCAACCCACCCACCCATTCACTGGTTTGCAATCCAGTTCGGAAAAAAAAAATTCAAATCAAACTAGAACATTGTTTTGTTCAAAGCTACTAAGCTTATTTTACACTCTATAGTTTAACCGTTAATTTATTGATGCTTATGTCCTATTGAGATTGTATGTCAACTATATAAAACAATTCCCTTTTTCTTTGAGTTTTTCTCTCAAAATTCCCAATACATATGTTAGTAGGGTAATAATGCAAATTTTATTATAATATTGATATAATCGTAAATAAATGCATGTAATAACTCGGAAAAAACACATACGACTATATGCCATGATTCCTAAATTATATTTTCACATTAATGATGTTTCACAAAAAATTGAATTTATAATCTAGAGTGAGACGTATCTTTGGAATAGATTATCACATTTAATATAACCTCGTGAAAAAACAAGAAACATTCTCTTAAAATTCTATATTTATCTAGTCTATTTTCTATGTCAACGATGCTACTTCTCAAATAGTCATCGTCTTTGCAAGCAAGGCACCCAAGATGCTCTACAAAAAATCAAAATAATTACTGAAGGCACATAATGAGAAATCAGAGTAATTATAGTAGCAAGCTACACACTCTAAAAGAGGTTAGCACAATTATACCCCCCCCCACCCCCCCCAATTACTTTTATTTTGTTACAAATAACATCATCAAGTTTACCTTAATAACCAGTGGCGGATGGAGGGATGTGTTGTTGAAGGGGTTGCAGGGACTCGCCTCAACTTCTAATATTTTTATAAAGAGGTGTATATAATCTCACGTTTTTGTTTTTTTATGTATTAAAAATAGTTGTAAAGTTTTTATAATTTAGTTTGTATTGTAATGGACACGACTCACCAAACAAAAAAATTATACAACAAAGGGTCCACATTTGAGTTAAAATGGAAAATAAAACTTAAGCTTCATTTACTTACAATGTTAATTAATTAGTTTTATCATTCTATTTTCCAATAATAATTTGTGTGTTGGACATAGATTTTTATTTTATTTTTTATGTGTATGTATGAAATCTAACAATGTCAAATATCATAAAATGGACTTCATTTTGAATTCCAACATATTCTTTTGATTTTACAATTTGAATCATACTAATTAAACAAATTAAAATTTATATGTGCTGAGACACACCTTTTCAAAATCTAGAATCACTTTTATTTCGTACTAAACTCCCTTTCATCTTCTTCTATATTCCCATAAAGACCCACTACAGAACTATTGGTTCTTGAAGCGAAACATATTAGTGATTTCAATCTTTGTCGAATCGATATGGTCACTTGTAAGGAAAATTCAAGTTTGACTTATATAGTTTTGATTGTGAATTAATTAGTTGAATTTTTATTATTGTGATTTAAAGGTATTTTATCGTAACTTTTACAATTACTATTTGAAATTTAATATAATTTTTCGTTTTATAGCAAGTGACCCAGGTGATATAATTTTATGGCTATGACACTACTACGACGTCTCCATTCGGAGAAGAGGCCACTTACTATTGTATTTTCTGATTGTCAAAACTTGAATAACACGATTTACAGTCTATGAAAACATTATGCGCAACTTATCATCTCTATTGAGTTACATATCATTTTCCCAAAAGTAAGTTAATCTAAATTATCCAAAACGAGATTAAAATTAAACCCTAATCTTGGAAATCAACTATTTTCTAAAATCATCAAGTTGAAGGTTTCAATCGGTCCCTAACTTCAGTTGATCCATAAATTTATTGGAATTTTCCATATGAACTAAAAAATATCTTAATCCATGATGTTTTTAAAGATAATTAAAATGTACAGATATCCTCATATGTAAACTGACACCAATAGATATTTTGAACACACCTGATAAGTAAACATAATTAAATGAGTATCTAACTAGTCAAAAATGTCGATTTGATTTAAATATTATAGACATTTTGAATGTTAAAGACACCTTATAAATAGGATTACTATCAATTGTTTTTTCAGTCTGGTTGAAATTAGGGAAAAGAAAACAAAAAAGAAATATTGAGTTTAGTCATCGCTTATTTGTACATTTGCTCACTCAATATCGCCCCTACCTCCAAAAATCCTAAATGTCAGGTGTCGAACTCTCAAACCCTTCTCAACCTTAAGAAATTGAATGTAGCCCGATTCCACCAGATCCGATTATATATTTGGGTTCCTTCATCGATCCAAACCGACCCGAAACACAACAGAAGCTTAGATACACCTTTCCCGTCTAGTACGATTATAGCGACGGAGCCCCATTCCAACTGGTTATCTCTATCTCTCTCTCTCTCTCTCTCTCTATGTAGATTTTTTAGTTGTACTAGTTTGGGTGAAAATAACGGAGATCTTTTTTTTTTGCTGTTAATTTAAATGGACATAATCTTAAAAGTATTTTTTTTATTTAGAATGTTGATTTATCATTGCTTCATTTATGGTATTATATTTTTCTATGTAAAATTAGGGGTGTAAACCAGTAAATTAGTGTTGAACGATATATTGTTCAAATTTGAAAACTAATAAATGTTGCATTTACCTTCTAGAAAAAAATTAATATATCATTAAAATTGTATAAAAGAACAACAATATATATCGAGTTTTTGGCATTTTGCAGACACGAATTATATGATTTTGGCACTTTGCATCATGACTTAAAAGTTTTGGCACCTTGCACCCTGAAAATATAATTTATTTTGCACTTTACACCCTAGTATGTGTTTGGTGAGAAAAATTATTGGAAGAAGGGTAGAATAGTCCTTTTTGAATATTTTTTAATCACTTTGCACCCTGAAAATATAGATTTTGGTTCTTTGCGCCCTGAAAATAAAGAATGTTGGCACTTTGCACCTTGAAAATATAAAAGTTTTGCACTTTTCACCCAAATTTAAAATTTTTGGCAATCTGCACCCTAGAAATTTAATTTGTATGGCATTTTTGCACCCCTAATGTGTTTTTCTTTGACAAAAAACTCAAGAATGTCGTTGATGGAGATATAAAATGGTCATTCCTATGCACAATGATCATAAACATGTTATTCTTAAAGATTTTTAACAACTTATTTTAACATTATCTCTCAATAAAGTTTAGATAAAAAAAAGTTTGTCTTCATTTCGTTTTCCAGTATCCTCTAGATTATTTACATTATATCTAAAAAAGACGTTCACAAATCTAACATGTTATTATATTGCATGATATTGTTTCTATAAGACTCACATATAATCGATCTTAAATATTTCTACACGATATACTTTACAAATATAAAACTATTTAATGTTAGAATGCTAAATTTATTAAATTACAAAAAAGAAAAAAGAGTTCCTATTTAATCACCAATAACTAGTAATTTGGTTAAAATAAAAACGTGCAAAAATATTAAGTTGAGGTTGAAAATGCCAAAATATATATTTTAGGGTGCAAAGTGCCAACATTTTATATTTTCAGTGAGCAAAGTGTCAAAATCTATATTTTCCGGGTGCAAAGTGTCAAAATATATATTTTCAGGTGCAAAGTGCTAAAAATATTCCGAACTAACTATTATTCCATAAATGAATTTTTTCATCAAAACCCACACTAGTGTGCAAATTGCCAAATAAATAGTATTTTCAGGTTGCAAAGTGCGAAAATTTTTAAGTCAGGGTGCAAAGTCCCAAAACTATATAATTTCAGAGTGCAAAATGCCAAAAGGCCTTATAGAGACATTGGGCATTTGGCACTTTGCACCCTGAAATTATAAAGTTTTGGCACTTTGCACCCTGGAAATACAATTTATTTGGCACTTTGCATCCTAGTGTGTGTTTTAATGAAAAAAATCATTTATGGAAGGGTATAATAGTTATTTCGGAATATTTTTAGCACATTGCACCTGAAAATATAGATTTGGAAATTTGAACCTTGAAAATATAGATAAACACTTTGCATACTGAAAATATAGAATGTTGGCACTTTGCAACCGAAAATATATTTTTTGGCACATTTTTATTTTAACCAGATTACAAGCTTAAAGTGAATAGATAAGAACATTTTTTTTGTAATTTAATAAATTTAACATTCTAATACTAAATAATTTATATTTGTAGAGTATATCGTGTAGAAAATTTTTGGATCGATTACATATGAGTCTTATATCGTGTAGAAAAATTTTATAAACTGTCATTTTTGGATATAATGTAAATAATCTAGAAGGAAATGAAGACAATCTTTTTTTATCTAAATTTTACTGAGAGATAAAATTAAAATAAGTTATTAAAAATTATTAAGAATAACATGTTTATGATCATTGTGCATAGAAATGACCATTTTATGTCTCCATCAACGACATTCATGAGTTTTGTTTTCAAAGAAAAACACATTAGGGGTGCAAAAATGCCATACAAATTAAATTTCTAGGTGCAGAGTGCCAAAAAATTTAAATCAAGGTGAAAAGTGCCAAAATTTTATATTCAAGGTGCAAAGTGCCAACATTCTTTATTTTTAGGGTGCAAAGGGCTAAAATCTATATTTTCAATGTGCAAAGTGCCAAAAAATATTCAAAAAGGACTACTTTACCCTTCCTCCAATAAATATTCTCACCAAAACACACCCTAGGGTGTATAGTGCCAAATAAATTATATTTCCAGGGTACGAAGTGCCAAAACTTTTAAGTCTGGGTGCAAAGTACGAAAATTATATAATTTGAGGATGCAAAATGCCAAAAACACTCTAAATAACTCTGGAGTATTATTTATTTTAAATGTTTGAATTGCTTCATTTTTTAGGAGGCGATTGAGAACATTGATTTAATTAATTGAGATAGTTTTGGTTGATTAGTAAGGGGTTTATTATGACATTTATTATTCAAATTCTTGCACATTTAGAATGACTCGTTCATGGTATTTAGTCATCCAATATTTTTTATTTTTTTTAGTTATTAAACATAAACTTGTAACCGACCATTTGGAAATGATCTTCTTTTCTACATAGGATAGAATGATACTTATATCTTATGCAACCTTAGAAAAACACTAAGAGTAAAAAACAAATGAATTTCATAGTGAAACGCTAGAATTTTATTTCATTCATTCACCAGATGCTAGCGCAAAATACTCTACAAAAAGATCCTCAAAAAACATGAGTTATCTAGATAATAAGGTAAGGCTTGATCCTATCTCTTGACATTAAGGAAATATTGTACATCTAAAGTTGAAATCGAAGGTTATTGTTTCTTGAGTTGTTTAGAACATTCAGTGATAAGACCATTTACTTGTTTTGCATCAAGCTTTATACCTCCATTTTGTACTGTTTGTGATCTTAACACTCAGTCTTGTCTTAGACTAACTAGATTTACCCTTTTAGTTTGGGATAATTTATGGTTTGAGCACTGAATATGTATTTTGAAATCTATTTTAAGTTGTATTGCACACTATCTAACAACAAAATGAATCATTCAAGCATAATACTCAAGTCGACTTTTATGCTTGAAGGATTCATTTTGTTGTTAAATAGTCTGCAATACAAATAGATTTCACAATACATGTCCATTGGTAAAACCTTAAATTATCCAAAATTAAAAAGGTAAATCTAATTAGTCTAAGATAAGACTGAAAATTAAGATCATAAACAATACAAAATCAAATTAAAAAGCTTGATGCAAAACAAGTAAATGGTCTTATTACTGAAAGTTCTAGGCAGCTCAAGAAACAACTGCCTTCAATTTCCGACTTCAGAGGTACAATATCTACTTAATGTCATGTAATAGGCTCAAGCTTTGTCTTACTATCTAGATACATCAACTTTTTTGAGGAGTTTTTGTGTTAGCATCTGGTGAATGAACGAATTCATATTATAAGCCGTCGAAATTCTTGCGTTTCATTGTGGACTTCTTTTGTTTTTTACTCCCAGGGTTTACAGAAGGCTGCAGAAGATATAAGTACCATTCTAGGATATGTAGAAAAGAATATCATTTTCAAATGGTATGTCACAATTTTTTTTAAAAATATGAAGAATTGGCATTCCCTCGCCGCCATCGGAGGTGACCGCCGCGGCGGAATATGAGGAATTAAAAGTCAAAAGCCGTAAGTTCCCATCGTCGCCACCAAGAGTGACCGTCTTTGCGGAGCAACTTATGCCGCTGCAATGCATGATGACGATCGTGCCGGGACGGGATCTGAAGAAGCTTGAATCCAGAAGTTTCCAAGTCCAAATTATCCTGTTCGAGTCCTACTAGGGTAAGTAGTAATCAACCTAGTTCTACACTTGGGCTTGGGAATCACAATGAGTAACCTAGTTCTTGTATTTATTAAAGATTTCTTTTGTATGTTGTTTTTACTATGGAGTAACTAATCTATCCATTCGGGCTAGAGTACAATGAAGTTTAACTTTATTTTTTTATTTAATTATTAATTACATGCAATATTTATGTTTGGCGTTACTTTTATGATTCCTTAAACTTGTCTTTTATATTGCGGTTTATGTGTGAATGACCACCTTCACTCTATCTGAAGTAGGGATGTTAAGATGTTGGTTAATATTTAAGGTGTATTCTCTTGAGGATTTGGTACGATCTTGACATATTTATTAGGCGATCCCCATACCCCTCTAGGTTAGGATTTAGTAATCCTTAGTTCTATCTCCCAGAAAGCACGGCAGTGGATATGTACACCGACTGGAGTGTTTTTATCTGAGATTTGATTGTTGATCGACTAACGGGATAATTACGTTAATTGAATATGTGGGTAACATAACATGAATTAAATCAAACATAGGTTAAATGGATTCAGACTTTGTGCTTAATGTGTATCTCTATCTTTAATTCTATCTAATTTAGTTTAGTATTTATTTATTTATTTAATTGTTTAAGTTAATTAGTTTAATTATACAAATAAATCAAGTGAATCATGTTTACTACTTTCCTTAGCTTAATTGTTTTATACCTGAATTACTGCTTCGAGAATTCTTAGGGGATTCGATATAGGATTTGTTATCCCTTTATTACTTGTACAATACATGCACTTGCTTTAATTGTCTTAGCGAAGTTACGGAGACAACAATCAGTCAGGCTAAGTGTGCCAGAATTAGAATAATAAATGTCATGGTAAAATATAGGAAGAGAAATTTTCAATACTCCTAAGGGATCAGAGAAATAAGACTGGGAATGAGGACTAAAAAAACAAGAAAATAATTTAAATATTGTCAAGCAATTCCTAGGTCAATAGGAGATGGAGTAATATTCTTACAAATGTGTACCCTAATATGACAACTAGAATACTATTTTGCAACATAATTTCCCAGAATGATATTTTTTTAATAGCCACATGACTAATAATACTATGATTTATTCGTTTTGTCGTTGTGAACTCACAGGTATAAAAAAAATTAGTTTTCATTCATTAAATCTCACGAATTGCTCCTGGAAAATCCAAATCGTGCAACTCCCATTCTTCTCTAATTTCAATTTGCGATTCCGGATTCGTTACACGACCAAATCAAGAAATTATTGCGCCACTAGAACCCCTTGGACCTAGGATACAATCCCCATGGATTGATTTCAGTTGCCACAGCCGCCTGAGCTCTTCCCATAGGGGCGGCGCATTTTGCATAAATCCTAGTTTTTTGGTTTTTTTCGTTCTTGTTGTTTTAAAGGTGTTTGTTGCTTAATTTCAGCTCCTTGGCACTCGAATTTACTACAGGTATCATCAATTTCAAGCTCCTTGTTCACGCAAAACTCTTCTTCAATGGAAACAACTCCTCCTTCGAGCTTTCGGCTGGCCAGCCCGTTTGGAAGGGGGTTTGGTTACGAATGTGGGTGGTGGGTGAGTTGGACTAAACTTATAAGTAAGTTTTAAGATATGAGTTTATTTTGCCAAATCGAAATGTTATGGGTTAGAATTGTTAATCTACATAAGTAATGTTATCAATTTTGCAATAATTCAAATTGACTTACCACGTAACCAACTTAACGGTAATTTTTAACGGTCGTACCAAGTGTGAGTGAATTTATGAAATTATGGTACCAAATGTGTCGACCTGAACTTTTATGGTACCACAAGTGAGAATCGATATAAAGTTTGGTACCGCAAGTGCAATTCTCACATTTTTTTAGTGATAAAAATATTAATGTTTATTTAAAATTATTTCTGGGAGAGTAGTTTGGGAAAATTGAGATAAGATATATTTATTTCACTAAGTGAAAAACATGTTTGTCTCACTTTCCCAGTCGCAAAATAATTCTGAAAAATGCTAGAAAAGTGCCAATTTGTCAAATACTTTAGATATTGCCATAGATATTTATAAAAAAAAAAAGTACATCCATGATTATTTATGTAAAATTAATAAATAAGATATACAACCCTTCCCTCAACCCACCCACCCATTCAAAAATTTGCAATCCAGTTCGGAAAAAAAAAAATCAAATCAAACTAGAACATTGTTTTGTTCAAAGCAACTAAGCTTATTTTACACCTCTAAAGTTATGACACTTTGCACCCTGATTTAAAAAATTTGGCACTTTGCACCCTGGAAATACAATTTATTTGGCACTTTGCATCCTAATGTGTTTTGATGAAAAAAATCATTTATGGAAGGGGAAAATAGTTATTTCGGAATATTTTTAGCACATTGCACCTGAAAATATAGATTTTGAAACTTTGAACCCTTAAAATATAGATTTTAACACATTGCATACTGAAAATATAGAATGTTGGCACTTTGCAACCCAAAATATATTTTTTGGCACATTTTTATTTTAACCAGATTACTAGCTTAAAGTGATTAGATAAGAACATTTTTTTTTGTAATTTAATAAATTTAACATGCTAATATTAAATAATCTTATATTTGTAGAGTATATCATGTAGAAAAATTTGGGATCAATTACATGTGAGTCTTATAGAAACAATATCATGCAATATAATAATATGTTAGATTTATAAACTGTCATTTTTGGATATAATGTAAATAATCTAGAAGGAAATGAAGACAATCTCTTTTTATCTAAATTTTACTGAGAGATAATATTAAAATAAGTTATTAAAAATTATTAAGAATAACATGTTTATGATCATTGTGCATAGAAATGACCAATTTATCTCTCCATCAACGACATTCATGAGTTTTGTTTTCAAATAAAAACACATTAGGGGTGCAAAAATGCCAGACAAATTAAATTTCTAGGTGCAGAGTGCCAAAAATTTTAAATCAGGTTGAAAAGGGCCAAAATTTTATATTCAAGGTGCAAAGTGCCAACATTCTTTATATTTATGGTGCAAAGGGCTAAAATCTATATTTTCAAGGTGCAAAGTGCCAAAAAATATTCAAAAAGGACTACTCTACCCTTCCTCCAATAAATTTTCTCACCAAAACACACCCTAGGGTGTATAGTGCCAAATAAATTATATTTCTAGGGTGCGAAGTGCCAAAACTTTTAAGTCAGGGTGCAAAGTACGAAAATTATATAATTCGAGGGCGCAAAATGCCAAAAACACTCTAAATAACTATGGAGTATTATTTATTTTAAATGTTTGAATTGTTTAATTTTTTAGGAAGCGATTGAGAACATTGATTTAATTAATTGAGATAGTTTTGGTTGATTAGTAAGGGGTTTATTATGACATTTATTATTCTAATTCTTGCTCATTTAGAATGACTCATTCATGGTATTTAGTCATCCAATATTTTTGATTTTTTTAGTTATTAAACATAAACTTGTAACCGACCATTTGGAAATGATCTTCTTTTCTACATAGGATAGAATGATTCTTATAACTTATGCAACCTAAGAAAAACACTAGGAGTAAAAAACAAATGAATTTCAGAGTGAAACGCAAGAAATCCGACGTCTTAGAATTTTATTTCATTCATTCACCAGATGCTAGCGTGAAAAACTCTACAAAAAGCTCCTCAAAAATCTTGATGTATCTAGATAATAAGGTAAGGCTTGATCCTATCTCTTGACATTAAGGAGACATTGTACCTCTAAAGTCGAAATCGAAGATTATTGTTTCTTGAGTTGTCTAGAACATTCAATTATATGACCATTTACTTGTTTTGCATCAAGCTTTATACCTCCATTTTGTATTGTTCATGGTCTTAACTTTCAGTCTGGTCTTATACCAACTAGATTTACCCTTTTAGTTTTGGATAATTTATGGTTTTAGCACTGGATATGTATTGTGAAATCTATTTTGAGTTGTATTGCAGACTATCAAACAACAAAATGAATACTTCAAGCATAATACTCAAGTAGACTTTTTTGCTTGAAGGATTCATTTTATTGTTAGCTAGTCTACAATACAACTTAAAATAGATTTCACAATACAAGTGGTAAAACCATAAATTATTTGAAATTAAAAAGCAGAATCTAATTAGTCTAAGATAAGACTGAAAATTAAGATCATAAACAGTAAAAAATCAAATTACAAAGCTTGATGCAAAACAAGTAAATGTTCTTATTACTGAAAGTTCTAGGCAGCTCAAGAAACAATTGCCTTCAATTTTCGACTTCAGAGGTACAATATCTCCGTAATGTCAAGTAATAGACTCAAGCTTTGTCTTACTATCTAAGTACATCAACTTTTTTGAGGAGTTTTTGTGTTAGCATCTGGTGAATGAACGAATTCATATTTTAAGGCGTCGGAATTCTTGTGTTTCATTGTGGACTTCTTTTGATTTTTACTCCCAGGTTTTACAGAAGGCTGCAGAAGATGTAAGTACCATTCTATGATATTTAGAAAAGAAGATCATTTTCAAATGGTATGTCACATGTTAAAAAAAAAATATGTAGAAATTGGCATTCTCTCGCCGCCACCAGAGGTGACCACCGAGGCGGAATATGAGAAATTAAAAGTCAAAAGCCTTAAGTTCTTGACGCCGCCACCAAGAGTGACCGTCCTTGCGGAGCAACTTATGCCGCTGACATGCTTGATGACCATCGTGGCGGGACGAGATCTAAAGAAGCGTGAATCCGAAAGTTTCCAAGTCCAAATTATCCTGTTCGAGTCCTACTAGGATTAGGATTGATCAACCTAGTTCTACACTAATAAATGGGCTTGGGAATCACAATGGAAGACACAATTCTCTCAACAATTCAGTTTTACAAAGTTCTCAATTTAATTTCCCATTAGTTAGATACAAAAATCTAAAGGTTGTTATCTATAACAATTCTAAAGAGCTTTCTGATGTCTGAAAAGCAGAGAAAAGTTAGAGCTACAAGAAGACGTATAGTTGAGGAGTATCAAAAATACAGTTTTCTTAATTCTTGTATTTATTATAGATTTCTTTTATATGTTGTTTTTACTATGAGTAACTACTCTAGGCATTCCGGCTAGAGAATGGCTAGAGTACAATGAAGTTTAACTCTATGTTTTTATTTAATTATTAATTACATGCAATATTTATGTTCGGCATAACTTTTATGATTCATTAAACTTGTCTTTTATATTGCGGTTTATGTGTGAATGACCATATTCACTCTTTCTGGTGTAGTGATGTTAAGATGTAGGCTAATGTTTACGGTGTATTCTCTTGAGGATTTGGTACGATCTTGATATATTTATCAGACGATTCCCATACCCCTCTAGGTTAGGATTTAGTAATCCTTAGTTCTATCTCCCAGAAAGCGTGGCAGTGGATATGAACCGACAGGAGTGTTTTTATCTGAGATTTGATTGTTGATCGACTTACGGGATAATTACATTAATTGAATATGTGGGTAACATAATAATTAGGTTAAATATTATATTAAATCAAACATAGGTTAAATGGATTCAGACTTTGTGCTAATGTGTATCTCTATCTTTAATTCTATCTAATTTAGTTTAGTATTAATTTATTTATTTAATTGTTTAAGTTAATTAGTTTAATTATACAAACAAATCAAGTGAATCATGTTTACTGCTTTCCTTAGCTTAATTGTTTTATACCTGAATTACTGCTTCGAGAATTCTTAGGGGATTCGATATACGATCTGTTAAGAAAATTGGTTGAATTGTAAATTTGAATTTAAATCTTGAGGAATTCTAAAATATATTAATTGTCTTGCTTGTAGGATTTAATACTTTTTCACTTGTTTTTTAATGGATAAGTCAGCCTTAGGCATCGCTATTTAGTTGTCCAATATTTTTTATTTTTTTTTTGGATAATTACGGGGACTTCCCCTGAGGTTTGGGCTAATTATTGTCCAATCCCTTCATAATTTCATAATTACATCGACCTCTCCCACATTTCAATAACCTTACAAAATCCTAATGGACCTTGATGGAATTGGAAGGATATTGTGAAATGACTATATTGCCCTCGTCAGTTTTAATTAAAAAAAGTAAAAAAACCTGATTAACAAAATGTCTTATTTACATTTGCAATAATGCACAAAATTATCATATTATCCTTACAAAATTTAATTTTAAATGGATATAAAAAATCATAATTGAACATTGGTCCCTAAACTTTAAAAATAAAATTTATACATAAAATTAAAATAAAAAACTCACTCAACCCTATCCCCCCACCCCAACCCCAATCCCTTGTCGTCCCTACCCGCACCGCTCCTTCCAGGTCAACGGCCTGGAAAGAGTCAGGTCGTCGCCAGCCAAGGTTGAAGAACCCACACTTGCGACCAATTAGGGTTTGTCGTCACAGGCTTGGTTTCTTCAACCAGTCGGCGACAGCACCGCTCCTTCCAGGTCGTCACCGGCATGGAATCTTAGATCCCAAGCCGACGCCGCGACCTGGAAGGTAAGGTGCGTGGTTGGTGACGACGGGTAGGGTGGGATGGGGTGAGGGGATGGTGAGGGTTTTTTTTTAAATAATATATATTAATTTTTTTTTTATTTATAATAATTATATTTAATATTAATGTTTATAATAAATATTTTATTAAAACAGGTATTTTTAATTTTTGGAAAAAAAATTAATTACAATTTTACGAAATATTTTAGTACGGATTAATTATGAACATGTGAGCATTTTTATAATATTTAAAAATTTATGTTCAAGTTTTTTTTTCTTCTCATGATTAAACATAATTCATTCATTTATCCTTGTACTTTAATTATGAAAAAAAATTGAAATAATTAAAATTACGGGTTAAATGTGAAAGTTGAATGTATTTACATTTTTATTTATGTTCTACAATGTTTTTCTTATAATTTACCATAATTTATTTACTTTTCCTTGTACTTTAATTGTAAAAGCATTATGAAAAAAAATAAAAAAATAAAAACATTGATGTGTTATTATATTTTTATTTAAGAATATATATATACATTAATATACTAATTATAAGTTTCATGTTAATTTATAACATTTGAACCCATATTTATGCATATACATTGCAAAGAAAACCCTCCTACACTACTAGAAAAATAGAAAATTCCCACTGAAATTCCCACCGAAATCGGTCGGAAATTCAATATACCCATCGAAATTCCGACGGCAAAAATCGGTTGGAAAAAATCGGGTCGAAATCGGATTCCGACCGAAATTCCGACCGGTTCAAATTCCGACCAAAATTCCCACCGATTAAAATCGGTCGGAAATTTAAAAAAAAAAATTAAAAATGTAATTCAATACGAAATTTCCCCACTAAAAGCCCTAAATTATAATTCAACCCCAAATTAATACCAAAATCTAATTTAGTTTTTAAGCACACTCAACAATTTCAAACACAATATAATAACAAAATCTAAAAATATCAAACACACTATAATAACAAAATCTAAAAATTTCTACTAACAGTTCATACTAATTTCAAACACTCTATAATAACAAAATCTTATAATTTATACTAATTTCAAACACACTATAATAATAAAATCTAATAATTTATACTAATTTTAAACACACTATAACAACAAAATCTAATAATTTCTACTAACAAAAATCTATAATACTCAACAATTTATAAATCAAAATAGTATATATATATATATATATATATATACCTCTAGCTAGATCTTGAAATAAAAAAGAAGAATGGTGGTGCTACGACGGTGGTGGTGCTTCGGCGGTGGTGATAGTGGGGGTGACGGCGGTGGCGATAGTGGTGGTGACGGCGGTGGTGATAGTGGTGGTGACGATGGTTCTCCTTGGTGCTAGTCCTTTTGTGGTCGAAAGTGAGGTGGTGGCGGTGGCTTTGCTCGGATGAAGACAATAACCGGAAGTAAGATGAGGTGGTGGCCGTATACGGAGGAGGAAGAAGAAAGGAGAGAATTTTTTTCTGTTCAAGTGAAGAAGAATGGAAGAGAACTCACGGGGTATATATATGTACATAAATTCCCACCGATTTGGAATCGGTAGGAATAATTAAGACATATTCCCACCGATTTCAAAATCGGTGGGAATTTTAGTGCAAAAATAAATAGCAAAATTCCCACCGACTTTTAATCGGTGGGAATTTTGCACTTAAATTTTTTTTTTTCAAAAATTCCCACCGATTTCAAAATCAGTGGGAATTTTTAGTGCATAAATAAATAGCAAAATTCCCACCGATTTTTACACTTAATTTTTTTTTTCAAAAATTCAAATCGGTGGGAATTTTTAGTCAATAAATAAATAGCAAAATTCCCACCGATTTAAAAATCGGTGGGAATTTTGCACTTACTAATTTTTTTTTTATTTCAAAAATTCCGACCGAAAATCGGTCGGAATTTATCCGGTTCATTCGAAAATATTTATTACAACCAAATTTCAACCGATTTTTTTTTCGGTCGGAATTCATGGAAATTCCAACCGATTTTTGTTCGGTTGGAATTTTTCGGTGGGAATTTTCATTTCTAGTAGTGCTATGCATCAAACATAAGAAGGTTATAATTGTCCACCAAAATAGCTACAGTAACCCCAAGGGTAAAATAGAAAGTTCAATAAAAAATGGGCGATGACGTCATCAAATACTAACGGAACCCTAATGGATGTAAGGTTTTCGAAACGTCAGGGAAGGTCGATGTAATTATAAACTTGCGAGGAGATTGGACAATAACTAGCCCAAATCTCAGGGGAGGTCGATGTAATTATCCCTTTTTTTAAACATGTAACAAACCATTTGAAAATGATCTTCTTTTTTAAATGCAGAAAAAATTATAACTGCACAATTGGAGGAAGCGTAGAACTCTTATTGTTATATCTATTGGTGTATGTGGATGGGTTTTGGCCCGGTCACGCGGGTTTCGCGAGACCGAGCCAAAACCCTTTCAAATGAGTTTTCGTCAAACCCATAAAACTATTAAAAACCTATTCAGAAACTAATATTCAAACTCTTCAAACCTATAAAACATTGATTTGACACCTACCACCTACTTTTTTCCCTCAAATTTCACTAAAAAAGACAATGATTTGACACCTACCACCAACTTTTTCCCCTAAACCCCAACATCCAAACTCAATCCAAGTGGGGTTTCAACTTATTCAAACCACAAAACCCAACAACCAAAACCCATCCAAATGAGGTCTTAAAGGTTTCATCGAAACCACTGAAACCATATTTTTTAAACCGAGCCAAAACCCATCCAAATAGACCCTATGTTTCTTGAGAAGTATTGACTGTATCAAGAAGCAAGGAAGATGCTGTTGAGAAAATTTAATCAAAAAGATTGTTTGCACTTATCCTTGGAAAAATAGACAATGGAAATCAGAATGAACAATTAATTATTCATTTATAGGTGAAAGCTATTCGATCGAAGGTTTTATCATAAATTAAGTTTGAAGCTAATTTAGAATATGAAACCATTAGAAAGCACCTTTTAACTTCTTTGGTCACAGTGCTTGCAATGATGGTCTATTTAATCTCATTTAATAGGTACTATGTGCTTGAACAATATAGCTTTTGGAGCTTTTTTTTTCCTTGTCATGTGAGCATTTGTTTATATTTATCTCTGGTATATATTCAAAATTAATTGAGAGAATTTCACTTTTGGTATTATAAGTTACCCTCCTTTAAGGATATGGTACTATAAATTTTTTGTTCGACACATTTCATACCATTACTTAACAGTCAGTTGCACATTTGGTACTTCCGTCCAATAATTGACGGAATTCCCAAATTTGGACGGAAAATGGATGGAAAATTTGCAAAATTGGTCCCATAATTAAAGCTTGCTGGCAAAGTTTGCTCCACATATTTTTGGGCAGACAAATTTACCCTACAATTTTACAAGTTTGAAGCATTCGATCCCAATTGCAAAATTAGTTAAATTATTAATCCTATTTAATAAATATATTATTATTATTATTATTATTATTATTATTATTATTATTATTATTATTATTATTATTATTATTAAACCTTTTAAGCTAATAGACTTTATATTTAGATTTTATATATAATATATGTATATTAAATAATATTTTATATAAAAACCTAAAAAAAAATTATTAAACTTATTACATTTTTTAAATTAAAATAAATATTTTAAACTAATTAGATTATACATATAATATATATAAATTAAATAATATTTTATATAAAATCTGAAAAACAAAACTTTTTGAAATTACATAAATATTATTAATCATTTTTAATAAATAAATTTTATATCTAATTATTATAATTAAAAAAATAACAAATACTCTAACTCCTCACCCACCCAACCTGTAACCCACCCCCCACCCTCAAGATGGAACCCAGGTCGCCGGTGACCTGGACGGCGAACCCAGGCCGACGACGGCCTGGTTTATATGTTGGGAGGGTGGAGGGGGGAGAGGGTAGGTTATGGGTGGGGTGGATGAGGGGTTAGGGTTTTTGTATTTTCCTTTTTTTAATTTTATAATTATAATAATGATATATAAATTTTATTAAATAGGATTAATAATATTTATATAATTTTTAAAAAATCAGATTTTATATAAAATATTATTTAATTTATATATATTATATATATAACTAATTAGTTTAAAAGATTTAATGATAATATATAAAATTTATTAAATAGGATTAATAATTTAATTATTTTTGTAATTGGGACTGAAATGCTTCAAATATGTAAATTGTGGGATTAATTAGTCTGCCGAAAATATGTGGGGCAAACTTTGCCAGTGAGCTTTAACCATGGGACCAAATTTGCAAATTTTCCATCTACTTTGCGTCCAAAATTTGGAATTCCGTCAATTATTAGACGAAAGTACCAAATGTGTAACCGATCGTTAAATAATGGTATGAAATGTATCGAATGAAAAACTTATGGTATCATACCCTTAAAGTAGGATAACTTATAGTACCAAAAGTGAAATTCTCTCAAAATTAATTAGTCCTTATGGCTGCGCTGCATCCGAGTACATAGAACTTGTATATATCTCTTTCACAAAATTTGCCAATTTTGAAACAAACATAATTATACTTCTGTATTTTAATCATTGATGTTATATGTTATGCTTTACATGGTCCTTTATAGTACTAAGTAAATTATATGTATATGAAAAGAATGGCACTTGTTGTACCAAACATTATATCGATTCACACTTGTGGTACCAAACAAGCAATTGCTAAAAGATGCAATGATTTTCTTAGATATACATGGATAGAAGTTTTCAATATCGATTCTTGCTCCTTTAGTGCAATGATTTTCTTACATATACATGGATAGAAGTTTTCAATATCAATGATTTTCTGCATAGAAGAAAATTAACACTCTCATAAGCTCCTTGCTTCTATCCATGACAATATAATGTTGAAAACTTCTTCTACACTCTCATTTAGTTCACCAATTAACTGATGCCACATGTCTGCGAAAATCTTCAAATTCTTGTCCTTGCTAGCTGCTGATTCATAAAGGTATTTAGACCCTTGAGGATCACATATCATATCATTTCCACCATGTAAAATTAGCATTGGCACTTCTAATTCATGGCAATTTCTCTTTACATGTTCACAAACTTTCAGGAGTTCTAATGCAGTCGCTGCAGTTGGTTTGCCGTTAGTCTTTTGATTCGGGCTCCTCTTTACCATCTCTCTCTTCCATTTCTCTTTATAAGATTGATTCCAAGTCGGAGTGGTAATAGCGATTCTCCAACACGGAGCGAAAAATGCTGCAACCGGGAGTAGCTTTTCTAAAGGCCATATAGGTTTGAATTTTTTTGAAATTTCACACATTGGTCCATTTAAAATTAGACCTTTCCATGTGTTCTTTTGCTTTAAACATATGAGTATGGCTATTGCACCACCTAGTGACTCACCATATAGGAAATGTGGAAGGTTTGGATGATTGGCTCGTGTAGAGTCAAAATATTGATGGCAATCTTGTAGTAAAGGTTGAAGATTAGGGACGTGGCACGGTGAGCCTTCTGATGAGCCATGGCCTTGTAGGTCAAGTGCACAAACGAAGAATCCGGCTTTAGCCATAGCTACCGCGTTTAGTTCAAAAATCCAACCGCTTTCTGAGGTGTAGCCATGAATCATGCCCACAAGGCCTTTTAGCTTGATGTTCATTGGCTGCCAAGATTGAGTGTATATTTTCATGTTTTGGTTGTTTTTCATGAAGCTTTCTTGATGGGATATTTGGTGTTTCTTGTAATAATCATCTTTTTTTAGGTTCCCATATGGGCTATTCTCATTAGCTTCATAAATTGGATGAGCCATTCTTTCTCTTTTTCCTTCTTGTTCTTGTGAATGTATGAAATATATAGATACCATTTGAAATTAGTTGTGTTTCTTTATGATTAGTTGGCAATTTCTCTCCCCAACTGTAATTGACCTGCCAAATAAATGAATTTTGTTGACATAATTACAATGGGCCATTATGAATTATGCTTATTTTGCATTGTTTTCTCCAATCACATGAGTCGACGAGATAATAAGCCTACACAAAGAGCTAAAAAATTGGGTTATTTGCATAAATATTATCATGTCTTTATTCTAATTGAAATGATTGTGATATAGGGAAATTCTTACCCAGACCGGGTTTGGCCGAACCCAAAGTAATTACATGGCAAGTGCAATACACTTGTTTTGGGATTGGATGTAACTCTCAGGAGAGTGACCAATCACAAAGCAAGTGCAATACACTTACTTGATAGTTGAATGGGCTTGGCCAAGCCAAGCTTTGACAAGAATTTTCCTTGTGATATATTAATCTACTTATCTATCTATCTACTCTACTTATTATAAATATATTTATGCAAATTTTGATCAAATTCTATTTTATAGAGTTTTGAATTTTATTTAATTGTGAAAATACTGAAAAAATTAATTCAAACTTAACCAAACTCCACTTTCCCTAATATCTCGCGTCAGTTGGAAGGAAATCCCCGCCCAACTTCCTTTTCCTTAGCCTTTCTCACAAAAATCTGAAAAACTTCTCCCATGAAATCCTAACAAAAATCTCCCCATCCAACCTCTTTTGTCCCCTTTCTCATGAAAAGAAAAAAAAAAATCCTCCTTCTACAAAAGTTTGGGTTCTGAGGGTTCAGGATTAGTCTGGTGTAAGCTTGGACACCTAGGTTATCCAAAAAAAAAAAAAAAAAAAGAAGAAAAACTAAAACTTTTTGTGGCTTCTCCTAAACTTTGATTGATAAAATTATTTGGGTTTCTTCTACTTCAAGTATATATGATATATCAATAATCTACATTTTCTTTAACTTTTTATGTTCATTGGTCTATTTTTTTAATTTGATGCTTATTATTGTGTGTATATGTTGACCTTATTAGCTTGATAACTAATAATGGAGCCTAAAGTCACTACATACCGATCGACCTCAGGAATTGTGTAACAAAGACTTTGGGATTGGAGCTGAAGGATCAATGTAATGGATTTTAGAATTGAACTGAGGTAATATGTATTTCCTAAATTTGGAATTGCTGTTTGTTTTATCATTTAGTAAATATTGATGGTATGTTTTATTGTAACATGAGCTAGCAACTATGTTTTCTTTATACCTCTTTTAGAGGCACATGATATATTTTTTTCATGAACAATTTAAATCTCACAAATCCATGTTCGAGACATAAATGTATTACCTAAATTTGGATCGTAGCATTAATCATCGAAGGTTAGCTTTCCTATTCTTAATAGGAATGAAATGCTTGCCATGTCATCAATTATGATGGACAAATTGTTGCTCAACTCAACCTCAGAGTACAAGTCTGGATTTGAGGAAATAACAGGCCAATTATATAAGTACTAAGGTAAGTTGTAACATGGTAGATTGACGTTTCAAAAGGATTACAAAACCCTAACGAACCTTGATGGAATTAGACAAAAATCGTGAGATAATGTTATTGCCCTCGTCATTTTTAATTAAAGAAAAATATAAAAAACTTGATTAACAAAATATCCTATTTACCCTTGAAATAATGCACAAAAATAGAATATTACCCTTACAAAATTTAAGTTTGAATAGAAATAAAAATCATAATTGCACATTAATCCCTAACTTTTAGAAAATTAATTTTATACATATAAAACACTCCCCAATCCCTAAGCCCCCTCCCCCCATCCCCACCCGCACCCCTCCCCCACACCCCACCACCCCCGCCGTCCCTACCGTCACCGCTCCTTCTAGGCCGGCGACGGCTTAGGTCGGCGAAGGCCTGACAACTTCCAGGCCGACGACACGACCTAGAAGGAGTGGTGCGTGGTTGGGGACGATGAGGTGGGGTGGGGTGGGGTGGGGTGGGGTAGGGGGGAATGGGTGAGGGTTTTCTTTTTAAATAATATAATTAATTTTTTATTGATTTATAGTAATTATTTTTAATATTTATGATTTTATAATACCTATTTTATTAAATCGGGTATTTGCATGAATATTTTTACTTTTTGTACAAAATATAAGTTTTTTGTTAAAATTTTACGAATTTTTTTAGTATGGATTAATTATGAACATTTGAGCATTTTTATAATGTCTATTAACTTATGTTCAAGTTTCTTTTCTTCTCATGATTAAACATAATTCATTCCTTTATCATTGTATTTAAATTATGAAAAAAAGTGAAATTAATAAAATAACGGGTTAAATGTGAAAGTTGAATGTATTTATATTTTTATTTATGCTATACAATGTTTTTCTTATAATTAATCATAATTTAATTTTTTTTCCTTGTACTTAAATTTTAAAAGCATTATGAAAAAACATTGGTGTGTTATTTATTTTTATTTAAGAATATATATACACTAATAAACTAATTATAAGTTTCATGTAAATTTATAACATTTGAACTCATACTTATGCATATACATTGCAAAGAAAACCTTCATATGAATTAAACATAACAAGGGCATAATTGTCCACTAAATAGTTACAGTAACCCCAAAGGTTAAATAGGAAGTTTAATAAGAATGGGCGATGATATTATCAACAATTAACGGAACCCTAACGGATGTAAGGTTTTCAAAACGTCGGGAAAGGTCCCTGTAATTATGATCGTCGGAGGAAATTGGACGATAATTACACCTAACCTTATGTGAGGTCCATGTAATTAGGCTAGCGATATTGCCAAAACATAAATTGTTGATACTAGAGCAATAATTTATTATTTCCTGAATTGCCTCTCTTTATTAAGAGCAATAAAATCCAAACTTGTCAATTTCCATAATACTTCACTTTAAATAATCGCAACTCTTAATTTTATAAAAATTCAAATCTTCTCTCTTAATTACATTTAAACAACTTTTTCTCTCTCTCTTTTATTAATCTTTAAACATGAAAGTAGATAAATTTGAGCTTTGAGTCATCCTCATTTTCAATGAATAAATCACAATACCACATTTGTTCTTAAGTTATATTTTGTAAATTTGGTTCAAGTAAGTATTGAAAAGTTTCGAAAACTAGGAATATTTTTTAAAAAATAATTTTGGAATTGCATGCACATTATTTTTGTTTACATAGAATTTAAACCATAAATTTTTCTATGTTTTAACGAAAACGATAATTTATTTGATACATGATTACAACGCCTTCTTTGACAAAAACAAAATCACTGATTGATATATTGAATATAATATGTTTATTTGAAATAGCATACCATACAATAAATCATTTCCCTCTAATGTTTGTTTTGATACCATAATATTAAGGGGGGGAAAATGATGTATCATTATGATATATTGAATATAATATGTTTATTTGAAATAGCATACCATACAATAAATCATTTCCCTCTAATGTTTGTTTTGATACCATAATATTAAGGGGGAAAAAATGATGTATCATTTTTACAAGATCCATTTAAAAATTAAGTAATCGATTTTATACGAAAACAATTTGCTGGTACGTTATTTACCAAAAAAAGATGGATATGCTTGAGTCTCACCAGCCTTTTTTCTTGATTTTTTAAAATTTATATTGTGGAAACTTTACAAATTATTAGTCTGCAGTATAAATTTTATGAGGTTGTTCTTTAAATTTTTTACTTTGGCCTACGAATTTGGATTTTTATTTTCTATAACATAGCGCAAAATGAAAAGTTGTTATTATAAATTAAGAAAAGACTTTCTTTTTATAATCTGAATCAGATTCAAATGCAATTAAAGACATAGACTGAGATTTAATGTTTTTGCTTGGTAAAAACATAAAGAAAATTGATATGCATTAAAGTGAGAGAAAATTAAGTTGATATAAATAATTAGTTGCCAGTTAAAGTTTTTGGAAATTGACAAACTCGGAATTTATTGCTCCTATTAAAAAGGCGCAATTCAGGAAATAAATATTACTCCTTCCGATTTATATTAATTGACACATTTGTCAAATTTTTATGTTTCATATTAATTGGCACATTTGGGTTTCCAATGCAATTTTATTCAATTTTGCCCTCTCTTACATCTAAGTTGGGAAGCTCAAGAGTCATTAGGAAGGGTATTTTTGATATTTTATCATGTAAAAGTGATTAATCATGATATTTCTTAATCTGTGTGAAAAATAACAATGTGCCAATTAATATGAACCGGAGGGAGTATTGCTTTGACTGCAACAATTTGTGCTCTGTCAATATCGCTGGCCATGTAATTATACTTTGTACTTTTAACTATTCATAATATTTTCAAAAATATTAATGTGGAGACATTACTTTACGTAGATAAATTTAATGAGTATAGGATAGGTGGCATTATTGTCAACTACTGCAATAAATTTAAAAGGGTAAATACCACTTTTGGTCCCTCTTATCATTAACTTTTTACAGAGTGGTCCCTCTTATGTTTTTTTTCCCGCTTTAGTCCCTACTATGAATTATTTATTTCACGTTAGTCCCTACTATGAATTATGTGTTTCACTTTAGTCCTTATCAGGTGGTTCCGATAACACGTGACATGTATATGAATATTTTTTAGGGCATTTTCGTCCGTTCACTATTGAGACTATTTGAGATATTGTTTAATTGGTGAGCAATTTTGGTGTTTGAAGAAGATTTTGGGAGAAAACTTTAGTTTGGAACGAAATGGACGATTAAGTTGGATTGGAATGAAAGCCTAGTTTGGAAGAGATTAAATATTTTTTTTAAATTAGAAAGACGAAAATATCCCTGTTAGTTTACTTGAAATGACGAAATCGCCCTCATGTGCATATCACATGTTACCGGAACTGCCTTGGATCACTTGAACGGGACTAAACTGAGACAAATAATTCATAGTAGGGACTAAAGTGGGAAAAAAAATATAAGAGGGACCACTCTGTAAAAAGTTAATGATAAGAGGGACCAAAAGTGGTGTTTACCCAATTTAAAACTAAAACTGTAGCTATTTACTGCACATGATTATACTGGCTTTCATTAACTTCTAAAGCCACTTGGCAATTGTGCTTTTTGGCAGCATTGATTGCCGAACTAATAATATGTCTGATACTTTCGTAATCACTTTGCTTTGTTTTCGGCCAATCAAGAAATTATGTTGCGGTGTAGATATAAAATTATACTATTATACTCATAATTTTATCATCAATGATTCACACCAAATATTTATGGGGTTGTTTGTTTGGTGTTGGTTGAATTTTTCGTGGCTACGCTCTTTAAGTAGCCACCATTCGCCATGTTAAAGTGTCCCTAAAAGGGACTTAACATGACAGATGGTGGCTACCTAGAGGGTAGCCACGAACCTCCCGGGTTGGAAAAGTAGTTTAGGAGAGTAGTGAAGATTTGTGAAATAATTTCGATTTGCGTAATGTTGTTTGTTTGAATTTTGATATAGTGATTTGAGAAATAAAGTAGGTTGTAGGTGTAAAATATGTAAGACTTTTATGTCAAATCATGTTTGTTATGTGAGATAAATTATGCAAGAGATAGATTATTTTATTTCAAATCAGAGTAGAATTTGTATAAGTTTTTTTTAGAGATAAGAAAAATTATTGTTTGTTTGACTTTTGAGAGAATAGTTTGAGAAAATTGAGAGGTTTTATTTCAGAAAGTAAAATACATGTTTGTTTGACATTTCCCAAACACGAAATAATTTTGAGAAACGCCAAATAAACATGCCCATAGGCTTTAAAGATGATATGCATACAAAGATAATTAGTGAAGCTGTGTGATTGTTCTTAGCTCCAAAATAAAAATATATAGGAATTTTTTAGAGCTTAAGTATAAAGAGTAATTCTGAATTATTCAACTATATAACTTATCTAATTTCCTAAGTGAAGGGACATTTATAATTTAAGTTATAGATATGGGTAAAATGGTATTTTTTTCTCATTTTTTGAATATAAAGTTGCCCTTGTGTGCACAATTACGCGCATTGCTAACTAATTACTTTGTTAATTTGATTAGTGTCTACAATGAGCCGTCACTACTTTGATAATTTTGAAGGACGAAAGACCAAACTAACGACAATTTCCAATGGAAGAGAATCTTTGGCTATTATCTAGACAAGATTAAGATTTAAGATCTTGTTTACTTTGGATTCTTAAGAATTTCTAGAGTTTCCCCAAAGATAAGGGAAAAATGCAAGATACGCCCCTATATTATGCCAAACCTGCAAGAAACTACCATATGAAATTTTATTGCGCCAAACTTTCTTGTGCTTTCAAAAACCCTGCAAAAAAAACCCAATTTGTAAAAAAAGGTCGTTTTGGATCGATATATTTCAAGAAATAATTTAAAAAATATATCACATGATGTTGTAGGGACCAACTTGAAGTATTTTAAAAATGATTTCTTGAAATATGTCGATCCAAAACGACCTATTTTTTACAAATTGGGTGTTTTTTGCAGGGTTTTTGAATGCACAAGAAAATTTGGCACAATAAAAATTTCACAATGTAGTTTCTTGCGGGTTTAGCATAACACAGGGGAATATTTTATCCCCTAAAGATAAAACAAAAATATTCATCAGTTTTTTTTTTTTTTAAGAAGTATTTCTAAAAAACCACTATCATATCATATTTTCGCAATTACCATCTACTGATTTGATATATAATTAACAACTTTTAAATATCATTTTTACTAAAACACAAGCCAAAATAAATTTATTTTGTAAAATAAAAGCCAATATTCTATACAACATAGATCAAAAATTTGTTTCGAGTTTATATTTCGGTCAATTAAATATTAAAAAAAATTCGGAACTTTTCACTAGAAATAATTGTGAATATTTTTTTACTAAATTATGAAAAATGAGAGACAACAAGACAAATAAATAGTTTTGAAATTGCATCTTATTTTCGTTTCGTTTAATTGAAGAATAAATTTTTTTTATATTTCAAAAATCATGAAAATTTTGACCCTATGCAGTATTAGTCAATTGTTCCAAAAAACTAAGTTATATATTTCACGATCTTGTTAAATACTTTTGAAGATCTCATTTCTGAATATAGTGGCATAGAAACATATCAGGCCAACCCTACTCCAATTTTAATAGAGTACTAGGACCCAATTTTATTAATGAATCACATCAATTGTCCAAGACGAACACAAGCCCATTTCTAAATAATCAAAAGTCCAAAATATGTTTTACATGGTCCAGCAACATTAAATAATAAAACAAAAAAAGGTCAAGTGTGGAAAGCAAGAAATCTGACACCTTAAAATCTGGAGTAAATGCAAAAACACCTCTAAACTTTGACTAACTATCAAAAACAATTCCTATGTTATAATTTATTAGATAAAATCTCCATGTGTTCATTTTTTATTAACAAAATAATATCTTCCAAGCCGAAATGGCAATTATACCTCCATCAAGATGTAAAAATGGTTAAATTACAAATTTCGTCCCAAACTATATATGTTTTATATATATCGTCCCACCTTTTAAATGAGTAGCAATTTTAGTCCCATAATTTAAAAAAATTAGTGAATTTCGTCCCATCTTAAGATTTTGGATGGAAATCACCGCTTAGTTGCCAACTTGCAATTACGTGTCAAATAACTTTCCACATAAACTTATGCGTGTCATGTTGGAAAATTAGGAAAAATGATATCATTACGGTATCAAAAATATATCTTTAATTTTTAATCTCATACTATAACACATCAAGAAATTTAATCTTGAGATTTCTCTTATCCTATTTTCTCGTATTTTCTTAGACTTTTGAGAAACTTGGAAAAAAAATACATTAACTTCTCTTATTCCAGGGGTAAATGTAAAATACTCCCCTGTATTATGTTAAATCTGCAAGAAACTATCCTGTGAAATTTTTATTGCGCCAAACTTCCTTGTATTTTCAAAAATCCTGCAAAAAACACCCAATTTGTAAAAAAAGGTCGTTTTGGATCGACATATTTCAAGAAATTATTTTTAAAATACTTCAAGTTGGTCCCTACAACTTCACGTGATATATTTTAAAAATGATTTCTTGAAATATGTCGATCCAAAACGACCTATTTTTTACAAATTGGGTGTTTTTTGCAGGGTTTTTGAAAACACAAGGAAGTTTGACGCAATAAAAATTTCTTAGGGTAGTTTCTTGCAGGTTTATCATAACACAGGGGAGGATCTTGCATTTTCCCCCAAATTCCACAATTTTGAGAAACTTTACATTTTGTTTGTTGTATCCATTAATTAATAAATAAATAATGTTTCATTCTTCTATAAGCAAAGTTTTATCTCTACACAAAAAGATTTGAATTAATAACCAAAGATTTTCAAATATATCTTTTATCGTGAAGTAAAAACTCATAAAGATGTTTAAAGTCATACTTTTTTTTTATGATAATATTGTTTATTTTCAGTTGGAGAAATTTAGGAGCGAAACACTTGCATAACTTTTACGATGAATTTTATTTGTAATAACCATTATAGATGTAAATTTATATCTCTGCACAAACACACCTTGATCAATAACCAAAGATTTAAAATAATTTTTTTAAAGTGAAGTTAAACTCATAAATAAGTTCAAAGTGAGAACTATTTTTTGCAATGAATATGTTTATTCTATTGGGTAGGAGTTTAGGAGAAAAAGGCTTGTATATTTCAAAAAAAAAAAAGGGTGAGATGTAAGGTGAGGTGGCAAGTGTTATATACAGTGTTATTTTTTTTTAAAAAAAAATTATGATAGGACGGACTAAAATTGTGGAAAAATATTTTATTATTGCTTATTATCAAAAAATAAATGACGTATTTTGCTTGATGGATTATTGAGTGTACTATAATTGCTTATTGTCAAAAGATAAATGATATATTTTGTTTGGCAAAGTGTAAAATCCCAAAATTATGGATTAATAAAAGTTGATAGATGTATTTTGCTCGTTAGAGTATAAAGTGTTCCGAAATTGCAGACATGTGAAAGTTAAGCAATATTCTTTACAAATTATAAAATATCCCAAAATCACGGATATGTAAAGAGTTAAGAAACATTTTTTACAATTTTGCCGGAAAACACGTGTTTAAAAAATGTACAAAACTGAAATTCAGACCCGAATAGTAATATTTATTTAGATTAACGACTCATAATCCTTCTTCTAATAATTTAAGTGATATATTTATCAAAAGAATTATTTAAATGAAATGCGGGTTGCATTTTATACGGGAAAGAGGAAAACCGAAAATAAATAAATATATAAATGAATAAATAAAATTATCCATCGAAAGAAAATGGATAGCAGAAACTGGAGAAAGGATAGTGTTAAATTAGTAGGAAGATAATGATGTTGATGAAGCAAGGGCTTCTTCTTACATGGAGCCCTCCTTGTCATCCTCCCTCACTCTCTTCTCAATCATCTCTTCTCAACACACACAAAATTCTTAAACCCAATTCTTCTTTAATCACAATCCCTAGTTCTAGTAGTGTCAAAGACACTAAAGATGGAGTCTTTCAGAAAAAATCGCTCACCATCTTTGATTTCCAGGTACTTTTAGTTAAAGAAAAAAAGACCCATTTCGATATCTGCTTCAGAATTGATTTTTGCTGAATGGTGGTAGTTTATATATACTATTCTTGAAATGGTTGTTAATAGTTGTTCTGATAGGTTGCAAAATCGAATTATGGATGAGTTCTTGAATTGGAGTATGGTACAATGCCTAAAAAGTTTGATTAATGTGTGTTTGAACCTTTTCTAAACTATTATGCAGAAGTAGGATTAGTTTGACATTATCAGGCATATTTTGTTTGAATGGAATGGGTGCATAAAAATACTTGAGAAAGGTTAGATAGATGAAATAAGGCTACTTCACAAACTGGTTTAATCATTTTTTGCTCATAGTTTAGGCTGCAAAATATGCTGTCAAGAATTGGATGGTTTGACTTCATTGTTGCATTTGGGGGAAAAGTTTCGACTACTCTATAGGTCCAAAAGTTTTCTTAGGCTATGTTTGGTTTATGGATTTCAGTGAGTGAAATGATAAGTAAAATGAAATGAACAAGAAATGAAGCTCATTGTGGCATATTTTGATGCAAGAAAAAATCATTTTCCTTAGCGTCTTACTCACTGAAATCCAAGAACCAAACATAGCATTAGTATCTTTTTTATGGAATCGGAGATTAGAATAGGAAATGTGAAATGTGAAATGTGAAATGTGAAATGTGAAATGCGAAATGCGAAAGTTAGTTACTTCTCTTGGAGATGATACTTGGTTGTTTATTTGTATAATTACTTCTCTTTATTATTTGCACCTATAATGCGTTTCATTATATTCCCCTCAATTCTCTGGAGCTTTTTACTTTTCCCATTAAGCTAAGACTCTGTGCATAATGTCCGTATTTAATTTCATCAGTCTCTACCTGGCAGGAAAGATTTAACTCGAGACTCCCAGCTACAACGGTCGTAGTCTCCAATGCATTATTAATGTTTGCTAAACCTCTTGAAGCACTTGCAGAAACATGTGAAGCTGATAATTCTGTTTTCAATATGAATATGCCGTTATTGCTTTTTGTTGCCCTTATAGGAGCCACTGTTGGAGGTAAGTTAAGTTAGACAATTGGATGTGAACTTAATAAAATTGAGAATAAATAATCGAGAGAATCATATTTTATTTGATTTGTTAAATTTTTCATAATGCAGGACTATTGGCAAGACAGAGGAAAGGAGAACTGCAGCGATTAAATGAACAGTTGCGTCAGATAAACGCAGCTTTAAGAAGGCAAGCTAAAATTGAATCTTACGCACCCAACTTGAGTTACGCTCCTATTAATGGTAGGATAGCAGAGAATGAAGTAATTGTTGATCCAAGGAAGCATGAATTAATTTCTCATTTGAAAAACGGAAAGAACTTCCTTAGAAATCAAGAACCAGATAAGGCATTTTCCGAGTTCAAGACTGCACTTGAGCTTGCCCAGAATCTTGACGATAAAACCGAGGAAAAGAAGGCTGCTAGAGGCTTAGGTATTATTCTATTTAGAGTGAAATGCAAAAGTAACCCATATGCCTGGCCTAATTATCAAAAACCGCCTTGTGTTATTTTTGTTACCAAAAATCCCCCTTGTGCTATCTTTTATTAGCCAAAACAACCTCTTCCAAGATGGAGTACATATTTTGCAGGAAAAATGAAAATTACTCCCCCACCAAAAACACAAAAACACCCCTATTCACCTATAAAATTGACAATAATCCCCCTGTTAACTTTGAAAATTGGAAATAACTCCCATGATCACTTAAAAAATTGGCAATAACCCCCCTATTGATTTGAATTTCAAATGGGTTTTTTTTGCTAATAAAAGAACACAGTGGGTTTTTGCTAATAAAAATAACACAAGGGTGATTTTTCCAGTTAGGCAAAGCACAAGGGGTATTTTTGCATTTAGCTATTTTTATAAGTTTCTGTCCTTAAATGTTGGTTGGTTTTGAGAAAATAATTTTCAATTTTTAGGGGCATCGTTACAAAGGCAGGGAAAATATCGGGATGCGATCAAGTACCACTCGATGGTTCTTGAAATATCGGAGAAGGAAGGAGAGGAATCTGGAAATGCAGAAGCTTATGGGGCAATAGCTGATTGTTATACTGAACTTGGAGATTTGGAACCAGCTGCGAAATACTATGACCAGTATATTGGGAGGTTACAATCGGACTAACTGATGTTTTAAATTTCTTGAAACTCTATTTTGTTGTAGGTAAATACTTGGTAATTTTTTTTCTTCATGTTACATGCGGATAATCTTATTTTTGTAGATCTAATATGTTGCAAGCATATCACCTTCTTGGGAGTAAATTCAGATTCTTCGTTTTGTAAATTTTCAATAGGTAGTTAGCCATTTTATTTAGAATTGTTCGGGAAAATGCACGATACTTTCATGTGTTATGGAAAACCTACACAAAACTCCTATTTAAAATTTTATTTCATCAAATCTCCTTGTACTTTTTTATACTCTTTACACTCTTCCCTTTCTCCGTTATTTGGCTACCGCCGTTAATCTTTTGTTGATATACATATACTACCCGTAGATACAAGGGAATTATGTGTTAAGTTTAAAAAGTACAAGGGGATAATGGACTAAGTGTAAAAGTACAAGAGAATTTTGTACTAACTTTAAAAGTTACAAGGAGATTCCGTGCTAAGTTTAAAAAGTACGAGGAGATTTCGTGCCAAGTTAAATTAATAAGGGTGAGTAAAGAATAAGGTTATTAATAGGGGTGAGCAAACGGTCTGAACCGAACCTAAGTTCGGTCGGTATGAAACCGAACGGTTCGGTCCAAAAAAACTGTTTTTTTTTTTGTTAATAAAAACCAAAAAATCAATTTAACACAAAATATATATATAAAAAAAAATCTTATAACATACATACAAAAAAACCCCTAACATTCAATTTATCATCAAAATTATCACCAAAAGTCTTAAATGAAAAAAAAAAAAAAAAAAAAAAAAAAAAAAACCAATTCGGTCCAATCGGTTCTGTAAACGGTCCGGACCGAACCGTCTCGCACCAGAGCCGCGTGCAACAAACACTTGTCATCAAAAAATATGACGGAAATGGATGAACCAGGGATTCTATGCAAAGAATATGAGAGTAAAACGAGATTTGGTACAATAAAAAATTCCAAAGAGAAATATTATGCAGTTTTTGCATAACGGGAGTACATGCATTTTTCCCAGAATTGCATTCAAAATTTGTCACATTTATTTACTCTAGTGCTAATAGGTAAGGTCTTTTCTTTTCTACAAACCTTCTGGAAAAAAAAAGGCAAAATGTACCTATGTATTTACCAGAGAATAAGATCTGCTTTAACACAAAAGCATTGCATTTGTAAAGTACATCTTTCCTTTCATGGCGAACCGAACCCTAATTTGAATGATGATTTTGTCATATATATGACTAACATTTCGTAGTATCTATTCATCTTTGCCAAGATCAAATTCATTGTTTTGTAAATGAAATAAAAAATTGTTCTGTTTTCTATGTTAAATTATAGACCTATACCAAGAGATTAATTAAAATTTATGTGTATAGGAATAAATATTTCATACAAAGAGTACATGATGTGTAGATAATGCAACAAGGCTACCTAAAATAACCATAATCCATATTCAAAATACTATCCGAATCCAATTGTGTCCAATGAAAATACTACTACATCATCATGCTCAGGGATCAAAGGGAGAGTTTTTCTACACCTTGAATTCCATGCATTGAAGCTTTCTTCATTTCTAAAGCTCGCTTGTACGGAGGTGCAATAGGAGGTTGTACAGGATCTAAGCTCCGGTACGTAGATCCATCTGCAGCTTTAGGGAGTGCATACGAGCGATCCGAGTCATAACCACTTAGGTCTCCGCATGCCAAAAATGGAATGTAAACCTTATTAGGCCCTTCTAACCACCCACTGCTGCAATCTGTACAAACAATAGGCGTCGATTAAGCAAGAATTCAACTAGAGAATAATGTTTATAACAAATTGGTGTTTCAATTGAGGGATAATCATATTTTTTTTGAAACATTAAGGGCATCGTTAAAATATTTACCTAGATCATCTGCACCAGACGGACTTCCTATTTTCTCCAGTAGGCGGTGTAGATCTTTTTCGTTAAACCCTTCAGGGGGTGAGTAATTCTCACAAACCACAAATGCCTCTGCATTGAAAACAACAACAGTTTTAAACATTTTTAGTTAAAAGTTCTCTCATCTCTTGTGTGTCGGAGAATTAAAACTCTAGATCAATACATAAACAGAAAATAAGTTTTTTATATCTTAAATCACTATTCTATTTGGAAAATTAGCATCTTCATCGACCAATTAATTTGAGAAATATAGTTTAATCGACTAATATAAGATCATTAGAAAAAACATGCTTCAAGAATAACAAGATGAATAATCTTTAAATGTAAACTGATTACTTCACCTAAGGTGATATTAGACGTGAGATTTCCCGCTATCATCAAGTCTAGCTTAGGTACTTTAACCATTAAATCCAAACGTGAAAATTTGTTCACGGTAACTGAGAACAATCTCTTATTCTCTAAAATTAATATTGAAGTTTAAGTATATTGGTAGCTATTATCACAACTGGATAAGCGAGAAGTTAATTGTTATCCATATTTTTTTACGAATTTAGCAGGTGGATTATCTTAAAATTACTACTTTGTTCCTCCAGAAACACGACCGCAAACTAAATCAACAAGCAACAATTGGTAAGGGTCTGGGAAAAACAAAAGAGATAAAAGGAATAACTTACAATAAATATAGAAAAATATGTGAAATACAGTGTGGTAATTACCTATGCTTGAATTGCGACTGCTTTTCGGTTTAGCAAATGTTACTTCCGTGAAAAATAATTTTAGCTGCAGCAGAGAATAAACATCAGTAATTCCATAATTCTCACAGCTGCCACATTTTAATTGCTGGAAGCATCAATCATAAGTTCTAAATCTATACACAATGCAAGAAAGAAGTCCTAAAGAAATACAAAATCTGCATCATTTTATAACCAAATCTAAGAGCCTTGCTTAGTGAAAAGTAAAAACACATCTTGCAGAAGAAACCTGTAATGCTGGCAAGGCAGCATAACTTAAGTAACTTAATATTGTAAAGAGTATGGAACAGCAATTTTAGTTTTACATACTCGATCAAGCATCCTTAAGTTGGTCTTTATTAGTTGAATAAAAATTCAAATTATTAACTAGAGAGGTAGTTTCAGAGACTCTGCTACTAGGAAGCAGCTAAATACCGTTGAACCAAAAGCACACCACTATTAAATGACTCACTTAACCATGTAGATGAAAGGCCAAACACAACTTCTCGAATTAAGTAAGGTGGAGATTTGAACTCCACAAATAAAATAAGATTTTGCAAGTACAACACACCTGACAGTAAAGGAGACTTGTATCTTTTCCACGAAATATCTTCGCAATAAATTTTCCACCTTCTTTAAGTATGTGTGTGACGATCGTTAAACCCTGCAAACATGTTTAGCAATGCTCTGGTATCAGTTTGAGATGTGACAAGAAATTTCTAAGAATCATTTAACTTTTCTTGAAAGAATATACTAAAAAACATATGTATGACAATGTTCATAAATAATAAATAGAGAAGATGGTATAGTGCATTTAAATAAAACAAATGAAAATGAACAAGGAATTGTGCAAGAGACATGAGAGATTATGGCATGGAATTTGTCCCAATCATATTAGCTGCCATCATAGTTCAGTAGATTTTCTTACCAAACTATGTCAGGGTCATAGCATATTTAGCAATAACACCGCAGAATGTAGGAACTAAAGTTTTGTCCTAGAAAAGTAGGCATGGCAAAGAACATAGTATACATTGAGTAATGCTATCATAAGAATTAACAATGTAGCAAATGAGAATGTAAATACTAACCGCCAATATAAGTTGGGATTGAACAAATTCATCCATGTCATGTAGGCCAGTTACTGAAACATGCAGAGAAACCAGACTATACATAGATCATATACAGCTATATAGAGAATAGAGAAGGTTATGTAATATAGCATGGTCACTTCACAAACCATCGGGTGCACCATCACATACAACAAGATCAGCTTTGCCTCCATCAAAATGTCGAATGACCTAAGAAGAAAGAATTAGGTAGTAGTCCAGTGGACACACACTTCATAGAAAAAGGATTACAAATTGGTAAGCAAAGTTCACTATAACAGTCTATAAGACTTGATCAGAATCTTTCTTGAATTAAATATTCACATACAGACTTGATGGAAAGGCATGTGCAGAACTTCAATATGCAAATATACTATTTCATGGTATGTTACAGATTCAGGTCACATATATAGGAATCATTTGACTTTGATAATACCACATTCCTACTCTTAGAGCAAGTTAGCTGCCCATTTTTCAGGACAAGCAAGAATCATAATATCTCTAGAAGTTGAAGGGAGGGAAAACGGAAAGGCAATTATACCGATGATTACAATACTTACAGAAACATGTGAACCTAAAAGCACGCACACAGACAGGTGCATATATATGTGTGTGTGTGTGTGTGGATAGAGAGATACATGGACCATGAAAAGTTCATACATACCACTTCTGCAGTTCGAGCATTTGTTATATCCCCTTGAACTTGAATAACGCCTTCTATAGGAGCCATGGGCTGCAAATCAATAGCCACAATAAGTGGTAGATCACTATCCCTGTAAATATGTAATGAAGACACGCATGGCTTAGACAGATAAAGTCGTAAATATAATAGAACAAGATCACATAATTCGATAACAAACGAAAAAGGTTTCTGAGAAACCAATGATGAAATCATATTTATATGAGCAAGTCTTACTAAGACTGACATGAAAAAGAATTAAGTCATCAGAGAAACAAATTGAAAGAAAAAAAGTATAAAACATACTTGGAATCAGGCGCCAGCTTTGCTGGGAGATAAAGGTTTCGACTCAAAACCTACATAAAGACATGATATCGATGTATAACACTCTGGAAATGCTAATAACACCAATAAACAGTTTCACTCAATAATGTTTTTTTAGAATCATACAACAACAATGACAAAAACATCTGATTGGCATATATCACAGTCTTTTCTCCTACGGCCATGAGTATCGAGTAAAACTCATTTGTTATCCTTTATCATACAAAATTTAGAAAATTGCAGATTTATAAATAAATACCTGACTCCAGCTACCTGGGGCGGCACATAAATCCACTGCCCGTTTTACACCTATAATAAGTTAATAGCATAACATTATCGAGTATGAACTAGATGTAAACAACATTTTATGAACCAACAAAACAATAGAGATACAGAAACAACCAGGTGTTTACTGATAACTGAAATACCAACAGGAAAAATATACATAAGAAATAAAAAAGAATATTAACAACCAATACAAACAAAAAACTTAATTGGACCTTCAAATATATTGAATTCCTCATCAATTTGAAGCAATTTGAAGGCACTTCGAGCCCTCCATCCTTCCTCTTTTGCTTTCCTGTAGTATATATCCTGCAACAAATTATCATCCAAACCAATCACACAAACGACAGCTCAAAGAGAATACATATATGAAAGAGAAGAACAAGTTTTAGCAAAGAAGGGATTACCCTCTTATCTCTCGACGCTTTTCCCATTTAGAACTACCGCGGAAGAAAAGGAAAAGGGAATTTAAAACCCTCGGTTCTGTATGAACAACAGGGTCGAGTTTAATTTTTTGGTAATACACTTTGCCCCCCTCACACGATGAACTATTTCGCACTTAACCCATCAATCTCTTTAAATTCCCCCTGGGCCCTGGACTAACAAATTGATGGCATCAGACGCGGGTTTGAGAAACCGAACCCAACCCAACCTATGGGTTTAAGATACATAATAAACTCATGTGTTGATTTTCATTAAAAAAAAAAAAAAAAAAAAAAAAAAATTAAAACTCATGCGATGACATTTTTTTTCTTATGCATTTTACCCTCAAGTTCATTAATTTAAATCTTCATTCCTATAGTGTTCGTAAATTAATGTTTCTCATGAACTTTACGTTTATATAAGCTTTAAGTTCTTTAACTTATGTTCGATATAATTTTGTGTTGAATTATAGGATTAGAAATATACTATAATTACAAAAAAAAATTATAGAATATAGCTTTATATTACATATATTAGTGACATATTCGATTTTTTGCCTAAGACTTTTGTTTGGCTTTATGTTCAACGGGATTGGATTTTAAACTTTCATACTCTAAAAAGAATTTGCTAGTGGAGTATATTTTTTTTGGGATTATTGCATTTTTGGTGCCACAACTATAGCCCACTGGCATTTTTACTCCGTAACTTTTCGGGCTGGCACATTTGGTGCCACAACTACAACATCAGTGGCAATTTTGGTGCCAATTGAGGTCCAATTTTGAAATTGGCCCAAAATTCCCCCATGTACGGGCCATGTGACATGAAAATTGGGGATTTTGACCAATCAACACATTTTTCATGAAAAAAAATTTCACCCACCAAGAACTAGGCTACTTGGATGTTTTTATTTGGGGAAGAATAAGAAAGCGGGTAACAATTTAATTAAGGGAATATTTGGTGAATTTTATAGGAAAAGTTAGGATTTTAAATTTTGGTATTTTTTTTATTGAAAAAGACGTTGAATGGTCAATTTTGATATATTACTAAATCACATGGCCCGCATATGGGGGAATTCGGGCCAATTTTGAAATTGACCTCAATCGGCACCAAAATTGCCACTGATGTTGAAGTTGTGGCACCAAATGTGCCAGCCCGAAAAGTTACGGGGTAGAAACGCCAGTGAACTATATTTGTGGGACCAAAAAATGCATTAATCCCTATTTTTTTTAACCTATTATTGTAGGATAAAATCATCATATTTCTATATTGAGTTATTTGAAAAATATCAAATTCCCTTCCCCCCACCCACACACAGATTGTCTAGGTCAGCCCTCGGTCTTAGACTTGATTCAATCATATAACGTGGAAACTTCTTCCGGTGAAAATTCGAACATGAGTTCGCCACATTGTGAGAACTAGTCCTTTCTAAATGTATGATTTTCACTTTTCTACACTTTATAGAAAGAAAACAAAAATGATGCCTAATTATTTTTGTCAAATGAAAATTGATTGAAAATTCATGGGTTATAAAATTAAAGATCTGCCAATTAAGTTAGCTAATTAACATTAGATGTGTCTCACTTGGAATAACATAATTGAACAGGATAAACTGAACAATCTACCTTGTATATCCTCTCATTTCACCATCCAAAACTATCATAAGGACAAGACAGAAGCAAGGAAAATGAACTCAACAAATTTTCAAAAACATTCAATGAAGTCCAAACTAACAATATTTGCACAACACAAGAATATAGGCCAAAAACAAATCAATTCGAACCAACTCTAAAAACAAGAACAACAAGCTTGACCAATATCATTTGAAAGTCCACTAGTTTCTCTGTCCTCCTCTACCTCGTTTTGTGCATCGCGGTCCTTATATCTGTAACAAAAAGCCACCAAAATATACACAAGTAGATTAACAGAACTTAAACCTGCCAGCACCCAATAATACCTATCCAATCGACTCCGATTCAATGTAAACTGGAACCAATTTGGTCTCCCTCCCATTTCACTAATCTTACCCACAACATAAACCGAAAGCACACTACAAATAAATCCCAAACCAGTCACTGCTTTAGTGAAATACTCGAGGTAGTTTCTCATGGACTCTGGAGCCTGAACCTCGTAGAATTTAACAACACTCATCTTGAAGTACGAATCAAGGCCAGCAAGTAAGAAAAACTGAAAAAGCAGCCAATATATGCTCATAGGTATATCCTCGTCTGGCTTATCGAGTAAATCATGGCTTCTAATAACGTTCAGCCTTCTTGTCTCCATTTTTGCGGCAGTTATGCAACATAGTATTGAGAATACCATACCCATTGCAATGCCTGTAGGGGCTGCATGTTCATTTGGTGTTGATAGACACTTACTTGCGCAAAAGTCCAAAAATGATTTTGCCGACTTGAAAAATAACAAAAGTATAGGAAGAGGAACATTCCATATTCCGATTTTGCGGTTCATGTTATTTGCTTGTTCAAGAAAGTAAGTGTTTCCTATAGAAGATACAATTCCGCAAATTATAAAGGTCAACCACATTGGCACCATACGAACAGCAATCTTAGCCTCTTCCACTTCTGATACGGTGCAAAGTCTCCATCTACTTCTCTCTGGATTTTTTGGGTTCGTGACTATTGCAGTATTTCTCTCTGGATCTTCTGGGTTCGTGACTATTGCAGTATTTTTCTCTTCTGGGACGTTCGTGACTATTGCAGCCTTTTCCAGACACCTTATCAAAAAAACACAAGAAACATTGAATTCAAACACAAATGAAATGAAATGAAAATACATTCTTCTCAAAGTATTACAGAAAAATATTATAGGGCGCATACCCTAGCCTTATAGTGGGAAAATTCTTACCTAGACCTGGTCTAGGAAACACTTCTAGACCATGTGGCTAGAAATGATACCACATCATTCATTTAGTCCCACAATAAATGATGTGATGATGATATGGTATTATTCCTAACCACAAGGGTTAGGAGTTTTCCTAGACCAGGTCTAGGTAAGAATTTTCTATGATAGTGCATTCACACATACTAACATACACAAATGTCCACAACAATCGACTGTGATTTGACCCACCCCCGGCCTCTGCCAAGGGACAATTTCTGTCAAAATCCTGGTCAACAGATACTCCATACATACCTTAGAAAACGAGTACGTCTAAATGTTTGATTTTCGCCACCATCTCTCCTGTATAGATTAGCATTAAGTGGATATGGTTTGCATATGTTGAAAGCAAAGGCCACAAAAACTCTGCACACATTAGTTAAAGGACTCCCCTGCGGTGGTTCTTTTTCATATGGACACAAACACCAACCACTCAAAAAACAAAGTGTTGCCAAAGCCGTGCAAATTGCTGGAATTCCAAAACGGAGTGACCAAGGTTTTATGTATGGAAGTGCAATAGCTCCAACTAAAGCAACAAGAACCACGAAAATTAAACCCGGTAATTGCCTTATAGATGTTGGCCTCATGTTATAATTTTGTTCAGCGAGGAAAGGCTTCACGGAAATTGAGTTGCCAGACATTCCAACAGCTACCAATGCCATGCCAGTGTAGAAGAGCACTCTTTGTGTATGACCAATACAATTAGGCTCGTATTCTTTACACGTCCCCGTAAAATTTGCTAGGGCCGGAGGGGTTGACATAGCAATGAACGCAATTCCCTACAAAAGGTTTATAAACTAGCATAACATAACAAAGTCAACAAGGCATCATATCATTACAAATTAGGCTACATCATAATAGAAACAATTGAATCTATGAACTAATCAATGGTCTAAAATTGATATACTTGATTAACTCACCAAAGTGTAGGATATACTAGAAAGAACAAGCATCATAAAATTGCCCAAAAATGCATCAACGAAGAAGAGAAAGAAAAGTGGCAATATCATAGAGATTCCACCCCAAACATTCAAAATTCCGGCAGCATGAGTGAAGCTTAATTTCCATACATCAGATAAATAATTTTGCATTACGAATAAAGCAAAAGCCACCAATATGTCAGCCCATAGCAAAGCTGCAAAAATGGGTAGAGAAAAACAACAAAATATTAATAAACAAACAAAGGTTTGTAATTAATACAATAGCTATAAATAGAAGGTGAAATCTTTACATAAAATCCGGACAAAGCTTCCAGCCATTGCTGCTGCAGTAATAGATTAATCCCCTTAATCTGGAAAAGAAAAACTTGTAAGAAAAAATAAGTAAGCTAGCACTTTTTCTCCATGGCTAATCTTAGAATCAAGAAACAGGGGAAATGAAGAATATTTCTTTTATTTCACATATATATCACTGTGTATGTGTGTGAACAAAGAGAAGGGAATACATTACCTGTGAGAATGGGTGACAGCTCCATTTGTCTAAGTCAACTAATCTTCTTCTTCTTCTTCATCTTGGATTACAAAATATTTATATACTTTTCCCAATTTCTTGCTCTTCCCATTTCTTTTTCTATATTTTCTTTCATACTAGCTCGTATATCTTATAGAATAAACTAAACCCAGTTGACGTTGACTTTATATCGACCATTTTCTGTCCAGCTGATTTAACTATCTTGCCCTCGTACACATGCATAATTAGACATTATTGGTGATAGGGGAAAGAAGAATATTCAACTTCAAAGGGAAAACATAAAATACTCAACGGGTCTATTTATATGGGTTTTGGCTCGATTTCGTGGGTCACGATTTAAAAAAAATAGTTTGGGTGGTTTCGATGAAACCTTTGAGACCTCATTTGGATGAGTTTTGGTTGTTGGATTTTGTGGATTGAATAAGTTAAAACCCCATTTGGATTGGGATTGGGTTTGGATGTTGGGGTTTAGGGGAAAAAGTAAGTGGCAGGTGTCAAATCAATGTTTTTTTTTAGTGAGATTTAGGGGGAAAAATAGGTAGTAGGTATCAAATCAATGTTTTATAGGTTTTAAGAGTTTTAGTGTGAGTTTTTGAATAAGTTTTTTATGGTTTTATGAGTTTGACGAAACCTCACTTGAAAGGGTTTTGGCTCGGTCTCGTGAAACCCGCGAGACTGGGCCAAAACCCAACCAAATACACCCAACGTTCTTCTACAGATGTGGTCTACATTTTTTCTTTTTTTTTTTTCTTTCCTTTTTCTTCTTTTTTTGGTTCTTTTTCATTCTTTCTTTTTTCTTCCTTATAACTAATATTCTTTTACACAATTCAAACACATTTATATACTTTGTGTTGCAAACTTATAATATATTGTTCCTATCAAAATTTTATTGTACACTTAAGTTTTAGTAACAAAATATTAAATGACAGTGATAAAAATTTAAATATTATTACTCAAATGATGTACATAGACACATTAGTGACAAGAAATGTAAAAAGGTTGACGCTATTGACATTTAGTGACACCCCAAAAGTGACAACTAAAAAGTTGTCACTAAATTGTAGTGACAATATTTATTGTCACTAGATTGTCTCTAAAATATTGTCACTAATTGTCAATAACTTAAGTCTTATACACTTGTCACTAATAGCCATTAGTGACAATTTAAAAATATATTTTTTCACTATTGCACTAAAAATCTAAATATATTTTGTCACAATTGCACTTGTCACTAAATATATGAAAAAATGACAATTTCAACAATGTCATTTAATATTTTGTTAATAAATTTCTTTGTCTTGTAGTGGTGGTTTTTTATGTATTATGTATTTTTCGTAATCGTTCAGTGTTGTTGTGGTTATAAGTTTATTTATTTTTGAAGATATGAATTCGCAAATTCATTGTGTCATTTTGTACTATAATTTATTAAATAATTAAGATAAATTTTTTTTTATAGAATTAATTTAAACATTAAACATTTTTAAAGAAGAAATATTGCGTGAAAAATACAAATAATAATTTTGATAGAAACAAACATCATATTGTAAATTTACAACACAAAATATGTCAATGCTTTTTTAATTGAATAAGAGAATTTGAGTTATTAATGAAGAAAAGGAAAAAGAAAAGAAGAAGAGAAAAGAAAAAATAAAATAAAGAGAAAAAACCTGGACCACATGGTCCAGGAGAACCGGGTCCAGGGAAGAATGTCCCATTTAGGTGTATAACAATTTTATAAGTACATGTGCAAGTGTCAAGTCAAAGAAATTAAATATATATGTAATATATATTAAATATATAATATCCACTTGTCTTCTAGTCAAACATTAGGTAGACAAATATTAATAAAGTGTTCAAAGCTTTTTTAGTTTTCCATGTGGGACAAATTCTTACAACCCACTTTATTAGAAAACAACTCCAATAATCCCCCACTATTTTCAAAATCTCCAAGTTTTGATAATTCTCTGGAATATATGCATAAATGAATGTATCGGTTCGATTTGAACATTCACTTAGTGAAATGTATTGATGACAATCATAAATGTATGGTAGACTAGCTTTGAACCAACTATTCATTTTTGACTGGTTAGGTACATATCACACATAAATTCCAAGTTTCAATGTATATAGCCTTTTAGTCGACATGTATATAGCCTTGTGTTAGTATCATTTCATAAGTGTTGTTAGAGTCAAGCCTTTTAACTCCTAGAAGCGGCTACACTTATCACTTATTATAGGTAGACCTTTAATTAGTACTCCCGTATTTGATAATTACAAATGTTATAGAGTAAGTCTCTTAACCATTTCGCTTCTTTACTTGTTGAAGCTAATGCAATCAATTCAGCAGTCATAGTAAAATCTGTTATACATGTTTGTTTCTAGGAACCCCAAGAAATAACACCACCACCGAGCATAAAGATTCATCCACTTGTATGCATGATCTACTCTATCTATAATCCATCTTGGATCAGAATATCCTTCCAAAACTGAAGGGTAACCTAAATAATAAATACCAAAGTTCATTATTTTCTTTGTGTATTTTAACACTATAGATTGAATGTTGTATATGTCAACTTGTCAAGTCAAAGATATTAAATATATACATAATATATATTGAATATCTAATATTCACTTTGCATAGTATCCATGTGTCTTCTAGTCAACCCTTTAGGTAAACAAACATTAATAAAGTTTTCAAAACTTCTTTGTTTTTCAATGTGGGATAAATTCCCACAATCCACTTTATTTTGAAAATAACTCCAACAATCAATGCAATCACTGGATGATTGATCTTGATTCACTCTTCCTGCTAATGGGTAGAATATGGTTAAAATATTGGATAAAGATTGTTTAACATTTGGGGAGGAAAAAAAAAAGCAAAATGTACCTATGTATTTACCTGAGAATAAGATTTGTTTTAACATTTTTACACATAAAAGCATTGTATTTGTAAAAAAGTACATCTTTCCTTTTATGCCAAACCGAACCCTAATTTGTATGATGCCTTTGTCATATAAGATATAATATGACTAACTTTCCTTAGTATCTATTCATCTTTGCCAAGATCAAATTCATTGATTTGTAAATGAAATAGAAAATTGTTCTGTTTTCTATGTCAAATTATATACGTATACCAAGAGATTAATCAAAATTTGTGTGTATGCGAATAAATAATTCATACAAAGAGTACATGATGTGTAGATAATGCAACAAGCCTAGCCTACCTAAAGTAACCATAATCCATATTCAAATAAACTATCCGAATCCAAATTGTGTCCAATGAAAATACTACTTCATCACCATGCTCAGGAAACAAGGGAGAGTTTTTCTACACCTTGAATTCCATGAATTGAAGCTTTCTTCATTTCGTAAAGCTCGCTCGCTTGTACAGAGGTGCAATAGGTGAATTCCATCTGCAGCTCTGCTGTGCGGAGGTGCATTGAAGTTTTTCTACACCTTGATACGAGCGATCTGAGTCATAACCACTAAGGTCTCCGCATGCCAAAAATGGAATGTAAACCTTATTAGGTCCTTCTAACCACCCACTGCTGCAATCTGTGTGACAATAAACCAGAATTAACAAGAAATCAGAGAAAATTTTCACTTTATGATTGAGAGACAAAATTCATATGTTTTGCAACATTTTTTTAAGTATTAAAGGTTTCGTCAAAGTTACTCTCTGCATTAAAAATAATAGTTTTAAACATTTGGAACTAAAAATATATCGTGTGTCTGAAAAATATAGACTTTGATGAAAAGAAAGGAGATACAGAGTTATTGAGAAAGAATCTAAAAATTCTAGTAATTACCTATGCTTTAACTACGACTGCTTTTCGGTTTGGCGAATGTCACCTCTGTGAAAATTATTTTAGCTGCAACACAGAGGCAAAACATCAGTTATTCCATAAGTTCCATGTGGTTGATGTTGTAAAAGCATGATAAAACTATAACACATGACAATAGAAATCCTGAAGAAATACCACATTCACATCAATCTAAACCAAAATCACATAGCCCTGCTTTTAAGACGAAACAAGTTTCAGTACCAATCTGTAGAAAGGCAGCATTAATTCAATTAACTTAACACAGCATAAACAAGAATTTTTCTGGAATTAAATATCAGCATTGGTAAAAAGTTCTGCCTCCTTAAGACTTGATGGAAAGGCATGTGCAGAACTTCAATATGCAAATATACTATTTCATCGTATGTTACAGATTCAGGTCAAATATATAGGAATCATTTGACTTTGATAATACCACATTCCTACTCTTAGAGCAAATTAGCTGCCCATTTTCAGGACAAGAAAGAATCATAATCCCTCTAGAAGTTGAAGGGAGGTAAAAAGGAAAGGCGATTATACCGATGTTTACATACTTACAGAAACATGGGAACCTAAAAGCACACATACAGACAGGTGCAATATATATATATATATATATATATATATATGTGTGTGTGTGTGGATAGAGAGATACATGAACCCAAAAAAAAAAAACCCATACAAACCACTTCTGCTGTTCGAGCATTTGTTATATCTCCTTGAACTTGAATAACGCCTTCTATAGGAGCCATGGGCTGCAAGTCAATAGCCACAATAAGTGGTAGATCACTATCCCTCAAAATTGTAGTGAAGACACACTTGGCTCAGACGGATAAAGTCGTAAAGAAGATAGACTATGATCACATGATTTGATAACAAACAATGGAGGTTTCTGAGATTTAACAATGAGAATGTATGAGCATGTCTTACTATCACAGTACAAGTCATCAGAGAAAGAAAATGAAACACAAAATAATGTAAAATCACCAAGTAAACTTACTTGGAATCAGGCGCCAGCTTTGCTGGGAGATAAATGTTTCGACTCAAAACCTACATGAAGAGATGAATTGTCAAAGATCGCTGAAAAGCAATACACAGGACTTCCATAGAATTTAAAGAAATGCAAGAAATTTAGAATCTATAGTTGATTTATATACTTAAGCTTGAGCTCTAGTTTTATAGCCTTGAAAAAAGGCGGGGAAGGAAGATAATTTCCACATTTTGAAATATTAAAAAAATTGATAAATGTAGCACCATTGCAGTTAAATGACATTCAAAAGTGCAACACTATCCAGATTGTATTGTGTCAACACAAAATTGGTAAGCGAATGCACATGTTGAACTAATCTGTCAAAAAATGAAGCAATTGGAAGTGAACTTGTGCATTTCACATTTTTACATATTATGAAAGTCCCACGCGACGTGATATCAATGTTAAATGCTCTGGAAGTGTTAAACAATTAAATTATCCAATAAATATTTTTACTCAGTATGATTGTTTTAGATTCATACAACAACAATTCCAAAATCGCAGATTTATAATTACCTGACTCCAGCTACCTGGAGCTGCACATAAATCAACTGCTCGCTTTACACCTATATATTAAAGCATCAACTATCTGTAAACAACATTTTATGAACCGACAGAATTGTAAAGGTCGCTGTAAACAATTGTATCTTCTAATGTATCTTCTATTTGGTCTCCACTTCTCTACACTTTATATAGAAATACAAATGAACTAATGTTTGGCAGCAAGAGATTCTACTTCAAACCTGGAACTACAATTTTGTCAAATGAATCTTGGATTAGCAGAACTGAACTTGATAAAATGGAAAAATCAACCTTGTACATCATTTCACCATCCAAAAACTATAATACAACATAAAATCAAATGAACCCAAAAAGCTCCAAAAAATCCAAACAATCAAATATTGCACAATAGAAGAATAGAGGGAAAAATAAATCAACTCTTAAAACAGGAACAACAAGCCTGAACAATATCATTTGTAAGCCCACTAGTTTCTCTGTCATCCTCGACCGCGTCCCTTGCTTCTCGCTTCTTGTATCTGTAAAAAGAGGCCACCAAAATATATACAACTAGATTCACAGAACTTAAACCTGCCAGCACCCAATAATACCTATCCAATCGACTCCGATTCAACGTAAACTGAAACCAGTTTGGTCTCCCTCCCCTTTCACTAATCTTACCCACAACATAAACTGAAAGCACACTACATATAAATCCCAGACCAGTCACTGCTTTAGTGAGATACTCGAGGTAGTTTTTCATAGACTCTGGAGATTGGACGTCATAAAATGCAACAACACTCTTTTCGAAGTACGAATCAAGGCCAGCAAGTAAAAAAAACTGAAAAAGCAGCCAATATATCCTCATGGGTATATCTTCATCTGGCTTATCGAGTAAATCATGGCTTCTAATAATGTTCAGTCTCCTTCTCTCCATTCTTGCAGCAGTTATGCAACATAGTATCGAGAATATCATAGCCATTGCAATGCCTTTAGGGGGTCTATATTCTTTTGATTTGGATATGAACTTAGTTGCGGTAGTGTTGAATAGAAATTTTGCCCACTTGAAAAACAACAAAAGTATAGGAAGAGGAACATTCCATTTCCCGATTTTGCGGTTCATGTGATTTGCTTGTTCGAGAAAGTAAGTGTTTCCTATAGAAGATACTATTCCGCAAATTATAAAGGTCATCCACATTGGCACCATACGAACAGCAATCTTAGCTTCTTCCACTTCTGCTACAGAGCAAAGTTTCCATTTATTTCTCTCTGGATCTTCTGGGTTCGTGACTATTGCAGCCTTCTCCAAGCACCTAATTGAAGAACACAAGAGAAAATTGGATTCATACACAAAATAAGTTCTTCACTAAGTATTACAGAAAGATACTATAGGACCAAATAAATTCTTCACTAAGTATTACAGAAAGATACTATAGGACCTCAGGCGCATACCCTAGCCTTATAGTGGGAAAATTCTTACCTAGATCTGGTCTAGGAAACACTCCTAGACCTTGTAGCTAGAAATGATACCACATCAGTCATTTAGTCCCACAATAAATGAAGTGATGATGATGTAGTATTATTCCTAGACACAAGGTGTATGAGTTTTTCCTAAACCAGGTCTAGGTAAGAATTTTCCCTCATAGTGCATTCACACATACACAAATGCCCACAACATTCAACTGTGACTTGACCCACCCTGGGCCGTTGCCACGAGACAATTGTTGTCAAAATCCTGGACAACAGATACTCCACACATACCTTAGAAAACGAGTACGTTTAAATGTCTGATCTTCGTCACCCTCTCTCCTATAAAGATGATTAGCATCAAGTGGATATGGTTTGCATATGTTGAAAGCAAAGGCGACAAAAACTCTGCACACATTACTTAATGGACTCCCCTTTGGTGGTTTTTTTTCATATACACACCAACCACTCAAAAAAAGAAGCATTGCAAAAGCCGTGCAAATTGCGGGAATTCCAAAACGGAGTGACCAGGGTTTTATGTATGGAAGTGCAATAGCTCCAACTATAGGAATAAGAACCACAAGAATAAAACCTGGTAATTGCCTTATAGATCTTAGTTTCATGTCATAGTTTTGTTCAACGAGGAAAGGCTTCACGGAGATTGAGTTGCCACACATTCCAACAGCTACCAATGCCATGCCAATGTAGAAGAGAACTCTTTGGGTATGACCAATACAATTAGGCTCGTATTCTTTACACGTCCCCGTAGAATTTGCTAGGGCCGGAGGTGTTGACATAGCTATGAACCCAATGCCCTACAAAAGGTTTATAAACTATCATAACATAACAAAGTCAACAAGGCGTTATATCATTACAAATTAGGCTACAAACAATTGAATCTATGAACTAATCAATGGTCTAAATTTGATATACTTGATTAACTCACCAAAGTGTAGGATATACTAGAGAGAACAAGCATCTTAAAATTGCCTAAAAATGCATCAACGAGGAAGAGAAAGAAAAGTGGCAATATCATAGAGATTCCACCCCAAACATTCAAAATTCCAGCAGCATGAGTAAAGCTTAATTTCCATACATCCGATAAATAATTTTGCATTACGAATAAAGCATAGGCCACCAATACGTCAGCCCATAGCAATGCTGCAAAAATGGGTAGACAAAAAATAAAATAAAAAATAAACCCACAAAAGTTTGTAATCTTTGACAATTACTCCATAGTAATAGTGTATATAATAGATATGCATAAAAAGGTGAAATCTTTACAAAAAATTCGGACAAAGCTTCCGGCCATTACTGCAGCACTAATAAATTAATTCCCTTAATCTGCAAAAGAAAAAGTCGTAAGAAAAAATAAGTAAGCTAGGACTTTTTCTCCATGGCTAATCTTAGAATCAAGAAACAGGGGAAATGAAGAGTATTTCTTTTGTTTCACATATATATATATCACTGTGTGTGTGTGTGTGAACAAAGAGAAGGGAATATATTACCTGTGAGAATAGGTGACAGCTCTATTTGTCTGAGTCAACAAATCTTCTCCTTCTTCTTCATCTTGGTTGTTACAGAATATTTATATACTTTTCCCAATATCGTGCTCTTCCTATTTCTTTTTTCTATCTTTTCTTTCACACTAGCATGTATTTCTATAAAATAAAATAAAACCCATTGACGTTGACTTGTATCTACCAGAGAAATATAAAGCCCGGATCCATTTTCTGTCCAGCTCAACCTCTGATTTCTCCATGCTGTTCTTGACTCGGTCTTTTCTAAATTATTTGCTTAGGGGTGAGCTAAAAGCGTGATTTGAAGGTGTTTTTAACTCCCAATTTAAAATTATTTTGGATCAATCATATTGGGTCTATTTTGATGGATTTTGGTTCAGTTTGGAAAATTCTTACATAGACCAGGTTTATGAGGCTAGTGGTAGACCTTGTGGTTGTAAATGCACCACATCATACATTTTGATGATGTCATGATCTCACAATGTATGATGTGGTGTATTTACAACCACAAGGTCTATGAAAAGCTCATAGACCAGGTCTATGTAAGAATTTTCCAGTTTCGTGGGTCTCGGTTTAAAAAAAATGGTTTGGGTGGTTTCGATGAAACATTTGAGATCTCATTTGGATAGATTTTAGATGTTAGGTTTTGTGGTTTGAATAAGTTGAACCCCACTTGAATTGAGTTTAGATGTTGGAGTTTAGGGAAAAAAGTAATTGGTAGGCGTCAAATCAATGTCTTTTTTAGTGAGATTTGGGGGGAAAAGTAAATTGTAGGTGTCAAATCAATGTTTTATGGGTTTGAAGAGTTTGAGTGTGAGTTTATGAATAGGTTTTTCATGGTTTTAAGGGTTTAGCGAAAACTCATTTAAAATGATTTTGACTCCGCGAGACGGATCAAAACTCATCCACATATACCCATATACCAATAATGTTTATTGAGTATGGTCCCGGGTGTCATCAACACTTTGCATATTTTCAAAAGCAAAAAATTACCTTATTATAGAACAACTAATATGTTGTTTACTTATAGAATCACTATTCTAGTCGCTACTCGTCCTTATACATGTCTCACTTCTTATCATAGTCTATAATAAATAAATAAATATATATATATATATATATTAATTATTTTAGATTTAGTAATTGGAATCACTATTGATAAAAGATTGTCAAGTTGGAAGATTGATTTATTCATAATGGACAAATTTAACTGATTTAACTATGTTGCCCTCGTACACATGCATTATTAGAAATTATTAGCACACTCGTCTTCATTCATTTGGTGATAGGCTAAGAAAGAAGAATATTCAACTGAAAAAGCGAAAACATAAAATACTCTACGAGTGGCGTACATTAATTCCTGGTCCACTACTTGATGTATGGGCTTTGATTGAAATAATTGGTTGGAGTTAATGCCAATTTAATCTCCGTAAAATTAATAAGGACATTTGGCACTTTGCATCCTGAAATTATAGGGTTTTGACACTTTGCACCCTAACTTAAAAGTTTTGGCACTTGCACCCTGGAAATACAATTTAATTGGCATTTTGCACCCTAGTGTGTGTTTTGAAGAAAAAAAATTATTAATTGAAGGGTATAATAGTAATTTTCGAATATTTTTGGCACTTTGCACCCTAAAAGTATATATTTGAACACTTTGCACTCTGAAATATAGAAAATTGGCACTTTGCACCAAAAAATATAATTTCATACTTAATATGATAATCTAAATAATGTAAATAACATGCAATATAATAATATGTTAGATATGTAAACGTGTATTTTAGATATAAAGTAAATAATCTAGAGGATACTTGAAAATAAAATGAAGACAATGTCTTTTTTTTAATCTAAATTTTACTGAGAAAAAATGTTAAAATAAGTTATTATAAAGTAAATAAATTTAAAATAACAAGTCTATGATTGTTGTGCATAGAATAGACCATTTTATCTTTACATCGCCGACATTCATGAGTTTTTTTTTTAAGAAAAAAACATTAGGGTGCAAAATGTCATATAAATTATATTTTTAGGGTGCAGAGTACAAAAAAAATTTAATCTAGGTGAAAAATGCTAATATTTTATAATTTTAGGAAGCAAAAATGCTAACATTCTATATTTTAAGGGTGCAAAATCTATATTGCAAGGGTGCAAAGTTAAAAAAAATTTGAAAATAACTATTCTACCCTCCTACCAATGAATTTTCTCACTAAAACATACACTAGGGTGCAAAGTGCCAAATAAATTATATTTCCAGGGTGCAAATTGCCAAAACATTTAAGTCAGGATGCAAGGTGTCAAAATTCTATAATTCCAGGGTGCAAAATGCCAAAAACCCAAATTAATAATGTTCAATTTATCGTCTTCTGATTTGAAACAAGAATATTTTACCTCTTGTGAAAATTTCAAAGAAGCAATTTATTCCCTTCAGTCGGACAGTATAACTCACTTACCGAAATTGAGAGTGGACACGAAAAGTGTTATGTAACATATGAGCTAAATTGTCACATTTATCATAACACAGGAGTAAACTGCTATATTATCATAATACAGGGGTTAAATTGCTCTTTTTCAAATTACAGGAAAGCAAACAAATTATTCCCAATTTAACACACTCTTTTGTGAATGAATATATTGTATTTCACCCCCACAATTCGGATATAAGAGTTTTTCATTTTTCTTATTCCATCATCCAGATTTGTATTTCACAAATGTATTTCTTCGTATTTCGCAAATACATTTATTGCCTCGTATTTATTATTCAATAAATGGCGCAATAAACATATATGTGATTAAATACATTTTAAACTCCACGAGTTAGTAATGATTCAAAAATCTCATAATTGTTTTAGATTAGTTCAAATGTTTTGAACCACTCCCTCTGTTTCAAAATATTTGTCTTTTCACATGTATGCACACAAATTAAGAAAATCATTGGATATAGCTGAATTCTAAGAGGAAAAAAATGAAAAAGACTAAGATATCCTTTTAATTAATTATCCTTCACTAATGTTTGAGAAATTTATGAGCATAAAGGGCAAAAATGGAAAAAAAGTAATTAATGCTTTATTGAAAATCTAAAGTGACAGATAATATGGAACAAGAATTTTTTTTCAAAGCGACAGATATTATGAAACGAAGGGAGTATTTTATATGTACGGGAATTAGTTTCGCAAACGAATAAGTTAAAATTATTTCACAAATAATTTACAATTATCAATATATTCTCAAATAATATATTGATATAAAAATAAATTATAATTGTTTCACAAACAAATTATAATTATTTTTCACAGTTAAATTATCAATATTTCCTCAAATAAATTGATTTGAAAATAAGTCATATTTATTTAGCAAATAAATTTAAATATTTTCACAAATAAATTATCAATTTTTTTTTCTCAAATAAAATATTGATTTGGTAGTAAATACTAATTAATATTTTATCTCCACATAAATGTTATTAGTATACGCTTCTAATATATCTCGCATATGTATAAGTCTCACTGATTAATCAAATGTACATGAGCTATGAATCACATACTCATATGAGGTCCACAATTTAATGCTCATGTCATTACATTTTATTCAAATTGTTATCTAAGTAATGACATATATCATTTACTTCCAAGGTTAAATAGGGACTCCTATTTATCCAATGATTCGCAGCCAATTTTAAAATTCATGTATTAAAATCACATTTCTACAATCATGTGAATAGGTACAACTCAATCCGTAAAGATGCAATGCTATAAATGCATCCATTTATAATTCTTTCGCAAAGAATTCCATTAACTTACTTCCGGTTATCCAAATCATTGAAATCAAATTTTGTAGTTAGACTTGGAATATTGATGACACAATATCTAACCAGAATGATTTTATATTAGCACTCATTCATGACATCTCCGTAGATGTACAATATCGGCATATCAATTGAATGGTTATGAACTTCCATTTAATTCAATTGATGATTTCTAATCTCGAGAATAAAAGATTATTCACTTCATTATAACCCAATTTCTTGATTTTTACACATGACCTCATAATGTTAACAATGAAAAATATTGGCCACTAATGAAAGTATTCCACAACTTCACATATATGCCAATTAATTAAAAGGTACTCATGAAAGCATTAGTATGTTTTTAATTACTTTTGAAAATAGAGTTTCCACTTATTGGACCTCCTTTTCGCAAGAGTTCGAAACCTTCGGCTTCAGTAACCCACTACTTCAAAATCAAAATTGTATTTTACTTATGCACTGATTCACATAATATTATTAGTTCAATTTTCCGAAAATAGATTTTTCAGAAATATTCGCTGACTTACTCATTTAATTAGTTGCATAAATATCAGATTGAACTCTAACAATTTGTTTGTTTCTATTAGCATCTCACGTAACAATTTAAACGCTTGTGCATAAATTAAAAGCATCCATTCATGAAGGATTGCACTTATTCATTAACACAGAGGAATCAGTTCTCTTTATTCTCTTCAGAGTGTTTAATGATTTTATAATGATCTAAATTCCACTAACATAACTTAATGGCATATAAATATAAGCCTACACAATCTGAATTAATTTTCAATGGTTACATTCTGTTTTCAAGTTTTATAATGTATGGTAAACAATATCCGCGCAGCATGTTATCTCAGTTCATATAAATATTTCATAAAAATATTTTTAAGTATAAACAAAATTGTTATTGTCTTAAGATTGTTGGTGTCTAACAATCTGTATACTTAAATATTTCATAAAAATATTTTTAACATAAATCTCAGCATAAAATAAATTTTGATGATCCAACATAAAAACTAGTAAGAAATACTTACTTGTATCGAAACCAAAGAACACTTCAATCAATACGTGAAAAACTAGGAAATTAGACTGAGGCTTGCCGAAACAAATTTCCTTAAGACAATATTTTTGGGGCTGCCACGATGCATACAGTTTGGTTCTCGGTAGTCTTCTAAGATATAACAATATGTTATTCATTATTTACACATATAATGAACCCACGGCAAACTTGAACAAACAAAAATTTCGAACTAAATTGTGATGAAAGTAAGAAAAAGAGAGAGTATTAATTTTCCTTTTTGGTTACTATTGATTGATTCAGAATTGACCAGATTTTGTTTCATATTTATAGACACAAAAGTGTCTCTTTGAGAAGGGACACAATGTTTCGGTCCAAAAGGTACGTCTTCGGACCGAATAGACAAATTTCTTACTCTTATTTATTTCATTCACACAAAAAAAACCCCAAAACCTATACATGATAACGGGAAGAAAAATTAGTACACAACTGGGGAAAGGTTATATTTAAATTGAGCCAGCTATTAGCATACTTCAAATCTATAATATAGATTCAAACAATGTAAACATCAACTGGTTTAGTTTATTCAATCAGTTAATAATTAACCACGTGATTACGAGAAGAGAGAGAAAATTAAATTAGTAAAAAACTGGGGAGAACCGGATAAGTTATATTTAAAGTCGGGATTATTGCATTTTTGATACCACAACTTATGTTCACTAATATTTCTACTTCATAACCTATATATCGAACAGACAATTTTGATAATATAGCTCCAATTTCACAGAAAATTCTGGTTCACATCGTAGGTAAATTTTAAAATTGACCTGAATTAACCCACATGACTTTTAATTTTAGTATTTTGACATAATTCAACAATTTTCTTTTTCTTTTTAAGAAAAAATAGTTTTTTGGTCATTTAAATTTCGTTTTCATTTTGGCTAAACCAAATATTAGAGTCATAAGATTATTGACTACAATTTAAATGGTGTCCACGTTTGAAGTAAATGTCAGCTGGTGTATTGGATGATATATAATAGTATAATAGTATTAGTGTATATTGCCATGAGCGAATGTAAATAGGGGCTATGTTAGTATAATTAAATTTTGGGTACATATGTTTAAACGTCCACATAAAAAAAAGTAGTATTTTCATGATGATATAGGAGAATAATTTTGACACATGAAAAATTAAAGTAGTGAATGTGAAATAAATTTTCATGAAATTATAAAATAAAATAAAAAAAATATTCATAGAAGTATAGTTCTCGTGATGCTAAAAAAATATGTCTTGACATATGAATAAAAGTTGTGTACATATATTTGAAATATTTATTATAAGAAAAGAATGTAGAATATTATTCATATTAAAGTATAGGAAACGAATGATGTAAATTATTTATTGATAAAAAATATGAAAATTTTATTTAAACAAAAGAGAAATAATTAATAATTTATCTCTCTTCACATATGTTTTGTTTAGCTATTTTAACTAGACTCAAAAGTAATCTCAAATATGAGACTAGAGTTGAGTCAACCTGAAATTTAGTCTCCAAAATGCATGCACTGGGAGGTTTTTTTTTTTTTTTTTAAAACAAAAGTTTTGGTCCTATTAAGTTTAGCCTCCACAATTGGAGATGATCTTAACCATCCCAAAACACTTACCCATCCCAATCCAAACTACAAGCCCAAAATCTAATTTTCATCATCTTCCAACTCCCAACTTCTAGCCCAAAAGCTAGTTGTCTTTATCGAGAGAGACATATATATTGTGGCATTCAAATGATGTTATCATGAACCGATTTCAGAAAATGAAAAATCATGGCAGTCAATTTAGTGAATGTTTTGGGGTCTTTTGGAGTCATAATGGGGTATCATATAAAATAACTTGTAGGATTATTTTTATCAAACTTTATCTTCTCATTTTTTTATCTCGTCATATATTTTCCCGCGAATGAAAGTAATTTTTAAGTTTAAATGTTTGATTGAAATCTTTTTATTTTATATTTACTTTAACCCTCTGCATAAAATTCCTAGATTCGCCCCTGCCCCGTGCTACGCAGACAATATATAATTAAATAAAATGAAATACAAATTTCTAAGGTTGTCAATGGGTCGGATCATGCTCTGATCAGGATCCATTTATGTCGAATCAAATTCATGTCGGATTTGGATCTCGCACCGATCTAGATTTCTCAAGTCCATCGGATCTTGGCCGAATTCGGTCGGATATCGAATCTTTTTCGAATATAATAAAATCTTCATTTTCAAAATTTACACCAGTATTTTTCCAGGGAAAAACACTTTTGGTCCCAAACTTTACCCCAGAAATTACATTTGGTACCATGCTTTGCAGAAAAACAGATTTCGTACCACAATTTACCACTACTAGAAAAACTGTTTTTAGCGACGAAATTTAGTAGAGGAAAGGAAAATAGCGACGGAAACAATATTCCATCGCTAAAATACTCCGTCGCTAAATCGGACCAAAACAGCGACGGGGCATTTATTCATCGCTAAATTCCATCGCTAAAACTTTCAGTCTCTAGATCCCTCGCTATTTCCGTCGCTATGGAACTGTCTAATTAAAAAATAAAAAATAAAAATATTAATTCAGCGACGGAATTATGTTTCCGTCGCTGAATTAATAATTTTAGAATTAACAATTTTAGCGACGGAAATAAAGTTCAGTCGCTGAATTGATATAAATATAGCGACGGAAACTTATTTGCCGTCGCTGACTTAAAAATATTAGCGACGGAAATAAAGTTCCGTCGCTGAATTGATACAAGTGCAAGTCAAAGTGCACCAAGTCAGGTATCCAAGGTACTTTTGTTAAGAATATTTTCAATGATTTAAGTATATTTTGTGATTTTTATCAAATCTTTTAGAGAAACTGTTGTCTGTTCATTATATGTGATTTTTATCAATTTAACGAAGACACTAAATGTGTCAAGAGTATGTAAATTGTGGTACGAAATTTGTTTTTCTGCAAAGCATGGTACCAAATGTGTTTTCTAGGGTGAAGTTTGGGACCAAAAGTGTTTTTCCCTCTTGCCCAAATTGCATTTCACCCCCTGACCGATTTATCACGTGCAAAACTCGTGACCATTTTGAACTTAACGCGCGCGTGACAGTCACGCGCGAAAATTCCATCCAAAATTTAACGGAATGACTAAATGTGTCAAGAGTATGTAAATTGTGGTACGAAATCTGTTTTTCTGCAAAGCATGGTACCAAATGTGTTTTCTGGGGTAAAGTTTGGGACCAAAAGTGTTTTTCCCTCGTATTTTTTCATACAGTTTTATTTAATTTATCTCATATGTTCAAACTTTATTAGCTATTATTTATATTTTTGGATGAAGATATGCATAAAAATGTAATTATGAATAAATTATTAACTTTTATCATCTCTTAACCTAATTGTAAGTTATTATTTAATGTTACTTATTTTAATAAAACATTATATATATATAAATATATCGAATCTCTAATCGGATTAAAATTCTAGTAAATCGGGTCAGACTCGAATCAAATTCGGATTGAAATCCGCCCCATTGATATCCCTACAGATTACTTTAATGTTCGATTACTACCATTTACATGTTTGTATAGAATTTCAACTTAAATAGTACTCTTTTGGGTAACCATTAGGCGGCGGTGGTGGTGGTGGTGACGATGGTGTCAAACAACTTCATGTCTTCTTCAACCAAGTTAACCCATGCTTCGATGCCTTCCCCACAAGGAGTACTAATCAAAATCACCAAATTCTTAAAGGGCAAGGTCGTGGGACAAACCCAAACAGGTTTACCCCAACCAAAATCCACATCGTACACAGGAAACCTGCACCAACTGCTAAAATTAAAGAACTCAATTTTCTCAGATGAATAAAGATCAGCTGATTTAGTGTGACGATTTAAATACTCCCCATTTTGCACTTGCTTGATCAAATGGTTGTCGATTTTTCTTATAGCGGCCCTCAACTTCTTTGCACATCCCGATATGCTCGTATCCTCTTGTTCAGAGAGTAATGCAAGTGCATGACTCCAAGAATTTCCAAAAGCGTGTTCTGATAATGGCGGGATCGATCTTTGCCTCAAGTTCACTGCATGAACTGCAGCGAACACTGTCTTAATTGTCGCGTCCTTTGATTTCATGACATTGTGCAAAATGAAAGCTGAAACAGTTTCCACTCTTGTGGGACTCTTCAATTCCTCAGAAGAAGCAAATTGTTTAATGTTGTCCAGCTTTTCCTTGTCGAATACAAATCTTTTGGTGGTGATTTTTTCTCGTCTGATTCCTATGTTTGAGATAACATGACTAGAGCCACAAGAGAAGTCTCTTGCTGGATAATGGAATGCGAAATCGAAACTAGGCTGGAAGACATTCACTATAAGAAAAATGAATTTTAGTGATAAAATATGAAAGTAACATTTGTTAAAATTGTGACTTTTTAAATTTACTAGAAAAGTATACCTGCGTTGCATGTGATTAAATAATTTCCTAAGTTAGTTGAATTATATAATATTTTTTTTGTATCATATTATAGTCTTAATGACACACCACATAATTTTTTTGACTAAATCACTTTAATTATTACTCTAATGTTACCAAGAACTTAAAGTTGTTATCATGAATACATAAAATCAAAACTTCAAAATAAAAAATGAACTATAATTACTAAATATTTCTAACCTAAAACCACATGTCTACATAACTATAATTCTAACTACCATTTGTACGAATGGACAACACCATTTTTTTCTTCCTTGACTTTGATATTCCATCTAAACCAATTTTCACATATTTAACCCATTTTTCTTAATCAATTCCACCAGCTTGGTCAGATATACCTGTTTTTTACTAAGTTCATCCATTTTCAATTACATGTCTAACCCAGTTTTTTACCAATTTAACTCGTTTTTACTAATTTTCCTTAATTTTATCGTGTAAACATATTTTATCGATTTAACCCGCTTCTACACTAAGTTTACCATTATTATTTTCTTATTTTAACATGTTCTTTCATCGATTTCATCCGCTTTTACATTGAGTTTACCAATTTTTTATGTTTTAACCGTTCTTTCATTGATTTCACCCAATTTTTGTGGTTTATCCCATTTGTTAATCAATACACTCATTCTCTTCGGTTTAACCCAATTTTAATCGATTTTTGTTTATAATTTAACCTTTTAACGATAATTTCACTTTTTTTGTCTATTTAACTCGATTTTTTTGTTTTTGTTCTTTTATCGATTTGACCCATTATTTTTATCCCCTTTTTAGCTGATACATTCATTTTTTACCGGGTTACTCGTGTTTTGCCAGTTATCCCGTTGTCTAATCAGTTTTATCATTTTTTTGTTGCTTTAACTCGTTTTTCTTCGATCTAACTCATTTTCCCATTTTTTATCACCTATTATTGAATCAAATTTTACTTGTTTTCTTCAGTTTTAACCATGTATATGTTTTGACTTAAACCAATTATAAGTTTTTTAGTTAACTAAATAGTACTTTATTTTGTTCATACAACACAAATGTGACATTTTTTTCGAGGTCTTTTATTGTTTTTAGGTTATTTGATGATTGATAATTTCTTAAGAATTGTACAAAGAAGTATCAATTGCATTTTTTTGTTATTTTAACCCATTGTTTGACCGATTTCACCCATTTTTGTGTTTTATCCCATATGTTAATCAACTCACCTACTCTCTTCGGTTTAACCCAATTTTAGCCGATTTGACCTATTCTTTGCTAATTTAACCTATTTTCTCACATACTGCACCTTCGGTTTTTGTCAATTTAACTCATTTTTTTTCTTGTCCCCCTCCTCCCCCCCTCCCCCCCCCCCCCCCCCCCATTTTTTTGGTACCAGTTACCTGTTTTCTACCGGTCATTATTTTTTTTCTTTAACTCATTTTTCTTCTATCTAACCTATATATATTCCCATTGATTTTACTATTTTTTATCATATATTTTTTAATCGAAGTTTACTTGTTTTCACCTATTTTAACCAGTCTATGTTTTGACTTATTTTGGTTTAAGCCAATTATAAGTTTTTTAGTTATAGTCCTTTCTTTTATTTAAAAGTGGCATTTTGTTTTTTGGTTCTTTAATTTTTTGAGGTTCTTTGATAAGTAATAATTGCTTAAGAATTTTCCAAAGTAATATCAATTTTATTTGCTTTTACACCGAGTTTATCATTTCTTTTGTTATTTTATCCCGTTGTTTCACTACTTTTTCACTCATTTTTTGTTGTTTATCACATTTCTTAATCAATCCACCTATTCTATCTAGTTTAACTAAATTTTTGTCGATTTTATCCCATTTGTTAATCAATTCACTCATTCTTTCTGGTTTAACCCAATTTCAGTTTGAGTATACTTATTCTTTTGTTGATTTAACCTATTTTCTCACATATTTTACCTTTTTGCCAATTTACTCATTTTTTTGTTTTTGTTCTTTTATCGATTTGATCCATTTTTTTTATCCCGTGTTTAGCTGATGTCATTCATTTTTTTTAATCGGTGTTACCAATTTTTTGTCGGTTTACTTTGTTGTTCTATCAATTCACTACTTTTTCTACTATAACTTGCTTTTTTTTCAATCTAACCCATTTTCCATTGATTTACCATTTTTTATCATACACTTTTTAATCGAATTTTACTCGTTTTTATTGATTTTATCTATTTCTATGCTTTGACTCTTTTTGGTTTAAGCCAATTATATGCTCTTTTAGTTAAACCTAATTTTTTCTGAGGATCTTTAATAAGTGATAAATTTTTAAGAACTTTCTAAAGAAATTTTCGAAGTAATATAGAGTAATAGTTTTTTTTTTAAATTAATATTTTAATGAGTTGTAAAACTTTAAAAAATAATTATAATAAGGTTGATGTAAGAGAGACTTCTTGTCTAATTATACTTCTAGGATTTTTTATTTTACCTTTTTGCCATAAAATTAAATATCACAATATAATTTAAATAAGGGTATATTAGTCTTCACAAAAAAGGGAAGGAATTTTCTTCGCCAAACTCGTACTTTTATATGTATAAAGATTTAGTGACAAAAATATTACTTTTGGGGATTTTTTTTTTGGTACCACATGATAGGTTATCTTGCAACTTTGGTATCATTGGACACGAAAAATGCAAATTTGATATCACAATTAAGTTTTCGTTGCAACTTTCATACCAACCCCAATTTTTCTATGGAGTTAATGGCATTTTACCTCCTATAAAATGCATAATGTTCAATTTATCTCACTGTGATTTGAAAAAGAGCAATTTACCCCCTTTTAAAAAAATTAAATAAGCAATTTACCCCTTTCAGCAAGAGAGTGTAACTCACTTGTCGAAATTGAGAGTGGACATGAAAAGTGTTTTGCAACATATGGGGTAAAATGTCACATTTATCATAACACAGGGTTGTAAATTGTCACATTTATCATAACACAGAGGGGGTAAATTATCACATTTATCATAACACAAGGGGTAAAATGCCACATTATCATAACATATGGGGGGGTAAAATGTTCATTTTTAAATTATAGGGAGGTTAATTGAATATTATGAATATTATAGGGGGGTAAATTGCCTCTAAAGAAAAATTGGACATAGTATGAAAGTTGCGATGAAAACTTAAGCTGTAGTATCAAATTTGTATTTTCGTGTCCAATGGTACCAAAGTTGCAAGGTGACCTACTTATCATATGGTACAAAAAAATAAATTTCCCATTAGTTTTGTCGCTGTAACAAAAATGACAAGTGCAATAGTAACAAAATATATTTAGCTTACCAACTTCTTCCCCACGGCACATAGAAGCCCATGCGTTGATAAACGCAACCACAGACGAGCCATCGGCTATTTTATGAGACAAACACACCCCAATTGCAATCCCACCACAATCAAAGAAACTAACTTTCACTGATAAAATGGATTTCTCAAATTGGTCTAAAGGCTGCACGGGTAGGAATTGTTTGAGTTGTTCCATTTCGGGATTTTGTATGATTTCCGAAAGGCGGGCATGAACTTGGGCTTCGATGTAATTAGCCCCGGCATCATTACAATCAATGGATGATTGTTCTTGATTCAGTCTTCCTCCTAATGGGTAGAATATGGTTAAAATGTTGGATAAAGATTGTTTAAGAAGTTGAGATATGTTTAATTGGCCTTGTTCATAGAAGAAAATAAGGGGAACAAAAATTGGTGGTGCAAGTTGGTCTAAAAGTGATAGCTTAACATTTCTAAGGTGATTGGAAGTTGGAGATGATGGCTGGATTGACTCTTTGGAGATTATTTTAACATTTGGCAATGCCATCGGTTTTTTTTTTTTTTTTACAAATTTTTTGAGTGTGAAAGAGTGATTGATATGGATTTCAAAAAAAATTCTTAGTCCCTTAAATGAAGTATATTGAGATGGTATTTATAGAGGATTGAATAGCAAATTAACTCCTTGTGTTATTTTAAATAGACAACTTAATTTACTGTGATAAATTAATTAAATGGCAAAAGTAGCTGTGTTTTTATAAAAAAAAAAAAACACACTGTCTCCCTTTTGATTTTTAAATTTTTACAAGGGGGTAAAATGCCCATTATGCAATATCTCAGGGAGTTAAAGTGTCCATTATCGTATATCACATGGAGGTAAATTGCCTATTTCTACATATCATATGAGGATAAAGTGAGGTGAATATGTTGTTATAAGTAAGGTTAAATTAGTCATTTTTTACATGAAAATGAAGTCTCAGGCGAATTATAGAGTATGTGTGCAACACCTCCACTAGCAGAGAGGTAAATTGTTCATTATTTCATTTCAAATGAAGGTAAAATGCCTATATATTTTCATATCATAAGGAAATAAATTGCTCATTAAATATATAACATGAAGTTAACTCGACACAAACCCATTTATAGAGAGAAGATGTGGCATATTTGGATTACTTTTTAATAACTAACTTGACAAGTACTCAATTCTACTACAAATTAGATATATCTGTACGACTGTACGTAATCTTGATAAAGAAAAAAAATAGAAAAATTAAGCTATACCGACTTTTTGATTAATCATTATCTTAAAAGTATTATAAAATCATGAAACAAGTCGAATAAAATTGTTTAGTAAGTAATTTAATTATGTTCAAGTAAAATTGTTTTACAAGTAATTTAATTATGTTCAAGTTAAAATTTCAATTCAATTACGTAACTTTTCTCTTTCTTTGTAGTTGAGAGAGGACATTCTTGCAAAATTATTTGGAGGTGAATTGCACCTATCTCCCCTGTACTATGATAATTTGGGAACCAGGCCCCAAATATTTATAACTTTTTTCCCATCTATTTAAAAAATTCTTCTTAAATTACTGAATTACCCTTGACTTTGGGATGTATAATTTATCTTCACTTAAAAGATTAAGTCATTATATATATTTACTTAAAAACAGGAAAAAAATTCAAAAAATCTAATTCAAAAAAAAAAATTATACAAACTTTAGAGAAATGAAAATCATTGTAGGTAATTTGTAGGATCATAATACAAAGTTTACAAGTTTTACAATAAATAGAAAAATACTAAATACCACAACTTATAATTGAATGAGGTTAGTTTGTTAGTAATACTTACTTGGTACATCTAACATGTTAAATTGGTAAAGTAACGTATATTTACCATGAATACAAATTGTACAATTATCATACTATTCGTAATATAACTTGAATGAAGGTGTCACATCCATAATTAGAATTAGTTTTCATGGTATCTTATTCCTCCTCAGTGCTCTTTTCCTCTCATATCATATTACAAAACAAAAACACAAGTAGGGGTGTAAATAAGCTGAGTTGTATCGAACGAGACATTGTTCAAGTTTTGTTTTAATTTTATCGAGCTTGATATTTTGTGTTTGAGCTTGGATTGATTTTTTAATGAACCGAGCTCAAACGATCTTTTCTCGAACGAGCTCGAGCCGAGTATCGAGTAGCTTGATATTTTACATGTATTTTTTCAATATATAGCTTATCGAGTCGAGCTCGAGGCGAGCTTCAAAACTTGTCAAACGAAAAATCATGTTCAAACATGTTTGATTTGTTTGACGAACCAAGCTCAAACGAACTTTTATTGAACGAACTCGAGCCGAATATCGAATAATTTGATTTGATTTTCAGCCCTAAACATAAGTTATAAATAGATAAATTTAGATATTATACAAACTAGTTTAAGCAACATTTTAGTTCAACAATATTCTGCAAACTCATTCTTAAAGGAATAATAATAGTATATATGAAGAGAAATGAACATTTATGTATCTTGCTTTGGTTATAAATTTTGCACATGTAAATTGGCTTAAATAGGTACATTAGATCTTCACTATAATTTTTTGATCACCAAAGTTTACTTTATAATTCAAGAGATAAAAAATCCAGCAACGACCAAACCTTTATTCAAATTATAAAAACCATTACCCAATAAAAAGTTCATTTTTTTATTAGTATCAAACTAAAGATATACTCACACTAATAGTAGTTGAACTCATTATTAACCTCTTGGTCATGAAGTCTCATGCTTAACCAATATGCTACGACCTCATAGACAACATGCTATGGCTTCATCGCCTACCAACAAGAAGTTTACTTTAAAAGCAAAATCAACCATATTTAATAATCTCTTGTCATTATTTTTAGCAAAAAAAGAAAACCGAAAATTCTTGAGCCTGAATTAATAAATCCAAGAACCCATAAAAATTGATCAAAACTTTATCTGAAACCCATCACCGATCAACATCAAATTTAAACACGTAACTCAAAAAACAAATCTAAAAATTAAAGAAAAACCCTCAATAATTAATACCTGAAGAAGTCTTCTTGGTAGAGAGCTTATAAATCAAGATCAAAACCCCAACAAAATGGACTATTTTAATCCCTTTCCAATGTTTAGAGTTAAGATACAAGCTAAATCTGGAAAAGATAATAAAAATAATAGTTAAAATTAATGAACACTTTAATAAGTCAATTTTAATGTAATGAAATATTAGTACCTTTATATTTTTAATTATGGCATCTAAGACCAACTTTTTCATATCTAACAGATGTAATTACCTGAAAGGCCAAATATAAGAAATAAGAATCAATAAAGTCAAATTTTGTAATGGATTAATAATCAATCTAAAGAATATGAACTAATAATAATGCAACCTGTCATTTTAGAAAAGATCTTCATTTCAGTTCTGTAGCAAAACATATCATCTGATAAGATTCTCAATTGTAACAAAACAACCCAAAAAATAATACCCTGAAAGGTCCGTTAGATAAACCAATTTCATAAAGTCAAATTTTGTCCATGGATTAATAATCAATCTAAAGAATATGAACTAACAATAATGCAACATGTCATTTTAGGAAAAATCTTCATTTTAGTTATGTAACAAAACATATCATCTGACAAGATTCTCAATTGTAACAAATCAACCCAACAAATAATCCCAAAAAATACACAAAAAATATACATAATGCAAAAAAAAAAAAAAAAAGAAAGATAATTGTACCTGCAAATTACCCCAAAAAAAAAAAAAAAAAAAAGGCCACACTCGTATGTGCTGCAAGTTAGCACTTAGGCCATCTCTAGTTATTCCCTCCACCCCTTACCCTTCCCCTTTTTCTTTTCATATCTTCACTGACTCAATCTTCTCATTCCATTTAATTTTCATAAATCGTTTTTAATTATATTATTGTAAATTAACACAAATAAAGTTTCTTAAATTAAAGTTAAATTTTGTTTTTTAAAATAATAGACAAGTTAAATTTCCTTACAATGCTATTAAATTTCAATCAATAATATAATAAATTAATGTAGGTTTATTAAATAAAAGTTACAATTCTAAAAATAATAAAATAAAATTAATATTAAGATTTCAAAAAAAAAATTAATAACAATAATTTTTATTGTAAAAGAAATAAATTTAACAAAAAAATTAAAAAATAAGGCAGGTGCGTGGCCGACAAGTGTCGGCCACCTGCTCATCGACCTCGATGGGTGGGCCGGTCCAACCACCCATCGCCCCACCACCCCTCAATCTTCTTCCCCCTCATCATTTTTTTTCACTTTTTCTCCCCACATCTTCCGCTGCCACTCATCAATGGAGATGTCCTTAGCACCCTATATGCGAAACTCGGCCGGACCACGAAGCCACACACTAATTGTGATTTGTTTTCCTTGTTTAAATCAAGAGTTAATAAAGACTTGAAGAAACGTCATTTTACACGATTAATTGTATTAAACCGAACACTTGACGTGACAGCTTTGTTTTTTAGATTACAAAAGTATCAAAACATTTGTGAATTTTTTTTTATCCAAACATTTGTGATTTAGTTAGCCGAAAATGTCTTTTTTCTTTTGAGTAATAATCAGCCGAAAATGATGGAGAGCAATTAAATTCAAATGACCCCATGATTTAATTGGAATTTCTTTTTATTAGGGAGATTTGATTGGACTAGATAGTAGAACTTTTAGGAGAGATAACGTTACTTTTAACGTAAAAATATGATGCTAGTGATTCTCTAAAAGAAATCCTTTCCCGTGAGGATCAATTCAGCAATTATAGAAATATAAATTTAATGATATATAACATGACGTATTAATTTTGTGTTTTTAATATACACTAATATGAGAGTATTTTATTTAAATTGCAGACGACGTAATGTCTACGTTAGTAAGAGTTCGGATGATTCATTCAATCTAAGTGAGCTCTACACGGCCGATGAGGCTATGGTCTGCTGGCTAAGGTTGAAGTTCATGACCAAGAGATCATATGTTCAATTTCCTCTAGTGTGATATTTTTTTAATTTAATACTAGTCTTTGTAATTAGTTTATCTTTATACTTTGATACCAATGAAATATATTCGATATAATGATTGATATAATAATGTATTTACCAGGTTTGCATTGGTTTATCTTTATAGTTAATTTTTTTACCCTTCTTACTAATACTTGTAAATTGTAATTAATGTTAATTAATGCTAAGATTATTTGATTAAAAGGGTATTTTGGGATTTTTGCTTCAAAAAAGTGGCTATTTATGACATTTCTTAATTTGTGTGCAATCCTCCGGAACGACAAATAAAAAAAAACAGAAGGAGTACTTTGTGATTATTGAATTTGTGAAAAAATGAAATTTCACAGCCATCTAAGAAAGTGATTGGTTGTGTTTAATGAGAGATTTGCGTGTTAATCCAGAATATTGGAATCATAGATGAAATACATGAATATGAGAGAGAGATTTGAAAAGGAAAAAGAGAAAAACTGTATATTATTTTGTGTACATTTACAGAGAACGAAAAGAATGAAAAATTATATATACAATCCTACAAGCCTTCTTCCTATTTATAACTAAATAACTAACTCAGGGGTAAATTAGTAATTATATAAGTACAAAATAAAACTGGAAGCGATTTTAATCTAACAGAATACCTATTATTTACAAATTGAACTTAAATTAGGTTTCTTCAAATCCCCAATTTCTTCTTCTTCAATTTTCTTCTTCTGCGTATCATTATCTTCAATTTCTTCAGTTAATACCCCCCCACAAGATGGCGTGTACACATTTCGTACACCCATTTTGGACAGAATAGAGATGAACAGTGGCCGTGGTAAGGGCTTTGTTAAAATGTCCGCAAGTTGCGCAGCTGAGGAAATTGGAACCAATTTGAGGTGTTTGCTGGTAATATGATCACGTACAAAATATAAATCAATTTCAATGTGCTTTGATCGTTCGTGGAAGACTGGGTTCTGCGCAAGATGCATAGCAGAATTGTTATCACAGAACACCATTGGATGAGAAGATTGGAAAACAAGTAAGTCTCTGAGTAACTGCTTTATCCATAATATTTCGCTTGTAATTGATGCTATAGCTCTGATACCATGTTAATCCAGAATATTGGAATCATAGATGAAATACATGAATATGAGAGAGAGATTTGAAAAGGAAAAAGAGAAAAACTGTATATTATTTTGTGTACATTTACAGAGAACGAAAAGAATGAAAAATTATATATACAATCCTACAAGCCTTCTTCCTATTTATAACTAAATAACTAACTCAGGGGTAAATTAGTAATTATATAAGTACAAATAAAACTGGAAGCAATTTTAATCTAACAGAATACCTATTATTTACAAATTGAACTTAAATTAGGTTTCTTCAAATCCCCAATTTCTTCTTCTTCAATTTTCTTCTTCTGCGTATCATTATCATCAATTTCTTCAGTTAATATTGCGGAGTTTGGATTCTCTAATAACTCATTTTATGTTTGATTGAGGTACTTCGAAGAATTTATCCAAATCAGAAGTTTGCCTATTGCAAAAGATTTTGGGATATATCAAATGAGCATGTATATGTCTATTAGGCTATTTTAAGAGGTATGTAATTAATTGTAGAATCAAAACTCATGTATGATTTACAATCCAAGTAATTTTTTTTGATTTAATTCAAAGGGATATGTGAATGGTGATGTGTGTCAATGGTGTGGATATATAATATGAGAAATTCTCTCAATAGGTGATTGTCTAGTGAAAGGGACTAGTACCCACAAGGCACAAAGTGGAATTGAGGTATGGAAAACTCTAAATATTTATCTTTTCCGAAACATTCATTCTCGGTACGACTCTAAAGTTCATATCACTGATTTAAGCTTCATAGTGTCTTCATTGAAGTTGCTCCAGCCTAGTTCACTCGAAGAGTTACATCTAAATTTAATTTTATTTTTGTGGATTAAATCCAAGGAACCCAACAAACAAACCATGGAAAATTCTGCACATCAAAACAGTAAGAAAATTAATATTCACAAAACATGTTTAAATAAATTTAAAGTGTGATTGGCTTATTTATAAAAAAAGAAAAAAAAGTGTGATTGGCCTAATCAGATTTCAACTAGATATTTACTATGATTTAGCTAGGCTCGTCATTTATTACATTAATTCTACTAGCTAGCTGTTGGTGACTAGGGGTGCAAATGAGTCAAGAAGTATCGAGTGACACATTGTTCAAGTTTGGTTTGAATTCTATATATAGAGTTTGAAATTTCGTGTTTGATCTTGATTTGATATTAGATATCAGGGTAAAATGCACGATACTACCCTGTGTTATCCGAAACCTACACCAAACTACCCTGTTAATTTTTTTTTGCACCAAACTCCCTTGTACTTTCAAAAACCCTGCATAAAACACCCAATTTCAGTTAGGTATTAACACTGTTAATTTTTAATTGAATTTCCTAAATTACCCCTATATATATCTAAAAGTACAAGGGAGTTATACGCGAACATTAAAAAATACAAGGAAGTTTTGCCCAAGCGTTCAAAAGTACAATGAAGTTTTGCGCAAATATTCAAAAGTACAAGGGAGTTTTACACAAACAAAATCATGCAAAAATTAACGGTGTTAGTAATTAACGGAGATTGGGTATTTTATGCAGGGTTTTTGAAAGTACAAGGGAGTTTGGTGCAAAAAATATTTCACAGAGTAATTTTGTGCAAGATTCGCATAACACATGATAGTATCATGAATTTATCCCTACTAGAAAAGAGCACGTGCGTTAGTTGAATCATATAATCATTTTTCATCATACTAAGGTCTTAATGACATTCCACATATTTTTTTTGATTAAATCACTTTAATTATTACTATGTTGTTACCAAGAATTTAAGGTTGTTATCATAAATACCTAAAACAAAAACTTGAAAATAAAAAATGAACTATAATTACTAAGTATATGTAATCTAAAACTACATGACTACATAATTATTATTTTAAAACAACCATTTGAACGAATGAACAATATCTCTTTTCTTACTTGACCTAGATATTTCCATTTAAATAAATTTTTCCATTTAAACCAGTTTTCATAGGCTTAACCTTTTTTTTTTTATCAGTTTAACCAGTTTTTCCGGTTTTACTTATCTTTACTGAGTTCATCCATTTTCAGTTACATGCCTAATTCATTTTTAACTAATCTAACCCATTTTTACCAAATTTTGTCAAGTAAACATGCTTTTACACTAATTATATCATTTTTTTTTTGTTATTTTAACATGTTCTTTCATTGATTTCAACCTCTTTTACATTGAATATACCATTTGTTTTTATATTATTTTAATTCGTTCTTTCACCGATTTCACCCATTTTTGTGGTTTATCTCATTCGTTAATCAATTCACTCATTCTCTCCGGTTTAAGTCTATTTTACTTATTTTTTTGTTGATTTATCCTATTTTATCGACGATTTCACCTTTTTTTTATCATGTGTTTAGCGGATGTCATTCAATTTTTACCGGTTTACCCGTGTTTTGTCGGTTTGCCTCGTTGTTTTATCGATTGTAACATTTTTTGTTGCTTTAACTCGTTTTTATTCGATCTAACTCATTTTCCCATTGTTTTACCATTTTTAACATATGTTTTTTAATCGAATTTTACCCGTTATCACCAGTTTTAACCATTTATATGTTTTGAATTTTTTTAACTTAAGCCAATTATTAGTTTTTCAGTTAACTAAACAATACTTTATTTTATTCATATTGCACAAGGTGGCTTTTTTTTTAGGTTATTTAATAAATGATCATTTCTTATGTATTGTCCAAAGAAATATCGATTGCACCCACTTTTACACCATTCTTTTTTGTTATTGTAATCCGTTATTTGATAGATTTCACCCATTTTTGTGTTTTATTCCATTTGTTAATAAATTCACTCATTCCCTCCGGTTTAATCCAATTTTAATCGATTTTACCTATTTTTCTCACCTATTTCACATTTTTTTTGCCAGTTTAACTCACTTTTTTTTTGTTATTTTATCGTTTGACCCCCCCCCCCCCCCCTTTGTTATCCCATGTTTAGCCAATATCATTCATTTTTTACCAGTTACCTGTTTTTTGTCGGCTTACCCCTGTTGGATGAAGATGAAGACTTAGACGTGAAGGGAGGTTTTGATGATTTTCAAAGTCATCAGCTAAGTATGGAAACTTAGTTAAAACTTTAGAAGATATTTGACCAAGGAAGAAGTTACTTCAGATGAGTCAAATATGGTCCAGAAGACTACTGATCTGTTGCTAAAGAAAGGAACCAAACTGGTGGATTTTCAGCCGACTCAAATCAGTTAAGTTCAGTTTGGGATCAGCCGAGTGTACATCAGATGAGTGATTTCGATCAGCAGAGTGGAAGTGGATCAGAAGTTATTGCAATGGTAATAAATGCACTTGGAGTAATAAATGCTGAAGAGGAAGAGTATTTATGACAAATGATAGAAGAGAAACCTCGTATCAGCTTGGTGCATTAAATGCAAACTGACAGGAAGTACAACAGAGTGTACAGTGATTAGTCGCAGATAGCCGTTTCTGTAGAAATGACCAGTACTCGAGGATTTGAACACCTGTCGATCTCTCAACGGGCAGATTTTCAAATCTCAAGTATAAATAGTTCAATTCAAGAGTTGGAGAAGAAGAGATAACACATCTGAGAGCAAATCCGAAGCAAAATTCTTCTAACTCTCAACCTCAAGAACAGAACACTCATCAGCCTAGTCATTTGTTGACGAAGCAGAAAAGAGAGAAAAACAAATATACATACAAATCTGAGTGATTTTGTGAGAAAAGTGTTGTGAGAAGTAGATATCCATCTTAGTGAGTGATATTACTTCAGAGGATAGGTTTTCTTTGTGATTTCCTATTGCGCACTTGTGACCATTTCATTTGTTGTTTGGCGCAAGCATTGTATATTGTAAACTGTGTGTTTATAGTATAACCCAAGATCTAAGTGACTTGGAAGAGTGGACTAAAGGACTTCTATCCATATAACCACTATAAAAATCCTGTGTGTTTTTACTTGCATTATTTCTTCATATTTCAAAAGAGCATATTTAAACACATAAGCTAACTGTTGAAAAGTTTAAAAAGGAGTTTGTAAAAACTGGGGTTAAAATCATTTCTAAGTTAAGAAAAATACTTGTGAAAAACACTAGATAAATCCGCTGCAAGTTAGTAAATTTAAAACTCTGATTTTGATAAAATCAGCTACGTAAAATCAGAAGAGTGGTCAACTCTGCTGTTCAAAGCTTTGTGCGAGATCAGCTTAGTCTACTTACAATTCTTGATCAGCTTAGTCTGCTGACAAAAAAAAGTTGGAGAATTTAAAGATAGAATTTAGAGGTCTATTCACCCCCCCCCCCTCCTCATCTAGACCTCATCTGACCACTTGGGACCAACAAGTGGTATAAGAGCAGGTGGTTCATCTGAATCATTTGCCTGATCAACGAGCTTGATCCTAAAGTGTTTTTCAAAGGTTTTCAAAAGTTTTCAAAAGAGCATCTTTTTGAAAATAAAAACTTTTTGAAAAATGGATTGTATCAGCCTTGTTCCCCACATTGGCGGTATGAGCTTTGAGGACTGGAAAATACGCATGGAAATTTTCCTTGCTACTTACAATGATAATATGTACAGGTGCATAACTCAAGGTCCGATAAGAATTACCAAAACAATCAAAGTTGATGGCCAAGATAAGGTTGTTGACAAAGAACCTGAAGAGATGACAACTGAGGAAATCAAGCTCAAAAATCTTGACAAGGATGGAATCTTCATCATGACCAAAGCCCTCGACAACGAAAGGTTTGACAAGGTCAAACACTGTAAAACATCCAAGGAGATGTGGGATAAGGTCCGTGACATAAGTGAAGGAAATGACTCAATCAAAGAACACAATTTGAGCGTAGCCCTGGAGAAGTTTGAGAACTTCAAAATGAAGCCTGGAGAAACCATTGACCAGATGGATACAAGGTTTACAAAGGTGTTGAACAACGTACTAAAGTTGGGAAAGACGTTTACTGATAAAGAGATCACTCTTAAAGTCTTAAAGGTGCTGCCACCCAAGTTCAACATGAAGATCACAGCTATGGAAGAATCAAGGGATCTGGGGAAGATCTCACTGACGGAGCTGTTTTCTGTACTCAAGGCGTACGAGTATAAAATGCCAAGAATGGGTATAGAAGAGACCTCAACTTCTGGCCCCACTGCTGCCCTGGTCGTTGCAGAAAGATCTAGAAGATCAGTTGGGAAGATAAGAGAAGTGGACTCATCTGATGAGACCACAGTGCTCAACAAGAAGGAGTACACTGCTGGCGATGTTGCCTTATTATTAAATGGGTTCAAAAAGTTCTATAAAAGAAAAATGAATAACAAATATAACAATGCTTCTACTTCTAAACCTACCTCTTATTCTCATGATAGTAAGGATGATTATAAATCCAAAATTATGTGCTATAACTGCAGGAAATTGGGATATTTCATCAAGGACTGTCCATATCCTAAAGCTGAGAAGTATACTGAGGAGGAAAAGAAAGCAAGAAAAGAGAGTAGACACCAGAAAAGCAAAGTGATGTTGGCTGAAGCTGAAAAGATTGCAGCCATCTATTCGTCTAACTCAGAATCAGGGACTCAAGTGATGACTCTTCTGAAGAAGAGACACCTGCACTGCTCTGCCTCAATGCAAAAGAATCAGAAGATTCTGATACTGAGGTAAATCTCACTGAAAATGAAGATGAGCTATTTAACTCATTTGAGCAAATGATGAAAAACAACATAGATGTTGTTAATGAATTTGCAAAGCTTAAGGAAGAGATGATTGTGCTGAAAAAGCAAAATGCTAAACTGAAACTTAGTGTTGAAAAACAACAAGATTCAGCTAAGTATAAAAAGCTTTCGCATGAATATGAATCTCTGAAAGCAGAATGTGAAGTTTACAAAGGAAAAATCATGGAACTTGAAAAGATAATATCTAGTCATGATAAGTCGTCTGTTGCATCAGTAGACACATCTAATGAACAGAGAACACCTTTAGTAAAAGAGAATTTAGAACTGAACAAAACTGAGAAGTTCATATCTGCTGATAACAGTAATGTTATTTTATATGTTCAGACTGCTAAATCTACTTCACTTGAGACTGAGAAAAAGGAGAAGAAATCTCCTAAGCCTAAAAAGGGTAAAAAGACTGAAAATGAAAAACACACTGGTAAAACTAAACAGCAGAGTAGTCCTAAGATAGGTGCTATGTTGAACAAATTGGAACAAACAAGGTTATCTTATCTGGAAGAAGACAGGGAAATATCTATGTAGTCGACTGGAATTCTGTGGACAGGAATTCTAATGTTTGTTTGGTGGCTTCTACACCAAGTGAAATCAGTTGGCTTTGGCACAAAATAATGAATCATTTGTGTAATATAACTGAATAATCTATATTTTCTGTTATTCAATCATAAGAAATCCTAGGAATATATACAAATACAATAGGACTATTTATGGAACTATGCTATAAGTTAGCCTACTAATTACTCTACTAATTAGCCTATGAATATGCTGTATATTCTGTAATACTCCCCCTCAAGCTGGAGCATATATATTAATCATGTCCAGCTTGTTACAAAGATATTTAACCCGAGTCCCATTTAAAGCCTTTGTTAAAATATCTGCAACTTGCTCTCCAGTCTTCACATAACCAGTAGAGATAAGATTTTCTTGAATTTTCTCACGAATGAAATGACAATCGACCTCAATGTGTTTAGTTCTCTCATGGTATAATGGTTCTGAGGCAATATGAAGAGTTGCCTGGTTGTCACACCAGAGTTTTGCTGGTACTATGTACTTCAATCCAACCTCATCCAAAAGATGATTTATCCACAAAATTTCACATGTGGCTTGTGCCATGGCTCTGTACTCTGATTCTGCACTGGAACGGGATACAACATTCTGTTTCTTGCTTCTCCAAGACACAAGGTTTCCACCAACAAAGACGCAATAACCCGTAGTGGACCTCCTATTAACTTTAGATCCAGCCCAATCCGCATCTGCGAAACACTCAATGTGAGTGTGTCTGTGATTGCTATACAATATGCCAAGGCCAGGAGTTCCTTTTAAGTAACACATGATTTGCTCTACTGCTGCCCAATGTTTAACTGTAGGTGCCGACATAAATTGGCTAACAGTACTAACTGCATAAGCAATATCTGGACGTGTTACAGTGAGATAGTTTAATTTCCCAACTAATCTTCTGTATCTTTCCGGATTATCAAAGGGATCACCATCATCTTTTGTAAGATGAACATTTGGATCCATTGGTGTGCTGCATGGCTTTGCTCCCATCTTTCCGGTTTCTACCAGTAGATCAAGTACGTACTTTCTCTGAGACAAAAGGATCCCTTTCTTGCTTCTAATTACCTCTACTCCCAGAAAATATTTTAATTGGCCCAAGTCTTTTGTGTGAAACTTTGTATGTAGGAATGTCTTGAGAGAGGAGATTCCTACACAATCTTCTCCTGTAATGAGAATGTCATCAACATAAACAATAAGAAGAAGAATACCGGCCGCTGAATGTCTATAGAAGACTGAGTGATCACACTTGCTCTTTTTCAGCCCAAACTCCTGAACTACCTCGCTAAATTTTCCAAACCAAGAACGGGGACTTTGTTTCAAGCCATACAAAGATTTCTTCAAACGACAGACTTTTCCATACTCCCCCTGAGCAACAAACCCAGGTGGTTGCTCCATAAACACCTCTTCTCGAAGATCACCATGAAGAAACGCATTTTTTATGTCCAACTGGTGTAAAGGCCAATCTTGAGAGGCAGCGATGGATATAAATAAACGAACAGATGTGAGTTTGGCAACCGGAGAGAAAGTATCCGAATAGTTCACCCCATAAATTTGAGCATATCCTTTTGCAACAAGTCTGGCTTTCAATCTTGCAACAGAACCATCAGGATTTACCTTGACTGTAAATACCCACTTGCAGCCCACAGCTTTCTTGCCTTTAGGCAAATCCACCAACTCCCATGTGTGATTTTCATCCAAAGCGTGTAACTCCTCAAGCATCGCATTATACCATCCATGATGACTCAAAGCTTCTTTAACTGTTTTGGGTACAATGAACGAGTCTAAAGAGGCAATTAAAGAACTAGATGCAGGAGACAAGTGATCATATGAAACAAAATTAGCTATGGGATAAAGAGATGTAGGAAGCGTGCACTGACGTTTACCTTTCCGAAGACCAATAGGAAGGTGAAGATCATTAGGAGGAAGAGGATCAGATGACGAAGTAGCTGGTGCAGGACATGTATCATTAGTCTTTGGTCGTCTGGAGTAAACTTTAAGAGTAGGCGGTTGTACTGGAGCAAAGGGTTGCTCAATGGAAGTGTCAGGAGATGCAACAGAATTACCATCATTTGACTGCTGACTGGGATGCGTGACTTGGTAAATAAGCCACTCATCATCATCCTCCCCCTTACTTGTAGGAATAGAAGGTGAGGAGAAAAAAGATGTCGTCTCTGAAAATGCTACATCAGTAGAGACTAGGTACCTATTTAAATCAGGAGAGAAGCACCGATACCCCTTTTGAAGACGAGAATATCCCAAGAAAGCACACTTTAAAGCTTTGTGATCTAGTTTGGTAACAGATGATCTTACATCTCTAACATAGCTGGTGCTTCCGAAGACACGTGGCTCTATCGGAAACAGAGACTTACCCGGAAACAAAACATTATACGGAATGTCACCATTAAGTACCGTGGATGGCATTCGATTAATCAAGAAGCAAGCTGTAGAAACAGCATCAACCCAGAAATGTTTAGGAACCTTCATCTGGAATAAGAGAGCTCGTGCCGTCTCCAACAGATGTCTATTTTTTCTTTCAGCTACTCCGTTTTGTGCAGGTGTATCAACGCAAGATGATTGGTGAAGAATTCCATGCTGAGTCATGTATGTCTGGAAGGAGGATGACATGTATTCTTTAGCATTATCACTTCTCAATATATGTACCGAAACATTAAATTGAGTCTTGATTTCAGCACAAAAAGCATTGAAATGGGAAAACACTTCTGAACGATTTTTCATAGAATAAATCCAAGTCATCCGTGAAAAGTCATCAACAAAAGTAACAAAATATCGAAATCCAGTTTTAGACGACGTAACAGGACAAGGTCCCCAAATATCAGAATGCACTAACTCAAAAGCAGATGCAACTCGTTTATTAATTCTAGGACTTAATGAGCTACGGTGATGTTTTGCAAAGTGACACGATTCACAATCCAACGAAGATACGTTATGAAACTGAGGACACAACCTCTTCAATCCAGGCAGAGAGGGATGACCCAACCGACAATGTGCTTCAAACGGAGACATAACACTAGAACATGCAATAGGTCGAGGCACCCATGTATCAAGAACATAAAGACCATCAGATACATGTCCTTTACCAATAATTTGCTTCGTCACAAGATCTTGAAGAAGACAATGATCAGGAAAGAATGTGATATAGCAGTTAAGATCTTTGGTAAGTCTGCTTACAGAAATCAAATTAAAGGCAAGATTCGGTAAACTTAGGACAGATGACAAGGTGATGGAAGAAGTTGGTTTTACATCCCCAGATCCCACAATATTATAGGTTGACCCATCAGCTATGGTAACAGGAGAAGGAGCTTTATGTGATCGGAAAGTCGAGAAGGTTTTTGAATTACCTGTCATGTGATCCGTGGCACCGGAATCAATCACCCATTTGTTTGAAGAGGAGATAAAACAAGTTTTACCTGATTCGGCAAGAGCCGTGATTGAGATCGGTTCTTTAAGTGATTCCTGATACTGACAGAATTTAGCAAACTCATCAGCTGAGATCATGATTGTTTTCTCGGAGGATGAACTAGAAGCAACAGAAACAACATTTGCAGTCCGAGTTTGCCGATTGCGATTATGTAATTTCGTACAATGTCGTTTTATATGGCCTGCCTTATGACAGTAATAGCAAACAAAACTACTACTGGAATCAACTTTATCATGAGTCATTTGCAACCAGCTAAAGAAACGCCCACAACCAAAATGACCACTAAGCAGTACTCAAGCACCAAAAAAAATGCACCACCAACTTTAGCACAACCAAACAAAATAAAAACTTCCACAACCAAGACAACCAATAAGCAGTAACCAATATTGGTCCAAAACAACCACTAATTAGTAACCAAAATACCACCAATTCAGCCAAAAAGGAGAAATCCGATAGGCAACAAATTAATCCCTCAAATCACCAACAATCCAGCCAAAATGAACTGCAATTTCGGCCCAAAAAAAAAAAAACACCTGACCACTGACTGGATGCAACCACTCCCCGAAAACACCAGAGCAGCGCCGGAAAACACCACGCGACCCCGAACAGAGTGATCGGAAACCGAACGGAACCCTCACGCGCCCTCACGCGCCGGCGCGTGGGACTTCCACAAAAATAAGACACGCGCGTGAGAGTCACGCGCGTCACACCTCGCCGCCGGAGATGACGTGTCCGGCCGGAAATATTGTTCCGCCCCCTTCTGTGGTGGAGGTGAGATAAACTGATCACTTTGGCAGTGATCAAAGAAGAACAGTAACAAAACCCTAAGTTTTGATTTGCAAAAAAAATTGGAATAAAAGGCTCGATACCATGTAATATAACTGAATAATCTATATTTTCTGTTATTCAATCATAAGAAATCCTAGGAATATATACAAATACAATAGGACTATTTATGGAACTATGCTATAAGTTAGCCTACTAATTACTCTACTAATTAGCCTATGAATATGCTGTATATTCTGTAATAATTTGAATTTCAAGACCATAAACAGATTGATAAAGAATGATTTGGTAGAAGGAATTCCAAAGACAGTCATGAGCAAAGATTAGCTCTGTGACGCCTGTCAGAAGGGTGAACAAGTGAAGTCCACTTTCAAAAGCAAGAAGCACCAATCTTCAATCAGAATTTTGGAGCTGTTACATATTTATTTGTTTGGCCCTATTGATCCTATCAGCAATGGTGGAAAGAAATACTTCCTAGCTGTTGTGGATGATTTTTCAAGATTTACTTGGGTGATTTTCATGAAGAAGAAAAGTGAAACCAAGGAACATCTTACCAATCTGATGGAACTGATCCAAAATGAAAAGAGTCAAAGAATATTGAAGATCAGATCAGATAGAGGGACTGAATTTACAAACTCTACTGTTGAAGAGTATTGTAATTCCAGAGGAATCAATCATGAGTACTCTGCTGCCAGAACCCCTCAACAAAATGGAGTCAATTATAAGTTTTTCCGTCAACTAAATAGTACTTTTTTTTTATTCATATAGCCCGAAGGTGGCCTTTTATTTTTAAGTTATGTAATAAGTGATAATTCTTAAGAACTTTCGAAAGAAGTATCGATTATACCTGCTTTTACGCTGAGTTTATCATTTCATTTTTGTTATTTTAACTCATTCTTCCATTGATTTCACCCCTTATTTTTGTGGTTTATCCTATTTGTAAATCAATCCATCAATTCTCTCTAATTTAACCCAATTTTAGTCGATTATCGCATTTGCTAATCAATTCACTCATACTCTCCGGTTTAACCTGATTTTAGTATGATTTTACTTATTTTTTTGCTTTTTTAACCTATTTTCTCACATATTTCAATTTCTTTTTGCTAATTAACTTATTTTTTTGTTCTTGTTCTTTTATCGATTTGATCCGTTTTTTGCTATCCCATGTTTAGATGATGTCATTCATTTTTTTTACCGGTCTTACCCATTTTTTTTGCCGATTAACTTTGTTGTTTATCAATTGCGCCATTTTTTTACTTTAACTTGCTTTTCTTTATATCTAACCTATTTTTCCATTGATTTTACCAATTATTTTAATCATATTTTCTTAATATAATTTTACCTGTTTTTGCCGGTTTTAACAATTTTTATGTTTTGACTTTTTTTTTTGCTTATGCCAATTAAACATTTTTTGGCTAACTAAATAGTACATTTATTTATTTATTTAACACAAATGTGGCATAATGTTTTTTGAAGTTCTTTAATATGTGATAACTTCTTAAGAACTTTTCAAATAAATTTTTGAAGAAATTTAGAGTAATAGTTTTTTTAATTTTTTTTATCATTAATATTTTAATGAGTTGTAAAACTTTAAAAAATAATTGTAAGATTGATGTAGGAGAGACTTGTTGTCTAATTATACTTCTAGGATTCTTTTCTTTTACCTTTTTTGCCATAGAATTAAATCTCACAATATAATTTAAATAGGGGTATATTAGTCTTCACAAAAAATGGAAGAAATTTCCTTGGCCAACTCGTACTTTTATATGTAACTAGAAAACTACACGTGCGTTGCACGTGATTAACTAATTTTCTAAGTTAGTTGGATCATATAATAATTTTTCATCATATTATGGTCTTAATGACACATCACATAATATTTTTTACTAAATCACTTTAATTATTACTTTGTTGTAATGAACTATAATTACTAAGTATTTCTAACATAAAACTACATGTCTACATAACTATAATTCTAAAACTAACATTTGAATGAATGGACAATATTAATTTTTTTCTCCCTTGACCTTGATATTTCCATTTAATCAACTTTTTGCATCTAAACTTGACTTGAAGTATTTATTATTCCTGGAAAATCGATAATTTTTTCTTAAAAGTCACTGTGGCCTTTTATTCATATAGCATAGAAGTGGCCTTTTTTTTAGGTTCTTTAATAATTGATCATTTCTTCAGAATTGTCCAAAGAAATATCGATTGCACCCACTTTTACACTGAGTTTACCATTTCTTTATTGTTATTTAAACCTGTTCTTTGACCGATTTCACCCGTTTTTGTGTTTTATCCATTTGTTATTCAATTCACCTATTCTCTCTGGGTAACCCAATTTTAGTCGATTTTACCTATTTTTACGTAGATTCAACACATTTTCTCACCTATTTCACATTTTTTTGCCAATTTAACTCATTTTTTTTATTTTTGTTTTTTTTATCGATTTAAACCACCCCCACCCCTCTTTTTATGTTATCCCATGTTTAACCAATATCATTCATTTTTTACCAGTTACCCATTTTTTCCCGTTGTTTATCAATTGCACCATTTTTTTTTATTTAACTCGTTTTTCTTCTATCTAACCCATTTTTCCGTTTATTTTACCAATTTTATCATATATATTTTTAATAGAACTTTACCCGTTTTCACCAATGTTAACAATTCTATGTTTTGACTTATTTTAGCTTAAGCCAAATTATAAGTTTTTCAGTTAACTAAATAGAAGTACTATTTTTTTATGTTAACCCGTTCTTTGACCAATTTCATCCCTTTTTGTATTTTATCCCATTTGTTAATTAATTCGCTTATTCTCTCCGGTTTAACCCAATTTTAGTCTATTTTACCTATTATTTTGCTAAATTTAATTAATTTTTTTTTTGTTCTTTTATCGATTTGATCCCCCTCCCTTTTTTTTGTTATCTCATGTTTAGCCAATATCATTCATTTTTTACCAGTTACCCGTTTTCTGCCGGTCACGTTCTTTTTCTTTAACTCGTTTTTCTTCTATCTAACCTATATTCCCATTGATTTTACCATTTTTATCATATATTTTTTTATCGACTTTTACCCGTTTTCACCGATTTTAACCATTATGTATTTTTGACTTATTTTGTTTTAAGCCAATTATAAGCTTTTCGGTTAGTAAATAGTACTTTTTTTATTTAACTAACCCGAATGTGGCCTTTTTTTTTTTAGGTTATTTAATTTTTTTGAGGTTATTTGATAAGTCATGATTTCTTAAGAATTTTCCAAATAAATATCGATTTTATATGTTTTTACACTGAGTTTATTATTATTATTATTTTGTTTATTTAGCCCGTTCTTTTACTGATTTCACTCGTTTTTTGTGGTTCATCACATTTCTTAATTAATCCATCCATTCTCTTTAGTTTAACCCAATTTTAATCTGATTATACTTATTATTTTGCCGATAATCAATTCATTCATTCTCTCTGGTTTAACCTAATTTTAATCTGATTATATTTATTATTTTACTGATTTTACCTATTTTCTCACGTATTTCACATTTTTGCCAATCTACTCATTTTTTTGGTCTTGTTCTTTTATCGATTTGATCCATTTTTTTATCCCATGTTTAGTTGATTTCATTCATTTTTTTTTTATCGGTTTTCTATGTTTTAACACTTTTTGGCTTAAGCCAATTATATATTTTTTTAGTTAAACTAAATAATATTTTTTTATTCATGCAACACAAATGTGACATTTTTTTGAAGATTTTTAATAAGTGTTAACTTTTTAAGAACTTTCCAAAGAAAATTTCGAAGATATATAGAGTAGTGTTTATTTTTTAAGTTTTTTTTTTTTTTTTTTTACCTATTAATATTTTAATGAGTTGTAAAACCTTAAAAGATAATTATAATAAAGTTGATGTAGGAGAGACTTGTTGTCTAATTATACTTCTAGGATTCTTTTATTTTACCTTTTTGCCATAAAATTAAATATTATAATATAATTTAAATAGGGGTATATTAGTCTTCCCAAAAAAGGGAAGAAATTTTATTCGCCAAACTCGTACTTTTATATGTACTAGAAAACTACACGTGCGTTGCACGTGATTAACTAATTTTCTAAGTTAGTTGGATCATATAATAATTTTTCATCATATTATGGTCTTAATGACACATCACATAATATTTTTTACTAAATCACTTTAATTATTACTTTGTTGTAATGAACTATAATTACTAAGTATTTCTAACATAAAACTACATGTCTACATAACTATAATTCTAAAACTAACATTTGAATGAATGGACAATATTAATTTTTTTCTCCCTTGACCTTGATATTTCCATTTAATCAACTTTTTGCATCTAAACTTGACTTGAAGTATTTATTATTCCTGGAAAATCGATAATTTTTTCTTAAAAGTCACTGTGGCCTTTTATTCATATAGCATAGAAGTGGCCTTTTTTTTAGGTTCTTTAATAATTGATCATTTCTTCAGAATTGTCCAAAGAAATATCGATTGCACCCACTTTTACACTGAGTTTACCATTTCTTTATTGTTATTTAAACCTGTTCTTTGACCGATTTCACCCGTTTTTGTGTTTTATCCATTTGTTATTCAATTCACCTATTCTCTCTGGGTAACCCAATTTTAGTCGATTTTACCTATTTTTACGTAGATTCAACACATTTTCTCACCTATTTCACATTTTTTTGCCAATTTAACTCATTTTTTTTATTTTTGTTTTTTTTATCGATTTAAACCACCCCCACCCCTCTTTTTATGTTATCCCATGTTTAACCAATATCATTCATTTTTTACCAGTTACCCATTTTTTCCCGTTGTTTATCAATTGCACCATTTTTTTTTTATTTAACTCGTTTTTCTTCTATCTAACCCATTTTTCCGTTGATTTTACCAATTTTATCATATATATTTTTAATAGAACTTTACCCGTTTTCACCAATGTTAACAATTCTATGTTTTGACTTATTTTAGCTTAAGCCAAATTATAAGTTTTTCAGTTAACTAAATAGAAGTACTATTTTTTTATGTTAACCCGTTCTTTGACCAATTTCATCCCTTTTTGTATTTTATCCCATTTGTTAATTAATTCGCTTATTCTCTCCGGTTTAACCCAATTTTAGTCTATTTTACCTATTATTTTGCTAAATTTAATTAATTTTTTTTTGTTCTTTTATCGATTTGATCCCCCTACCTTTTTTTTGTTATCTCATGTTTAGCCAATATCATTCATTTTTTACCAGTTACCCGTTTTCTGCCGGTCACGTTCTTTTTCTTTAACTCGTTTTTCTTCTATCTAACCTATATTCCCATTGATTTTACCATTTTTATCATATATTTTTTTATCGACTTTTACCCGTTTTCACCGATTTTAACCATTATGTATTTTTGACTTATTTTGTTTTAAGCCAATTATAAGCTTTTCGGTTAGTAAATAGTACTTTTTTTATTTAACTAACCCGAATGTGGCCTTTTTTTTTTTAGGTTATTTAATTTTTTTGAGGTTATTTGATAAGTCATGATTTCTTAAGAATTTTCCAAATAAATATCGATTTTATATGTTTTTACACTGAGTTTATTATTATTATTATTTTGTTTATTTAGCCCGTTCTTTTACTGATTTCACTCGTTTTTTGTGGTTCATCACATTTCTTAATTAATCCATCCATTCTCTTTAGTTTAACCCAATTTTAATCTGATTATACTTATTATTCTGCCGATAATCAATTCATTCATTCTCTCTGGTTTAACCTAATTTTAATCTGATTATATTTATTATTTTACTGATTTTACCTATTTTCTCACGTATTTCACCTTTTTGCCAATCTACTCATTTTTTTGGTCTTGTTCTTTTATCGATTTGATCCATTTTTTTATCCCATGTTTAGTTGATTTCATTCATTTTTTTTATCGGTTTTCTATGTTTTAACTCTTTTTGGCTTAAGCCAATTATATATTTTTTTAGTTAAACTAAATAATATTTTTTTATTCATGCAACACAAATGTGACATTTTTTTGAAGATTTTTAATAAGTGTTAACTTTTTAAGAACTTTCCAAAGAAAATTTCGAAGATATATAGAGTAGTGTTTATTTTTTAAGTTTTTTTTTTTTTTTTACCTATTAATATTTTAATGAGTTGTAAAACCTTAAAAGATAATTATAATAAAGTTGATGTAGGAGAGACTTCTTGTCTAATTATACTTCTAGGATTCTTTTATTTTACCTTTTTGCCATAAAATTAAATATTATAATATAATTTAAATAGGGGTATATTAGTCTTCCCAAAAAAGGGAAGAAATTTTATTCGCCAAACTCGTACTTTTATATGTATATAGATATAGATAGATAGAATAGATAGATATAGAAATATCAATTACCAAAGAACAAATACATATCATATACCAAAGAACAAATACATATCATATACCAAAGAACAATATACATTTATTCATCCTTTATTGTGTAAAGTTTAATAAAATCTTTTCCATTACCTAGAGTTGAATCAGAAATAAAATATTCCAAATCATTTGAAAAACATAAATAAAAATCCTTCAAACTAACTTATTTTTCTTCACACGATCCCTTCTCCTTGTTCGATTGAACTCGTCCATCTGTTCCCGCCATCATCACATACTTATCTTTCCTAGTCAAATTCGTGCATTCGAAACCGAGCGTTCCCGCAAGAACCTTTTGTATATAATTAGCAACCTCAATTGCCGATTTTCCCCCTCCAACCGTAAAATCAGGCGGCAATTTATCCAAAAATGTGATCTCATAAGTTGGTCTCGGGTTCATGAAAACAAAATATGGGTCCAACGATTTATACCCTCTAGTCGTCGTACCGTAAAACACACTTTGTTTAGTATTAATCGCGATAGGCACGATTCTGTCACTCAATTCTGCAAAAAGCGCACTAAACCTCAACAAAAACGGTTCTCTACAAGTAGTCCCCTCGGGACATATTACTAAATCGCCTTCTTCAAGTAAACGTTTAATGTTTGCGGCATCCTTTTCCCTTTCCCTCGTCAAAGCAACAGCTTTGATAGGAGAAATTAGTTCGGAAAACTTACTTATGCTATAAGTTACGCAACTGATTTTTCGACCAAGCGCGACTGCAGTGACGACTGGGTCAAGGACCGTGCGGTGGTTGCAGATGAAGAGAACGCCACCGCGGCCCGCCCCGGGTGGTGGTGGAGGGGTTCCTTTGACAATTAGCTTGATTCCAAGAATCATGTAGTTGTAACGTACAATTTTTTCGGGTAGAGGGATGTTAAGGTATACTCTTATGAGTGATAAAATAATTCCAATTGGCATCCATAAAAAGGTGACTAGTGCTACAAGAGGTGTGGGCCTTTGAACTAAACGACCCTCGTGGAAAATGACTGGAGATAGTAATTTGTTTCTTGGAAGTGGGTCGGTTTTTGTTCGGGGGACCATGTACCCCTCCTGTAACAAATAGTAACAAGAAATTAGTTAAAGAAAATTACATAATAAAATGAATTAACTTTTTATTTTATTGAATAAATACTTTTACGAAGTGAGGGACCAATTTGACCTAAAGAAAACAAGAAAGAATTAGTATGCAATACCAATTAAATAAAAGATGATGTAACATATCACAATAAAAAGTATTTAGTGCAACTAAACCAAACTTAGACTAGAATTCTTCAAAAATAATGTAACGCACCATCCGCCTTCATATTTAATTTTTTACTTTTTATTTTTTAGGAGTAGTTTAGATTTTTGGCTTAATCATTTTGGAGATATCATCGACGAAATATTTCCCATGGAATTGAACTGTCTGTCACACTGTAAGAACTAATCCATTCAACTAACCCAAATAATCAAGCGTCATAAATAATTCCTCTTGAATAAAGAACAATAAATGAACTGTAATTCTGGATCAACTCTAATCTGACTTGATACAATAAAATTTTCAATTGGGAAACTCAATTTTAAATTTAATCGAATACTCGACTGGCTAATAAAAGTACACCCTACGAGATAGGACATTTTGACCCAAATGTAACGCTAACCTAATTTGATTCTACATATACTAGACTCTACAATGATTGTCTAACTCGACCCAAGCCTGACCAAATCATCCATTCACAACCCTTTTCTATCATGATAAATTTATATTCTCTTTATATTTTTTTAGGGGGTGGGGAGTTTTTGATGCTTGGTTTGGGAAATAGGGGTTGACAACAGAAGGGAAGACTTCAAATAGTGAAGGAGTTAAAAGGGCAATTTATCTTTGTGATATTTATAATATTCAATTTACCTTCTTGTAATTTAAAAAAAAGCATTTTATCACTGTAATTTTATAAAAATTTCACACTGCTTCCTTGATATTTTTATATGTGGCACTTTACCCCCCTGTATTATGATAATGTGGTAGTTTACCCTCTGTGTTATGATAAACGTGGCAATTTACCCCCCTATGTTACAAAAATACTTTTCATGCCAATTCTCAATTTTGGCAAGTGAGTTACATTCTCCAACTGAAGAAGCTAAGTTGCTTCTTTAAACACAAGGACTAAAATGCTATTTTTCAAATCACAAGAAGGGTAAATTGAACATTATGCATTTTACACGAGGGTAAATTGAAATTAGCTCAATAATGAAGTATACCTAACTTCTATTAAAAGCTGCTTGAGATTAAATGTTAGCATGAACAGAAGGACGATAATGCAATTCCATTCATAGAGGGCCAGGCTTTACAGGTTGGTTTCTGGAACTTTCTTGATCTAGAAACACAAACTAAATGAGCCTAAAAGTCACATAAGTTTGATATCAAAATTAAAATAAATATCAATAGATTATTGATCTAATGGGAGGAATTAATCTTTACATTGCAGCGAACCCATGTTCGAATCCCTGTTAGAAGAAGTTCCCACTTAATATATCGCCTCGAAATGGAATAAATCAATGGAAAACAATTTTTTTTTTTTTGATATCTTTCTATATGTTATGGTTAATCTATTTAGATCGACATAGCGCATCCACGTAAATTGATACTAATAGCAAATTAGCTATTAAGATTATGAATATATGATCGACTTCCCTTCTTTATCTCATTAAAGTTGTTTTCCACCGTCATGGTATTGGATTGCGTTTAAAATCATTGCACTTTAAGTTATTTTAGAGCAACACGTAAAACTTTGTTTTGCTTTACGTATGTATATGCTATATCATATTTGTTTAATTAATTCAAAGACAAGAAAAATGATAAACAAATTAACTAGAAAGTCCTAATATTGAACCAATTAAGGGCAACATAAAAGTTTAGGAGAAGGTTAACACCGATTTCATATACAAAATTTAATAACTTGATAAATTTGTTGTTACCTTTTTTTAAAGAACTCGTTATCTTTTTATTTATTTTTCACATTACTTTTGCAAGAGACGTCTTTGTCTATTCCGTGCCCGGGTACTTGCAACAGCCTTAATACCACAATTAATGTACAAGTAATAATTGAGGGCAAAGCAAAATAGTTGAGGCGTCTTAAAAACTAAATCGTAAATACTGAATTTATGGGATTATAGCATTTTTGGTGCCACAACTATAGTCCACTGGCATTTCTACCATGTAACTTTTCGGGCTGACACATTTGGTGCCACATCTTCAACATCAGTGGCAATTTTGGTGCCAATTGAGGTCCAATTTTAAAATTAGCCCGAAATTCCCCCATGTGCGGGCCATGTGACATGGAAAATAGGGATTTTGACCATTTAACATCTTTTTCATTAAAAATAAAAATACCAAAGTTCAAAATCCTAACTTTTCCTATCAAATTCACAAACATTCCCTTAAATAAATTTTTACCCGCCTTCTTCTTCTTCCCCAAATAAAAACATCCATGTAGCCTAGTTCTTGGTGGATGGAAATAAATAATTTTTTTTTAATGAAAAATGCTTTCAATGGTTAAAATCTCCAATTTTTATGTCACATGGCCCGCACATGGGGGAATTTCTGACCAATTTTGAAATTGGGCTTCAATTGGCACCAAAATTGCCACTGATGTTAAAGTTGTGGCACCAAATGTGCCAGCCCGAAAAGTTACGGGGTATAAATGCCAGTGGGCTATAGTTGTGGCACCAAAAATGCAATAATCCCCTGAGTTTATTGTTTCTAACAGAATATATCTTGAAATTCTTTGGAAAATAAAAAACTTTTTTCAGTTTCAACTTATATTTATTAATTTCACTCTGGTTTTCCAAAAAGTTATATGAATATATTAACATTATATACTTAATTTATACAGGTAGGGTTAAGTGGAGGAAGAAATAATATTATTAATTAAATGTTGAGTAGCATACTAAAAAATTGATTGGAATCATCAAATGTAAAAAAGGTCATGAATAAAGCATTGTCTTGAGAAAATCTCTCAACCACCAGCATGAAATATGCATGGGAGCATAAGATAGTTATCCTTCTAGGGCATGAAAATATGTTGATACCCAACCAACCTTACCTAAATTGTCACACCAATCTATATATATAACTTTTGACCCAATCAGTTCAAGAAGATATATGAATATTATATTTTATTTTAATCAATTATTTTTTCAAAAAATAAAAATGAAAAAAATAAAAGAACATAGAAAAATAAAAAACATAAGGAAAAATAAATAATTTCGTGATAATTGAACTTACCTTGCATATAGACATAAAATCATGATCAGTCTCTCGATCTCCAAGGCCTAAGTCGGGTACATTAGTCCCAAATTCTTTCACAATTGCCATTTTCTTATGTTCCCCAATAAGAACACCTGGTTTCTTCACAAATCCGGTGGCTCGTCCCGATTTCGTCACTTCCAACTCGGTCCCAAGAACTTTATCGACCCCTAAATAGTTTTTGACAAAATGCTCCACCATAATCCTAGGATTTGCGGTGATTATGTACCTCTTACCAAACGAATTGAACACTTTCCACGTTTCCGGGTGCACATCTTCCGAATAGAACTTAGGCAAGACGGACCTAGACACAAGCTCGATGTCACGAATTCTGAGTCCCGAGAAGGCGATGAAAGTCAACGTTTGAATGGCAAAAGATTCGGACACGAACAAGTAGATGAAGTACACGAATGGTACGGATGTTAATAAAATTAATGCTCGTATGAGGCTACCGGCCTCTAGAGCGACAAGCATGAAATAAGGGAATGCGTTTCTAGAGACCATGAGGGTCCCGTCTAGGTCGGCCGCCACGGTTTGAGTGGACCGATCCTCGGTTCGACATTTTGTTATTGGGTCAAAATGCCGATGTGCACCCATTTTTTAGTGGGAGAATGGGAGATGAGGTTGAGGGGTTTGTGTGTGTATGAACTAGTTTTGTTACATTAGATGGAAAAGTGAGGGGTTTAAAAAGGAATGAGCAAATGGTTATGAAATTGTTAGTTGTACATGTTGCACAATGAATATATGATCATGTGGTTGGGCATGGGGTGGAGAAATTATTTCATGTATTCGTTGCACGGATGACATGATATAACATGCATATGAGATTTATTTAATTCAATTTTTGCATACCAATATATGGTGGAGATGAGATACTATAATCAATTTTTCCTTAAATTTAAGGGTTAAATATAATCTCATTTGTATGTTATACCACGTCATTTGTGTAGCAAATGCACAAAATAATTTTACAAAAAGAGCATATTTATATAATTGATTATTGCCTATTTTTGGAGGTCAGAATTGAGGCAGTTGTGAGGAGGGGGTCCATGTAGTTGAATGCCAACATTAACATTGAATTAGCCTACATTTTAGTTTATGGATGCCGACTAGCCGTGCCATTATGGGTGGACAATTAATCGGATTGTGCGTGTTGGACTTAATTTGTACAACTCGAAAATAAGTCAAATTTATCAATAAATCCCAAATGAATTAATCAGGTCAAAATGGTTCGGGTTGAATTGGTTTATGCCCAGTTTAGTCTCACTTGCACTAATTAAACGTGTACGACTGCAGTCCCCAGAAGTTTATTATGGTGTAATTATAAATAGTCATTCATGTATCAATCTATAATAACCAAATGGAAATATTGTATTTTAGTTTCATTGGACTATATCTTTAGCATTTTACGAAAACTTTTGGTCTCATTTTTTAAAATATTTTATACTTCGGGAATAAAAGTGTAAAATTGGGACAACCTTATTGGCAGGGCTGTCAATGGGCCTTACTCGGACCGATCAGGGCAGATCCGAATCTGAGTCCGATTTCTATTTCTTCTATCCAGATCCGGATCCGGATCCGAGTGGATCTTGAAAAGTAGCAATTGAATCCGAATCCTGTGGTTATCCTGGATCCGGATAAATTATCCGGATCCGTTTAGCATATTTAACAATAATTTTTTTCTTCCATTTTCCTTCAAATCACTTGTAGATTCCACCACAATGAATTAAAAATGTAATATTTTGCTTATTTCATCAAAACTATTGTTAGAAAATTATAAAAGATGGAATATGATGGATCTATAAACGATAAAAATTAGAACAAAGGAATAAACAAAAATATGAATAAAAAAGATAGAAATTGGGAAAAAGAAGAAGAAAACCCAATAATGGAAGACAAGAAAAAAAATTGGACGAAAAGTAGGGGGAAGATGGCAGCTACTACATAGATGAATGGTTAAGGTTTTGATTTTTCTTATTAAATAACATAAATTAATATGATTTAGGCCCAATTTGTTACCAGGTCAGTCCAACAACACCTCTTATGCATTCTTTTTAAGATTATTTTTGATATAGTAAAAGATTTTAGTGGAACATAAATAATTTTATTTTTATTTTGGTTTAAATACATAAACAACATATAGTAATATATATCGGATACGGATCTGTAACGGATCGGATCAGTCTAGATCCATATTCGCTCCATATAATTCGGATTATGGATCTTCTTAATCGGATCAGGTCCATCGGATCACTAATCGGACAATTATCATAATAAATCGGACCGGATTCGGATCGGACCCGGATTGAAATCCGCCCCATTGACAACCCTACTTATGGGATACATAATGCTAAATAAAGACTATTTATAAGACCAAGAGTGCAATTATTTTGCCAATGAGGACATAGATAGTGATATATCATTGATAAGACTGAAGCCCCAGAACCAAGAGTTCAACTCTCATGACTAATGTGGATTTTTCTTATAGTTTAATATTTGTGTTTGGTGATTGATTTTTTTTGTAATTTAATTATAATTCAATAGATTTATGATTTTTTGATATTAATGGAATGATCGTTTCTATAAAAAAAAAAACTGCTAATATTATAAAAAAAATGAATCGATTAAAACTAGAATATTATAATTTAATTGTCAGACCAAAAATGCAAAATATTTTAGAAACTTTAGGACAAAATGTACAAGACTAAAACTACAATTTTATAAAGTATGACCAAAGATATATATTGATGGTCCAATCGCAATTTTGCCTAACAAATAATATCTAGTTTAATTTGTATACAATTTCCAACTTTGATATATACCACACTGAAGTAATAATCCATCATAATTTATCACAAAAGAGAAGGTACTCATTAATAATGCAGTGAAAGAAGTTATTCTGCTGCCAAATGTTGTACTTCTTGATTTAAATGCATGTCTGGGTTCGACTTGACAGCATGGCCCTCTAATTTTTTTTTATTTTTTTTTGGGGGGATATCATGTCCCTCTTCTTGAATGTTTGGAAAATGTTTTATGCTACTTGAGAATATTCATATTGACACTCTTGCATAAATTTCCTAACAATTCCCAATCGTATAAAGATAACACTTTTTATATGTACTAGAATCTATCAAAGAATAGATGAAACATAACTTTAAATTTTCAAAGGTCTCTTAAAATCACGGCTGTGCTCACATTTGTTAAGGAAATCTTGTTAATATACAAATAATTTTTTTGATTTTTTCAATTTTCTCTCAATAGAATACAAGGTGAAAGAATTGTTTATATAAATTCACTTTCTGCATGAACATGATTTCAGGGTGAAAATGGGGAAAGGCGAATTGGGTGTGGTTAGAAAAAAAATTTATTTGATGTACGGATTGCATCTAGTCTAGATCATAAATTTAAGAAGAAGTTGATTCTTAATAATCAATTTTCACAATACACTCACAAACATTACCTAAATTTTTATTTTTATAGAAAATATGTAGTAAATAAATTTGAGAATGATGAAAAGACCTTCTTATTAACATAATTTCTGACTATTTTGAAAAGTCAGAATTCCTCAAAATATAGCATTTGTTAAATACCCAATAGTTAATAAAAAATGAGTGTTACTTAATAGTCTAGATCAAGCCAAAAATATATAAATAAACATATTTAAGTATTAGCATCTAACATGCATCTAATATATATCTATATCTACACTTATTTTTTTTTCTATATCTATATCTATACTTATTATTTATTACTACTAAAAGTGTGAATAAATTAAGTTTTTTTCTTTTTTTGTGAAGACAAAAATGCCCCTTATTCAAGTTGTAAAGTAATATTGATAAAATATAATTAGATATGAATTTTCCTTAAATTTTCTCACCAAAAAATTGATAGGAAAAATATTTTAAGAAAATTTGTAACTTCCTTTCCTTAATCAAACACCATACGGGAAAATAAAAATTACCTTTCCAAAAATTGGATATGAAAGAAGAACAAAATTATATATAAAAATGTCATAATAGGTATAATTAGACATGGAGTCATATTATAGTTATTTCCTCCATTAACTCCAAAAGTTTAGAAATTAACTCTACATCACTTTTACGATTTCATTCTTCTTCTCCTATAACACATTAAAAAAAAAACACTATTATTTTTAATAGTTGAAGTTATATATATGTAATGTTATTATAATGTATCATCAATATGTTTTTAAGTAAAAAATATTATTTGTTTCATTTAAATATTTAGTACAATATAACACTCATAAAAAAATCAAATTCTCCTTAATATCATAAATGCTACAAAAAAAAAAAAAATTAAAGTAGAATTGCATCTTACCTATGACTGAACAAAAAATATTCATGACCTAGAGAACTAAGTAATCTTTCTTTGGCTTGATAAATAAAATATAAAGAGTATCCAAGAAAATGCATTACCTTAAATTTTCATGGAAATATTTTCGCAAAAAACGTGTGAAATAAGTGATTAAAGGGGTGAAAATCAATGAAAATTGGTGAAATCAATAAAGTAAATTCCAGGTAATTGATGAAAACATGTAAAATCGATCCGGGTGAAAGTTATGAACACTGGTGAAGTTGGTGAAAAAATGGATAAAATCGGTAATAAAAAGTGCCGGTAAAATCGATAAATACATGTGAAATCGAGAAAATCTGGGTGACATTCATGAAAAAATTGGGGGAAAATCGGTGAAAAACTGGTGAAATAAATGAAAAATTGTGAAGACATGTGAAATGAATGAAAATTGAGGTTAAATTGGTCAAAAAAATATGTGAAATCAGTGAAAAATAAGTTAAATTGGTAAAAACAAGTAAAATCAGCTAAAAAAAAAGAGTTTAACTAGCAAAAACAGTGTGAAATCGGTAGAAATTTGTTTTTTTTTGTTTGACCGGGGAAAACAAAAGAAATCGATGATAAACAATGGAAAATTGGTTATAACTGATTAAGAAATGAGTAAATCAGTAAAAAAATATTAAACCAGTAAAAATCAATGAAACCAAATTGAACTAATAAAAATAAAAAGTAAAAATAGCTTAGGTCGATAAAAAAAAGTCTTTCAAATGACAGTGTAAGAGAAATAATTTGATATCTAATTAAATGTAATTGAAGTTGTATAATTATTTGAGTTAAAAATTCGATAAATACATGTGAAATCGATCAAAATTCGGGTGAAATTCATGAAAAAATGGATGACATCAGTGAAACAGTGAAATCAAAGAAAAAATGATGAAATAGGTGAAAAATGGGTAAAATCGGTTAGAAAGACTAAAGTTAGTGAAAACATGTGAAATCAATCAAAGTTCACGTGAAATTGGTGAAAAAACATATGAAATTAGTGAAGATCGTGTGAAAATTGATTAAACTGGTAAAAACGAGTGAAATCAATAAAATGAAAAAAGTTCAACCAACAAAATCAAGGTCAAACAATTAGAAAATTAAATGGCTTAAATCGAAAAAAACTAGAGAAATCGATTTAAATGTGGAAAACAATGAAAATAAGTTGTAATCGATAAAAAAACCGATAAAAATAATATTATCACTAAAAATGAATGAAATTGGCAAAAAGATGGATTAAACCAGTGAAAAATAAATTTAACTAATGAATTGAATAAGTGAAAATGACCTAGGTCAGTAAAGAGATGCATTTCAAATGATAGGGCAAGAGAAATAATAGAATCTACTTAAAAATGGACTCAATTTCATTTGATCAAAAAACAGGATTTCACAATTTTTGTTGCCAAACAATGCAAAAGATTTGGATGGGTTCTTAATATATAAATCAACATAATTATTTTATAGTATCAAACTTGATGTCACATTCACATTATAATTTGTGATGATAAAAATTTCTCGTGTTTGACAAATACAAAGACAAATGATATTAATTTTATATTGGTAAAATAAAAAAACTAAATACGTTCAATGATATATATTCCTTAAAACGGAATATGGAATGAGCTAAATAATTTTCTTATGATATTATTTTAGAACAATTTTTACAAGATTTCGTAACTAAATCATTCATTATTTTATATTTGATTACAATTTGAAAGCCATTATTTTTTTAATATAAAATAATAATTTTAATAAAAAAATTATAGAAAATAAATTGAATATGAATCATTAATATGTGTTATTTAATGACATAATGAAGTTAGTTTTACTCTAATTTACAACAAATACCATAAAATTAACTAGACACGTACAACGTACGTGCACTTTTCTATCTAGTAATATATAATACTAAAAGTGTGAATAATTGAAGTTTTTTCTTTTTTTGTGAAGACAAAAATGCCCTTACTCAAGTTGCAAAGTGATATTGATAAAATATAATTAGACATGGATTTTCCTTAAATATTCTTATAAAAAATTGGTAGAAAAATATTTAAAAAAAATTTGTAACTTTCTTTCCTGCTAACCCAAAGACCATACGGAAAAATAAAAATTACCTTTCCAAAGATTGAATGGAAGAAAAACAAAAGTACATTGTCTTATTATAGTTATTTCCTACATTAACTCCAAATGTTTAGAAATTAACTCACTTTTACAATTTCAATCTTCTTATCCTATAACATATAAATATACAAAACACTATTTTTTTTAATAGTTGCAAAAAGGAAAATGATTATATGACAAACCAAACTTTACATTATTTTTTACAGCCCATATTTTAGGTTTTGGAAGTTAATTGTATTACCTACTACTTGTTTAACAGGTTTAGGGTTTAGAATTTCAAGGTTAGGGTTTAATATTTACAAACAAGGTCTATATTTTCTTGATAATTATTTATGTGTCATATAAATAATTTTTTTTCATATACATTAAAATATATAAATGATAAGAAAAGAAGAAAAAAAAAAGCCACAACCGGCTGTACATGTCTGTACACATGTACAGCCGGTTGAAGGATGTAGGAATAGCACTACTCTTGCAAAAATATATATGTAAAATTATTATAATGTATCATCAATTTGTTTTTAAGTAGGAAAATATTATTTGTATCATTTAAAGATTTAGTTCAAAAAATGTTTATGACTTAGCGAAATAAGTAATATTTTTTTGGCCTAAGAAATAGAAATATCCAAGAGCATGCATTACCTCAAATTTTCATGATTTCTTTTTGCGAAAAACGTGTGATAAAAAGGGGTGAAAATCAATGAAAATTGGTGAAACCGATCAAATAAATACTATGTAATTAATGAGAACATGCTAAATCGATCCGGGTGAAATTTATGAATACTGGTGAATAAGTGAAATAATGGGTGAAATCGGTAATAAAAAGTGCCGGTAAAATTGATAAATACATGTGAAATAGATGAAAATCCTGGTGACATTGTGAAAAAATGGAAATCAAATCGGTGAAATCAATGAAAAAGGGGAGAAATATATGAAAAGGGGTTAAATCAGTGAAAAATAAAAAGCTAAAGTTTGTGAAATCAATGAAACTTCAAGTGAAATTAGTCAAAAAAATAAGTGAAATTAGTGAAAAATACATTAAACTGATAAAAACAATTAATATCAGTAAAAAGAAAAAAGAAAAAAGTTAACTAGCAAAATCAGGGTGAAATTAGTATAAAAATAGTTTTTTTTGTTTGAACGGGAGAAAACTAAAGAAATCGATGAAAAATGGGAAAAACAGTTAATAATAGGTTATAATTGATGAAGAAATGGGTAAATCAGTAAAAAAAATAAACAGTAAAAATCAATGAAAACCAATATAATTTGTCAAATGACAAGAGTAAGAGAAATAATTTGTGATCTACTTAAAAGTAATTGAAGATGTATAATTATTTGAGTTGAAAATTCGGTAAATACATGTGAAATCAATGAAACTTGGGGTAAAATTCGTGAAAAAATGGATGATATTGGTGAAATCAAAGAAAAAACGATGAAATAGGTGAAAAATGGGAAAATTAGTGAAAAATTCTAAAGTCAGTGAAAACATGTGAGATTAATGAAAGTTCATGTGAAATTGGTGAAAAAACATGTGAAAATTGGGTAAATTGGTAAAAACAAGTGAAATCAATAAAAAGAAAAAAAGTTCAACCAACAAAACAAGGTCAACCCATTAGAAAAATGGTTTAAACCAAAAAAACTACAGAAATCGATGAAAATGTGGAAAACAACGAAAATAAGTTGTAATCAATAAAAAACTATAAAACATGTAAAAAGAATATTAAACCAGTAAAAATAAATGAAATATGCAAAAAGACAGATTAAACCAGTGAAAAATCAATTAAACTAATGATTAAATAAGTGAAAATGGCTTAGATCGGTAAATAGATGCATTTCAAATGATTGAGCAAGAGAAATAATCGAAATCACTTAAATATGGACCCAATTTCATTCGATTAAAAACTAGGATCTTACTATTTTTTTTGTCAAATAATGCAAAATATTTGGATAGGTTCTTAGAATATAAATCAACATAATTATTTTTATTGTATCATTCTTGATGTCACATTCGCATTACAATTTGTGATGATAAAAACTTCTCGTGTTTGACAAATACGAAGACAACTGATATTAATTTTATATTGGTAAAATAAAAAAAAACTAAAGGCATTCGATGATGTATATTCCTTAAAACAAAATATGGAATGAGCTAAATAATTTATTATGATATTATTTCAAAACAAATTTTACAAGATTTCGTGACTAAATCATTCATTTTTTATATTTGATTACAGTTTTAAGGCCATCATTTTTTTATTATAAATTAATAATTTTAACTAAAAAAATCATAGAAAATAAATTGAATATGAGTTATTAATATATGCTATTTTATGACATAATGAAGTTAATTTTACTCTGATTTATAACAAAATACTCATGAAATTAATTAGACACACACAACGTACGTGCACTTTTCTAGTATCAACTAAAAGTCTAAAACTATATATCAGGAGTACAAATCTCCTATATCGGTGTGTGATAAAGATCTTTTTAATTTTGAAATGAGACCGAAAGAAAAAGTTTCTTGGAAAATTCATGTTAAAGATGTTAAAATAATGAAATTTCAAGACTCGAGTAATATTACGTATAATCAAAGACTGAAAGACTTTAACATATTTGATTTGACCGTAATTCGTCAAACCACGAAAAACAGTACATAAGAACTAGTAAGATCAAGTAAAAGGGGTAAATACTGATATATTAGTAATATCGATCTAGAACTTTACAAAAGAGGGTCTGATCCAAAGCTATAGGATATCATATACAAGTATGTAATACAAGAAACCCTATTGATCTAGCTAATCCGAGCATCAATGTATGGAAAAACCTCTCCCTAAAGAAGGTCCCCTCCATCACTAAAAGTACTAGTATTTATAGAGTTCTATGTGTCGTCATGATAGAGCAGCCCTAAGGCCCAAGGCCTGGTGTGGCCCAAGAGTTGATCTGGTAGTTGTGATCGGACGTGTAGATCGATAGTGCTTTTTCCGAGCTCTCCTGATCTGAAATGATTGTCTTGATCTTGATCGATGAAGGCCTCTAAATGATCTAGATCGATCTTGAACAGAGGGGGATAATTCCGATCTGGAGCTGTACGAAATATCCCTCATCAGTACCTACCCACTTCTCGAGCGTAAGTGCAGTTGTAGCTCGGAGAAGTAAAAATAAGCATTTGAATTGCTTTCCGTTGTATATCATACATGCCTCGTTAAAAACCCTGCTCGAAAAAACCCATTGGGATAAGAACCGACTAAGGGAAAAAGAGTACATATCCTTCGTGATATACGGTTATTATGTTGTAGCAATCTTTGAGCGTAGCATAATTTCTTCAAGGGTTGAATTTGCAATTTACTCGTGATCAATCGAGACCAAACTGAAAGATGTCGACCCCAGATCTAAGCCATAACTTGCTGACCGGGGAAAATGAAGGCAATCTAGGCCCTGAATTTTTTTACCAACTTAATGGTTTTATTCTTTTATGGATCGTATATCGTATATCGTAGATCGTAGTGATCGTAGATCGTAGATCATAGATCAAGCTTTACCGGTCGACGGTTTATGCTCAATATTTACTTGGGGAGTTTTATCAAATTAATGGTTTTACTCATTATATTTCGATCAAGAGTTTATAACAAATTAATGGTTTTACTTAATATTTTTTTATCAAGAGTTTATACCAAATTAATGGTTTTACTCATTATTTTTCGATCAAGAGTTTATACGAAATAAATGGTTTTACTCATTATTTTTCGATCAAGACGTTATACCAAATTAATGGTTTTACTCATTATTTTTCGATCAAGAGTTTATACTAAATTAATGATTTTACTCATTATTTTTCGATCAAGAGTTTCTACCAAATTAATGGTTTTACTCATTTTTCGATCGCCGAGTTCGTTTTCTTGATCATCGAGCTCGTTTTTAGATCATCGAGCTCGTTTTCTTGATCATTGAGCTCATTTTTTATCATAGGGCTTCTTGTTACTTTTGATCCTCAGGACGAACAAAAGTTCTTGCCTAACTCGACTTCTTTTCCCATTTCGAGCAATGAGTTATATCAAAAGATCTTACATTGACTCTCTTCTCAATTTTGAGCATAAAGTTATATCAACAAATTTTATTCTTTTACTCTTTTCTTTTTCATTTTCGAGCGTAGAGGTATACCAAAATATTTTATTGTTTTACTCTTTTGTTTTCGAGCGTAGAGGTCAACATATTTTACTCTTTAGCTCTTTTCTTTCATTTTCAAGCGTAGAGTCATATCAACAAATTTCGCTCTTTAGCTGTTTTTCATTTTCATTTTCAAGCGTAGAGATTATATCAACAGATTTTACTCTTTAGCTCTTTTCTTTCATTTTCAAGTGTAAAGTTATATCAATAGATTTTACTCTTTAGCTCTTTTCTTTTCAAGCGTAGAGTTATATCAACATATTTTACTCTTTTACTCTTTTCTTTTCGTTTTCGAGCGTAGAGTTATATCAACATATAGAACTCCGTGATTACGAACACCAAAGAACAGGGAAATGTGACCGATTTCAGAAGAATCCGTCGAAATCAAAAAGCCCGATAAAGTTCTTCACGACCCGGATCACATGAACGATGGATTGTTAGCAGTAATATAAAATTGATGTAATAAACAATGAATTCGACGACTAGAGAACATGAATCAATCACCAATTCGCCGCAATTAGCCCTAAATCTAGAATCACGAAGAATTGAAAAAGGGGATCGCTACTCCTTATTGCTCCGTCCTTCAATCACCGAAAAATAAGCCGTGTAATGTGAAATTGAACTCGTGGATGATGCTTATATGTCTTCAGGAGGTGAGTAACGAAGAGAAATTGCACAAATCCGAAGAGAAATAAGAAATCGGTAATACCTAATTGTTTAGGGTTTTTTGAGTACTAATCGTAATCAGCAAAGTCAACGAAGTAAATGAAAAACTGAGTGGAGATCAATGATCGTGGGAGAGTGACGATTAAAATAAGTATAAGCTTGCAAAGTTTAGTAAGAATTGAGTGACTAAGGTGAACGACTATGGTGGACTATGTGAAATCTCACGCAGGGGATTGGTCCGTGCAAGACGAGCAGAAGGTTGACCCTTCTCGAGTATCCTGGAGCTTCTGATATTCTTCGTGTTAGGCATATTTCGATCTAGCAATCAACTAGGCCCCACGGTGGGCGCCAACTGATTTGATCGTAATTCGTCACACCAAGGAAAACAGTAAATAATAACTAATAAGAAAGTAAATGGGGTAAATACTGATGTATTAGTAATATCGATCTAGAACGTTACAAAAGAGGGTCTGTTCCAGAACTATAGGATGCCGTATACAAGTATGTAATACAAGAAGAGCCTATTGATCTAGCTAATCCGAGCAGCAGTGTGTGGAAAAGCCTCTCCCAAAAGAAGGCCCCCTCCATCAATAAAAGTATTTGTATTTGTAGAGTTCCATGTGTCGCCATGATAGAGCCCTAAGGCCCAATGCCTAGTGCGTCCCAGGAGTTGATCTGACAGTTGTGATCGGATGTGTATATCAATAATGCTTTTTCCGAGCTCTCCTGATCTGAAATGATTGTCTTGATCTTGATCGATGAAGGCCTCTAAGTGATCGGGATCGATATTGAAACAGAGGGGATAATTCCGATCTGGAGCTGTACAAAATATCCCTCATCAATATTTATTTTCCTCGAATAAATATTAAATATTACATGCAAGCAATTCTATTTAAATAAATTTTATGTATTTTAAGAGTTTCGAAAATTAAATCATATTTTCATTTTCAACGATTCAAAACAAAAACTGTTTCTATTATATCTAAAACATTTCCGAAAAGCTTTTGAAATATATGCCGAAATAAAATTTTGATCCATGATTAAAGGATTGTATGATCGGAAACCAAAAAAAAAAAGGATTGTATGATCGTAGTACTACATTGGTTTTGGGTGCTTACTCTATGTATTTCAAGTTAATACAACTGATCGATCAACCCTTAGAATACGTGCGCGTTTGTACATTTTATGCATATTAATATTGTTTGCTTTAAATTTTGTCTGGCTTGTCTTGATATGCAATTGGCTTGATGCAATTGACTTGATGTGAAATAAAACAAGTGTGGGGCATGCAAACATAACTATTTAAAATTGAAATAACATGATGAATATGAAATATAAATCAATGTGCTGACAAGGTTTTGACTTCTAATCAATTGATTGCGGCGGAGTAGGCAAACTCTACCCCTGATTCTTTTCAATGCCTGACTGATCGTATGACTTAACAATTGATGATAATCTTTATTGAATGCCAAAGTTTAGCCAATCAGTGGCTCACTCGATATGTCAAGAGATTTGCAGAAACATTAATTATCGAGTTATTTACCAAGCGTGCTAAAACATGTCAACTTAGCTTAAAACCTGAGCAAATAGATTAACAATCTAGCAGCAAATACACATTAAAATCATCTGATAAAAACATTCTCATAAATGAAATCAGTAGATGAAGGCAAAATACTTCAATGTATTGAATAAACATAGTGTTGAAAGATTTTAAATACATGAAATTTAGCCTATTCTATTCCCCTGATTTACAAGCATGAAATAGTATGTCAAGTCATAATTAAACTCCTCTGTTGGCATCATAGATTCTTTGGTTTGTGAAGATTAACTCCTTGATTAGCAGGGAACCGCCATACGAACTGATTTGTGATATGCAACATTTATCATGATTATCAAGACGATGCGATAAGCATAGTCAGTGAGTTGACCTAAAAGTAACATTGACGGCAGGTGGCTACCATCGATGGATCGCCCAACCTTGGCAGGTGGCTACCAATCGGGCTCCTAACCTGCAGATGGCTACTGGAAAAGGTCATCTGTCGAGCAGGTGTCCACTTGACGAATGAAATCATGTCAGTACCTGGGCACTCACATGAGGTTTTGAAGCTTGCGGCTTGCTGGAAGGAGCGACTTGCTTTGAGATGCGGCGTTGCTGACTTTGGAAGGTTTACAGCTTGCGGCATACTTCGAGAGGCGGTGTTGCTGAACTTCAGGGAGTCATGACTTGCGGCTTGCTGAAAGGAGCGACTTACTTCGAGGAACGACGTTGCTGACTTTGGAGAGGTTACAACTTGCTGCTTACTTCGAGAGGCGGCGTTGCTGAACATCAGATAGGCATGATGCCCGATTCAGTGAAGACTGAATTGATTTGATCTGATAGATCGATTTGTTTGATTGATTTTGTGTCTCATCCTCCTGATATTTATAGGCCCCCTGACGGTTAATTTTCCTGATATTTATAGGCCTCCATACTCCCTTGGCCGTTTATTGACAGTTAAGCTCTTCAAATCTATGGTTTCTATATGTGGCAGTTATTTCCAGCACATGTATAACAACTTCTGAGATATTCTTGGAGTTGGTTACAATTTAATCTTATCCCTTATTTAGTTTCCCACTTTAATTACGTGCCATTAACTGCCTTAATTAAATTAATTCTTTCATTAATTCAATTAATCACATGACTAGGGCCAACTTCTGGGACATATCTTACAATTGGGCCACTAATCAGCAACTTGGCCATTAAATATTCCGGCCTTTTAATTAACTGAATTATACAAATTATCATTGCTAGGCCCGTTTATGACTATGACCCACAGGGGCAGATCCAAAAATTTTGTTTAGGGGGCATAAAGTAGATACACACAAATGTATCCAATAAAACACTCAAACTTAAAAATTATATTTCATTAACGAGAAAATCTACGACGAGATATAAAAACGAGGAGGTGAGGTTTGACAAAATAATTTCATAAGTTACTTTAATTACATATGATACTCATCACGAATTTGTTATATGTGACGAAAAAATGGGGTAATGTGAAAATATATTTGTCACAGTTGATTGTCTTTTGTGAGAAAATTCAGTTTATGTGAGGAAAACATTTTTTGTCAGAATTTTTATTAGTTTTGCAACGGACATTTCTTTTTGTGTGCGATCAAATTTTTCGTCATATTGGGGTTTTCATGACGAAACAGTTACTTTTTGCCACAATTTTTTTTGTGGAAAAAAAGTTTTTTAGGTAGTGCATGACATATCCTCGTGAACCAACATATCTCAAAACAATCGTTATTTTCTCCTTACAAGATATATCATGAGATTCATCGACAAGAATAACTAATAACCCATCATCGAGCTCTATAATAATAGCATTAATAGTTTCACTTGAGGAAGCCTTGACCATGTCTTTTTGAATTGATTAAGCCGTCAACTTAAGATTTTTCGGGGCATTCGATAATATAACGGCTCTAGCAACCTCATTTTAACCTGCTAAAATACTTTAAGTTAAAGGAAGTTTTCTTGGTTGCTTGAAAATTTTAATTCATCATGTAAACGCATGCAAGTATTTGTTTAAGAAGAAACAAAATGTAATCGATTGATGCAATCAATCAAATTCGATAGCCATTTGACAAAGGTTTTTGAGATGATTTGGACTTATGATGGGTCAAGTAAAATTGAGTCAGATATTTTATTTAAGCTGAGATGAGCAAGCGATTTGAATTAAATTATCATATTTAAACTTGTATTTTGGAACCAAGATAAATATTATTACTATACTAAAAAAAAAACAAAATTGAGGGGGGTCTTATAGGCCCCCTGACGGTTAATTTTCCTGATATTTATAGGCCTCCATACTCCCTTGGCCGTTTATTGACAGTTAAGCTCTTCAAATCTATGGTTTCTATATGTGGCAGTTATTTCCAGCACATGTATAACAACTTCTGAGATATTCTTGGAGTTGGTTACAATTTAATCTTATCCCTTATTTAGTTTCCCACTTTAATTACGTGCCATTAACTGCCTTAGTTAAATTAATTCTTTCATTAATTCAATTAATCACATGACTAGGGCCAACTTCTGGGACATATCTTACAATTGGGCCACTAATCAGCAATTTGGCCTTTAAATATTCCGGCCTTTTAATTAACTGAATTATACAAATTATCATTGCTAGGCCCGTTTATGACTATGACCCACAGGGGCAGATCCAAAAATTTTGTTTAGGGGGCTTAAAGTAGATACACACAAATGTATCCAATAAAACACTCAAACTTAAAAATTATATTTCATTAACGAGAAAATCTACGACGAGATATAAAAACGAGGAGGTGAGGTTTGACAAAAATAATTTCATAAGTTACTTTAATTACATATGATACTCATCACGAATTTGTTATATGTGACGAAAAAATGGGGTAATGTGAAAATATATTTGTCACAGTTGATTGTCTTTTGTGAGAAAATTCAGTTTATGTGAGGAAAACATTTTTTGTCAGAATTTTTATTAGTTTTGCAACGGACATTTCTTTTTGTGTGCGATCAAATTTTTCGTCATATTGGGGTTTTCATGACGAAACAGTTACTTTTTGCCACAATTTTTTTTGTGGCAAAAAAGTTTTTTAGGTAGTGCATGACATATCCTCGTGAACCAACATATCTCTAAACAATCGTTATTTTCTCCTTACAAGATATATCATGAGATTCATCGACAAGAATAACTAATAACCCATCACCGAGCTCTATAATAATAGCATTAATAGTTTCACTTGAGGAAGCCTTGACCATGTCTTTTTGAATTGATTAAGCCGTCAACTTAAGATTTTTCGGGGCATTCGATAATATAACGGCTCTAGCAACCTCATTTTAACCTGCTAAAATACTTTAAGTTAAAGGAAGTTTTCTTGGTTGCTTGAAAATTTTAATTCATCATGTAAACGCATGCAAGTATTTGTTTAAGAAGAAACAAAATGTAATCGATTGATGCAATCAATCAAATTCGATAGCCATTTGACAAAGGTTTTTGAGATGATTTGGACTTATGATGGGTCAAGTAAAATTGAGTCAGATATTTTATTTAAGCTGAGATGAGCAAGCGATTTGAATTAAATTATCATATTTAAACTTGTATTTTGGAACCAAGATAAATATTATTACTATACTAAAAAAAAAACAAAATTGAGGGGGGTCTTATAGGCCCCCTGACGGTTAATTTTCCTGATATTTATAGGCCTCCATACTCCCTTGGCCGTTTATTGACAGTTAAGCTCTTCAAATCTATGGTTTCTATATGTGGCAGTTATTTCCAGCACATGTATAACAACTTCTGAGATATTCTTGGAGTTGGTTACAATTTAATCTTATCCCTTATTTAGTTTCCCACTTTAATTACGTGCCATTAACTGCCTTAGTTAAATTAATTCTTTCATTAATTCAATTAATCACATGACTAGGGCCAACTTCTGGGACATATCTTACAATTGGGCCACTAATCAGCAATTTGGCCTTTAAATATTCCGGCCTTTTAATTAACTGAATTATACAAATTATCATTGCTAGGCCCGTTTATGACTATGACCCACAGGGGCAGATCCAAAAATTTTGTTTAGGGGGCTTAAAGTAGATACACACAAATGTATCCAATAAAACACTCAAACTTAAAAATTATATTTCATTAACGAGAAAATCTACGACGAGATATAAAAACGAGGAGGTGAGGTTTGACAAAAATAATTTCATAAGTTACTTTAATTACATATGATACTCATCACGAATTTGTTATATGTGACGAAAAAATGGGGTAATGTGAAAATATATTTGTCACAGTTGATTGTCTTTTGTGAGAAAATTCAGTTTATGTGAGGAAAACATTTTTTGTCAGAATTTTTATTAGTTTTGCAACGGACATTTCTTTTTGTGTGCGATCAAATTTTTCGTCATATTGGGGTTTTCATGACGAAACAGTTACTTTTTGCCACAATTTTTTTTGTGGCAAAAAAGTTTTTTAGGTAGTGCATGACATATCCTCGTGAACCAACATATCTCTAAACAATCGTTATTTTCTCCTTACAAGATATATCATGAGATTCATCGACAAGAATAACTAATAACCCATCACCGAGCTCTATAATAATAGCATTAATAGTTTCACTTGAGGAAGCCTTGACCATGTCTTTTTGAATTGATTAAGCCGTCAACTTAAGATTTTTCGGGGCATTCGATAATATAACGGCTCTAGCAACCTCATTTTAACCTGCTAAAATACTTTAAGTTAAAGGAAGTTTTCTTGGTTGCTTGAAAATTTTAATTCATCATGTAAACGCATGCAAGTATTTGTTTAAGAAGAAACAAAATGTAATCGATTGATGCAATCAATCAAATTCGATAGCCATTTGACAAAGGTTTTTGAGATGATTTGGACTTATGATGGGTCAAGTAAAATTGAGTCAGATATTTTATTTAAGCTGAGATGAGCAAGCGATTTGAATTAAATTATCATATTTAAACTTGTATTTTGGAACCAAGATAAATATTATTACTATACTAAAAAAAAACAAAATTGAGGGGGGTCTTATAGGCCCCCTGACGGTTAATTTTCCTGATATTTATAGGCCTCCATACTCCCTTGGCCGTTTATTGACAGTTAATCTCTTCAAATCTATGGTTTCTATATGTGGCAGTTATTTCCAGCACATGTATAACAACTTCTGAGATATTCTTGGAGTTGGTTACAATTTAATCTTATCCCTTATTTAGTTTCCCACTTTAATTACGAGCCATTAACTGCCTTAATTAAATTAATTCTTTCATTAATTCAATTAATCACATGACTAGGGCCAACTTCTGGGACATATCTTACAATTGGGCCACTAATCAGCAACTTGGCCTTTAAATATTCCGGCCTTTTAATTAACTGAATTATACAAATTATCATTGCTAGGCCCGTTTATGACTATGACCCACAGGGGCAGATCCAAAAATTTTGTTTAGGGGGCTTAAAGTAGATACACACAAATGTATCCAATAAAACACTCAAACTTAAAAATTATATTTCATTAACGAGAAAATCTACGACGAGATATAAAAACGAGGAGGTGAGGTTTGACAAAAATAATTTCATAAGTTACTTTAATTACATATGATACTCATCACGAATTTGTTATATGTGACGAAAAAATGGGGTAATGTGAAAATATATTTGTCACAGTTGATTGTCTTTTGTGAGAAAATTCAGTTTATGTGAGGAAAACATTTTTTGTCAGAATTTTTATTAGTTTTGCAACGGACATTTCTTTTTGTGTGCGATCAAATTTTTCGTCATATTGGGGTTTTCATGACGAAACAGTTACTTTTTGCCACAATTTTTTTTGTGGCAAAAAAGTTTTTTAGGTAGTGCATGACATATCCTCGTGAACCAACATATCTCAAAACAATCGTTATTTTCTCCTTACAAGATATATCATGAGATTCATCGACAAGAATAACTAATAACCCATCACCGATCTCTCTAATAATAGCATTAATAGTTTCACTTGAGGAAGCCTTGACCATGTCTTTTTGAATTGATTAAGCCGTCAACTTAAGATTTTTCGGGGCATTCGATAATATAACGGCTCTAGCAACCTCATTTTAACCTGCTAAAATACTTTAAGTTAAAGGAAGTTTTCTTGGTTGCTTGAAAATTTTAATTCATCATGTAAACGCATGCAAGTATTTGTTTAAGAAGAAACAAAATGTAATCGATTGATGCAATCAATCAAATTCGATAGCCATTTGACAAAGGTTTTTGAGATGATTTGTACTTATGATGGGTCAAGTAAAATTGAGTCAGATATTTTATTTAAGCTGAGATGAGCAAGCGATTTGAATTAAATTATCATATTTAAACTTGTATTTTGGAACCAAGATAAATATTATTACTATACTAAAAAAAAACAAAATTGAGGGGGGTCTTATAGGCCCCCTGACGGTTAATTTTCCTGATATTTATAGGCCTCCATACTCCCTTGGCCGTTTATTGACAGTTAATCTCTTCAAATCTATGGTTTCTATATGTGGCAGTTATTTCCAGCACATGTATAACAACTTCTGAGATATTCTTGGAGTTGGTTACAATTTAATCTTATCCCTTATTTAGTTTCCCACTTTAATTACGTGCCATTAACTGCCTTAATTAAATTAATTCTTTCATTAATTCAATTAATCACATGACTAGGGCCAACTTCTGGGACATATCTTACAATTGGGCCACTAATCAGCAACTTGGCCTTTAAATATTCCGGCCTTTTAATTAACTGAATTATACAAATTATCATTGCTAGGCCCGTTTATGACTATGACCCACAGGGGCAGATCCAAAAATTTTGTTTAGGGGGCTTAAAGTAGATACACACAAATGTATCCAATAAAACACTCAAACTTAAAAATTATATTTCATTAACGAGAAAATCTACGACGAGATATAAAAACGAGGAGGTGAGGTTTGACAAAAATAATTTCATAAGTTACTTTAATTACATATGATACTCATCACGAATTTGTTATATGTGACGAAAAAATGGGGTAATGTGAAAATATATTTGTCACAGTTGATTGTCTTTTGTGAGAAAATTCAGTTTATGTGAGGAAAACATTTTTTGTCAGAATTTTTATTAGTTTTGCAACGGACATTTCTTTTTGTGTGCGATCAAATTTTTCGTCATATTGGGGTTTTCATGACGAAACAGTTACTTTTTGCCACAATTTTTTTTGTGGCAAAAAAGTTTTTTAGGTAGTGCATGACATATCCTCGTGAACCAACATATCTCAAAACAATCGTTATTTTCTCCTTACAAGATATATCATGAGATTCATCGACAAGAATAACTAATAACCCATCACCGATCTCTCTAATAATAGCATTAATAGTTTCACTTGAGGAAGCCTTGACCATGTCTTTTTGAATTGATTAAGCCGTCAACTTAAGATTTTTCGGGGCATTCGATAATATAACGGCTCTAGCAACCTCATTTTAACCTGCTAAAATACTTTAAGTTAAAGGAAGTTTTCTTGGTTGCTTGAAAATTTTAATTCATCATGTAAACGCATGCAAGTATTTGTTTAAGAAGAAACAAAATGTAATCGATTGATGCAATCAATCAAATTCGATAGCCATTTGACAAAGGTTTTTGAGATGATTTGTACTTATGATGGGTCAAGTAAAATTGAGTCAGATATTTTATTCAAGCTGAGATGAGCAAGCGATTTGAATTAAATTATCATATTTAAACTTGTATTTTGGAACCAAGATAAATATTATTACTATACTAAAAAAAAACAAAATTGAGGGGGGTCTTATAGGCCCCCTGACGGTTAATTTTCCTGATATTTATAGGCCTCCATACTCCCTTGGCCGTTTATTGACAGTTAATCTCTTCAAATCTATGGTTTCTATATGTGGCAGTTATTTCCAGCACATGTATAACAACTTCTGAGATATTCTTGGAGTTGGTTACAATTTAATCTTATCCCTTATTTAGTTTCCCACTTTAATTACGTGCCATTAACTGCCTTAATTAAATTAATTCTTTCATTAATTCAATTAATCACATGACTAGGGCCAACTTCTGGGACATATCTTACAATTGGGCCACTAATCAACAACTTGGCCTTTAAATATTCCGGCCTTTTAATTAACTGAATTATACAAATTATCATTGCTAGGCCCGTTTATGACTATGACCCACAGGGGCAGATCCAAAATTTTTGTTTAGGGGGCTTAAAGTAGATACACACAAATGTATCCAATAAAACACTCAAACTTAAAAATTATATTTCATTAACGAGAAAATCTACGACGAGATATAAAAACGAGGAGGTGAGGTTTGACAAAAATAATTTCATAAGTTACTTTAATTACATATGATACTCATCACGAATTTGTTATATGTGACGAAAAAATGGGGTAATGTGAAAATATATTTGTCACAGTTGATTGTCTTTTGTGAGAAAATTCAGTTTATGTGAGGAAAACATTTTTTGTCAGAATTTTTATTAGTTTTGCAACGGACATTTCTTTTTGTGTGCGATCAAATTTTTCGTCATATTGGGGTTTTCATGACGAAACAGTTACTTTTTGCCACAATTTTTTTTGTGGCAAAAAAGTTTTTTAGGTAGTGCATGACATATCCTCGTGAACCAACATATCTCAAAACAATCGTTATTTTCTCCTTACAAGATATATCATGAGATTCATCGACAAGAATAACTAATAACCCATCACCGATCTCTCTAATAATAGCATTAATAGTTTCACTTGAGGAAGCCTTGACCATGTCTTTTTGAATTGATTAAGCCGTCAACTTAAGATTTTTCGGGGCATTCGATAATATAACGGCTCTAGCAACCTCATTTTAACCTGCTAAAATACTTTAAGTTAAAGGAAGTTTTCTTGGTTGCTTGAAAATTTTAATTCATCATGTAAACGCATGCAAGTATTTGTTTAAGAAGAAACAAAATGTAATCGATTGATGCAATCAATCAAATTCGATAGCCATTTGACAAAGGTTTTTGAGATGATTTGTACTTATGATGGGTCAAGTAAAATTGAGTCAGATATTTTATTTAAGCTGAGATGAGCAAGCGATTTGAATTAAATTATCATATTTAAACTTGTATTTTGGAACCAAGATAAATATTATTACTATACTAAAAAAAAACAAAATTGAGGGGGGTCTTATAGGCCCCCTGACGGTTAATTTTCCTGATATTTATAGGCCTCCATACTCCCTTGGCCGTTTATTGACAGTTAATCTCTTCAAATCTATGGTTTCTATATGTGGCAGTTATTTCCAGCACATGTATAACAACTTCTGAGATATTCTTGGAGTTGGTTACAATTTAATCTTATCCCTTATTTAGTTTCCCACTTTAATTACGTGCCATTAACTGCCTTAATTAAATTAATTCTTTCATTAATTCAATTAATCACATGACTAGGGCCAACTTCTGGGACATATCTTACAATTGGGCCACTAATCAGCAACTTGGCCTTTAAATATTCCGGCCTTTTAATTAACTGAATTATACAAATTATCATTGCTAGGCCCGTTTATGACTATGACCCACAGGGGCAGATCCAAAAATTTTGTTTAGGGGGCTTAAAGTAGATACACACAAATGTATCCAATAAAACACTCAAACTTAAAAATTATATTTCATTAACGAGAAAATCTACGACGAGATATAAAAACGAGGAGGTGAGGTTTGACAAAAATAATTTCATAAGTTACTTTAATTACATATGATACTCATCACGAATTTGTTATATGTGACGAAAAAATGGGGTAATGTGAAAATATATTTGTCACAGTTGATTGTCTTTTGTGAGAAAATTCAGTTTATGTGAGGAAAACATTTTTTGTCAGAATTTTTATTAGTTTTGCAACGGACATTTCTTTTTGTGTGCGATCAAATTTTTCGTCATATTGGGGTTTTCATGACGAAACAGTTACTTTTTGCCACAATTTTTTTTGTGGCAAAAAAGTTTTTTAGGTAGTGCATGACATATCCTCGTGAACCAACATATCTCAAAACAATCGTTATTTTCTCCTTACAAGATATATCATGAGATTCATCGACAAGAATAACTAATAACCCATCACCGATCTCTCTAATAATAGCATTAATAGTTTCACTTGAGGAAGCCTTGACCATGTCTTTTTGAATTGATTAAGCCGTCAACTTAAGATTTTTCGGGGCATTCGATAATATAACGGCTCTAGCAACCTCATTTTAACCTGCTAAAATACTTTAAGTTAAAGGAAGTTTTCTTGGTTGCTTGAAAATTTTAATTCATCATGTAAACGCATGCAAGTATTTGTTTAAGAAGAAACAAAATGTAATCGATTGATGCAATCAATCAAATTCGATAGCCATTTGACAAAGGTTTTTGAGATGATTTGTACTTATGATGGGTCAAGTAAAATTGAGTCAGATATTTTATTCAAGCTGAGATGAGCAAGCGATTTGAATTAAATTATCATATTTAAACTTGTATTTTGGAACCAAGATAAATATTATTACTATACTAAAAAAAAACAAAATTGAGGGGGGTCTTATAGGCCCCCTGACGGTTAATTTTCCTGATATTTATAGGCCTCCATACTCCCTTGGCCGTTTATTGACAGTTAATCTCTTCAAATCTATGGTTTCTATATGTGGCAGTTATTTCCAGCACATGTATAACAACTTCTGAGATATTCTTGGAGTTGGTTACAATTTAATCTTATCCCTTATTTAGTTTCCCACTTTAATTACGTGCCATTAACTGCCTTAATTAAATTAATTCTTTCATTAATTCAATTAATCACATGACTAGGGCCAACTTCTGGGACATATCTTACAATTGGGCCACTAATCAACAACTTGGCCTTTAAATATTCCGGCCTTTTAATTAACTGAATTATACAAATTATCATTGCTAGGCCCGTTTATGACTATGACCCACAGGGGCAGATCCAAAATTTTTGTTTAGGGGGCTTAAAGTAGATACACACAAATGTATCCAATAAAACACTCAAACTTAAAAATTATATTTCATTAACGAGAAAATCTACGACGAGATATAAAAACGAGGAGGTGAGGTTTGACAAAAATAATTTCATAAGTTACTTTAATTACATATGATACTCATCACGAATTTGTTATATGTGACGAAAAAATGGGGTAATGTGAAAATATATTTGTCACAGTTGATTGTCTTTTGTGAGAAAATTCAGTTTATGTGAGGAAAACATTTTTTGTCAGAATTTTTATTAGTTTTGCAACGGACATTTCTTTTTGTGTGCGATCAAATTTTTCGTCATATTGGGGTTTTCATGACGAAACAGTTACTTTTTGCCACAATTTTTTTTGTGGCAAAAAAGTTTTTTAGGTAGTGCATGACATATCCTCGTGAACCAACATATCTCAAAACAATCGTTATTTTCTCCTTACAAGATATATCATGAGATTCATCGACAAGAATAACTAATAACCCATCACCGATCTCTCTAATAATAGCATTAATAGTTTCACTTGAGGAAGCCTTGACCATGTCTTTTTGAATTGATTAAGCCGTCAACTTAAGATTTTTCGGGGCATTCGATAATATAACGGCTCTAGCAACCTCATTTTAACCTGCTAAAATACTTTAAGTTAAAGGAAGTTTTCTTGGTTGCTTGAAAATTTTAATTCATCATGTAAACGCATGCAAGTATTTGTTTAAGAAGAAACAAAATGTAATCGATTGATGCAATCAATCAAATTCGATAGCCATTTGACAAAGGTTTTTGAGATGATTTGTACATATGATGGGTCAAGTAAAATTGAGTCAGATATTTTATTCAAGCTGAGATGAGCAAGCGATTTGAATTAAATTATCATATTTAAACTTGTATTTTGGAACCAAGATAAATATTATTACTATACTAAAAAAAACAAAATTGAGGGGGGTCCATAGCCCCCCCCCCCCCCCCCCCCCCCCAAAAAAAAAAACAGTCCCAATGTGCATCTGCCATTGGTGACCTAGCTGCTTTCCAACTCCGCTGATCATCGAGCTGATTATTTCTCTTCGGGCCATTATTGGCCTGATAAACAAAGAAAAATATTTTGGGTATAAACAAATATATACGATATATACATTACGAAGATATATAATTGCACATTTCATACTACAGTTTATCTTATTTTTTTAGAACATGTTTTCTGAAAGAATACATTTTGATGCCACAATTTCACGACCTTTGATGGATTCATTTTTTCCATTAAATCTTTGAATCGTTCCATTAAATTATTATCAAGTTTTAACAATTCTTTAAACATGATATCAAATTGTGGAATAATTGTAGCTCTGCGCAAAGCACATCTTCGAACTCTAAGAGTTGAACATTCGTTAATAATTCAAATATTTGACGGACTACATCTGTCAAGTACCATTAAATTATGGTATCAATAATTAATGTGTTCTTTCAAAAAAAAAAATGATACCAAATATGTGAAGTACATAAAATGCAATGGCGAAGCGTCATGGAGACTGGGGGGTCGCCCCAAGAAATATATCATTTATATATATGCATAGTAATTTATTAACTAAAAACTTTAGTGATGCCCCGGTTGAGGGAATAAATATTCATCAGTTGTTCGAATATCGAGGAAAGCATTTTTATTTTTTGACATTTTATACATAATATTTTTTTCTCTTAATAGAGCTAATTAATATAGATTAACATATCTTATTATATTATTTTCTTAACAAATTGTTTCTTCTAGTTTTCTAAGAATATTTAGGGAACAAACATTTTATGTTGAAGTACATAGTTGAAAATGAGTTTTTTTTTTTTTTTTCATTTTATTATTATTATTTTTTTATCGATTACATACTTATAAAAGAAAATGTTGACTCTTTTAACGCGGACTCGATAACAACTATTCATATTCAACAAAAGATTGTCGATTACAGTTTAAATTATCCTTATTCTTTAAGATATTTATATTTTCAATTTTTGTGTGATTTTTTTTATTTTGTGTATTACTTTATCTTATTTTTTGTCATTGTATCAAAATATTGAAAAAATACAAAATATTAAGAAAGTATTTAACAAAAAAATTACCCCCCCTAAAGAATTGTTCCTAGCTCCGCCACTGATAAAATGTGGTATGAAAGTTAGTTTGCTTTCTCACATTATTTGAAACTATATAATTATTAATTTGAAACCAACATGCATTTCTCCATCCTTTTTGGTCTTACCTACCTGGGCGATTATGCCTCTTTGGTTTGTCGACAAACTTAATTTCTAAAGAATTAAAACTGTATTATTTGATTATGATCACCATGCAATCCCACTTTACCAAACCTTAATTAACTAGCCGAAATTAGTTTGTTGAAAATTGAAACGCAGAACTGGAAAGTTGATCTTGATTTGTTTTTCATTTTCATTTTAAAATTCTGTCTGAATTTAATTTAATTATCAAGTCAAATTATAAGTAAAACTCGAGTAATTTGATATTTGTATATATGTAAAGGGGGATGCCAATATAATATATGAAGATTTTAGAGTCTATAAAATTTAAGATGCATAGCATGTGATAAAATTTAGGATTCGTTGTGGCCAATAAATAACAAAACTAATGTGCACATAAAATCAGTTGCCTTAAGTGATTGCTGGTTAAAGGCGTAATAAAGACTTGGATTGATCAGACATATCAATCCGCAGAGATAGACATAGACCTTAAATTATACATCCTTGACCAAATCATGAAGTGACCAAGGATTTGTTTGGTTAACATTTCTGAAACTAACTATGAAATGAAATGTAAGTTTAAAAAAAGGATTAAGTTTTCTGCATTTTCAGAAAAAAAAAAAACTAGGTGTTGTTTTTAATTTTTGAGATAACAACATTCACACCCCTTGAGTTTTGGTGAAGTTGTAGATAGACACACCCCTGAATTTTTCGTGCATATCTCTATCTCTATCTCTATTCTAGTCTAGGATAAAAGTGTGAGCAGTGTTTTGTGTTTCTTAACATTTTTTTGGGAAAAAAATACCCCTATGTGATTTTTATTTTGAAATTAAATAAAATGATAAAATAAGTAAAATAAATTCAAGAAGTATAGTAGGATATATATTTGCATCTCTCCTATATTATCTCAAACTTAGTTTTTAGTTTAACCACATGAATATTTAATATTTTTCATATAAGTTAGTTGAGGATTATTATAATCAAATTTTATTGTCGGCATTGAATAAAAAGGTTAAATAGATAAAAAGACAAAAACGAACTAAAAATGAAAATTTTATTCATGATAATTATATATACCATATCCCCTAAAATTAAATATAGTTTTGGTCTAACTCTTTCACGAATCATGAAAATTTATTCATGAAGTTTTTTAATGGAATTGCCACATGGTCGGTTAAGTGGCCTTGAGCGGGAAAAAAAACTCATGTGCGAGGCACGTGTGATATGAAAAATGAAAAATGAAAAATAAAAAATGAAAATTATCATGTTCTATGGTATGAAGAATGAATTTTGCCTATTACATTTTATTTAGTTAGACATATATATATATTCATTCAATTTTTTATATTAACCACTCAAACATTTGTTGTCCAGTCTCACCAAGTAAAATTATTTGATTGAGAAAGATTTTTCTACCTTTTTTTTTGGTAGAAAAGTTATGGATAATTTGACTTGGATTACTAACCGATTCAATTTGAAATCAGGTATTTCACTTCCTATAATGGTATCAAATATATATTTCAAATTACCCAACTAATCGTGTGTTACACTTTTAATATGATCCAACTTAAACATTGTATGGTCTTTGCTAGGATCAACTTCGACGAGCCCTAATAATTTTTTTTTCAAGTACACCCATTTGCTAGCTAGGAATGTGGATCGATTTCATTGATCGAAACTTTATTCTAATGTGAGACTTACACGAAAAAGTTCATTGATGATTATCTACTTCCATGAAGTAATCCATCATTAATGTGAACATAGACCCTAATTAGTAACTATGAGCACAACCTATATAGTTATACTCGAATTTAATTAAATACACTAAATGGAGTAAAGTTGTGAACTCTTTCTATGACCTCGAATATATAACTATGCAAAATTATTTTAGTAGATAAACAAAATTGCCCAGATTTAGTTTAAGGTAGTGGATAAGTAGTCGTGTTTTCTAGCTAGTGCCTGAAATGTTTTCATTTTAGTATTTGCTGAAACTTGTTTGAAGTACAATAGTAGTTTGAAAAATTGAAAAAATATATTGTTAATATTCGATTTATCAACTTGCTTATGTCAAATGCAATATTTGTTGTGTTTTTCAATGATTTGCAAATACAACTATTTGCATACACAAAATAACATATTGTCATTTTATTTTAAGTTAAGCATAAACAAAAATATTATAAGCTCCAATAAATATCGCTTAATTCTGTTTGTTACAAGGTTTGGATGACAACTTAGAAACGTGTAGTCTGCATCATGGAGCCGTTTTGAATTAAAAGCCACCGGTCCCTATCCTTACCGAACTATTTTGATGTTAAAAGTAAAATAGTGTCTACTAAAGGCATATGTCCCTTTGGTTAAATACAGTTTTCATACCATAGAATAAGTCAAAGTCCATTTTTCATACCAATCGAACGAAAATCATACTTCTGTTTCAAGTCAACTTAACGGACATGTGGCACTTCCGTTAAAAAACTGACGAAAGTATGTCTTGATATTATTTTCGTTCGATTGGTATGAAAAATGGACCTCAACATATTCTATTGTATGAAAGTTGAAGTTTTGCCTATTTTTCTAGCTTGGTTTGTAAAGATGAACATACTTTGTTCACTTGTGAAAGTTTCAATATTAGATTAAGAATATATATTTTGTTAAATATATACGAGGTGTTCTAATTAGTTTATTGAAGAAAAAAATGTAAGATTTTTTGGGCTAAAAATTATTTAGTTGGGTTTCATAATGACCATATTATATATGTAACCATATATATTAAATAGTGACTAAATATTTATAGATATTATTATATAACATTTAGAAGAAAGACGTGCATTTGTGTTTGTAATTTTTGAAAAAATATTAAGCTCCTATAATTTTTGATAAAGTATAAATTTAGTTAGGGCTGTCAATGGGGCGATTTTCAATTCGGATCCGTTCTGAATCTAGTCCGATTTATTTGGATAATTGTTCGATTAGAGATTCGATGGACCTGATCCGATTATAAAGATCCGTAATCCGAATCACATGGAGTGAATATGGATTTAGTTTGATTCGATCCGTTAACGATCCGTATCCGCCAATAAATAAGAAGAATGATATATATACATAATGTTTTATTAAAGTAAGTAACAATAATAATATTTCACAGTTAATTTAAAAAGATAGTAATTTATAACTCGTTTATAAATTTATTTAAACAAATATTTTCATTTAAAAATATGAATATTAGTAAACAAAGTTTGAACATGTGAAAAGTAAATAAAATTGTAAATTTAATAAACTTGTTTTAGGAAAAAATATTAATGTAATTTTTTAAATGAAATTTTATTGGATCCGAGAAATATCCAAAATCCGGTCAAATCCGACCAAGATCCATTGGATTAAAAAATATGGATCCGAGCAAAATCCGAAATGGACAAAATTCGATCCGAAATAAACGAATTCGGATCAGGATGAGCCTGATCCGACCAGAGTCCGACCATTGACAGCCCTAAATTTAGTCATCTAAGAAAATAAAACAATGTTAAATACTTTGTAGTTGCAATCCTATTTTTATACTTTTGTAATAAATATGTTCAATTTTTCATTTATTTTTTCATATTCTGATGCAGAAGTTTTAATGATGATAAAAGATAATATATCTTGACATATGAATAAAGTCGAGTACATGTACGTGAGTAGGCCTATCAATGATCAGGTTTTATGAGTCAAGTTTCGGGTGGCTCAAACTCAAATATCATCGGGCTTGATGACCATAGACTCAAACTCGACTCATAAATCTGGCTTACGATCGGCTCACATCTTATTTCGAGCTTCGAGCTTATCTAAAACTAATTTCTTCCGATAAAAAATACGTATCATTAAGATGCACATAAACAAAAATAGTATACATAACACACACAAATGTGTACAATCTTGTAGAAGTAGTCCGTAATATAATATTAGTATCATTAAGATGCACATAAACAAAAATAGTATACATAACACACACAAATGTGTACAATCTTGTAGAAGTAGTCCGTAATATAATATTAATAGTATTGAGTAACATTTCACACTAAATATAATTTTTAAATGCTATATTGCCACTTATCAATATTTAAAATACTTGAGAATGATTATTAAAAATATAAAAATAAGACTCCACCTCTCAATATATCCGAATGAAAATTCATATTATATGTTATATGAAGTTATTAAAGCATTTTCACAAGTCGGATTTTATTCGGGTTGAGATTAGCTAAGCTTACACTTATTCGGGTTGAGATTAGCTAAGCTTACACTCGGCTCATAAATTAATCGAGTCTAAAAATAAAGCTCGACTCAAATAAGACCGGATTGAGCCATCGGACCTCGGGCAGGCCCGACTCAATTGACAGTCCTATACGTGAGAAATATTTTTTATATAATGTGAAATATTTATTTACATAATAGTACATGAAAGAAATCATGTAAATCATTTTTTCATAAAGAATGTAAAATATATATTTAAGAAAATAATTATAATTTATGTTTTCTCTCTTCACATAGATTTTGTTTTTATCTACTTTATGTAGACTGCAAAGTAATGGTCTCATTCTCAAATCAGGGGCGGACCTAGACGCTTTTGGTTGGGGGGCGAGATTTTTTTTAAATAGCAAACTCGATATTTTTATATTATTGTGATAAAATGACAACTAAATAAAAATAAGTAATGTTGTATATTTATCTAATAAAAGGTGAAGAAATATATCAGTAATTTTTTTAAAGAGTCTCATTCGACAAATTGTTCAAAATATTGAGTAATCTTTAAACACATAAATATTTTTACAACATAAATTCAATTATGTAAAAAAGAAATGTTTCAAAAAGTACCAAAAATAATATTCAAACCTTTTTTTTTATTGTAGTGCAATTTATAAAATAAAATATTTACATTTATGTTAGTACATATGACCATATATATATTGATCCATATATTAATAATCTAGAAGAAAGAAAGAAAAATAGCTTATAAACTAAAAAGAAAGAAAACTGAAGCTCACAGCATTCGAACCTGAGCCTGCAGGTTACATTTGCAGTACTACAACCACTGCTCCATTGACATCTTCTGCAAATATTAGACGAATTACTATATAAATATTTGGTTCATATTTTTCTTGGGGGGGCGACCGCTCCCTCAGCCCCTGAAGCGGTCCGCCCCTGTCTCAAATACAAGACAAGATTCGAATCAACTTAAAATTTGATCTTCCAAAATACATGCATTAATGGAAAGTTATTTTTTAGTCTAGCTTAGTCTTGTAATATAGATTTGATCTCTACTATTGGAGATGGTAACATTCTACCAATCAGCTTTAGTGTTTTAATTTTTGTTAACCCAAGGGTAGTTTGGACATTGAACCCATGGCATTTAAAAGACCAGTGCCCACGATCTGAAAAGTGTGCCTTGTTCATCACATAATAATTGACTAATGACTAATGGAAATCAACTACCAAACATGATCTAAAGCCATGACTCGTGCCCTCACAGTCAAGAACAAACTAGGATTCATTGATGAGTCAATATCACAACCCATTGACAATGCAATCCTTTCCAATTATTGGGAACGCAACAACACTATCGTAATTTCTTAGATTCTAAACTCTCTCTCACCAATAATCAATCATACAGTACAATATCACACTTTAACAACTACTTTATAGAAATAACTCAAACTGAGGTTTCAACGGGCCAATTGCCCAAGAATGTTTCAACTTCATCGAGATTTAATGAATTTACAACAACAGACTTTAACTGTTAATGCTTACTTCTCAAAACTTAAAGTCATTTGGGATGAAATCTGCAATTTCAGGCCTAAATGTACTTGTGGTAAACTGGAACAATATTTTGAGAATGAATACTTAATGATTTTTTTAATGGGACTTCAAGAATCATTCTGTAACGGCCCGACTCCGCGGGTCATCGGATAATACTCAATTAAATATTTTATTTAAAGATAATGTTAAAATACCGATTTTTTTTTTTTGAAACGGGTATAAAACGAAAACAAAAATTTGAAAGTTTAATTCGAAAGCGATTAGTCCATAATCAACCAACAATTAATGTATAAAATAGTTTATATTATTTAGTTTATCTACAAAATAAAAATCCATTTTCAATTGGGAAAATTTAAAGCGGAAGCGGTTTAAAACAAATTTTGAAGGAAAACATAATGTGGTGAAACATGTGAAACCCAACAGGGACAAAGCAAGATTACAATCAACATTGGAGAAAATTTATAATCATCTTCTATAAAAATAATCACTTTACAAAATTAGCTAAATAACAATTGACTTAAACGTTATGAGAGTTTTGAAACATCAGTTCAAGGGAGGATATTAAAATATAATAAGAACAAATGTACAACTACTCTCCGAAACTAGGGTGGGACCGCAACCGTGATGACCTAACGTCAATATGAACTATCGTTTCCCCAAACACCTGTAGCTGAAAAGATTGAAACATGGAATGCATAAGTTGATCGTCCAACTTAGTGAGGCTATAGTGCACATGTGCGTGTGATGCGTGGATGCAACATAATATACGTGAGCATATATAACAGTACAATAAATAAACACATGCGATAACAATTTAAACACGTTAAACAAGTAACCAACAGTTGCTGATGCCGTCCTCCTCTTACCCTCCAGTCCATATTATGACGCCCCCACCGAACACTCCAAGTAAGGAGCTACCTTACTAACTGTGCGCATAGACGTCTAATGCCAGGAGTTTGACTTCACTCCCCAAGTGTAACCTCCACACTTGGTTTGTGAAGCCGGGTCTACGGTGGATCAAGGTAACCCTCCGGCCCTAACCTTCTAGGTTACCCATGATTCCGCACACCAAAATAGGGCCCACACAATAATAGCAAACAATACAGTACAGTAACAATACAGTACAATAACAATCCAGTAACAGGAAATCAGTAAACAACTCAATAAATCAAAGCAATTTGGTATACAATATCAAGTACTCATAAGCACATAAGCATTAGCATAATAATTCAACATGATTAGTTCGTCCTAGCAGTCGTGTTATTCATTGTATCATACATCGCATTCTCGTTCCTTTAGGGACTAAGTTACAGGTATGACTCTGCCTACTAGCACATCCAGACTGACACACATGTAACACACAGCACTCACCTGTGTAGCTTACTCTTCTCGAGAATATGCGGAAAAGTGGCATCTCCGGTTCCTGTACACGTTTATGCAACGATCTTAGAATCTAATTATGCTATGAAGATTCTAGAGTGACTAAAGCAATGCTTTAGTCGAGTACACAATTGAATCATTATCGATGTCGAAGCCACGATTGTAACTTGGACTTTCAAGTCCAATTCAAAGGTTCTATGGTTCATTCATGGAGCGTGGTAAACGTAGCCACAAAATTGTTAAACTAGAACATAATCGTTCTAATTGAGCTTTAAAATGTTTAATTAAAGGTTTTAAGTTAAGTTATTACTTTCAAGTAACTTTATATTTCAAAAGTATCCAAACAATATTTTATTTTTAAATTTAGAAATTAAGTTTATTTGAAATTGTTTTCTTTTACAAAAAATCATTATTAATTTTATTTCAGAAAATAAAATTAATCATTTAACATCTTTATGTTATTTAATATAATTATTTAAATTCATTTTCAGAAAATTATTATAATTTATTGAGTCCTCTTTTCAAAATTAATCTTTATTTGAAATTATCATTTTCAAAAACTTATATTTATTATAAATTTTATTTTATTTTCAGACTTATTTATTTTCAGAAAATAATTATCCAAAAATTATTTTAATTTATTTCAAAATTATTTATTTTCAGAAAAATAACTAACCCAAATCTATTTCGAAATTAATAATTATTATTATTATTATTATCATTATTATTATTATATATATATATTTTTAATTGATATTCAAGAATAATAATTAGCAAAGCTCTTTTATTATTTATAAAACTTTATTTCCAGAGATTAACTTTAAATTTTAGATTAGTTATTATTTTCAGAAAAAGTAATTATTCAAGTCATTTTATTTTACTTTCGAAATTAATTATTTTCATGAAAGACTCAATTTATTTCATTTTAGAATCTATAATGTTTATTTATTAATTCCATCTCCATAAACAAGTTTGTTATATTTTAGGAAAGGTATTTATTACCTCTAGAATAAAATCTTTGTACAAAATTTATCATTACTAGATTCAAAATATTTTGTGAAATAAATTTGTAGTTTTAAAAATTATTATATTCCCATTTCTTTAAGCTTTTTAGTAATATATATATATATATATATATATATATATAGTTCTTTTTTTTTTTTTTTTTTTAAGTGGACTGGCAGAAGGCCAACCCAAAATAAATTTTTTTTTTTGTGTTTGTGGACCGGCCCAAAAGGCCAGCCCACAAAGAGGGGTCTGTTGCATTTGCAACAGCCCAAAGGTCTGTTGCAAATGCAACAGACTTGCTGCTGCTGTGTGCAGCATGCCGTGCCGATGCTGCACCAGCAGCGGCTGGGTGGCTCGTCGGTGGTGGGGCGGCTCCGGCCACCCCACCGGAAAAGTTCATTATTAAACTCCTACTTTACAGATTCGCACAAATAGCCCCCAAACAAAATATATTAAGTTTTTTACACCAAAACTTCATAAATTTCAAACTTTTAATATCCAAATATTTCATCAATAATTTGTAGATCTACATCAAGTGTATTAACATGCTTTCATACTTCAAACCCTTTTTTTTTTTTTTTTTTTTTTAAAACCTTAATCATGCATATACATCATGAACAAAACATAATTTCAAACAAACATAATAAGTAAGAATCTTTCTTCTTCTTTTTCATATGACCATGCCATCTACTCACGAACACCAAAAACTCTTTTAAACATGGCAAATGAAAAATAAGGTAACCCCTTTTACTATGGTTTTATAAAAGAATGTTTAAAGAGTTTTAAGAAACAAATAGATCTAAGGTTTCTAAGATTATTCCATTTAAAACAATCAACCAAAATAGGTGACTTTAGAAGATTCTTACAAAACTTGAATGTGGTCTCCTCCTTCTCTCGGCTCACGGCGGCAGCAGCGACAGAGGTGGCGGCGGTGAAGCGGCGGAAGTGGTGGCGGAGCGGCAGCAGCATGGCGTGGTGGTGGCGGTGGTCTTCCTTCCTTCTTCCCTTACTTCCTTCTTGCACTCATTTTTCTCTCTTTTAAAACTCAAGTTTTTTTTTTTTTTTTTTTACTAAGTGAAGAATAATAATGTACCAAAGGAATTAAAGATTGAGATGGAGTGTTTAAATAGGAAATGAAATCAGATTTGAAAATGTATAAATACATGTATACATATAAACTTTACTTAGGGAAGTGGGGAAGACATAATTGTCTTCTTTAAACCCACCAATGCATGCATTTTCTTGGGTAGAGGAGTTCCTCCACCCAAGGGCATGCTTTTTCAGATTTTGGAGTGTGCAAGGAGGGAAAAATAATTACTCCTGCAGAAAATCTTCAACTTGGGCGAATTTGCACTTTACCCCCTGAAGTTTTGAAAAGTACATTTTTGCCCCTAAAACTAAAATTTTGAGCTATTTAGTCCAAACTTTTTTTGCAGAAAGATCCCAACACTTTAGAAGGTTTTTCTCACTTTTATAAATAAATTCCAAGTTTAATATTTCATACGAAAAATTTATTCGCACATTTTAGCTAAAAGTAGCATTAAATATAAAATAGAAAATGTGCCAAAATAAATAGTGATATAGAAAATGACTACACCATTTCAAAATAATTTTATCATATTTAAATATATTGACCACTAAATCAAAGCAAAAATAGAATCTAACTTTATAAATCCTTGGAAAATCTTTACTAAAAAAAAAAAGATTTTAAAATATAATAATAAAAAGGGCACGAAATTTGTGGGGTGTTACAATCCACCCCCCTTAAAAGAATTTGGTCTCCAAATTCGCTCTTGAAAATCGAATAATCCGAGTAACGCCGACGTATTTCCTTCTCTAGCTTCCAAATCATTTCTTCATTACTATAAGCGCATCATAAAACTTTACTGGTGGAATATGCAGCCTTCTTGATTCAGACGAGTTTGTGAAAAAATGTTCCCTCGTACGAGCGTTAAACGTTTTCGAAACTTTGACATGTCTTTTTCTCTAACTCCCAAGTCGCCTCTTTTATACTTTGGTCGCGCCATAATGGAATCATTTCTTCATCTGGATGAGTAAGTGAACATGTCTTCCTTCGTACGTTGGATATTTATGAAGCTCTATATGATATGTAGTAGGTTCACGAGGACGACAGATGTGGTACTTCATATACGGTACATAAAAAGGTGACGCAGTAAATTGAGACAACGGTAATTCCAACTCGTATGTCACGGATGTCACTGGTTAAGATTCCATTTTAAAATGATAACTACTCACATATCAACATATATCATCAGTTTAGCCCAAGGAATCCAAAAAAAATATTGAAAGACATTTGGCTTAGGAGTCTCGACAAAGGAAAAAAAAACAATTGGCAATCAACTGAAGAGTCGCGATAAGAATTACAAAAAATGATCGAATCAAAGTGTTCAAGATAACAAGACAAGGCTTAATAATGTCAACAATTAGAAGAACCGATGAAGATTGCAAAAGGAGCTGAATAGCGGTAGCATGATACCAAGTCAATAGTTCGTTATAATTAACAAGGAGATCGAGTAAGGCACATCGATAAGAATAACGGAAGAGATGAGTGTCAACCAATTTGAATGGAGTATGCAAGAAGACGATCAAAGAAAGGATTTCAATCAATTTAAAGATTATAACCAAAACAATAAAGTGTGTTTGGTCATTTGAAAAGCAAGTCAAGATAAACAGCACGATTTAAAGATTTATTTCAAGAAGTAATGATTTCAATCAAGCTGCAATGGGAAACAAATAAAGCTCAATAGTGAAATTCGAGAACATCGAAACGATCTGATTGACCGAGACGGGGATTAATTTAAGTCCAAAACAAATAGAAGGTAAGTTTGAAGTTCAAAAGAAGTCAAGAATAAATCGATATGATTTGTGAGGCTTACGAGAATGAATGAACTAGACAAAGAAACGAATAATTCATGAATGGACAATATGAAAATGTGAAGTTCAAAAGGAAACCGTGACAATTCGATCTCTTCAGAAAATTTAAAAGATTGCACAATTGAATACAATGAATAAGAGTAATATAAAATCATATGGATGATTTCAAAATGATCACAACCCCATAAATAGGTTCAGGGAAAAGAATGACAATGAATAATAACATTCGTAGAATCTGATGAGAATAAATAATTTTGGTTACGAAATCGATACAAGGAAGTACCTCATGAAATAAGGAGAGGCAAACTCTAAACGAGTATGAAAATAAAGGATCAAAACAGAAGCTTGATAGGATAACAAGGAGTGAAACTGAGATTCACAATAACCGAAAACATGTTGAATTAAGAATTTCGATAAGATCTCAAGCTAAAAAATCAATTTAGGAGTCAAATTAAGGATACGAGTTCAAGATAAGCCATATTAAAAATAAGGCTAAAATAATTCAAGGAACTTTTACGATTAATCGCACTCCATGAAAAGAAATATACAATCTGACAGCTGCATTTAGAAGCGAAAGAAAAGCACGAGCGAAAACGGAAAGGTTAGAAAGGAGCATATAGTAGCATAGAATTCAAAATGAAGTTACCCGTTATCGAGAAGAATTTATAGCTGAAATTCAATAAACGAGTAAAATCTCAAGATTTATGTTTGATAAGAATATGAAGACTCGTCGTTAATAGAAAGGAAAGAATCGATAAGAACAATTGGATTCACCACAATGACGAAAAACAGACATATAAGGATCACAAGCTCCAAATAAACAAGTTCCAACATTATCATAAGGGCGAAACAGTTAAATATAAAGAAATAGGCTGAATAGAGCTTACTAAAGTTGAAAGATCAAGTTGGAGAGGAAATGTCTGAAGTCAACAATATGAGTTCTGAATAAGGTAAACTCACGCTATGATGGAATTCAAAAAGATTTAGGGCTATAATAGTCGTTCTACATGTACTTCTCATAAGGTCACTGGATGAAAGTAATTCAATAAGCACGTAATCAAGCGGCATACGCATCTATAATCATAATTAGACAATAATTCCAATAGTTTAGTCAAAATGACGTCAAGTGTATTCTAGATACCAACAATAAAATAACAAATTATGAAATCACAGTGACAATCAAATATAACTCTTTCCCCGAGGCCACGCACAATACATATGTTTTGGTTGGGGTCTTGTCCCAAAAATGAACTACCCAAGGTGGGTAGACATACTAAAGTCTTGACGGTGAGTCCCACGTTACTAGCCCCTCAGTACAAATCCGAGGATCCTCTCCTGGCCTTGAGCCGAAGCTCTGATACCATTTGTAACGGCCCAACTCCGCGGGTCCATCGGATAATACTCAATTAAATATTTTATTTAAAGATAATGTTAAATACCGATTTTTTTTTTTGAAACGGGTATAAAACGAAAACAAAAATTTGAAAGTTTAATTCGAAAGCGACTAGTCCATAATCAACCAACAATTAATGTATAAAATAGTTTATATTATTTAGTTTATCTACAAAATAAAAATCCATTTTCAATTGGGAAAGTTTAAAGCGGAAGCGGTTTAAAACAAATTTTGAAGGAAAACATAATGTGGTGAAACATGTGAAACCCAACAGGGACAAAGCAAGATTACAATCAACATTGGAGAAAATTTATAATCATCTTCTATAAAAATAATCACTTTACAAAATTAGCTAAATAACAATTGACTTAAACGTTATGAGAGTTTTGAAACATCAGTTCAAGGGAGGATATTAAAATATAATAAGAACAAATGTACAACTACTCTCCGAAACTAGGGTGGGACCGCAACCGTGATGACCTAACGTCAATATGAACTATCGTTTCTCCAAACACCTGTAGCTGAAAAGATTGAAACATGAAATGCATAAGTTGATCGTCCAACTTAGTGAGGCTGTAATGCACATGTGCGTGTGATGCGTGGATGCAACATAATATACGTGAGCATATATAACAGTACAATAAATAAACACGTGCGATAACAATTTAAACACGTTAAACAAGTAACCAACAGTTGCTGATGCCGTCCTCCTCTTACCCTCCAGTCCATATTATGATGCCCCCACCGAACACTCCAAGTAAGGAGCTACCTTACTAACTGTGCGCATAGACGTCTAATGCCAGGAGTTTGACTTCACTCCCCAAGTGTAACCTCCACACTTGGTTTGTGAAGCCGGGTCTACGGTGGATCAAGGTAACCCTCCGGCCCTAACCTTCTAGGTTACCCATGATTCCGCACACCAAAATAGGGCCCACACAATAATAGCAAACAATACAGTACAGTAACAATTCAGTAACAATACAGTACAATAACAATCCAGTAACAGGAAATCAGTAAACAACTCAATAAATCAAAGCAATTTGGTATACAATATCAAGTACTCATAAGCACATAAGCATTAGCATAATAATTCAACATGATTAGTTCGTCCTAGCAGTCGTGTTATTCATTGTATCATACATCGCATGCTCGTTCCTTTAGGGACTAAGTTACAGGTATGACTCTGCCTACTAGCACATCCAGACTGACACACATGTAACACACAGCACTCACCTGTGTAGCTTACTCTTCTCGAGAATATGCGGAAAAGTGGCATCTCCGGTTCCTGTACACGTTTATGCAACGATCTTAGAATCTAATTATGCTATGAAGATTCTAGAGTGACTAAAGCAATGCTTTAGTCGAGTACACAATTGAATCATTATCGATGTCGAAGCCACGATTGTAACTTGGACTTTCAAGTCCAATTCAAAGGTTCTATGGTTCATTCATGAAGCGTGGTAAACGTAGCCACAAAATTGTTAAACTAGAACATAATCGTTCTAATTGAGCTTTAAAATGTTTAATTAAAGGTTTTAAGTTAAGTTATTACTTTCAACTAACTTTATATTTCAAAAGTATCCAAACAATATTTTATTTTTAAATTTAGAAATTAAGTTTATTTGAAATTGTTTTCTTTTACAAAAAATCATTATTAATTTTATTTCAGAAAATAAAATTAATCATTTAACATCTTTATGTTATTTAATATAATTATTTAAATTCATTTTCAGAAAATTATTATAATTTATTGAGTCCTCTTTTCAAAATTAATCTTTATTTGAAATTATCATTTTCAAAAACTTATATTTATTATAAATTTTATTTTATTTTCAGACTTATTTATTTTCAGAAAATAATTATCCAAAAATTATTTTAATTTATTTCAAAATTATTTATTTTCAGAAAAATAACTAACCCAAATCTAATTCGAAATTAATAATTATTATTATTATTATTATCATTATTATTATTATATATATATTTTTAATTGATATTCAAGAATAATAATTAGCAAAGCTCTTTTATTATTTATAAAACTTTATTTCCAGAGATTAACTTTAAATTTTAGATTAGTTATTATTTTCAGAAAAAGTAATTATTCAAGTTATTTTATTTTACTTTCGAAATTAATTATTTTCATGAAAGACTCAATTTATTTCATTTTAGAATCTATAATGTTTATTTATTAATTCCATCTCCATAAACAAGTTTGTTATATTTTAGGAAAGGTATTTATTACCTCTAGAATAAAATCTTTGTACAAAATTTATCATTACTAGATTCAAAATATTTTGTGAAATAAATTTGTAGTTTTAAAAATTATTATATTCCCATTTCTTTAAGCTTTTTAGTAATATATATATATATATATATATAGTTCTTTTTTTTTTTTTTTTTTTTAAGTGGGCTGGCAGAAGGCCAGCCCAAAATAATTTTTTTTTTTTGTGTTTGTGGACTGGCCCAAAAGGCCAGCCCACAAAGAAGGGTCTGGTCTGTTGCATTTGCAACAGACCCAAAGGTCTGTTGCAAATGCAACAGACTTGCTGCTGCTGTGTGCAGCATGCCGTGCCGATGCTGCACCAGCAGCGGCTGGGTGGCTCGTCGGTGGTGGGGCGGCTCCGGCCACCACACCGGAAAAGTTCATTATTAAACTCCTACTTTACAGATTCGCACAAATAGCCCCCAAACAAAATATATTAAGTTTTTTACACCAAAACTTCATAAATTTCAAACTTTTAATATCCAGATATTTCATCAATAATTTGTAGATCTACATCAAGTGTATTAACATGCTTTCATACTTCAAACCCTTTTTTTTTTTTTTTTTTTAAACCTTAATCATGCATATACATCATGAACAAAACATAATTTCAAACAAACATAATAAGTAAGAATCTTTCTTCTTCTTTTTCATATGACCATGCCATCTACTCACGAACACCAAAAACTCTTTTAAACATGGCAAATGAAAAATAAGGTAACCCCTTTTACTATGGTTTTATAAAAGAATGTTTAAAGAGTTTTAAGAAACAAATAGATCTAAGGTTTCTAAGATTATTCCATTTAAAACAATCAACCAAAATTGGTGACTTTAGAAGATTCTTACAAAACTTGAATGTGGTCTCCTCCTTCTCTCGGCTCACGGCGGCAGCAGCGACAGAGGTGGCGGCGGTGAAGCGGCGGAAGTGGTGGCGGGGCGGCAGCAGCATGGCGTGGTGGTGGCGGTGGTCTTCCTTCCTTCTTCCCTTACTTCCTTCTTGCACTCATTTTTCTCTCTTTTAAAACTCAAGTTTTTTTTTTTTTTTTTTTACTAAGTGAAGAATAATAATGTACAAAAAGAATTAAAGATTGAGATGGAGTGTTTAAATAGGAAATGAAATCAGATTTGAAAATGTATACATACATGTATACATATAAACTAAAATTTTGAGCTATTTAGTCCAAACTTTTTTTGCAGAAAGATCCCAACACTTTAGAAGGTTTTTCTCACTTTTATAAATAAATTCCAAGTTTAATATTTCATACGAAAAATTTATTCGCACATTTTAGCTAAAAGTAGCATTAAATATAAAATAGAAAATGTGCCAAAATAAATAGTGATATAGAAAATGACTACACCATTTCAAAATAATTTTATCATATTTAAATATATTGACCACTAAATCAAAGCAAAAATAGAATCTAACTTTATAAATCCTTGGAAAATATTTACTAAAAAAAAAAAGATTTTAAAATATAATAATAAAAAGGGCACGAAATTTGTGGGGTGTTACACATTCTCTCATACTCGAAGTCAACTACTCCTTATGGAACCTTTGCCTGATGTTCCTAAAGCCTATTCTCTGGTCTCTCAAGAAGAAACTCAAAGAGTTGTTCATTCATATTCTTCCACCACAGATAGTCTTAATACCATGGCATTTTCCACCAAATCATCTCCTTCTTTCCCCCCTACAAGACCCCCATCAAATACTTACCAATCTCCATCCTCTCAACCTTCATTCAAAAACTCATTCACACCATAAAATAATACTTACAGACCTTCATCAAGGCCACCATACAATCCTTCATATCAAAGACCAGGCAGGCCTTATTGCACACATTGCCAAATGCTTGGCCACACTATCACTACATGTTTCAAGCTACATGGTTACCTTCCTAGGTATATCAGTTCCAAGAAATCCAAGTCCACCTAATCCCAGAATTAACAACATTTCTTCAGATTCTACAACTTCAGAATCAACATCACCACTTCAGAATTTTATCCATGCATTATCTCCTGACCAGTTCACTTAGTTATCTCAACTCTTTACATCCCAAATCAATGGTACTTCAACAACTTCAGGCACAAAAGATACTACTACTACATCTAACAATTGCACAATAAATGCTCAATCTGGTACGTGTTCTTCTACTCTCTCTCTTTCTTCTTTTACTTTTAAAGATTCATGGATTCTTGACTCAGAAGCTTCTAATCATATTTGCAATAATATTAACTACTTCACTAAGATCATTCCTACAATCAACACTACTATAACACTACCTAATAACTTTGTAATACTTGCCTTTTTTTAAAGGAACTATCACATTAGATAGCAATATTAGTTTGCATGAGGTTCTTTATGTCCCACACTTTAAGTTCAATTTACTTTCTGTTAGTGCCCTTTTAGCTTCATCCCATTATAGCATTACATTTGAACCTCATCATTTTATCATTCAGGACATGACATCTTTGGAGAAGATTGGCAGGGGTGACCTTATAGATGACTTATACATACTACATCATCATGCTCCATATCATTCAGTTTCTTGTGATAAAATTTCAGTGGACACTTGGCATAATAGACTAGGACATCCTGCTATGGATAGGCTACACTCACTACATTAAGTACTAGATTTACCTTCTTTGAATATAATGAATAAACATGTTTGTGAAGTATGTCATCTAGCTAAACAAAAGAACCTCCCCTTTCATACAAGTAATTCTGTCTCATCCCATTCTTTTGATATTGTTCACAGTGATATTTGGGGCCCTTTCAAAGTTATTTCTCATAATGGTTTAGGTATTTTTTAACTCTAGTTGATGATCTTACCAGATTTACCTGGTTTTTTTTTATTGCAATATAAATAAGATGTTCACATTATTATGCCCAAATTTATTAAAATGGTCTCTAATCAATTTAATTCTATAATAAAGATATTCAGAAGTGATAATGCTAAGGAACTTGCTTTTCCAAAATTATTTTCTGAAATGGGAATTCTACATCAATATTCGTGTGTGGAGACTCCTCAACAAAATGTTGTTGTAGAAATGAAACATCAACATATATTGAATATTGCTAGGTCATTAATGTTTCAGTTTAATCTTCCTCTCCAATACTGGAATGAAAGTGTTCTTACTTCTGTTTTTCTAATGAATAGAACACCTTCTCCTATATTAGACAACATGAGCCCTTACACTAAACTGTTCCACAAACCTGTTGATTAATCTTTTCTGAATTTTTTTGGATGCTTAGCTTTTGCATCTACTATCAAAGATCATAGAACAAAATTTGATCCCAAAGCAGAAAAATGTGTGTTTTTGGGTTATTCATCTGGGATCAAAGGTTACAAACTTCTGAACTTACTCACTCATACTACTTTTCACTCCAAAAATGTTGTTTTTCATGAACCCGTTTTTCCTTTTAAAGACACCTCTTTATATAATAGGTTTACTGGTAATCATTCATACTACTACTACTCATACTACCAACCAGGATTTTCATATTCTTGATCCTCTACCCTCTATTGATTCTTCTCCTAATCCTATTTATTCTTCTCTTCCTACATCTGTTCAATTTGTTCCCTCTGAATCAGGGGTTAGAAGGTCATCTAGAACTCATAAAACACCCTCATATCTCCAGGATTATCACTGCAATATGTTCACTGTCACTAATTCTAAATATTCATTACATTCAGTTTTGGACTATTCCTCCACATCCAAATCTCATCAAAGCTTTATAGCTAATATATCTAGTGTTTCTGAACCTCACACGTATAATCAAGCAATTAAAAACCCTGCATGGATTCAAGCCATTACAGAAGAGCTTCAAGCAATGGAAAATAACAACACTTGGTCTATTCAACATTTACCACCAAACAAACTTCCTATTTGTTGTAAATAGATTTTTAAAACAAAAGAAATGCAGATGGCTCTATTGAAATGTATAAGGCTAGGCTAGTGGCTCAAGGCTTCACTCAACAGGAGGGTGTTGACTACAATGCCACATTTTCCCCAGTTGCAAAATTAGTTTCAATTAGAGTTCTTTTAGCTTTAGTTATGGCTAGGCAATGGGATTTACATCAACTTGACATTACAAATGCTTTCCTAAATGGTGAGCTTGAAGATGAGGTTTATATGTCATTACCTAAAGGATACAATCCAACTTCCATACAATTATCTTTAGGTATTTCTACACCCTTGGTTTGCAAACTTCACAAATCTATATATGGACTTAAGCAAGCTAGTAGACAATGGATCATAAATTGACATAAATTCTTCAATCTTTGAATTTGACACAATCCAGGCCAGATTATTCTTTGTTTACCTCAGGTATTAATTCTACTTTTCTAGCTGTTCTAGTTTATGTTGATGATATATTGATTGCTGGACCTAATACTCAACTCATATGTGAAGTAAAATCTAAGCTTGGTTTGGTTTTCAGATTAAGAGATTTAGGTAGACTAAAATATTTTTTAGGTATTGAGCTTGCTTACTCAAAAACTGGGCTTATATTATCTCAAAGGCAATATACTCTTCAAATCTTACAAGATAGAGGTTACTTAGCAAGCAAACCTGTTCATATACCTATGGATCCTAAAAACAACCTAAGATCCAATGATAATGATTTACTCCCTGATCCTTCTCCTTATAGGACATTAGTTGGAAGATTGATCTATTTAACTATAACTAAACATGACATTTCTTATATTATGCATAAGTTGAGTCAATTTTTTATCAAAACCAACCAATGCCCATTTATCTGCTACTCATCATCTCTTAAGGTATTTAAAATCAACCCCTGGCCAAGGTCTATTTTATTCTAAATCATCTAATCTTGCCTTGACAGGGTTATGTGATTCGGATTGCGGTTACTGCCTTGATTCTCGAAGATCAACAACAGGTTATTGCACTTTTTCGGAAATTCACTAATATCATGGAGAGGAAAGAGGCACCCTACAGTATCAAGATCATCTACTGAGGCTGAATATCGTGCATTAGCATCTATTACGAGTGAAATTTTGTGGCTATCACAATTATTACAAGATTTGAATGTTCAATCTAATTTACCTCCAGTAGTGTATTGTGATAATGCATCAGCCATCCATTTAGCACATAATCCAATCTTTCATGAGCGTACGAAGCGTATCGAGATTAACCTGCATTTTGTACGCGAACATATCTCCCGAATCATTTGAAGATTCTTCCAATTGCATTATCTGCCCAGCTTGCTGATATATTCACAAAACCTCTTCCAAAACCTCAATTCTCTTTTATTTTGGGGAAAATGCAAGTTACTTCCCTGTGTTATGTTAAGCCTGCAAGAAACTACCCTGTGAAATTTTTATTACGCCAAATTTCCTTGTGCTTTCAAAAACCCTGTAAAAAACATTCAATTTGTAAAAAATAGGTCATTTTTTATCGACATATTTCAAGAAACCATTTTTAAAATACTTCAAATTGGTCCCTACAACTTCACGTGAAATTCTAAAAATTGTTCCTTCAAATATGTCGATCCAAAACGACCTATTTTTTACAAATTGGGTGTTTTGCAGGGTTTTTGAAAGTACAAGGAAGTTTGGTGCAATAAAATTTCACAGGGTAATTTCTTGCAAGTTTAGCATAACACAGGGGAGTATTTGCATTTACCCCCAATGACATAGAAAATTGTGTTTCTGTACTAATAATTAAGTTGTTCACAAATTACAACAGAGAAATGAGAAGTTAAAGTTTTTATTTTTGAGGGGCACATGTATATTTTCTAAGAATATACATGTGCCCTTCAATGTATAGAGTAGACAAAAGTTTGGTATGAAAAGTACAATTCCCTCAAATTTTTTATTTTTTTGGAAGAGAAATATGAATTAATTAGAGATTAGAGAGATTTTTTTAAACATATAAATTAAAGGGTTAGTTTGTAATTTAACATATGTTTATTTTTCTAAATGTCCAATGCCACATCATCATTGAACATTTTGACAAAAAATTGTGGTTCAGATTTGTTGTTGACTTTTTTTTAGTGGTTGAGATGGGGTATCTCATATACACTTATGTTCTATAAAATCTTATTTTAGAAAGACCCTAGCAACAAAATCAATTAGAAGGAATTTGTATAAGAAATATGAACATTCACAACGAGTTTGAATGTGTGTTATACTTGTTGGGCTAGGGTAGCGGACACTTCACTACAGCTTAGAGTCATTGTGAATGTTTCTACAATTGAAATGGATCGTGATGTTTGAACAGTGAAAAAATATTCATTACGACTTAAGGTCGCGATGGATCGATGTTTTATTATTGCTCCTATAGTGAACCAAACTTTTTCCAAAACAAAAAACAGAAGCGCCATACATTTTTGTATTGATTGTCATAGATTAACAATTATTCATCTAAAATATTCATGCTCGTGTCATGAATATAGTCCTAAAAATGTCTACTAAAGTATTTATTGTGATTGTTCATGTAAGACATCTTAACTAAAAGTTAACGTTAGAGTAATAGCGTTTTCCCGGAGCCCAATTAGCCGGGATTACATTGTATGCAGTAATTGATCTTCTGGACTCAATAGTTGTTATCGTCACACTGTAAGGGCCATTTGTGCCAATAGGTATTCCAACATTCCATGTTTCACCCCACGATTTTTTCATTGGTATCCAATTTCTTGAATTTGAAGGTTTTATTGTAACGTAAGCAAGGTCACCATCACTATTCACATTTTCTACCGCAAAGGCTAGATAATTAGGGTTTGAACCAATATCAATCTTAAACACTATGTTTGCCTTGTAATGACAGGGTACCCTGCAAAATTAACAAAGAAATTAATAATTGAGATTTAAAAAAATATTTTATTTTTTCATTTACCCTAAAAATGACCATAAGAACATAATGTAAAAGGTAGCTATGAAAGGTTAAAAGTTGAATATCAGTCGATAGTGTCAAAAAGACCACTATGTCACTTACAATACCGCTTCACGCTATTTTTACATGTTTGAGCTATATGATTTCATCACCAAGAAAATAAGAAAGAGAGCTATATGTGTGATAATAAAAGTGTGTGAAATTACAAAACATTCAATTACCTTTGATATTCAACATCAATTATTCCTCTTTTTCTTAATGCATAATCTTGACCATGTTTTGCTAACAAACCAAAAGCTTTTCCACTTAAGTCAAAGTGAAATGCTTGATTGTTACAAGCACCAGGGCATTCATCAGTTATTGTTATAGTAATTGGATATCCTGAACACGATGGATCATTTGTGCATCTTATCTAGAATCACATAGATAAACAACTTTAAATCTTCAACATTAAGGTAAATATTTTACATAAACACTTATATATACATGAATTATGAGAATAATATTCAAACCTGATAACAAGTCCCGCAACCGTCCCCGTGTTTAAATATGTTTTGATTTCCCGCAGCTATAAGACCATAATATGGAGCATTTCCTACGTCGTTATCAAATCCACAAGCTCCCCCTGCAAATATAAAGATATTTATTTCTCTTTGCTGCATATTTTTAAACTTGTAAAATATACGTGCATGCAGACAAAATATTATTACCACTTCCATATCCTGTTTCAGCTCCATACCAAGTCGCAACAGCAGGTGAAAACGCTAAAGAAGCGTTGGTTGAATTGAGATTAATGCACAAACAACCATTGATTTGGAGCACATAAATAGTTGTTATAATAAAAGTTTTCAAAATTTGATGAACTTTCATGATGCTTAATTTTAAAAAAAAGGAGACTATATATGTAATGTACTAAATATTTTCTTTAGTATTGGTGTGTTATTGTGTTGCACAATTAGACTTATAAACTGCTGAAAATACACATTATTATTGGATGAGATGACTAGATAAGAATTATCCAGACAATTTCACATTATTAAGATGTACAATTTTAGAAAAATTTCTTATACTATTTCAAATGTCTAGCGATATTGGCAAAGCAACAATTGTTCTTGCCAATGCAATATTATTATATTTCTAAAAATGCCCTCATCATCAATTACATTTTAATATCCATGGTAACTAATTTTTCTGTATTAGTACACACAATATTAGATTCTATTATTAAATTTTTTTCTATAATTAAAATTTTCCATATATTCTTGAAAATATAATAATTTCTCTATTTATGTTGATAATGTTTAGTAAGTTTTATTTATAAAAACTAAAAAATGTGTGTACTAATATAGAAAAATTATGTATCAACCATATTAAAAAGTAAACGAAGATGAGGGCATTTTTTTAAATATAATAATTTTGCTCTGGCAATATCGCTAGTCATTTCGAAAATAAGAAAATCCCTAATATTCTCTTCAATGATATCGAAAATACAGAGGTATAATACATAAAAAAAAATAAAGATAATTGATTGTCTTATTATAGCTATAAAGCAGTATATGTTTATTTATGGGGAGAAAATGGTATGAAGATATGAATAATGACCAATCTTGAACAAAGATAAATGACTATGATAGTCCCTCCTTATTTATTTCACTTTGAAATTTTTCAGGCAATACACGGTGCCGTCGAGCTCACATGATATGCACGTGCATATTCTTGAGGGTATTTTTGTCCGTGAACTATGATAGTATTTCACCAAGTCCCACATAATACCATGTTTGTATCAATTTAGTCTCGGACTTTTATGATAAATAATTATTTGAAAAAAACAAATATTTCAAAATAACTTTAATGAATTGAAAACCATTTAAAAATAATCGAACATTAAAAAATATAAAAACAATAATAATAATTAATAAATCACTTATTTGTGTGAATATAAATTATAAAATAAATCAAAACAATCAGCAGTTTGTATTTATTTTCTAATTTATATTGATACAAGTAGGTGAATTATAACTTTTTTTATTTTTTATTTTACGTTTTTGATATTTTAAATTATTTTATAATTCATACTAATAGAAATAGGTGAATTATTTTTATTATTTTTTAAATTTATTATTTTGAATTTATGATTATTTTAATTATTTTGTAATTTATATTGATACAAATAGGGAATTGTTGTTTTTTCTGAATTTTTTATTCTTTTAAAATGATTTTGATTCATAAAGATTATTTTTAAATTTGTTTTTTTTAAATGTTTATTTTGTTTTATGAAATTATTAATTTCCATAAAATTGAGTGACTAAATTGATATAATTAGATTTTATGAGGGATTTAAGTGTAACACTATCATAGTGGACAAAAATACCGAATATGCATGTGCATGTCACGTAGCTCGGCGCAACCATGTACCGCCTGAAAAGTCTAAAGTGAAACAAATATGTCGTAGTGAGGACTAATATGAAAATAAAATACAAGATGAACGACTCAATAAAATATTATCGCTAAAGAGAACCATCAATATCATTTACCCTCTCTATTATGGCTTTGGCTTATAGAAATCTGTAGGTACTTCAGTAGGCCCATTACAGACTTGGGCCCATATTAATGGACTGGTCCAATTTTATTCTCTTTCATATTTCTTATTCTCACTCTCCTTCTCACTCTCGCTTAAAAAGAGTAGTTCTTTCGAATCATACTGGAGTCACCACATTGAGGAAGATTGGGGAGGATCTATACTCAATGTTCTATTCGGTTCGAGCTGTAAATATACAACTTAGTAGATCCAAAAATAAAAAGAATAATTTCATACGTTCTCGTTAAAAATAAATGGAATTGGATCAAAAATATTTTTTATAACCAAGAAAAATAAATTAGGAAAAAGGTATACGCAATAAAATTCAATGAGAAACTATTACAGTAGTATATTAACGGCATTATGCAATTATCCCAAAGATAAGAAATTCGACAATTGGAGCCTTTTGCCTCAGTTTTGATACTTCAGCCCCCTTGAGGATGATGAAAAATGTCTAGTTGTGCTCCTAAGCAAATCTATTAACGGAAATGCTGATTTTTAGGTGCTCGAGTTGAGCTTTTTATTTTAATCTTCTTTTCGTTTTGAATTTATATTTTGAAAATTAACTAATGTATTATTTTGCAAAGTATAATTAGATATTATCTGATGAAGATAATCAAATTATCATTCCTCAAAATCAAGTTTACTCCTCAATATCAAGATTTAGATGTCCAGATCTTTGATTTTATATGGGGTAATTTGCATATTTGTTTATTTCAGATTTTTTATTACATAGAGTTAAGTTGCCCAGTTAATTTTTCTTCGGACTAAATAAATGTAGAAATTAAAGTAGCCCACATCTTCTAGTAGTGACATTAAACTATTGATGAACCTTCGATCAGTAGTCAATATTATAATATTCAGAATGAAGAACTATATATAGCTTAGTCAAATTGTGCAAAACAATGTGTTTATTTATGCCTTCCAAAAAGAGTTAATGACAATTTACACCCTTGTGATATTTATAATGTTCAATTTATTTTCTTTTGAGTTAATGCAAAACAATGTGATATTAATTTCATTCCTCAAAATCAAGTTTGCTCAATATCAAGATTTAGGGAAAATTCTTGTCCAAGTCTGGCTTGGCCAAACTTATCCAACCACCAAGCAAGTGTATTGCACTTGCTTTTTGATTGGTCACTCTCCTAGGAGTTACATCCAATCTCAAAGCAAGTGTATTGCACTTGCTTTGTGATTGGTCACTCTCCTGGGAGTTACATCAAATTCCAAAACAAGTGTATTGCACTTTCTATGTAATTACTTTGAGTTTGACCAAACCTGGTGTTGGTAAGAACTTTCCCAAGATTAGATGTCCAGATCTTTGATTTTATATGGGGTAATTTGCATATTTTTTATTACAGATTTTTTATTACATAGAGTTAAGTTGCCCAGTTAATTCTTCTTCGGACTAAATAAATGTAGAAATTAAAGTAGCCCACATCTTCTAGTAGTGACATTAAACTATTGATCAACCTTCGATCAGTAGTCAATATTATAATATTCAGAATGAAGAACTATGCTTAGTCAAGTTGTGCAAAACACTGTGCTTATTTATGCCTTCCAAAAAGAGTTAATGACAATTTACACCATTGTAATATTTGTTCAATTTATCTCCTTGTGATTTAAAAAAGAGTAATTTACCCACTATGAAAATTTTAAAGAAGCAATTTATCCCATTCAGTCAGAAAATGTAACTCGTCAAATTGAGAGTTGGAATGAAAAGTGTTTTGTAACATATGGAGTAAATTGTCACATTTATCATAACACTTGCGGTAAATTACCGCATTCATCATAACACAGGGGGGTAAACTGTCACATCATAACACAAGATGGTAACATATAAAAATGTCAGGGAGGCGCTGTGAAATTTTTATAAAATTACAGGGAGTTAAATTGAACATTATGAATATCAAGGGGGTAAATTGCCATTAACTACTTACAAAAATGAAGACGAGGGAATGAACAATCATTGAAGGTATTCCAACTTTCCCTGTTTCACCCCACGATTGTTCATTGTTGCATTGCTATCCAAATCTTGAATTTGAAGGTAATATCGCAACATAATTAAGGTCACCATCTAAATTCACATTTTCAACCGTTAAAGCTAGATAATATTGGTTGGAACCAATATCAAACTTAAACATTATGTTTGCCTTGTAATAACAGGGTACTCTGCAAAATTAACAAAGAAGATTAGAATTGATATTTAAAAAATATGTTATTTTTCCATTTACGGTAAATAAAAGTAGCTTTCAATTCGCTTTGAAATTCTTACGGTAATTTGGTTTCATGCAAGTAAATAAAATGGTTTTAATTGACTAAAATAATGAAGGTGGTAGTGTATAAACATAACATTAATTAGCGTTGCGCCCAGTGCGGTCGACCATTGACCGCTTGCTTGCCTAGTTGCCTGCCCCAGACCCCCTGCCCGCCCTCTCGCCCATTGCCGTCTCCAAGTGACGGCGAACGCCCTCCCCTTCATGTCCTCTTACCGGCCTCGGTTGAAGATGGCATAATATAAGGCAATTGTGGCTATTTTTTAAATTATTATTTTAGCCATAGATTATTTCCCTGGAAGGGGAGTGGTATGTGGGTCCAACCAACTCACATGTGTTGCAAGTCATAATTTTTTTATGATAAAAGAAAAATTATGTAACATTCTGTAAATTTTAAATATTTTAAAATGAAGTTATTGAATTTTTAATTCGATTTTGTGTGACGCATTTTATTTTTTAAAGAAACTTAGTATTTCTTTAAGTTTAAACGTACAATTAAAAATTTTTGAAAACAAAAGTAGAACTTGAAAATGATTTGGAAGGTAATAGAAACCTTTTTAGAAAAATTTATTAAAAGTATGAATTTGATTGCGAATTTATTTTTATTTTGGGGCAAAAATGCACTTTCCAAAAAATTTAGAGGGGCAAAGTGCAAATTCACTAGAAATGTTGAAAATCTTGGCCTATTGACAGACCTTGGGTGGAGAAAAACTCTCCACCAAAGTTTTCTTCCATTGGTGATCTTGGCAGGTGAGAAATTACTATTTCTATTTTCTCCTTCCAAAGCCTTTTAAGTAGTGTGGGTTTTGTATTTGCTCTTGAGTAGTAATATTAGAGGAGAGAAAGATAAGGGAGAAACATAGAGTTAGAAAAGGAGTGAAATAAGTGAGTGTTCTTTTGGAAGGAAAAAGAACCACCACCACCTTGATGACGCTGCTGCCGGAATTCACCGCCGCCGCCACCACTGGAGTCAAGGGCAGTGAGCTTGGAGAAAGAAATCAACTATTCAAAGTTTAGGTATAAAATATTTCTACCCCCTTTTTGTGTTTTTGTTAGTTGTTAATTTTTTTAGAAATGAGTTTACGTAGAAAAGACTCCAAATCCTTGTTTACCCTTTTAAAACATCTTGAATCCTAGATCTAGAGTTTCGATTTTCAGTTTTGAGTTTTGATTTTCTTATGTGAAAAAGTTTAGTTTTTGGATTTTATTAAAGATCTAGGTTTGAGTTTTCAAACTTTTATTTAAACAAACACATTTTTATAAGATGTCATGAAAGTTTGGTTTTTTATGTTTTAGTTGTGAATGGTGATTGAAAAATATTATGAAATAGATCTTGAAATGTTGGTGATGAATATTGTTGTGTTATGAAGAAATGAGACTTTTATTTAAATTTTAAAGAGTATTTGAATTAAAAATGAAGGTTTCAAAATCTTGGGGATGTTATTGAAATGAAAAGTTTAAGCTTTTCTTCCTTAGTTAAAGTATGATATTTGTAAGAAATATATTGAATCTTATTTTGTAAGTTTGATTGGTAAACTAATTATCCAAAGTTTTGGTTGTGTTTTAAATGGGTAGAAAATACAAAAATTACATAATAGAGGGGGGAGGGGTGCAATTTTCCGGTGAGGTGGCCGGAGCCACCCCACCGTCTGCCCGAAGCCGGCCGACTGATTGCCAGCCAGCCTTGGACGCTGTTTTGTGCAGAAACTTGCTGCAAACAGCAGCAGGCCACTGGGCATGGGCTTTTGCAATAGGCCCAGGTCTACTGCATTTGCAACATACCACACAATTGGGCATGTTGCAAATGCAACAGGCCACCTAGGCCCGTTTGTGGATTGGCCCAAATACCAGTCAACATAAATAAAAAAAAATAAAAGGATTTAAAATTTAATGAAATTAAATTATTATTAAATAAAAGTGAAAAGGGAAAGTATGGAAAAGCTATTAAACATATATTTGTTAAGTATTATCTAAAGTAATCTACTTTTAAGATAATAAAGTAAATAAATTCTATATGTAAACAATTTATTTTAAAGAAAGTAATTGTTTCATTACTTTCTATATTAAATTCTGAAAATAATAATTCAATAAAATTAAATAATAATAATTTCATTCTAGAATAAATAAAATAAAATAAATTTTTTGAAATTAATAATTTTATTATTGAATTAAATAATATAAATAAATTATGAAAACTTTTAAATACAGTAAATACTTAAGTTTTATGGATAAATAAATATTAATTTATAATTTGAAAAAATGAAGAGATTTTAGATGAAAATTTTAATAAATTTAAGACATACCAAGATTATGTTAATATAGCATTAAATGATTGTAAATATTTTGAATAGTAAAATAACATAATAAAAATAAATAATTAAATTGTAAATATCAAAAATAATTTTAGTAATTATATTTAAATGTTAATTTCTGAAATTATATCTATATAAGCAATTTGAAAATAAATCAAATATAATAAAATAATTTGTATAATTATTGTTTAAAAGATTATTCTGAAAATATAAATAATAATAATAATAATAATAATAAATGTTTTTGGAAATAAAAGAATTATTTGAACTCCGAAAAGAAACTTTTATAATTAAAACAATTTCGAGAAAATAAAATAAACTTAAAATAATTTTAAATTTGTAATTAGGATCTGAAAAATATAAAATTTGTAAATATTAAATATAATTTCAATTAATCTTGAACATTAATTTTGATAAAGAAATTAGTAAAAAAAATTGAATAATTATTTTCTGGAAATAAATAATTTCAAAAATAAATTAAAATAATTTTGGATAATTATTTTTCTATTATTAAGTGATTTCGAAAATAAATTATAATGATTCCGAATAATATTTTTTCCGAATTTAAATAAGTTTGAAGATAATGATAAAAAGGTTTAAAAAATATAATTAAGGAGAAGGAATTTAATTTTTTTATTTAAAATAAAAGGTTAAACAGTGAAAGTTATTTTTCAAATAAAATTAATGTTTTCGAAAAAATAATTATAAACAAAGTTTAATTTTCAAAAATAAAATGATTTCAAGTAAACTTAAATTCTAAATTTAAAATAAGTTATTGTTTGAGTACTTGAGGAATATAAAGTTACTTGAAAGTAATAACTTAACTTAAAACCTTTAATTAAACATCTTTAAGCTCCATTAGAATGATTATGTTCTAGTTTAACTCCTTCGTGGCAATGTTTGACAAGCTACACGATTGAATCTTAGAACCTTTAAATTTGACTTAAAAGTCCAAGTTATAATCGTGGCTTCGTCATCGGCCATGATTCAATTGTGTGTTCGACTAAAGCATTACTTTAGTCACTTCAGAATCTTTGTAGCATAATTAGATTCTAAGAATCGTTGCATAAACGTGCACATGAACCGAAGACGCTACTTTTAGGCATTTTCTCGAGAATCGTAAGCTACACAAGTGAATGTTGTGTGTTGGGGAAATTGCTTTTTTGGTACCATAGGATAGACCTACTTGCAATTTTGGTACCATTGGATACGAAAATGCAAATTTGGTACCATAGGATAGGTTTTCATTGCAACTTTGGTACCAAACCCAATTTTTCCCCAAAGTTAATGATTATTTAACCCCTATGAAATGCATAATGTTCAATTTACCACCTCGTGGTTTAAAAAGAGCATTTTAACCCCTGAAATTTTGTAAAAGTTTCACATCGCCTCCGTGATATTTTTATAGGCGGCGATTTATCCACTTTTATTATGATCATGTGGCATTTTACCCCATATGTAATGATAAATGTAGCAATTTATCCCCCTATGTTATAAAATAGTTTGCATGCCTACTCTCAATCTCGGCAAGTGAGTTATACTCTCCGGTTGAAGGGGGCAAATTGTTTCATTAAAAAATTTATAGGGGGTAAATTGATTTTTTTCAAATTAGAGAGGGGTAAATTGAACATTATGCATTTTATAAGGGGTAAATTGCTATTAACTTTGTAGAAAAATTGGGTTTGGTACCAAAATTGCAATGAAAACCTATCATGTGGTACCAAATTTACATTTTAGTATCCAATGGTACCAAAACTGCAAGTTAGCCTATCCTATGGTACCAAAAAAGCAATTTTCCCGTTGTGTGTTACTTGTTTGTTAGTTCGAATGTGCTAGTAGGTCGAGTCAGAACTGCAACTTTGTAACAGTCCGAGTCCCCGGGTTTGGATCCCGAAGTGGGTCAGTCCCGAGTTCGGACACGTGAACGGTACAACAAGGAATTTTATAACTAGAACCCAAAATATGAAATCAGATTTACAACATAGGCTGCGACAGGCAGTGACGACCAAAAGATAATTGAAAATAAATACATAAATTATAGGATATATACAACAAAAGTGTTCATGGTTTAGTTCAAAGTATCCTAGATATATACATATAATAAAAGACTTCAATACGAGCAAAATATGAGGTGATCTAATCATGACACGGACTACCGACTCCTGTGAAACCTGTAACTGAAAATTTTGAACATAGAACACGTAAGTTGATGATCAACTTAGTGAGGCTGGGTGCTTAAGACATATAACGAATGATGCAAGCAAATTTAAATTGTACACATATAATATAACCAATGAAATTTAAATATTAAAAGAGTAAACGACATAATCATTTATAATAATTACATGTACCCGATTTACTGAATGCCGACTCCTCTTACCCTCCACGCAGATAAATCAAACACACCAGTAAGGAGCGACCTTTCACAGACAGATGCATTGACAGTGTCTTTGCTCAGAAATTTGACTTCACGAACCAAGAATATCTCCATACTTGGCTCGTGAGTCGGGTTGCAGGTAAGATCAGGGCAACCTCGTAGACCTTGTCTACCAAGATTGTCGCTGATCTACAGTCAACCAATTAATTGGGCCCACATAAAAACAGATATGACAAACAAACATAATAATATCTATAACCAAGCGGTAATATGTATCCATTTCGACCTTCAATGCATGATTATAGATTTATTCTAGTGAACCAACCTAATTCGCAATATGCAATATATAAATACAACGGACTCGGACCACAAAATTCACGTTCCAGCACTCACCTGTTATGTCTTAATTAAGTTTCGAAAGGTCGGAAAAAGGGGCACCTCCAGAGCCTGTTCAAATACACGTATGCAAACTTAGACAAATACGCACCATTAACTTGAAACTCGAACCATAAAGTCCTCACAACCCAAACATTTACAATCATTCAAGTTATAATTTATTTCTCATATAAAAAATATATTTATCTTTAAAAGTGTCAAACACATAAATTTTGTCGAAATAACGATGGGGTGGAAAATATAAATTCACCCAAAGTTTTGGGCCACTCGAGAATACCCCTTGACCCAAAGGGGCCAGGTTGCTGAACATAGGCAAATGGAAAAGGTTTTGCTGCACATGCAGCAAGCTAAAAGTCTTGCTGCTATGTGCGGCAATTTTGCTGCACATACAGCAAGCTAAAAAAGCTTGCTGCTTATGTGCAGCGGGGCAGGTCAGCTGCACACGCAGTGTGTCAGGCCCAAAATATTTTATTTTATTTTATTTTATTTATTTATTTTTTTTTTTGAAAGAAGAGAGAAAATCCATACTTTTCTTTAACAAAATTTTTGAGATAACTAGATTTTCATATAATCAAAACAAATTCACAAACTCATAGCAAATTAAACAACACTTAAAAACTCAAAAAAAAAATGTGTTCTAAGCTTTCAAAGTTCAATTCCTTCATTTCTCCAACAAGACTACAATTAGGAACAAATAGTCAACAAATAACTTAACTATTTAAAATAAAAACAACCAAATTCAGAGATTTTAAAACAAAAGAGGGATTACTTTTTGCATGTTAAACTAAATCACATGAATTTCAAATTTTTCTTCAACTTCCAAAATTATCACAGTTTAAGGAAAATGATATGATTTTATAAGAATTAACCCACAATCTGAACTAAGCAAGAAATTTAAGTAAAATACATAACATATAACCCAAGATTGAGACAAAATCTTAACAATTTAAAGAATTAAGTCTTTTTAGAGATTTTTACCTAACAACTTGAAAATAGAAAGAGATAAGCTTCTCACAACCCCTCCTACACAAATTTCTTCCTGACCCGTGGTGGTGAAAGTGGTGGCGCAGCGGCGGCAAGGTGGTGGTGGTGGTGTCACTTCCTCTCACTAAAACCCTATGTTTCTTCAATCTCAGAATTTTTTTTTTTTTTTTTTTTTTTTGTTTAATTGAAGGCAGAAGTGTTATACAGGAGTTAAATAGATTGGGTTGGTCAAAACCCAATCTTTTCCCCCTTCTTGCATGACCTCCAGGTGGAGGAGAAATTTCCTTAACAATGGACATATGGATAATGGCGCAGATGATGGATAATGGCGCAAAGATGTTGAATTACTATAGGTTAAATTGCACAATAACCCCCTTTGTTTAGTTAAGTGTATATATATATATATATATATACTAGGGATTTTGCACCGCACTATGCGCGGTGCAGGCCCTGTTTTTTTTCTGTAAAAATTGTGATTGGGTGAAACTTAATAGGAGCAAGAATGTGTTAAAATTACTGTGTAACATTTGTGTATAGAGTATCGTGCACATGGATAGGTTTGTGTGTTCTTGCATCGAGTCTTCTAGTGAAATAAACTACATTTATTCTTACGATTTCTTTTTAGGGTTAGTACTTTATTTTTCTTGAACAAGTATGGATGATAATGTGCAGATGACAGTGTCTGTTGGAGTAAATAATAAATGCAAATCAAGTGGTAGGAGTAGCAGCAATGTGAAGTACCATTATAATTCATACATAGCCTTATAACAAAAATCACCACAAAATTATAGTTCATTCTTTTCCATTGTCTACAACCAAAGACTTTTCTATAGTTTTTGTCAATAGTACTATTAAATAACCATTACAACAATATAATTAACTACAAACAGTTTGTCCTACCAGATTATTCACTTAATTACGTTACACGGTTGAAACGTGACTACCTTTAACAAGCTACAATGAATCAATATTGTTGCATCAGTTTTGCTTACCACCCTCCACGTAGGAGCAAAGTGAAAAACCTTAAACTACTATCATGAAACAAAGTTTTGCACCATCGCACACCATCTGCAGGTAAAACCCAACAAAACTGAAGAATATAAGTGTAGATGAAATATAGCCAGTGAAAAATAATTGATCTATACTACACATGAAACTACATATAGAATCTAACATTCTTTCATGGATGTGAACACATACTTTCAATCAATTTCAAAAACACATCTCCAGCAGGCAAGTAAGCTATATTTAAGAAATACTATGGAACTACAAAAGATAAAAATGTTAATGAAGAAATACTTCTTACAACTGTACATTTTCAGTCCTTCCATGAATGTGCATAATAAGTAGGGCATGTGACCTATTCCATTTCATCGCAATAATCCTACTACTTCGAACGTATTAAAGGAAGCTTAAGTGCATGTATATCTCAAACTTAATAAAGCATAAGGTCTGCTTGAAGTCGGTAACATCAATGAAAAGGTGATGGAAATAGGATAAATTGAATGATACAACTCCTGTGGTCCTTCACTTTCATCTTCTCTGTAAATTCCATTCATTCAGCTTGAGAATCATAAGCAGATTGTGCACTGGGTGAAATCTGATCCGTATTGTTCTCATCTACTCCATCTTCTGTCGAAAGGAGCTGAACCAAGTTTCTTCCACCTGTAGCCATACATGTCATGCTTAAGATTTTATGTTACCAAGTTTTGTAATCTATAGCTTGAAACTTCATAAAACTAATAAACAAAGAAAGAAAAAAATACCATTGTCGAATTAATGGAACACAAAAAACATAACCCTTGCAAGTGGGAAGTAAATACTACTATATTTTAATCCATTTCCTCAATCCATCTCCAAAATCTCATAGAGGTCTTAGTGGGAGTTGACTAAGGATGTGAAATCCTTTTTTGCAAAGCACAACTTTTATGGTAAAACTCAGTCAATAAGCTAGGCTGGCTAAAATAGACTATATTTTACAATACCTGACTCTTCTAGACCTTCACTTACATGTTTTTGGTCACTGTTACTTTCTTCTTGAGGAAGATGGTACAAAGTTTGTGCATCAGGAGAGGTATGAATTGCATCTGCTCCATCCTCTTTTGTACCAGGAGACTGAACCAAGTTTTCACCATCTGCAAACATGCGCCTTACATGTTATTCTTAAGAAAATCAATTTCTAGAAGCTTATACTAATTCATCCCGGTAACATACTGTTATACTATACATATCAAGATTATTATAAAGTGAAGATCTTACAAGATAGGTCTATGCATAAATTTACTTTACTAAATACCTTGAAGCAAAAGAGAAGAACTAAAGCACGAAAGCAGCACCTGCAAGATAAAGTTACCATAGTTAGACATGATTTCAAATGAAAGAACAATTACACTCGAAAAAAGCAGTCTGATATACCGAACACCACAGAAAGAGATCAAAATATAGAACCACAATCTATGCAAATGCCTGTATTGAACCACAATCTATCGGGTTTTTTTTTTATAAAAAAAAATTCAATAAATGAAGCTAAAATAGAAAGAAGAAAACCAACCAAAATAATTCAATATAGAAGAGGAATTACTTCAAAACAAAACAAGAAAAACAGAAACATCTATGGCTTACCCAACAGAAACCCGTATCATTTCGTTATAACTTCCTAACATACTCCTAATCCACTTTCATATATATGCTTGATACTTTTGTAATCATTTCATGATTAACTAACAAACTGAAACATGAAAAGAGAGGAAGTGATACATAGACATATGTAAAGATATGGAACCTAGCTAATTTCTGCTAGTATCGTGTATGAGTAATGCTGCACCCAAGAGGAGTAAACTTAGCCATTAAATAACTAACCAGGTACATCATTCTTAAACTTCCTACATAATGGGTAATATCCAAACCTGACAATTAATAAGAAAACATCAAAGGAAACCAATAAAATCATTTTTAGTACATTTTACCTACATACATTAGAGGTGACTATTCAACAAAATTGAGAGCTCATCAACCTAAATATAGCCATAAATAAATTAGCTACTTGTACTAAGTTAGATGTACCTATCAAGTCCCTCATTCTTACATCTCTGATCTGATAGAGAATTAACGTTGAATAAAAAAGAAAACCAAAATTGAAATGCCCCTTTATTCTTCACATATTTTGTAAAGCCACCCTTGCAATGTTCTCTATCCTCTGCAGCATATAAATGTAAGTTTCATATCAATAAACGATCCAATGAACAAGTAATTAGACAGGTGGGGACACACTATTCAGAGCTAGTTGAATGCAGAAAAAACACTAACCTTTTAATATGAAATGCCTCCTCACCCTTTCATGCAATTCATCCCAAAGATTCCTCCTTTGCAGCTCATCCTGAGTGTCTTATCCTTCCTTTCTGTGGCAATGCATTAAGAGAGATTCATATTTTGTAAGATACTTTCCCAAAAATAAATTTGGAAAATAAAAACAAATCAAGTCCCCAATAAACAGAGAGAGCTTTTACCAATAAAAATGAGTTGGATTCATCTAATTGCAGTAGTATAATGTACAAAACACTCATACACACATAAATACTTGTTATCCATTCATAAAATTTGAAGGGAGCTTCAACTTAAATTATTGAGAAACAATCTTCACGAAATGTCATATTTATAAAGCATTTGCTCTCTCCTCCTGGCATACACAAGAAACCTCCAAACTTAAAAAATTATCATTAATTGTTAAATAATATCAAAAATTGATTTCTCCATAAATCTAAACAAGTTTTTTAAAAAATGGATCAATTAGTCAATTCCAGTGGCCCGATCATCTCCTCAATTAAACATATCATAATATTTCAAGAAAAACATACAAGCTATATTTATGAGACGGACAAAATATTCGAGTTCCTCCTTGCTCGTTTCAACCTTTTGTCGGTGCCCATGTAGGTGTAGTTTGCCCATGTAAGTGTAGTTTGCCGTAGTAATATCGAAATCGTACACTATTCAATTTCTGCAATTAATCAAAATCAAGATTAGAAAACGAAATGCTCGACCAATTTTACACATGTAAAATAAATTGAAATTCAAAGAAAAAGTTGATGCTGGAAAAAAATAAATTTATGAAAAAATCATATAAATTAACCAAAGAAAAAGGAAGATGCTAACACCGTCCCGTGAGAATACAATAATGGAAGAGGGGAAAAAAACCCTCAAAAATCGTATGCAAAAATAGCAAAGACTAATACCTGTTTGCTTGGAAATCCAAACTAAAATCAAATTCCTTCAAAATCTTCAATAGCAGAAACACCGATTACAATCTTGAAAGGAAGAAGAAATATATTTTGGCACAAACGCGTACAAAGTACAGCTGAGCTCCAAACGCCGGCAACACCTACTTTCATGCCATGGGTTTTAAAGCCCTGCAAGAGACGATTTCAACCATGTAGTCAATTTTATAATTGGTGATGCCACACCACTGGAATTAGGAAATTAAGATGACAGGAAATATGGTTTTACCCACTGATTTTGTGAAGCTACAAGTCTGAGATGAAAGTAATTTTTGTGGGAGAAACTGAAATCCAAGATTAAGAAGAGAGAAGTATTTGTTGTTGGATGTAAGAGCTGAGTTTTGTGGGAGAAACTGAAATCAAAGATTAAGAATGAAGAGAGACGTATTTGTTGTTGGATGAGAGCTAAGTCAAAATGCCCTGTGCGATTGTGTATCCATTTTTATGTAATAATTGTGAAAGCCGAGTAATAATGATGGTAATATAACTCCAACATATTTAAGCGTAACATAAAATAAAGACAAAGATAGAGAGAGTTGAGGCTCAAATTGTTCACTACAAATTTAACATTCTGAAAACACGAGGTTCAAATGTGAGGACCACGGCTGAAGACCCAAATAAAAAGATGGGAATATCTACTATGAAAGAGGGAGCCATTTAAGTGTATGGTACAAAAATACAAATTTGTGTCAAGGATCAATACCCAAATTCTACCGGGGGGACCTGAATGTGGCCTTAAGACGGCAAAATCAATATGGGCAGACTCTGCTTGAGACGCTGCAGGAGTAGCAACAAACTGGAAGGAGTGATTATTCAAGAAACTGATAATAAATTCTTTTAATACAATAGAATAAGAATCACACTCTTCTCAACACCTTGCATTAAAGTTTGTTCCGTTTTAACACTTTGAGCTATTGTCATGCCAAACTTGAGCCATCCATTTGACACATACCGTCAACGGGTCAACCTACATTACTCTAGTCAGACAAAAATCAAAAGACCAACAATAAACATAACCAAAATATTGCACTGCAGCCATGTTCCATAATTATTGCATAAGATGTACCAAGAAAAAAAAAATATTGCATAATGATAATCCAAATATTATCATTATAATATACCCTGTTAGTCAATTTATTTAAAAAATAAGCCAAATACTCACTCTACCAGACTTGTTTGAAAATACTTACTTGCATGGTTTGCAATATCATTTGAAGTATTCTCCAGAAAATGAACGTCCAATTGAATTTCTTGGAATCTATTGCAATGAAATGTATGGAGATGCACATATTAGTTTGAAGAAATAAGATATGAAGTAAAGAAATATCATGACATAATAAATTGCGATAAACAAAGGTATGAAAAGTTAGTGTCAGCACATACCTCTTGGTAAAATAAATCCATTAACATGTGCACTTGTATGGGTTGTTTGAACTACAAAACCAAAAGAGAGATATAATCTAAATTACATTTCAATATTCAGAGCTAGTAAAGTACACAGAAGAAAATTCAAGTAAAGACGATAGACGAATGCACTCAACTTTACAGAGTGTGGGGGCAACAAGGCAACAAATCTCTTTTTTAGAGAACTGATATTTTCTGTATTCTCATCCTTATGTACTGAAAAGGACAAGGAAGTTCAATATTAACTATAGCTAACAATTTACGTATCAGTAGTAAGAATAATTGGCCACAAAAATCTGAATTCATTCCACGTGAATTTCCAAGTTCAATAAAATGTCATATAAGAATTATCATAATTTTCCAAGCACTGAATTCTTTCCAAATTATGTGCATCTTGGAAAAGCAAAAATTAATCTAGAAATGTGCATCTTGGAAAAGCAAAAATTAATCTAGAAATTGAACTACAAATAAGACTGAAAATTCACAAAACGATGTCATATATGTTTCTATATTTGACAATTTCAGAGGGTATAAGGAGCTTTAGAAGACAAAATGGCCTAGAAAATAAATGCCTAGGTTAAATTTACAATGGATTGATTAATCATGCAGGAGCTCTTTACTCTATGTTCTTTTTTGTAATTTTGGTTCCTATTTATGCTTCTTGATTGTAAGCCTGCTGAACTAAGGTATTGTTCAATTATCATTTTGTAATTCGTAATGCACCAGTAAGCAATTGAATCTCACATAATCTTTGTTATAAGGCACAAAAGACAACAAAATTGTGTATCCTTCAAAATTATTACTTAGTTGGAACAAAGATAAATTCCCAAAACATAGTAAATGAAATAAATAAAAGGGCTGAGACAAATAATATAGCATCGATAAAGCGGCTAAAGGATATATCTCAAAACATAAGATTGGAATGCTGACAATAGATCATGATTGCTCAAATCAATATAGAAATTAATTACTTGAGTAGAAATTTTGTTAGACCTCTCCTCATTCTCGTCCATCAGTCCCCTCTAAATCCATTACAAGAGTGCAAGATCCAATTCCAACGCACCGGTGTCATCCATATGCCTTTTGTGATTTAAGACCTGAATTCAAAAGCTGTCAGCATTTCTCAATTTAATGAGCAACAAAAAGAGCAGAGTCAAGAGGTGCTTGCCTCCACTTAAAAGCATCCATTTCCCAGAAGTTAATGTACTCTTTCCTGTCAAAATCTTAAAAGATTTTTCAAACAATTAATGTCTAATAGTTGGAAGCACCGGTTAATAGATCATTACTTCGTCAAAACTAAAAACTATATAAGAGCGCAAATGAGTGCCATATGAAAAACCCAACCAAGCAAGCTAAAACACCATACTAAAAGCAGTTAAACAAAAAGTTAAAAAGTATAAAATAAAAATTCTTTACCACTATTCTGAGGGCCCATGATGGCTATGACGGCATTTTTAAAGGGAAGCGGCCTAAAGCCAGCATACGACATGTTCAACTTCCTTCATGAAATATTTACATTTCAAAGAAGACATTAAATAACTTAATAGTAGCAATATTCACATGAGATATAAGGATAAATTTGATAATTACTATACTTGAATTTTTCAAGCATTAAACAGAAGCCTAATCAGGACGACAAAAAGATGAAACTATGAAATGACTTACAACTTCAATAATAGCAAGTCATTGATTTCACTGTTCAGAAGCATATGACTGGATTAGTTTTAAACTTTTAATACTATAAAGTATAAACATACGGACTCATCAAGATACGATGCCATTACATTAAACATACATAGACTTGCATGCAAAATTGCAAATAAATTGAATGCAAGCATATGAACAAATACATGGCCGAAATATCATTCAGGAAAGACTATCAAAGATATGTGAATGACCTACAGAGTAGCTGTATAAATTGTCAATTGCAGCAAATGAAGACATGAGATTCTTCATATACAGTGGTGGGAGAGCAATCGACAAAGATTTTTAGCTAATTATGAGAAATTTGCACAATACATCGGTCAATCAGTGCTTTGCTAAAAGAAAGAATCCACAGGGTCTTACTAAAAAGTCCAAAGCTGTTTTCAAAACTCAAAAACAGACAAGACAAACCATAAGGAGTTATTTAAAAAAACTGAGCTCACCTAAACTTAACAAGAAGTTATTGACAAAACTCCCGACTAATTAATTCATAGTTCATTTCTATAAGTATTTAAAACCTGTAGAAAGAATACCTTTTTTAATCAAAACATTGATTTGCTCCCAAATCTGTACAGTTTAAAAAGTTACAGTCGCTTAACATGTATTTAAGCAGTTGTCCTTGGGTCGAGAAGGCCTTTTACCCAGTTCCACAGATACTTAAATCCTCTACCAGCGGTATGCAAGTCTGAATGCCGCAAGCCGCCTACGCCAAACTTGCATACTTTGCTGCGTTGCCTGTCGTACGCCACCGTGTGAAGCCGCGATTGTCGAAGTCAACAACTAAAAAATAAATATTAAATTAATATATATAGAATTACCATGGAGTAAGAAAAGAAAACAACCAACGGCAAAAGAGTGTAGCAACATTTACCTACGAATGGCTTATATTATTGCTTTCTTACTTCCCTGGACCCAAATCTGAATGGAAAAGGCCAATAGATAGACCATTCGTAGAAAAGGTAATTCAGATTGACCAATACGAAAGGGAAACTATTAATTAGACGAAACGGCAAAGGAAGCTTCAGCTTCAAAGCTAATCAAATCAGAATGCCATTAGTTAGTAGTTACCTTTCCTTTTGTGGCCATAATCAGCATCGTCGCCTCAAAACTTCGCACCACCTCCTCCTTAGGCAGCCCTGAAAGGAATGCAAAATAAAAGAAAAAAAGTTCACCAAAAGAATCAAGGTGTCCCAGAATCAATAATCAAAACCCATAATTTCAGTAACAATTATCCCACTCAATCCAAAAGCAACAGATACAAAACCTTCAGAAAATACAAAATAAACTTGTTTGCACAAAATAAGATCCTAAATAGTACAGTAAACCAAATAAAACATTTATCCATTTTAATAAAATAACATGATTACATGAAAAACAACAAACAAAATCAATGAAAGAGCATATCATACAATTTTAGCTAGAGTAGTTCCACAAAATCACTGCACCAAAATCTATAAGGGTGTAATCATCATTACATAACAAAAAAAAATATAATCAATGTTAAAATACAATATTATCATGTACGTTATAAAAAAAAATACATATGGAAAGCAGAGCAAAACCTATACAAAACCAAACTTCTATGATACAGTTCTAAAGAAGCTTTATCAGCCATAGCCAATCCAAATTCAAGAAGACGATAGAAAAACACACGACCTCCAGATTCAGAAACTAACAAAACTACTACCTGCAAAATATCGGAAAAACAAACAGAGAAAAGAAAGAAAGACCTCATGGAGAAAGGTAATGGGCGTTCTGGCGAAGCAAATGAGTTGTGTTGTTACTGCTTTTGATAGACCTGGTTGGGTTTGGCATCAAGGCCACAACAGAAGGATTGGGAGGAAAATCAGTTATCCAATCTTCACAAGCTTAAGAATCAGGTGATTACACTTTTATGTACACTTTCTTCTTATGCATTCACCATAGCTGTCAAAGGTATCAAATTTAGAACATTTTAACTGTTGGCTACAGAAAAATGGAAGTGTCTGTTGTGGTGGATTGGCAATTTATGAGTAGCCTCTCTATTCTTGAAATACAAGCACACTTACTTTGATTGTTAAAACACCAAATCAAATTCATAAAGAAGTGGATCATCATTACACATTCTTTGATTCTATCCTATTTCTAGACCATGGTAACATTATATAAAAGCTCTAATCTTTTCCTCTACTGGCAGGAGAATTTTTTTATCTGTCTTCTGTTCTTCAAGTGGTTGCCTCAACTTAAATAATTCCATACAGCAAAAGGAAGAATATATTACAAATTTTACAAAGTGCAGAAGAATCTCATAGAGCTCTTGCCTAGTATACATTTCAACACAAGATTTTAAACATAAAAAAATGATTACCACAACAAAAAATAACTTTAGTGGCAGCAACTTAAGCGACATTATATGAAAACAGTCACAAAAATATAACATAGTTACAGTTGTAAAAATATCTCAATTTATAAATGTTTATTACACTATTTAGTGACATTTTGTTTAATTAATATGACACTTCATAATGCTACTTCTTATGAAGTTACAGATATTGCTACTTCTAGTATGAGGTTACAATCTTAAAGGGTAATCGAACTAATTCATAATAGAATTGAACCGAACCATAAAAGGGTACCAATCTACTGCATACAAAGAAAAAGGAATACAGTAATTTTGTGTTAATTACCTGGGGCAAACTTACAGGAATCATAGGTGGCCCAAAGAATTGCGGAAACAATTTCTGACAAATTGGAAACAATACCAACAAAATAGAACAACAAAACCAAAGTTATAACCAGCATCAAAACAAATCCAATCACAAAAGTGACCGATCCGAAAAGCATCAAAGCTATGGAAATCCCAATAAAGAGCGACCTGAAAGCCGCCGGAGAAATCTGGGGCGGCCGCGATGTGGAGGTAGACGACTGAGATGATGTGAAAGTGACGGTGGGAAAGGAAATGGGAAACGGAGGCGTAAGGAGGATGTGAAAGATCATGGAACAGAGGTTGTAGAGTACTCTTGTTTGCTGATCTTGTTCTCTCATTTTTCCTTTTCTCTTGATTTCTTTTGGGAATTTTGTGATTTAGGTGAGAGTAAGCGAAAATCAACACTTGTTATACTCCCACGAAAGCATTGATTGAAATCTTTTGGAGACAATTTTTACAGGAGGAATTAGAAGGGTAGAAAAAAAAAAGCGTTGAGGGATTTTGTGGGAGAAAATTGAGGAAGAGTAATCTAACAATGAATGAGAGAGAGAGAGAGAAGAGCTGAGTCATAATCCGCCTTTTCCCAGGACGACGTGTGGCACTTTCTCCAAAACGACGTCGTTTCGAGCTTGGACTACAAATAAAAAAAAAAGGAAAAGAAAATAGGGACGACCAAAAATCTACTGTAGAATAGGCAGTTACGCCTTTATAAGATGTAATAATTATATATATATATATATATACCATATATTATTATAATGGTCCAATTAAATTTGGGACTAAAATTTTCAATGTAAGGATATAATGTATGTTATGTAATACCAAATTTCATAAAATTTTAAACATAAGCAATATTTTAATTACACAAAATCACCTATTTACACAAAATTAGACCGAAATTCTTCGGGGTTTCACAAACTTAGTCTCTAAACGATCAAGCGCGTGATGTAAGATACAATGAAGAACTCGACTGCTAGGACGAACTATACACGTTGAATTGTTATGCTAATGTCTATGTGCTTATGAGTCATTGATAATGTATATTGAACAATTTCCAATTTCAATGACTGTTATTGAGTTGTTTATTGATTTCCTGTTACTGGATTGTTATTGAATTGTTACTGGACTGTATTATTTGCTATAATTGTGTGGGCCCTATTTTTGATGCGCGGAATCATGGGTAACCTAGAAGGCTAGGGTCGAAGGGTTACCTCTATCTACCGTAGACCAGGCTTCATAAACCAAGTGTGGAGGTTACACTTGGGGAGTGAAGTCAAACTCCTGGCATTAGACGTCTATGCGCACGGTTAGTAGGTAGCTCCTTACTTGGAGTGTTCGGTGGGGGCGTCATAATATGGACTAGAGGGTAAGAGGAGGACGGTATCAACAACTGTTGGTTTTGATTTAACGTGCTTAAATTGTCATCGCATGTGTTTATTTATTGTACTGTTATATATGTTCATTTATATTATGTTGCATCTACGCATCACACACACATGTGCACCACAGCCTCACTAAGTTGAACAATCAACTTACGCATTCGCGTTTCCTTCTTTTCAGATACAGGTATCCCATGGTCTGTTGTCTAGCGTTAGTGTTGTCCATCTCCGAGATCATGTATGTCGGTCGTCGAGGGTCATCCTCAAGTTATCTTTTAATTTTCACTACGCTATGTTTTGTGTTGTTTATGTATCTGGCATGATTAATACTTAAGAGTGTATATTTTGGAAACTTGTTATCGTGCGTTTTGCGCTTGTTTTGAATATTGTTCCCGCTCCTGCTCATAACAGTGTTTCGGGTCTTTATGTTCTCGTGTTTGAACTATGATTCGAATTATTATGTTGTTTGTTGTTTTCTCTACTCAAAATTTGGTTGTGCTCACCGAATACGGACCCGGACTCAGGGATGGGTGTAGAAGAGTAAAATTTGTTGCCTAATTAACTATTGCAAGATTTACGAGATATTGAAAATTAAACCAAATCTTTACATAGAAGGCAAGTTTGTGTAGGAAATTTACAAGCAAGAAAGATTGCCTAGGAATTTTCTATACAATGCAATATGTGCATGAAATATATTTTATATGACAAGAATATAAAATCAACTATTTTCTTGTCATACAAGATATGAAGAGCCAATCAAATCGTGCCACGTCCTAGAGAGAATTTCACAAGATCTTCAAATCCCATCTATAAATAGGGGTCATCTTCAAGAACAAAATCACAACTCAAAACATAATTCAAAAAGCACGAAGAAGTTCAAGAAGAAAGAAAAAAAATCCTCTCAAGACGTTCTTAAAAAACAAGGCGTTTTTTTAAGGCGTTCTTCAAATCAAAGCGTTTCTTCAAGGCGTTCCTCAAATCAAGGCGTTCTTCGCGATATTCAAACGTGTTCTTCCAAAATTGAAGAAAAATCCAATGTTTAATTTGATATTAAGCTATTTAGCCCTCAAATTAACGTTATTGGAAATTTACGAAGGTCCAAAGAAGATCAAATTCCTTAAAAAATCAAAGTATCCAAGACGGAGTTTGAGACATTCGTCGAGGAGATCTAAATCATTTCACGTTTGATCCAAGATTAAGCACAATTGCCCTTGGATTAACGTTATTCAAACACCAAAATTATTTTGGAGAAGATCAAGTCAACATTTTCCAAGATCAAGTTCAAGAAATATTTGTTTTCTTTAAGATTATAATCAGAGGATTCATAGAGACTGGAACCACTTCTTTAATCATTAAACCTCGAATTTGTACAATTATTTCGTGTTTAATATATTTTTAAACTTGAAATTTGATTTTCTACAATGGGCCCACGTAGGACCTGACCCGGGGCTCGGGCCGTCACAAATTAACAAAACTATTAAACTAAATATTCGAGCAATAGGTGTCGAACATTGTCATGGGGATCTTCCTAATTCACTAGCTCTCTTCCGATTTGATGACCACCCCTAACAAAAGCATATGAGGTATAATGTGTTGATATTATGATATGTTGCGATTGATGATGACTCTTAAATATGAGTTATAGTAGAATACTTTATAGACTTTACTTTAATCGTTTTATGAAGGTTTGGGATTGATTCGAGTCATTTTGAGTCTATTTTCGTATTTAATTGGTTAGAGTCCTGAGTGAACCGTTTTGATGTGTTTTCTTTAGAGTGCAGACTTATTTTAGGTATAAATATGAAAACCAAAGGATTTAAGATTTTACGAAACCTTAATGGAAGTGAAGAAGAGAAATAATGCAGAAATTGGCATACCGCCGCCTCCACCATATTTGGTGACCTTCGCGACTGGACGGAAATCCGAAGAAGCTGAATTTGGAATTTTCCAAGCCCAGTTTGTCATGTTTGAGTCCTACTAGGATTAGGAGTGATCAACATAATTTTAAACTTATAAATAGATTAAGTTTGAGAATCATCATCAAAGACACAACTCTCTCATCAGTTCCAGTTCACAAAGCTTTTACTCTCAAAGTTCTTTTCCATTAGTTAGTTACCAAGATCCTAAGGTTGTTGTCTATAACAATTCTGAAGAGTTTTCCGAAGTCTGAGAAATTGAGGAAAGTTAGAGCTACAAGAAGACGTACACATAAAGGAGTATCAAATTTATAGTTTTCTTAATTCTTGTATTTATTTAGATATGAAGAATTATAGATTTCTTATGTTTGTTATTTTTACTATGAGTAACTAATCTAGTTGTTAGGGCTAGAGTACAATGAAGTTGAACTCTATGTTTTGATTTAATTATTTATTACATGCAATATTTATGTTTGGCATAATTGATTCCTTAAGCTTGTCTTTTCTATTGCGGTTTATGCGTGAATGATCATCTACGCTCTATCTAGTCTAGGGATGTTAAGATGTAGGTTATTGTTAATGCCTAAGGGTTGTGGTGTAATCTCTTGAAGATTGGATACGGTATGGATAAATTTATTAGACGATCCACATACCCTTTTATGTTAGGATTTAGTAATCCTTAGTTTTATCTTCCAGAAAGTGTAGCAGTGGATACGTACACCGGCTCATATGAGATTAGATTGTCTATCGTCTAACGTAGGGGTGCACATGGTATGGTATTGCGGTTTTTATTAATTAAATTCGTACCCGTATCAATTGTTGCGATTTTTAAATATTCTGTACCAGACTTCACTTTTGAATACCATACCAATGCACCTGGTATGGTTCGGTTTTGGTACAGTACGAGACGATTTTGTGGTTCTAGAAATAGTTTTTTGTGTCTTACTATTTTTCTCTTATAGTCGATTGATAATTGAAAGAAATTTATTATGTAATAAATTGATGATGTTTTTCTTTTCTTTTTACTTAATACTTTATAAATGAAAAAGTTATATGGAGTAATATCCTATAAAATGACTGAGCCTAGAAAATAGTAGCTCACTAAAGAAATAATGACGATAATTTATTTGTCGTTGGTTATTTTTTTAAAGGTATAATTATTTACTAGTTAGTCGTTTATGCTTCAAAATTTTATTTTTGGACTTTTTGCAAATGAATAATTTAATTCGAACACAATTATATGTTCTACTTGAGTAGTTGAGTATATTTTTTGGAGTTATAATTACTAATATTATATTATGTGTCATAATTATAGGTTGGAAGATAATAAAGGTTAAATTTAATTGCGTAAACTAATAAATAAATAGTTTATTTCTATTTACGGTACGGCATAGGCGTAGCTACATGTAGTTGGGTGGGGTGCAATGACAACACTCAACTTTTACACTTTGTATGGAAATTGTATGTATAATTCTTGTAAAAATTAAATATATCTTCTAATTGTTCTAAATGGACCCAACTCAATAAAATTAAAATTTATATGGCAACGGGGGCATGTTTTATTAAAATATATTTATCTTCCATTAATATTTTTTTATGAATTAATATGTTAATAGTAAAAGATAAATCTAATTTTTTAGGATTGTGAGATAGGGGTGTTCAACAAAAACGCTAAACCGCCAAAATTGATCAACCCAACCCAAACTGGTTGCAATTTGTGGGAAGGTTTGATGGGCTGATCTTGGTAATCTTGGAAAAAAGACCGTAAGTTATATCAAGTTTGTTTTATACTTTTTTCAGACAGCGTAACGGCATTCGACCGCTCTATATATAAATTATCATTTTTATATGTATTTAATTAGTAGTCATGATATTATGAAAATTAGAAATATAATTTAAGTATATACTTCAATAAAAAATATACTATTACGGTTTAAAAATAAAACTCTCTTACATTATAATGACCTCAGTGAATTTTTATTTTGGCTACGCCATTGCGGTATGGTACGATTTTTTGTTGTATCCAAGTTCCAAACTCTGTACCATACCAAAAAATTTGGTATGGTTTTCATACATACCGAAACCTACGATTTTGAGAAAAAAAAACCTAAACTTCGGTACAGCTTGATACGGTACGGTACAGTGCAGTACGGCCTTGAAAACCATGTGCACCCCTAGTTTAACGGGATATATAATTACATTAATTGACTCATTGGGTAACATAATACTTAGGTTAATCGCATCAATTAAATCAATGTTAAATGGATTTGGACTCTATGCCTTAGCACTTATCTTTGACTTTGGTTCTATCTAATTTAGTTTAGTATTTATTTATTTAGTTAATTAAGGGGAAAACACTTTTGATACCAAACTTTTATTCAAATTACATATTTGATACCAAACTTTCTGAAAAAAACACATTTGATACTATGAATTATACTTTCTTGACACATTTCATTTGACCGTCAAATTTTTAACAAAATTCATCACGTGCACTGCACGTGTCTGTTAAGTGACACGAGTTTTGCAAGTGCAGGGGGTAAAATTTCATTTTTGATACCAGACTTTTACCTACTTTACACCTTTGGTACCAAACCTTCGAAAAAGACACATTTAATACCAAAATTGAAGGTCGTTTGACATATTTGCTTTGACCATCAAATTTTTTGGACGGAAACGACCATGTGGCTGTTAAGTCACCAAAATTTGCACACTTTTTGCACGTGATGTGCTCGGGCAGGGAGTATTTGAACATAATCTTAATATTGCCATAACTCCTTCATTACAAGGCCAAATTTCGTATTCTCTATATGGCTGGAATGCTCTTTATGAGAGCTTTCTAACGGTACAAGTTTCAGTTCATGAAACATAATAGATAATTTCCAGAAAATTAACAAGAAATTGATGGCCAAAGCAAATGTGTCAAATGACCTTCAATTTTGGTATTAAATGCGTCTTTTTCGAAGGTTTCGTACCAAATGTGTAAAGTAGGTAAAAGTCCGGTATCAAAAATGAAATTTTATCCCCTGCACGTGCAAAACTCGTGCCACTAAACGGACACGTGATGAATTCTGTTAAAAATTTGACGGTCAAATGAAATGTGTCAAGAGGGCCTAAATCATGGTATAAAATATGTTTTTTCAGAAAGCTTGGTATCAAATGTGTAATCTGAATAAAAGTTTGGTATAAAAAGTGTTTTTCCCTCTTAGTTAATTACTTTGATTACCAATCAATTAAATTGAAGTTATTCTATACATAGATTACCATTTTGAGATTTCTTTGTGGGTTCGATATCTAATATTTGATCACATTATTATTTGTATGATACGTGCACTTACGTTAATTGTCTTAGCAATGTTACGGAGAAAACAATAAGGCAAAATCCACGACTTCTAAAGTAAAGTTCTAAAATTCTTCTATCGAGTCCAAGTGGTACTCCGGCGTGGACTCTTTTTAAACCAATTAACAAATAATCTCATAGTCAATCTCATATACCCTCTCAGCCTCATTTCCCAAGCTCACTTAAAGTCCCCCTTAAGCACGAAAATCTCCGTTCGGGTAATGGTACAAACTACCAAGCAATCATTGAGAACCAAACACCCAATCTCCTTTCGTATTTATGATAACCCCTTACATCGCTATACACTGAATGGGGAATAAATTAAAGGGTAAAAATATTTGAGACTTTGGGTCATTTAAACTTTGTATGGACATGTTTTAGCTCGGTTTGAAACGAGTCAGGGCGAATTTCGGCCCAGGACTGAAACCCACCCAGGCCCTCACTGAGGCGATGATTCACTGAGGCGATTATTCTAAGCGCCTCAGGTCCAGTGGAAAAAGCCTTTCATTCTTTGATATTTTTTTTTTTGCTTTTTCTTATTTTCTCCCTATGCCACCATTACATAATGTTATATTTCAATGAGATAAGTTGCATTATAAATTTTTATCATATTATTTGATTATTGCATATCAATCATTGTATTTATCAATTGATATTAAAATATCCGACTTCAATTTTAAATGTTATATTCAATTATATTAGTTGACAAAATTAAGTTCATTTCAATATTGTATATGTAATATCATAAAAAAATATTAATTATCTCATTAAATATACATTATGTATATAATAACATAAATTAATATAATAATCACAATAATTACAGAAAATTCTTGCATAGACCTGGTCTATGAGATTTTCCTAGACTTTGTGGTTGTAATGCACAACATAACACATTCTGAGAGCATGACATCATCAAAAATAAATGATGTATAGTGGATTTACATCCCCAAGGTCTATAAAAAATCTCATAGACCAGGTATATGCAAGAATTTTTTAATAATTACAATTACTTCTCAATCATCTATACAATATAATAATAAGGGTAAACACCACTAATGGTCCTCCTTATCATTAAATTTTTACAGAGTTATCCCTCTTGTCTTTTTTTCCCACGTTAGTCCCCACTATAAATTATTTGTTTCACTTTAGTCATTTTCAGGTGGTCCAATGTGAACTAAAGTGCCAAACGTTTTTATGAGGGACTAAATTGATAAAGAAATAGTTTTATGAGAGACTAAATTGATAAAGAAATAGTTTTATGAGGGACTAAATTGATATAAAACAATTTTTATAAGGGACTCAAGTGTAACACTATAAGTAAAAGTGTTGGTCCCAAAAGTGGTCAATGAGGTCTAGAGGGGTGGGGGGGGGGGGGGGGGGGGGATGAATAGACCTCTGAAAACTTTAAAACTTTTCTCTAACTTTTCAAATCAGCAGACTAAGCTGATCGAGATTTATAAGACTTCTAAGCTGATGCGCACAAAGCTTTATCATCAGAGTTGACCACTCATCTGATTTTCACTCAGCTGATTTCAGATGTTAAATCAGAGTTTTAGAAACTAGTTGGCAGCGGATATTCAAAGTGTTTTTCATCAAGCTGTTCCTCTTTAAGTTTTCTCACTCAAAAGATTTTATCCCCAGTTTTCACAACTCCTTTTAAAATCTTTTGGTTAAATCGTATGTTGAGTTCTTTGATAAATATGCAAAGTATAGTAAACAGTAAATCAAACACACAAGATTTTTATAGTGGTTATATGGATAAAAATCCTTTAGTCCACTCTTCCAAGTCACAAAGATCTTGGGTTATACTAGAAAACACAAAGTAATCAAGTATACAATGCTTGCGCTGATCAACAAATGAAAAGCCACAAGTGCGCTGTAAGAAATCACACAAAAATCCTACACTCTGAAGCTAGATCACTCACTTAGACGGATCGACACTCCTCACGAAGATCACTTAGAAATCCTATACTAAGAAGTTATATCACTCACAAAGATGGATATACACTCCTTCTATTTTACAGTTGAAAGTCACTCAGACAGACAACTAAGTTCTCTGTTCTTCAACGAAAAGCTATGTCAACAAATGACTTCGCTTAAGATCAGACGACTCAACTGATGGATCTTGCTCTTATGATATGTTCTTGAGTTGTGCAAGCTCTCTTTAGATCTTCAATTATGTCTTCTATTTATACTCCCAGATTTTGAATTTCTGCCCGTTGAAGGTTGGCAGAAATCTACAGTCCTTGAGTTCTGGTCCTGACACGCGGAACGGCTCCCTGCAACTGTCGCACTGTACACTCTGCTGTACGGATGTTTACTTTATGTCAGTCGCATTTAATGCTCTCAGCTCACAGCTGGTTCCCGTTGATAAGCTTCCTGACCGTCTTCACTCTGCTGGTGGAAGTACTCTGCTGATGTCACTCTGCTGATCACTCGGCTGATGGCTTCTCGGCTGATTCAAGAATGAACACATCTATCTTGACTCGGCTGATACTACCCAACTGATATTCCACTTCGCTGATTCGGTCACTTAGTTTCCAGACCATGAGATAAGTTCCACTAAGCTGTTCAGTTCTTAGTTGATGACTTCCAAATTATCCTTCTAGACTATTATGCTCTTTTTGTCATCTTCAAAACCTTCTCCAATATTAACCAACAAAAAGAACCCTTGTAAATGATCAAAGTGAAACAAAGAATTCATAGTGGGGACAAACATGGGAAAAAAAATACAAGTGGGATCACTCTGTAAAAAGTTAATTATAAGAAGGACTATTAGTGGTGTTTACCCAAATTCCTAATAATAATTCATCATCTTAATCATTACACGATATAATATAATATATTATTTTAAACCCTAAAAAGTTATTGATTTGATATCTACCACCTACTTTTCTCCTCCAAACCCCAACAACCAAACTCCAATACAAATCAAATCTCAAATTTTCAAAATCTAATAAGTCAATAACTATAATTTAATAATATGTTACAATCTCAATATTCTATTAAAACCAATATCAAAATCGAGTTTGCAAGGTTTCGCCGAAATGACTTATACAAATAACTGAATTATTATTATTATTTCTTAAAAAATATTCAAATCATTTTAAGTATTTTCTAATTTTTAAATATACAAATAGGTGAATTACTATTATTATTTTGATATAACATATTTTATATTTTGATTTTTCTAAATGATTTTCGATTTATAAAGATTATTTTTAAAATGATTTTTTATTAAATTATTATTTCTCATAAAGGTCAGGGACTTAATTATTAAAAATAGGTTTTATGGGGTACTTAAGTGTAACCCTATCATAGTGAACGGACGGAAATGCCTTAAAAAATTAGTCACTTGCAATTCACGTGGGCTCGACTTCGTCCTGGACCACCTTGAAAAGACTAAAGTGAAAAACAAAATAATGGATAATAATTTTAAAATTTATACATAAGGAGGACCAAAATGGTATTATTATTATGATTACTATTTGTGTAATCATTAAATTTTTTTCTATTATGTGAATTGTTCTTCGTAATAGATATTTTAACTAAAAGATTTTACTTATGTTGGTATCTCCAGTTTACAGTATATTCTTAAAGGAAAGTCATTATGAACTTCATCTAAAAAACAGTTAACAAGGAAACTCGTATACGGAGATATTTAATAATTTGGGAGCTGACTGATTTCATTTATCTAAAGTAACAATATATATATATATGTGTGTGTGTGTGTTAACTATTAACTCATGTATGTTCCTCTTCTCTAATGAAAAATAATCTTAATTTTTTTCTTCTATTCAAATATTGTATTAAAGAATTAAGAAAAGTAGCAACAAAATCAATTGGAAGGAATTTGTACAAGAAATATGAGCATTCACAACGAGTTTGAATGTGTGTTATACTTGTTGGGCTAGGGTAGCGAAAGCTTCACTACAACTTAGAGTCATTGTGGATGTTTCTACAATTGAAATGAATCGTGATGTTTAAGACAGTGAAAAAAATATTCATTCCGGCTTAAGTTCGCGATGAATGTTTATTATTGCTTCAATAGTGAACCAAATTTATTCCAAAACAAAAAACAAAAGCAATACATTTTTTTATTGATTGTCATAGCTTAACAATTATTCATCTAAAATATTCATGCATGCTCGTGTCATGAATATAGTCCTAATAAAGTCTAGTAAAGTATTTATTTTGATTGTTCATGTAAGACATCTTAACTAAAAGTTAACATTTGAGTAATAGCGTTTTCCCGGAGCCCAATTAGCCGGGATTACATTGTATGCAGTAACTGATCTTCTGGACTCAATAGTTGTTATCGTCACAGTGTAAGGACCTTTTGTGCCAATAGGTATTCCAACATTCCATGTTGCACCCCATGATTGTTTCATTGGTATCCAATTTGCATTTGAAGGTTTTATCGTAACGTAAGCAAGGTCACCGTCAAGATTCACATTTTCAACCGCAAAGGCTAGATAATAAGGGTTGGAACCAATATCAATCTTAAATACTATGTTCGCCTTGTAATGACAAGGTACCCTGCAAAATTAACAAAGAAGTTTATAATTGATATTTAAAAAATATTTATTTTTTTCATTTACCCTTAAAATGACCATAAGAACATAATAATAATAGAAAAGGTAGCTACGAAATTAAGGTTAAAAGATTAATATCAATGGATCGTGTCAAAAGACCACTATGTCCCTTACAATACCGTTTCACGCTATTTTTACATGTTTGGACTATACGATTTCATCACCAAAAAAATAAGAAAGAGAACCATATGTGTGATAATAAAAGTGTGTGAAATTACAAAAAAATCAATTACCTTTGATATTCAACATCAATTATTCCTCTTTTTCTTAATGTGTAATCTTGACCATGTTTTGCTAAATAACCAAAAGCTTTTCCACTTAAGTCAAAGTGAAATGGTTGATTGTTACAAGCACCAGGGCATTCATCAGTTATTGTTACTGTAATTGGATTTCCTGAACACGATGGGTGTTTTTTGCATCGTATCTGGAATCACATCGATAAACAACTTTAAATCTTCAACATTAAGGTAAATATTTTACATAAACTCTTATATATACATGAATTATGAGAATAATAATATTCAGACCTGATAACAAGTCCCGCAACCGCTCCCATGTTTAAATATGTTTTGATTTCCCGCAGCTATATGACCATAGTATGGAGCATTTGCTACGTCGTTATCAAGTCCACAAGCTCCTCCTGCAAATATAAAGATATTTATTTCTATTTGCTGCATATTTTTAAAGTTGCAAAATATACGTGCGTGCAGAGAAAATATTATTACCACTTCCATATCCTGTTTCAGGTCCATACCAAGTCGCAACAGCAGGTGAAAACGCTAAAGAAGCGTCGGTTGAATTGTGATTAATGCACAAACAACCATTGATTTGGAGCACAAAAATAGTTGTTATAATAAAAATGTTCAAAATTTGATGAACTTTCATGATGCTTAATTTACAAAAAAAAAAAAGACTATTTATGTAATGTACTAAATATTTTCTTTAGTATTGGTGTGTTATTGTGTTGCACAGTTAGACTTTTATACTGTTGAAACTACACATACTTACTGGATGAGATGACTAGATAAGAATTATCTAGACAATTTCACATTATTAAGATGTACAAGTTTGGAAATTTTTCTTATACTATTTTAAAAGTCTAGCGATATTGTCAGAGCAACAATTGTTCTTGCCAAAGCAATATTATTATATTTCTAAAAATGCCCTTATCAATTATATTTTAATATTCTCGATAGCTAATTTTTCTATAATGTACACAAAATATTAGATTCTATAATTAATTTTTTTTCTATAATTACAATTTTCCATATATTCTTGAAAATATATTAATTTTTCTATATATGTTGATAATGTTTAGTAAGTTTTATTAATAAAAACTAAATATGTTGTGTACTAATATAAAAAAAAAATTATTTATCAACCATATTAAAATGTAATTGATGATGAGGGCTTTTTTTTAAATATAATAATTTTGCTCTGCCAATATCGCAAGTCATTTCAAAAATAAGAAAATCACCTAATATTCTCTTCAATGATATCGAAAATACGGAGGTATAATACATAAAAAATAAAGATAATAATAAGCCTTATTATAGCTATATTATATAGTATACGTTTATTTATTGGGAGAAAATGGTATGAAGATATGAATAATGACCAATTTTGAAGAAAGATATATGATGTTGATAGTCCTCCTTGTCTATAATTTTTTATAGAGTCGTCTCTCTTGTATTTTTTTGTCAACATTAGTCCCCACTAAGGGTTATTTATTTCACTTTGGACTTTTTCAGGCGGTCCATGGTGCTGTCGAGCTCACATGACATGCACGTGCATATTCTCGAGGGTATTTTTGTTTGTTCACTATGATAGTTTTATACTAAGTCCCACATGATACCATGTTTGTATCAATTTAGTCTCGAACTTTTATGAGAAATAATTATTTCAAAAAATATATTTAAAAATAACCTTAATGAATTGGAAACCAAAAAAAAAGAATCGAACATTAAAAAAATATAACAATAATAATAATAATAATAATAATAATAATGATAATAATAATGATAATAATAATAATAATAATAATAATAATGATGATGATGATAATAATAATAATAATGATAATAATGATAATAATAATAATAATGATAATAACAATGATAATAATAATGATAATAATAATAATGATAATAATAATGATAATAATAATAATAATAATAATAATAATAATAATAATAATAATAATAATAATAATAATGATGATGATGATGATGATAATAATAATGATTATAATAATGATAATAATAATGATAATAATAATGATAATAATAATAATAATAATAATAATAGTAGGGATAATTACAGGGACCTCCCCTGAGGTTTGGGGTAATTATTGCCCAATCCCCTCGCAATTTCATAATTACATCCACCTCCCTCGACGTTTCGAAAACTTTACATTTTGATGACGTCATTGCCAAATTTTTATTGAACTTTCTATTTTACCCTTGAGGTTACTGTAGCTATTTTGTTGGACAATTATACCCTTGTTATGTTTGGTACATAGGAGGGGTTTCTTTGCAATGTATATGTATAAGTATGGGTTCAAATGTTATAAATTTACATGAAACTTATAATTAGTTTATTAGTGTATATGAATTCTTAAAATAAAAATATAATAACACATCAACGTTTTTTTTCCAATTTTTTTCATAATGCTTTTACAATTAAAGTACAAGGAAAAATAAATAAATTATGGTTAATTATAAGGAAAAAAATTGTAGAACATAAATAAAAATGTAAATACATTCAACATCACATTTAACCCATAATTTTAATAATTTTAATTTTTTTTCCTAATTAAAGTAAAAGAATAAATGAATTTTAATAGTAGTGTATATGTATTCTTAAAATAAAAATATACTAACACATCAATGATTTTTTCCAAAAATTTTTCATAATGCTTTTACAATTAAAAGTAAATAAATTATGGTTAATTATAAGAAAAAAACATTGTAGAACATAAATAAAAATGTATATACATTCAACTTTAACATTTAACCCGTAATTTTAATAATTTCAATTTTTTTCATAATTAAAGTACAAGGATAAATTAATGAACTACGTTTAATCATGAGAAGAAAAAAACTTGAACAATAATTATTAGACATTATAAAAATTCTCAAATGTTTTACTAAAATCTTCTTAAACTTTTAACTAAAATAGTTATTATAAAATCAATAATTTTTTTACAAAAAATAAAAATACTCTATTTAATAAAATAGTTATTATAAAATCATAATTTATTTTTTAATATTTCTTACTTAAATACAATAATATTAAAATCATATCTTATATAAATTATAAAATCATAAATAACTATTTTAATATATATTTTTTTTATTTTTAAAAACCCTCACCATCCCTAACCCCCCACCCCTACCCCAACCCAACCCGCCGGTCCCCAACCCCGCAAATCTCCTCCCAGGCCGCGCCGCCGGCCTGGAAGGCCCAGGGTTCGAACCAGGCCGACGACACGGCCTGGGAGGATATTTGCGGGGTTGGGACGGTGGAGGTGGGGTGGGGTGGGGTGGGGGGGGGGGGTTAGGGTTAGAGTCTTTTTTTATGTATACAATTAATTTTTGAAAGGGTAATATTGTAATTTTGTGTATCATTGCAAGGGTAATATTGTAATTTTGTGTATCATTTCACATCATTTTGTAAGATTTTTCAAATGTGGGGGGAGGTGAATGTAATTATGAAATTGCGCGGGGATTGGACAATAATTAGCCCAAACCTTAGGGGAGGTCGATGTAATTATCCCTTGCAAGGGTAAATAGGACATTTTATTAATCTGTTTATTTTTTATTTTTTTAAAATTAAAACTGACGAGAACAATATGGTCATTTCACATCATTTTGTAAGGTTTTTCAAACGTGGGGGGAGGTGGATGTAATTATGAAATTGCGAGGGGATTGGGCAATAATTAGCCCAAACCTCAGGGGAGGTCGATGTAATTATCCCATAATAATAATACTAATAATGAGAATAGTAATGATAATAATGATAATAATAATGATAATGATAATAATAATGATAATAATAATAATAATGATAATAATAATAATAATAATTATAATAATAATAATAATAATAATAATAATAATGATAATAATAATAATAATAATAATAATAATAATAATAATAATGATAATAATAATGATAATAATAATGATAATAATAATAATAACTGTGACGCCCCGTTTTTTCCAGCTACGTCCTCGGGCCAAAGACGGCCCTCGACTGGAATCGGGTCGCCAAAACAAACCAATTAACCAAACGTGTAATTTAAAGTAGACTAGCGGCGGATAACATAACTTAAAACTTGGATTAGTTTAAATATCGTAAACAATTTATCAATCAGCTTAATACATCATTATTTAAACAATTCAATTAAAAACTCGTAAATATTATTCAATCACATTTGAAATCTCCAAATTAAAATAATTCAAACAAGATTTCCAGAAAATACAGGACACAACCGACTCGGATCCCGGATCACCAACTACCACACACTTCAACTGTCGAAAATACCTGAAAATGTAATCCACAAAGAGTGGTAAGTTGATCATCCAACTTAGTGAGGCCGTGTGCAAGTGTACATGATAGCAGCAAGCAAGCAACACAATCAGAATCAATTCAAACACGCACACCAAAGACGCATCACACGTATGTATGCAACAGACATCTCATCCAACCGCATAGAGGGCTCGAATGAATGTGATCAGACTCATGCACAGACATCTCATCCAACCGCATAGAGGGCTCGAATGAATGTGATAAAAAAGACATCTCATCCAGCCGCATAGAGGGCTCGAATGAATGTGATAAAAGGACATCTCATCCAGCCGCATAGAGGGCTCGAATGAATGTGATAAAAAAGACATCTCATCCAGCCGCATAGAGGGCTCGAATGAATGTGATAAAAAGACATCTCATCCAGCCGCATAGAGGGCTCGAATGAATGTGATAAAAAGACATCTCATCCAGCCGCATAGAGGGCTCGAATGAATGTGATAAAAAGACTCATGCAAAGACATCTCATCCAACCGCATAGAGGGCTCGAATGAATGTGATCAGACCCAATGATGCAAACGATAAACGAAAACAAAGCATCAACACTCGCACAATAGTAATTCACAAATTTCTAGTCACAGGCACAACTCAAAACCCACAAGGCAAATAAACACACACGCAACAGTCAATAATCATCCAATATGCCACTTCAAGCAGCACCAGGTAGACTCGCACAAGAACACTCACCTGATTAATCGAGACGCTTGGGATAACAGGATGCAAATACCGACTCAGAAACCTGTAATTAACCGCGGATATAACTCAGTAATTTGAACAATTAAATACTAAAGATTTTTTTTCATCAAATTAACATTTTCATTCTTATTTAAACCCAGTGATTTAGTTAAATTAAATTTCATTAAATTTAAATTGGGCCCTGACTATTGGTTTAATTTAAATATTTCACTACATTGTTAATTAACTCACATTCCACTAGGCCCCGAACCCATATTCGCTAGATTTCATCAGCCGAAACAATTGGCCTAAGTCCAGGTGCGAAAAACTAAATATCTCGGCCCGGCCCGGCCCGAACTCGGCCCGAACTCGGCCCGGCCCGAACTCAACTCGGCCCAAACTCAACCCGACCAGAAGCTCCAACCCATTCCTGCCCAAACTCAGTCTAAAAACCTGCCCAAACTCAGCCCAATTCCTAAGCCCAAACCCGGTGCAATTGCTAACCCAAACTCGGCCCAAGCTCACGACCCAGTCAACTCAGCCCAGTCAACTCAGCCCAATTTTACTGTTCATCGTATGTTACTGTTCATCATCCCCTCCATTGCATATTCAGCCGAAACTAGTATTGGTCACCATTCTCCGCCTCGCCTTCATCTTCCCCGACAAGCTCCGGACGGCCATCCTTACGCTAAAACCCGAACCCGATACCCATGCCGAAAATCAGTCCACTCCCTCAACCCAAAACAAATTCCACTATTCATCATCTTCCCCACTACTTCTCCAATCTGTCATGGCCGCCTCCACCATCCCCCACCTCACTAACTCTCAAAATTCCGCGATATCTACTCCCTATTCGCACCCCGAGCCTCCATTCTCAACCTCTCCCGATCACATCTCCCTAACCCGACCCCAACCAATACCACTAACAATTATACGTTCAAAACAGAAAATTGAAACGGGAATCAGTCCCTAATCGGCACGAGAATTCATACGACTTACCTTCGCGGATGGAGGAGAAGAACTCCGACTTTCTTCTCGGAACAGGGACGGCGGCAGTGAGTGTGTGAGGGAGAGTAGAAAACTTTTCCTTTAATCTTGATAATTAATTAGGTTTTACTTAATTATGTGTTCTTAGACTTAATTTAAATTCATTAATCCATCTTAAGCCTTAAATTTAATTTGAAGATATTTAACATAATTGGACTTAAATCATAAATTAAATTGATCAAATTATCTAACTAATTAAGTGGATTATCATTTAAATAAACTTTAGTCACATAATTTAAATGCTTACACAAAGAGATCTAACTTTCAAAAATTACATAATAGACCCCAAATAAAAATTATGGGGTTTCACAATAATGATAATAATAATAATGATAATAATAATAACAATTATAATAATGATAATAATAATAATAATAATAATAATAATAATAATAATAATACTAATAATAATAATAATAATAATAATAATAATAATGATAATAATAATAATAATGATGATGATGATAATAATAATAATAATAATAATAATTCACTTATTTTCATCAATATAAATTTGAAAATAATTAAAAAGAATCAAAATTAAAAAAACAAATCACTTATTTACATCAATATAAATGATGAGATAATTTGAAAAATCATAAAATATGAAGAATAATAATTCACCTATTTGTATCAATATAAATTAGAAAAAATATCATTAAAAAAAATTCAAAAATAATATATATATTAATAATTCACCTATTTGTATGAATATAAATTATGAATTGTAAAATAAATCAAAACAATCACCTATTTATACTTATTTTCTAATTTGTATTGATACAAGTAGGTGAATTATAATATTTTTTCTGTTTTTTGTTTTACGTTTTCGATATTTTAAATTATTTTATAATTATACTAATACAAATAGGTGAATTATTTTTATCATTTTTTAAAATTTATTATTTTGAATTTCAGATTCCTTTAATTATTTTGTAATTTATACTGATACAAATAGGTGATTTTTTTTTTTGTTTTAAATATTTTATTCTTTTAAAATGATTTTGATTCATAAAGATTATTTTTAAATTTATTTTTTTGGAATGTTTATTTTTGTGTTTTGACATTATTTTTTCTCATAAATTTGAGGAACTAAATTGATACAATTAGATTCTATGAGGAACTTAAGTGTAATACTATCATAGTGGACAAAAATACCCTCAAGAATATACAAGTGCATGTCAAGTGAGATCGACGAAACTATGGACCGCCTGAAAAGTCCAAAGTAAAGCAAATATGTCGGAGCAGGGACTAATGTGAAAATAAAATACAAGATGGACCACTCTATAAAAAGTTATAACTAATGAGAACCATCAATATCACTTACCCTCTCTATTATGGCTCTGGCCTTATAGAAATTTTTAGACACTTTAGTAGGCCCACTATAGACTTGGGCCAATATTAATGGACTGGTCCAATTCTGTTCTATTTCATGTTTCTTATTCTCACTCTCACTTAAAAAGAGTAGTTCGTTCGAATCATACTGGAGTCATCACATTGGGGAGGATCTATACTCAATGCTTTCTTCGATTCGAACTATAAATATCCAATTTAGTAGATCCAAAAAAAAATAAAGGTTTGACACTTACTCGTTAAAAATAAACGTAATTGGATCGAAAATATTTTTTATAACCAAGAAAAATAAATTAGGAAAAAGGTACACAATAAAATTCACTGAGAAACTATTATAGTAATATATTAGCGGTGTTATTCAATTATCCCAAAGATAAGAAATTCGACATTTGGAGCTTAATTTTGCCTTTGCCTCAGTTTTGATACTTCAGCCTCTTTGAGGATGATGAAAAATGTCTAGTTGTGCTCCTAAGCAAATCTATTAATGGAATTGCTGATTTTTAGGGGCTCGAGTTGAGTTTTTTTTTTTTAAATCTTCTTTTTGTTCTGAATTTATATTTTGAAAATGAACTAATATATTATTTTGAAAAGTATAATTATATATTATCTGATGAAGATAATCAAATTATAGTCTTTTCATCCCTCAAAATCAAGTTTACTCCTCAATATCAAGATTTAGGAAAAATTCTTGTCCAAGTCTGACTTGGCCAATCTTACCCAACCACCAAGCAAGTGTATTGCACTTGCTTTGTGATTGGTCACTCTCCTGGGAGTTACATCAAATCTCAAAGCAAGTGTATTGCACTTGCCATGTTACTTTGAGTTTGACCAAACCCGGTGTGAATAAGAACTTTCCCAAGATTAGATGTCCAGATCTTTGATTTTATATGGGGTAATTTGCATATTTTTTATTACAGATTTTTTATTACATAGAGTTAAGTTGCCCAGTTAATTCTTCTTCGGACTAAATAAATGTAGAAATTAAAGTATCCCACATCTTCTAGTAGTGACATTAAACTATTGATCAACCTTCGATCAGTAGTCAATATTATAATATTCAGAATGAAGAACTATATATAGCTTAGTCAAATTGTGCAAAACAATGTGTTTATTTATGCCTTCAAAAAAAAGTTAATGACAATTTACACCCATGTAATATTTATAATGTTCAATTTATTTTCTTTTGATTTAAAAACGAACAATTTACCCCCTGTGAAAATTTTAAAGAAGCAATTTAACCCCTTTAGTCAGAGAGTGTAACTCACTTTCCAAATTGAGAATGAGCATGAAAAGCGTTTTGTAACATAAGGAGTAAATTACAACATTTATCATAACACATGCGGTAAATTGCCACATTCATCATAACATGGGAGGAGGGGGGGTTGGATAAACTGCCACATTATCATTACACAAGGTGGTAAAGTACCACATATAAAAATATGAAGGAGGTGTGGAACTTTTTTAAATTTACTGGGGGGTAAAGTGCTCTTTTTCAAATCACAGAGAGTTAAATTGAACATTATGAATATCAAGGGGGTAAATTGCCATTAACTCCTTACAAAAATGAAGACGAGGGAAAAGAACAATCATTGGTATAACAAAGCTAAGAATGAATGTTTTTCTCCCTACTTTGCTTTGAGAAGAAGCCTCAAAACTCTTTGCGACTCTCCAAAATAGTCAATATTGTTATAATTGAAGGTATTCCAACTTTCCATGTTTCACCCCACGATTGTTGTATTGCTATCCAAATCTTGAATTTGAAGGTAATATCGCAACATAATTAAAGTCACCATCTAAATTCACATTTTCAACCGTAAAAGCTAGATAATATCCATTGGAACCAATATCAAACTTAAACATTATGTTTGCCTTGTAATGACAGGGTACTCTGCAAAATTAACAAAGAAGATTAGAATTGATACTTAAAAAATATTTTATTTTTTCATTTACCCTAAAAATGACCATAAGAACATAATAGAAAAAATAGCTACGAAATGTTAAAAGTTGAATATCTATCGATTGTGTAAAAAAAACACTTTATCACTTACAATACCGCTTCACGCTAATTTTACATGTTTGAACTATATGATTTCATCAAAAAGAAATAATGAAAATGTGTGAAATTTGAAAATTCAATTACCTTTGATATTCAATATCAATTATTCCTCTTTTTCTTAATGCGTAATCTTGACCACGTTTTGCTAAACTCCTATTTCTCAAAAGCTTTTTCACATTTTTCAACATTTAACACTAAGGAACGCCAATTCACTAATGACTAATGGAAACCTATAATTATGCTTAGTCAACTCAATATTTTATCATTAAAGGTGGATAATCTAATGATGCTAACCAAACAAATTCAGACTAGTGAAAGGTCATGCCGGGGAGGGTCGGGTAGAGACCATGGATATGAATTTCAATAAGTTTGAACTGAAAATACAAAAATGTTTCCGTTAAAGGAAAATATCGTGTAGTGTCGCCTTCAACTAGTCCTTTACAAATTTTCAAATATTTTCAGAGATTATTTTAAAAAAAAAATATTCCAAATGCTTGTAATATTTAACCGGTCAAAACACATGAAGGGAAGAAATTTTGCCAAGAACATAAGACTGGTTGCAAGTCGGCTTCAATTTAGTTATGTAGATGTTATTATGTTCTATATATATGAGCTAGTTAGCCCTAAAATATGTACATTTTGGACATGTTAATGAACATAAATTTTGTTTATTATCAGATTAGCTAGCAAAATTAGTAGTTAGGAAATTTAGCTTTACTTCGACTCTTCCATGTACTAATAATTAATGACACTGTTTTATCATAGTTAACTCCTTGCTAACTAACTCCATGTGATATGTCTAATGGACAATTTACCTCCATGTGATATGAAAATAGCTAACTACAAGAAAAGGGGTTTTCAGTATTAAAAATTTTCGTTGGTGAAGCCTCGATTTCCGTTGGTATTCAAGTGTAGCAACGGATTTTTTCCGTTGGATATTCCGTGTGTGAAGGCCCCATAGGTAAATGGAGTGACGGAATAATTTTCGTTAGTAAATATAGCGACAATATATTTTTTGTTGGTAACTCTATTGAAAAATGTTGTACAATTTTTTTGCTGGTAATTCTGTTGGTATATTACTAACAGAATTCCATCGCCTTAAATTTGTTGTTATCATGTCGCCAATTGGTTGGAAACATTGCAACGGATTTTGTATCAGAATTATATTTATGTCGGCAAATCCGTTGGTAATATTATGTCGGCATAAATATGTTGGTAGCGGTGTGGTTATCCCCCCGGGCGCTTAGGCAATGCCTAGGCGAGCAGTTAACCCCCGTCGCTCGTACGCCTAGGCAGTTCACCATCGCCCGAGCACCTGGGATGTGCCTAGGCGATGAGGCGGTAGGCATGGCCTGGGCTCCTAGGCAGCCGCCTAGCAAATCCGTTGGAAATATTATGTCGGCATATATATGTTGGTAGCGGTGTGGTTATCGCCCGGGCGCTTATTCAAGGCCTAGGCGAGCAGTTATCGCCTGGGCTATGCCTAGGCAGTTGACCATCGCCTGAGCGCCTAGGCTATGGGACGACGCCTAGGCGGTATGTTTTAATTAGATTGTAGGAGGTGGGATTTGAACCCTTGACCTCATGCTTTGCTTGTATAGATAAGATGTTGCAACCAGTTGAGCTGGATAACTTTATTGATTTATAATTGACAATATATATATAATTGCATGGTTATCCCTTATGTTCAGTAAAATTATAAAAATATTCTTGAGGTTTCAATAATTACCAAGACATCTCATATGTTAATTGTTGTTTAAAAGATTCATAAATAAAAAAAAGAATTTTATCCTTTATTCTTCTTTAAAATTATATTTTATATAAATTATAATAATTTTGTATTTTCTCCATGTTTTAACTTATATTTTATAAAAATAAAATGTTAAAAGACCATAATACCCTAAGAGTAGTCAAACTCAAATTTAATCGGTTAAGTAGTTGAACTAATCATACCTTTTACATATAACTATAGTTAAAATCTAACAATTATTTGATAGAATAAATAACTCAACATCTAAGCGCGATCATTGATGGTACTAGTTGAGCAAATGGCGAGTCTGATACTGATTAAACGTAAAATATATTGTTTTAACACGGGGAGAGGGAGGGTCAGGTATATATAAAAAAATTATTATTTTTAGTTTTAAAATTTAATTAAACATATAAATAAAGATTAAATTGAATATTGTTAAATACTTATACTTTTTCTCAAAAGAGTTTTAAAATAAATTTATTTTTAATAATCTGAAAATTAATTAGTTCCGTTTGCAGATAATTGTGAATTTTAATAAACCACATTAGTTTTATAGGAATTATGTTGTTTATGACGGTTCTTTTTAGTTAAAGGTCAACAACAGAATTGCTATGCACAATATATTTGCTTATATCCGTTGGTAATTTGTTGTTATTCTTTACGACGATAATTTATTTTATCGTCGTTCAGTGGCATGTTTGTCACGAACACCAAAATAGTGAGGAAATTTAATACTTTAATAGAATGTATATTCCATCGGTGATTTTTCGCTATTATCGAATGTATATTTTTTATTTGTAATTTCATTATTATTCAGTTATAAATTCGTTACTAATAAAGATTTTGTCGTATGGAACATTTTTTCTTACAACTTAATAACCAAATTCCTACAACAACAAAAAACATATCATGATTTTCCGTTAGTAATTTGTCGCTACCAAATGAGGACATTTTATATTTAATTCTGTTAGTATTCATTATAAATTTGTTACTAAGAGTGACAATTTTTTCTGTTAGAGTTATGACATCGCTGTTAGTTTATAGTTGTGACAGTTTAACAACATAATTTCTAGACATATTCTTTTCATTTTATATGTTTTGGTAATTTGTCGTTATTTTTGTAAGAACATAATTTTCTTTTATTTCCGTCGTTGTTCAGTTGCAAATCTGTAACTGACTTAAAAATAGCCACGGATTATTTTACATTGGAATGATTTCGTCGCTATGGATCAATATTTCTTACAACTTAACAACGGAATACCCACGAAAAATATTTTGTTTAGATATTTAGTTGGTAATTTGTCGCTATTATTGATGGAACATCCTTTCCATCGTTGTTTAGTTACAAATATTTAAGTGACTAAAAAAATAGTGACGAATAGTTAACGGAATACCTACGAAAAATATTTTGTTTAGATATTTAGTTGGTAATTTGTCGCTATTATTGATGGAACATCGTTTCCGTCGTTGTTTAGTTACAAATCTGTAAGTGACTAAAAAAATAGTGACGAATTATATTCCATTGGAATGATTTCGTCGCCATGGATCAATTTTTCCTACAACTTAACAACAGAATAACTACGAAAAATATTTTTTTAGATATTTTGTTGGTAATTTGTCGCTACTATTGATGGAAAATTGTTTCTGTTGGTATTTTGTTTTAAGTTCGTTACTAATAGTAACAGTTTTTATTTTCGTTGGAATCATGGCGTTGCTGAAGAATAATAAGCAATTTACCTCCCTATGATATGAAATAATGACCAATTTACCTTCGTGATAGTGGAGGTGTTGCACACACACACTCTATGATGCAACTGAGACTTCATTTTCATATAAAAATGACCAATTTAACCTTGCCCTTGACGATCTTGATAATCTTGGAAAAAAGACCGTAAGTTATATCGGGTTTGTTTTATACTTTTTTCAAGCAGCGTAACGGCATTCGACCGCTCTATATATAAATTATCATTTTTATATGTATTTAATTAGTAGTCCTGATATTATGAAAATTAGAAATATAATTTAAGTATATACTTTAATAAAAAATATACTATTACGGTTTAAAAATAAAACTCTCTTACATTACAATGACCTCAGTGAAATTTTATTTTGGCTACGCCATTGCGGTACGGTACGATTTTTTGTTGTATCCAAGTTCCAAACTCTATACCATACCAAAAAATTTGGTATGGTTTTCATACATACCGAAACCTACGATTTTGAGAAAAAAAACCTAAACTTCGGCACAGCTTGATACGGTACGGTACAGTGCAGTACGGCCTTGAAAATCATGTGCACCCCTAGTTTAACGGGATAATTACAGTAATTGACTCATTGGGTAACATAATACTTAGGTTAATCGCATCAATTAAATCAATGTTAAATGGAGTTGGACTCTATGCCTTAGCGCTTATCTTTGACTTTGGTTCTATCTAATTTAGTTTAGTATTTATTTATTTATTAAATTAAGGGAAAAACACTTTTGATACCAAACTTTTATTCAAATTACATATTTGATACCAAATTTTCTGAAAAAACACATTTGATACTATGATTTATGCTCTCTTGACACATTTCATTTAGCCGTCAAATTTTAACAAAATTCATCACGTGCACTGCACGTGTCCGTTAAGTGGCACGGGTTTTGCAAGTGCAGGGGGTAAAATTTCATTTTTGATACCAGACTTTTACCTACTTTACACCTTTGGTACCAAACCTTCGAAAAAGACACATTTAATACCAAAATTGAAGGCCGTTTGACACATTTGCTTTGACCATCAAATTTTTGGACGGAAACGACTATGTGGCTGTTAAGTCACCAAAATTACACGCTTTTTGCACGTGATGTGCTCGGGCAGGGAGTATTTGAACATAATCTTAATATTGCCATAACTCCTTCATTACAAGGCCAAATTTCGTATTCTTTATATGGCTGGAAAGCTCTTCATGAGAGCTTTCTAACGGTACAAGTTTCAGTTCATGAAACATAATTGATAATTTCCAGAAAATTAGCAAAAAATTGATGGCCAAAGCAAATCTGTCAAACGACCTTCAATTTTGGTATTAAATGCGTCTTTTTCGAAGGTTTCGTACCAAATGTGTAAAGTAGGTAAAAGTCCGGTATCAAAAATGAAATTTTATCCCCTGCACGTGCAAAACACGTGCCACTAAACAGCACGTGCTGCCCACGTGATGAATTCTGTTAAAAATTTGACGGCCAAATGAAATGTGTCAAGAGGGACTAAATCATGATATAAAATGTGTTTTTTCAGAAAGCTTGGTATCAAATGTGTAATCTGAATAAAAGTTTGGTATAAAAAGTGTTTTTCCCTCTTAGTTAATTAGTTTGATTACCAATCAATTAAATTGAATCATCTTTTGTTCCTTTCCTTAGCTTAGTTATTCTATACCTAGATTACCGTTTTGAGATTTCTTTGTGGGTTTGATATCTAATATTTGATCACATTATTATTTGTATGATACGTGCACTTACGTTAATTGTCTTAGCAAAGTTACGGAGAAAACAATAAGGCAATCCACGACTTCTAAACTAAACTTCTAAAATTCTTCTATCGAGTCCAAGTGGTACTCCGGCGTGGACTCTTTTTAAACCAATTAACAAATAATCTCATAGTCAATCTCATATACCCTCTCAGCCTCATTTCCCAAGCTCACTTAAAGTCCCCCTTAAGCACGAAAATCTCCGTTCGGGTAATGGTACAAACTACCAAGCAATCATTGAGAACCAAACACCCAATCTCCTTTCGTATTTATGATAACCCCTTACATCGCTATACACTGAATGGGGAATAAATTAAAGGGTAAAAATATTTGAGACTTTGGGTCATTTAAACTTTGTATGGACATGTTTTAGCTCGGTTTGAAACGAGTCAGGGCGAATTTCGGCCCAGGACTGAAACCTACCCAGGCCCTCCCTGAGGCGATGATTATAAGCGCCTCAGGTCCAGTGGAAAACGCCTTTCATTCTTTGCTATTTTTTTTTTTTTTGCTTTTTCTTATTTTCTCCCTATGCTTTCTCTTCGAAATTTATTTTCTCCCTATGCCACCATTACATAATGTTATATTTCAATAAAATAAGTTGCATTATAAATTTTTATCATATTATTTGATTATTGCATTTCAATCATTGTATTTATCAATTGTTATTAAAATATCCAACTTCAATTTTAAATGTTATATTCAATTATATTAGTTGACAAAATTAAGTTCATTTCAATATTATATGTATTATATCATAAAAAATATTAATTATCTCATTAAATATACATTATGTTTATAATAACATAAATTAATATAATAATTACAATAATTACAGAAAATTCTTGCATAGACCTGGTCTATGAGATTTTCCTAGACTTTGTGGTTGTAAATGCACAACATAACACATTGTGAGAACATGACATCATAAAAAATAAATGATGTATAGTGGATTTACATCCCCAAGGTCTATAAAAAATCTCATAGACCATGTTTATGCAAGAATTTTTCAATAATTACAATTATTTCTCAATCATCTATACAATATAATAATAATGGTAAATACCAGTAATGGTCCTCCTTATCATTAACTTTTTACAGAGTTGTCCCTCTTGTGTTTTTTTCCCACGTTAGTCCCCACTATAAATTATTTGTTTCACTTTAGTCATTTTCAGGTGGTCCAATGTGAACTAAAGTGCCAAAACATTTTTATGAGGGACTAAATTGATAAAGAAACAGTTTTATGAGGGACTAAATTGATATAAAACAATTCTTATAAGGGACTAAAGTGTTACACTATAAGTAAAAGACCCATTGTAAATTATCAAAGTGAAACAAAGAATTCATAGTGGGGACAAACATGGGGAAAAAAATACAAGAGGGATCACTCTGTAAAATGTTAATTATAAGAAGGACTATTAGTGGTGTTTACCCAAATTCCTAATAATAATTCATCATCTTAATCATTACACGATATAATATAATATATTATTTTAAACCCTAAAAAGTTATTGATTTGATATCTACCACCTACTTTTCTCCTCCAAACCCCAACAACCAAACTCCAATACCAATCAAATCTCAAATTTTCAAAATCCAATAAGTAAATAACTATTATTTAATAATATGTTACAATCTCAATATTCTATTAAAACCAATATCAAAATCGAGTTTGGAAGGTTTTGCCGAAATGACTTCTACAAATAACCGAATTATTATTATTATTTCTTAAAAAATATTCAAATCGTTTAAGTATTTTCTAATTTTTATATATACAAATAGGAGAATTACTATTATTATTTTGATATAACATATTTTATATTTTGATTTGTCTAAATGATTTTCGATTTATAAAGATTATTTTTAAAATGATTCTTTATTACATTATTATTTCTCATAAAGGCCAGGGACTTAATTATTAAAAATAGGTTTTATGGGGTACTTAAGTGTAACCCTATCATAGTGAACGGACGAAAATACCTTAAAAAATTAGTCACTTGCAATTCACGTGGGCTCGACTTCGTCCTGGACCGCCTTGAAAAGACTAAAGTGAAAAAAAAAATAATGGATAATAATTTTAAAATTTATACATAAGAAGGACCAAAATGGTATTATTATTATGATTACTATTTGTGTAATCATTAAATTTTTTTCTATTATGTGAATTGTTCTTCGTAATAGATATTTTAACTAAAAGATTTTACTTATGTCGGTATCTCCAGTTTACAGTATTCTTAAAGGAAAGTCATTATGAACTTCATCTAAAGAACAGTTAACAAGGAAACTCGTATACGGAGATATTTAATAATTTGGGAGCTGACTGATTTCATTTATCTAAAGTAATATATACATATATATATACATATATATATATATATATATATATACATATATATATATATATATATATATATATGTATATATATATGTGTATGTGTGTGTATTAACTATTAACTCATGTATGTTCCTCTTCTCTAATGAAAAATAATCTTAATTTTTTTCTTCTATTCAAATATTGTATTAAAGAATTAAGAAAAGTAGCAACAAAATCAATTGGAAGGAATTTGTACAAGAAATATGAGCATTCACAACGAGTTTGAATGTGTGTTATACTTGTTGGGCTAGGGTAGCGAAAGCTTCACTACAGCTTAGAGTCATTGTGGATGTTTCTACAATTGAAATGAATCGTGATGTTTAAGACAGTGAAAAAAATATTCATTCCGACTTAAGTTCGCGATGGATGTTTTATTATTGCTTCAATAGTGAACCAAATTTATTCCGAAACAAAAAAAGAAGCCATACATTTTTTTTATTGATTGTCATAGCTTAACAATTATTCATCTAAAATATTCATGCATGCTCGTGTCATGAATATAGTCCTAATAAAGTCTAATAAAGTATTTATTTTGATTGTTCATGTAAGACATCTTAACTAAAAGTTAACATTTGAGTAATAGCGTTTTCCCGGAGCCCAATTAGCCGGGATTACATTGTATGCAGTAACTGATCTTCTGGACTCAATAGTTGTTATCGTCACAGTGTAAGGACCTTTTGTGCCAATAGGTATTCCAACATTCCATGTTGCACCCCATGATTGTTTCATTGGTATCCAATTTGCATTTGAAGGTTTTATCGTAACGTAAGCAAGGTCACCGTCAAGATTCACATTTTCAACCGCAAAGGCTAGATAATAAGGGTTGGAACCAATATCAATCTTAAATACTATGTTCGCCTTGTAATGACAAGGTACCCTGCAAAATTAACAAAGAAGTTTATAATTGATATTTAAAAAATATTTATTTTTTTCATTTACCCTTAAAATGACCATAAGAACATAATAATAATAGAAAAGGTAGCTACGAAATTAAGGTTAAAAGATGAATATCAATGGATCGTGTCAAAAATACCACTATGTCACTTACAATACCGTTTCACGCTATTTTTACATGTTTGGACTATACGATTTCATCACAAAAAAAATAAGAAAGAGAACCATATGTGTGATAATAAAAGTGTGTGAAATTACAAAAAAAATCAATTACCTTTGATATTCAACATCAATTATTCCTCTTTTTCTTAATGTGTAATCTTGACCATGTTTTGCTAAATAACCAAAAGCTTTTCCACTTAAGTCAAAGTGAAATGGTTGATTGTTACAAGCACCAGGGCATTCATTAGTTATTGTTACTGTAATTGGATTTCCTGAACACGATGGGTGTTTTTTGCATCGTATCTGGAATCACATCGATAAACAACTTTAAATCTTCAACATTAAGGTAAATATTTTACATAAACTTATATATACATGAATTATGAGAATAATAATATTCAGACCTGATAACAAGTCCCGCAACCGCTCCCGTGTTTAAATATGTTTTGATTTCCCGCAGCTGTAAGACCATAGTATGGAGCATTTGCTACGTCGTTATCAAGTCCACAAGCTCCCCCTGCAAATATAAAGATATTTATTTCTATTTGCTGCATATTTTTAAAGTTGCAAAATATACGTGCGTGCAGAGAAAATATTATTACCACTTCCATATCCTGTTTCAGGTCCATACCAAGTCGCAACAGCAGGTGAAAACGCTAAAGAAGCGTCGGTTGAATTGAGATTAATGCACAAACAACCATTGATTTGGAGCACAAAAATAGTGGTTATAGTAAAAATGTTCAAAATTTGATGAATTTTCATGATGCTTAATTTACAAAAAGAAAGACTATTTATGTAATGTACTAAATATTTTCTTTAGTACTGGTGTGTTATTGTGTTGCACAGTTAGACTTTTATACTGTTGAAACTACACATACTTACTGGATGAGATGACTAGATAAGAATTATCTAGACAATTTCACATTATTAAGATGTACAATTTTGGAAATTTTTCTTATACTATTTTAAAAGTCTAGCGATATTGTCAGAGCAACAATTGTTCTTGCCAAAGCAATATTATTATATTTCTAAAAATGCCCTTATCAATTATATTTTAATATTCTCGATAGCTAATTTTTCTATATTAGTACACAAAATATTAGATTCTATAATTAAATTTTTTTCTATAATTAAAATTTTCCATATATTCTTGAAAATATATTAATTTTTCTATATATGTTGATAATGTTTAGTAAATTTTATTAATAAAAACTAAATATGTTGTGTACTAATATAAAAAAAAAATTATTTATCAACCATACTAAAATGTAATTGATGATGAGGGCATTTTTTTAAATATAATAATTTTGCTCTGCCAATATCGCAAGTCATTTCAAAAATAAGAAAATCACCTAATATTCTCTTCAATGATATCGAAAATACGGAGGTATAATACATAAAAAATTAAGATAATTGATAGCCTTATTATAGCTATATTATATAGTATACGTTTATTTATTGGGAGAAAATGGTATGAAGATATGAATAATGACCAATTTTGAAGAAAGATAAATGATGTTGATAGTACTCATTGTCTATAATTTTTTATACAGTCGTCTCTCTTGTAATTTTTTTCCAACATTAGTACCCACTAAGGGTTATTTATTTCACTTTGGACTTTTTCAGGCGGTCCATGGTGCTGTCGAGCTCACATGACATGCACGTGCATATTCTCGAGGGTATTTTTGTTTGTTCACTATGATAGTTTTATACTAAGTCCCACATGATACCATGTTTGTATCAATTTAGTCTCGGACTTTGAGAAATAATTATTTCAAAAAAAAATTTAAAAATAACCTTAATTAATTGGAAACCAAAAAAAAAGAATCGAACATTAAAAAAATATAATAATAATAATAATAATAATAATGATAATAATAATAATAATGATAATAATGATGATAATAATAATAATAATAATAATAATAATAATAATAATAATAATAATAATAATAATAATAATAATAATAATTCACTTATTTTCATCAATATAAATTCGAAAATAATTAAAAAGAATCAAAATTAAAAAAAATCACTTATTTACATCAATATAAATGATGAGATAATTTGAAAAATCATAAAATATGAAGAATAATAATTCACCTATTTGTATCAATATAAATTAGAAAAAATATCATAAACAAAAAATTCAAAAAAAAAATATTAATAATTCACCTATTTGTATGAATATAAATTATAAATTGTAAAATAAATCAAAACAATCACCTATTTATATTTATTTTATAATTTATATTGATACAAGTAGGTGAATTATAATATTTTTTCTGTTTTTTGTTTTACGTTTTCGATATTTTAAATTATTTTATAATTATACTAATACAAATAGGTGAATTATTTTTATCATTTTTTAAATTTTATTATTTTGAATTTCAGATTCCTTTAATTATTTTGTAATTTATATTGACACAAATAGGTGAATTATTTTTTTTTTTTGTTTTAAATATTTTATTCTTTTAAAATGATTTTGATTCATAAAGATTATTTTTAAATTTATTTTTTTAAGAATGTTTATTTTTATTTTTTGAAATTATTATTTTTCATAAATTTGAGGAACCAAATTGATACAATTAGATTTTATGAGGAACTTAAGTGTAATACTATCATAATGGACAAAAATACCCTCAAGAATATGCAAGTTCATGTCAAGTGAGCTCGACGCAACCATGGACCGCCTGAAAAGTCCAAAGTAAAACAAATATGTCGTAGCAGGGACTAATGTGAAAATAAAATACAAGATAGACCACTCTATAAAAAGTTATAACTAATGAGAACCATCAATATCACTTACCCTCTCTATTATGGCTCTGTCCTTATAGAAATTTGTAGACACTTTAGTAGGCCCACTATAGACTTGGGCCCATATTAATGGACTGGTCCAATTCTGTTCTCTTTCATGTTTCTTATTCTCACTCTCACTTAAAAAAGTAGTTCGTTCGAATCATACTGGAGTCATCACATTGGAGAGGATCTATACTCAATGTTCTCTTCGATTCGAGCTATAAATATACAATTTAGTAGATCCAAAAAACAAATAAAGGTTTGACACTTACTCGTTAAAAATAAACGTAATTGGATCGAAAATATTTTTTATAACTAAGAAAAATAAATTAGTAAAAAGGTACACAATAAAATTCAATGAGAAACTATTATAGTAATATATTAGCGACGTTATGCAATTATCCCAAAGATAAGAAATTCGACATTTGGAGCTTAATTTTGCCTTTGCCTCAGTTTTGATACTTCAGCCTCCTTGAGGATGATGAAAAATGTCTAGTTGTGCTCCTAAGCAAATCTATTAATGGAAATGCTGATTTTTAGGGGCTCGAGTTGAGTTTTTTTTTTTTTTTAAAAAAATCTTCTTTTTGTTTTGAATTTATATTTTGAAAATTAACTAATGTATTATTTTGAAAAGTTTAATTATATATTATCTGATGAAGATAATCAAATTATAGTCATTTCATTCCTCAAAATCAAGTTTACTCAATATCAAGATTTAGGGAAAATTCTTGTCCAAGTCTGGCTTGGCCAAACTTATCCAACCACCAAGCAAGTGTATTGCACTTGCTTTTTGATTGGTCACTCTCCTAGGAGTTACATCCAATCTCAAAGCAAGTGTATTGCACTTGCTTTGTGATTGGTCACTCTCCTGGGAGTTACATCAAATTCCAAAACAAGTGTATTGCACTTTCTATGTAATTACTTTGAGTTTGACCAAACCTGGTGTGGGTAAGAACTTTCCCAACATTAGATGTCCAGATCTTTGATTTTATATGGGGTAATTTGCATATTTTTTATTACAGATTTTTTATTACATAGAGTTAAGTTGCCCAGTTAATTCTTCTTCGGACTAAATAAATGTAGAAATTAAAGTAGCCCACATCTTCTAGTAGTGACATTAAACTATTGATGAACCTTCGATCAGTAGTCAATATTATAATATTCAGAATGAAGAACTATATATAGCTTAGTCAAATTGTGCAAAACAATGTGTTTATTTATGCCTTCCAAAAAGAGTTAATGACAATTTACACCCTTGTGATATTTATAATGTTCAATTTATTTTCTTTTGATTTAAAAAAGAACAATTTACCCCCTGTGTAAATTTTAAAAAAGCAATTTAACCCCTTCAGTCAGAGAGTGTAACTCACTTTCCAAATTGAGAATGAGCATGAAAAGCGTTTTGTAACATAGAGGGTAAATTGCAACATTTATCATAACAAATGCGGTAAATTGCCACATTCATCATAACACGAGGGGGGAGGGGGGGTAAACTGCACATTATCATAACACAAGGTGGTAAAGTGCCACATATAAAAATATCAGGGAGGCGGTGTGAAACTTTTATAAAATTACAGGGGGGTAAAGTGCTCTTTTTCAAATCACAGGAGTTAAATTGAACATTATGAATATCAAGGGGGTAAATTGCCATTAACTCCTTACAAAAATGAAGACGAGGGAAAAGAACAATCATTGGTATAACAAAGCTAAGAATGAATGTTTTTCTCCCTACTTTGCTTTGAGAAGAAGCCTCAAAACTCTTTGCGACTCTCCAAAATAGTCAATATTGTTATAATTGAATGTATTTTTCAATGTTTAAGTTGCTAATCATGATATGGCATGCCAAGAAAAAAAATATTATGTAATAAGTACCAATATAAAATATTACATTAAAACATTGAATTAGCTAAAATGCACTCTAATCCCTTCACCAACTTGATATAAACTATTATATGTTGCCGGCTTCTTCGTTATTTGTGAAGATTCTTTTATGTTCATTAAAAGTAAGCTTCTTTCAATACATAGGGGCCATGTGTTAGAACATTTCAGACCAAAAAATGGCTTCAGAGATAACAGAAGAGGAAGATAAAGAAGCAGAGAAAATAAGAATAAGGCAAATTATAGACTACCAAAAATCGATATACTTTTCCTCATCAAATTCTTCTTCATTTTCCTCTGCATCAGCTTCGACTTCTTCGTTAACGTCTCCACGAAAAAGCAGTAGATTGTTAGACTTGATGAAGGAAGGGAGCACGTCTTTGGGACGATTATTTGAAATGGAGCATACTAGTTTGGGAAATTATTTGATTGATTATAGTGTTTCACCAATTATTAAGCCTATTCTTTTGTGGGGAAGTGACACCGATAACGATATACACGATGATCCATGGTCAGAAATCGGAGCTGGTCTCGATTCAAGAACTCGTGGAATTTCTTCACGAAATAGTTCTAATGGTGAAGAATTCATGCAGCAAAAAATACCCAAGAGAAAATTGTTTAGAACAAAGTCATATAAGAGGTTACCAAGATTTAGAGTATGGAAATGTGGAAGGTTGAGATTTAAGCTAAAGTTTATGAAAAGGTTGAGAATTATTATTAGAGGTAGAAAGTTGTGAAAAATCAATGTACACTTAATTTGTCAAATTCATATGTATAAGAACCATTTACAAATAGAGGAATATGAATTGTAATACAATTTTGCCAATGCAAAGGTAAAAGAAAATTATTTTGGCCTTTCTATTTTGTCAATACAAAGGTTTAGAATTTTGATTAGAGGTAGAAAGTTGTGAAATTCTAATGTACACTTCTTTATCAAATTCAACTGTAAGAACCATTTACAATTACAAATAGAAGAATATGAGTTGTAGTAAGTACAATTTTGTGAGTTTAAAAAAAAAGGTAAAAAGAAAAGAATTTTGGCCTTTATACAAAAAAGATACCAAATGAATCATGCAAAAGCTTATTTAAGCTTTACCAATTTTATCTTCATGAAGTTGAAAATTTCTTTTTGCATATGACACAATGATCTGATATTAACTTGCTTATAATACTTCCTTCTTCAATCTTCAACTTATTACTTTCCTTATTCCACAAATGTACACCATAACTTGACCCCGCGTAAAGCTGACGGATCTTCGCTTCGACCCATTTTTCACCGACCCGGTCATTAGGTCGATCGAAAAAACCGCCCACTCGGGTCCAATCCACCGGATAAAAAGCCATTGGTGGCAAGACTGTAAAGTTAAACCCTCTTGTTTTAGCCACCCTTTCAACCACTCTAGAAACCAAATATGGCCCATTATGACCCCATTTATTCCCATCAAAAGTTAAAGCAAATTCCTCAATGAACTTGTACACAAGTGGATGTTTTCTATCAAAAACAAGAACTGCATTGTTCAATCTAGTCCAATTCCCATTGACATCAACACTTTGTGCTCCAATCGAATTCCTTAAACTCGAAAAATCTTTCAAAACTATAAAATCGGTGTCCAAATATACCCCTCCATACTTATACAAAACTGCAAGTCTCATCAAATTTGAGAGATTTTGCGGTAATGGTATTACCCCTGCATCCTTATTCCCATTATTGATATTATTCAACCAAATTTCACCAGGAGTGTTCTTAACCAAATCCAATAAATTTGGCGTGATCGCTTTAACACGGAAACCGCGATCAATCAACGGCTTCAAAATCTCGTAACCCTTTTCAGAATCCATACTCTTTGACAATATAATCAAACAACTCCTGGGATTTGTTTGGAACAAACTTTCCAATCCGAAAAACTCACGTTCGCCAAATGAGGCCACAGGCGAAATCCATGTCATAAAGAACTGAACTTTACATTGATTTGCACCCAAGAATTTCCCAACTCTAAATTCAAATCTTGTTGCCAAATCAGATGATTCAAGCCTTTTTGTTACAGGCTCATCAATTGTTAATTTCTCACGTGTTATAATATTCAAAGAAGACACCAAATATCCATTATCATTTTCGGAATGGAGTGAAACATTGGATATGATACTGTCAGCAAAAATGATGACTAAGATGAACAGAGCAAAAGTGATTGTAGAGAAGATGTTTGATTTAACAGGGGTGAATCTTAAAGAATCAAACATTTTTAGAATTTTTTTTTTAAGAGTTTTCAAGAAGTGGGTGTTTTGGATATAGTGAAATGGGATAAGAAGAATTTGAGATAGGGGTTACGAAAGATTCTCATGGCGGCAGAACAAGAAAGAAAAAAAGATTATTATTTTTATATATTTGAATTGTTAATTAATTTAGAGTGATTAATGGGGCAAGACTAATTGTCACGGAGTTGGCTTTGAGAAGACGTTTAGGTGACAAAGGAGACTTCATCACACGTACAAACACGCACAGAGAGTTTGAATAGCCATTGGAGACTTCTTTTTATAAGTCTAATCAGATATATTTGTTTTCTGTTATATATTTTAAGAAGAAAATACATTACCGGTAAATACAATTTCAACATTCATGTATATGGATTTTTTGGGGGGTAAAAGGACATGTTTGGAAGTTGCGCTCGTGCTACATAATTGGCAAATTTGCAGTTCAGACCTCACATGATGGATTATTAACAAAAATTCAAATAAAGAATATTGTGTTGTTGTTCTACTCGACTGGTTTAACTCCTATTTTCGAGCACATGGCTTTAAAAAGATTCACCATCTTATGCCATTTTTTATTTTATTTTTCAATGCGCTTGTTGAAACTAGAAAAGTGCACGTACGTTATACGTGTCTAGTTAATTTCATGGTATTTGTTGTAAATCAGAGTAAATTAACTTCATTATGTCATAAAATAACACATATTAATGATTAATATTCAATTTATTTTCTATGATTTTTTTATTAAAATTATTATTTTACATTAAAAAAATAATGGCTTTAAAATTATAATCAAATATAAAATGATGAATGATTTAGTCATGAAATCTTGTAAAATTTGTTCTAAAATAATATCATAAGAAAATTATTTAGCTTATTCCATATTTTGTTGTAAGGAATATACATCATTGATCGTCTTTAGTTTTTTTTAATTTTACCAATATAAAATTAATATCATTTGTCTTTGTATCTGTCAAACACAAGAACTTTTTATCATCACAAATTGTAATGTGAATGTGACATCAAGTATCATACAATAAAAATAATTATGTTAATTTATATATTAAGAACCCATCCAAATCTTTTGCATTGTTTGACAACAAAAATAATGAAAATCTGTTTTTTGATCAAATGAAATTAGGTCCCTTTTTAAGTAGATTTCGATTATTTCTCTTGCCATATCATTTGAAATGCATCTCTTTACTTACCTAAGCCATTTTCACTTATTCAATTCATTAGTTTAAATTCTTTTTCACTGGTTTAATCCGTATTTTTGCCGATTTTATTCATTTTTAGTGGTTTAATATTCTTTTTACCGGTTTTACCATTTTTTTATCAATTACAACCTATTTTTTTTGTTTTCCACATTATTAATCGATTTCTTTAATTTTTTTCGGTTTAAACCATTTTTATAATGGGTTGACCTTGATTTTGTTGGTTGAACTTTTTTCATTTTATTGATTTCACTCGTTTTTACCAGTTTAACCAATTTTCACATGTTTTCACTAATTTCACATGTTTTTTTCACCAATTTAATATGAGCTTTGATTGATTTAACATGTTTTCACTGACTTTAGCAAATTTCACCGATTTGACCCGTTTTTCACCTATTTCATCATTTTTTTTATTTCACTGTTTTATCGATGTCATCCATTTTTTCACGAATTTCACCCGAATTTTCATCGATTTCACATGTATTTACCGAATTTTCAATTCAAATAATTATACAACTTCAATAACCTTTATTTAGATATCAAATTATTTCTCTTACCCTGTCATTTGAAAGACATTTATTTACCGACATAAGCCATTTTCACTTTTTAGATTTATTAGTTTAATTCAATTTTCATTGATTTTTACTGGTTTAATATTTTTTACTGATTTACCCATTTCTTAATCAATTATAACCAATTTTTCAATGTTTTTCATCGATTTCTTTTTTAAAAAAAAAAACCTTTTTTCTACCAATTTCACACTATTTTTTCTAATTATTTTTTACTAACTTTACTTATTTTTACCAGTTTTACTTATTTTTCACTTATTTCACATAATCTTTTGACCAATTTCACCTCAATTTTCATTGATTTCACGTGTCTTCACAAACTTTAGTTTTTGTTCCACCAATCTCACCCGTTTTCATTTATTTCACTTTCACATTTTTTTTTCATTTTTTCACTAATGTCACCCGGATTTTCTCGATTTCACATGTATTTATCGATTTTACCGACACTTTTTATTACCGATTTCACCCATTCTTTCACCAACTTCACCAATTTTCATAAATTTCACCCATATCTATTTCACATGTATTCATCAATAATTACATGGAATTTCCTTTATCGATTTCACCAATATTCATTGATTTTCACCCTTTTTTTTTCACTTATTTCACACTTTTTTTGCCAAAAGATTTCCATGAAAATTTAAGGTAATGCAAATTCTTGGATACTCTTTATATTTTATTTCTCAATCCAAAGAAAGATTACTTAGTTCGCTAAGTCATAAGGATATTTTGTTCATTCATAGGTTATAAGATGTGATTCTACTTTAATTTTTTTTTTTTTTTTTTGTAGCCTTTATGATATTTAAGATAATTTGATTTTTTTTTCAAGAATGTTATATTGTACTAAATATTATATGATTCAAATAATATTTTTTACTTGAAAACATATTGATGATACATTATAATAATATTACATATATATTATAGCAACTATTAAAATAATAGTGTTTTTTATTTTCATGTATTATAGGAGAAGAAGAATGAAATTGTAAAAGTCATGTAAGAGCAAATTTCTAAAATTTTGGAGTTAATGGGGGTAATAACTATATTATGATTCCATGTCTAATTATACCTCTTATGACGTGTTGAATATATAATTTTATTTTTCTTCAATATCCAATTTTTCGAAAGGTAATTTTTATTTTCCCATATGGTGTTTGATTAAGGAAAGTAAGTTACAAATTTTCTTAAAATATTTTCATACCAATTTTTGATGAGAAAATTTAAGAAAATCCATATCTAGTTATATTTTATTAATATTACTTTACAACTTGAATAAGGGCATTTTTGTCTTCACAAAAAAACTTAAATTATTCACACTTTTAGTATTAACTAGAAAAGTGCATGTACGTTGTACGTGTCTAGTTAATTTTATGGTATTTGTTGTAAATTAGAGTAAAACTAACTTCATTATGTCATAAAATAACACATATTAATGATTCATATTCAATTTATTTTCTATAATTTTTTTATTAAAATTATTATTTTATATTAAAAAAATAATGGCTTTCAAATTGTAATCAAATATAAAATAATGAATGATTTAGTTACGAAATCTTGTAAAATTTGTTCTAAAATAATATCATAAGAAAATTATTTAGCTCATTCCATATTCCGTTTTACGGAATATATATCATTGAACGTCTTTAGTTTTTTTATTTTACCAATATAAAATTAATATCATTTGTCTTTGTATCTGTCAAACACGAGAAATTTTTTATCATCACAAATTATAATGTGAATGTGTTTGATAAAATAAAAATAAATATGTTGATTTATATGTTAAGAACCCATCCAAATCTTTTGCATTGTTTGACAACAAAAATTGTGATCCTGTTTTCTGATCAAATGAAATTGAGTCCATTTTTAAGTAGATTTCTATTATTTCTCTTGCCATATTATTTGAAATGCATCTCTTTACTGACCTAGGTCATTTTCACTTATTCAATTCATTAGTTTAATTTGTTTATCACTGGTTTAATCCATCTTTTTGCCGATATTCATTTTTAGTGATAATATTATTTTTACCGGTTTTTTATCGATTACAACCTATTTTCATTGTTTTCCACATTTAAATCGATTTCCTTAGTTTTTTTCGATTTAAGCCATTTTTCTAATTGTTTGACCTTGTTATTGTTGGTTTAACTTTTTTCATTTTATTGATTTCACTCGTTTTTACAAGTTTAATCAATTTTCACACGATCTTCCCTAATTTCACATGTTTTTTCACCATTTCCACGTGAACTTTGATTGATTTCACATGTTTTCACTGGCTTTAGTCTTTTTCACCGATTTTACCCATTTTCACCTATTTTATCATTTTTTCTTTGATTTCACTGTTTCACCGATGTCATCCATTTTTTCACGAATTTCACCCGAATTTTGATCGATTTCACATGTATTTACCGAATTTTCAACTCAAATAATCATACAACTTCAATTACATTTAATTAGATATCAAATTATTTCTCTTACACTGTCATTTGAAAGACATTTCTTTATCGACCTAAGCTATTTTTACTTTTTATATTTATTAGTTCAATTTGGTTTCATTGATTTTTACTGGTTTAATATTTTTTTACTGATTTACTCATTTCTTAATCAGTTATAACCAATTTTCCGTTGTTTTTCATCGATTTCTTTTGTTTTCTCCCGGTCAAACAAAAAAAAACAATTTCTACCGATTTCACACTGTTTTTGCTAGTTAAACTCCTTTTTTTAGCTGATTTTACTTGTTTTTACCGGTTTAACTTATTTTTCACTGATTTCACATATTTTTTTGACCAACTTCACCTCAATTTTCATTCATTTCACATTTCTTCACAATTTTTCATTTATTTCACCCGTTTTTCACCGATTCCCCCCCCCCCCCAATTTTTTCATGAATATCACCCAAATTTTCTCAATTTCACATGTATTTATCGATTTTACCGGCACTTTTTATTACCGATTTTATCCATTTTTTCACCAACTTCACCAATGTTCATAACTTTCACCCGGATCGATTTTACATGTTTTCATCAATTACATTAAATTTACTTTATTGATTTCACCAATTTTCATTGATTTTCACTCCTTTTTTTCACTTATTTCACACGTTTTTTGCGAAAATATTTCCATGAAAATTTAAGGTAATGCATTTTCTTGGATACTCTTTATATTTTATTTCTCAAGCCAAAGAAAGATTACTTAGTTCTCTAAGTCATAAATATTTTTTGTTCAGTCATAGGTAAGATGCAATTCTCCTTTGACTTTTTTTTTTGTTTTGTAGCATTTATGATATTAAGGAGAATTTGATTTTTTTATGAGTGTTATATTGTACTAAATCTTTAAATGAAACAAATAATATTTTTTACTTAAAAACATATTGATGATACATTATAATAACATTACATATATATAACTGCAACTATTAAAAATAATAGTGTTTTTTATTTTTATGTGTTATAGGAGAAGATGAATGAAGTCGTAAAAGTGATGTAGAGTTAATTTCTAAACTTTTGGAGTTAATGGAGGAAATAACTATAATATGACTCCATGTCTAATTATACCTATTATGACGTTTTTATATATAATTTTGTTCTTCTTCCATATCCAATTTTTGGAAAGGTAATTTTTATTTTCTCGTATGGTGTTTGATTAAGGAAAGGAAGTTACAAATTTTCTTAAAATATTTTTCCTATCAATTTTTTGGTGAGAAAATTTAAGGAAAATTCATATCTAATTATATTTTATCAATATTACTTTACAACTTGAATAAGGGGCATTTTTGTCTTCACAAAAAAAAAAACTTAAATTATTCACACTTTTAGTAGTGGTAGTATAGTATAGTATAGATATAGATATAGATATTATAGATAAATAGTATATAGATTTAAAATTTGTCTCTAGCTATCCGTTCTATTTTCCTAATATCAACACAACATCAATCGAAAACTACTATTGATAATGCGTTTTTTAAGAGTGATCCTAAAGCATCATCAACATTTAAAGTTGATTGTTCTCCTGATGATGAGCATGAATCCAATGAACGTCGTCTTGCTTTCGAAGTTAGATTATAAGTTAGCACGAATTCGATCATAGACTATTTTTGTTGATACAACTTCATCGGTCTCAACCAAAATGATTCTATTTTATTAAAACTAGTGTACGTCCCGTGCTATGCACGGAGTTCACTAAACCTATGCATCAGTAGTTTATATAACTACTTTAAATATGAATTGCTATGAGTATGGTGCATAAAAAAATATGAAGATTATAATAACAATTTCTGTGAAAAAAAATAAGGGTAACTCAATGTTTCATATTTGCAAAATGGTCAGGCAGAGTTTCATCTTGTATAAATGGATTACTATGGATATCTAATTGTGGGATATACGCAAAAATTTAACGTTATCCACAAACCAACGATGCTGAAGTGATAGTTGCATAGTACAATTTATTAAAATTTTAGAAAAAAAATATAATTTATTAGTAATTTCATACAATCTATGAATTCTTGGTATGTGCGGGTTTACAGTAAATTAATTTCGTATAAGACCTATATAGTTATGCTAACAATATGATTTCTTTTGAAATTGACAAACTAAAGTGACATTTAAAGAAATATAGCACACATAAGTACAACCAACAAAGGAAAAATTGCTATCAGTCATCCTAAATAATTGGGACACATTCCAATGATTACTGGAAAATATCAATCTTCAATAAAGAAAATTTACATATTAACCATCGATACCCCACCCCTTTTCCGTGTCCAAAACTAAGAATATACTTCATGTAAACATGATAAATATGCCTTCAATTGGCTGGAAAAAGACCACTAATCAATGAGAATGCAAGGGAAATAGTTAAAATTAAACAAACTGATGAGAATGTAAGTGTGGAAGTCTAAATTTTGCTAGTAGAACTAAGCAAAATGCTGCCATTAGGCGAACACAGGTGGATGAGAATTGCTTCTTCCGTAGCTTCATGTTTGATTACCTTGAGCATAGTCTGGAAACATAATATGAATAAGAAGTTTCTCGCATCACAAGCAACATGGATCAATGCAAAAAAAAAAAAAAACACTTCTAAGTTTGGAGTACTTGGAAAACTTTTTTCTACGATTTTCTTCCTTTTGCAGCTTGAAAGTGTTTTGTGAAGGAGCAAAGGTTCCATAAGCCATGAGGAACTTCTGAAGTTAAAATCTAAATGTGTTGTGAATTGTCCTGGAGAAATAAGGAAGCAGTTAGAGTTTTATGAACAATTTATTCAAGGTTTGACAAATGCCTCAATGGGACAGGTTTGAAAGTCACCAGTTTTGAAATAGAATTTGTATCATAAAGAATAGAACACGACAATGGTTTAAACTTTAAGGTAAAATACGTGTACTCTGAGCAAGAAACTCCTTTGAAGCAATGCTCTAGAAAAGCAAATTTCTTGTCAATCACGCATATCCATGTACGCAACCATTATCATCAATGGATTGTGATTGCATACAACTTTCAGTGGACTATCCAATGACATAGAAACTAATGATCCAACGACACGTCGTTACTTCTTGACGTCTTGCCTCTTCTTCCATTGTCACATACCCCAAAACCACCCCTTCTTCTCTCCGTCTGTTTCACTACACACATCAATCAAGAAATACCCAGAATTTCAATAATATATCAATCTATATATATGTGGGATTAATGCATTTTTGGTGCCACAACTAAAGCCTACTGGCGTTTCTACCCCGTAATTTTTCGGGCTGGCACATTTGGTGCCACAACTTCAACATCAGTGGCAATTTTGGTGCCAATTGAGGCCCAATTTCAAAATTGGCCCGAAATTCCCCCATATGCGGGCCATGTGATTTAGTAATATATCAAAATTGACCATTCAACGTCTTTTTCAATAAAAAAAATACGAAAATTTAAAATCCTAACTTTTCCTATAAAATTCACTAAACATTCCCTTAATTAAATTGTTACCCGCTTTCTTATTCTTCCCCAAATAAAAACATCCAAGTAGCCTAGTTCTTGGTGGGTGGAATTTTTTTTTTCATGAAAAAGGAATTGAATGGTCAAAATCCCTAATTTTCATGTCACATGGCCCGTAATTGGAGGAATTTCGGGCCAATTTCAAAATTGGGCCTCAATTGGCACCAAAATTGCCACTGATGTTGAAGTTGTGGCACCAAATGTGCCAGCCCGAAAAGTTACGGGGTAAAAATGCCAATGGGCTATAGTTGTGGCACCAAAAATGCAATAATCCCATATATATGTATTATTAATATTATATATTAGCAAGTTTTGGTGTTCTTCAAGCTACTACATTGTGTATCATGTGAACAAAAAATCCTCTCACTTTCCTCTTGAAATGAGTAATACATCACTGTGAACATATTATGATATCTTCAGTCAATGAGAATGAAGTTGCAATAGTTTTTTTTTTTTTTTTAATAATCATAATAGGACAGAAAATTATATAAACAATTAATTAGGCAAATGAATAATCATAATTTTCTTGTTCCCCTCATTGACTGGAAATGATTGAGATTGTATCGCTTACTAGAGATCCTGATAAGCTCAGAATACAACCCCTAGTGCCCCCTCTCTTTCAATATCGGTGATCTTTTTTTATTCATAACTTTTTTCAATTTTATTTAGAATAAAAAATTCACCAGCCTTGTCCAAGCAACTGAATTTCAAGAATATATTAAGATCAATGTTTGAGTTTTTCATATATATTGAGAAAAGAAAAAAGGAAAGTGGAACTTGGACATATCTCCAACAATAGGACATAGTCGAAACTAATTTCAACAAAATAACCCAACCTAAATTTTTGGACTATTTCCATTGCAAACAATAAAGATTAACTAATAATACGGCATTGCACAAATTTCAGTCTTATTTTGTTTCTCCCCCGGTTCTTCTATGCTACAACCAAAAAATTACCCCTGACTATTGCCAACTTTGCAGCCCCGTTGTCGTCCTCTCCCGCAACTGATCTGAGAAAGAAAAAAAGTGAATATGAGAAACAAAAATCTGACAATGTAAAAATTAACGTGAGGGTTGAAAAGAGAAGAGAAATGAAGTTGGTGGAGGGAAAGGAAGGTAAAACTGTGAAAGTCGGAAGTTATTTCCGAGAAGTGGGGAGTTTCAAAATTTGATTTTTGAAATGGTTAGCAATTATTTTATGGCTTTTTTATAATTAAAAAAACTCAAAATTCTATAAAATTAGAATTATTGAAGTGTGAAATCCTTCATATGTGATATATTGATGTGCAGAAAATAAGAGAAAAATGTAAATATAAATTTTGTATATTGAATTCATATCTCACAAGTGTACAAGCCCTCTCTATATATATACATTGGTCAAGGGCAGAAAAGGAAAAACCTATATACAAACTAACAGAATAAACTGTTTTTACGGTTAATTAATAATTATGTAAATTACAAATATACCCTTATATCTATTTGACCTAACGGTACAATTGAATTGGGAATTCTTCAATTTCTTCAGCTACTTCTTCATTTCTTCTTCTTCTTCACTGATTTCTTGTTCTCTGTTACTAATTGAAGAAGAATTGTCCTTATATTCCAATACCCCCCCCCCCCCCCGGCAAGCTTGAGTGTAAATATTTCGAATGCCAAGCTTGGATAAAAGATTCTGAAATTGGATTCGAGGAAGGGGCTTTGTAAATATATCTGCGAGCTGTGCTGAAGAACTGATTGGCATCAACTTCAGATGATTTCTGGCAACGTGTTCACGCACAAAATGTAAGTCAATCTCTATATGTTTGGTTCTTTCGTGAAAAATTGGATTTTGTGCTAGATGTATTGCCGGTGCGTTATCACAATAGATTGTAGGATGTAGGTGTAATTGAACTTTCAACTCTGTTAGGAGCTGTGAAATCCATAAGATTTCACTAGTTATTGAGGCTAAGGACCTGTACTCTGCCTCTGCTGATGATTTAGACACAGTAGGTTGTTTCTTTGCTTTCCAAGAAATTAGTGAGTTGCCCAGAAATGTACAGTAACCAGTGGTAGATCTTCTAGAGTCCAAACAGGAACCCCAGTCAGAATCACAAAAGCCAGTGAGTTTACAATTTGAAGACTTTGAATAATATAAACCTTGTCCAGGGGTTGCTTTTAAGTACCTTAAAAGGTGATGAGTAGCAGTTAGATGTGCATTAGTAGGATTAGAGACAAATTGACTTAATTTGTTTACTGAATATGAAATGTCAGGTCTTGTGATGGTTAGATAAATTAGTCTGCCAATTAATCTTCTATAAGGAGTAGGATCAGGAAGTAAATCAGTTTCATCACAATGTAAATTGTTCTTAGAATCCATAGGAATGAACATAGGTTTACTAGCAAGATAGCCTGTTGTCACGGACTTAACTTCGCTTAAGTAAACCGTGCGGCACTTAGCCACAAAACGCCTCCCGCGATTGCTTCTGCCCCTCTGTCGGAATCGGCTAAGTCAGCCTTGCTCGTCCCTAAGTCGGGATTGCTAAGTAAGATGGAAAGTGGGAAAGTAGGAAAGTGTGGTTGGAAGAACTTAGAAGCTTTATTGCTCACTTGAATGCTACAACTTGGATGGATTTTACAAATGAGCTCCTACTTATTTATACTACAAGCCTTCCCTAATGGATGGCTAGGATTAACTTGATCCAAGGGCTAGAATTGATTCTCTAGACCCTTCTACAAAATACTACAAAAGCTAGAAATATGTACAAGGTTGTGGAGCCTTCTAGATGCTCCTACTACATGCTAAAGTCTTCTATATGTTTCTAAGGTCTTCCACAAGGTTCTAGACCATTACGCCACGTTCTACACTTGTGTAGACCTTTCTAGTACCTCCCGGTTTCTTCCGGACCTCTCCGGAACTGTGTGGAACCTCCCGGAACTTTCTTGAACGTCCCGGACTCATGTAGACCCTTCCGGAATGTCCCGGACTCGCACGGAACCCTCTGGAATCTTCCGGAACCTCCAAGGCCTTGTTTGGTGTCTCAAAATGCTTGGGGCCGCCCCTGGGACGCCCCTGTGCCACCCGACGGGTCTTGTCTCGCCACAATGTCTTCCCGTCGCCCGTAATTGCTCCCGACATGCCCGGGCCTCGCCCCGGGTGATAAGATCCGCGCCCGGCTAAGCCACCCGCCTTGTCGGCAGTCCCACAATGTCCCTTTCGGCCTTTGCCTCGATCATATGCCATGTCCGCTCGGCCCCCGTGGTCGGGCAAAGTGCTGGGGCGTGACACTGTGTCCTGTAAAATTTGAAGTGTGTATTGTCTTTGTGACAATATAAGTCCAGTTTTAGAATAAGCTAATTCAATGCCTAGGAAGTTTTTTAACTTACCTAAGTCTCTTAGTTTAAAAATGGAACTAAGTTTAGATTTAGTTTGGTAGATTAGATCAGTGTTAGGGCCAGCTACCAATATATCATCAACATATACCAAAATAGCAATAAAGGTAGAAATAATACCAGAAGTAAAAAGTGAATAATCTGACCTAGACTGGGTAAAACCCATAGATTGAAGAACTGTAGTTAACTTGTGATTCCATTGCCTGCTAGCTTGTTTTAGGCCATAAATGGATTTTTGCAGTTTACAAACTAGATTACCTGAATTAGTAGACTGTGTGGATGGAGTGTAACCCTTTGGAAGAGTCATGTAAACCTCTTCATCCAAATCACCATTAAGAAAAGCATTGGTGATGTCTAGTTGGTGAAGATCCCACTGTTTTGCCATAGAAAGAGCTAAAATAATTCTAACAGTAACTAATTTGGCCACTGGAGAAAAAGTGGTTGTATAATCAATACCTTCTTGTTGAGTGAACCCCTGAGCAACCAATCTAGCTTTATATCTTTCTATAGTGCCATCTGATTTTCTTTTAATTTTAAAAATCCACTTACATCCAATAGGTTTCTTGTTAGGTGGAAGAATTTGTACTGTCCAAGTTTTATTATGTTCCATTGCTGAAAGTTATTCATTTATTGCTTGAATCCATTCTGATTTTTGTATAGCTTGTTTATATGTAGTAGGCTCAGACATGATTGACATGTTAGATATAAATGAAAAATGTTGAGGAGAAAGGTTAGAATAGTTTAAGACAGAGGATAGATGATACTTAATGGTATGAATAATGGATGAACTATTACAATGATAATCTTGTAGGTAAGTAGGAGATCTATGTTCTCTCCCAGATTTCCTAAGTAAAGGTTCAGGGTTAGAAGAGTGAGTATGATCAGAATGTGTAGTCTCGGGGGATTGAGGTGAATCATGATGGAGATGATGTTCATTGGTATCCATAGGAGAGGGAATATTGGCATGGAAGTGAGAGAAGTCATTATTGCCTATAGGTCTAACTAATGATGTGTCTTTTGTAAACTGACTTAGTATTGATGCATCATGAAAAGGGAACACATGTTCATGAAAAACTACATTTCTAGAAATGAAAATGTCATGAGTATTTAAATCTAAAAGCTTATAACCCTTTGTACCAGGAGGATAACCATGAAAACACATTTCTTTGCCCTAGGATCAAACTTAGTTATGTGATCTTTAAGTGTAGATGCAAAGGCTAGACAACCAAAGACTCTTAGATGATTATAATCAATGCTAGTTTGATATAGTTTATTGTAAGGACAATCATTATTAAGTAATGGAGTGGGAATTCTATTCATGAGATAAACCCCTGTGAGGACACATTCATTCCAGTAAGCTATGGGGATCTTAGACTGAAAATATAAAGCTATAGCAATATTCAGAATTTGTTGATGTTTTCTCTCAACCACAGCTTTCTGTTGTGGTGTTTCAACGCATGAAAATTGATGAAATATGCCCAAATCAGAAAATAAGTTTGTAAATAATAACTCTTGAGCATTATCACTTCTAAATGTTTTGATTGTAGAGTTGAATTGATTCTGGATGAATGTGATAAATTTTGGTATGATATGCTTTACATCAGATTTATTTTGCATTAAAAATACCTATGTGAACCTACTGTAATCATCTACCAAAGTTAGAAAGTATTTGTATCCATTATGGGAAGGGGTTCTATAGGGGCCCCATATGTCACAATGTATTAGATCAAAAGCATGAACTGAGATATTATTATGAGCTATATAAGGTAGATTCTTTTGCTTAGCCAATGGACAGATATCACAAGGAATTTTATGAAAATCAGCTATGCTAGGGAAATTCAAAACATTCTGTAATCTATGTAATCTATTTAGAGATAGATGTCCTAATCTAGAGTGCCATGTAGAAATGGACACTTTATTACAATAAGATAATGTATTGGGAGTGTTGTGGTGTAGGAGATAGAGTCCATCTAGGAGGTCACCCTTGCCAATCCTCTTCAAAGATGTCTGATCGTGAATAAAAAAATGGTATTTCTTAAATGTAATGCAATAAGTCTGAGGAGTGCAAGAGTGACCCAACTGATAAAAGATTGTATTTAAAACTAGGAACATACAAAACATTATGTAAAGTGGTGAATTCATTTATAGTAACAGTACCTTTAAAAAAAGAAGGAATGACAGAATTATTTGGTAAAATAATACTTGTGTTAAAAGCAGCAGTAATGTCAGTAAAGTATTGTAAATTATTACAAATGTGATGAGATGCTCCTGAATCAAGGATCCAAGAGCTAGTAAATGAAGTAGATTGAAAAGAAATAGTTGAAGAGCAGATACATGTATGTGGTGAAGGATTGGAGGAGTGGAGTAGTGGTGGTTGTTGAACCAGCTTGAGAACCCATTGAGTTGATTGGAGAAAATTGCTGATAATTGTGTAAACTGTTCAGGTGAAAGAGTGTGAACAAAATTTTGAAGAGTTGATGGAGGAACAGTGGAATCTATGTTGATGTTGTTCACTTTGGTGTTGGTGGGGAACTGATTTCTTGGTGGATTAGGTTTGTAACCTGGTGGAAATCCATGAAGCTTAAAACAGTTCTCAATGGTGTGACCAGGTTGCTGGCAGTGGGTGCAGTATGGTCTGCCTGGTCTCTGGAATTGGGGTGAGTAAGGTTGTCTAAAGGAGGGCCTAAATGGTGATCTGAAAGGTTGTTGAGAGGGAGTGGATGGTGGTCTGAACTGTAAATTTGGATTTGGTGGTCTGAAAGGAGGAACAGAAGTGGCTGACCTGTTAGAAAAAGCCATAGAAGAGAGTGAACCTATTTGTTTGGAATAGGAATGTAAACTTCTTTGGGTTTCTTCTTGAGAAACTAAAGAATAGGCTTTGGTGACAGTAGGAAGTGGATCCATTAATAGGAGTTGACTTCTTGTGTGGGAAAGGGATTCTTGGAGTCCCATAAGGAAGGTTAGAAGATATTCTTTTTCAAAGTATTCATTAAGGTTGCCACAGGTGCACTTAGGCCTGAAATTAGTCAACTCATCCCAAATAATTTTCAACTTGGAAAAATATGCATTGACAGATAGATTTTGTTGTTGTAAATTCATCAGATCTCTCTTTAATTGAAACATACGTGGACCACTTGCTACTTCAAATCTTTGCTTTAATTATGTCCAGACATCAATGGCAATAGTATGGTATTGCACTGTATGATTGATTTCCTTTGTGAGAGAGTTAAGTAACCAACTTAGGACTACTGTATTACTTCTGTCCCAGTAATTTGCCATGATTGGATCATCTGTAGGTCTAGTGATTGAGCCATCAATAAACCCCAGTTTATTTTTAACAGTGAGAGAAAGAATCATGGCTCTACTCCATGATTGATAGTTTGTTTCATCTAATTTTTCTGAAACTAATGTGATGCCTCGTCCATCTGCAGGATGCAAATAGAACGGGCTAGATGGATCCCCTATTTGGGCCCTTGGACGTGTAGATGAAGGAGTGGATATGGTGGTGGATTCTGAACTCATTTGTATAGGGGAAGATAGATTTTCTTGAATGAAAAATGATGAAGAATTGGAACAGAAAATTTAAAAAAAATTCTGGAATGAAATGAGACTGAATTATTGATATATGATGACTAGAAGAAATCTTGGATCAAGAATCTTGGAAGAAAATATAGATGATGAGAGGGAAGGAAGGACAGAAGATATGATGAAAATCTGGAGAAGAAAAGAAAAAAAAAGGGTTCGGATTTGGAGATTATAAGAATACCAGAAAAGAACCTGATTTGAATGGGAATACGAATGATGTAGAGAGGAGATCCGGAATGAATCTTGATGTGAACAGAAAATAGAGATGAACAAAACTGCAGAATTGTGATGGAATCTTGAACAGCAATCTGGAGAATGATGATCTGATGTTGCAGCGGAAGAACAGCAGTGGGATTTTAATTCTTTACTGATACCATATTGAAGTGTGAAATCCTTGATATGTGATATATTGATGTGCAGAAAATAAGAGAAAAATGTAAATATAAATTGTGTATATTGAATTCATATCTCACAAGTGTACAAGCCATCTCTATATATATACATTGGTCAAGGGCAGAAAAGGAAAAACCTATATACAAACTAACAGAATAAACTGTTTTTACGGTTAATTAATAATTAAGTAAATTACAAATATACCCTTATATCTATTTGACCTAACGGTACAATTGAATTGGGAATTCTTCAATTTCTTCAGCTACTTCTTCATTTCTTCTTCTTCTTCTTCTTCACTGATTTCTCGTTCTCTGTTACTGATTGAAGAAGAATTGTCCTTATATTCCAATAAGAATTAGGTCAAAATTGACATATAGCATTTAAAGACTGATCTCAAGTATATTTATAAATAGATAGATAAGTAGATGAGTAGATAGAAATTTATATTCCAACGCTTGCGAGACCAAACGACTTAATTCATTTTTGTCCCCTCAAAATTAGGTTAATTTGACACTTTACAACCTCGAAATTAATTATATTTTACACTTTCAAAATATCTTAAGAATCCAGTATTCGTGATTCCAGAGAAAGAAGAAAAAACAAACACTCTTCAGTTCTGATACTTTTTCTCCAATGGCTGCAAAATCAAACGAAATACTCCATGATTTCTTTCCCTTCCTTAGAGAATACAAAGACGGACGAATCGAGAGAATTTGGGATCAAAACATGGTTCCTCCATCAATCGACCCACTAACAAATGTCCAATCAAAAGACATCATCATCTCACCAGAGAACAACATATCCGCAAGGCTTTACCTACCCAAAAATCCTGATCCACACAATAAGCTCCCCCTCCTTGTCTACTTCCATGGCGGCGCTTTTTTGGTCGAATCTGCGTTCTCTCAAAAATACCATACACACCTCAATCTCCTAGTCAAAGAAGCTAACGTTGTAGCCCTGTCCGTAGACTACAGATTAGCACCAGAGCATCCTCTCCCAATTGCGTACGAGGATTCATGGCTTGCACTGAAATGGGTCTCTGCTGAATCTGAAAAAGAAGAATGGATTAGAGATTACGCAGATTTGAATCGTCTTTATTTAGGTGGAGATAGTGCTGGTGGTAATATAGCACACAAATTGGCTATTTTAATTGGTACGGAATTGTTAACTGGGATTAAGTTATGTGGTGTTTTCTTAAATTGTCCCTTTTTTGGGGGTGAAGTTGCAATTGGAGATGAAGTGATACACAAGAGTTATACTGATAACCTTTGGCGTTATGTGAGCCCGAGTGCGATTGGGTGTGATGAACCGTGGATAAATCCGGGTATGGATCCGGGTCTTTCGAGTTTCGGGTGTAAAAGGGTGTTGGTTTACGTTGCGGAAATGGATATGTTGAGGGGAAGAGGTTGGTATTATAAGGAGGCATTGGAGAAGAGTGGATGGGGAGGAGAAGTTGAGATTGTGGATGTTGAAGGGGAGGTTCATGTTTTTAGTGTTAATTTTCCGGATGGGAAGAGTGCTATGACTATGTTTAAAAGACTGGCTTCTTTTCTCAATTCCTAGAACATGGTTTTGTCAATCTCGTTTATATAAATAAGCACTTGTTGTATTTCGATCTTGTTTTTGTTTGTTTGTTTGTTTGTTTGGTGTGCCTGAAGTTATTGTATGTTCATTTGATAAAATGGCATCATAATAAGATGTTGAAAATAAATAAATGTTCATGAAAAGAGAAACATGTTATTCATTTGTCCAGTTTTCAGATTTTTGGTTTGTAGGTCGACCACATGCCCGAGTTAAAAATCCAGGTAGCTTGGGCAACATGAAAAGAGAAGATGAAAACAACAGTTATATATAGTAGATGACTTTTAACTTAAACCTTTACCAGGGCACCCAACCAACAGTCTCTTTTCTAATCATTGTGAAAACAGATAATTAAGAAGCACTTAATCATGTAATTAAACTTTAAATTGGAGGAAAAGGATATATAAAAGTTCTAAGTGAGGGTAAGAATTTAGTTTTAGATATATACTTGTTCGTACGCCCTGGAGACATGGCTACATCGATCTGAGCTTCAAAGGCCAGTGCATTAGTCTCTTTTCTCTTCTTCTAACATAGCTCGAAAAGTATGAAGTTTTTAAGTATTTATTTCTCGCGAGATATATGTCATCACATGTGTTGCGAGAAATAAAGAGCATGCAGTTTAAGTATGAAGAAGCATCGAACTTTCGTTAGAAAGAGATTATTAGTTCTATTTAGTGCATTAAATTTTTTCTATGTATTGAGATAATAAAGATCCATAGAAATCTCTGGGGAAAAAGGGCTATGTTACACCCCCACCCCCCACCAAAAAAAAGTGTGGAGATAAAACACTAACAAACTCTTTTATCCCTCGACAGTCGACACATACACATACACATACACGTCTTCGACTACCTTATAATGTTGAAAAAGCCATTTATAATTGCCAAGTAACTATATGTTTGGAATTTATGAAGATTTTTCCTCTATTTTCTACAAAAACATGCCATTTCTTCTGTTCATTGATTATTAAATGAGCCTGGAAATATTTCTCTTATAAAACTCAAATCAGCCTATATGCAGGAACAATCTTGGAATACTTTTCGTAGCTCTGTCACAAACTCTTAGGTCATACCATTGAAAGAAGCCACATTCTAATACATTTTGAAATTCTAAATAAACATAATATTTATGCAACACAATAAACTTCTGAAAGTGAACAAAAACAAATATTTACACCATAATTATGGCAAGTATATGGGGAAACATGGTCACATCTACATCGCATTACCAAAATCTGTTCACCATATTATAATTACATTTATGATCTACCGGAGGGGAAAAGGCTTTCCTTGCCATTACTTGCTCTATGTGATCTTGTTGGTTATGAAGCAAGAGATTAATCAAAATTGGTTTTGGATGTAAATAGTAGAATATATTTTCAGGTTAGTTCAACAATCAATAAATAAAACATAAAAAGAAATAGCGAGTTAATTAGAAATAGAGAAAAGTTTTTTCTTATATAACAAACACTCTTCAGTTGAAAATTTAAGATGTTTATTTGGATAATTGTTTGAGTTTATGTTATAATGCTTTGATTGTTGTTTAAGTACCTTTTGTACTTTTTAATTTTAATGATTTGGAATTTGGTTGTTTGCGTGAATATTATTATAGGGAATATGGTTTTAAGTTCTTTGTGTTTAGTAATGTTTGTTGATTTTTTTGGCATATCTATGACTTGGGGTTTGCCCAAGTATATGTTTATGTGGTTTTGTTTTGAAGTATACTTTTTACATTTCTAATTCGAATCTCAACTTCATATAACAGGCACATGGTATTGAGCCAATATCGAGGTATGGAGACACATCATGTGCAACAAAAAAATCATTGAGACCTCCTAGAGTTTGGACTAAGACCTTCTCCAAGGGAATTCTTATATCCCAAAATATAAGAGAATTTATAAGAATTGCACAAAAAATGAACTCCAATGGAGTATTGAAAAAATAAGAATGTCAAATTTTTATAAATTTGGACTCTTATATTTGAGAGTCCAAAGTGAAATTTTAAAAGTAAAGGTAGTGTGTTAAAGTTGGATTGGAGTTGTGTGGTGTGATTATTTAAAAGTAGAATCTTAAAATATAAACAAGCTGTTGGAGTGCAGAGTAAAAAATGGGAATTTATAACACTGTTCACCCCTTAAATTTAAGATAAAAGGCATGAATTTAAGAGGTTTGTTGGAGATGGTCTAAGGATGATGAACAAACATTGATATTTTGTTTGAATGATATATGTTGGCCCTAAGGGCACATCTTATTTATGATGATAACAAATAATTGTTTTAGACTTATATGTTTTATTTTGATCCTATTGATTTGTTAGATAATTTATGAAGAAGTCCAATATAAACCAGTTTATTCAAGTCCAAGAAAAGAAATTAGATGTATCCATAAGAGGCTCAAGTACTTTATGGAGAGTCTAGTCAATCAATCAATCACTATATTATATATTTGAACGGTGATTTTTGACCTAAAATTGATTGTTTTGACCAAAATCATAATTTTCTAGAATTTTGAGTTTTTTTTTTTTAATTGTCTTAATTTCTTAGACTAGGTAACAATATAAATGGCATTTGTTATGTGCATAATTTTAATTAATAGGGTACGATAATATTAAGAACCGATAAATTACATAATTTCAGCTAATTAGCAAAATAATATTTGGTAATAGGCTTTGAGGAAAAACTTGCATGTTTTTTTTCCATATATATTTGTATTGCACAAAATGAGCAGTTATATTGGGTTTTTGGCACTTTGTACCCTGAAAATATAGGGTTTTGGAACTTTATATCCTGACTTAAAAGTTTTAGCACTTTGCACCCTGAAAATACAATTAGTTTGGCGCTTTGCACCATAGTGTCTACAAATATAAAATATTGGCACTTTGTACCTTGAAAAAATAAATTTATTGCACTTTCCACCCCAACTTAAAATTTGGCGCATTTTTTATTTTAATCAAATTACTAAGCTATTAGCATTTAAGTAAGAACTCTTTTTTATTTTTTGTAATTTATAAATTTGGCATGCTAGTAGATAATTATAGATTTATAGAGTATGCCGGGCATAAATTTTTTGGGAAAAAAAGTTGTATTTATGAATATCACAACTAATGCTAATTAGTGTCTATTTATGGAAAAATGTAAATATAATTTGCCAAAAAATATAATTATTTTTGCAATTGAACTTGAAATAATTTTTTTCCCTATGTTTGATTGTCGACATTCAATGTCTTTTTTCAAATGAAACCATTAGGGTGTAAAATACCAAAAAAATTATATCTCTAAAGTGCAAAGTGTCAATTTTTTTAATAGGGGTGTAATGTGCCAACATTTAATATTTGTAGAGTGCAAAGCGCAAAAATCTATATTTTTAGGGTGCAAAGTATCAAAAAAAAAAAATTTAAATCGACTATTATACCTTTCCTCTAACAAATTTTCTCATTAAAACACATACTAGAGTGCAAAGTGTCAAATGAACTATATTTTCAGGATGCGAAGTACCAAACTTTTAAGTCATGTTGCAAAGTGCCAAAAACATATATTTTCAGAATGCAAAATGCCAAAAACCCATATTATATTATAGCAATTAAAAATCTGAGCCTCCACAATGAAATTGGCTAAATTTAAGAACGTTACAAAATATCGAGCTTACTCGCATTTTTATTATAACATACACTATATATACACACTCTTCTTTAATGTTTCTCAATATTTTTATTTTAAAAAATAAAATTTAACTAGTAAAACTTGGTTAACAAAACAAAACAACTATAATCTCGTCCTTATTTATTCCCTAAAATAATGAATAGCCAAATTTGCTCAATGGACAAAATTGGCTCTTCAAGTTCCCTATTTGGCTAGCCTTTTATGTTTGTTTCTAATTGTTGAAAGCTACTTTTTTCGATTTGAGTAATTGGAGGGAAAATTATTATTTAAATATTGTGGCTAAAATGCACCATATTTACATTATAGAAGTATAACATCATCAAATGTATGAACTATGATATTATATTCCTAGGAACAAGGTATAGGAATTTTTTTAGATTAGATATTCCCACTGATAGAATAGTGTCCTCCAAGCCAACTGTTTTGGCTGCATTTAATTTGTTATAATTAAAAGGACCATTAAATTCGATTAATAAATGCATTTATTTATATGGTCACCTTCATCTTATGAATAATTATCTAACATAAGAATAGAAGTCCTTAAATCACAGGGCTATGGGATAACCCGTGGACTGATCTCCAAGGCCGTGATCTAAAACTAATTCAAGGGTCGTAGAATCCATTTGAGATGGGACATCAATGGATTCGGTTAGACCCTCACAAGTGTGTATACTCCGATGAACTGGAGGACGCTGGGGTCCACGAGCGTGACTGGAATAGTCGATACACACGAGTGGTGGCTTGCTGGGGTGGCAAGCGCACTGAATACCCCAACTAGGAAATAACTCACCGTGGAAGCGGTAGTCGCATATCGGGGATGAAGTTATTCCTATTTACAATAGTGTACGAGGAACGATCCTTATTACTTGAGGTGATAGGGTTTATCTGGTGCACGAACGTCTATGCTTTGATATGAGTCCCGACTGACTGGAGTCTACCAGAAGGTCTCTGTAGGTTCATGTTGGGTATAGAGGAACGTGTATGCAGGTTCATATCATCAATAGAGGATCCGTTGACCCGACTTGATAGGTCGGGAGCTTCTCCTATGAATCTCTGTGAGAAACGTATTCCAGTAAATCCTTGGCAAAGGTATCTGACGGCTTTATGAAAGTAGCTCATAAAGTTTAAGTCAAAGGGAATAGTTTCGAGACCAGAATACATATAGGCGAGACAAGTAAAGGAAACCGATGAAATCCATAACTTTAGTCTTGACTGGGAGACCAACTAATGGAAGGATTAAGTCGTACATGGTAATTGTAAAGAATAAAGGCTCACTGAATTAATTCACCAGTGATTGGGCTCCACGGGCTTGTGGCCAGACATCGGCTGTGGAGTGTGGGAGAATTCCCAAATTAGCAGGGGTACTAATTTTGGAATGGTCAATCGACATAGTGTTCGATTGATTTAGAGTATAGGTTTACTCGAATAATTAAATATATATATATATATATATATATATATATATATATATATATATATATATATATATTTAATTATAACCCGCGATCAATTATGTGGTGAACCTACGGGGGCATACACAATACACATGAAGCGTAAACAAGGAAACGAAGAATGAATGGATCGACTGGGTCGACCCATTCGAAGCAGGGTTGTTGGGATTCAGTAAGATAAACAGCCCTTCAGGCAGCGGAAATTAAAAATTTTTAAGGACCTCTTAACAGAATCTTGCCAGGATACAATCTGGATATATATATATGAATAAATAAAACGAAGATAAAACTTTGTTACAAAGTTATACCTGTCTCCTTGCAAATCCAAACAGTCAGCAAAGTAGATGCGTTTCTCCCTTCCTTTCTCAGCTTCGATCCCAAGTAGGTGTAGCGCCCCACGTGTTGCGCCTCTACGGGTTGATACACCACAATATCACGAAAATCTTAATAATCCTAATCGGCTAGAACATAGAAATTATTAAGATCTAAAACTAGAGAACAATTTTGGGAGCAAGAATCAAAAATCGAAAACTCCTCTAAAGAGAGAGAGAGTTCGGCCGATCCTAGAGAGAGGGGAGAGAGAATTTTGCTAGACTTAATTTTCTTGTGTGTTTGATTAGTTGTGTATTGCATATAAGATCTATCATATATTCTCATATATATAGATACCTTATATCTCCTAATCCTTCTAGGACTAGGAGTTTAAGTCTTATATCTTCTCCTACATGGGCCATGGCCTTTTAATTGGAAGACTAAGTCTTCTAATTAATTAATGGCTCATTCCTTATTTAATTAATTGAGGCTTTATTTAATTTCACAATTAAATGACCCAATTAATTAATTACTCTCTCATTTAATTAAATTAGACTCTAAGCCCATTTAATTAAATATTCCTGTCATTAATTAAATCTAATTTAATTAATTAACTTACAAATTAAATTCCAATTAAATTTATAATTTCGATCCAATTCCAATCGGATCTCGTCTGCTCCAATTGGGTCGACCCAGTCGATCCAGTTGTTCTTCGTTTCCTTGCTTTCGCTTCATGTGTATTGTGTATGCCCCCGTAGGTTCACCACATAATTGACCGTGGGTTATAATTAAATATTTATTTAATCACTCGAGTATTAAATACTCTTAATCAATCGAACACTCTGTCGACTGATCATTCCAAAATTAGCACCCCTGCCAATTTAGGAATTCTCCCACACTCCACGGTCGATGTCTGGCCACAAGCCCAAGGAGCCCAATCACTGGTGAATTAATTCAGTGAACCTTTTGATCATTTACAATTTCCATATACGACATGATCTCTCCATCAATCGATCTCCCAGTCGAGACTTCAGGGTATGGACTTTTCATCGGTTCCCTTTCCTCGTCTTGACATTATGCACTCTGGTCTCGAAATAATTCTCTTTGACTTAATCTTTATGAGCTACTTTCATAAAGTCATCAGATACCTCGGCCGAGGGTTTTACCAGAATTTATTTCTCACAGAAATCCATAGGAGAATTTCCCAACCTATCAAGTCGGGTCAATGGATCATTTGTTGATGATATGAACCTGCATACGAGTTCCTCTATACCCAACGTGAATCCTCAGAGACCTTCTGGCAATCTCCAGTCGGTCGGAACTCACATCAAAGCATAGACGTTCTCGCACCAGATAAACCCTATCACCTCAAGTATTAGGGATCGTTCCTCGTATACTATTGCAAATAGGAATAACTTCGACCCCGATATGCGACTATCGCTTCCATGGTGAGTTATTTCCTAATTGGGGTATTCAGTGCACTTGCCTTCTCAGCAAGTCACCCACTTCTGTGTATAGACTATCCCAGTCACGCTCGTGGACCCCAGCGTCCTCCAGTTCATCGGAGTATACACATTAGTGAGAGTCTAACCGAATCCAATCAACGATGTCCTATCTCGATTGGATTCTACGACTCTTGAATATGTTTTAGATCACGGCCTTAGAGATCAGTCAACGGGTTGTCCCATAGCCCTGTGATCTAAGGACTTCTATTCTTATGCTTAGATATTTATTACATAAGATAAAGTTGACCATAATAAAGTGCATTTATTAATCTAAATTGAATAGTTCCTTTATTTAATACAATAAATCGCATCCATACAGTTGGCTTGCCTGACACTATTTCTATCAAGGGCGAGATTCAATCCAATTGGATCGGATCGAGTTTGTAAACTAAATTGGATTTTAATTTATAAGATAATTAATTAAATTGGATTTAATTAATTAAGGGATTATTTAATTAAATGGGCTTGGAGTTCGATTTAATTAAATAGGATAAAATGGGATTTATTTAATGGGCTATTTAATTTGGATATTAAATAGGGCCCTGATTAATTAAATAGGATTGGGTCATTAATTAATTAGAGGGATTATTGCATTTTTGGTGCCACAATTATAGCCCACTGGCATTTTTACTCCGTAACTTTTCGGGCTGGCACATTTGGTGCCACAACTACAACATCAGTGGCAATTTTGGTGCCAATTGAGGCCCAATTTTGAAATTGACCCGAAATTCCCCCATGTACGGGCCATGTGACATGAAAATTGGGGATTTTGACCATTCAACACCTTTTTCATGAAAAAAAATTCCACCCACCAAGAACTAGGCTACTTGGATGTTTTTATTTAGGGAAGAATAAGAAAGCAAGTAACAATTTAATTAAGGGAATGTTTGGTGAATTTTATAGGAAAAGTTAGGATTTTAAATTTTGGTATTTTTTTTATTGAAAAAGACCAATGGTCAATTTTGATATATTACTAAATCACATGGCCCGCATATGGGGGAATTTCGGGCCAATTTTGAAATTGACCTCAATTGGCACCAAAATTGCCACTGATGTTGAAGTTGTGGCACCAAATGTGCCAACCCGAAAAGTTACGGGGTAGAAACGCCAATGGGCTATAGTTGTGGCACCAAAAATGCATTAATCCCATTAATTAGAAGACTAGGTCTTGCTAATTAAAAGGGTCCTAGCCCATGTAGGAAAAAGAGTTAGGGTTTAATAAGTCTCCTAGTTGGATTAGGAGATAAGTGACCTATATATATAACCCTTAGTCTTGCAAGAGTAATATACAACACACACATAACACATGTGCCTACTTGATACCAAGAAACACTCTTGCAAAGAAAAGAAAAACTCCCCCTACTTTTCCCACACATAGCCGTCGCCCATAGTAAGGAAATTGAAGGCTTGCTTCGATTTTCTCCGTGTTTTCTTCCCTCGTTTTATATCTTGATAAGATCTGTGTTCTAGCCGATCAGTCCTATCAAGGTTTTCGTGCAATTGTGGTGTATCAACTCGTAGAGGCGCAACACGTGAGGCGCTAGCCAAAGCTTGGGATCAAAGTTGCAGATCCACTTTATGGAGAAACAAAGGGGGCGATTTTGCTGTCAAAATTCTACATAGATCCAGATATACAGAGTTGCTTTGGAAGTGCAAGGAACGAGGTATAAACTAGATCTTTTTATATATTCTTCTTTTATATTAGTTTAAATATATACCGGATTGTATCCTGGCAAGATTCCCAAGGGGAGCCTAAAAAGTTTTATATTTCCGCTGCCTGAGGCTCGTTTTCCCGTAAGAATCCCAACACCTATTCCCTATTATTTTAGTCAAGTCAAGTTGAATTAGAAGTAATGTTATTAAAATTGGATTGGATCGATCGGTTTGACCGTGAACCGAAGGCCTGTTCGGTCCAAACATACCCTTAAAACCAGAGACTTCAAAAAGCAGTGTGAACAGTCCTGAACTGGCCCAGAATCGGAGAATCGACGGATCGGTTTGGACCGCGGTTCTTAGTTTTTTTTTTTTTTAAAGTTCAAAATATTTCCATAAACTTTGTAGAGGGAAAGATTTGAACATTGGCTTCTTGGATTAAGTAAGGGAACATAGTCATTGTGCTACTCCCATTTTTGTTGACTTTCTAGACTACAAATTAATAAATTATAGAATTCTTGTAACCTAATTTATTTATAGATTAGTTATGATAATTAACTTAAAACTAACATCTTATACATTATTATTGAAAATAATAGTTTTTAGTTTTAGGACACAAATTTTTATTAGTTTTTCTTGAACATATATATATATATATATATGTGTATCTTTTGAGTATCAAATGAATTTGTTTATTTCTTTATTTCAACTATATTTTTATGATAAATAGTTGCAAAATTTGGGAGCCACATCGATATATTATGCAAATTTGATTTTTGAATATTTTATTTTAAAATTAATATATACATAATCATATTCTAAAATTATAATTCTATGAGTTGTTTGTATTTTTCAACTTACACTTATAAGTTTTCAAATGAATATAATCATGATGTATTTATATAGACTTTTTAATTAGTATCATATTTACATCACCTTTATGATAAACATAAGTTAGATAAATATTATAAGATTTTAATTTAAATATATCTATTTATGTATATGTTTAATTAATTATTGTTTAAATTTTTATGTACATAACACATATTTTATAATTAATAAATTAATTATATCATTATACCTTAACATAAGTTCAACCAGTGGTTCGACCGATCCAGCCAATAAAATCAGTGATAATTAGCTCACCGATTCATTGTCAGATTCTTCAATTATAAAAACATTACTTATAAGTTATAAGTCTTTTTATTATCATTGTCCAACGAAGTACAACTACAAAAGCAGACGCACTACAACAAAAAATCCTTGTCGCATATTCAATTTATAATTATAATTGCTTTTTTGCACGAAAACGAAGACTCACACGACATCATGTCAGCAGACTTTTCCGGCGGGGAGTTGCCCGATAACGGACCTATTCTGCCGCCTCCGGCGGAGATGGAATCGGAGGAAGGTTTCGCTCTCAGGGAGTGGAGAAGGTTAGTTAATTTTTAAAAAAAAAAATCATTTACAAGATACGAAGTACTGATTAAATAATGAATGATTTATTTGAGTTTGTTGTGAGAAAATGTTTACAGAGAAAACGCGATTAGGTTGGAAGAAAAGGAGAAGATGGAGAAAGAGATGGTGAAGGAAATAATTGCAAAAGCTGATGAATTCAAAGCCGAGTACTACGAGAAATTGAATATTAAGTGTGAGAATAGCAGAACTGTCAATAGAGAAAAGGAGAAGGTTTGACTTTTATTTTTATTTTTTTATTTTTTGGTGATTTATGACGGGATCGAACCCATAATGTTTTAGAAATTACATGGAGATCCCTCTAATTTAGACTATATATCAAAACAACCCTTAAAGAATCCTTACGACGACACTCCCTACAATGTGGGAAAATATTTACAAAAAACTCTGTAAGAGGTGTCCTTACAATTTTTGAAACAATAGGGAATTTTCGATAATTACGATAAATTCAGGGAGCTTGAGTGTAAATCACCCTTTTTCTTCTTTGAATCTTTATGCATACATGACATTGACATGTGGTAGTCATTACGAATTTATTATGCCATATTTTACTGTACAAAAAAAATTAAATTATACCATATTTCATACTCCCTCCCTTCGTGACTTTTAAAAATTTATTTGACATCACTAATTCTTAATCGCTAGAATATAAATGCAAGGTTATAATAAAGATTTTATTTTTCTAACTTTTACATAAAACTTTGCATAAAAAATGAACGGAGCATGGAACTACTCATGTGGAATTTTAATTATATATCGAACCAATCAAAAAGCTTAAAAGAATGAACCACGTTGACGTGGCTCGATTATAGCCTTGGAGTAACGACGTGGCCTAGGTGAACCTATCGACCTCGGTTGATCGTCAACCACTTGATCAACTTTAAACGGTTAATCAAACGGCTCTACTTTCAAGCCTATCAACATTGACATTTATACCCTTGATCGACCCTCGAAACCACAAAACACTATGATCCACACATGATATACCCAGCTTGATCCAGGTAAATCCGATCGAATCCGCATACTTTTACCACCTTACAAATACTCCTCATTAATAAAAAGAAACACATTTTCGACCGAACTCAACTACTCAACTGCAGTTCGACTACTTACTACTTGATGGACCTACTCGATCTTCATTAGAATCCGTTAAATCTTTTTCCTTTTAAATTTTTTTCCATAGTTTAATTGTGATTTTCGACTGGGAATTGCAGTTGTTTTTGGACAGCAGAGTGAAATTCCACGCGGATGCTGATAAAAGTTATTGGAAAGCAATTGGTGAACTTATACCAAAGGAAGTTCCAATTATAGAGAAGAAGGGCAAGAAGGAGAAGACGGCTTCCGTTGTCGTGATTCAAGGCCCCAAGCCCGGCAAGCCGACTGATCTCTCTCGGATGCGTCAAGTTCTCGTGAAACTCAAACACAAACCACCCCTTCACATGGTGCCTAGAAAAGATGCCATAGCTCGAGAGACGACTCCTCAAGCTGTATCATCAGTTGTTGCAAAGTGAACACACTGGAACTGATGTATATATGTACAATTCTTGTATATTCTTGATTGTAGTCTTTGAACTTAAAATTATGTTATTTTGTGTATGTGTTGGTGGAGGTTTTGTATATATGTGAGGCTGTATTGAATAGTTGTACTTGTGATTTATTATGGTGGAATATTTTAGGGCTCTTGTGGTTTTACCCTCTTTGATAATTTGAAGAGGTTTTTCCATGTAAAGATCATGTGTTGATTGAGTGATTGTTTTTAGAGCTAAATGAAACATATCCATATGTGCTTTGTCTATTTGTCAAAAATTACCTTGTGTTATTTTTATTAGCAAACCTTCCTCTCGTGTTGTTTTCTATTAGCAAAAACCCCATTTGAAATTTCGTCATAAATCAATAGGTGGGGGGTTATTGTTAATTTTTGAAGTAAAAATGGGAGTTACTGCCGATTTTCAAAGTTAACAGGGGGATCACTGACAATTTTTAAGGTGAATATGGGTATTTTCGCTTTTTTTTGGGGTATAATTGTCATTTTTCCTATAAAATATATACTCCGACTTGGAGGGACTTTTTGCTAAAAGGGGATTTTTGAGTATAGGGATATTTTTTGTATTTCACTCTTGTTTTTACATTCCACTACGCATTGGTTTGATGATTGTTGATATCCATCTTTGTCCAATTAAGGTGACAAAAATTTGTTTGTTATGTTGTTTGTGAATTATTGCTCATTCTCAATATAAACAACAAGTAGGGAAATTGAATACAGCAAAAAAGATTTACATTCTCAACATAAACAAGCAGGAAAATGGAATACATAAAAAGAGATTTACAGATTTTGCAGTGAATTATATAAAGAATGAAAATAATTTGATATTATTACAAATGGGTATAATTTGAAACTTGTGTATATCATCTAGGAAGCATATGTGTAACAGAGTAAGAATAATCATCAAACTGGGTATTCATAAAAGGACTTGTAGTAGATTGCTTTTCTTTGTTTGGCTGAGATGAAACCTGCGAATTTTCGCCACTCGATTTTCCCGAATGTTGTAATCTAAATAAACCCGGTTCCGATAACAAACTCTCATTAAGAATAACACCTTTTGACAGCATCTTCACCACTTGTTTCATGTCTGGTCTTTTCTGAGAAGCCGCTTGAGTACAAAATAGTGCAACCTTCGTAAATCGCAATACTTCATCCTCCAGATAATCCATCAAATCGGAATCAACAAGTTCTACGAGTCTACCTTCATTGAACAATTTCCAAGTCTGTAACAATAATTTCATATCAGATTCTTAGGCGCAAAGCGATGATACAATGAGTGATCGATATAGAAAGTAAGACATGCAATCGACTCTTTGAATGAAACTTACCCATTCAAGCAGAAGCAAGCAATCGTCTCCGAAAGCAACATTAATACTACTACTTTTTCCACTTATGATCTCGAGTAAGAGAACTCCGAAACTATAGACATCCGCCTTCTTTGTGAGTTTACCTAACTTCGCGTATTCTGGAGCTAAATATCCTCTGCGGTATATAAGAGAACAAAAGAATAAACATGAAATGAATAGAAACTGCAATCAATTCATGAGTTTTTTTTTTAAATGCACACAAGTAGCTTCTCCAAATGGCAAGTTACAAGTTTATTCGTGAAGAAGTCAAAGAACTTAATGTGAACTCGAACTTACATTGTTCCTGCAACTCGTGTGCTGACGTGAGTGACGTTGTCCGGAAATAGTTTAGCCAATCCAAAATCTCCGATTTTGGGTATGAAATTTTCATCAAGAAGAACATTGCTAGCCTTAATATCTCGATGGACAATGCGTGGTTCAGCGTACTCGTGAAGAAACGCAAGGCCGGAAGCCATACCCTTACATATTGCAGCCCTCTTGGACCAATCCAACTCTACCCGTTTACCACTCGAGCCTGAAAACGAGTAGTTTGAATCATAGAGTTCATGGCTTCGGTTATTCAAAGAGTGAAATGCAAAAAATACACTTTTTGCTTTGTCTAATTAGCAAAAATCTCTGTGTTATTTTTATTACCAGAAATCCCCCAATGTTAACTTTTATTAGCATAAAAACACCTTCCAAGCCAAAATGACAATTATACCCCCACCAAAAATACACAAACCCCCCTATTCAATTAAAAAAATTACAATAACCTCCCTATGATTTATCAAGTAACATCAAATGGGGTTTTTTGCTAATAAAAAAGAACACAGGGTTTTTTTGCCAATTAGGCAAAGAACAGGGGGTATTTTTGCATTTAGCTCATTATTCAAATTTCCAAAAAGTTCTGAGAATTTACCAAGTAAGGCGCTGGTAAGACTGTTGTTCTCCAAATATTCATAAACCAAAATCCTATAGTTATCCTCAATGCAACAACCGATAAGCTGAACGAGATTCGGATGTCGGATATTCGATATCGTGTTAAGCTCAGTCAAGAATTCATTAGTCCCTTGACTAGATTCAGCAGAAAGAGACTTTATTGCAACTTGAGTTCCATCCCTCAATATTCCCTGCAATTATTGTGTTACTTTGGGGATTTAATTTGAAGCAACTTTATGTTGACAAAATTATGGACTAAATGTCACACCTTATAGACTATTCCAAAACCACCTCTACCAATTCTGTTTGAAGGATGAAAAGACCGTGTAGCCGATCGCAATGAATTATAGGAAAATAGCATAACGTTGTTGGTTGCAATTCCTGATCATACATAATGCAAATATATTACTGGAAACACGAAGAATCGCGATGATACAATCGCGATGATACAAGCACAGCTTAATAACAATAATTTTGTGTATTTAGTTCCTAAAGACTGGATTCTCAGCACTTTTGGTCGCACACTTTACAATATTACAATTCTGCTCCTAATTTATTAAGGTGTTATGCAATTTTGTAAAGTATGGGACCAAATGTGCTGAAAGTCAAGTACTAAAAACGCGGTTTTTGAAGTGAAAGACACCCTAATCAATCATTTAGTAATACATACTTCCTTAGCTTCACGCCACAATTTGTTATGCAATTGACTCATTTTAAATTACTGCATGATAGTATCATTTTTCACAATTATATGTTTCAACAGAAAAACTATTATGTGATCAGTTTTTTCAGGAATATTGGGAAAGGGTTAACGACAATTTACCCTCTATAATTATCATAATGTTCAATTTACCCCCTATAATTTGAAAAAGAGCAATTTACCTCCCTGAGTTGGAGAGTATATCTCACTCGCTCAAATAAGAAAGTGGCGTGAATTATATTGTGTGAAAAAACGAAATTACCCTTTAGGGGTAAAATGGTCCACATAAAAGAGGTATTATTGTCGATTTTTTTTTTCCTGAAGGCTTAAAATTAGGCAGTCTAAAACATTTTTAAAATTACAAGGGGGTAAATAGTTCTCTTCCAAATTACATGGGAGTAAATTGAATATTAAGATAATCACATGGAGGTAAATAGTCATTAACCCAATTGGGAAACGACTAACAAAAGTAGAAAGAAAACAGAGCACGGCATAAATAAAATAAAATAAAATTACCTACTAACCTTGGGTTTCCATTGCAGTACTCTCTTCTCTACAAGAATCAAATGCTCCAAAACAACTCGAGAAAACCATTTTCATCTGATATGAAATTTCAATCTTTAACCACGTCACTTCATTAATTACTCAAACAGGTCCCTCAAACTGCAATAACAGAGATGATTACACCCCCCACATAATAAATCACCAGAATTATTGAATTATATTAACCAGTAACCACTACATAAAAAAATAAAATGGAAATCACACCTGAAGAAGTTATGCCAAAACACAGAATACAAAGAGAGAACAATTTTGGGATTATGCTGTACACCTTATATTTATATATATGATATATATATGTATGTAAATAAAAAAAGTTCCTGTGCAGGTTTATAAAGTATAAAGCTTTAAACCAATCATCAATTTTACAATATTAATATTACAATGATGTGCGGGTTTTGGTGACTTTGACAATTTAGGTTAAAAATGCTAATTTTTTTATGGTACAACTAAAAATGGTACTTTATCCGTTTCATATTAATTGATACATTTTTTGTTTTCACACATCTTAAGAAACTTCATTATTACATATTTTTTTATGATAAAATGTCTCGAATGTCTTTTATAATGATAGTCACTTTTTAATTTTTTATTAATGAGCTGTGACTATTGAGTTTCCCAACTTAAATATGAAAAAGGGGTAAATTTAAAAAAAAAAATTTGACAATGTGCGAATTAATAGGATACGAAGGAAGTAATATGCTGTAATGAGAATATTGTTGTAAACGAATTGATTGCGTTTGAAATTGAGTAAAACTTTCTAATATCCCCTGATAGCAAAAGACACCAACAAAATCCAATATCGCCTTTTTATATTATAAGATGCGTTGTGGACTGGGTCGAATTAATAGATCTTCTATATTGGTAGGTATTTATCCAATATGCTCTCAAAATTCAACTTAGACGGAAAATTTCTCAAAAAGAAAAAAAAACTTGGACGGAAAATTTTCGCAACATTATTAGATGACCCTGTAGGCCGTAGGTAATTCATTATTCACGACTCATTCAACCTCTTCCAAAAAAAAAAAAAAATTGATGATTCACACTCACACCACTTGAGGTTTGACGGATTTACAAAAACGGCCTCATGTTTCAAAAATTATAGGGAAACCCAGAAGGGTTGTCCTACTTACAGTACAGGTAGAACGTTAAAATTGATGACATCATCAACTTTTTCTTATTGATATTTCCAAATATGAGTTATAATCTCATGGGGCGGATCTAGGAATTTGACGTGAGTGAATAGCAAATTAATTCCTTGTGTTATTTTAAATAGGTAGTTTAACTCCCTGTGATAAATAAAAGGGCAAAATACCTCTCTGTAATATTCTAAACAGGCAATTTAACTACCTGTGATAAGAAAAATGACAAGATATCTCCCTGTATTTTTATAAAAGAAGCACATTGCCTCCCTCTAAATTGCTCATTAATTCATATCACAGGGAGTTAAATTGCTCATTATTTCATTTCATAGGAAGGTAAATTGCCTAAATTTTTATCACAAGGGGGTAAATTGCTCATTATTTAATTTCACATGGAGTTAAATTGCCTATTTTTATTTCACAGGAAGGTAAATTGTCCATTAGGCATATCACAGGGAGTTAACTTGCAAAAAACCCAATTTGACGTAGTAGAGGCTAAAGTTCTAAGATGAATTTAATAATTGAAATACAAAAAATAAAAAGTCAATCAAACCGTGAAAATTCAAAATTACATTTCATTTCACGAGAAAATATATGATGAGATACAAAAAAGAGGAGGTGAAGTTTGACAAAAATAACCCCCACAAGATACTTTAATAATATATGACACCCTATTATGACCCCAAAAGAATCCAAAACATCTATGCATCTTAATCACAATTAAAATGACAACAATTACATTAACAATTGACCGCGAAGATTTTTTATTTTTTTGAAATCGGTCTATGATAGGATCATTTGAAATACCACTAAATATATCTTATATAAAGGACAACTAGACTATCATTTAGCCATTCATCGCCCATTTGGTTACGAAGTCGATTCTTCACTATCATTATAGCCGAAAAAGCTCACTCTACTAATGAACTTACAACATGTAAAATAAGTGCCCATGTCGCAAGTTTGTAAATTACCAATGAGAATTTGAGATGCTTTTAGTTGCAATCATCTTCTTAGCAAGATCACCAATTTCTTTCAAATTAGAAAAGTCGTCACTTGATCTAACATCCCTATAATTTTCAAGTTTGATTGGGCAAGGCTGGGAGCTCAATAGAAGACAAGTCATTTTAATACGGTTCGATAAGACAAACAAGTTTTCCTTTGTCAAATGCCTCAAATAGATTGGATGAGTTTAAGCATACAACACAAAGAAGCATCTATGTGTTTACTTCATTGAAACAGTTGTTCGACTCTTACATTTGCCTATCTATAACCATATGGTCCATATTATATCTCTCAACCTTGCAATGGTGTTTGATGGTCACTTGTTCAAACCTACACCTTGGCCTCCCCGGATCATAAACATTACTCATTGAAGGAATTTCAGTTTCATGCTTAGAAAAAAAATGAATAACTTCCTAAAACAAATGTCCTCATCTATCATTACTGTCTCCAAGTCGATTCTTAGATAATTTGACTAATCTCATATCCTAATTGCAGGTCATTTCAGTTTGGACTTGTGTTTTTTACCCAATTGATTGTTGATTGGGTACAATTTTTTGAGTGCTTTGGACATATAAAAATTGGATTAGTTTAATTATTTTGAGTATAATATCACTATTATAATAACAATAAAATAAAAAGTTGACCCCTATCTAAATCCGTGTGGGTGTAAATAAAAAAAAAAAACTCATTCAACTTGAAAAGGACCTAATATTGGGTCAAAATTTCTAATTGGCAAAAGCATATCGTGTTATTTTTATTAGCAAATAATATTCATGTATTAACAAGTCAGCATTTACACTCGTTTTATACCATATTGTGTTTTACTCGTTCTAAGTGCAAGTATTCTTCATGATACGCAAGGAAAATAATAAATATACCCTAGACAATTTTGAAATAAATGTGAAAATACAATTATTCACATAAAAAAATTGTCAATAACACCCCGTCTAACTTTAAAAAATGGTTTTTACCCCTATGCCGTCAGCTCATAATTTTGTAATAGGTGCAATGAGCTGCTATAATGATCGGGGGATTTTTTCTAAAAAAATATTAACATTTGATTATTTTATAATATGAATAAAACAAAAAGTTTTCTAACAATTAGAAATAACGTATGGGGTATTTTTGCATTTTACTAAAATTCTGAGCCTTCATGTCAGCATGTATATTACCCCTGGTCTTTTTTACAAAAGAATTTAACAATAAAAAGATTACTTAAGAAAAGAGATTTATTTTTAGACTTAAATAATGATTCTTATGTGTAAACTAGTATGTTTTCAAATATTAGTTAGTTAGATTGAATATCTTCACTCCAAATATCGTATGTTCTCAAACTACTTTCTTAAAATTCCGTTAAACCCACAGTCATCTCTTGAGAAGCTATAAGCCAATTTAATTGAGCTAGAAGAAAGTTTTTTTTTTTTGGACGGAGTAGTCAAAGTATTCATAATTGAAGATCATGACTTTGTCTAAGTTAATTTCAAATACAGTCAAACTTGTAAAATGATTTTAAAAATACAAGTTCTATAGGAAAAAAAAAAGTCCTACAAAACTTTATTAGACATGACTATATATATATAGAAAATGACAATCAATAACAAACAAAACCAACGAATAAATTCTAATGAAATCAATATCATCTACACAGAAATTCTTGCATGATGAAGACATGCAACCTAAATTATAAATTAATAATAGCAATAATCAACCGATAAGTTAATCAAATTTGAGAACTAGTCAAACAATGTTGTACCGTTTGAATTGAGAAGTTATGTCAGTCTTTGTCTAAAATTTGAAAATTCAAACTGGAATTGCAAATATTTAAATAGGACGTTTGTATTCCTCCAAGGCCTTCACAGCCTTTCCTTTTTTGAATGAATATACACGTGTACAAATATACTCCTTAGAAATTATACAACAACATAAAGGTTAAAAATTGGGGAAAATGTGTAAGTACAAAATTTCCTTAGAAATTTTTATTACATCAAATTCACCTGAACTTTCAGATTCTTTTACTTTGTATTGTTTCTATTAATTAAATTGGAGTATTAGAAAACTTTTAAGAACTATTGGGGTTTTTTGTACTTTACACCTTCAAAACATGAGAAATAGGCATTTTGCACCCCCAAAACTCATATGCACTTTGCACCCGTGAAATATGAAAAATTAAGCACTTTGCACCCTCTTTTATTTTCAGACAAAAATTACCACCGAAGTCAAGGGCAAAATAGATAATTTAATTGTAGATATAAGAAATTGACACTTTGCACCCTCGAAACAGAATAACAATTAGCACCCCGCAACAGAATTAGCACTTAGCACCCATTTATTGTGTTTCGGGGGTGCAAGTTACTGAGTTATTCTTAATTCGAGGATACTAAGTGCTAATTATGTTTTGAGGGTGCAAAATATCAATTTCTCATATTTTGGGGGTGAAAAGTGCAAAAAACCCGAACTTTTGCAGAAATACCTAACAATATTGTAATCTAAAGAATCTTTCAATTAACCAAAAAACACAAACGTACGTATAAAATTTTAATCCACGGACAAGACTCAAGATGCAAGGTTGGATGTCTGAGACTAAATATAATTGTACTTAACGGCAAATACTTTTATAATCCTCCAAATTTCTGAAACTACTGAAAAACGAAACAATTAGCCCCTATATTTTAACTTCAATTAACCAAAAATCAGAAACGTATAGAAATTTTAATCCATCCACATGACTCAAGATGCAGATTCTAGATCTGAGACTAAATAAATTTATACTCATAAGCAAACACTCCAAATTATTTCTACAATAATTACACAAGAAAACATATTATGTAGTAAAAACACTAAATTGCAGAGGATCATCATCACAAAAAAAAAGAAACATGTCCAAATGCAATATTAATTCCAATCACCTACTAAGTCTTTAAATTAGATTAAATTCAATCATCTATCTCATTCCTATTGAGAAAACGAGAGTTGATGCTAACGCTGCTGGACTCGGAACTATCACTGCATGATGCCATCGGAGAAATAGAACTACTACTCTTACATTGAGAGCTGCCTAACGAAGTAGAATACGAAACACCAGTAGCTACCGGGCGTATATTTTCAGGAATGCTTCGCCTAATATCCTATAAATAAAAAATAACAAACCAATAATTGGTCAAATTGAAAAAACTATATAGACATACAAATGCATTTAGCCCTTGCAATATACATTCGTAGCACCTAACCTTTTGTAAAAAAAAAAATTGGCATTCAATCCCCTTATGCTTATAAAACTCAAGCTCACTGCACTTTATATTCAAGTGCGAACTTTTATTTAAGAGGATACGAGATTTAAACGCTAATTTACTTTTTCATGCCACAAACATATTTCATAGTAGTATTTCAACATTATTGCAAAAGTGCACGTAATTTTATGTCATCTTTAATATCCTTCATTTTTTGGTGTTTTTGTGCACGTTTATGAAGCAATGATATTTCTGCATAAATGAAGGGAGTGAAATTAAGGATGCATACCATGTGCCTCATAGCCATATCTAGCGACTTTTTCGAAAGCGATCTTCCAAACTGAGACGACTTCCTCAGACTATTATCACTCGACAAAGTATCATCTTGCTTTGGTGGAGCTAATTTCCTCATATTCACAACTCTCTCAACCATTTTCGTACCCATCAACACAGGGTTCACTTCATCCCCACCATTTCCACCATGTCCTCGACTTCTTGATACCATCAAGCTCCCATTTTTACGACCAATGGCACTACTTGGAGCACGAACTTTTACAGGAGACAGTGACTTTTGTCTCGGCTTCCCATTTGATGATGATAAATTAGCGCTTGGTCTTCCCCTAGAGGCAGAAGCAGGCCTTTTAGGCATAATTACTTTTTGAGTTTGAGGGCCATTATGAGACACTGAGAGCTTTTCTAAAGGCTTTAAAGGCCTAGATGAAGTTATGCTCGATGGCATTGGGTTTTTCAACATAGTGGTGCCCGTTTTTCTAACAGATGAAGATTGATTTGGAGCAGAAACTGGTTTACGTGTCGGTGTAGAAGAACGTGATGTCGTTTTTGCTGGGGTCGAGGATCTTGGCTGAGAAGTTACGGGTTTAGAAGAAGACATAGTGGGTCGTGAAGTAGGTGTGGAACTACGAGTAGGCTTTGATTTTGCAGGCCCGGTTACCCGGCTAGTAGGTGTTGATGCTCTAGGAGTTGGTTTTCGGGTCCCTGATGATAAACCCCTTTTATTCGAAGAATCTATAGTGGTGGATGTAGCCAGCTGCAATTTATACAACACTCAAATGTTAAAAGCCCAAATTAAGTATTGCTACTCTTGATTACAATTTACAACACTTTTGAAAAAGTTGAAATGTTGGATATATATACTTGCCTTAGATTCTTGAGAAATGCCATTGGCTTTTGAAATGTCCGTTTGAGTTGTCACGGAATCTTGCACGTTTATTTCGGTTGAAGGGAGTAAAGAGGTGTCAGCTTGTGTGAGAAGCCTGAGAAAAAAGTTATTGGAATAAAGACCAGATCATGGAGTAAATTGACTCATCTTAGGACCAAATTGATTGGATACAGCAAGAATACAGCTTCAACGAAATAAGATGCATTGTAAGATAGAAGATTAGTTAAAAGATGCAAACTTTACCAATCAAAATCACTTCTTTCATTCTCCAATTTGAGGAAATTATCATCAGCCGCAATTTGAACAATCTCCGGCTGTGGGGCATTTGATGTGAACGAGCTTTTAGAATTTGGATCTTCACCTACAAAGTGATTAAAAAGTCAAGCACAATCAAAAACACAATTTTTTATCACATAGAGAAATCGAAAAAATATTAGACAAAATAAGAATAAATATCAACTAAAAAAAACTAAGATATAAGTACCTTTTGTGTCATCAAACTCATTAGAATCCTCAACATTAAGATGGACATTATTCGGATTTTCGCTGTTTCGTATCCCCAAGAAAATAGCAAGATCTTCATCTACTTCCCTCATTACCATCCCAAAATCTCTGTTCTGTGGCCTGAACTGTACTGATGCCTACATTTATCAAATAAATCATTCATAAATTATCCAAGAAAATAGTAAATCTTAGTCTCCAATTTCACACACACAGATGACACAAGAAAAGGCCTAAAAGCTAAATTCCCCAAAAAGTAAATCACACATAAAAATTACACAAAAATACTTGGCGTAATTTAACCAATAATTAAAAAATCAAGAAAAATAGAAGCGTTTTAATTCACAGATATATTCAATTTCTTCTTCACAAAAGCAGAATCTTGTACCTCTGGATCCAAATCAAAGACAAAATGAATGAAAAACATTTACCATTCAAACAACCGACAAGCTAAAATCTCTACAAAGAAATCAATTTTTTCTACTAATTTTTGCAGGAAACAAAAATTCTAACTAAACCAAACAAAACCCTTAATTTTTATGGCCTGAACTAACTAAAGTTTCGATCTTTATAACTGGGTACCACCTCAAAAAAGCTCAAATGCATCAGAAACAGAGACACAGAGAAAAAGGTTGAAAAATAAACATAAATCCAAAAATGGATAAAATAAAAGTTTAAGTACTTACAGACATTGTTCCTGAAACAGAGGTGGACGGGTATGAAGAATTACAGAAAGATAGAGATAGTACAACAAGATTGTTATTCAAGTTGCAGTTTTTATGGGTCTGATTTTTATTTAAATACTGACTCTTTTTTGTTTGCCCTCTTTTTGTAGAGCTATATAATTATTATTGTTTTTTTTGACAGAAAGATTGAGACACGAGAAATGTGGGAGAAAGAAGACGGTTGTTGTTGTTGTTCATGAACCAGGATTGAGAGTCGTTTGTTTGTTTGATTCCTTTGACAAAATGGACAGACTCTGTTTTTTATGTACTTATTATTTATTTTTTTAAATAAAAACACAACTCAACAAGTGAGGATTTGAAATCTGTTGTATGATCTGTCAAAGGTTCTTTTTTTAATTGAAAAAATAAATTGTTCATGGGAGAACGAGATGCAATTTAAAATTATAATGGGTGACTTTTAGCTTTTTCAGTTTTTACAGCATTCAAAATCATAACCATTTGATTGGTGTGGTGGTCTGATTCGAGTTCTTTGATACTTTCTTAGAATTTTTATGTTTTTTTCAGACAAACTGCGGAGATTTTATTTAGTAACTTGTGTTTGTTATGTGGTAGTGACTAGTTTTCTTCATTAAATTAATTATTTATTTATTATTAATTATAATTTAATTTTGTTTGAATTATGCATCAAAATTTCGTCATTAGTGTAGGTTTCAGTTAGCTATATATTAGAAACTTTTTGTTTCGTAAACACTAAAAAAATTGTAAGGAAATTATTAATTTAAGAAAAATAAGGGTGACAAAAAAAAAAGTTTTAAAATTACATCTTGTTTCGTTTCTATTGATTCAATTCAAAAATAAAAATGTTTTTTATGTTTTGAACTTAAGAGATGAAAATATTGATACATGGTTTGAATTGCAATTATTTTTAGTGAAAGTAATTGCATTTAAATATTCTTTAATAATAATAATCTTTAAAATTTTTGTTAATATGATGCAATATTATTATATTATTGATTCAATCCAATATTTGAAAGCCACACCATTACAACAAATTACTAAAAATAAAAAGGTAAAATTCTAAATCATGGAAGAATCATCTTAAAAAAAAATTAATTTTCTGAGTCATTTCAATTAATTGGGATGGTAACATCTACCTAGGATTCGGTGGCTCAGTTAATGCTCTTGCGTGAATTAATGTCTGCAGTGTTTTAATATAGTAAGGCTCAACTTCTACTTCACATTCTATAGAATAGATGCTCAATTGTTAACCTCAATAGTACTAAAGAGTAAAAACTAAATTTGAACTCATGGGCATTGATTTATATATTTGGTGCATTTACTCCACTCCCCTTATTAGTTGTACCTAGCACTTAGTTGTTGACAATTAATAGAGCAATTCATAACAACTTGTGATTAGCTTGCATTTCGAATTCTTTGTTGTTGAGATAGGTTTCATATAATACGTTTGACGGACCTAAAATGAAATAAACTCTTGGTAAATTAAAAAAAATCCATTTTTATAGGAAAGAAAATCATGGAGTATAATTTTACTCATATATTAAACTCAAGTTCGAACTATAAAAGTTTAACTTCATTTAGTATTCAGCTCGATCAGAAATTGTTTAAAATAAGTGGTATAATATATCGAGATTCAATTTTCTTTTATATTGGAGCTCAATGAATTTTGAGGAAAGTTTAAACACGAAAGCTAAGTTGAATGTTTATGTAATGCTAAAAAACTAATTGTAGAACAATATATTAGTGAGAATGTGGATTGTGAAGATTAAATGGGAGTAAGAAAAAAAATAGCCGAAATTTGTCCAAATTCGAGCAAGATCAATGGAGTCGAACGGAATCTGGGTTATATCCGACATAAATGAACCCATATTCAAATTTGTTCATAGACCCGAAACCTTTATGTTGACAACCCTACTTCTAGCACTTCGATGTTAACAAATAAAAGCAATTCACATGAAAATGTATATTAAATATTGTTATATGTATATTAAACCCGAGTTTGATATGTAAAAAATCCAATTTCTAACTCACATTTAATCTGGTTAAAACTTGTTTGAATTCCATTTGTTTAACATGCTAATATAAATACATTATCAAACTAAAAAAAAAAGTCCAAAAAAAACTTTAACAAATCTATAACAGAGGCTCCTATCTTCGCCATTTAAAGCACATCACTTTAACTTATTCTTCTGAAAAAGTTCATAGCTAGAAGCCTTAGAATTAATGAATAGGGACAGTTCCGTAATTTAGTTTTTCCAGAGGGGCTAGTATTTAATTAAAAATAAATAAAAAGAAAAGGAGAGTGGAAACTGGAAAGACATATTCTGAATGCAGGCACATGCTATGGGTCTTGACTAATATGAAATGTAAATATCACGGGAAGAGAGTGACAACAATTAATAAAGAAAAAAGAAAAATATTTTATCAAAAATTCAAAATTGGCTTTAAAAGTTAACATGGGCTGTTTGATTTTTGGGATCTACAAATATATAGATTATTTACAACTATCATTGATATCTCAGATATTTGGGCCCATGTTGTGGGCCTCGAGAGTCGTGTGGTTTAAATTAATTGTGGGCCCATTTCTCTATTTCCCGTAAATTAAACGTTTGCACTTTAAGGTCCACTTTTGAGTTGAGATCGCCTTTGACAACATTCCATGTGAAAAAGAATTGGGTCGTAATGCTCTCGGGGCATTTCTTCAACTGGCTGACCAACAATTCATAAGGCTTGTTCTAGCGGCAAGGGTGGGGGTTCGAATCCCATTTGGAACTTGGATGGAAGCATTATCATGAGTCTGTCTAAGGGTCATTTGTGCTCAAGACCCCTTTGTGCGCAAAGTGTACAGCAGTACGGTGGGATCCCGAGGCTTGGTGGAGGCACATCCCGCGATTTACATCCTTCAGGGTTCTAGGACAAAGATTCTGAGGGTCCAAGATTAGTCTGGTGTAAGCTTGGACACCTGGGTTATCAAAAAAAAAAAAAAAAAAAAAAATTGGGTCCAAATCTGTCTTGTTAATAATTGATAAAAATTCGGATTAAATTTGATTTAATTATTTTTGAGACGTATCATGTGTATCTTAGGGAACTTCTTTCAACTGAAATTTGAACACGAATTAGCCCTATCGAATTAGATAAGAATAGACTTATATTTCATTTATTTTTTTTAAAATAATTTTAGACCAATGCACTTATCAACATGAAATTATGAAATTTTAGTCCAACTGCATCTAATCCAATCACAAAGCGTAAGACATCCAAATCAATCACCAAGTGTAATACACTTTGTTATTCTCTAGGTGATATTGGCTCTGGCCAACCTTTTTACATTTAAGTTATATTTTTGCTGAACGAATTCTTGCATACATAAAAAATCTAGATCTAATCATAGTTTATGTAATATAATCTTGGAAGAAAACCTTCATGCATTAAAGATAAAAAAAAAAAAGGGTTATTTGCACTTATACCCCCGAACTACTACTATTTGACAATCACCCCCAAAACTTCTCATTTTTTGGCAGTCACACCCCTTCCATTATTTAAGCATTCATTCCTTCGTGAAAAATTAATCAAACGTCAAAATTACCGTCTAGTGGCTAATTGAATTGATTTTAATAATATTAACTTTGGAACACTGAATATTGCTTTATTTTTAATATAATTTTGCCAAAATAATCAACATAAAACACAAGCATGTTTCTTCCATGCTTCTAATCCAAAAACTCAAACAATGGTGTTGAATCTATGCATGAAAATTATAATCAGAGCATAACATTATATGCAATACCATCATATTGGACTGATCCAATCTGGATCGGATCGGATCTGGGGCGCCCATGTGGGCCGACCCGAACCGGATCCGAGATCCAGTTGGTTAGTGGAGAGTTTAGATAACTCCCCACGAACCCACTCCTAGTTTCTCTCAACCACTACTTCTCTCTCCCAAGTCAGATAAATAAAACATCACGTTCAATTTTATTTCAACTGCACAATTCAATTCAAATCAACAGAGAGCAAAAATATTTCAGAGAGAAAATATTAGAGAGAAAAAAAAAGGGAGAACACATATTTTCTTTAGAGAGATTTATTGGTGATCAATCCATATACATTGAAATCCCGAGGTTCTTAGGCTGTGATCAGAGTTTCCTTTCCGTTCGTGATTGGAGATCGACCAAGGGTGTTTGGAGACGACCAGAAATCAGATTGAAGGGTTTCGTGACTCAATTGCCGGTTCAATTTATCAAGTATGATCCTATACTTTTTTGTTTGCTTTGAATTTTGTTTTTAAAGCATGTATGTTGTCTAAAACCCACATTGGTATCAGAGCCATCGTTGTGATTGAGTTCGAAAACTTTTTTTTCTGATTATGTTCAGAATTCATGATGTTCATAATTTATAGTTCATGTCAAATTATTTTTCTTAGTGAATTTTCGGATTTGTGGAATTATGGTTATGATGTTTTATTTTTCGAGGCATGCTGTAATAGTCGAATTATGCTGTAACTATTATTGAAGCATGCTTACATGAAATTGTAATTATCTGTAGTTTTTCAGAATTTTTTGATGTATTAACTGTTCTGGAAAAATTGTTTAGTTAAAATCGTATTATGCATTTTCCCGATTTGATACTTTGAATTATGTGATCTATCATATATGCTTACGTTCTTCTTGAAATAAGCTTTCTGGATATGTGCCCAGATTATTTTTTGGCTGAGTAATTTGTATGCTAATTGTTTTTTTTAAGCCTCTGCCTTTTACCCTATATAATCTGGAAATTAATTCTAAGTATACATTGCATAATACACTCGCCCACTCTCATCCTAAGCGGTTGTAATTCAAACTCCAATGTCGAAAGCTCAAAACTTAAAACCGTTTGCACCAATGGATTCAGAAGGCACGAAAATGGGGGGGGGGGGGGGGTAGCCAGAAGGACATTGCCGGAAAACGCAAAGAAGACGGCGCGTGAGGCTCACGCGCCACCTACGGGAGTGGGCGACTGGATGTCCAGTCACCAACTGCACGCGCCACATAGTCGTCCACGTGGCATGCATGTCAGATACACGTGTCCGCCACGTCAGTGCCACGTAGATTTTTTTGGACCCACATTTGCCACGTCATCGACACGTGTACCTCCACGAGTCCATGACGTGGCCTGGCGCGCAACTGTTGGCTGCCACGTGGCCCGACCTGGGTCTGCCACGTGGCAGAAGCAAGCTCATGTCATGGTTTTTCAACCATGACACGCCCACTCTCACCGCCGGCGCGTGAGAGCACTTCCCGCCGCCGATTTCCACCGGAATTTTTTCTATGAACTCGAAATTTTATTTTTGATTTATCTGTGAATTAAAATAATTTTTTGAAAAATGTTTAAAATTTATTTTGATTTATCAAGTTTTAAACCTTTAGAAATTCACAGAAAATAAAATTCTTCATCAGAAAATTTCAAATTTTTTCCAGAAAATTTAAAATAAATTGTCCTTCATGGGTGGCTACTGAGATTGAATTTTGTGATACTTTAGAAAATAAAGTTTGTTTATTCTCGCTTGAGCATTTGTTTTTTCGCGTATTTTATTTGAAATTGAGCAAACAAAACATTCTTTAGAGTTTCCAAATGTATTTCAATCGCTGGAAATATTAAAATTCCGCAAACATTAATATTTACCCTCATCCTTCAGGTATGCCTCTGATCTATAGCAAATATAGAGTACTTCGGGGAGAAGCCCTTGAGCGACGTATCCATGAGCTACCTGGGGTCATAGAAAATTTGGTGTCGTACCGAATGGATCCCAAACACACTCTTAAAGAACATTGGAGAGTAATGAGAATGTTACACCGCCGCGTTCGCTATTATAATAATGACATTCATCCGTATGAGAGACGGTGTGATGTCTACAAGCAATCCCTTCCGGTTGAACTTTATAAAATATGAGAAGAGGCGAGAAATTATATTGGAAGAGATAATACAATTGAAAACTTTATTCACAACATGCATAATGGATGGAAATTATACCTCAAGAAAAAAGCTGAAAAGACTTTATTTTTAAGTCTCAACTCTAACCTCCGCAACTTGAGGTCCGACATGAGGAAGAAATCAACTCATCGGTCCTTGAAGCAAGTACCTTGTGACAGGCTGTCTCAAGCCATTGCCAATGAAGCTTTTGTTCAGTCTTGGCAATCTATCGAACCAGAGGGTCGATTTTTCCGATTTGAATGATTTCTGTAATTTATTTCCATTTGCAGATATTCTATGTTGTTTATTTGTTTTCGAACATGAGACTGGATTTGATAATTGTTTATGTTTGGATCTTAGTTGTTTTGATTCAAAATGCATGCTCTGTTTGCTTACATATTTATGATCGTATATGTATTGTTTTGCCTTAGCATGTTTGATCATCTTTTCCAGAGGGAGTTCTTAGGTTTTAGAATGACTATCACCGAGAACTTTAGTTTTTTATACTTTTGATATTAAGTCCATAGTTATGAGACACTTGTAAATGGATGATGATTGGGAACATTGCGTGAACTTTCGAATCCATTACTTGTGTCAAGTCTTTATGGAGCTTAATTGAGTTTGTATAAAATAAAATATGTGTATAAGGGCTTTAACATTTAATCACTTCTTAAATAACAGACTATGGCATCAAAATCGATCATTGCTGACCTTAACAAAGGTGACAAACTGAACGGTGACAACTATGACATCTGGCGTCATAAGATTTGGTATGTGCTCGATGAGCAAGATGCTTTAGATGGCATCAACCAAATCATGGCTGACCCAGGTGTTGGAAATAGTGTCCAACAGAGAAGGGATCAAGAGGCTTACCAGGTGTGGAAAAAGAAAAATTCCACAGCTCGTGCAATCCTGGTTAGCTCTGTGATTGATGATCTAATTTACGAGTGTGAGCAGCACCCTACCGCTCATGACATATGGGTGTTTCTCAGGGAGAAATATGGGGGTACAACTATCACTCGTCTGAGGCAGCTGACAATTAAGTTTGACACTTATAAGAAACTGCCTAATCATAACATTAAGCAACACATAAGGGTGATGTCTAACATGATTAGGGAGCTTGTGTCAGCTGGCCATGTACTCTCTGATGAGCAGCAAGTTCAAGCCTTAATCCGGTCACTTCCTGACAAGTGGGAGCATCTGAAAATCAATCTGACTCATAATGATAGCATCAAAACCTTTGCTGATGCTGCTCGCCACGTTGAACTTGAGGATGAGCGACTTGGAGTTGCAAAATCCATGTCGAGTGCTTACATTGCTGAGACTAGTTCCAAGAAAGCTTCGGGCTTCAAACGTAAGAGGAACTGGAAGAAAGGCAACTCTGGGAAGCAGACTGGTGAGAAGAACAACAATCCCAACCATGGTGGCAAACATAAGCGTTTTCCCAAAAAGAAGAGAGACAAGAGCAAGATGAAGTGCTTCAACTGTGGAGCACTCGGGCACTTTGCTCGTGAGTGTACCAATCCTAAGAAGGATAAGGTAGCACACTATGATTCGTCTTTATCTTTTGTTCATGTATCTAGTACTGTTTTATTAACTGAATTATATCCTGTGTGGATTGTTGACTCAGGTGCAACAGACCATGTGACTAGAGATCGTGAATCGTTGGTAGAGTTTCGTCGAGTCCCTGTTGGAACAAGATGGATATATGTAGGAAATAACGCCAGAGTGGAGGTTAAAGGGATTGGTACTTGCAAACTTGATTTGCATGGTGGACGAACCCTAATCCTACAAGATGTCTTATTCGCTCCAGATATTCGACGGAATTTAGTTTCAGTTGTTGCTCTTCTAGGATTAGGATTTAATTTGAACTTCTGTCGTACTTCTGTTCATGTTTATTTAGACAATGTTTTTTATGGTTCTGGACATCTTAGAGATGGTTTTATGGTTTTTGACTGTAACAGACAAGATTTTAACTTTTATGTTAATAGTAGTTCTGTTTTGAATGCTTGTTCCTCCAGTAATTCTATAGTGAATGATAATACTTGGCATGCTATATTAGGTCACATAGGACAAGATAGAATGAATCGCCTCGCGAGAGAAGGACTATTGGGTCCAATATCTAAAGTCGATTTACCTACTTGTCAAAATTGTCTTGCTGGAAAATCTATTCGTAACCCTTTAGTAAGGCTATTAGAGCTGAATTTCCATTGCAATTAGTCCATTCAGACATCTGTGGTCCGATTAGTGTTATGGCGAGACATGGAGCCTCCTATTTCATTACTTTCATAGATGACTTCACTCGTCTTGGGTATGTCTATTTGATTTCGCAAAAGTCCGAAGCACTGGAGTGCTTTAGACGTTACCTCAATGAGGTAGAAAACCAATTAGACAGAACGATCAAATCCTTGAGGACTGATCGAGGCGGGGAATATCTATCAGGTCAATTTAAGGACCTATGTAAAGAAAAAGGGATAACTAGACAATTAACTAATCCTGACACACCTCAGCAAAATGGAGTTGCTGAGAGGATGAATAGAACATTGCTAGAGATGACTAGGTCCATGATGGCGCAAGCTAACTTACCAATTTCCTTTTGGGGAGATGCTTTGTTAACTGCTGCCTATATATTGAACAAAGTGCCATCAAAATCAGTGGCTACCACTCCATATGAACTTTGGACAGGTAGGAAACCTGATCTCAGTAACCTTAGACCTTGGGGATCAGCTGCTTACGTGCTCGACTCGTCGAACAAATATGGCAAGATTGACCCCAGAGGAAAGAAATGTATCTTTATAAGATATGCTGAACATTCTAAGGGTTACGTGTTCATAGGAGAAAATGAAGAGGGTAGCACCACTGAAATCGACTCACGAGATGCGACATTCTTGGAGAACGAATTTCCTAAAAGAGGTGAGATCAAAAGTCGAGAACCTCTATTCGAATTAGCTGATTCAGCCAATGGCATTGAGCTAGATGAATCGTTGGTGGAAAATGACACGACTGGACCACTTGATCCAAGTGGGAGTAATTTGCCCCAAAACGATACTACTGAATCACAACATAGGAAAAGTTCGAGAGGGAATATTCCTAGACGTCACTACGACGTAGAAGGGCATATTTTTAATATTTCCTCCATAGAAGATGAAGAGCCTAAATCTTTTGATGAAGCTCTATCATGTCCTCAAAAGGACGAATGGAAGAAAGCAATGGAAGAAGAAATGGATTCCATGAAATCGAACCAAGTCTGGGAGTTGGTCGATCTTCCTCCTGGCAGAAAATCTATCGGGAATAAATGGATTCTCAAGATTAAGCAAAAGGCCGATGGAACAATTGATAGATATAAAGCTCGTTTAGTAGCAAAAGGGTATACCCAACTCGAGGGTATTGATTACGAAGAAACCTTCTCGCCTGTAGTAAGATTTGCCTCCATTCGCCTCCTCTTGTCCATTGTAGCTAACTTAGATTTAGAATTACATCAAATGGACGTTAAGACTGCTTTCCTGAATGGAGAACTAGAAGAAGAAATCTACATGGACCAGCCAGTAGGATTTGTTCTCAAAGACCAAGAACACAAAGTGTGTAAATTGAAAAGATCAATCTACGGTCTTAAGCAGTCATCAAGACAGTGGTATTTGAGATTTCACCGGGCTGTAATCTCTTATAACTTCGTCATGATGGATGAAGACCATTGTGTCTATGTCAAACGTTCAAACAAGAATTTTGTAATACTATCTCTTTATGTCGATGACATTTTGTTAGCCGGAAATGACAAGAGATTCTTAAACACCATCAAGGAATGGTTATCATCTAACTTCGAGATGAAAGATATGGGTGAGGCAAATTTCATACTAGGCGTTAAGATCCACAGAGATCGTTCAAAGAAACTCCTTGCTCTTTCTCAAGAATCTTATATAAGAAAGATCATAGAACGATTTAGGATGACTGATTGCAAGCCAATAGATACTCCTGTGATGAAAGGCGATAGCCTGAGTCTGGAGATGTGCCCAACGAATCTAGCAGAGAAACAAGAAATGTCAAAAGTACCATATTCCAGTGCTGTAGGGAGCTTGATGTATGCTATGATGTGTACTCACCCCGACATTTGCTATGCCATAGGTCTGGTCAGTTGGTATCAATCCAATCCCGGAAGAAGACACTGGGTTGCTGTAAAGAGGATTTTCAGATACCTAAAGGGTACTGCAGACTATTTCCTTTGTTATCAAGGAAATGGATTATCGCTGAAAGGCTACACAGATGCTGACTGGGGTGGAGACTTAGATCGTCGTAAATCCACTTCCGGATATGTTTTCTTACTGAATGATGGCGCCATATCATGGAGCAGCAAGAAACAAAAGTGTGTAGCGCTATCAACCATGGAATCGGAATTCGTGGCATGTTCAGCTGCAGTACAGGAAGCTGTTTGGTTGCGGAGATTTCTGCTACATTTGGGGATAGTAAGCAATTGTGAGGGGGCTGTGACTATTTACTGTGATAGTCAAGCAGCTATGTCTTACACTAGAGACCCCAAATATCATGGATTGACCAAACACATTGACACAAGATATAACTTTGTAAGAGATATCATTGAGAAGAAAGATGTGACTATGAAGTACATATCTACGCATCAGATGGTTGCTGATCCTTTCACTAAACCTATAGCTAAAGAGGCTTTCATAGGTCATACCAAGTCTTTAGGACTGCGTAGAATTTAATGTACTGGATTCTGTTAAGAATGTTATTGCCATTGACATTGATGTACTAATGTTTTATGTATATACACATATTTTGCGATCTATTTAAAATGTCTTCATTAAAGGTATGTCGGATAAGTAGAGATTGACTCTCTCACATGAGCAATCGCCTCTGGCACTGGGAGTGTGCAGAGATGAGATTTTCTCAATCAGATGAAATTGGCTCGTTCACATGAGATATCGCCTCTGATATTTTGAAATATGCAGAGATGAGGTTACTATATATAAAGTAATCGAAATGGATTCCCCACCATCCATTGTACTTATCTTGAGCCAGATATGAGTTTTCTTGAGAGTTGAGCCGAGGACGACAAAAGGAGAAAACTCGGGTTTGGGTATCGAGGAATACTTAAACTGAGATCTGTACGATACAGATTTACAAATTCCTTTGTAAATGACATACGCTTCTGCTCGAGAAGAAAAGTATCGTAACACGTGTTTTCGTACCACGTGTGCTAGGTGACCACAAAGGATAATGAGAAAATGTATCCCTGCTTTCTCATTATGTGAGACCTTGAGGTTCTAGGGAATCTCAAAATAATGCCCTTAAGACTTTTGACAGTTTCTTATGATTTCTCATTGGTGCTGCTACTTTAGCACGTTACTAATAGCCATGAATCATACGGCGATGCGGTGCGTGTCTAGGAAAGCTGCTAAAGTGAAATCAGAAGATCCTTGTAGGAAAGGAAGATAATCTTCAACTTACACCCTACTTGCATTCACCAGCTAGCTAATTACATTAAACTTAATTGTTTTGAAGTGTAATTGTGAATACATAGTAGTATTGGCCAAAGGGTCGAGTATGCCCTATAACCAAGGTTGGAGGGATAAGGGATACGTCGACTGGTGTAATACGAAAGATATTTGGGGAATAGCGAGAATAGTCCTCTTCTGGAATTTGTTTCCTTGAGCAGCTGTATCACCCTAACAGGTATATAGCAACGTGCTCATACACTCGCCGGGTCACACGGCCTATTTGCCTATACGGAATTTTGGATGTAAATTGAATTGATCACTGAAAGCACGGGGTCAGCCCGCACGTGCGAGTGGGAGATATTGGACTGATCCAATCTGGATCGGATCGGATCGGGGGCGCCCATGTGGGCCGACCCGAACCGGATCCGAGATCCAGTTGGTTAGTGGAGAGTTTAGATAACTCCCCATTAACCCACTCCTAGTTTCTCTCAACCACTACTTCTCTCTCTCAAGTCAGATAAATAAACATCACGTTCAATTTTATTTCAACTGCACAATTCAATTCAAATCAACAGAGAGCAAAAATATTTCAGAGAGAAAATATTAGAGAGAAAAAAAAAGGGAGAACACATATTTTCTTTAGAGAGATTTATTGGTGATCAATCCATATACATTGAAATCCCGAGGTTCTTAGGCTGTGATCAGAGTTTCCTTTCCGTTCGTGATTGGAGATCGATCAAGGGTGTTTGGAGACGACCAGAAATCAGATTGAAGGGTTTCGTGACTCAATTGCCGGTTCAATTTATCAAGTATGATCCTATACTTTTTTGTTTGCTTTGAATTTTGTTTTTAAAGCATGTATGTTGTCTAAAACCCACACATCATGCTTAATATTTTCAAATCCAGAAAAATACCAAAACAAATACTAACTTCGTCCAATAACTTTTATCCCTTGGTACAGTTGATCAGTCAACTTGACCAAAATTTAAAAAATTATAATAAATAATCTAATAAATTTATTTCAAAAATAATATGATAATATTATATAACACCATATATATTATTATTATTTGAAAGCAATAAAACACAGAAAATATAAAAAAATTAAACTTGATAAATCACTTAGAAAGATTAAAAAGTTTGACATCACATTGTAGCTAATGGAGTAAAAAATTTGGGATAGAGGGAGTACATAAGTTTCACCATTTCTAAATGTAAAGCATACAAAATATTAGTCTCAATGGCCGTTAGAGGGTAATTTTAACATTTGGTTAATTTTTTATGGTGGAATGGATGGTCAAATAACGGAAGGGGTTTGACTGCCAAAAAATGAGAAGTTTGAGGGTGACTGTTAAATAACAATAGTTCAGGGGTATAAGTGCAAATAACCCAACATAAACAATAATAAAGTGTTTTATCTAAACTAGTTATTTTTTTATGAGATCTCTTTTTTTTCCCTTAATTTAGCCATATGTTTATAACTTTTCTTTTGTTTACAAAAGTCAGCAAAATGCAAAATTATATGTGCCTTTCTAATTGACAAAAAGAACTTATCTGTAATTTTTATTAGTTTACATTTGTGTAGGGCTGTCAATGGGGCGGATTTCAATCCAGATCCGTCCGAATTCGATCCGATTTATTAGGATAATTGTCCGATTAGAGATTCGATGGACCTGATCCGATTATAAAGATCCGTAATCCGAAACACATGGAGCGAATATGGATTTAGATCGATCCGATTCGTTAAAGATCCGTATCCGATTAAAAATAATAAATAAATAAATAAATATATATATATATATATATATATATAATGTTGGCAAAATTGCAGAAAACATCCCAAACTAATCAGTGATTTTGAATTTTCGTCTCAAGTTACTTAGCCAAATTCGTCCCGTAATTTTATATTTTTTTGGAATATCGTCCCACTTGCCACATGGCTGCCTACGTGTCACGACGTGGAAAAATTTAGCATAAACAATTATACAAGATTGCAGAATTTGTCCCAAACTAATTACAAATTTTGATTTTTTGTCCCAAACTATATTAACTAGGCGAAATTCGTCTAACAATATATCATTTTGCATGAATAATGAATTTAGTCCATTATTAAATTTCTAATTTAATGGAAATGATGATTCATCTTTTACTTTTTAAGGTACTAATGGCAATTTACCTCCTGTAATATTAATAATGTTTAATTTACGCCCTGTAATTTGAAAAAGAGCAATTTACCCCCCTATGAAAATTTTAAAAAAGTATTTTATCCCATTGAACCGGAGAGTGTAACTCAATTGCATAAATTGAGAGTGGGCATGCAAAGTGTTTTATAAAAAAAGGTAAATTGCTACATTTATTATAATACAGAGGTAAATTGACACATTTATCACAACACAGGGGGGTAAACTGTCACATTATCATAACACAAGGAGGTAAATTGAATATTATGAATATCGCATGGAAGTCAATTGCCATTAACTTTTTTTTAGAGAAAAATAGTATGAATTTTTGAAATTTTCATGTGCTTTTGAGAAAAAAAATCCTATCTCAGTTCATTAGGAAAATTTGTGCATTTTTTTTTTTGTATTAATAAATAATAAAAATTCATAATTAGTTTGGAACAATATATCATTTTGCATGAATAATGAATTTAATCCATTATTAAATTTCTAATTTAATGGAAATGATGATTCATCTTTTACTTTTTAAGGTACTAATGGCAATTTACCCCCTGTAATATTAATAATGTTTAATTTACGCCCTGTAATTTGAAAAAGAGCAATTTACCCCCCTATGAAAATTTGAAAAATGTATTTTATCCCCTTAAACCGGAGAGTGTAACTCAATTGCATAAATTGAGAGTGGGCATGCAAAGTGTTTTATAAAAAAGGGTAAATTGCTACATTTATTATAATACAGAGGTAAATTTACACATTTATCACAACACAGGGGGGTAAACTGTCACATTATCATAACACAAGGAGGTAAATTGAATATTATGAATATCGCATGGAAGTAAATTGCCATTAACTTTTTTTTAGAGAAAAATAGTATGAATTTTTGAAATTTCCATGTGCTTTTGAGAAAAAAAATCCTATCTCAGTTCATTAGGAAAATTTGTGCATTTTTTTTTGTATTAATAAATAATAAAAATTCATAATTAGTTTGGAACAAATTATTTTTTTCCTTGTCATTTCAATTACGGGACGGAAGTCGGCGTGTTGATATAGATTGGGATGAAAAATCAAAATTTGTAATTAGTTTGGGACGAATTCTGCAATCTTATATAATTGTTTATGCTAAAATTTGTCACGTCATGACACGTAAACATCCATATGGCAAGTGGGACGATATTCCAAAAGAATATAAAATTACGGGACGAATTTGGCTAAGTGATATAGTTTGGGATGAAAATCCAAAACCACTAATTAGTTTGAGACGGTTATTGCAATTGTGCCTATAATGTTTTATAAAAGTAAGTACCATTAATAATATTTCAAGGTCAATTTAAGAAGATAATAATTTAAAACTCGTTTTTAAATTTATTTAAACCAATATTTTCATCTAAAAATATGAATACTAGTAAAGGATGTTTGAACATAGCTAAAATTAAATAAAACTGTAAAGTTAGTAAATTTGTTTTAGGAAAAAATATTAATGTAATTGTTTAAATGAAAATTTATAGGATCCGAAAAAGATTCGATATCCGGTCAAATCCGACCAAGATCCATTGTATTCAAAAAATCTAGATCCGAGCACAATCCGAACAAGATCCGAATCCGCCAGGATCCGATTCGATACAAATGGAGTTGGATCTGGACAAACCTAATCCCACCAGAATCCGACCCATTGACAGCCCTACATTTGTGTATGATTTGACAACAATAATTTCCAACCTCTATTTTGAAAGGCTTAAATTTGCTAACTCGATGCCTTTATATTATACTAGGAAAGTGCACGTAGGTTGTACGTGTCTAATTAATTTCATAGATATTTGTCATAAAATAGAGCAAATTAACCCATTTTCACCTATTTAAGTCATTAGTTTAATTCATTTTTCACCTAATCAACGTGTCATTTACCCGATTTTATTCATTTTTTCCAGTTTAATATTTTTTTTACTATTTTACCCTTTTTTTTTTTATCGGTTATAACTTATTTTCACTATTTTACGATTGTGTCCTTTTATTTTTTTTTTGTTTTAAATCATTTTTCTACCGGTTTCACCTTATTTTATTGGTTAAACTCTTTTTTTTAATTGATTTCATACGTTTTTATCATATTAACCCGTGCTCACCTATTTCGCACATTTTTTTCACTGATTTCACATGTTCTTTTCCATGTTCCTCTCTTTTTTCTTCTTTTCATAGGAAATCACATGTTCTTTTCCCTATTCCTCTCTTTTGCTTCCATTTTTGTTTTCTAGTTTTTTCTGTTTCATTTATTTTTCAGAAACTGAAAGCACATTGTTAATGACCCATACAATACATATTACAGAGCTAGTCTCCTTTCATTTTCATTTTCATTTTCTTTTTTTTATGCTTCATGTTTTATAGTTTTCTAATTTAAAATCTTTGAGTACAACAATTGAACCTTATAGTTTTGATTTGTAGTGTCCAATTATTTTCTTAACCATCTCCCTTTGGTGTTGCTATTGTGGATGGTGCTTTTGGATCATCTTAAAATTTCAAATTCTCAGTAATCTAATTTTAATGTTCTTAGAATTTAGAGTAATTATATACTGATGATTTCCTTCCGTCATAGACAATAATTGTAGCATAAAATTACCAGGTTCTTCATAATTAAAGTTCTCTCAAATTTCTTCAATTTACTGAGCAGGGATGAACCACAAAATAAAAGAGATTTTTGTTGGAAAGGAACTAGCCAAAGTAAGTAATATCACCAATTGGCAAAAAAAAAATCTAAATTTCAAGATGTTAAAGGTTGAAGGATGAAATCACTACGTTGGAAACTGGAAAGGAAATCTTGAAGAAAGAATTTAAGGTGAGAGAGGATAGATGTTCACTGTTATGACTTGAGGGTATATTGGAAAATTTAATTATTTTGCTTTGGAAGCAACACTTTGTGCTATGGCAATATCGCTAGCTTTCATATTAATTGACACATTCTTACTACCTCATAATTACATATTTTTTTATAATAAAATGTCTCAAATACCCTTTATAAGGATGACTACTTTTTAATTTTTTATTAGTGAGTGGTGACCATTGAGTTTCCCAATTCCAATGAGAGAAAGGGGCAAAATTGAAAAAAAATGCTTTGAAAATCAAAGCATGCCAATTAATATGAAACAAAAAAATTTGATAAATGTGCCAACTAATATGAAAGGAGGGAGTAAAAAAATTATATAATGTTCATAGTGCAAGACCAGTAAGAGATTTTCTAAAATGCCACAAACAAAAATTGAAATTACTCAAAGGCCATTAAATGTTTAAAAATTTCATAAAAGCCATATGATTAATTAACCAACTAAACTAAATTAATTAACTCTTCCTAATTAAACTAAACTTTAACAAATATACCCCAAAATTTTAAAAATTCAAAATCAACCCCACCCAAAATCAATTCAATTTCTCTCCCAAAATCAACCCCAAACCCTAACCCATTTCACACAAATTTCACTCAAATCAAGGAAGAAAAGGAAGAAGAACAACATAAAAGGTAAGCATTTGCAAGTTTCTTGAATTTTTAATGTATTATTGAGTGATTTAATTCGCAAAAATGGAGAAATATTTCGGGCTGCACAATCCCGTTTTTAGCGTGTGGCATGTGGCATTTGGCAAATGCCACACGCCATGCTTTGGCGTGTGGCATGTGGCATTTGCCAAATGCCACACGCGTGTGGCATTTGCCAAATGCCACACGCCATGCTTATCTTCATGGCATGTGGCATTTGGAAAATGCCACATGCCATATGCCAAAGCATGGCATGCCAAATGCCACACGCCAAAGCATGGCATGTGGCATGTGGCATTTGCCAAATGCCAAATGCCACATGCCACATGCCATGCTTTGGCGTGTGGCATTTGGCAAATGCCACATGCCACACGCCAACATAGCAGTATTCGAATTCGAGAATGCATTTTTTATTTAGATAGTTTGTGTATTAATTTTTGTTTTTACTTGTAGGAATGGACAAAATTATAATATATCTTCGATATGGCGGTGATTTTACACGCGAAATGGATCTAGATGTCCTCAACGCGGCCAGAGTTCGGGCAATAACGAAAGTGAATCTTAGATGTTTAGTGAATTTTGTAAGTTGTATTTGATGTTTATTATTGGCATGTACTTGATAACTGTAATTTTTGAAAAGTTAGGGACCAAAATGCAAATTCGTATTGAATGAACATTTTAATTTTGTGCAACTAATGGATTGAATCGCAATTATGAATTTTTTATAAATTTTGTGGGTAAAATTGTAATTTACGAAAATTAGGAATAACCTCGCCGCGGCGAGAAATTGGAGGAAGAGAGTTTGCAATAACGAAAGTGAATCTTCGATGTATACTGTTCAAAAAAAAAATTGCAGTTGACTCGTTTCATATGTCAAACGCCAAATGTCAATGAACATGGCATTTGGCGTTTGATCACACGCCAAATGTCATGTTCATTGACATTTGTCATTTGACATATCACCCGGACCCTAACCCTAGCTTCGTAAATATTAGCCAAATTTGTAAGATTTGGTCAATTTATCACCCGAACGAAGAAGTAACACTTACAGTAACATTATATCCTCCGTAAATCATAACTTCGTACATGTTGGTCAATTTTGTAAGATTTGATCAATTTATCACCCGAAAGGAGAAGTAACACTTACAGTAACATTATATCCTCCGTAAATCATAACTTCGTACATATTCAACAATTTTGTAAGATTTGGTCAATTTATCACCCGAACGAAGAAGTAACACTTACAGTATCCGTAAATCATAACTTCGTACATGCTGGTCAATTTTGTAAGATTTGATCAATTTATCACCCGAAAGGAGAAGTAACATTTACAGTAACATTATATCCTCCGTAAATCATAACTTCGTACATATTCAACAAATTTGTAAGATTTGGTCAATTTATCACCCGAACGAAGAAGTAACACTTACAGTAACATTATATCCTCCGTAAATCATAACTTCGTACATGTTGGTCAATATAATGTTACTGTAAGTGTTACTTCTTCGTTCGGGTGATAAATTGACCAAATCTTACAAAATTGTTGAATATGTACGAAGTTATGATTTACGGAGGATATAATGTTACTGTAAGTGTTAATTCTCCTTTCGAGTGATAAATTGATCAAATCTTACAAAATTGTTGAATATGTACGAAGTTATGATTTACGGAGGATATAATGTTACTGTAAGTGTTACTTCTCCTTTCGAGTGATAAATTGATCAAATCTTACAAAAATTACCAACATGTACGAAGTTATGATTTACGAATGATATAATGTTACTGTAAGTGTTACTTCTCCTTTCGGGTGATAAATTGATCAAATCTTACAAAATTGACCAACATGTACGAAGTTATGATTTACGGAGGATATAATGTTACTGTAAGTGTTACTTCTTCGTTCGGGTGATAAATTGACCAAATCTTACAAATTTGGCTAATATTTACAAAGCTAGGGTTAGGGTTAGAGTTAGGGTTAGGGTTAGGGTTTATATGGCGTGTGACATTTGATATGTCAAATGCCAAATGTCAATGAACATGACATTTGGCGTGTGATCAAACGCCAAATGCCATGTTCATTGACATTTGTCGTTTGACATATGAAACGCGTCAACTGCAATTTTTTTTTTAACAGTATACATCTAAGATTCACTTTCGTTATTGCAAACTCTCTTCCTCCAATTTCTCGCCGCGGCGAGGTTATTCCTAACTTTCATAAATTACAATTTTACCCCCAAAATTTATAAAAAAATCATAATTGCGATTCAATCCATTAGTTGCACAAAATTAAAATGTTCATTCAATACGAATTTGCATAGAACACGAATTTGTATTTTGGTCCCTAACTTTTCAAAAATTACAGTTATCAAGTACATGCCAATAATAAACATCATTTACATCAAACATTGTTCAATAAACATCAAATACAACTTACAAAATTCACTAAACATCTAAGATTCACTTTCGTTATTGCCCGAACTCTGGCCGCGTTGAGGACATCTAGATCCATTTCGGGTGTAAAATCACCGCCATATCGAAGATATATTATAATTTTGTCTATTCCTACAAGTAAAAACAAAAATTAATACACAAACTATCTAAATAAAAACTGTTATTAGTTTTTTTTTTTTTTTTTTTTAGTTCTACTAATAATTATTTCGGTCAATAAAGCATGAGACTGTGCCAGATAAGTTATTTTATCCAGTTAAGTCAGAAAAGGCCGAGCAAACAGCTCCTAGTACTTATAGTGTTGGAACTATTTTTTATGATATAAATATTGAAGAATAAATTTCGATTTCGATTTCTCATATAATTGACCAAATTTCGATTTCTCATATAATTGAAGAACATCCCTCTAAATTTCTTCCATTATTTAAAATTCCTACGACAAATAAATTCAATCGATAACTGTCACATTTGGGCTTTGATTACTGGTCTTGAGCCATTTTCCCAAATGCCATTTTCTGACTTAACTGGATAAAATAACTTATCTGGCACAGTCTCATGCTTTATTGACCGAAATAATTATTAGTAGAACTAAAAAAAAAACTTAAAAATTAACTAAAAAGGGGCAAATAACATTGAGCGAAGAAATTATTTACTAAAACATAAGCTGGCATTTTGTGTTATCTGTTTGCCCAAACTAAAAAGTTGCATATACCTTCATCATCTTCTTTTTGTAAATATCTACAATTCTATCTTGAATGAGAAAAAAATAATAGAATAAATACAAATTTATACCAATCTCATGAGTTGTTACCGCATAAAAAAAAATGACCTACAAAATACTAAAGTCAAACAGTGGCTTCGAACACTAGAGGGTAAACTGTCATATTATCATAACACAGGGGATAAAGTGCCACATATACAAATATCAGGGAGACGGTGTGAAACTTTTATAAAATTAAAAGGGGATAAATTGCTCTTTTTCAAATCAAAGGGAGGTAAATTGAACATTATGAATATGAGGAGGGAAGAAGGGGGTAAATTTCCATTAACTCTAACACAAAGGCTCAAAACAAATTAAACAATGCTAAAAAGTAAAACCTATCTTATTACTCAAAAAATAATAAAAATCAAAGGTTAAGAAAGTAAATCATATTTATTTTCACAAACTAAAAAAATTGGGCTGAATTGATGACACTTAAAGCATGTAGACCACTGGCTTCCCAAGAATTGAAGTCAGAAATATTCAGATCCAGAGTGTCTAATACTCTCAAAGAGTATTTTAAGTGCATGCTTAATTCATCACTTCTGCATATGTACTAGTGAAACTGGTCTCTACACTTCACTATGTGTATATGTACTAGATACTATAATGTTGAAATCAGCTGACAAGAACTTATAACAGGAAGGATATACAGTTCGATAGCACTTGAATGATTTACGAGATCTCCAATTGAATCAATCGTCTGCATCGTTTCCAGCCATCTGGACTTCTTGAGTGTATGAATAACTGCTTCCATCAGGACCTAACACTTTAAACCTGATCGACCACGAAACATACACACATTTAATAGCTGGTATAAACCGTAAACGGTGATGCACAGAACCAAAAGCAAATTTATATACCTCTCAAGGATAAATTTTCCTTCCTTATACTTTTGGCTCTTATCGTGAGCAACCTCCTGCCATTGACAAAACATGCAAGAACAAATGTATTTAAGCACTGCAAAGAGCAAACATGAAAAGAAACAAATGAACCATTGAAGCTTATTTGGAGAAGATCTCTCACGTATTTCCATCCCAAAATGGAGCCACACCCCACGCAGAATATGTCGACGACAGTGTGTACTCCAGTAATCATCATCCGGTCTTCTTTCTCCCCGACAGTGACATTTACACTATCATAGAGTGAAATGATATTAGGCTTTCGTAAAGAGGCAACATTTTAGCAAGTATGAAAGCCTACAGAACCATGTGACTCGTCAAGGCCAAATATCGTTTTGATCTTCAAACTACGTAAGCTACATACTGTAAACACTTTATTTCTCAATGGCAACAGTCGTGTGTGTGTGCCTTTAAACTGTAGCAAAACCAAGGGGATCAATCACTGTTACAGAGTAACAACAAATTCTGTCAAAGATGACATTTTAGACTAAGTAACAACAACTTCATGCATAAACATTTCAACAATATGACCCTGTATATCCTATGAGCTCACATTTACCATGGCAATTGTGAGCATCTTCAAGCAACAAAAATTCAAAAAAAATACTACATCGGTGAAATATGAATTTTTTTTTTATCAAAAAGCACTTACACATTATCAAAGAGGTAAGCCTTCCCATGCTTGCACATGAAAGACTGAAAACATTGGTAAAACAAGGAGTCAGGTTTAATGTAAACAAATTCATACTTGCGGTGGAAAAGATTAAGGAATTAGAACGCAAATGCATAGAGCTGTGAAATAAGCTTGTCTCAGAGTTTAAGTTCGATTACGTTCACATTATCAAAGAGGTAAGCATTCCCATGCTTGCACATGAAAGACTGAAAACATTGGTAAAACAAGGAGTCAGGATTAATGCAAATAAATTCATACTTGCGGCGGAAAAGATTAAAGAATTAGAACGCAAATGCATAGAGCTGTGAAATAAGCTTGTCCCAGAGTTTAAGTTCGATTACTTTTAACTACTAAAAGTGGAAGAGAGATAAAACTCCAAGATAAATAAAATTAACAGGTTGCCAAGAGAAAAAAATTCGGACCTATCTAAGCAGGAATTATAAGTCGACATTGTTTAGCAAATCCCCAAAGTTCTACTAAAATCAATTGTACAAAGTGAAATATCTAAACCTGTCAAACCATGAAGACATGTATCTGTTTCAAGACGTTCAGCATTTTAGTAGCTTATAATACTGAAGACACGAGGTATATTGCTCTCTAATGTATTTAGATATTGCTTTACAAGGTAATCTCTCGAAGTCTTTATAGTTGCGATAAATAGGCAATGATTCACTTAAATGGAAGTACTCAACTTGGAGGCATGGATCAAAAAAACCTAAACGCAGACAGAATTAGCAAACAAATCCATTGTAAGGTTTTCATGGTTTAAACACTCCTGAAAGAAAAGGAAATACCAAAAAAAGTTTCATGCTTAAATAAAAGACAAGAGGAAGCTGATTGTGATGGTGAGAAAAACGGATTAACAAATTTGGAAGGATCGAGTAGGAAAATATGCAAATATATTCATCTTTTCCATGATATTTCAAAAGAAAACTAAGTAGATACCATCAGGAATAGTCCAAACAGACAATTCATTACTGGAACTGCTTTATCAACAATTGTGACATACTATGTTTAAGTTTTACTGCTTCTACCCTCCTACAAACTGAGAGTAAACATTATTTCTCGAGAATTAATTTTATTTAACAAGTATATAAGGCTACAAATGAGTGCCTTAGCACCTTGACACAGTATCATGAAGCAAAATTGATACTAAGTCAAACACCAATGGTGTACCTTGAAAGTTGAAATAACTAGCCCAGAGCATAATAAAAAATAAAATTTTATTTTTACGAATAATTAGTCAGTATGATATGAAAGACATTCCAGAACATAGTTACAACTTACAAGCTAATTTTGAACGCAGCAGATAATAGATGGAACACAGATGAAGACGGAAAGCCATTTCAAGAAGTAAACAACAAAAGCATCCAAGTTCTAACACGCAACATAAAGAGTTCCTGTAATTAGACATATATATGTGTGACGATTAATCACTCTCGTCAATAAAGCAGACGGTGTCACGTACAGTTTCACTGACAAATTGGGCAAAATAGTTTTCTCCGCAAAAGCGTCCACTTACGTCATTGTTGACCCTGATATCCATAACAAAGCCCTGAACAATATCCCATTACATACGAAAACACACTGTTGTGTACTCCAATGTTACAGTTAAGACTAACCCAAATTCAATTCCATCAAATTTAGCAACAAATTTCTTGCACAAAAATTTGCAGAAAAGAAGAGTCTCTTAAAATAAAATTAGTTTAACTCATCACTATGAACTTAATCAAGATCAAACCCATAACAACTGTACTCCAATGTTTCTCATGTTTACGTCTCTCATACTATAAGGAACATTGTGAGATAGAAATTAACAGATACTTAAAAAGAAAAACGCAGGACACTTAACATGTTGTTTTAAGGAGTAGGACCTAAAAACCAAATGATTCACAATTTATACTTCATTAAACAAGTTAGCATTAATTATTCACCAACAAAATCATCAATCAAATTTCCACGAATTAAACCTAACTAAAAATTGGAAAATCGGAAAAGAAAAAAACCTTAGAGACAACGTCTCGGGCGTGAGCGAGTTGCGTTTCGCAGTGCTTGCAAGTGTAAGTGTTGCCTTCCAAATGTATCAAGAAAAGCCTTCCCATACTTTCTTCTACGATCAAAATCGAAACTCCTTTTTCTCTTCTACCTAAAACTACACAACAATCCACCAAATAATGAATTGAAAAATTATTCATAAATCAAAACATTTCACAATGCAGAACAGAAACATGTAATTGATATTCATAAATAAGTTTGTGCCATAAGAAAGTAAGAAATTAGTCACCACAATCGCAGCGGTTAGGGAAAATAAAGCAGAATGAAAGCGGTTAGGGAAAATAAAGCAGAAAGTGAGCAAAAAATCATCACACAAATTGAGACGTGTGTGTTCGCCCTATTTATACGTGTATGCAAGGAAAGAGAAAAATGATAAAATCTTGCTGAAAAAGAACATTTCGTATTTGTTTTTTACTTTTTAATTTTATATTAGAAAGGAGGTCTAACTAATTTTCTATATTAATTGTATTATATAATGATTTTTTATCTTATTAAAGTCTTGATGAATTATATTTTTTAATTAAATCACTTTATTTATTATGTTGTTAGCAATGAATTAAAGTTGTTATTATAAATACATAATACCAAAACTTGAAAATTAAATACGAACAATAAATTACTAAATACTTATAACCTAAATATTTTTTTATATCCACATTTTTTCTTCTTTAATTCATCATGCAGCTTTTCGTTACTCAACTTTAATGTATTGTTTGGTTGTCAGGAAAGTGAGGGAAAGTGAAGGAAAATCAGTTTTTTTTTCTCCCACTTGTTGTTTGGATAGCAAGAAAGGAAGTTACTACTTTCCTTCAACTTTCCTGCAGGAAAATTTTGTGAAGAAAATTTTTTCCCACCAATTTGATGGGGAAATGCTGAGAAAATCTTGGAAAAATTTTAGAGTAAATTGCAAAACAACCGTTGTACTTTGTTTAACTATCAAAACCTCCTATTTGTGATTTTTTTTTTACCAAAATCCCCTTTGTGCTTATTTATTAATAGCAAACAAATACTCTCTCAAGTCATAATAGCAATTGTACCCCCACAAAATATCACAAAACACCCATTTCAGACCCAAACAACCCAAATAAAATGTATTTTTTATCTTGAAACTAGAAAAGTACAAATTGCAAAAGACAATATCAAGTAATTTTACATAAACCCCAACCAAAGAAAAAGTTAAAGATTTTAATCATATATATAGAAAAAAAATATTACTTCTTTTTCTAAACTTTCTTGACAACCAAACATCTGCAAGAAAATAGTTTTCCTGACAACCAAACATGCAGAGGAAAATGATTTTCTTTTCCTTTTCTTTTCCTTTTTTATTTAAAGCAATTAATAATTGAGGAAGATCTAATCAAAGGAATGAGAGAGATGGATCCAGGCACGTTGAACTAAGGGGAATATATATATGTTGGAGAAAGATGCTCTATTTCTTGGAAGTTGGATTATTTAGTTAAAAATAAAGGGATAATTACACAATTTAAAAAAAAAAAAAAAAGGATAACTACAATTTACAGTTGCATCACATAAGGTTTGGTGAAATTTCAGTAGCTTTTTCTAAAGTTTCAATAATTACAAATCTTCTCCCTCACAAATCAATAATATTGTTATCATTGGGTTAGTGATATTGTCGATGCAAAATTTGAAATTTTGACATATTTTTTTGGTTATTGCTATAAAATGACAATATTATTGCTGTCACAATCTTCTTTGATTAATGCATTCAACAAACAGGGAAATGATTATGTCACACTTTGCTGAGGAAATTCTTGCATAGACCTGGTCTATGAGCTTTTCATAAACCTTGTGGTTGTAAATGCACCACTTCATAGATTGTGAAAGCATGACATCATCAAAATGTATTATGTGGTGCATTTACAACCACAAGGTCTACCACTAAGCTCTTAGACCTGGTCTATGTAAGAATTTTCCTGTCACATTTTGTGTCACACATATAGATTTATTGACAAGTGTGAAAATTCAAAATTTGTGTTGCTCCACACATTTACTTGGAGGATGAATTTATCATATGACATGAAAATGTGATCGGAATTTTTTTGCCCAGCAAATAGCCCAATTCAAAATTTAAGCAAAATATATAGCACAAATTAGAACATAGTAATGATCATTTCCAAATTTTAGGGTTCCTAATGAAATTGTATATTGGTTAATAATTCCATCAATCAAGCCAAAATCTACACATTTTATTTATAACAAATTAAGTAGTTAATGACATTTAATTTGTTGTTATACATTCATATTTTGCTAAGCAGTATTTTAAACCATTTTTCAAGTGTTGATTTTTTCTTTGTTGAAACTAGGTCTATCATGCATAAAATTTGAAAGCGTGAGTTAAATTAATTGTAATTACAAAAAAAATTGTGTGAATGGACTAATTTTATTGGATCCGAAAAGAAAAAAAATCCAATCAAATCCGAACAAAACTCAATGGACTCAAAAATCAAAATCCGAGCAAAATTCAAATACAATCCGATATAAATGACATCGGATCTGAATCCACTCTGATCCGACTCAAACCTGGTCTTTGTTACTATTATCCAGTTGGAGAAACATACAATTTAGTGATCTGCCTCTTTTATTTAGAAAAAAAAAAAAAATGGCAACCGGCTAATGGTTTCTTATGAGGCAATTCTTAGCTTTCAGCCCAAAGATGATTGGCTCATTGTTTCCATTTTGGATGTATTTTTGGAGTGTTTGAACCACCAATGAGAAAATAGTCTCATGCATTTAGCTACTCCAAAATGAATACAATTTACCTATTTCAACTTCAGCCAAAATTGATCCAAACTAGGCCTACTTGAGCTAGAATTGATCCAAACTAGGTCTAAGATTTCAAAGAATAGTCCATAATGACAATGAGAAGCCATTTAACAAAGATGTGGAGAGTTTGCTGCTTGGTGCATGCACTTAGAATCACAAGGGCAATGTGTCTTCTTTAGTTAGTAATTTAACCATCAACTCTACCTATTCTTTGAGGTGGCCACACAACGTGACTAATTATTCGCCCACAAATCAAGCCAAGAGGAATCTGAAAATTATGTCCACATTTCAAAGTCAAATATTATCCATGCTTGCTTAAAAGGGTCTTTACTGAATAGAATCGTTAATGAGTCGGTATAAGAATACACTACTAGAAAAATCTAAAATTGCAACTGAAAACAGGTCAAAATCGGTTGGAAAATTGATTTTCCAACCGAAAGTATCGGTTGGAAAAAGTCCCGTGGGAATTGGGGATGCAACCGAAATTCCAACCGATTATTTTTCCAACCGAATTTCCAACCGATTCCAAAATCGGTCCAACCGATTATTTTCGGTTGGAAATTTTGCAACTGACTTTTTCGGTTGCAAAATCAGTTGCAAAATTTCCAACCACTCGAAATCGGTTGGAATTTCTCCAGTTTTTTTTCTTTTCATTTTTTACAATTTAAACCCTAAACACATTTGGATTTCCATAAACACAATCCAAAATCCAAAATCAATAAACACAATCCCAAATCCAAAATCAATAAACACATTTCAATTTTCATAAACACAATCCAAAATCCAAAATCCATAAACACAATCCAAAATCCAACATAAACGTAATTCATAATCCAAAAACTACACCACTAAATCATTCTCAATCAATAACTACACCACTAAAACTACAGTGGAATAATCCACAATCCATACTCCAAAAATACCTATGTACTTGAAATACAATTCAATCATCATTTTGATGCTCCGATTGATTCTCTTGAGACGATTCATGATTTGGATGTTGCGGGGGCCTAGGGTGATCTAGATGAAAATGCACACAACCATAATAACAGTCACAAGAATTTTGATAGAAGATTTCTTAATCAATGCATTGTGCATACGAAATTACTAAATCAGTAGTGTTTGCTATAAAATTTGCATGGCTTGCCTCGACGTGCAAATGACTCGATATGGTGTAAAATAAGTGCGGGCGTGCCAATGTTTGTGCGTGCAAACATAACGGTTTAAAAACTGGACATATTGATATCGATATAAACATAATTAAATGTCCTGATAAGGCTGACTTCTAATCAATCGATTGCGGTGGAGTAGTCAAACACTACCCCTGATTCTTTTCCACGCCTGCCTGGCCGCAGGACTTAAATAATTTATGATAACCTTCCTGAAATGCCAAAGTTTCATAGCCAATTGATGGCTTACTCAGTACATCAATGCATTTACAAATCAGTAATTGAGTTGATAATCAATCAGTTTAATTTGTAACAACTTGACTTAAAAGATATACCTAACATGCTGATCACGCCTCAATGAAAATCACTTGACGTAAAACATACTTTAATTGAAATCAAGAGATATGGGCCAAATACTTCTATTAATTAAATTGTAAAAGGAATACATGAGTCTTAGCCTACAGTGAGTTCCCCGATTTACAGACATTACAAAGTATGCAAAACGATAAACAGTCTCCTGTGTTGGCATATGTTTGCCAAACGAGTTGATGATCCTTTTAAGTCTTGAAAATTACTCCTTGATTGGCAGGTAAACCCACCAAATGAGTTGATGTGTAAAACAGTGCAAGCTTGTTGACATAAAATAACACTAACGGCGAGTAACCACCATCAGCGGATCGCCCAACCTTAGCAGATGGCTACCAATCGGGCTCCTGACCAGTGGGTGGTCACTGGAGAGGGCATCAATTGAGCAGATGACTACTCAACCGATTGCTATCAAGCAGATGGCTACTTGACAGCGAACCCATCAAGCAAATGACTACTTGACGAGGTTGCCATGTAATTACGTGGGCACTTACATGACGTTGCAGCTTCGCTGACGGCGAAAGCAGCTTTGCTGCTTACTTTGAGCGGCGGTGCTGGACTTCAAGCGGCCATGTCCTGCTGGTTGCTGAGGATTGACGATTGATGTCAAGGAATTGGCAATGCTGACTGACGGTAGAAGCAGCGTGCGCTGGACTTCCGGAGAGGCGTTGAGCCGATTCAGTGAAGACTGAAATTTGTTGATTGATTGAGTTGTGTGTGTGTCGTTTATGGCAGCCTTCTGATATTTATAGCCTCCTGACGAACAGTTATCCTGATGAAGGTCCACTTCTTCCACTTCCCCCTTTTTTAGGCATAACCTCCACTACTTTGTTAACTGCCTTGACATGCTATGGGTGGTTATTTCCAGCACAAGTGTAACCTCCTTTGAGATATTTTAGGGAGTTAGTTACTATCAGCTTATTTCCCTCCAAAATTAATTGGTTACGTGGCCACTTTATTAAACTGATTTGGCCTTAATTAAATTAATATCTCTATTAATTTAATTAATTAAACATGTTGTGTTTGGGCCAATTTTGGGCCTCATTAATTAATTAGGCCATTAATTAATTACTTAATTAGGCCTTTAATCAAGTTGATTTTAGTGGGCCTGTTTATTATCAAGGCCTTGCTGTCAGCTGGTCTGACTGATCATCGACCCAATCACTTCTTGCCGGGCCATTATTGGCCTGACAAACCCGAAAAATATTTTGGGTACAAACAAGTAGCACATGTTAAGAGATTATATGTGTGTTATTTTGACTTCACATGCATTACTATAACTACAACAACTCATTACATACCGGGCCATGTGATCTTGAATCTACGCTACAAGCAGCGTTGTCTCCCTCAACTCAACAATGCCCTTTAGGGATCTTCACGGTGTCAAACGATGAGAGATGGGTGAATCATTGGTTCAACCGATTTTTCGGTTCGGTGGGTTTAAAATCACTACCAGACCGATGTCCATTTTTTCCGGTTTGGAGGGTTTGAATTTTTGACCACTCAATCCAAACTGTAATTTTCTTTTAGATGACAAACTGTAGTAGTCAGTGGTGGATGCATGTAGGGGCTAGGGTAGACCCCCTCTTTTTTTTTTTTTTTTTTTTTTTTTTTAAATATAGTTGTAATATTTATTTTGGTTTTAAAATACAAACTTAAATATGATAATTTAATTCAAAATTATTGCCCATCCCAGCCCAAATAAAATAACTGGCCCAATTTTCAGTCAAACCCAAAAATTTGATCCACCATAAGTCCACAATAATCCCAAAAACCCTTGCCAATGACTATCAAATTTGATTGATTGTATCAATCTATTGCATTAGGTTTTTCTTAAACAAGTACTTGAATTTCGTGTACATGATGAATTGAAATTTTCAAGCAACCAAGGAAACTTCCTTGAGCTTTTAAGTTTTCTAGCGGATCAAAATGAGATTGCTAGAGCCGTTATTTTACGGAATGCCCCAGAGAATCTTAAGTTGATGGCTCCATCAATCCAAAAAGACATTGTCAATTAACTTCTCTAGATGACTCCATGACTCCCATTATAGTTATTCATGTAATGGCTAATTCCAGCAGCGAACATAAAAGATTACGAATGATGCTATTCAATATGCAGATAGTTGTGCTTTCATTTAAAGTACTTGTTGTCAATTATATGTTATCCTTATTGGCACATTTATGATATATTGTGAGTATACAGTATACAACTACTCTGCTTATGGACTTAATGAATTTAATATTCAAAACGATGATGATGTAGATTTTGGACTGATTGCTGAATGTTCCAACTTTTTCTAAGTATCCCTTAGATAAATCAACAAGAATAAGTCGATTTGTATATCTGGAAAAGAGTTGTGATCTAATTTACTTGCTCATTTGAGTGGCTTATTAAATGGTATAGTAGATAGTGATGGCAATGATCTCTCATTTGATCATGTGAAGACTCTTATTTATACTCAATGGTATCAATGGTATAATAATGTATAAAGTTTATCGTTAGCACGTGACCTTCTTGTGGGCAGTTAAATTGAAAATAAAATGAATAATCTTGTGTGCAATAATATGAATGCTAGCTAACATGTAGATGTGAATAATTTATGGATATATAAATTATAAAGTGGTAGTTTTAAATATTTCATCTATATGATGATAGGTCACTAGTTTGTGAATAATTCAGTCCATCTTTTCCAGTTGTGATTCATGAAAGAATAACAAATGAAAGTAACCTAGAAATATTTAAAAAAGAATAACAAATGAAAGTCCCACACTCGGATCCCACACTTGTAAGGTCCCGTCTTATTACCCGAAACTAGCATCCGGGGTCTTTTAGGGTTCAAGTGATGCAAGTTTATGTGACCGGATAGGATCTCGATCGGGGTTGCGTATGATCGGTTCCATATATAAACCTACAAAAAAGTGCAGATATGTTATAAATTTTAGATCTAAAAAATTAAATATTTTCAAATTCATTCAAATTTTCACTCTCTCCCCTAGCAAGTGGCCTTTATACGAGGTTGACTTCAAACGACCTCGAGCCATGTCCCAAATTAGTAGCTCTTAGCTAGTAAGGCTTAAAAGTAGCGCCTTGCCGTCACTTGACATCGATAGGGACATAATCGTGTGCTCATCCAAGACTGCAAGAATATGCTGATCGGCACATGTTTCAATTACCATATCAAAATGTCTCTGTCGGAGTATATACTAACAATGTACTTCCCATCTGGAGTCGCCGAGGATCAAGAATCTTCGGCATGCACATCCCATCCCATGCCATGAGCACGTTCCCCTTGCAATCGAACCGGTAAATCCCCTTCTTGGAATGTAAGCTTGCACAAAAGAAGGTCTTCGAATCGGGAACCCAAGCACAATATACTACCTTGAACTGTGGATGGCGAATGCTTAGCATTCGCGTCTCTGTTTCAACGTCTAAGATGACAACGACAATATTTGTTCCGCAAGTCAGTAGCACAACCCTAATCTTAGGGATGTGCATTCAATATAACTGAACCGTACCAATTTTTGATATCTAGTCTGACGCGGTAGTTTCAAAATTTGTACAGTATGTCAAACCGAACTATTCGGTTCGATTATCAAACGGTTCAGTTCTCTAACAAAAAACCGAGACGTGTATGTAGGTTGAGTCTTCTTTGTAATAAATTAATTAAAAACTGTAGCTTGACTCAAACTCGTTGAATCTAAGTTACATCAAATTCTAAATTTTATTTATTAATGCAAAACAACAATATTATAATATTTTTTTCCAAAATACTAAGACACAATAAAATAAAAATACTTGAACTATCAATTAGCATATTCTGACTCCAATTTTTTTATTCGCTTTGGAGGATTGCACACGGATTAAGAAATGTAATAAATAACCACTTTTTTTAAGTAGAAGTCCCAAAACACCCTTTTAATAAAATAATCATAGCATTAGTAAGAAGTGTAAAATTGGTAGAAAAAATTAATTCTACATTGAAATTCTAAAACGATAAACAAAAAAACAGAGGGAGTAATCTTTATCATTTGACACCAATTATATGAAATAATCACTTTTACATAAATTAGCTCAACAGAGCTTGCTTAACAAACACAATGATAATTTCAATAGAATGTGTACTTTTAATCGAAAAGTTAATTTGATAGGTTAAATCTATTTTAATGTCGCGCTTCGATCATTGTCCAATACATGACGCATTAATGTTAAAATAATATGATGTAGGTAAGGAGGGGGGCAGTTCAAAGCAAAAATATATAGCCCATAAAGATATCTAGGACATTCTTTTTACATATATATGGTTCTAGATTGTGGAGTAAAACATTCTAGATAAGTATATATGAAAAGTCTCTAGAACATCATTTTTAGCCACTAGATTAAGTTGATTTTCACCGTCTGTTTGAGAATGTGGTTATATAAATAGGGCAAGACTTTATTTGAAAATTATCCAAGTTTGTTGCATTCTTACATCTTATTTGACAAAAAAAGTTATCAAATAAAAAAAATTATCAAATAAATGTAAATGAGATACATTTACATTTACAAAATTATTTTTCGGAATTTAGATGTGCAATAATAAGAATGCTAGCTGACATGTAGATGTGAATAATTTATGAATATATAAAGTTGTAGTTTTAAATATTTTATCTATATGATGATAGGTCACTAGTTTGTGAATAATTCAGTCCATCTTTTCCAGTTGTGATTCATGAAAGAATAACAAATGAAAGTAACATAGAAATATTTAAAAAAGAATAACAAATGAAAGTCCCACACTCGTAAGGTCCCGTCTTATTGCCCGAAACTAGCATCCGGGGTCTTTTAGGGTTCAAGTGATGCAAGTTTATGTGACCGGATAGGATCTCGATCGGGGTTGCGTATGATCGGTTCCATATATAAACCTGCAAAAAAGTGCAGATATGTTATAAATTTTAGATCTAAAAAATTAAATATTTTCAAATTCATTCAAATTTTCACTCTCTCCCGTAGCAAGTGGCCCTTATATGAGGTCGACTTCAAACGACCTCGAGCCATGTCCCAAATTAGTAGCTCTTAGCTACTAAGGCTTAAAAGTAGCGCCTTGCCGTCACTTGACATTGATAGGGACGTAATCGTGTGCTCATCCAAGACTGCAATAATATGCTGATCGGCACATGTTTCAATGTACCATATCAAAATATCTCTGTCTAAAGTATATATACTAACAATGTACTTCCCATCTGGAGTCACCGAGAGATCAAGAATCTTCGGCATGCCCATCCCATCCCATGCCATGAGCACGTTCCCCTTGCAGTCGAACCGGTAAATCCCCTTCTTGGAATGTAAGCTTGCACAAAAGAAGGTCTTCGAATCGGGAACCCAAGCACAATATACTACCTTGAACTGTGGATGGCGAATGCTTAGCATTCGCGTCTCTGTTTCAATGCCTAAGATGACAATGACACCATTTGTTCCGCAAGTCAGTAGCACAACCCTAATCTTAGGGGTGTGCATTCAATATAACTGAACCGTACCAATTTTTGGTATCTAGTCTGACGCGGTAGTTTTAAAATTTGTACAGTATGTCAAACCGAACTATTCGGTTCGATTATCAAACGGTTCATTTAGCTACCAAAAAACCGAGACGTGTATGTAGATTGAGTCTTCTTTGTAATAAATTAATTAAAAACTGTAGCTTGACTCAAACTCGTTGAATCTAAATTACATCAAATTCTAAATTTTATTTATTAATGCAAAACAGCAATATTATAATATTTTTTCCAAAATACTAAGACACAATAAAATAAAAACACTTGAACTATCAATTAGCATATTCTCACTCCATTTTTTTTATTCGCTTTGGAGGATTGCACACGGATTAAGAAATGTAATAAATAACCACTTTTTTTAAGTAGAAGTCCCAAAACACCCTTTTAATCAAATAATCATAGCATTAGTAAGAAGTGTAAAATTGGTAGAAAAAATTAATTCTACATTGAAATTCTAAAACGAAAAATAAAAAAACAGAGGGAGTAATCTTTATCATTTGACACCAATTATATGAAATAATCACTTTTACATAAATTAGCTCAACAGAGCTTGCATAACAAACACAATGATAATTTCAATAGAATGTGTACTTTTAATCGAAAAGCTAATTTGATAGGTTAAATCTATTTTAATGTCGCGCTTCGATCATTGTCTAACACATCTGAACCAATACATGACGCATTAATGTTAATATAATATGATGTAGGTAAGGAGGGGGGCAGTTCAAAGCAGAAATATACAGTATATAAAGATATCCAGGACATTCTTTTTGCATATATATGTTTCTAGATTGTGGAGTAAAACATTCTAGATAAGTATATATGAAAAGTCTCTAGAACATCATTTTTAGCCACTAGATTAAGTTGATTTTCACCGTCTGTTTGAAAATATGGTTATATAAATAGGGCAAGACCTTATTTGAAAATTATCTAAGTTTGTTGCATTCTTACATCTTATTTGTCAAAAAAAATTATCAAATAAAAAAAATGAGATACATTTACATTTACAAAATTATTTTTGAGGCTCCGTTATAGTCGGGGCCCTAGGCAAGGGCCTAAATTGCCTAGCTATAGATCCAACCCTGATTGGAACAAATATGATATTTGCACCGAGAAAGTTGTTGCGATATCAGATTCCGTAGCATAGTTTCTAAGTCCCCAACTTCGGGGAAAGTACAACCAGTTCTTGTTCGGTCTCTAAAGAAGTCGTGGATCTGTGTAGGCCTTATGAGTGCAGAGTACGATACAACAATGGCACAAAGTCGTGCCTCCGGATGAGCCCGCTTGCCCCAACAATACTACTGTTTCTGCTGCTACCCTCCATTTACATTTATTTGAACGACAACTTACAACTTGCAAGGAATATCAACACCTTCGAGCATTTAAATCTCAGTCTTATTGAAACATTAGTAGCCTGTGTAAATACTGCTATCCAGTTGAAGAACAAATATAATTTGTTTATTTCTTTGTGAATCAATCAAAAGTTGTAAAGGTTTTAACATTCTAAGAAAGTTGCTTAAACTAAGGGGGAATATTCACTCTGTTGATCAAGTCTACTTAGAACTAGCTTGGATGTCAACTATTCAACAAACATCATCAACTAGCAAACTATTAGACGTCGTCTAATCAAAGAACTAAGTTTTCATTCTATTTTATAACTTTACTCCTTACTTCTATTTGATTACTTGAAATTTAGACACTATGAACATTCAAAGTGTAATCAAAATCAACAGAAGTAAACAAAAAATAGAATTTTTATTAATAATGCAAAAATTACAAATGACGATGATTTTACAATTAAGAAAATTACAAAACTCCTAAAACCAGTCATCATGTGGCTCTTCTAGTGACTGAGGAGCATCATCATCATCTGAGGAGTCATCTCTTAGTGGAGTGATATCCTGTCTACGCTCTGAATTGGAAGAAGTATTTGGAGAAGGAGTTCGTAAGCCAAGGCCTCGTAACTCTTTCCTACCAAACATCCCTTCATCAATAGAAGGAATGTAACTCTTCTCAAAATCATCAGACTCAATAGAATTGTCGGAAGAGTCATCATAGGGATTCTCTGGATCCTAAGGATCACCATTTGGATCCTCCGGGTCTTTAGGATCAATATCATCTGGGTCATTCGGGTTTTCAGGCTGGTCTTCTCAAGCAGCCTTACTGGAACTTGGAATAACATCTCACTCTTTATCCTTCATGTTCATAATTTTAATGAGTTAGCTGAAATTTCTTATGTAGAAAAACACGAACAGAGTAAAATGGTATTTATAGTAACAACAGTGTATCATCGCGTGTCTTGGAATTTCAAAAAGGAGATACAATCTAAATGTATAATTTGGAAAGATGCATACACTTTCTCTTGATAAATGCACCGAATCAATGTCTCTCGTTCATACCTCCGCAATAATTAGAATTATTCATTTAAATTGTGGAACTAAGTGTCTACATAATATGTTTTTAACTTTAGTGCAAGAATATCAAGAGACGAGACCAAAATAGGGAGATCTTTTTTTCAGAATATATATGTACGTAGCTGATGATAACAAAAAAGGGGAAGAGAGAAAGTATAAGAAATTAATTTCCCATAAAATGACACAACTTCTTCTTACAATATGTTTTGTCATCATCAAAAATGGGGAAATGGTTGGAAGCAAAGCGTACAACTTAAAATTATTATCAGAAAGGAATCAAAGGATGAAATGAAATGCAATTAAGTTGTAATAGGTTAGATAATTTGTAATTAGGTTTTAGTAATAACAAAAGAGCAAATTATACAACATCAACATAAATAGAAAAAAATGTGCTAAGTTGTTGATATGACTAGAACATCTTAGTACAAGAATGATAGTCATCCAATTAAGTTGCAAGAGATGGGATCTGAAGTATTAACCTCGGTCAATTACTTAAAATTGATTAAGATTTCATATCATTTTGACACTTTCAATCCCAAACCCATCCCATAATAATTCGGGTAAAAAAAAATTGCGGGACGGGACGAGTCGGGATTGCGGGTTCCATATTTTTTTAAGCATAAATTCTCCACGAACCTAACTAAAGTAAATTACATAATCAATTTATCATTCTTTTCCTTTTGCTAAAATGAATTATTTTTTATCTATTATTTACATAAAATATATGAATATAACAAATTAACAATAATTTCAAACATATCCAAATACGATCTAAAACTATATAATAAATAAATATCAACATACAATTTAAAAAAGGAATATTTGATTTAAGTAAATAAATCTTTATTAAACGGTATTGATTAATTAACTAGATTATCATGTAGTGGTAGTTAAGTAAAGTGTGTTATATAATATTAAAAATATATAGACAGGTTCGAGTATTCAGAATTGAAAAGACCAATCCCAAACCTGTCCCCTATTTTTGTAATAAAATATGGGTTTTTTAAGTTCAGTTACCCAAACCCCAAATTACCCATCATGTTCGGATCTTTTAGAAAACGGGACCGGTCGGATTTGGGTTACCTGAACCCGATGCCCACCCCTACTCTCATCAATCATATGAAAAATATTATTTCACCAAACACAATATGCTAAAATTATATAATAATTTAATTTAATTAAAAAAATCAATGATATATCATGTATGGTTCATGGTTGTGACTATTTCTCCTAACTATACAATATAGTGTTCTTACCTGCGTCATCAAGATCAACCATAATTATTTGCATCTCTTTCTTGCCAAAACGCTGGCTTGGAAAATAATTACTCAAACTATTCTTGAGGTTTAGTATATTACTTAAATTATCATTCATGTTTGGGGAATTACTCAAACTACTCCTAAGGTATTGGATTCATACATTTACCCACTTATGATTTTAATTTCATTAAGAAAAAAAATATTAATTCCATAAATACCCGTACTTACCATCTAAGGAAATAATTTGATGTGAAAAAATGAGTAAAATAAGTGATAAAAAAAAATTGATTTAAAACAGTGAAAAAAATGATTAAAATCGGTAAAAAAAAAGGTGAAATCAATGAAAAAATGTGTGAAAGTAGTTTGCCACCCCTGAGGTATGAAATTTCTTAGATGGTGCCTATAGAGTATTTCTAGAATTTAAATCCTTTTTAAATTAAATTAACGTAAGGGATAACTGTAACGAATTCATACCTCAATGATAGTTTGAGTAATTTTTCGAATATGGAGGGTGATCCGTATAATTTTTCGAATATTGAGTATTTATTAAAAGGGCTGCTGCAATGGCCTGCCATGAAATAGCTTAGATTCAAAGTGATTAATTAATGATCTAATTCTATGAAATTTAACTTTTGTCACACACCTTTAGCACCCCAGTGAAAAATAATGGCAAAAAATCCGAGAGCTTCTCAACTGCAAGTAGAGAAACTGAGCTAATGCCGAATGTCTGCTCATGTAAGAAGATTGCAATTAATTATGTTTTCCTTACTTTATCCATAGAATAGATGTTGGAGATATTAATTTAACTTAAAAGGTTATGTTAGAATTACTAAGAAAATATACATGTAATTAATTGTATATATACATGAACTAACAAAATATACATGTATTGTATTTTCATTAGATTCATGTACTATCTAAATGGGGAGTATGTTATTTATTTTAATTCATGTATCAAACTAAATTCATGTAGGATTTCTACTATAACACCCATGTAGTTAATCTAGGCATTTAGTAATAAGAGAAGTATAAGAAAATCTTGTAATTTATATCTTCAAGAGAGATAATTGTAAGTGCCATAGCACTACCATAATAAATTTAAATTTCCCCCAACACTAGATGCATAAACCATGGATCAAAGTTTTTATCGTTTCCATCGAAAATATCAAAAGTTTATGTTTCTAAAATAATGAAAACGAAAATAAAATGTAATTCTGAGAGACTGAGACTATTTGTTTGCCTAAGGATCTCTTATTATCTTAGTTTAATATTTTTTTTCCACATTTTTTCTTGGTGTTTCCGAAATGTTCTCGAAAATTTTCCGATATTTCGTTTACCAAATCATATACTACTAAAAACGAAATTTTGTTCTATGGCCGCGAAAATCTATAGAAAGCATCAAAGGCATTTTGGAGCGATCTGTAAGTGCTCTCATTAGAAGGTTCAGATTCAAGAGATTGTTCAAAACTTCAAATGCTGAATTCACTATATACTTTAAACCACGTTTTGGATTTAATTGGATAACATTATTTTGAATCAAATTAATCTGAGATTCGAGAAAAGGAATGAGAAATACTTAGTTATCGCCTAAGGTTTGGTGAAATTTCAGCAGCTTTTCTTAAAGTTTTACATAAATCTTCTGTCTTAGAAATCAATAACATTTTTATCATAGCAAAATGATTATATTTCCCAAAATGCTCTCATCATTAATAAATTATTATAATATTCTCGATAGTCATTTTTTCTATAGTAGCCCAAATTGATCCAAACTAGGCCTACTCGTGCCAAAATTGATCCAAATTAAGGCTACGATTATAAAGAATATTTCCATAATGACAACAAGAAGCCATTTTAGACTAAGCTGCCCGGTGCATGCACTTAGGATCACAAGGGTAATGTGTCTTCTTTAGTAATTTTACCATCAACTCTACCTATTCTTGGAGGTGGCCACACAACGTGAGTTATTCGCCCACAAATCAAGCCAAGAGGAATCTGAAAATTATGTCAAAATTTCAAAGTCAGATATCCACGCTTGCTTAAAAAGGTCTTTACTGAACAGAATCATTAACGAGTCGGTATAAGAATAGATAAAAATGCTCAACAGAAGTAGTGGCATACAACCATAACAGTCACAAGAATTTTGATAGAAGATTTTTAATATATGCATTGTGCATATACATACCGGGCCATGTGATCTTGAGTCTACGCTACAAGCTGCGTTGTCTCCCTCAACCCAACAATGCCCTTTAGGGATCTTCACGGTGTCAAACGACGAGAGATGGATCCAGTCACCTGGCAGGGCAGTAATTCTCTTTACGCGTTTCTCTTTATAATTGGTTGGGGCACTGCAAATATCGAGAATGCAGTTTCATCAGCATATAAGATAATAGTTATTCCAAAGGAGGAAACACGTAACTACCGCTATATTAAGATAGGTCCCAACTCCATCAACGTGATTTTTTAGATTACTTTTTAGTGAATGATGGAGTTACCATGAAAATCTCATCCTAAGGAAAAGATGCAAGTTGATGTGATTCAATATCAAAGACACAAAACCTGCTTGTGCTGGGCCATGTACTTCTCTATCAATCTAGCAGGTCTTAAATTTTAGGAATGTTTCACCGCATAACAAATTGCCAGCATCTAACACGGGGTAATTCTTGCATTTAAGGTTAAATTTATTAGGAAATTTGTTATATTTCAAAATTTTCTTGCTTAGTCCAGCATGCTCCAATTATTTAATAAACGTCATAAACCAAATTATAGTACTCTATTTTGGGATTTAATTTGTTCTGCAACAATTGGTTTCTTGAGATTTCGCTAGCTAAACAGGTTGAGGGATGAATGATGAGTAAATACACAACGACAATGACAGATAGGAAAATTGATCCTGAAAAGAAGAGAAAAACTCAATTGATCATTTCTCGTATTACAACAAATTTGTAGCTCGGACAGCAGTCCAAGAATCCATGAGTGAGTCTGCTATCATGCGATCAATAAGAATCATTAAAATGCTGACAAGTGACTAATGCTATTTCTTCCAAATTCTTATTCTCCTAACACAACTCAAAACCAAACTTAGACCCCACATTCTTCTTGTCCAAACATAGCATAAGGCATAGAGATCAAGCATCGTTTGTGCATTATTCCTTCATTTTCTTTTGTACAACTTAAGAATTTTATCACATGATAGTTCTTACCAACACTTTCTTAGACTTAATTTAACCGCAGGAATTTGTTGCATACTTCTATGATTTAGTAGCCAGAATATGAGTAGTAACTCAAAGAGAGCAGTGAAAAGAGCCACAAAGGATTTTAAATACATTTTAGTTTCCTTTTTTTCTAATTTGTACTACATTCAAGTATTCTAGATAGATAAATTAGATAAGAAAGATAATGTTTAAAAAAAAAAATAACATAACAGCCTAAAAAATAATCAATCAGCTAGCATAATTCATCAGCAATCAAATGCTCGTGCAGAAACCACGACAAAAGAAAACAACTAACAAGAAATATACTTCAATTGATTAAGAGTGTCGAATTACCGAAAAACCACTACGTCACCCCGCGAGAACTTATATTTCTCCAAGCATAATTTCTCCACTAATACATAGTCATCTGCAACCATACACAAATTTCAGCAATTGTTTACTACTGCAGTAAATTTAAAAAAAAAAAAACAGTAAAATAGGTAATTTACCTAACACAATTCCACTGGTTTTTTTGTCACGGGGATTAAAAGTAGGAGACATTGAGAAACCTTGAACGGCCATAAAGCTGGCATAACGGTCAGATACTGTGAGGCCTATAAGCCCTGCGGTGAAACACGATTTAGCCAAATTCCATAGGAAATTTTGAGACGCCATTTCTCAATAAAGTAGTGAAAGAACTTCTTCTATTCTCTCATTCAGAAAAAAAGGTACGACGACAGTGCCGGCGACGGCGGCGGAGTAGAAGGGCGGGGTTTCTCGGTGGTGAGTGAGGAGGAGGCGCGTAATAGGTCTGCTATAAGTATTTTCCAATTTCATGTGAAGAGGGCAGAAGACATCGTATTTGCTGAGTTCCGGTTTATTGACTAGGCCCAATTACGTATATGATTCAATTGATTTATTGGGCCAACTAAAGATTGGTTGCCTGTTTGGTATTAAATTGGGCATTATTGCAAGACAGCCCAACAACATAAAAAATACCCAGTTATTTTTTATTTTGTAATTAGTAAAAAGAGAAATCCCCAAACGCAGAATTATCGGAAAATGTTGAGCATAGAAATCTAGAGAAAATGTTAGACAAAGCCAAGTGCAGGAAAAGAACAAATACAAGGTTTTTTTCTTTTTTTTTTTGGATAAAAAGAACAAATACAAGATCAAAAGACAAAAACAATCCCTATGCTTTGTCTAACTCCCAAAAAACCCCTTGTGTTATTTTAACTCCCAAAAACCCCCTTGTGTTTGGTTTTAAATACCACACTCAACCCAAGTATAATTTTACTATTGACTTTTTATGAAATGACAAGATTACCCCTATGTGTTTGTTTTTTTTTAAATTTATTTATTCTTTTTAAAAAATTAAGTATATACTACTTGGGTCGAGTATGGTATTTAAAACCAAACACAGGGGGGTTTTGGAGATGTGAAATGACACATGGGGGGGCTTTTTGGGAGTTAGACAAATCATAAGGTTATTTTTGTCTTTCGATGTCAGGGGTAAAATTGTCATATAAAAAGTAAAATGTGAACAAATACTTGCAATTTTGGCATTTGAAACACACTCTCTTTTATAGGGGGTGTATTCGACACTTACTTGAGATCACATGGGGGTTTTTGGGAGTTAAAATAACACAAAAAGTTTTTTAGGAATTAGACAAAGCATATGAGGTATTTTTGTGTTTCGCTCCAAATACAATGTCAAAGAGAGTTTGATTTCACCAAATACGTGTTAGAAGATAAATCACAAAAACTTACAAAATGCAAATATATGTAGTTTGTCTATATGTCAAGACACTAGCTAGTTCTTATTGCAAATTATATTGAAGACACTTTTTATGTTTGAATGTATTTGAATATTTGATGCACTACTTATTATCTATATTTATTCAGGATGGAAGTGTGTCAATTTGAAATTTAACTACCACTTCACTCACTTAACGGTGATTTTTAACGGCGTTATCAAATGTGAGTGGATTTATTAAATTATTGTACCAAATGTGTTGGCCTGAATTTTTATGATCCCACAAGTGAGAATCGATATAAAGTTTGGTACCACAAGCGCAATTCTCTCCGTTGAAATTCAATAATGATCGATCTTATAAATATTTGCTTCTAGGCATTGATCTTACAAATGAAATAAATACATTTGGTATGCGATTGTGAAAACCAGTACAAGTATTATAATCATTAATTTTTTTTTATGAAGGCACCTTTCATCAAATTAACGATGTGTAAGTTGAAAGTTAAAGTAGAGGAAATATTGGTGATTATTGAAACTTAATGGAATATTTATGTAATTTCACTTAACCTCAAGAGAGATATTGATAATATCCATTTTTAAAGTATCAGTAAAGTTCTTACAAGGTTTTAATATTTTCATTTTGTTTTGTTTTATAAATAATTTTAGTACTTGTATTTATTTAGAAGCTAGGTTTTAAGTTTTTCATTTATTTTGTTTTTAAATAATTTTATTACTAGTATTTTATTGGTCAGTATTTCTTAATTAGTTTTTCTTTTTCTGCCTCATTGATTTAGTTTTGTTTATGATAAATTAAACTTGATTATACAATAATGTTATAACTTCACGCTGAAATTAACAAGTACAAAGTTCACATCTCTAGTATATATATTAAGGTGATAATAAAAACATTATGCTTTTACATTATTGGGGAAAATGCAAGATACTCCCCTGTGTTATGCTAAACCTGCAAGAAATTACCCTGTGAAATTTTTATTGCGCCAAACTTCCTTGTGTTTTCAAAAATCCTGCAAAAAACACCCAATTTGTAAAAAATAGGTCGTTTTGGATCGACATATTTCAAGAAATAATTTTAAAAATATACCACGTGAAGTTGTAGGGACTAACTTGAAGTATTTTAAAAATGCTTTGAAATATGTCGATCCAAAACGACCTATTTTTTACAAATTGGGTGTTTTTTGCAGGGTTTTTGAAAACACAAGGAAGTTTGGCGCAATAAAAATTTCACAGGGTAGTTTATTGCAGGTTTAGCATAACACAGGGGAGTATTTTGCATTTATCCCTACATTATTTGCATTTAGTATTTCAAAATTAACTTGTTGATAGGCATCGTCTTCTACTAGTATATACACATAGCTTGTTCCACATGTTCTCCAACCATCCAAAATAGGCATCCCTCCATGACTTGATGAATATCAAAGCATTGCAAACAGCTGAAAATCCAACAACATATCCCAATGTCAAGAATATATAAAACCAATCAATTTCCCATTTTTTTCCTCCATCCTCCTTGTAATAGTAGAATCCTGGAGCATGAACTTTATCATTGCTGCAACCACTTGTCAGTGGAGGGCCGCAAAGTTTATTTCCAATAAAGCTGGATTCATTAAGGCTCCGAAGTTGGGTACTTTCTGGTATTCTGCCCGTCAAGTTATTGTAGGACAAATTCATATAATTTAAAGAGGATAAAACCGTGATGCTATTTGGAATTTCTCCCGAAAGGGAGTTTCTTGAAAGATCAAGCGATTCCAATTGCTTCATGTCTCCAATGCCATCTGGAATTAGTCCCGTGAAGTGATTAAATGACAGATCCAGTGATCTTAGTTCCACAAGACTGGTGATCTGCTTAGGAATCTCTCCGGACAAATTGTTTCTTGAGAGATCAATGTTGGTAACTAAATAAAGAGTGATGTCGTAATGCAGTTCAATTCCTTTTGTGGCGACGGTTGCACTCTCTATAAAGTTTTCTCTATATCGAAAAGAATTGTCAATTACTCCAGTCGCTACCATTACTCCAGTCTTTGTAGCCATGGCAGTAAAATTGTTGATGCATCTTGGTATTTTCCCTGAAAATATGTTTTCAGACAGATCCAAGATTTGAAGAAAACTAAGTTGGCAGATTCCAGTAGGAATTTCACCGCTCAACTTGTTTGTGCACAGAATGAGAATTCTCAACTTGGAAAGGCTTATCCCAATCAATGATGGTATACTTCCAACTAACTTATTATGATAAAAGTCGATCTTCACTAATTTCGTGCAGTTTTGGATGGAAGATGGTATTTGGCCAGAAAAATTGTTGATGTACAGGTTCAAGGATTGCAGATTCGCTAGAAGACCAATGGAATTTGGAATGCTACCTGACATATTGTTGAATCCAATATTCAAGTATTTTAACGACTGCCATTTCATCCAGCAATCATCATCTGCAGGTAATTCTCCTGACAAAAAATTTCTCCCAACATGAAGAATTTCAAGCCAATAGGTTTCGTTTGTGGCAGTGTCACAAAGGGTGTGCGATATACCTCCAGAGAAGGAATTGTTGGAGAGGTCCAACTTAATCACTCCATTTGCTAATCGTGGCAATGAACCGTTGAACATGTTTGAACTCAAGTCTATAATTGATGCACTAATTATTACATCAGCTGGAATGTTGCCATGAAGTTGGTTGCGGGAGAGATTCAAATATCCCGTCATCTCCCAAAACCATCTAGGAACATGGAATGACATTCCGGTATTAGATAAGTCGAGATAAGAAATGTAGCCCTTTTGTGTCTCGAGCCATGTGGGAATTCGATTGTAGTCGCTTACTAAGTTCCATGATCCTAGTTCAAGTACATCAAGTTTGAAAGGTGGAATCCAATTTGGTTCTACTTGCAAGGTCAAATGGTTTCCAGAGGCTCTTAGAATATTTAAATTTGTGAGATTGGCAAAGTGACTTTCACTCACAATCCCTTCCAACATGTTATTTTCAATTGATAAATATGTCAAATTATGAAGTTCTCCAAAACTATATGGAAGTTTTCCAGTGAATTTGTTAAAACCTAGGCGTAAGTGTGTCAAAGACGATAACTTTCCTAGATTGATTGGTATTGGACCTGATAACAAATTTCCTTCGATATTTAGGGATTGAAGACTTTTGCAAGTGGAGATCCAATCTGGTATGGTAGAATTGAAGTGATTAAAAGAGAGATCAATATATTGAAGCTTTGTGGTGTTGCTAATACTAGGAATCGAGCCTTCAAAAAGATTATCGCTTAGATCAAGGTAAGTAAGCTTGTTGAGATGGGAAATCCATCTCGGAACAACTGGTCCAAGCTTATTCCCAGAAAGATCAAGATTAGCAAGAGAAGTAAAATTAACTTCATCTAGATCAGGTGCCATGAAATTATTATTATGTTCAAGGCTACAACTTTGTAAATATAGCTCAACTAATGAAGGGAGCTTGTTTATCACCTGTAGCCAATTGGTTGCTCTGCTTAGATTCACATAACTCATATCCAAGTGCTCCAATTGGGAAAGGCCAGACAACCATCCAATGTTGCTGTCAACATTGGACAAGGATCCTCCAAGGCTTAAAGTGCGTAAACTCGAGAGATTTCCTAAAGTGTGAGGAATCGTACCATAAAATCCAGCATCTGATAAATCAAGATACTCTAGGTTCGCAAATGATCCTATGAAGTCGGGGATTGACTCATTAAAGTTATTATAATCGCTCAAGTCGATATACCTAAGATGTTTCAGATTGAGCAAACAAGGATTTAATTTTCCTTGTAAACCACTTTGTTGAAGGTGGAGTTGAAGAACATGGCCAGTCAGATTGTTGCAGACCACTCCTTCCCACATGCAACAATTAGTTTGTGCCCTCCAAGAAGATAATTTACCTGAGGGATCTCCTACAGATTTTTTGAAACTTAAAAGAGCTTCTTTTTCAATTTCTGGGCAGGCCGTGTAGTTTTGAATATGACAATAACATAATTGGAAGCAGGTGGATAAAGATATGGTGAAAATAACAATAACAAAGAAAAATATACTCATCTTTGGAAATCCTGCCTAAGAGTAGGTTATGATATATTTTCGTTAATAGAATGGTGGGTATATAAATATACAATATAGTTTCTATATTTTAAGATATATGCAAACATCAGCTAAATAATATTTTTCGGAAGTCATATGTTAGTTAGTATGTTGATCTTGACATGGGCAATTTGCTGCCAAATGGACTCAATATATTTATAGCTAGCAAAAATTGCAAGTCAAGTCAAGTCTCAACCACTACTGAAAATAGTGAAAATTTTATAATAAAATTTTTGACTGATTTGAGACATTCTTAGAAATCTTGAGATAATTTAAAACGTATGCTTTAATTATGTTTTTAATATCATATCACATAATTGAATTGAATTATAAGGATATTTACTCTAGTAAAAGTAATACTTCAATTATCTATACATTCTCTAAAGTTAAGTGAAATTCTAGAAAATTCCAGTAATTAAGATGATGAAATTATTGAAGTATTACTTTATCTTAAGAAATTTTTTTTTTTTTAATTTTTTTTTTATTTTTTTTTATTTTTTATCATTTATCAACACATTGAAAAAATATCGAGAAATCCTACTGGAGACATCACACTGGGGAGGACCTATAACATTTGCACTGTTCGGTACGAGCTATAAATACACAGTCTAATAGATAAAAATTAAAAAAAAAAATATATCGAGATTGTGCTACCAATAAAAATCCGACCCTTCCAAAGGAAATCATCTAGGTTCACCCCTGCACATATATAAAATATTATTATTCAAATAAAACAGTGTATTTGTTAACATTCAGTACATGATCTCATACTCAGTCGAGACAACAATTGTTGATGAAGTGTAAATATTATGTCAATAGTTGCTTTCAGAAAAGACTAGGATATGTTGCACGGATATGGATATGGCGATATGAATACGATACAATACGGATATGACGACACTGATTTTTAATAAAAATTTATTGGATACGATACGATATGGATACGAATCTAAAAAATATATATTTTATGCATATTGAAATAAGTAAAACAATAAACTTATATATTCATCATATTGAAATAAATCAAATTAAGTTTCATAATTACTAAATTACATAACTTTTAGGGAAAAAATTGTTTAGTAATTTAATACTATTAATTATACATCATGTTCATTGTTTTATTATTTTATATAAAACATGCCCCGTAATAGACCAATTATCTTATATTGCAGCTGTATTTAATACAAAGTATTCGGCGTTACATTGTTCTTACCAATTGTGGTGACTTAGCAGAATTCAGAATATGAAATGTGTTAGATACGCCTAAAAAGTATCCGATATGTGTGTCCAATTTTTCTTTTTAATTAGACTTACCAAAAAGCCACGTGGAGTGTCCAATACATATCCCACGAGTATCCTAGGAGTATCATATCTGACACGATATTTTATAACTTTTTGAAGTATCCGCGCTTCATAGGATCAGGTTGACGCAGAATGCCAGCTTCACCAATCTTTGAGTGGAAACTTTGGCTAAATCACACTAATGGTCCCTCCTGTTTAAAGTTGGTTACTCTTTTGTCCTTCATAGATAAAGTGCTACACTTTCATCCGTCTTAGATAATATGTGTTACACCGATCACTTTTTCGACCAATTTCCTGCAAAAATGTATCACGTCATTTTGGCAGGGGTATTTTCGAAATACCATATTTTCTTCACACTAACGATCTCTCCAGTTTAAAGTTGGTTATACTTTTGTCCATCATAGATAAAAAAAAAAGGTTACACTTTAGTCCCTCTTACATAATATGTGTTATACTTACGTCTCTCATATTAATATTTTATTTCATTTTCGTCCTTAATTATGTTAATCTTGATAAATTCGGGTTGGGTAAATTGATAAATTCGTGTTGAAATTGGAGTAAAATTGCAAATAATAATAATAAATTAAAGACCAATTGTAAGAAGGACTAACTTGCCAACAAACTTTAATTATAGGACCAACTGCAATTACCCCTAAATTTTAATATGCATGTGAAGTAACTTATTGCAAACTTATCAAAAAAAAAAAAAAAAACTTATTGCTAGATTTCAATCTATATCTATATCTATATCTATACTATATACTATTTATTTATTTTTTATTAATTAATTATTAATTATTATTATTTATATTTATATATTTATTTATATATTTATATTATATATTATATATTATATTATATTATATTTATATTTTATATATTTATATATATAATACTAAAAGTGTGAATAATTTAAATTTTTTTCTTTTTTTGTGAAGACAAAAATGCCTTATTCAAGTTGTAAAATATATTAATAAAATATAATTAGACATGAATTTTCCTTAAATTTTCTCATCAAAAATTTGGTAGGAAAATATTTTAAGAAAATTTGTAACTTCCTTTCCTCCTAACCAAGCACCATGAATATGGAAGAAAAACAAAAGTATATTCAAATTAGACATCAAGTCTTATTATAGTAGTCTTATTATAGTTATTTCCTAACTCCAATAAATAAGAAATTAACTCTTACATCACTTTTACAATTTCATTATTGTTCTCCTATAACACATAAAAAATAAAAAAACACTATTATTTTGAATAGTTGCTAAAATATATATGTAAAATTATTATAATGTATTATCATATGTTGTTATGTAAAAAATATTATTTGTTTCATTTAAAGATTAGTACAATATGTCACTCCATAAAAAGAAATTAAATTCTCTTAAATATCATAAAATCTGTTAAAGTAAAATCGCATCTTACCTATAAACGAATAAAAATGCTTATGACTTAGTGAACTAAGTAATCTTTATTTGACATGAAAAACATTACCTTAAATTTTCATGGAAATCTTTTCGAGAAAAACGTGTGAAATAAGTGAAAAAAGGGATGAAAATCAATGAAAATTGACGAAACCGATCAAATAAATTTAATGTAATTGTTGAAAATATGTGAAATCGATCTGGATGAAATTAATGAACACTGGTGAAGTAGGTGAAAAAATGGGTGAAATCGGTAATAAAAGATGCCAGTAAAATCGATAAATACATGTGAAATCGATGAAAATTCGGGTGACATTTGTGAAAACATGGGAAACAAATCGGTGAAATCAGTGAAAAACGGGTGAAATATATGAAGAATGGATTAAATCATTGAAAAAAGGTTAAAGTCTGTGAAATCAATGAAAATTCAAGTGAAATTGGTAAAAAAAAAAAACATGTGAAATCAGTGAAATATAAGTTAAACTGATAAAAGTAAGTAAAATCTGAAAAAGAAAAAAAAAGTTTAACTAGCAAAAACAATATGAACTAAACCAGTAGAATTTTTTTGTTTGTTTGAATAGGAGAAAACAAAAGAAATAGATGAAACATAGGAAAAACAATGGACAATAGGTTATAATTGATCAAGAACGAGTAAATCAGTAAAAAAAATAAAACCAGTAAAAATCAATGAAAAATGAATTTAATTAATTAATATAATAAGTGAAATGGCTTAGATCGGTAAAGAAATATCTTTCAAATGATAAGGTAATTGAAATAATTTGAGATATACTTAAAAGTAATTGAAGATGTATAATTATTTGAGTTGAAAATTCGGTAAATACATGTGAAATCGATGAAAATTCAAGTGAAATTACATAAAAAATGATGAAATATGTGAAAAAGGGGTAAAATCGGTGAAAACATGTGAAAATTGGTTAAACTGGTAAAAATGAGTGAAATCAATAAAATGAAAAAAGTTCAACCAACAAAAACAAAGTCAAACCATTAGAAAAATGGTTTAAACAGAAAAAACTAAAGAAATCGATGAAAATACCCATGATGAAGTTAATAAAATGAATAGCAGTCATTAATATCTGTTATTTTATGACATAATGAAGTTAATTTTACTCTGATTTACAACAAAATACCACTGAAATTAAATAGACACGTACAACATATATGCACTTTAAACCGGTGAAAAAAATGCATGTGAAATCGTAAATACATTTGAAATCAATAAAAAAATCGGATAAAATTTGTGAAAAATGGATGAAAACGGGTAAAATTGGTTAAAATAAAGGTAAAGTTGGTGAAAATATGTGAAATCGTTGAAAATTATTTCGAATGGAATTTCTATGAAAAATGATGAAACCAGTGAAATCCAGTAAAATTGGGTAAAGCCTGTGAAAAAAGGGTAAAATCGGTCAAAAAACGTATATTCGGTAAGAAAATATTTAATCAATGAAAAATTCAGGTGAATAACATGTGAAATTAGTGAAAAAACATGAAAAATAGGTAAAAACAGATTAAAATGGTAAAAACGAGTGAAATCAGTTAAAAAAAGAGTTTAACTGGAGTAATTGGTAGAAAAATGGTTTAAACTGAAGAAGAAAATAAAAGAAATCGACAAAAAATGAAAAAACAATGAAAAATGTTATAACCGATAAAAAAGGGATAAATCACTAAAAAAAATAAACCGGTAAAAAAAAATTAAACAGTGAGAACATATGAATCGATGAAAGTTTGAGTGAAATTTGTAAAGAAACGGATAAAATCAGTCAAAAAAGCTTGAAGTCGGTGAAAACATGTTTAATTAATGAAAAATTTGGGTGAATAACATGTGAAATCAGTGAAAATGAGTTAAACTTTAACCGACAAAAATAAGGTTTAAATTGGAAAAAAGATCGACGAAAAACGGGAAAACAATGAAAAATGTTATAATCGATAAAAAAGCGGAAAAATCGATAAAAAATTAAACAGTGAAAACATATGAATCGATGAAACTTCGGGTGAAATTGGTAAACACTGGTGAAGTTGGTGAAAAAACTGGTGAAACCAGTAAGAAAAAATGCTCGTGATATCGATGAAATTTATGAAGAAACGGATGAAATCTTTGTCATCGGTGAATAACGGATAAACTTGACATGAAAACTACTATGATTGAATGAACTAAATAATGTTCTTATGATCTTATTTTAGAACCAATTTTATAAGATGTAATGACTAAATCAGTCATCATTTTATATTTTATTACAACTATTTAAAGCCATCATTTTTTTTTATAAACCAATAATAATTAATAAAAATAAATTTCATAAAAAATAAATTGATCAGTCACAAATATATGATATTCTATGACATAAAAATGACTAATTTTATTCTAATTTACGAAAAATACCCAGCCATAAACAAGACAAAAATATAAGAACAATCTTTCTTTATTACATTTCATTGCAATATAGTTAACGCATGATCATAAGAATCATAAATCTTGAGATCGTTTTACTGCCTAGCATATATATATTGGAGCTATGAAAAAGATTAAGAATTCAAAGTTAGATCAGATCACTTAATTAATTTCCATCTCTTGAGCAATCTTCCCTTAAGAACCATAATTTATTTTCACCAAGATCAAACACAAAGCGATGATTTCTTTGTTGAATAGCTCCCAAAACTGTCTTATTCGGTTGTCCTCTCATGGCCAAGCAAAAGATCTGAGGCCTTATAAGAAATAAACTTGTCGGCATAATTTCAAGATCAGCATCTTGAAAATGAAATGTCATGGTCGGAAAATTATTTAAAATCCCTCGGCCTAATGTAGCAAAGTTGAGCCCAATACCTCGAATCTCTTGTGAGATTAAAACGCGAAAAGTATTGAACAAGAAAACCAAATATCAGTCGAAAAACTTCTTTGCTCTATAGCACTTGATGCATATCCCGAATCCACAATACACGGTTGGGTTTGGATTTCCAAACGCGATCTCCCAATGCTAATTCCTAATAGCTTCACGACATATCTAGACGAGTATTGTTGAATATTTAAAAAGGGTGTTTTACGAACAAGACTTTGGTTAGCTATGACGATGTCATTTCCAAATCTCAAAAACCCTTTATTTCTTGTTGCATTGACAACTTCGTACGGACAATAGGAAAATCGTCTAAGAGCCGATGATTGCCTACCTATTTGTCGTATAAATGAAGTGTCCAATTTGTCCATGCCTAAAACACCGGTCATGTCACCTCTAAAACTATTATCAGGCAACCTGTTATCGTTTCCACATCCAAAAATTATGTTATTTACGCGTTCTATAGATCCTGTATTAGATCTCATGCCAAATGTTTCAATGGAGACTACCCCTTTCGATTGTCCCCCACCATCGTACATTGTTGTGTAGGTGCAAATTTTACGATTTGTGCAGTTGAATAAAGAAGCAAATTGATTATTTGGGGGGAGTTTTCTATAAGACATCGAATTACTCGGGTTGAAAATGGGAGCATTTTGTTGAAAACAATGTTTGCAAGGTTGACATTGTGTCCAAACAAAATTACTTCCCGTGTCTAGAAGTAAACTAACTGGTGTATTAGTGTAGTAACCTAAGTTCATTTGTACCATTACAATATGCTTGTGGGCATGAGCCGGAGGGCGAATATTCGTAGGATTTATTGAGTAATTATCTAGCTCAATCTTTCGTGATGAAACGACGGCATTAATTAATGAGCTTTAACCTGAAGCCTTTCAATTTTGAATCCACACTTTGGACTAATAGTATCATGAATATACACAAGATAGTGAAAGCAGAGGAGAAAAGCTTAGGCATGTTTAATATTTAATAATTTGCACAATAAGTTAGTTCTTTTATATTTGGTGGCTTATATTTAAATGAATTTGTATTAAACATAAAATCATCTTGTGAATTTCTTTTTGAGTTGTTTTAAATGAAAGATGCATGTTTTTTGAGTAGTAGATAATAGATTGATTATTGCTTTTGAGATTGGATAGTTTTTCATTCATTTTTGTTTTTCTAGCTACTTGAACAAAACCATCAGCACCTATTGTTGATAAGAAGACCATCATTAAAGAACAGTGTCTTGATAAAATCAAAATAATAGACTAGAAAACATGTAGATAAATTGGGAAATAATCATATATATACTTTTCAAACTGGGCAAATGAAACAGCATGAGATTTGGTTGAATCAAATTGATAGTTACTGCGTTTCATATCTCATTTGATGACTGGATTAATGGAAATGCTGTAATTTATATCCTTGAAAACAAAAAAAGAATATTAAAAAATTATTTGTTTACAAAACCGAGCAGCTAAAATAGCTGTAATTAATAGTGTATGACATGAAGTCGTGACTAATAACAAAAAATCTCATCTAATTTTTGTATCAATCAAAACAAAAATATTACGTATGTTCTTTTTAAACTATTGCGAAATCAAAAAAAAAAAAAAAGAAAAAATTAGATGCTGCTTAGAATTTTATTTAAAAAATTAAATTCTTCTATTTTTAACTAACCATAATATACTAAAGAAAATGAAATTTTAATCCAGGCCATAAGTAGCCTATGTGAAAAATATAGGTATGTTTCATATAACTGAAAATTAATAAACACGACAAATAACGATTATTGGGTCAAGCTTGGTTTCTCCATTGGTCCAATATTCTACTCGGCCAAGCCCATATTAGAAAAGGTATAGGGGTTTTTCTGGCATTTTACTTGTTTTTTCAATTAACTTTCTAATTTCTATTCTCCACAACAGCCCATAGAAAAAACTTTGCTCCATTTATTTAGATGATTGTGTGCACTAAAAGAGTTCTCGATAGTGTCTTCAGGATTTGTACATGCAGCATTCTAGACAGATTATATGCTGGCATGATTCCTCTAGTTTTAGGAAATTATGTAGGAGATAAATATAATAAGATGTCATGTTTAATTGTACATTTACCATAATTAATATAAAAAGATTTCATATCTAATTATTCTTCTTCAACTATTTTTACATATTTATCATTGAATTAAATACCACATTACAACTCAAATAAGGATATATATTAGTCTTCACAAAAAAAGAAAAAAAACTTAAAACCATTCACACTTTTATAATAAGTATAGATTTATATGACTTATATTGTACTAAATCTTTCAATGATACGAATAACATATTTTTACTTAAAACATATTATTGCTAAATTAAAATAATTTTACATTTATATTTTAGGAGCTATTTAAAATAACAATGTTTTTTTCTTATGGTTTATTTTATTTTATGTGTTATATGAGAAGAAAATTAAAATTATAAAATTTGATGTAAAAGATAATTTCTAAATTTTAAAAAATTATGTAGGAGATAAATATGATAAGATTATATGTCTAATGTTCCTTTACCATAATTAATATAAAAAGATTATATGTTTAATTATTCTTCTTCAACTATTTTTACATATTTACCATTGAATTAAATATCACTTTACAACTCAAATAAGGGTATATTTGTCTTCACAAAAAAAGAAAAAAACTTAAATTATTCACACTTTTATAGGAACCCAATTTATTATTACAAACAAATCGAACGCGAGACATAATTAGAAAAAACACAATTTGTTCATAATTATGACTCTAGAAGAACGACTTTTTGCTGGTCTTTGGGAAGGGTCTTGCCCTTCAGGAATTTCACAAAGTTCTCTGGAACCCATAAAATATTTCCAACATTTTCTAACTTGGGCAAAGTTAATTAGTATTTGTAAATAAAATATTTCAAGGTGGGCATCATATTTCAAATAACAAATTTAAATTTATTAAAATGGGAGAAACTCCAGTTATTATTACAAACAACACGAGTGAATTAAAAACTTACATTATATGAGGCATTAAAAATGGCATAACATATGTATACAAATGAAACATAAGTAAAATAACACGACACAACAGACAAATTGTTCATAGAACATAATATTTCACTAAAAAGCCCAACCAAAGAACGACTTCTGCTGGTCTTTGGGAAGGGTCTTGCCCATAAGGATTTTCACAAAGTTCTTCATCTTGATAATGAAATTTCGGAATTAAAGAGAGAATAATATAATTAATTTGGAGATTAAAAATGTATATTGTGTTATCTGTTGTGGACGAGGATCCCTATTTATTGAGGAGTTTGAGAGGAAATCATTAATATTTATTTTTTCAATTAATGTATTAACTAAAGTCAACTTGTTTATTTTATTCTGTACTCCAATATTGGTTAAACGCCATTGACCATGTGCAATTGGCCGAAAATGATTACTAAATATTGACAATTAAGTAACAACTTGGCACTTTTATAATAAGTATAGATAGATTAGAAAGGAGGTCTAACTAATTTTCTATGTTAATTGCATTATATATGTAATAATTTTTCATCTTATTAACGTCTCGATGAATTATATTTTTTTTAATTAAATCACTTTATTTATTATTTGTTATCAAATAATTAAAGTTGAAATCATAAATATTTAATACAAAAACTTGAAAATTAAATACGAATTATTATTACTAAGTATTTATAACCTAAATAATTTTTTAATTTTTTTTGTCCATATGTATTTCATTTTATTAGACCATATTCATTGTTTTTATTCACTTTAATTCGTCATGCGGCTTTCGTCACTCAACTTTATGTGTGATTTTAAAATTTATTTAAAGATTTAACATCTAATTTAGCAATTAATAATTGGGGAAAATCTAATCTAAGGGATGGGAGAGATGGATTCAGGCACGTTGAACGCTAGGTTATTATGTTGGAGAAAGATGGATTTAATCTTATTGAAACATTAGCAGTCTGTGTAAATACTGCTATCCAGTTATGACATATCTAAATAAACAACTAACTTTTCGCTTTATATTATAACTTTACTCATTACTGCTATTTGATTACTTGAAATTTAGACATTATGAACATTCAAAGTGTAATTAAATTCAACAGAAGTAAACAAAAGATATAATTGTTATTAATAATTTAAAAATTACAAATGACGATGATTTTACAATTAAGAAAATTACAAAACTCCTAAAACCAGTCATCATGTGGGTCTTCTGGTGACTGAGGAGCATCATCATCATCTGAGGAGTCATCTCTTGGTGGAGTGAGATCCTGACTATACCCTAAATTGGAAGAAGTATTTGGAGAAAGAGTTCGTAAGCCAAGGCCCCGTAACTCTTTCCTATCAAACATCCCTTCATCATCAAAAGGAATGAAACTCTTCTCAAAATCCTTAGACTCAATAGAATTGTGGGAAGAGTCGTAAGAGGGATTCTCTGGATCCTCGGGATCACCATTCGGATCCTCCGGGTCTTTAGGATCAATTAGATCATTTGGGTCCTTCGGGTCTTCAGGCCGGTCTTCTCGAGCAGCCTGACTGGAACCTAGAATAACATCTCACTCTTTATCCTTCATGTTTATAATTTTAATGAGTTACCTGAACTTCCTTATGTAGAAAAACACGAACATAGTAAAATGGTATTTATAGTAACAACAGTGAATCATTGGTGTCTTGGAATTTCAAAAAGGAGTTGAAATTCAAATGATTAGAATTTGAAAAGACGCATACATTTTCTCTTGATGAATTCACCGAATCAATGTCTCTCGTTCATCCTTCAGCAATAATTAGAATTATTCACTTAAATTGTGTGTTGTAATTTGAATAAACTGGAATGAGTAATTAGAGTTTGATCAAGATTGAATTCTTGGAGAAAAATAAGAACAGAAGAAGAACTGGAAAGAAAATTATTTCATGTATCTAAAATTGAATAAAATTCTGTACAGAGAGGGTTTCGAACCCTGGTATAAATAGGCAGAAATAAACGGTAACTTAATGCCACGTGTACAACACCTATACAAAATGACATATGCGGGAATTATTTACAAAATATGAGAGTTTGATTTTACCCCCAAATTACAATACTAAATCCCTAATTCCTAACTCTTTTCTTCTTCTTCTTTCGCAGAATTGGAGCTGGAAATTGGAAGCTGCTCATCCTTCAATACTCCCCCGCAAGATGGACTGTACAAATCAAGGAGGGACATCTTGGACAACAAATGCCGAAATTGAGGTAACAAAAGAGCTTTTGTAAATATATCAGCCAATTGTTCATCTGTTGAAATTGGTAATAAGTGAAGAAATCCTTTCATTACTAAATCACGAGTAAAATGGCAGTCTATCTCAATATGTTTTGTTCGCTCGTGAAATATAGGATTGTTAGCTATGTGACGAGCAGATTGATTATCACAATAAACTGGGATTGCTGTATTGATATGTAAGCCAAAATTTTGTAGAATTTGATGTAGCCAAATGAGCTCACTAGAAACAGCTGCTAGAGATCGGTATTCTGCTTCAGCAGAAGATCTTGAAACAGTAACTTGTTTCTTAGACTTCCAGGAAATGAGAGATGAACCTAGGAAAACAGAAAATCCTGTAACTGATCTTCTTGTGTCCACACAAGATGCCCAATCAGCATCTGCATATGCTGATAAAGTTAGAGTAGAATTGGCTGAATAGAATAATCCTTGTCCAGGACAAGACTTTATGTATCTTAGGATATGATGAGCTGCCTGGAGATGTGGTTGTCTAGGATTAGATACAAATTGACTAAGCCTGTGAACAGCATAGTTGAGATCAGGCCTAGTTATTGTTAAGTAAAGTAGCCTTCCAACAATCCTTCTGTAGATAGTAGCATCTGGAAGTAAATCTCCAGTTTCTGAATTAAGCTTGACCTTTGGATCCATAGGAAGTGATAGAGGTTTAGCTCCTAAGTATCCTGTCTCATCCAGAATTTGAATTGCATATTGCCTTTGTGACAAAACTATGCCTTTGGAAGACCTTGCAACCTCTAATCCTAAAAAATATTTAAGATCACCTAAGTCCTTCAATTTGAATTTACTGTGAAGAAAACATTTTAAATCATTAATAATAGACATAGAAGGTCCAGATATAACTATATCATCAACATAAAGTAATAATACTAGAAAGGTATCACCTGATCCTTTTGTAAAAAGAGAATAGTCTGATTTTGACTGAGAAAAACCAAATTCCAGAAGACAAGTGGTAAATTTATCATTCCATTGTCTTGAAGCCTGCTTTAATCCATAAAGTGACTTGTTTAATCTGCAAACAAGCTTAGGAAAAATTTGTGATTTCTGATAACCCAAGGGCAAATCCATGTATACTTCCTCATTTAAATCACCATTGAGGAAGGCATTATCAACATCCATTTGACACAAATGCCAACCTTTAATTAGAAGCAGCTAATGCTAATAAGACTTTAACTGTAACTAGTTTTGCCACTGGAGAGAATGTTTCATTATAGTCAATACCAGCCTGTTGAGTATAGCCCTTGGCTACAAGCCTAGCTTTATACCTATCAATAGACCCATCAGGAAGTCTTTTAATTTTGTATACCCATTTACAACCTATGGCAGATTTTCCAGAAGGTAAGGGAACCACAGTCCATGTATTAGTACTTTCTAAAGCTTTTATTTCATTTTCCATTGCATTCCTCCATTTTATATTACCCACAGCTTGATGATAAAACTGAGGTTCTGTTTCAGATGAAATGTTCATAATGAAAGATTTAAAATGCTTAGATAACCTGTCATAAGTAAGAACATTAGAAATAGGATATCTAATATGAGAGCCTGGCAGAGTGCTAGAGGAGTTGCAATGATAATCAGTTAAGTAGCTAGGTTTCTTAGAAACTCTAGAGGATCTTCTGATGTTTGAAAAATCAATATCATAAGAATGTTGAATAGGATTGATGGAAAATTGGTTTTGGATGCAAAGGCAAGAGTGTTAGATAAATCCATAGAATTGCGTAGAAGTCCCACCTGTTTTTGCCTCTCTTCTTGAGTAGCCAGAGAGAAAACCTTGTCAATAGGAGGAATTGGGTCCATTAATAAGATCTGACTCCTCAAACTGTCAAGGAATCATTTAACCCAAGTAAAAATGTGAGAACCAAGTCTTCTTGATAATGATCATGGATCTTTTGAGGGCCATCACAAGTGGTGCAAGAATTGAAAAGTGGCCTGTAATTGGCCAATTCATCCCAAATTGATTTGAGTTTTGTAAAAAACATATTGACAAAGAGAGAATCCTGTTTTAGATTGGCAAGTTCCCTTCGAAGTTGTAGTTTCCTAGGCCCATTTGAATGTTGAAACCTTGTTTTGAGTTCCTCCCAGATTGCCTTTGCGGAATGTGTATACATGATACTTGAATGAATTTCTGGGGAAACTGAATTTAAAATCCATGAGACCACTACATCATTGTTGCGGGACCATGCACTTTGTAAAGAAAGATCTGTAGGACCAGGATCTATTAGAGAACCATTGATGAAGCCTAGTTTGTGTTTTACATTTAGGGCAAGAAGCATGGATCTTGACCATGAGGGGTAGTTGTCTCCGCGAAGAGGGTGCTGGACAATTAGAAGGCCAGGGCCATCAGAGGGGTGAAGAAAGTAGGGGTGGGAAGGATCCTCCATGGGAGGGCGAAGTCTGGTGGAAGTGACAGTAGAAGAATCAGAGGGGGAAGCCATTAATGGAGTTTGATCAAGATATGATCAAGAAACAGAGGAGAGGAAAAAATCAAAAAATATGATCAAGAATCAGGAAAAAGGAATATAGATTTCCAAAAATAGTGCGGAAGAACGTGTAAATCTACACTGCTGATACCATGTTGTAATTTGAATAAACTGGAATGAGTAATTAGAGTTTGATCAAGATTGAATTATTGGAGAAAAATAAGAACAAAAGAAGAACTGGAAAGAAAATTATTTCATGTATCTAAAATTGAATAAAATTCTGTACAGAGAGGGTTTCGAACCCTGGTATAAATAGGCAGAAATAAACGGTAACTTAATGCCACGTGTACAACACCTATACAAAATGACATATGCGGGAATTATTTACAAAATATGAGAGTTTGATTTTACCCCCAAATTACAATACTAAATCCCTAATTCCTAACTCTTTTCTTCTTCTTCTTTCGCAGAATTGGAGCTGGAAATTGGAAGCTGCTCATCCTTCAATATTGTGTAACTACGTGTTTACATTATAATGTGTTCTTAACTTTATTGCAAGAATAATAAGAGAGGCGACCAAAACAGGGGAAACTTATTTTCAGCATGTATATTTACATAGCTGATGATAACAAAAAAGGGGAAGAAAGAAAGTAGAAGAAATTAATTTCCCAAGATATGACACAATTTCTTCTTACAATGTATTTTGTCATCATCAAAAAGGGGAAATTGTTGGAAGCAAATGATAGAAATAGTGTCCGGCAAGCCAACTGTGTGGCTGCTATTTATTGTAATAAATAAGGAACTATTCAATTTAGATTGATAAATGCATCTTATTCATAAGGAAAATGATTATATCACAGCCTCAAACTTCACAGCCTTTTGTACAACCCATTTTTTATTCTTTTGAATGTAAATGTGTTACCTACTACTTATTTAACATGTTTTTTTCTTCAAATAATCTTTTTAATCTACTAACAACCCACTCAACTTTCAAAAATTACAAAAGAGCACATAAATTATAAAAATATTACTCATATAAAAAAATAATTCATTACTTTTCAAATGATAATTTATCATTTATCAATATTTGAATGTAAAATATCTCGAAAATTACAATAAAAATATAAACTCATAATTTTAAAGCACTTGCAATGCCTAGAATTTAGGGTTTGATTTAGAGTTTAGGGTTTAGGGTTTTAGGGTTTATCCTTTACAAACAGGAGTTATATTTTCTTGATAATTATTTATAGGTCATATAATTAAATTTTATTTATTTATTTTAAAATAATATTTTCAAGTTTTTTTTGGCAAAAGTCGTAGATATGGTTTGAAATTGATGAATTAGTGTTGATTATTTTATAAATAGGGTTTATTTTTGTTTGATCATTAATTATGGGTTTTTTTTGCAATTTTATATTATGGGTTGTGATGTTGGCTGTGATGATTGACTGTGATGCTAGCATAGTCCTATTCATAATGGACATCTTTATCTTATGTAATAATTATCTAAATATAAGGATAAAAGTCCTTAGATCACAAGGCTATGGGACAACCTGTGGACTGATCTCCAAGGCCGTGATCTAGAACACATTCAAGAGTTGTAGAATCCATTCGAGATAGGACATCATTTGATTAGGTTAGACTCTCACTGATGTGTATACTCTGATGAACTGGAGAACGCTGGGGTCCACGAGCGTGACTAGGATAGTCGATACACAAAAGTGGGTACGTACGTTATTTTTCATGGGATAGTCAATAAATTTCTTGTCAGTAGAAAAGTGCACGTACGTTGTACCTGTCTAATTTTAGTTTCATGGTTATTTTTCATGAATTAGAATTAAATTAGCTTCTTCTTTTTTATGACATAAAATATCATATAATTCAATTTATTTTTATTAATTATTATTGTTTTACCAAAAAATATGATGGCTTTAAATACTTAAAATAAAATATAAAATGATGGTTGATAAAGTCAGGATCTTATAGAATTTGTTCTATAATAGTAGTTTTTATGTTAAGTTTATCCGTTATTCACCAATGAATGTTTCATCCGTTTCTTCACAAATTTTTCCCAAATTTTCATCGATTTCACGAGCATTTTTCTTATTGCTTTCACCAGTTTTTCACCAACTTCACGAGTGTTCACCAATTTCACCCAAAGTTTCATAGATTCATATGTTTCCACTGTTTAATTTTTTTTACCGGTTAATATATATATATTTTCAGCGATTTTTCCACTTTTTTTTTTTTTTATCAATTATAACATTTTTCATTGTTTTTCCATTTTCTTCGATGTTTTTCCAATTTAAACCATTTTTCCACCAATTTCACCTTGTTTTTGTCGGTTAAATTTTAAGCCGTTTTCACCTATTTCACTAATTTCACATGTTAATTCACCTGAATTTTTCATTGATTAAACATGTTTTCACCGACTTTAAGCTTTTTTTGACTAATTTTACCCTTTTTCATTGATTTTATCTGTTCCCGTTTTCATCCGTTCTTTACAAATTTCACCCAAATTTTCATCGACTCATATGCTCTCATTGTTTAATTTTTTTATCGGTTTATATTTTTTTTAGCGATTTATCCCTTTTTCTAATCGGTTATAATATTTTTCATTGTTTTTCCATATTTTGTCAATTTCTTTTATTTTTTTGCGGCTTAAACCATTTTCTAACGATTTCACATCATTTTTGTCAGTTAAACATTTTATTTAACCGATTTCACTTGTTTTTACCATTTTAACCCATTTTCACCTATTTCACATGTTTTTCTCTGATTTCACATGTTATTCACTTGAATTTTTCATTGATTAAGTATGTTTTTACCGACTTTACACTTTCTGACATATTTTACCCTTTTTTCACTGGCTTTACACCTTTTTACTGGATTTAACATGTTTCATTATTTTTCTTACAAATTTCACTCAAATTATTTTCATTGATATCATATATTTTCACAAACTTTACCTTTTTAACCAATTTTACCCGTTTTCATCTATTTTTCACAAATTTCATCCGAATTTTTATTAATTTCAAATGTATTTATGATTTCAATACACTTTTTTTACCGATTCTACCCATTTTTAACTAACTTCATCAGTGTTCACCCATGCACCCGGACTTTCATCGACTTCACATGTTTTCACTGCTTAAATCAATATTTTTATTGATTTCAACAATTTTCATCGATTTTACCAGTTTATCGACCAATTTAACTCATTTTTCACGAAATGAGTTCCATGAAAATACGAGATTATGCATGTCTTGATATTCTTTATATTTTACTATTATTTATTTTCTTATAACAAAATTCTTTAAACATAGAAAGTTATATATACATTATATACCCATGAAAACTCCATATGAATGACATTGACACCACCCACCATATGTATATAATAGTTTAATTGAAAGAATGTAACAAGTTTCGTTACAATTATTTATAAGAAAAATAAAAGTTGTTAGAACAAAATTTGTTCAACATAGAAAATCAATGCATATTTAATTGATTAATCTCTCAAAAAAATTATATGGTATTAAAATTCATCAACATTTTTATTTTCTTTATGAATCGTATTAGTAAGAGACCAATTTGCATTTTGCTACACCACCAATTTAAAAGTCTTGTATTCATATAGGAAAATAAGCTTGAAGTAATATTGAAGAACTTTATTTTGCTACACCACCAATTTTGATTGAAAGGTCTATAACTTATTCTTTTGTAATTATGTTCTCTTATAACTGTCCATTGATATGAAGGGTGGATACAACCATAACTTTTGCTACAAATAACTTCTCTAGATGACTCCATGACTCCAATTATTGCTATTCATGTAATGGCTAATTCCAACAGCGAATATAAAAGATTACGAATGATGCTATTCAATATGCAGATAGTTGTGCTTTCATTTAAAGTACTTGTTGTCAATTATATGTTATCCTTATTGGCACATTTATGATAAATTGTGATTGTAGAGTATGTACAACTACTCTGCTTATGGACTTAATGAATTTAATATCCAGAATAACTACATACAACCTCATCATTTTGGAACTTACTACAAAAAGTTTTACTAAGCAAAATTTGAGAAGAAATGGTGTCAAATCATTACTTTATGTATGGTTCTGAGAAAAATAATTAGATTTTAGGAGATGGAGTCTTGAGGAGTCAGAAATATGGGACGGAGTAGTATATGCTAAAGTAATACTTATGATTCCAATTATACATGGTTGCACTAAAGCAGTTGTCCTGTGAGTATTCGACAATAGACCTCGGAGAATTGTTGGAACTACGGTAACCGTGAAATCATGCCATTTGATGATGATGTAGATTTTGACTGATTGCTGAAATGTTCCAACTTTTTCTAAGTATCCTTAGGTAAATCAACAAGAATAAGTCGATTTGTGCCTGGAAAAGAGTTGTGATTTAATTTACTTGCTCATTTGAGTGGCTTATTAAATGGTGATAGAAGATAGTGATGGTAATGATCTCTCATTGATCCTGTGAAGCCTCTTATTGATACTCAATGGTATCAACTGATTAGGGAAAATTGCACAAAAGAAAATATTTGAAAACATAGAGGAGATAGCAGTCTGTTTATTTGCATTACACAACAATATTTACAAAGGAATAACAAATGAAAGTAACCTAGAAATATTTAAAAAATAATAACAAATGAAAGTAACATGCATTTACATGAATTCCTACACACACACACAAAAATAATTATCAAAGAAATCCTACCGACTACTCGGACCCCACACTTGTAAGCTCCGATCTTTACTGCCCAAAACTAGCATCCGGGGTCTTTTAGGGTTCCAAGTAATGCAAGTCACAATCTTTTTGTGAACATATAGGATCTCGATCGGGGTTGCATATAATCCGTTCCATATATAAACCTGCAAAAAAGTGCAGACATGTTATAAATTTTGGATCTAATTTTTTTTTCTTTTCAAATTCATTCAAATTAAACAACATTACGTTGGAATCCTCGCTTCCAGTTGCAATGAATCTATTGTCAAACCAACCAAAGCAAGGTTGTGTCGCTTTCTCCCATAGCAAGTGGCCCTTATATGAAGTTGACTTCGAGTGACCTCGAGCCATGTCCCAAATTACTATCTCTTGGCTACTAAGGCTTAAAAGTAGCGCCTTGTCGTCACTTGACATCAATAAGGACGTAATCGTGTGCTCATCTGAGACTGCATGAATATGCTAATTTGCACATGTTTCAATGTGCCATATCAGAATATCTCTGTCGGAGTATATACTAAAGATGTACTCCCCGTCTGGAGTCACCGAGAGACCCTTCGGCATGTCCATCCCATTCCATGCCGTGAGCACGTTCCCCTTTCAGTCGAACCGGTAAATCCCCTTCTTGGAATGTAAGCTTGCACAAAAGAAGGTCTTAGAATCGGGAGCCCAAGCACAAGATACTACCTTGAACTGTGGATGGCGAATGCTTAGCATTCGCATCTCTGTTTTAACGCCTAAGATGATAACGACACCGTTTGTTCCGCAAGTCAGTAGCACAACCCTAATCTTAGGGGTGTGCATTCAATATAACTGAACCGTATCAATTTTTGGTATCTAGTCTGACACGAGTTTCAAAATTTGTATAGTATGACAAACCGAACTATTCGGTTCGATTATCAAACAGTTCAATCCGCTACCAAAAAATCGAGACGTGTATGTAGTTTGAGTCTGCTTTGTAATAAATTAATATTAACTGTAGATTGACTCAAACTCGTTGAATCTTAATTACATCAAATTCTAAATTTTATTTATTAATGCAAAACAACAATATCATAATATTTTTTACCCAAAATTCTAAGACACAATAAAACAAAAACACTTGTACTATCAGTCAGCATATTCTCCCTCCGTTTTTTTATTTGCTTTGGAGGATTGCATATGAATTAAGAAATATAATAAATAGCCACTTTTTTTAAGTAGAAGTCCCAAAACACCCTTTTAATCAAATAATCATAGCATTAATAAGAAGTGTAAAATTGGTAGAAAAAAATTAATTCTACATTGAAATTCTAAAACGATAAATTAAAAACGGAGGAAGTAATCTTTATCATTTGACACCACTAATATGAAATAATCAATTTTACATAAATTAGCTTAACAGAGCTTGCATAACAAACATAAGGAGAATTTCAATAGAATGTGTATTTTTAATCGAAAAGTTAATTTGATAGGTTAAATCTATTTTAATGTAGCACTCTGATCATTGTCCAACACATCTGAACCAATACATGACACATTAATGTTAATATAATATGATGCAGGTAAGGAAGGGGGCATACAAAGTAGAAATATATCTAGGACATTTTTTTTTGCATATACATGGTTCTAGATTATGGAGTAAAATATTCTAGATAAGTATATATGAAAAGTCTCTATAACATCAGTTTTAGCCACTAGATTTAAGTTGATTTTCACCGTCTGTTTGAGAATGTGGTTATATAAATAGAGCAAGACCTTATTTGAAAATTATCTAAGTTTTTTGCATTCTTGCATCTTACTTGACAAATATTTGACAAAAAAAAAACAAATAAAAAGAAACTAAAATACATTTACATTTACAAAATTATTTTTTGAATCCCCTCTATAGTTGGGGCCCTAGGCGAGGGCCTAAGTTGCCTAGCTATAGAGTCGGCCCTAATCAGAACAAATATGATATTTGCACCGAGAAATTTGCTGCGATATCAGATTCTGTGGCACAGTTTCTAAGTCCCCAACTTCGGGGAAACTACAACAAGTTTCATGTTCGGTCTCTAAAGATGTCGTGGATCTGTGTAGGCCTAATGAGTGCATAGTACGATGTAGCAATGGCATAAAGTCGTGCCTCCGGATGAGCCCGCTTGCCCCAACAAAACTATTGTTTTTGCTGCTACCCTCCATTTACATATATTTGAACGACAACTTACAACTTGCAAGGATTATCAACACCTTTGAGCATTTAAATCTCAATCTTATTTAGCATGTGTAAATACTGCTATCCAGTTGCAGAACAAACCTAATTTGTTTATTTCTTTGTGAATCAACCGAGAGTTGTAAGGGTTTTAACATTCTAAGTAAGTTGCTTAAACTAAGGGGGAATATTTACTCTGCTGATCAAGTCTACCTAGAACTAGCTTAGATGTCAACAACTCAACATTAGGGCTGGGCATTTGGGTCGGGTTTTTTGGGACCCGTCTCAACCCGATCGGGTATTTCCCATTGGGGCTGAAAAATGGGTTTTCTGGCATTTCCCGAACCCGAAATATATTTTCAGGTCGAGTTTTGGGTATTATATTTACACCCGAATGGGTATTTCGGGACCCGTTTGGGTATTGAATAAAAAAAATTGGCCTAATTTATTATATTTGTGTTTACTATAACTTTTAATTTGATTGTGATATTTTAATGCTTGGAGTTTGATTGTAATATTATTCAATGTTGAAGATTTAAGACTTCTATTTTGTGTTTTGCTTAGGAGTCTTTGAATGTAATATTTTTGAAGACTTGAGAAGTTTGTGTTGTGTTTGTTTTAAAGTTATTTTGTACAATTCAATGTTTGAATTCATTTAATTTACAATTTTACATACATATATGTTAAAAAATAAGATTTCTTGTACATATATATATATATATATATATATATATATATATATATATATATATATATATATATATATATATATATATATATATATATTTAAAAATGGTGAAATTTCGGGTACCCGAAATACCCAAAACTCTAAATACCCGACCGGATCCGGCCCAACCCATATATTTTCTATTGTTAATGGGTTGGGTTTTGTAAACTTTTATATGGGCTTTTAATGGGTTCATAAACGGGTCCTTATGGGTCTAGTGAAAAAACACACATTTAGCTAAATTAATTAGCATTTAATGACTTAATTTTGACTCAACAATATTATTTTATTATTATCTCCTAGATTCATGAAAATTTTAGTGACAATATTAATTTTTTAAATATATTTAAGTTTCAAATAAATACAAAAATATTAAATAGCTCTAAAATTAGAAAAAATCATTTAAATAATATCATATTAATTTAATCTCATTTAGTTATAATTGAATATTGTATTAAGATTAACGTATAACTATGATGTACTTATTTAATTTTAATTTAGTAAAATACACAATTTTGTCACACCTAAATGGGCCGACCCAGACCTGTTAAAGACACGACCTGCTAACAACCCGGCCCGTTTAAGACCCACATAAAATGACCAATTAATGACTCGACCCATTTTTTAACCGTCCGGACCCGACCGACCCTCCCGTTTGCCACCCTTACTTGATGAGTACCATCGCTTTTAATGTAAAGGTGGATTTGATAAGCAAAGTCGGGCTACAAGAGTTTACCGTAAAATAGGCGCCGAATTGCAGGACACGCATTTCTGCAGGGAGCCGTTTTAGGTGACAAGCTTAGCTGGAGGGCGTATTGGTAATTTATCTCCTTCAACTGGCACATTACTAGCCAATATAAATAAAAGCTGAAGAACAAGTGAAGATAACAACATACAAGCTAATTCTTTCAAGTGCTGAAAAAAGAGCCATCTTCAAGCTTTAAAAGTATTAAAAACAAACACCAATATCAAACCTTGTGTACAACTTAGTGTTGTGATAGGAAACCATTGCTTTCCTACGACCTGCTTAGTCATATGGTCGTGCTTAGACTGGCTTAGTGTTCAAAGTCCAAGCCACTATGCTTAGTGATCTCAGTGGATTTCCTCAACTGTCTGAGAAAAGTGGACTAGGGGGATTACACCACCACCGAACCACTATAAATCTTTTGTTCTTTACTTTATGTATTTTACTTATATGTTCATACAAACGGCTTAATTGTGTATTTATAACTTGTGCTTGTAAAGAACCAACTTTTAGATTGAGGGGGAACTGAGTTTGAAATTTCTTTTCAAAGAAAAATCAGTTGCATAAGACTCAAACTCTAACTAACAAACTGTTGATTTTGAAAGAATAACATACAAGAATAGTTTGATAGTTGAAGTATGCCCAACCTAAGAACAGGTTCCGTGAGAAGGAACAAACTTAATCAAATTGGTACAATGTGCAAAAATCATAGGAAAATTTACATAGACACCCCCTGGCTATTACCCTAATTACAGGATTTACCCACTTGTTTTAAATATTACAAAGACACCCCCCTCGACCAAAACTATATTACAAGGACACCCCCTGCTACCCCCTCAAAAATTACAATTGTCTATTTTTCAAAATTAATTTGGGGCTTTTGTTCCTCTCATCAAGACGATTTCATAGACACCAACCTTGTCAAATTTCATCGATTAATTTGGGAGAAATGGCGATCGTGTTTAAAATTTCGGATCTAGGGTTCTTGGCGAACCAAACTTTGAACAACAATTTCTCTCAAATTATTCGATAAAATTTGACAAGGTTGGTGTCTTTTTTTTCCCTCTCATCAAGACGAGTTCACAGACACCAACCTTATCAAATTTCATCGAGTAATTTGGCAGCGGCTCAATTTCGTGAGGAGTTTGAGTGATTCCCTCTTCAGGCCGGCTCGGGCTCTTTTCAAGTGGAGCTCTTTGAGGAGATTAAGCTTCGTCAAAAAGCCAAGGCTTCCATTGAGGGGCTCAAGGCCAAGGTTGCTAAGCTTCACGGTGAGGTGGACCTAATAACGGAGGCTGAAGGTTGCTGAAGAGCTGGCTAGGCTTAAGTCCGAGCTCGCGGAGTCTGAGAAAGTTCGTCTTACTGCAACCAAGAATGCGTACGCCTATGCCAAGGATCTGCAGGAAATTCGGGAGCGACCTGACAACCTTCAGTTGGCCTGGGAGAAGGCTCACAAAGAGAAGGACGAGTTGGGTTCCTTGTTAGAGTCGGCACGCAAGGAGAATGCGGACATTGAGAGCTCGATCCCGGAGAGGGAAAAAAGCTTTATACGGGCCTGGTTCCGCTCTGTGACTTTCAAGGCTTGTACCTTCTCCAAGTATGCGACTATGGGCGCGAGCTTCTACGAGCGGGCTATCTCTCATGTCCGAATCCGCGGGTGTCTTAGTGGTGATTATGATGAGTCCCAAGTTGGCTGTTAGCCAGTGGGTCACAAACGAGACAGAGTTTTTTGGGTCGTGCACACTATTGGATCCACCAGTTTTGGTTTGAAGCTGAATGATATTATGCTAGTTTTCTTGCCAAGGTGGACCATAGAAGCCAATTTGGAATATCATAGGTTTTCCTTTAATTAACTTGGATCTGAAATTTGATTATATGGATTCTAAATATCTTTGATTTCAAAGAACACGAAAAAATATCAAAGACAACCATTAATGATGGCATATGCACGATTTATTTCTGGATTGTATGTCACAATTAAAACAATCGTTGGGCTGACAACACAGTACATGATTCACTGGGAACCAATTTAATATGCACGTGATTTATTGATGACTAATTGAATGCGAGTCAAGGTTAATTTTGAGGAAAGTGATTCTCGAAGGAGTTTGCAAAGAATTAGTACTACCTCCAATCTATAAAGTTGTACTTTTAAAGTTTTGTACGGGTATTAAGAAACTTAATAAATAGCATGAATTTTAGGAGATGATAAGATAGAGTTTTTAGGTGTAATATATAAAGACAAACTTGGAAAATAGTTAATTAATATTGCATTACAACTCTTAAATATTTTGAAACAAAAAAAATTCTCTAAAATGACAATTATTGTGGAACAAAGAAAGTAACAATATTAACCTTTGTATATGCAACTATTGTAAAGATCTTGTCCTCTTATTGACGATTCCCCGTGTTTGGATGAGATCAGCATAGGACATACTTATAGAAATGATAACCGAGCAATGCATTATTTATTTAGTTAAGAATGTCATTGATTCTAGAAATGTGAATTTGGTTATAAGCAATGAGTTGTTTTTTTGGTAGAAAAAAGATGGGACAAACTACTCTAAATCATCAAGAAGTAGTTGCTGAACAAAATCACAAGGTTCCTCCCACTTCCTATCCTAAGTTGATGCCTTACTTTAACTAAAGCGTCGGACACCAAATATTATGAAGCTGAATTTTTGAGGCTTGTTAAGGAAGAATCTACAATTCTCGAGAAATATATTCCAAAGGATGATCCTTCGAATAAATCTTCTAACCAATATGCAAATAACCTCAAAATCGATCTCCTCGACTAGCTTCTCTATCCGTCTTTCCCAAGCACATTTGAGACCCTCCCTAGGAGCTCCGCTTGAACGATGGTACACTCGCCCAGACTTCCATTGAAGCCAAAATTACATTCTCCAACTTCGTTTCTGATAGCACCCCCATAGCTGCACACTTCACACTAGCCAAGTAACTACCATCCATATTTAGTTTCAAACAAACGAGTTGTTAGGTATTTTGTAACGAATTATTTATTATTGATTATTGTAACACACTCTTTTTTTCAAAAATGAAAAAAAGAACAAAGAAATATCTTATATGATTTTTAAGATATACAAAATTGTGCAATGTGAAAAAGTTTGACTATTAAAAAAAAAATACACCCAAATTTTCATTACTATTTTCTTTTTTAGATGTCCCAAAATAATACTCTCTTTCTAGAAATAAAATTATTTTTATAAAAAATACTCTCAAACATAAAGTAATAATTTGATATCTCTAACTCTTAACCACTACTTTAAGGTTATCAATTCAATGTAAAACTACCTAAAAATTCCAACTTTTTAACTTTTACTAAAAACTTGGCGAAAACAAATACAAGGATAGAAAAAAATTGGTAGGAGGGAGCATTAATTTGAGTCACTATAAAAAAAATTAAAATATTTACATGAATTTCTCATCCCAAAAAGGTCAAAAGGAAAAGAAAACCACCCCCAGCTGAAATCAAGCCAAAAGGGGAAGCACAGTTAAACTCTGAAATTCAACAATGGCTTACGCTTCACGACTCTCCTGCCACCAGAGCTTCACCAATGACTCCAGGCGAAATATACTTCCGGCTAAAATTGACCGATTTCAGATTTTCTGCAACTCAAGCGGAGCAGAAGACCAATTTTCAAAGTAAGCACTATTTATATTTTCACTTTACACCTCAACTAATATAGTAGTGTATAATCTCGGTCCTTAATTTATCTTTGAACTTGTTTTTTATGAGGAAAGTCAAGCTCAAGCACATCTTATTTTGTTGGAGAAATACAAGAATGGCACTTCAAAGAGGTACTTACCACTTCAATTTTCATTAATTTGTGGCTTACATTTAACTTTTTAAGTAGTATTTACATACTGATTCTTGCCCAAAGTTGTTGGTTGAATCTGGATTGGAATTTCTTTGTAATGCTGTTAGGACTTAGTTTATATAGTGAATTGTGACATTGTGTATATTGTTGCACTTTGAGACAGATATGTTGTAGAAAGTGATTCACAAATTAGGACAATCCTCGAGGAATATATGCCGGAAACTAATGTGTCTGTGAATCGTGACTCCGAATTGTTGTGGCTTCCGAAAACCATCAAAGATTTCATACTGCCTTCTGGGTTCCCTGGTGATATATCTTGCTTACACTATTTACATTTTCTGTTATTTCATTTGGGTATTATATTTCTTTTGGGCTTACACAGTGTATCTTCATGTTGCTTGCCTTTGAGTTGATTTCCTAACTTACTATGCAGACTCGGTTTCGGATGATTACTTGGAGTATATATTGCTTCAGTTCCCGACTAATGTCACAGGGTGGATTTGTCATACTTTGGTCACATCCAGTCTTTTAAAGGCACGTCAATCTAACACTGGCTATTAATTATGCTTGTGCATATCATTTAGTCATGCCCCGGAATAACAATTTCTAGACTTCTATCTTCATGGCATAGTGTTATACATCAGCTGCTTCTTGTTTATTTGAGTGATTATTTTGGAAGTGCTTTAAAGCTTGATACTTCTTCAAACGGCATATTTCCTCTTTACGTGTGAGAGTATCATCATTGACGTAATTCAAAATTGTTGTTCGTAGATCCTTGCTTTCTTTTGAAACAATAACTTTGATGTCAGGATGCTTGAAATTGAATATGATAATATTCATATATTTTGGTTTTTTTTTTCTGTCATTAACCAATATTAAGAATTTTAAAAAAATAGCTGACATAATTTATTCATTACATTGTACTAGTAACCTTAAGGCTCTGAAATTCATACTAAATTATGTGGTACATTATATAGGCTGTTGGAGTAGGCTCATTTTCTGGAACTACTGCTGCAGCTTCTGCTGCTGCCATCAGGTATAGCTGCCATTCTTATTCGTAATTCTTTATCTTTTGGTAAATGTAAATTGACCCAACTGGAATAATATTTAAGGATTTGTTGCGTTTTAACCAATCTGAAAGTTTCAGTGCTTTCTTTTGTTAAAGCTGGATGATTGTCTGTGCTAAAGTTAGATCGATTTCTTGTGTTTGCAGATGGGTGTCAAAGGGTGGCATCGGCTCTGTTGGGCGCTTATTGATCGGTTTGGCTATCTCCTACTAAATGGAGTATAATGCAAGTGCCCATATGAATGTGCATGTAATAATTATGAATTGTTTAATTTCAGGTGGAAGATTTGGAAATCTTTTTGATGATGATCCTAAACAGTGGCGCTTGTATGCAGACTTCATTGGCAGCACCGGGAGGTACGGCTCTTCCGTTCTTTCAGTGAATACATGTTTGTAACTGATGCACTCTTTGAAGAAAATATTATCTTATTCTGCAGCATCTTTGATCTCAGTACCCAATTATATCCTGCTTATTTCTTACCATTGGCATCGCTTGGAAATCTTGCCAAGGTAAAGTTAACTATTTTAGATTCCCTGTATGCCTATTCTAGAGTTAAAAACTTTTTTTTTTTAAAAAAAAAATTATTTATATGGATAAAGGTATAGCACACACTAATGTCCTTCTGGAAAAATGTGCATTGAGATTATTTTCATGATAGATTCTAAATTGAATGTCACATATCAGATTGCTCATAACTAAAGCCACCCTTTTTGTTTTCCTTTATCCTTTTATAGTAATTAATCTAAAGAATTGCTTAAAGTATGTTGAGATAGTTGTGCAGGAGTTTACCCTTTGAATTCTTACTTGTGCAGGCTGTGGGGAGGGGTCTAAGAGATCCTTCATTTCGGGTTATACAAAACCATTTTGCAATTTCCGGAAATCTTGGAGAGGTATCAGCAAAGGTAGGCCATTAGATTTTCTATTCTTGGTGTCACATTATAATGTAATCTCGCTGATTTTTTTTGGCCAACATTGGCAGGAAGAAGTTTGGGAAGTAGCTGCGGAGTTGGTCGGTCTGTCTCTAGGCATACTTGCTCTGGTGTGTCAATAATCTGTAATATTAATTCCATTTTATCTGGATATAAATCTCAATTCATCGCAATTATTCTTTGATAGCTTAATCAGAACCACAATTTAGGATACACCTGGTATTACTTCATCATATCCTATGTTTGTATCAACATGGCTGGTTATGCGGCTTCTACACCTCTGGTTTCGCTATCTATCCCTCTCAGTTCTGCGGTTTAATACGGTAAGATAATATCTACTTCATCAAGAGAGTTGATGGTGTCGATTAAGAAATATTTATGCTAATTTTCTCTAACAAGAAGAAGTGCCTTTTCATAATTATCTATTCATTTTCTGTCAGATAAATCTAAAGCGAGCTCGGATACTGGTGGACTCGCATATTTTATACGATAAAGTTCCAGGTAAGCTTATGCTTAATCGTCACATGCAGTAGCAATTTATGAAATAAGGAATAAATAAATAAATCAGTGTTGGATCAGGCATCAGTGATTGCAACAGGATGGAAAATATATTAGTATGGGAAAAATTTATTCGACCAAGAATTATTTTTGATGTCTCCTTGGACGAGATGGTTATTGGCAAGAGACGCGGCTCCATGGTATGCCCTCGTTTCTTCATAATCGATTTCATTAATTACTCTAGTAAAATCCATTCGAGTAAAACAAAATTAAATTTATTTATTATGAACAGCTGAGGATGCTTCTTAAACTGTATGCAAACGAGAAATATTTTCTAGTCGTAAACCAACAGCAAACAGAATTTGAGATCTTCATTTGCTTTAAGGTATGCAATCGTATAATAGTTAGCATAATCGTAATATCAAACATATTAAACTTTAATTCATGCAGGAGGGAGCTACAAGTCTATCCGTGTTACGGAGTGTGTGGCAATCGTATTGGCTCCATCAGAATTGGAACAACTCAGTTGATATGTTCGATCAACTTGGGCAAAGTCTGATAGAGTTAAACAATAAATTCGATGATTTTATGTTACAAATAGAGGAGGCGGGGTGGAATACAAATCAAATATCTCTAAAGGTGCCAAAGGAAATATTGGTCCAGGAAAATCAAGTTGTCTGATTGTTCACTTGGAGTGCAGGGGCTAGCTGAGAACATTTCCGATTTTACCCTTGAAATTTGAGTAATCTCTCTAACGTGCGTGCGAACAATTATTGTTTTTCTGCTTGTCGATCCATCTTCAAGCTCTATCGTGCATTAGAGTTCCCCCACCAAAAGTTGCTCAACGATGCATAATTGAGTGATAAGTTCAACCTGCAATGTTCTATAATTTAGGTGAAAAGTTCTTTTCACTAAAAAGACATGTATTTAGGAATGGAGGGACCTAATTTAAATTGCTATCATATGTTAAATTTCATTTGTACAATTTATGTCACCAAACTTGCCCAAGTAATTTTTTTGTTAATCTCTTTTGGAACTTATAGTTCATAATAGTTATGATTAGTTTTTCTTACTCTTGCCAACTCTTTCATTTATTTCTGATTAAAAAGGGGGAAAAAAAACTCTTTCACACATTTTAATTAATTTATTTAGATTTTAAATATTTATGTTTAGAATATCTTTAGACTTTGAATAATATTAGTGAGGAAATGGACACAGAACATCATATGAAACAAAAACTATATATTAACTAAGTACTTATATCCTAAAACTATATGTCTACATAAATATTATTCAAAACCTACCATTTAAACAAACATACACTATCAATTCTTTTATAATGTGACATTGACATTTTCATCTAAATCATTTTCACAGGTTTAACCCCTTTTTTATTTATCGATTTCATCAGTTTTATTCGTTATACATGTCTTTTACTAAGTTCATCCATTTAATTACATGTTTAATCCATTTTTTAACCAATTTGACCAATATTTACCAATTTTTAAATTTTGCCTAACGAACCTCTTTTATCGATTTAAACCCTCTTTTACATTGAGTTTATATTTATTTTTGTTATTTTAACATGTTCTTTCACCGATACATCCACTTTTACATTGAGATTATCATTTTTTTAATTTTAACTCAAATTTTCACCGATTTTACCCATTTTTGTGTTTATCTCATTTGTTATTCAATTCACTCATTCTCTAGTTTAACTCAGTTCAGTCGATTTTACTTATTCTTTTGCTGATTTAATTTATTTTATGACATATTTCACCTTTTTTGTCTATTTAATTACTTTTTTTTATCTAGTTATTTCATCGATTTGGCCATTTTTTTATCCCATGTTTAGCCGTTATCATTCATTTTTGCTGGTTTACCTCCGACTTTTGCCTATTTACCCCGTTGTTTTATTGATTGCTACTTTTTTTTATTCATATAGCACGAAGGTGACATGATTTTATTTTTTGATGTTCTAAATAACTAATTTACTACGTACAACCTTAAATTGCAGATAATTATAAACAAAATCTGTCAGTCTTAGTAACCATTATATTAGCAAACAAATTTAAAACAACCTTAAAGTTTTCAAGAATAAAAATTATTTCTCTTATACAGGAATACTATAATTAATTTGCATATTTTACACCAAGGCCCCAACGTGTGAGACCGGTTATTTTATCAATTGAACCACTTTTATTTGCTTTAAATCATTTTTCTTCAATCTAAATAATTTTTCATTGATTTTATCAAAAAATTTATCTCCACTTTTACATTGAGATTATCATTTTTTTAATTTTAGCTCATTATTTCACGGATTTTATCCATTTTCGTGTTTATCTCATTTGTTATTCAATTCACTCATTCTCTCTAGTTTAACTCAGTTCAGTCAATTTTACTTATTCTTTTGCTGATTTAATCTATTTTATCACATATTTCACCTTTTTTGTCTATTTAATTACTTTTTTATCTTGTTATTCCATCGATTTGACCATTTTTTTTATCAGTGTTTAACTGTTATCATTCATTTTTACTGGTTTACCTCCGACTTTTGTCAATTTACTCCGTTGCACCATTTTTTTTTTGTTGCTTTAACTCGTTTTTCTCTGATCTAAACCATTTTCCATTGATTTTACCATTTTTATTATATTTTTTAAATCGAATTTTACCTATTTTTATTGGTTTTAACCATTTCTATGTTTTGACTTTTTAGTCATTGATAAGTTTCTCAGTTAACTAAATTATACTTTTTTTTATATTGCACGAACGTTACATTATTTTATTTTTTGATTTTCTAAATAACTAATTTACTACGTACAACCTTAAATTGCAGATAATTATTAACAAAATATGTCAGCCTTAGTAACCATTATATTAGCAAACAAATTTGAAACAACCTTAAAGTTTTCAAGAATAAAAATTATTTCTCTTATACATGAATACTATAATTAATTTGGATATTTTACACCAAGGCCCCAACATGTGTGAGACCGGTTATTTTATCAATTGCATCACTTTTATTTGCTTTAACTCATTTTTCTTCAATCTAAATAATTTTTCATTGATTTTATCAAAAAATTTATCTCCACTTTTACATTGAGATTATAATTTTTTTAAGTTTAGCTCATTTTTTCAAGGATTTTATCCATTTTTGAGTTTATCTCATTTGTTATTCAATTCATTCATTCTCTCTGATTTAACTCAGTTCAGTCGATTTTACTTATTCTTTTGCTGATTTAATCTATTTAATCACATATTTCACCTTTTTTGTCTATTTAATTACTTTTTTTATCTTGTTATTCCATCGATTTGACCATTTTTTTTATCCCGTGTTTAACTGTTATCATTCATTTTTACTGGTTTACCTCCGACTATTGTCGATTTACCCCGTTGCACCATTTTTTTGTTGCTTTAACTCGTTTTTCTCCGATCTAAACCATTTTCCATTAATTTTACCATTTTTATTATATTTTTTAATCGAATTTTACCCATTTGATTGGTTTTAACCATTTATATTTTTTGACTTTTTTTGGCTTAAGTCATTGATAAGTTTTTCAGTTAACTAATTTTTTTTATATAGCACGAATGTTACATTATTTTATTTTTTGATGTTCTAAATAACTAATTTACTACGTACATCCTTCCATTGCAGATAATTATTAACAAAATATGTCAGCCTTAGTAACCATTATATTAGCAAACAAATTTGAAACAACCTTAAAGTTTTCAAGAATAAAAATTATTTCTCTTATACATTAATACTATAATAAATTTGCATATTTTACACCAAGGCCCCAACATGTGTGACACCGGTTATTTTATCAATTGCACCACTTTTATTTGCTTTAACTCGTTTTTCTTCAATCTAAATATAATTTTTCTTTGATTTTATCAAAAAATTTATCTCCACTTTTACATTGAGATTTTTTTTTTTTTAATTTTAGCTCATTTTTTCAAGGATTTTATCCATTTTTGTGTTTATCTCATTTGTTATTTAATTCACTCATTCTCTCTAGTTTAACTCAGTTCAATCGATTTTACTTATTCTTTTGCTGATTTAATCTATTTAATCACATATTTCACCTTTTTTGTCTATTTAATTACTTTTTTTATCTTGTTATTCCATCGATTTGACCATTTTTTTAATCCCGTGTTTAACTGTTATCATTCATTTTTACTGGTTTACCTCCGACTATTGTCGTTTTACCCCGTTGCACCATTTTTTTGTTGCTTTAACTCGTTTTTCTCCGATCTAAGTCATTTTCCATTGATTTTACCATTTTTATTATATTTTTTTAATCGAATTTTACCCATTTTTATTGGTTTTAACCATTCCTATGTTTGACTTTTTTTGGCTTAAGTCATTGATAAGTTTTTCAGTTAACTAAATTATACATTTTTTAAATAGCATGAATGTTACATTATTTTATTTTTTGATGTTCTAAATAACTAATTTACTACGTACAACCTTAAATTGCAGATAATTATTAACAAAATATGTCAGCCTTAATAACTATTATATTAGCAAACAAATTTGAAACAACCTTAAAGTTTTTTGGGCCTGTTTGTTTGGCGTTTCCCAGATTTTTTTCGTGTTTGGGAAATGCCAAACAAACATGTTTTCTATTTTTCGAAATAAATTTTTCATCCATTAATTTTCTCAAACTACTCTCTCAAAAGCCAAACAAACAACAATTTTCTTATCTCTAAACAAAACCTATACAAACTCTACTTTGATTTGACATAGAGTAATCTATCTCTTACACAATTTATCTCACATAAGAAACATGATTTGACATAAAGTCTTACACATCTTACACCTACAACCCAACTCTTGCAAAAAAACTTACACCTACTTTATTTCTCAAACCACTATCTCAAAATCCAAACAAGCAACATTACGCAAATCGAGATTATTTCAAAAACCTCCACTACTTTCTCAAACTACTTTCCCAAACGCCAAACAAACAGGCCCAAAATTATTTCTCTTATACATGAATACTATAATTAATTTGCATATTTTACACCAAGCCCCCAACACTTGCATATGTGTGACCGGTTGTTTTATCAATTGCACCACTTTTATTTGCTTTAACTTATTTTTCTTCAATCTAAATAATTTTTCATTGTTTTTATCATATATTTTTTAATATAAGTTTACCCGTTTTCATCGGTTTCAACCATTCCTATGTTTAGACTTTTTTTTTTATAAGTCAATTGTAAGTTTTTCAGTTAACTTAATAGTGCTTCTTTTTTAATTCATATAGCATGAGTGTGGTAATTTTATTTTCTTTTTGAAGTTCTTTAATAAGTAATAATCTCTTAAAAACTTTCCAAAGAGATATCGATTTCACCCACTTTTACACTAAGTTTATCATTTCTTTTCTTGTGGTTTAATTAATTCACGCATTCTCCCTGGTTCTACCTAATTTTAATCAATTTTATCTAATTTATTAATCAATCCACCCAGTATCTCTGGTTCAACCCAATTGTAGTCGAGTTTACTTATATTTTTGCTGATTTAACCTATTTTTCAAAATGACCAATAAACAAAGATGGACAAAAATTAATCTCAAAAAATTCAAACCTGGTTTTGTATTCAGTATTTGATGCCTCACCATATTGTTTTCTTGATTTAGTTAAGATTATTCGGAAAGAAATTTCATTTAATTCTATTTATACTTCTCTTATCATATTTATTGCCTCAATCCTTTCAACGTCTTTTTTTTCTAATTAGATTACAATTATAAAGTTATAATTCGATGTCCTCTTTGGCATGAGTTTATGTCTTGTGTTTATATATGTGTTATTTGGAAGTGTTTACATTGAAGTTGGTCTTGTTAGATTGATTAGAAATAAAAATATTTTTATTTTTATTTTTATTTTCGTAATTTTGTTATTATCTATTTTTTGAGATATTTTTTTCATGTAGAAGTATGATTATTTAATTATTTTATTGTATTTATTATCATTTTGATACAACAGTGTTTATATTAACGTAGAATTCTTTTTCATGTAGAATATCATTATTCAATTATTTTATCTATCATTTAAGTAGGGGTATATTAGTCTTCACAAAAAAAGGAAATGTGTTTATATATGTGTTATTTGGAAGTGTTTACATTGAAGTTGGTCTTGTTAGATTGATTAGAAATAAAAATATTTTTATTTTTATTTTTATTTTCGTTGTTTTGTTATTATCTATTTTTTGAGATATTTTTTTCATGTAGAAGTATGATTATTTAATTATTTTATTGTATTTATTATTATTTTGATACAACAGTGTTTATATTAACGTAGAATTCTTTTTCATGTAGAATATCATTGTTCAATTATTTTATCTATCATTTAAGTAGGGGTATATTAGTCTTCAAAAAAAAGGAAAAAAAATTCTTTGTCAAACTCGTACTTTTATATGTATATATATATATAATATATATATATATGTATATAAATATAGAATATATATATATATGTATATAAATATATATAATATATATATATGTATATAAATATATATAATATATATATATGTATATAAATATAGAATATATATATATATATATATATATATATAAATATATATAATATATATATATGTATATAAATATAGAATATATATATATATATATACTAGTAATCGACGCACGCGAAACATCGTGCATAAAACTCTTTTGGTATATCTTGACAAATAAACATTTAGCGTACACACTTCTTGGTCTATAAATTTGACAAAGAATACAAATTAAGAAACTTGACATAGTAAAATTCAAAATATATCATTTGAGAAAATCTGATAAACAGATCTAATGTATAGTTCATTTTTTTTATCGGCAAACCTCATGAAGCTAATTTAATAAAACTTATATATTATCTAATAATGTGTATGAATGAAAAATTAATTTTTGGTAGGAATGATTTTCAGCTTCCACTTAAACAAAAAAAAAAAAGAAGTCGAGTAATAATATATTTGAGCAGAACAATCGCTCGCCAACTCACCGACACCGCGTCCATCTCCCACTCGTTCCCTTCTGACCATATTTGTGTCGCCTCATTTTCTTCAACTCCCACCTCTTATAGAAGGTACCTATTAGTATATTACCAAAGGGAAGAGCTTTCCGTAAACAGCGACCCGACTCGGAGTGGTAGCTCAAATACTACCATTTGATGTAACCAAAAAAAAAAAAAAAAAAACAAAATTCATGCAAAAGAACATAAATACCTAAAAACAAATTTTAGAAAGTACATAAAAAACCACTAAACTAAAATATTAAAAATTAATTTGAACAAAAATGCTTTAAACATAAAAGCATTCTCATGAAAATGTAAAATTAAAAAACCATTTGATACCTTTCTCTTTCCCTTTATGTGATGCAACATAAAATAAAGAAACGGTTACAAATTAGATAATTGAAGAAGGTCAATTTTGGAATATCGCATTTTGGTGTAGCGGTCTGTATAGATAATTATACCAGGATGTCCATGCCTTCCCGGGATGAATTCTCGCGATGATCATTTGAACACTCTAGGGTTTATTTGGATGGGTTTTGTCTCAGTTTTGCGGGTCTCAATTTAAAAAAAATTGTTTGGGTGATTTCGTTGAAACCTTTGAGACCTCATTTGGATGTATTTTGGATGTTGGGTTTTGTGGTTTGAATAAGTTGAAACCCACTTGGATTGAGTTTGAATGTTGGGGTATATGGGAAAAAGTAGGTGGTGGGTATCAAATCAATATCTTTTTAGTGAGATTTGGGGAAAAAGTAGGTGGTATGTGTCAAATCAATGTTTTATAAGTTTGAAGAGTTTGAGAGTGAGTTTATGAATAGGTTTTTGATGGTTTTATGGGTTTGACGAAAACTCATTTAAACGGGTTTTGACTCGGTTTCGCGAACTTTGTGAAACCGGTCAAAAACCCATCCACATACACCCCTAATGACTTAATAATTCACCAAATTTGGTAATGCAAATTAGATAATTTATCAATGTCGCATGTGGTTCCATGAACATAAAATAAAAAACGTAAAATGTTACAACTAAATAAAACGCATAAAAGAGTTCTTTTCAAACTATAAATGGATTTATGTAGTCTAAATACCACCTCACTTGTGTTACATTTGAGAGTTGTTGCTGGACTATAGCCTTTGGGCTTTGAGCATATCCATGTTTTAGAGATGAATGAAATAAGTTGAGAGAAGAGTTGTTTATGTTCTATCCGAAAGAGATATAATTTGAATCGATACATTGTGTCTTTTGTGAAAAGGCTTTTTGCAATATGAGGCAGAATCTGGCAAATTTTAATTCAATTAATAGTAACAAAATACAAAATAAATTCCCTCTTCTCTAAGTTCTTATTTTATATTTTCCAAAATCGGAATTATGTTTGTTCCAACTCGCTCATGGTATTTTTGTTCGTGCAAACAACAAAAGATCAAGACTGTTGTAACTTGGAATACTACCAGTGAATACTATGTGCACCGAAGACAGGTTCAAAAATTTTGTCTTTAAGGGGATTGCATCTGCAACCTATGTTTTACTATTTCCTATTTTCTTGTTTTGATTGACGTGTTCTTCGGATTAATTCCAATCAAATAAGTATGTTTACAGGATTATTAAAAAAAAAAGTATGTTTACATGCTTTAAATGTTTCGTAAATATATAAATGCACAAATTATTATACACCAACACCATGTTTACTTCTTTACATTATTGATGTCAAGTAAACGAAGTTCTCATCTTTGCGCTACATACAATGCTAACAATTTAATGTGGCAATTTAATTTATTCATTAATCAAATAAAAAAAATCAAGACAAAAATCAAAGTAAATTTAGGGGTTTTTTCTATTTTGCACCCCTGAAACATAGGAAATAGGCACTTTGCACCCTCGAAACATAGATTTAGCACTTTGCAATCCCGAAATATAAAAAATTTAGCACTTTGCACCCTATTTTATTTTTCTCAAAAAATCTAGGGACAAAATAGGAAATTTATTTTTGGATCTTTGACACTTTGCACCCCTGAAACACGAGAATTGGCATTTTGCACCCCCGAAATAGAATTATCAATTAGCACCCTCGAATTAATAATAACTCAGCAACTTGCATCCCCGAAACACGAGAACCTAAACACAAAATTAGCACTTAGCATCTCAAATTAAGAAAAACTCAACAACTAGCACCCCTCATTTTTTTGCAAAGTTGACCACCGGTGTAAAAAATACCTACGGGCAAAATAGGTAATTTATTTTCCTTTTTCTTAAAATTTGCAAAATACGATTATGAACACAAGAATATTCATCTTCAAAATCTATTTTAAAATATTTATTTAATTATCACAAAAACAAATTTTAAGATGGAGAGAGAAATGCGTATTCTAGTATTCATAATCGTATTTTTAAATTTAAGGAAAAAATAAAATGAATTACCTATTTTGCCCCTAGGCTTTTTGCCCCCTGTGGTCAACGTTGCCGAAAAAAAAGAGAGGTGCTAGTTGTTGAGTTTGTCTTAATTTGAAGTGCTAAGTGCTAATTTTGTGTTTAGGGGGTTCAAAGTGTCAATTTCTCGTGTTTTGGGGTGCAAGTTGATGAGTTGTTCTTAGTTCGAGGGTGCTAAGTGCTAATTTTATTACAGGGTGCAAAATGTCCATTTCTCGTGTTTCGGGGGTACAAAGTACCAAAGATCCAAAAATGAATTACCTATTTTGTCCCTAGGTTTTTTGAGAAAAATAAAAGAGGGTGCAAAGTGCTGAATTGTTCATATTTTAGGGGTATAAAGTGCTAAATCTATGTTTTGAGGGTACAAAGTGCCTATTTCCCATTTTTTTGGGGTGCAAAGTGTAAAAAACCCTAAATTTAGACATGCGATTTTCAATCAATTAGGCGCCCCGACCGTTCGGTTCGGGTTGTGATTAATAACAGAAACTTCAAAACACTCCTCGCCTCCCTCGGTCCCTCCACTTTGAGAAACCCTACAACCACCCCACCACCTAAGTTTCCAAATCAGAGCAATGACAATTCTACCCCTCCACCTTCACTTCTCACTTACCCGTTCACCTGTCAAACCCCATTCCTTGCCCCACGCGCCGCGCCTCAAGCTCACTCAACACGCGCGGCCTCAGGTGGTGGCTGGACCCCCAGAAAACATCGTTGAGATAAACGGGACATACCCGGCTGGGGTTTCGGGTCAGCTTCCGTCGGGGCTCCGAAGAGAGTTGATGCCGAACCACGTGGCTGTGATTATGGACGGGAACAGGAGGTGGGCCCGGATGAGGGGGTTGCCCATCGGGTCGGGTTACGAGGCTGGAGCTCAGGCATTGAGGAGAATTGTTGAGCTATGTTGTGAGTGGGGGATTAGGGTTCTTACGGTGTTCGTGTTCTCCTCTGATAATTGGTTCAGACCTAAAGTAAAAATTAAATTAAGTTAAACTTAATTTTATTTATATATTCCGCGAGAACTTATATGATGTTCAGCTTTTATGCCAATTTGATTGCAGGTGGAGACTGATTTATTGATGGACTTGTTTGAGAGAGTATTGAAATATGAACTCCAACAATTTGAGAGGTAAATTTTCCAAAATTTGAAACTTTAATATTTACATTTCAATTAGGCATAAAAATAATAAAAAAAAAAGATCCCCATGTTTTTTAAAATTAAAACATTCTAGCGCATTTGCCATATTTTTAAATTTAAAAGATATCTAATCTAACCAAAACCCAAATAAAAAGACATCTGAATCTTTTTTCCCTTTTAAAACAAACAAAATCAATTACCACCACATTTAAAAATACCATATTTTTATTTTTTCATCCAATTCTTTTCGGTGTTTAATTTTGCTCCAAAACTCTAAAAAATCATGAAACATTTGAGTAAACATATCTAGTCATAATTCTTGTCTGGCCAAGCCCAAGTTATTAAAAGAAAAGAGAAAAAAGGAACAAACTTGTAATTAAATTGGTTGACAATTTCAAAAGATTGAATAATGAAAGATTGATAGTGAACCATTGATTACTTTGTGCTTAGATGTAATTTCGTACATTATTAATTCCCTATGTAAATTGATGTTAGTAATTTATCATCAGATCGATCATTGGTGCCATTGTGCCTTGGGGATAACTGTTGGGTCCATTTCAATGTTTCTACGCAAGCTAAAATCCCGTCTCAGTTTATAATTTGATATCGTGGTTTGCAATTCGATTATTACACAGATCATTTTGTTCTTTCATGTTCAAGTTCTTCATTATTCGTGATGGAATTTCGCCATGAGTTTTTTTTTTTTTTTTGGTCAAACATGCAGAACCATGCTTACTTGCTTCTGTTTACTTGTATAACTTACTTATATTGATCAATATATGAGAGTTCATCATTCATTTATTGGTTTTGGACAGGGAGAATGTTCGGGTATCTCTTATTGGTGATACAACAAAACTCCCTAAATCTTTACAGGAACTGCTAGCTAATTCAGTGGGAACTGCACAAAAAAACTCGCGCCTTCATCTCATCATGGCAGTAAATTATAGTGGTCAAAACGATGTCGTGCAAGCTTGCCAAAAAATTGCAGTCAAAGTAAACGATGGTCTCATTAAACCCGATGATATCAACAAGTTTTTAGTTGAAAAGGAACTTGAAACAAATTGTACTGATTATCCACACCCTGATTTGCTAGTTCGGACTAGTGGGGAGCTTAGAATCAGCAATTTCTTATTATGGCAGCTGGCCTATACCGAACTTTATTTTACAAATTCTCTTTGGCCTGATTTTGGAGAAGATGAGTTTGTAGAGGCGTTGTTTTCCTTTCAGAAAAGGCAGAGACGCTATGGAGGACGTAATTCTTGAGTTTAACATCTTGTTTCAATGATTCTTTTCTTACGGGATATCTATCTATCATCTACTTATAGCCTGCACTCGACTTCTGAAGTGCTGTCACCAGTCGATTCTAGAGAATTTTTAACAGAGTAGTCGGTATTTATAGAGCAGGAGAAGTCTTCATTCTGTATGTCGAATGATAGAAGACGCCATATTGGGCCCCGCCAATGACGGCAGCTTATGACATGTCACATGAGCAATAAACATTGGTGTTTAATTAATGAGCTTCAGCAACAAAATCCTCCGTTTTGTCTGGAATGTGGTTACCACGATTTAATTAGGATCGGGTGATATAACCTTATCATCTACTCTTCTAGTGTGTGTGGGCTTAACTTTCTTTGGAAAATCTGAGTCATAATTGCAGCAAATTCAGTGCCTATTCAGGTAAGATGAAAATGGGCTAGTCTGAAGAGAGAAATGAAATTCAATCCATTATTATTTTGATATAAACATTGAATAGTTGTATCCATTATTATGTTTTCTCATTGTTTCTTCATTTTTATGTCATTCTTTTAGAATTGAGATATGTTTTTAACATTTTTAACAAATTGATGGAGGTAGTTGCTCGATTTGTAATTTGATTTTTATGTAAAGATTTACATTTCATGCCTTGCTATGAATCATATGATTACATTTCCACACATTTATGCAATATATTTTCGAAATAGTCACAAGCTTTATGATAAATTTTCTTGTATAGATGATATCCTGTCAAATTGTTCCTGAATTCGACAATCGATCGCAAAATATTCCCACAATTAAACTACCTAGCCACTACAGCTGATTGTATAACAAAAATTAGGGCCCCAGGACTCAGATTACTGGCAGCTCAAATTCACCTTTAAAAACACCAACTCTACAAAGAAAATTGCTACAATTGATGGATCTATGAAACAGTGTGAACTACGTCACCAAAAAAATAATCTAGGTTTTGCTGTCGCCAGTACTTTCGTCATTTTTCTTGCGATTCTCTTCAGTAATTTTTTGAAATTCTTTCTCTGCGGCTGCAATCAGACTCTTCACAGTGTCGAAGGTGGTAAGCCTTATGCTGTTGTGCACAGAAAATAAAATGGGTTTACTCAAAGCACTTATACTTGATAACTTGAGTGCAAAAGGTATAAGAGATGTGAACCTGCTATTTGGTAAAGTTTTCAATGCATTTGGAACGAAACCCCTGTAGAGTCCGACTAAGCCATCACGCGCTACAATGCCTGATTCAAAACCACAGAGTACAAGGATATAACTGAAACACTGATCTCTTTTCAGATAATATATAATAGATAATCTTATTTAGATTTACACGTAAACTCGAGTCTAACTAGTTTATGGTTCCAGTATTGCAATACCTTGAATGCCATCCAAAACTGTGACATACGGAGTACCCTTCATTTGCATTTGTCGCCTAACCGTGTCCAAAGGATAGCACATGGATGTGGCTACAGTGGCTGACACAAGTGCAGTTAACAGAGATGTTTCAGTCCTTTTTTGATATTTTTCTGGAAGAGCCTTCTTCACCCTAGCATTCAGAACAAATGCAAGTTTAAGTCCAGATACTTTTAGCTTATTATGCGCACCATTTTAAATCTGGAGAAATGCTAATAAAGTATGCTCACAAGTCAAAAACACAGAAATTCACTGCAATATAAGGTGCGATTCCAATAAGAGAAGGTCCTAAACCATTATAAAACGATGCAAATCCTTCCTCTCTTAGCATGTTTACAGCTACCTGCAAATAGAGAACACAAATGAATTGATTTTTCATCATGGCATAAATTAGTATAGTTTTCAAATGGATTTACCTCTGTCATTGTTCTGTATCCAGGTTCAACAGCTAACCTTAACCTAAGGACATCTAGCGGGTACGTAACCTGGACAAATACAGATAATTAAGATACAAATATATGTTGAAAACAAAGTACTTGGTGATATATGTACACTCGTTCATGTGCATGTGTGTATGAAAGAGTGAGAGAGCTAGAGATTGTGAATTTAAATTGGCAAAATTCCAATAAATTATTCACTCTAACATAATTACATCCAAGAAGTTCCACATGCCTTTATGTTTATCTCAAAATACCACGAATATTCACTTTACAGAACAAATTAAGACATAAGCCAAAGACTAATATTAAGCTGATGCAATAAGTTTCTAGTCAATCCATTTTATGTTCAACTTACAAAAGTTGATGTCATGCCAGCACAAGCCCCTGCTGCTAATCTTCCAATAATGGAGAGTTCACCATTCTTTCCTCGAAAAAGTTTCTGAAAAATGAAAATAGAAACAACCGTATTAATCAAATGCAAACATGATGTGATTCTATGCTCTTGGAGGATATAATTTCATCATCACCTTGTATGTTTCATAGGCGAAAAGTTGTACTGCACTATAAGGTATGACCCGTATCACCTAAAGCATTGAAAAAGGGAACAAATCCTATTATAATTGAAGTTTAAAAAATAAGTACAGCTTCTCAATTCTCATCTTATAAAGGATTTTGAATGAGAGAAAAAAGCAGCTCTTTTGACATGTCTAGAAAGGATTCGGAACATCATACCTGGGGAAGGTTCCCTTTCCAGTACCCTTTTATTCCTTCTTCCTTTCCGACCAATGTCAAGGCCTAAATTCAAATATAAAAGTTTACTGCATATGGCGATGTTGTACAGCATAAGAACAAAATGTATAGAAGAAACTTGATATGCACACATCATTCCAAATGTGAACAAATAAAGCCCAGCTAGAACAATGGATTGCCGCGTTAGGAAATGGAATTTAATTTATGTACAAATATAAAGAGAAAGTGGTTGGTTACCAATATATATGACGTGAAAGTTCAGGATTGTCCCAGCAGAAAAAAAGGTGAAAGTGAAATTTCCTCACCCACATAAAGGAGATGGGACTGCATTGTAAGGCAAAAAAAAAGAACTGGACTAGAATGTAGAAATATAACAGACTGCCAAATGGAATTTTGACATGTAATGTGCCACAAGCAGCTGATTGGAGCATCTAAACCCTATATTCAGTATAACTACATCAAATTTATGTGTCACTTCATCTTACTGAATGGGTTCATCTCTCACACCACTAATAAGCAAAAAACTATATCAATGATAAAGTATACCCTCAAAAAGATGCAATTAAACAATACTTTACCTAAAACTCAGCCAGTGGGTTTTAACTTTTAATAGGTATCAAATTTCCAATTTTAAAGAAAACGCTAATATGATAATCATGTACCAATCAACAATAAACAAAAAAAAGAAAAACAAGTAGAATCCAGCTAGTGTAATCAGCAAGAAAGATACCGAAGATATACCTCAATAAATCCAATTCCTTTCTTGGCAGCTGCTTGTCCGGCTCTAAGTCCATGAGTCTACATAGAATGAGAGAGAAGAATAAGGAAAAGAATAACATAATCAGATCTCAATATAAAAAGAAAGCCAACCACAATTTTTAAATACATACGTACCTAACCAAGGAAGTTGGCACATGCACTCAAATTTTAAATTCAATATTTTACAATTGCTTTGCTACAAAGAACAAAATCACATCAACCAAATAAAGCACAGAGCAAAATGCATTACCACTTTCTAATCTATCATTAGCACAAATTTCAATAACAATATACCCCATAAAACCTTAATACACTCATTTATATAAAGAAAATACATAAACTCTATGAGTACCAACTAATGTACAAACTTCTACAGGAAATTTTAGGCCAAACCTATTGTGAAACCAAAGTTAGTCATAGGAAACACGAAATTCATATGTGATTGGTAATCAATCTAAGGAGGAGTTTAATTAATCATAAAGAAAATAAGTCATTAATGAAGCGTCGACAGCTACTAGAATTTTCCGGAATTTTATGCTTCATTGACTTCCATAAAATGAAAATCAAATCATACTATTTCTTCTATATAGTAAACATCCGAGGAAAAAAAAAGACATAAAGGTAAATACACCAAAATTGAGGACAACAATAACCACAAAAATCCGAGAAAAATACAATACCTGCATAAGGAGCTTAATGCGGTCAAGCGGTGCAGTAACGGTTTTAGCGGCGGCGCCGGCGATGGCACCGGCGGCGAAGAGAGCAGCGTCTTTCGGAATCAATGCAACCATAGCCAACGGATGCTTGAGAAGCTGAGACGACGTCGGTTTGAAGTCCTTCTCATCTCTCCTATCCGCGACTGAGATACACGCGAAATTAGACCGTCTGCTGCCATTGCTGACGGCAGCGAATGCGAATTTGGGTCGGCATTGTTCGGGTTCGGTAGAATTATCCGGGGCAAGACCCGGAATATCCCGCCAAACTAATTTAGGGCGAGAATTGGTACTCATTTCCCTAACAGCTGCGTTTCTATTTTCCCGCTTTGTGTGTTGGGTTGAGATAAGGTTGTGGAATGTTAGTTGAATTGAAGAGGGAAGAGGAATAAAATGAGGGAAGGTTTTGGGGTTTATTCTATTTTTGTTTGATTCGGTTGTTGGGCCTCCTTTTTTCTTTTTTATTTTTTATATTGATTATTATTATATAATTTCTTATAGTATTTGTTTATAATTTAACTATTTTTCAAACTTACCTTTATAAATATGATTCATAATACCAAATTTTCGAAGCGTGTGTTGCAACTTTTTTTTCATTGCCTCTTGGGGCTTTCTACTGTTCCCTAATCACGTTCTTGTGGTATGAGAAATAAATTTATCTGAACGGTTAAAAATATTGTTTATTTAATCTGGACCATACAAAACAAGTACAATAAATGTACAAAGATAAGAAATATAAATAATAATTTTAAAAGATTAAAAACATATCATACACATATAGTACTTAAACAAAATTACATATTTAGCGCCATGAGAAGACAGTTCAAGGCTTGAAGCTAACCCACGATCTATTAAATTTAATATTGTTTTTCTTATAACAAGTGCTGCAAACGGTAAAATTTAAGATCTGAAGTTTTGAATCGGGTATAGTAACTCTAAAACTGATCTGGACCGTAGAAAATTCAAGCCGACCTCTGATCGGTACATATTTGGGCGAATTTCCTCTATTATATGAGAAACCGAGCCTTTGTATTTTAACAAATTGAGACCGAATTAAGGTGGATGGATATGAAGTTTTGTTAGAGCATATAATTTTGAATTTAGGTGGGATAGGGAGGTTGAAAATTGAAGAAGGTGATGAGTGTGGGTGTGGCAGCGAAGAACGAGGGAGAGAGGTAGGAAAAATGAATATAATGGGTTTTTTTGGTCATTTCCAATAATATGTTTGAAAAATTTAATAACAAATTAATTCGTAAATTGTTCATACCATGACACATGTTCATATATAATTGGTTACTGGTGTTCCACAAATACAACTCGGTTGATCCAAAGAAAGCCCCTTGCCTCTTTTGGTACCAAAATAACAAAATTGAGATAAGCATATGAAACCTTGTAGCTTAGTAGAGAATATGTAGGATGAAAATTCAAAAGTACAAAATATTTTAAGGAATCGTAAAATTGAAAGTGATTTTTTGTAAATTAGGAGACCAATGGAGTAATATATTTAGGGAAGTTGAGAATAAAAGAACAAATGTGTAGAATCAAAAGTTTTGAAGGTTAAATTCTATGCGATTAAAAAGGTAGCTTTGTTACTTCTATTTATGACTCCTTTTAGTTATATATTACTTGTTAGCTTTAGGTTTAATGCGGCTAACGAATAATCCGACCGTTCCAATGAAGTAAGAGATCCCTTCAAGTAAGCATTTTCACTGGATGCTCCTGCGGCCTCTCAACGGTTCGAAAAAGCTTGTTAGACCATGACTGAGTCTGCTTCCCTACAACCTTTTTGGCTTCAAGGACGTCCCGTCTAGTGGGAGAAGTGGTCCAAAGTGCGGTTATTGCGAAGCACCCGCCCGTAGGTTGGGCTGAAAATAAAACCTAGCTACGAGGGTACTCGACTCGAGCTCGTTCGATAAAAGCTCGTTTCAGCTCGATTCGTCACACAGATCAAACAAGCTTGAACATCATATTTCGTTCGATAACTTTAAAAGTTCTGCTCGAGCTTGACTCGATAAGCTAAAATTTGATAAAATACATGTAAAATATCAAGTTACTCAATACTCGGCTAGAGCATATTCGATAAAAGCTTGTTTGAGCTCGGCTCGTTTAACAATCAAACCAAGCTCAAACACAAACTTTCAAGCTCGATAAAATTCAATCCAAGCTTGAACAGTGTGTCGTTCGATACTACTCGGCTCGATTACACCCTTACCCGTAGGTTTTTGTAAATATTGGATAGTCATTCAGGATGATTTTACTTGCTGAGCTGCTGTAGAGGCTCCCCACTCCCTTCTTTAGTAACAATATCACTAATATTGTTGTTGCGGAGCACTTGCGGCCAAAGTGATATGAGCGTAGGTATGATCAACTCTAGGTAAGAGTTAGAAAAGTGAAACCGATTTTTTTTTTTTAATTATACTTAAAAATATTTATTAGTGATATCAAATCAGCATTTTAATGAGAACCGAGAAAAAAAAAAGTTATTGTAGATAAATAAAAAAAGTTCTCGTCATAGAACATTCCAAAAGACATACTATCAGAATAGAAAATTTGGGACGGAGAAAACAATAGGTTAAATTATAAATTATCAGTTAAAGCTAGCAAAGTTGGGCTCAGACCTATTACCAAAACAATATTAATGATTTTTAAGTCAACCACGGCAAAATAATTAAAGAAATTTAACCCCACTTCAGATAATTAATTGCCATTTTCCTCTACTCAAAACCAATTACCTTCGTTTTCTTGCTAAATAACACTTGATTTTCCTCATGCGTTCCATTCGCTTAATTAATATTTAATAGTATTGCAATTATAATATTAATAGTATTGCAATTGTGATTAAATTGTTTCGTTTTAGGGCATTGGAATCACTTAATTAATGTGAGTGGTCCATCACTATTGAACTAGCAGGGTCTAATATTAGACCATTGGATTAACAATTCAATTTTATGGTAAAGGCTTTAACGGCCTTTGGGCTTTCAAAATGTCAAGAGCCTAAGACAAAACATGCATCTCAATTATTGAATAGAGTTTTTTGTTAGTGTTATTTTCTTGATTGGCATTGTAGATAGAATAACGGGGTTGGCAAGATGGGTCAAGATCGATTGGGTGACCCTTGAAATCCCAACCCAACCCCATTCAATCCATCCCAATTTATTCGCGGGTCATTAATGGGTCATATGAAAATAAAAACACACTTAACTAAGTAGATACTTTATCTGTTCAAAATTATCTGTCGTTTTATATGTTTTCACACGTTATTAAGGTACCTAATAAATAGCATCAATTTTAGGCCATCTCCAGCCGAACCGGGGAGGCAAGCAACAGCCCCCCCGTCGGCTGGAGACGGATCTCCCCCCGGAGGGCAAGCAGGCATCCGGGGGGAGTTGCCTGCCTGCGGGCAAGCAGGCAGGCATTGGTTGCCTGCCTGCCTGCCTGCCCGCAGGCAGGCTGCTCCTGGACGCGGGCGTGCGCTGCACGCGCGCGGCCAAGGTATTTATTTTTTTAATTATTTTTGTTTTAAAAATTTATTAATTTATTTAAATATGTAAAAAATATATAAAAACATTTTAACACTTGTTAATTATGATTTAATGTTTTATTCAAAAAAAAAAAACTTAATCACAATTTTGAAAGATAAAATGTTTTCTCCTTCATATTTATACTACTAGACACCACTCAAACACTAGTTTCAAATCAATGTGGGATAAAAACTTAACTCTCCTTATCCCACATTGGTTTGAAGTTAGTGTTGAGTGACCTTCAAGTAGTATAAATATGAAGGAGAAAACATTATATCTTTCAAAATTATGGTTAAATTTTTTTTTTTGAAGAAAACATTAAATCATTATTAACAAGTGTTAAAAAGTTTTTATATATTTTTTACATATTTAAATTAATTAACTTTTAAAACAAAAATAATAATAAAAAAAAAAACCTTGGACAAAAATATTTATGGTTACATAGTAATTGATGTCAATTTTTTTTAATTTATATATGTCTTAGTTTTAAAAAATAATGTATGAATATAAAAATATGACTTAATAATATTTATTATTACTGCAACTTAATTTAAAAATACAATTTGAAGATCAATTAAACAACTTAACATATACGATTACTAAGAAACACCTAATTCAAAAATGACCCGTGTATTTCCCACAAGTGTTCGACTAAATCTTTTTTCAATTCCGATTTTAGCCGTGATTTTTCTCCATATGCCTATGATCCAACTTGTTGTAGTGTTTATTGTGTTGCTTTAATTATGTTTAATTGTTGGTGTTTCCCTTGAAAATTATGTTTTGTTTTAGTATGTAATAGTTGTTTTTCTTTTCACTCCAAGTGCATTAATAATAATTGTTGTTGTTTTTCATTAATTATGTTTACTTGTTTTTTATTTTTATGAATGCCTTATTATTATTATTATTATTATTATTATTGTTGTTGTTGTTATTGTTAAGTGAGAGTGGGGAAAGTTTGAAATTGAAATAAATGTTTTGGATTGTTGGTTCGGTTGGAGATGACATACTAGGCAAGGCAGGCAAGCAAGTAGGCAGGCAGGCAAGCAGGCAGGCATGAGGGGGCTATTGCTTGCTTCGGCTGGAGATGGCCTTAGGGAGAAAACAAATATATATATCTAAAATACCTTATTCTCTATTTATCTCAGAATTAACTATTTACACGTTATTCAAGTTTTACATACTCTATCTCTATCTTTCTCTTTTCATCCTTGATGATAGAATATGTACAGATAAGAGAGAGAGAGAGAGAGAGAGAGAGAGAGAGATAGAAAGAAAAAGTAATAAGGAAAATGATTATATCACAGCCTCAAACTTCACAGCCCTTTGTACAGCCCATTTTTTATTCTTTTGAAGGTATATGTGTTACCTACTACTTGTTTAACAGGTTTTTCTTCAAATAATCTTTTTTATCTATTAACAACTCACTCAACCACTACAAGAAAAAAGATCAATAGTGATAACATGAATTGTCACTATATACTAGAATGTTGTCAATAATAAATATTATAAGTGAGCTTATAATATGCCCATGTTATCACTTAATGATAAGGAGTTTATTTTCCTTTTTCCTTTTCATGTTGAGTACATAAATTATACAATATTACTCATATAAAAAATAATTCATTCCAAATGATAATTTATCATTTATCAATATTTGAATATAAAATATCTCGAAAATTACAATAAAAATATAAACTCATAATTTAAAAGCACTTGAATGCCTAGAATTTAGGGTTTATTACATAATGTTTAATTTAGGGTTTGATTTAGAGTTTACGGTTTTAGGTTTAGGATTTAGGTTTAGGGTTTTAGGGTTTAGGGTTTTAGGGTTGGGGTTTAGGGTTTTAGGGTTTTATTTTAAAATAATATTTTCAAGTTTTTCTGGGCAAAAGTAGTAGAAATGGTTTGAAATTGATGAATTGGTGTTGATTATTTTATAAATAGGGTTATATTTGTTTGATCATTAATTATGGGCTTTTTTTGCAATTTTATATTATGGGCTGTGATGTTGGCTGTGATGATTGGTTGTGATGCTAGCATAGTCCAAGTAATAAATAAGAGAGTTTTAAATGCATTAAATAAGGGCAAAATAGCTAAATATGTAATTAATATTGTATTGAAATCCTAAAACGACAAATAATTTGGGACAACAAAAATCTCTAAAGAGTTAGATAAATTGGGATTGTTGGTATTGATTGAAGAAGGTTTTGAAGATGACAAAAAGGGAAAAGGCTAAAAGGCTAAAAAGGAAGTCATCAACTAAGAACTGAAAAGTTTAGTGAAACCTATCTCACGGTCTGGAAGCTAAGTGACCGAATCAGCAAAGTGGGAATATCAGATCAGTGAAGATCAGATTGGTTATCATCAACCTAGTCAAGATAGATGTGTTCATTCTTGAATCAGCAGAGTAGCCATCAGCCGAGTGATCATCAGGGAAGTGATCATCAGTAGAGTGATCATTAGCAGAGTGATCATCAGCAAAGTAATCCTATCAGCGAAGTGAAGTCGGTCAGTAAGCTCATCAACGTTAACAAGCGGAGTGCATTAAATGCGACTTGACATAAAGTAGATATCCGTACAGCAGAGTGTACAGAGAACAGTCTGCAAAAGCTGCCGTCAGAAAGAAGACCGTTGCTCAGGATTAAACTGTAATTTCGCCTATCTTCAACAGGCACTATTCTAAATCCGAGAGTATAAATAGACCAGGGACTGAAGATTGAAAAGAGACTTGCACAATTTAAGATCACATCTTTAGAGCAAGATCCATCAGTTGAGTCGTCTGATCATAAGCGAAGTCATCTGTTGACAGAGCAAACTGTTGAAGAAAAAGATCGAACCTTTGTCTTTCTGAGTGACATTCAACTGTAAAGAGTGAGAAGCTTATATCCATATTTGTGAGTGATATAACTTCGTAGTATAGGTCTTCTAAGTGATTTCCTATATTGTGAGCTTAGTACTCTTACTTAATGCTTATCATTTGTTGTAAAGCTTAAGTGTTCTATCTGCTGAGTGCTAAATCAGCATAGTAATCTCAGGAGTAACATCTAATATCTTAGTTTTTACAATTAGCGACTCAACCTGCTTGTGATAGGGCCCATTACCGGCCCGACCCGTTTACGACTCATATAAAATGACGTGTTTATGCCTCGACTCATTTTCAACCCAACCGGACCCGACACGACTTATCCTTTTGCCACCCTTAGAATATGGTTAGGTATGTTTTTTTGGCTAATATCTTTTATAGATTGTTATTTATGAGAATTGTTGCAAAATTGAAATTCTTATACATTTCAAATGATGTTTTGATATATTTTCTTCGGTTGTTATTTTTTGTGATAGTTAAAGTTCATGAGATTATATGACTTCGAAGAAAAATAAACGTATAAGATTAATTGTACCTGTTTCGCTCGTTTCTCAAAATATATAAATGGCAGCGGTTAACATTAATAATTGGTTCTTTTAAATTGAGTATATTAATTTCTTTTTAACAGTATTTTAAATTTGAGTATACGTAGAGGCTTAATCTTGTTAGCAATAAAACTCATGTAATTTCTGCCATAAGAATATGTTTCCGGAGACATTTTTTCAGAGATACCAAGAGAATAATCATTAGAGAGGGGATGGATTTGAAGAGACTTTGGAGCTATTTCTAATGTTTGGTTGAAAATATCAACTGCGAACTAGAGGCCTCTCCGGTTCGGACAGCCCCTTAAAACCGCTGTAGTCCAAAACCAGTGAGAACCACTGCAAACATATCATACTACTTGGATCGAGTATGGTATTTAAAATCAAACACATGGGGGTTTTGCGGATTTAAAATGACACATGGGGTTTTTTTTAGAGTTAGACAAAGTATAGGGGGTTTTGGGAATTTAAATTTCTAGGGAGGCAGTGTAAATCATAGTACAGTTACAATTTCATAACATTTATAGTGGGTTAATGGTAATTTATCCCCTGTGATTATTATAATATTCAATTAACACCCTATGATTTAAAAAATAGCAATTTACCTCCTGTGATTTTAATAATGATTCACACTGCCTCCCTAGAAATTTTAAGCCTCCAGGAAAAAAAAAATTGAATTGAAAAAAATGTAACAATTTATCTCTATGTGTTATTATGAACGGGGCAATTTGCCCCCCCAAAAGGGTAATTTTGTCTTTTTATGCAATATATTTCAAACCCACTTTCATATTTGAGCGAGATACAATCTCCAACTCAGGGAGGTGTATTGCTCTTTTCAAATAACATGAGGGTAAATTAATTTATTATGATAATCACAAGAGGTAAATTGCCATTATCCCCATTTTATGATACAGAGTTATGCTTTCTAATTTATACGCTGGCGATGAGAGGTGGGAAGACGTGGAGAGACTGAGGGTTAATGTTGGAGGGATGAATGAGAAATTGCCTGGAATTGGCTGGATGAAGGTATAATTTGTTAAACTAATGTATGAATGCAAGAATGTCTAATGTGTTTGTTTTGGTTTAAGATTTGCTTTGAACTTATGAGTATTTTGGATGTATAAACAATACGAAACTTAATTGAAAAATCCAATAACCAAATTTGATATAGTTTAACTATTTATGCATTAAACACTAGTACTAGTCAACACAAAAAGTACAAAATTAACCAACCCATCTGAACTCAGGTCGGGGGGTACTACTACCGGGGAATGACTGTGGAAGTATTAATTGATAATTTCATAAATTATAATACAAAATGACAGAATGAATTTGCGAATTCACATTTTCAAAAATAAATAAACATATATCCACAACAACATTGAACGATTACGAAAAATACATAATACATAAAAAAAAACCACCACTACAAGAAAAATGAAATTTAACTCCTGGATTGGGTCTGTAGAAGAATCTCCCGGTGTTCTCTTAATAACACAATAATCTTGTCCAAAAGATATAATTTAGGATAATAATTTCATGTCATTTCGTGCATAGCACGGAATAGATTATAGTAAGAAAAAAAGTTCAAATGATACTTATTGTGAATACAATTTAAATAAAATAAAATGAAAATAGCCATTTATAATTTTTAATAAATAAAAAAATATATTTATTTTGATAATGAATAAATAAATATACCTAATTTAAAATTACAATAAATGTGAAATTTATTTTTCTACATGAAAATTTATTATTTTAAAATCTCATAAAATAAATATATTCAATAATCTTTTAAGAAGTAGAAAACCTATCCCGGTCGTCCCTACCCCCAAAATGTCCCCATCACCCTCACATAACCCAAACTCATTCCTTTCTCTTCCCCTCCCTCGTTCGCCTTCCGGGCGCTGGCAGCCCGTCACGATCGATTTGACGTCACATAGAAGATGAAGGCGAGGATCCAAATACCTTCGAGGTATATTGAGTAATTTCTCAAAGTTTGAGGGTGCTCGTGTAATTACACTAAACATGATGGGCATTTGAGAATTTTTTTTATTAAGAAAAAAGATAGGAAGAATAGCATAGGTATCTCTTGAATAAAAATTACTTTTATGATGACATCAACATGTGGCGTCATAAATTAATATCGTAAGAGGATAAATGTAATGAATTCAATACCTTAAGTAATTTCCCAAACTTATTTACAATAAATTTGAGGGATAATTTGAGTAATTTTACTTCATATTATTGATCAGTTAAAGCATTGTCAATATTCTTAGTCCATATCCCATGAAGAAAAAGATATATGAAACATTCATTTTTATTATACTATACCTTTACAAACATTTTATCACTTCAAAAAGGTATTCAAGTTATAATTATTAGAGGCATGAAAAATTGTAGTGATCAAAACACATTATAATTTATTTTGATATAAATTGAAATCAATTATTTGAATTTGTGCATAGCACGGGAATAAGCTAGTTCTTAATATTTTAGAAAATGTAATCTCAGTCCACATTTATTAGCATTGACGTATTTATCCTATAATTACTCAAATATTTTCGCAATATAAGTTCAAAGTACTGTGTCCAATTTCAGAAGTTTCCATAGTTAGATTTCATGGTCGGCACGTGACTTGATTTGGGCTAAAATTTCAAATTGAAAATTTGAATGGAAGTGCCAAAAATGAGTGATTATGGGGTATATATGATAACCTATGTTGCACGGATACGACATGATCATGTTAAAGTTTTATAAGTAATAAATACTCAATTACATAACTTTTAGAAAATAAAATTGTTTAGTAATTTAATACTATTAGTTATATATCATGTTCATGGTTTTATTATGTTATATAAAACATGTCCCCTTACAGACGAATTATTGTATTGCAGTTGTATATAATACAAAGTGTGGTTCGACATCTTACATTGTTCTTAGCAATTGTGGTGACTTAGCAAAATTCAGAATATGAAATGTGTTGGATACGCCTAAAGAAGTATTCGACACGTGTGTCCAATTTGTCTTCTAATTAGATTTATTGACACGTCACGTGGACTGTCGGATACGTATCCTACGAGTATCCGAGGAGTATCGTATCCGCGAAGTATCCGACTCTACATTTTACAATTTTTTAAAGTACCCATGCATTATAGACGTTAACCGGGTAGTTACCACAAATGGTCCTCATTATCATTAACTTTTTACCGAGTCGTTCTTTTTAAGTCTTTTTTCCCACGTTAGTCCCCACTATGAGTTATTTGTTTCATTTTGGCCCTTTTCAGGTTAGCATGACGGCTCCGATGTCACGTGAAGTGCACGTGAGGGTATTTTCGTCCGTTTTGCAATGATAGTGTTACACTTAAGTCCCCCATAAAATCTATTTGTGTAAATATAGTCCCTAACTTTTATAAGATATAAAAATTTCAAATAACAAAAAAGAAATATTTAAGTATAACCTTTACGAATCGAAAATCATTTAAAAACAATAAAAATGTATAATAAAATTTAAAAGTAATAATAATAATAATAGTTCACCTGTTTGTATCAATATGAATTAGAAAAAATTAAAAGACAAAAAAAATCAAATAAAACTAAAATGGAAATAAAAACAAATAAAAATTTAAAATTAAAAAATAATAAAAATAAATAAGAATACCAATCCACCCCCCAAACCCCATTTCTCTTCCCCTCTACAACGACGACACTGATTATTTTTTTAAATTATTTTGTAGTGTATTTTTATACAAATAGATGGTTTTTATTTTAATTTATATTGATACAAATTGGTAAACTATTATTATTTTTTAAATCTTATTTTGAATTTTCCAAATTTTAAATGATTTTTGCTTCAATAAAGGTTATATTTAAAGGATTTTTTTATTTATTTGAAATTATTATTTATTATAAAAGTCAGAGACTTAATTGACACAATAAGTTTTATGGGGGATTTGAGTGTAACACTATCATAGTAAACGAACGAAAATACCCTCACGTGCATACACGTCACAGCGGATCCGCCATACTCAGCCTGAAAAAGGTCAACGTGAAACAAATAATTTTTCTAAGGGACTATCGTCGGAAAAAAAAAAAAAAAAAAAACTTAAGAGAGACAACTCTATAAAAAGTTACAAATAAGGAGGACCATTTGTGCTATTCACCCGACGTTAACCCAAATAAATATAAGTAAAATTGCCCCCAATGATCAGTTAAAGATCTTCCGGCGTTCAATTTTACATTTTTTAGGTCGTAATAAATTTTTATAAGTGAAATAGTGAATAGACCATTACATAAATTAATATATTATAAATTTACTCAAATCTATTCGATTATTATTAAATTGTTAAAATAACTCAAAAAGTAAGATTAGTATTAAACTAGATAAATACACGGGTCTTTCTAAAATAAGATTTTATAGAACATAAATGTATATGAGATACCTCATCTCAGCCATTAAAAAAAGTCAACAACAAATCTGAACCACAATTTTTGGTCAAAATGTCCAATAATGATGTGGCATCGGACATTTAGAAAAAATAAACATATGTTAAATTACCTATTAACCCTTTAATTAATATGTTTAAAAAAATCTCTCTAATCTCTAATTAATTTCAGATCTCTTTCCAAAACAAAAACAAAAATCGAGAAAATTGCACTTTTCATACTAAATTTCTGCCCACTTTATATATTTCATACCAAACTTTTCAAAAAGACACATTTCGTACAAAAGTTGGACAGCTTTTTTTATATTTCATTCGGCCGTTAGTTTTTGGATGAAAAATGTCACGTGCCAAATATGTGTCCGTTAAGTCACCATTTTTATCTCTTCAGGGAATATTTACAATTGAGCACAAAATACCTAAAATCTTGAAGGGGGTAATTGCAATTATTGCAACCCCAATTCCTCTTCATTCACCTCCGAGACCACAGCACCGCCGAGCCCCAATTCCTCGTACCCACACAACCCCACTTTCATTTTATGATTAGGATTTTCTATTTTGGCAATCTCAATTAGTTCTAATTTTTTAACACAAATCAAATCATTTAATATCTTCTGTATTATAATACATATTTTGAATTTTACCACCTAAAGGATAAAATAAGTATATATGAAATCCGTTGCATTTTTCCCCCTCAAATGATTTTATGCCAATTTCGATCGCCGAAAAACTCATATATGCGCCTCACATGTATTTTAAGGGTAAATTAGTCAAAACATGACGTGCATTTTTTACTTTCTCTTTACAAATAAAATATTTTTCTACTTCACTTCGGATTTCTGGTTCTTTTACATGAGCGAAGTATTTGGACTTGTAAGAAGTGTTGTGAGTAACTTTGAAATTTCATGTGAGGGGCACATTTATATTTTCCGTCGAACAAAAATTAAATAAAATTATTTTAGGCGGTAATTAAGTGATTATTTTGTACATATGGGTGGTAAAGTGCAACAATATGTAACTTTGGGGGATAAGATTTTTGTCAAATTTTTAAAGTGGACTTCATAAATCATATGAAAGTTTTTATCAATTTTTTTTAAAATAACAGGGGGTTTATTGCAAAATTTTACAGTTATCAGGAGTTATTGATAATATTTTAATTTAAGGGGATGTTTTTGCATCATTTGATGGGGTAAAATTGTCATTTCGACTTGAAAGGGATACTTTTTGCCAATAATAAAAAAAAAGTAGAGGGTTTTTTTTGCTAATAAAAATAACACATGTTTTTTTTTAATTAGATAAAACACAAGAGGTGGTGTTGAAATTCACTCATAAAAAAGGGTAAATTTGTCTTTGAGAAAATAAATTATTTTAACTTAAATTTTAAGGGGACATGTGTCACCAAGATAAATGTTATCTTATGTGCTCCCCATCCCTCGAAATCTCATTTTAGACGGACCCGAAATACACACAGTACCAAATTCATCTAAACTCACACTTAAACTCTTCACAAACCTATTCAGAAACTCACACTTAAAGTCATCACAAACCTATTCAAAAACTCACACTTAAACTCCTGAAACCTATAAAACTTTAATTTGACACATACACCTACTTTTTCCTCCCAAACCTTATAAAAATAATATTGATTTGACACCTACCACATAGTTTTTTTCCAAATCCCAACATCCAAATCCAATCCAAATGGAATTTCAACATTTTCAAAACCACAAAATCTAACATCCAAAACATAACCAAATGGGGTTTCAAATGTTTCATCGAAACCGACCAAACATTTTTTTTAAACTGAAACCGGCAAAGCAGAGCCGAAACCCTTCCAAACAGAGCTTTGAAGTTTCAACTTTTGCCATATGAACTAAGCTTCGTGGATAGGTCATAAGGGTTAATATGGAAGTAGTTTGACTGGGTTTGGTCTAGTTTTGGTCTCAATAATTGGTTTCAGAGGTTTCGGCGAAACCTTTAAAACTCGATTTGGATAATAGTTTCAATGGAATATTAAGATTGTAAATATATTAAATAATAGTTAGTGAATTTTAAAACTTTGAGATATCACTTGGATTGAGGTTTGGTTGTTGGGGTTTGGAGGAGAAAAATATGTGGTAGATGTCAAATCAATAACTTTATGTGTAAAAAATAGATGACATATGTCAAATCAATGACTTTATAGGTCTCAAGTATGATTGTGTAGGTTTCGATTTGTCTGAAACTTGGAGTTTCGCCTGAGACCTCTTCAAACTCTTTATTTGATAGAGTTTGACCCGGTTTGAGTGAAACCAAACCAAGGTAAACTAGTTCCAGCCTAATAATTTAATTACCTCAAAACAGCCTGCTGTACTGGCTATTAAATTACAACATTGGGACAATAACCCTATAGGTATCTAGAATAATGGTGTCAGTTAATTAAATTTATAATTAGAATAGATTCATACAGATTTAAAAATATTTGATATCTAACCAATAGAATTCAAAGTACATGCTTAGCAGCTGGACTCGGATGTACTTCCTACTATTAATTATTAAACAGTAGTAATACTTATGAAGGCAAAGTCAATAATAATATATCGTTTTGTTTTAAGACGTGAAGAGAAGAAAATTGGCTAAGTAATACTAATAACAGAGAGTGATTTTTAAAATTGGCCTTTTGTAAAGTTTAATTTGCAAAAATGGCCTTTGAGGGGCTTTTTACTGTAGAAGTGATATCTGCAATAGTTCCTTCTATTTCTTTATTTTTCATTTTAGTACCCTGAGTTTTGATATCAATGATTTTTCCAATTACAGGCATAATTTTTCTTATTTGTCTAATTGTACCCATAGAGTGTATTAAAGATTTCTCTGAATTCGTTAATTTTGAGTGTTATAAAGTATGATATGTCGTCACTATTTCTTCGTTTCGACTTTCTTTTTAGATGATCTATTTCTCGTGATAAGGTATCTAACATTCTGGACCTATTTTTTGACATAGGCATATATTTGCAGTATTGTCTAACAGCTTCTAATATTTCTAAATATAGGAAAGTATCTTGTTCAGTAGTATAAGTTTTATACCTACGTTTTTTCTTAGGTGGTTCACTGTTTTCTCCTATTTCTAATATATTTCCTAATTGTTTACTAAAATCCTTAAGAGGACTAGTTATTTCGATATCGGAGAAATCGAAGTCTAAAAGACTTTGATAGTTTTCAGTGCAAACTAAGTTGCATATATTTAAATCGTCTATATTTAAGTCGTCACCGTGCTCTGATACCAGAGCCAACAGAGCGTTTTCTGATGCGTTTTCTGGTGCGGAAGCACAGTCACTATTTGGACTAATATAATTATATTTATATTCATCGGAGGATAATTCAAATCCTGTCATTTATGCAGCTCGTATTATTCTTAATTGATTTCGTTTTTTGAGATAGTAATCTCGTGTATTTTCAAAGAATGTTTTTTCATACGTTCCATTTATAAGAGTTTCGCATAATTCTTTATAAAAAATATACTGGGAGTCTATCCATTCGTAATATGAATTATTTTTATAAAGAAGTATTTTTCTAGGTGGCATTTATAGAATGATATCTATAATATAGAATGTAATAGTATTCTTTTCTTTCTTTAAAATCTTGTATATGAGGATAATCTTCTGAAAGTTTTTTATAAAATTTATAAGAAGATTCTATGTATGCATAAGTATTCCAATTCTTATAGTTTTTCTTGAACATATTGAGTTAAACTATTTATTTGTTTATTTAGAGTTTTTATGCCTTCTTCTGTTTCTTTAGAATCATTTTTTATTGGTATAAAAGTTGTTGGTCTTTCTATTCTTATGGATGTTCTTTGAGGTTCGATGGGTTGTTTTTTAGGGACAAATTTAATTTGAGCAAAGTCTTTGAATAGAGAATCCATGTTAATTTTATCTTCAGTTTTATAGTCTATACTATGATGACTATTACTAATAGCGTATCCTACAGCATATGTCATAGAGAAAGGGTAATCTCCTTGTTCCATTAAATCTTTTCTAGAGAATTTATATAAAAGAGATATAGATTGGCTTAAGTTTTTGGTTACTAGGGGTATTCCGTATTGTATTGAAACATTAAACATAAGTTTTGTTGCCTTTAGATTTCCTTCAATTACTCCTAGGATTTTATCCTGAGTGTCTCTTATCCTATCGTCTATAACCCAGAATTTAACTGGTGATTCTATTCCTTCGGCAAAGGTTGATTTTATCAACACTTGTATAGTTGAAATATGTATGTATCCAAATTCACTTGGTGACTTTTTAAGTGAACGTATTTTTTGAAGAATATGATTTTCATTTATTAATGGTAAGGAAAGTTTTCCTTGGGCTTCAGTTATTTCTATTGGGGTTTCCTGTATAAATTTTCCAAAATATATCAAATTTTTCCGTTGAAACATATTATGAAAAAATGAAGGTTTTCTAATTCCTTGCCCATCATTTATATTTAACTCCTTTTGTCTTATTTTACTTATTGTTTTAGGACTTATAACTATATCTTGGGAAAAACTCCCATATGCTTCAGAAACTTCTTTTGATTCTAATTGTTCTATCTCGTTAGAGATGTTTTCAATATTTTTTATTTCTAAGGTGTTCATATTTGAGATCTAAGTTGAGATTCAGAAAGTTTTATTCGTGGTATTCTTCGAACTGTATTTTGAAAAGTAATATCTATATGTTCTTGAGTAAGAACGAAGCTTTTTAAAGAATCTAGGAAATCCATTCCTAAAATTATCTCATATGGGGATTCATTATCTATATAGATTCGTGTACAAAGAGTAAGATTATTTTCTAATGTTATTTCTATCTTTCCTGTTTTTTCTATAGTTATTTCTTTTCCATTATATTTTACATATGTTTCAGCACTGGTTTTTCTTATATCTGTAGCTAGGTTTTCATGAACGTGAGACCATGTTGCTCCTGTATCTATAAGAATGGGTATCAAGTTATTTTTCATTATTCCTATTAAATGATATTGAAGGGATCTAATGTTGAATGATGTGTTTACTTGTATATGTTGATATTCATGCAAATCATTCATTGTAAACAGATATTTAAAAATGTTTAAGATATATGATGATATATGAAAATGTATGAAAGTATATAAGTATGTACCTGTCACAGAAGGTTACTCTGCAGAACTGGTTAGGTTCTAAGGTGGAGATGAGGTATGCTAACTCTCAATAGCACGATCAACATTCCGGAAGAGCAAAACTTTCATAAGAAAGATAAAGTTGAAAATTTATTTTATTAACTCTTGACGATTACATATTACATATGATCTCTTTATATAGGCAGAGATCTTTTGAAAATAGAGAGAAATACTATTACAAATAGAGAGAAATACTATTACATTTTTGAAAAGTAAAAGTATCGGGTAAAGGAGTGGTTCTCCTTTTGCCGACGTTTCTTTGCAGGACCTACATTGCGTTTTCTTCTATTATTGGTGATGAGTTATCACTTTCTTCATCACTAGTTTCGTAGGCATCTTTGTATTCTTTTTCGTCATTGCTGACGTCCTTTTTCTTGCAATATTTGCAAATATGGACCTCCAAATTTTTCATTTCTTCATGGAGTATCTTCCTTGTTTTTTCTGCCAGAGTTGATAGGTGGAATTCATCAACTCTAAGTATCTTCTGATGGTGCTCATAAACATATTCCCAATGGGACTCTCTCAGTGATTTCTGAGACATCCCGTATATCAAATGATTTTTTCCTTTCATATTTATTCGAAAAGTCTTTGTTCTATACAGATCATGTATGAGATTGTGGATTTGTATAAGCTGCCAAGCGACTGCTTCTTCTTGTTGATTCGTATCAAGTTTTTCCACTGTTTCTATTGCTGGATATTCACCATTGCTAGTTACCAATTTAATTAACCCAAAACTTGGGGTAATTTTTTCTTCAAATGTTGGGTATGTAAGATGGCATTTTACAACCACTTCTTTTTGCCCATTTTTTCCAACATTAACGAAATATTTTGAGATGCTTTTTCGAATGTTTCCTGGGAATTTCTGGAGCATTGCTGTATTTTGAAGGTACATTATATCTACTAAGCCATATACGAAGAACTGATATGCCAAGATTGGATCTATTCCATTAACAAGGACGGCTTTTGGTCCATATCTATTTACTGGGTAGAACCTTTTTTCTCTGTCCTTGGAAGGATTATATTCTTCTAATTTCCTTAGGAGCTCGTCGAACTTTTCTTTCTTTAGGGTATTTTGCTCCTCATTTTCCTTATCTTTTTCTTCCTTTGTTGGGATATGATCAAGGGGATTTTTGAGTGAGGGTATTTTTCCAAGAACAACCTTGGATGTCGTGGGTTTCTCTGTTTCCATAAGAGCTTGTTTATAATGACTAAGCTCATATTGTGCCAAGGCTGTTTTGGCTTCTTCAAGTGTTTTGAAAGATTGGTGTAGACTTCCTTTTGTGATAAATGGCGCAATCTTACTCCATTCATCGTATATCCCTTTCATTGATCCATTGAACATGGTGTACCATTTCTTTTTGTCTGGGTTTTGAGCTTGTTTTTTGGCTTGTTCCATTTCGGGCAGTATTTTTGGCATGGGTGTTTGGTATTGAATTGGTTTATCATTTTTTGTAAGAGGTGGTGGTGATGGAAGATTTGTTGTTTTTGTGTTTGTGGGTAATGGATCCACCACGTTTTGGCTGCTAAACTCTGATGGAAAAGGTATTTTTAGTGTAGTGCAAAGTGTTTGGAGACTAGATTCTAGTTCGTGTACCTTTCTAGCTGCTGCGGCTGCTGTTTCCAAAATGTATTTTTCTTTAGCTGCTGTAAAGTTTTGGATTTCTTTTCGAGCAAGTTGTTCTGTTTTCTTTTGCTCATTTTTGATGTCGTGTATCTGTTTACAGAAAATAGATATCATTGCTTCCATTCTCTTGTCAGGGTATCTGCAAGTACGTTGTCTTTTCCTGCGAGGTGTACGATATGAAAATTGTATCTTGTTAGCTCCAATTGCCAACGTATCAGTCTTCCTTGATTTGAACTATCTGCAATTTTTGTTTTACAGAAATATGTTAAATATTTAGAATCTGTGCGGACTTCGAATTCTCGTGGTAGCAATTCGATCTTCCATTTTTTCAAAGCATTGTATAATGCTAGTGTTTCTTTTTCATGAACTGTATAGTTCATTTGACATTGTGTAAAGGTGCCTGATACATATTTGCATAGGCGTATATATTTTTGTGCTTTTGTTGAAAGCGTATTTTTATGTCCATTGGACATATGTGGGAGAGTATTATACTCTATAGCCGGTATTGCTAGCATAACGGCAGCCCACGTATCTTTTGATGCATCCGTTTCAAGAATAATAAAATCATTCTCTTGCGGATTGTATAGTTGGGGTAGGTTTTGACACCGTCCCTTAATAGTTTTCACCATTAGTGTATCTGCTTCAGTCCAAGTCCATTGAACTTTGGTAGAAAGTTTTTTCTGAAGCGTTTTTCTTTGTAAAGCAAGATCTTTAAGATAGCCTTGATCAGAAATATAGTTTAGGCATCCTAAAAATCTTTGTATTTGTTTTCGATCTTCTAGTTGATCTGGAAAAGTATTTAATTTTTCTAAAACATTTGGTTGAATAACCATGTTTCCTTCTGAATCAAAAGTATTTCCAAGAAAATCAATTTTATTTTTACAAAGCTGAGCTTTTCTTTTTGAAAGGACTAAACCCTTTTCTTTGCATCTTATTAAGACAATTTTTAGTTTTTTCAAATGATCTTCTCTATCTTGATTACTAAAGATGATAATATCATCGATGTAAGCAAGACATATATTTTCTAAACCTTCAAGGTTTTTATCCATGAATCTTTGATAGATTCCTGGTGCTTGTTTAAGGCCAAAAGGCAAAACATTCCATTGAAAATGTTTTTGAGGTGGACATGTAAAAGCAGTTAATGGTTTGGTATTTTCATGTAACCTAATCTGCCAATAGCCAGATTTGGCATCTAGAGTACTAAACCATTTTTGTCCTTTTAATTTTGTTTTTATAAAGTCAATTCTTGGGAGCTTATAGGCATCACCAATGGTTGCTTCATTCATTTTCTTGTAATTTATGACCATTCTTCTCTGGCCACGTTTAATTTCATTGTGATTTTCAACGTAAAAGGCAGGTGCTGCATGTGGTGAATGACTTTCAGAAATAATTCCTTTTTCCAAAAGTTTTGAACATTCTTCTTTAAATTCGTTTATATCCCTTTGAGAATAAGGAATATTATTTTTCACATTTACTTCTTGTGAAGGATCCTTTAGTTTTATTTCTACTAACATGGTGTTAGTATTTTTAAAATCTAAGGGATTTTCACTGGAAGTAGATTCAAGTATTTCATCAATTTCTTTATCTAAGTTGGATGTATAAAGAGTAATCTGATAGACTAGTTCTGAAATTTTTTCTATCAGTTTTTTGGTATTCAAATCTTTTTCTATTGGGATAGAAATTTGTTGTTTTCTTTGTTTATACTTACTTCGAAAAGGTGCAGTGAGTGATATGGTGGAAATATTTTGCACAAATGGTGCGTGTAGCTTTAGGAAATTATTGCCTAAAATAAAAGGTAGTCCTGTTTTGTGTTTATAAATGGTTGGGGCTGTAAAAGCAAAGTTCTGTATAAAAATAGTTTGCATTTTCACTACTTCCCAAATGTAGTAATGAGATGCATTTGCAATCATAACCCGTATGGGCGTTTTTAACCGTTCCCATTTAAAACAGTTTAACTTTGGAGAAGCAAGGCAAAGACTTGCTCCAGTATCAATTAAAGCATATGTATAAGTATTATTGATACGTATTTTTATGAAGGTAGAATTCTGACTGGGCATTACTATTAGGATATTCTATCTCCTCATCTTCATCAGTTTCTGATATTCATTCGTACCAATCTGCATCTGATTCATAATCAGAATCTTCTATTGGTTCTAATTCTTGTGTATAGGCAAACTGTAAAAGTCTAACCTGATGTTCTTTCTTATTTTGTTTCTTTGGGCACTCATTAGCATAGTGACCTTCTTCTTTACATAACCAACATGTACATTTCTTTTTTCCTTCAGGGCAGTATTTATTTCTTTTATTATTCTCCTTTTTATAGAATGGTTTTTTTCTAAAAAACCTGTGTTTATTTTTCCTAAAGTAAGGTTTATTTCCTTTTATCCAATGTCTATTTCGTTTTCTCCATATTTTCTTGTTATGCCTTTTCCTATATTCCTTTCTACAACCATATTGCTGAGGAATGTAGTCTTCTGTACAACAGAGTTTGGTTATTGGTTTCATAGCTATAGATCGTTTCTTTTGTATACATTGTTCCGTTGTATATTTTCGAACTATGGTTCTAGCAGCTCCTATAGTTCTATGTGTTTCTGGAACTTCTTCCTTATATTTTTTCTGACATTCTACTCCTATGGGGTAAGGTAATTTAGCAAAGAATATATCTATAAATGGGGATTGTTCCGGTATAGGTATTTTAGTTAGATGTTCAATAAACTCACAGTAATAGTTTTCAAAATAGCACATATTACATATGGCCATATTATGTAAATGTCGTTTTGATTCTTCCGTTTCATGTAATCCCATAAAGGTATTTTCTATTTGTAAATCTCCTATAAAATATGCATATATTGCCTTCGCAATTTTTTTAAACATGTGTAACTGTGTATCAGCATTGAAATTAGTTTGTACATCTTCATTCGTATAGTTTTGCAACATTCTTAAAACATTTCCAGTAGTTTTATGTAAAACGAATGTAAATATATCGAGAACAGAAGAGTTAGAGAACTCATCTGTTGTTTGTATAATCAGACCCATCTGGTTAGTCCAGTAAGTAAGCATTTCTTTTTCATTGTCTACACAATCTAAATTAAGAATGTTCTCTTGGTTCATATTTCCATGTATTGGTTGCCATTTTGTTGGAACCTTTTTCCATGGGTTTCTACTACCTGGTCTATTTGGTATATAGCCTTGACTAAAAGGATAAAAATTTGATCCTAAAGCTGGTATATCTCCTGCATCAGCTCTATGTGGTGCAGAATATCCGTATTTATTTCTTTGATTACTAGATTCTGGTTGATCTTCTGTTTTTGGATTTCTAATATCTTCCATTCCTACGTATTCTTCATCTGTTTCAGATGGTGTATATTCAAAGATAACATCTTCATTCTCTTGATGTTGTATAGGATAAGCTTCTTCTATTTCTATGTCTGAAGTAGTTTCTTTATTCATTAAACTTAGCGAGCTTAACATATGTCTAAGTTCTTCTAAAGTTTCTTCTATGGTTTTCGCCATATATATTCTAGTTTGTTAGGTATCTTAAACCCTTTTCTTGAGGATATTCTAAAATATTTCTCTAGGTCTTGTTCAGTTAATCCCCGTGTTTGCTCTTTTTGATATATTATCATTTCAAGGTTTTCTATGGTCTTTTTCAGATTTTCTAAAGCATTTTCTTCTTTTGGTACTAACTCTAAGTTGTTTATTTGTTCTTTCAATTTATTTATTTCATAATTATTAGCATGTTTTTGATTATTATTTAATTGCGGATGAAAAGTGTGAAATAAATTATTTACTTGTTCTAAAACCTTTTGAAGGTTTCGTATATCATCTGTTAATCTATCGATCTTTTCTTCTAATTTCATAGTTTATTTTCTATATAAACTTGTATCTATTTTTCTTTTTAGACTGTCAGGGGGCTTCTTATGCAAATAGAGTTTATTTGGGAATATTGCACAAGGTCATTTTTACAATTTTGATTTTTGGAAAGGTCATTCTTCACAATTACTCAATAACAGAGCAAAATTGAAAAAGAATGACCTTTTTTCTTCTCACTTTCTTTCAAATCTGAGAATTTCGAGCTTTCAACTTCTAAGAATTGGGCCAAATCCAAGTAAGTTTTCTCATTCTGTCAAAGTGTGTGACTATATGATTCAAAAATGTGTTAATTTAATATAAAAATTATGTATCTTTCTTCAGTTCATTAAAAGTTTTTAGAAAATTAAAATGTTAAATGTGTGTATATATCCATCTCAAATTTCGGTTTTTATGCTTTAAAATATTAACAGAAGCATGCTTATGCTGGAATCGTTCTCTAGAGTTTATTACATTTTTGTTTTTGTATTTAGAGGATAATTATAGAATGATACATGTATGAATAAATTGCAGAAACTAAAATAGCATATTCTGTGTATATGTTTCAACACTTACAGATGATCACATAAGTTGAAAGTAGATATATTGACATAATCAAATAAAAATATTCTAAAAAAAATTTCGTTATTTACAGGAGAACAATGAGATATGTTTTTTTTCTTACACATCTTGATGTAATATTTATGCATCTCTCCTCTATTTCTTTCAGGCAATTAAATAGCTCTATTTTCCTTAGTCCATCAACTCTCGTATCTTTTCGATCTTACCAAATCAAGTTGTGGAAGAAATATTAATGGCTCCTACTATTGAATTTCTGTCAAAATATTTGATCTACACAAAGAGGGATGGATCTATGGAGTTGTATTCGTCTGATGAAGAGGATATTGATCAAACCCCTCCCTTGAAATGTGATGAAGAGAATTTGAGGGACGATAACTTGAATGAGTCAAAGGAGTTGACTTTAGATGAAACAGAGGAGATTGATCAAGCCCTCTTTGGGAAAGAAGTCTGGATTTCTTGGAATGGTACAACCTGTTTAGCAGTTGTCTTGTATGTAATGAAATTCGATAATGATGTACTGCATATTGTGATAAAGCATCTCGATATTTTAGCCCGTGAACTTGACAAATTAGAAATGAAGAATCAGGAAGAACGCATGCAGAAGTGGGAAGAGTTCTCGGGCATGTTTGTGAACTCTTTCATGCTAAAGGTGCGGAAATTCTTCAAAGTCCCAAAGCTACATGAGGTGTCTGACAAGAATAATTCACTCAAGAAAAATGAAATATTGGCAAGCTTTATGGACTTTCTCCTTCAAATACTGAATTGTGAAGCACATATTAATTCGACTGAGGAGCAACGGTATGCAGTTCTTCAGAAGGAGCTAACGTTTCTTCTTAGTCTTCTTGGGGATATACCATTTCAGTTTACAGAACTTGAGGAAGTAAAAAATATATTGGCAGAATTTGAAATATTGGCCAACGAAGCAGGAAGGTTCATTTATTCTTGTATTTTTTCAATTTTTCAAGTTAAGGCCAAGAGGTTTATTGAGGGGAGAAATTCAGTTTTGAAAATGGTTGAAGTCTTGAATGTGAAGATCGAAGAGCACTGCATCAAATTCTCAGAACTTTACCCATTTGTAGTTTCTCGAACATATGATGTTATAGATTCAATATTCATCGTTGATTCTTTGATCGAGGATCTCGAGAACTTGATGAATAACCAAATCCACTTGATCATTAATGAGATGAAGGTTCAAATCATAACACTTCATGAGGAGCTTACGATTGCACGGTCTTTGCTCAAGGATATTAGAATACCGCAAGATATAGTTCATATGGATGAATTGAATGAATCTTTAGTCCAAATTAGAGATGTGGCATATGAAGCTGAATATCTTGTCAACTCGTATGTTGTGGGTAATCTTCCTCTTTGGTATTTGAATCTCAGGCTCCCTATTGTTATCCCTACGTTTAAGCTTATTAGAACGAGACTTCAAGAAATAAAGATAATTTATGACGTTAGAGTCTTGGATATCAAGAAAGGCTTTAGTAGAGAGGTACCAACCCAATTTATGAGAACTCCTCCAACTATGATAATTGATATTATGGTTGGCTTTAAGGATGAAAGTGCTAATATTTTGAATAATCTTCTTGGAGGATCGAGAAATCAACAAATTGTTTCGATTTTTGGTATGCCTGGACTTGGTAAAACAACTATTGCAAATAAGTTGTATAGTCATCACTCAATTACTAATCACTTTGATGAACGTGGATGGTGTGTTGTTTCTCAAACATATCAAAAGAGAAAGGTGTTAATTGATATCTTGATGTCTTTATCAAAAACCAAGATAGAAAAGAACAACATCTCTGAATTAGAAGATGAGAGTTTGTCCTTAAAGATTCACCAATGTCTAAAGAATCGAAGATACCTTGTTGTCATCGACGATGTTTGGTCTACAAATGTGTGGGATGATTTGGAAAGATTTTTCCCCGATGACGGAAACGGAAGTAGAATTATATTTACTAGTCGGATTAGAGGTATATCACCAACTAATAGCATTGTTCACTCACTTCCTCTTCTTAAGGAAGACCAATGTTGGAGTCTATTAGAGAACAAGTTGTTTCCCCAAGAACCCTGCCCTCCACAATTACAAGGCATTGGAAAGCGAATTGCAGCTAAATGTGGTGGACTTCCGCTTGCAGTAGTTGTTACCGCTGGAGTTTTGGCAAATTTGGAGAAGAAGAAAAGTGTATGGGAAAAAGTGGAAACAAACTTAGACTCCTATATGTTTGACGATGATACAAATAACTACTCGAAAATATTAGAACTTAGCTTCAAACATCTGCCAGATCATTTAAAGATGTGTTTTCTCTATTTTGGAGCATTTCCTGAAGACATACAAATACCAGTAAATATGTTAATATGGTTGTGGATTGCTGAAGGATTCATTCAGAGAGAACAAGAGAGGAGCCCAGAGCTAGTAGCAGAAGAATATCTTTCCGACCTAATTAATAGAAGCCTCGTACTCATTGCCGATAGGAAATCTGATGGTGGGATCAAAGCATGCAGTATTCATGATCTATTGCGGGACATGTGCTTAAGAAAAGCTCATGAAGAAAAAAATTCAAAGTCAGTTGATGAGTAAGTTTACTTGTTAACCTATTATTCAATCCAAGTCAGTTTGTATTTTATATTCTAGTTATTATGATCGTATTATTCATAACAATTAATAAACTTGGTTCTTCTTAATTGTCACTATATAGTTGTTTGTCACTCTACGAGAAGCATCATCGCATCTTTGTTCAATCAGAGGCATCAGCTGGCGGGAGACCTTTTGGCCTATATTATCGTTCATTTTCTGGCCATCTTTCACATCCCTCGTCCGAATTTCCGCAAATGAAACTTCTTAGGGTAATGATTTTGTGGTCAATTTCTGATAGATCCTATGAGCTGAAAAGAATAGATCTTTTAGTTCAGTTAAGGTACTTGTACTTGGCCGTCGATCGAATGCCGAAACCACTAGTAGGCAACTTTGTTAACCTAGAATTTCTTATAATTGATAGCGATGGACTAATTTACATACCATTAGTCATTCTAAAATTGGTGAAGTTAAGACATGTCAAAATAAAAAATCATGCAGTATTTGAAGAAGATTGCTACATCTGCCAAACCACTAATCTAAGGTCCCTTTCAAATATTTGGATTGCGAATGACAAGGATGATGAAATTTTGAGATGTTCACCACATCTTCGTAAACTCGAGTGTTATTATTTTGATGACACACTATTTCCTGATCTCCATTCCCTCACTGATCTTCAAACACTCAACATGACCTTCTGTACTTATTTCAGTGGTGAATTAACAAAGGTTAACTTTTCATCCACTATAAAAAATCTGACATTATCTGAATTAGGCTTGTCTTGGGAGGAGATTTCGATTATAGGGAGATTGCCAAACCTTCATGTTCTCAAATTATCCGACCATGCCTTTGTGGGAGAAGAATGGGAAACAAGAGATGGTGAGTTTCAAGAGCTGAGGGTCTTGAAACTTTTGTTTAATGATCTAATAAAGCAATGGATCACATGTAGTGAACATTTCCCCCAACTTCAGTCATTGGTAGTGATTCAATGCATCAATCTTAAGGAGATTCCTAGCGAGATAGGCAACATTCCGACGTTGCAGAAGATTACTGTGTACGATAGTGGGCACGAGGTTTACAAATCAGTTGTTCAGATTGAACAAGAGCAACGCGAAAATGGAAATGAAGAACTTCAGGTCATAACCAGCAATGAACAAAACATGGAGGACCTGGTACAATTTTTCCAGGAGCGAGTGTAAGTATATATATCTATATTTTTTTTTCTTTTTTACATTTCGAATATTTGATGGAATATTTCGAAACAAATTTTGATTCACCATGTTGGTTAACGTTTTGTGATTTCCTTTTCTCTTAGTTTTTCACGGCAGCAGGCAAAGACAGAGAGGGAGAGAAGATACAAATTAATTGAAGATCCAATAATTTAGGTTTCTATTACATAAAGCATTTGTGAATCCATGAGACGATCGCGCGAGTTTCTTATTTTGCTTATTGTAACTTCAGTTTCTATTCTATCTGTACAAGTGGAACAAATGTACCATGAGACGGGTCATTTCATGAGGTTTATCATATTTAAAGATAATCACATCTACACCCGCATTAATTTTCAGAGTACAATTATATAAATATTATTTCCTTCTTCATTTAAGCTATTTCTGTCTCAATACACATTCCTTTTCAAAATATTAAATCTGTACACATGTGTTGATGTAAATCCAAGGCATTGCAGCTGGACTTTGGCATACTGTCTGTGTTTTTGCTGATGGTGATGTTTATATGTCCAGTTACAAAATTTAACCATGTACTTGGTACATAACAATGATAAGGTTGTCTAGATGGTGGTTGAGGATCAGAATCTTTATCAGAAAATTACTTTTGAGATAACAAAACATTTAGATTGTGGAATATGGGCTATGTCCGTACGTGATTTAGTCTCGATCGGGAGCACCAAAAGGTGAGTTTCCAAGATGGTGACGTAAGTGATTCAACCATGGTGTTCCGGTCTATTTCAAGGTGGATTCTTCCGGGTAATCCAAGGAGTTTTCGGTAAGAATCTGCTGAATCGTGTCCTTCCATTCCCAACTTTGGTATCAAAGTCATTTGAATTCTGTTGTTAATTTGTAATTAAACTGCATGCTTTCGTCTTTGGATATGCAATTATGTTGAAACCCATTTGTTTGTATTCTTAAATTGATTGCTAATGTGATGAGATTTCATCTCACTTTTCCCTCATTAATTGCAAAGAACAGAAGCTAATTAAGACAAATTAATGGCATATTCTCTCATATTAACTGCAATTTGAAGAAGCTAATTACACTATGGCTTGATTTTATGAATTGTTTGAATTATGCCTTAAAAAATCAGTAATCAGCATGCTTATGTTTTAATATATGATTTGGAGATCTTGGAGTTTGTTATTAAACATGTTGTGAGAAAATTGAAGCCTAGTTATTGAATATGCATGTAACCCGAATGTGGTGTTCTTGATAGGCCATTATGGTGATTTTGGTATGTTTAAAATTATGCTATTGAAATTTTATCATAGCATGCTTATGTAATATATATCATATCTGGAAAATTTCATGGCATAATTATTTTTTGATGAAAATATATGATTTAATTTTGATTAAATTTACAAAACTTCGATAATTTTCTACACAAATTATGTATTGCGTTTCATGAACTGAAACTTGTATAGTTAGAAAGCTCTCGTCAACCCAAGGTGGTTGAGCCAAGTGGTAGTGACTTGCGACCCCCAGGGACGAGACTCAAGTTCGAATCCTACTGGAGACATCACCAGTGGGGAGGACTTATATTCTTGCACTCTTCGGTTCGAGCTGTAAATACAGTTTAATAGATCAAAAAAAGAAAGCTCTCGTCAAGAACTTTTCAGCCATATATAGATCACTAATTTTGGCCTTGTTAACAATGAGTTATGGCCAAATGAAGTCAGGATCGGATGAGAGTTCATATTCTTGTTGGAGAAGAAGATGAACAATACTTTTTATTTAATAACTACATCCGAAGTGTTTATAGCCGCATCAAAGTTGACTTTTATAGTGTTATTCAAACTCAAGACCATTGCATTAGCTTGCTTCAACTCGGACCAATATTAATTGTATTTTACAAATGAAGAATAGGGGCAGTTGTAATTAAATTGTTTTGTTTGGGCATTGGAATCACTACTGAACTAGCAGGGTCTAAACCCAATATTTAATTTTTGGGCGATTTACACTCAGACCCCCTCAGGTTTGAGCATATAACAAGAACTCCCTGCTGTTTCAAAAATTACAGGTACACCCCCTCTGGTATTGTCTATTTACAAAAAAACCTTATGGCGTTAAAAGCTAACGGAATTTATTACATACACCCCATGTGGTATAATATGACCGTTGGCTACAAGTAACCCCTTGAAATTATTGTAATCTTTCAAGTACATCCCCTGTGGTATAATATTATTACACATACGCCCCCTATGGTATAATACTATTACATAGACACTCTTGTGGGTGTATTCGACCAGGGATAAATTTGAAAAATCATTAAAAATAATTGATGATGTCATCAAATTTCGCTAATTTTTAACATTGTAAGGGATTTGTTATATATAGGTCATACCAGAAAGGGTGTATCGATAATTTTAAATAGCAGCAGATTTCTTGTTATATGCTCAAACATGATCGGATTAAATCACCTTTAATTTTATAGTAACGGCTTTGATGGCGTTTGGGCTTTCATAATGTCATGGGCCTAAAACACATGCATCTCAATTATTGAATAAGGGTACCAATGTAATTTCTGATTTTCGTAATGAATGAAATTTACTGATGGTTCTAAAAAAAAAAAAAGGATAGAGTAAGGGTGTGTTCTTTTGGCCTAATACTTTTATAGATGGTTATTTATGAGAATAGTTGCACAATTGAAATTGAGCAAAAGACAAAATTACCCCCTATGCTTTGTCTAACTCTCAAAAAACTCCCTGTGTTATTTTAACTCCCAAAAACCCCCACGTGTTTGGTTTTAAATACCACACTCAACCCAAGTATAATTTAACTTTGGACTTTTGGTGGAATGACAAGATTACTCCTATGTGTTTGTTTTTTTTTTTTAAATTTATTATTCTTTTTCAAAAATTAAGTATATACTAATTGGGTCGAGTGTGGTATTTAAAACTAAACACAGGGGGGGTTTTGGGGATATAAAATGACAAATGGGGGGTTTTTTGGAAGTTAGATAAAGCATAGGGGGTGTTTTTGTCTTTCGATGTCAAGGTAAAACTGTCATATCAAAAACAAAATGTGAACAAATACTTGCAATTTTGCGTTGGAAACACACTCTCTTTTCAATGGCACTTACTTGAGATCACATGGGGGTTTATGGGAGTTAAAATAACATAGGGGTTTTTTGGAAGTTAGACAAAGCATAGGGAATTTTTTGGTCTTTCGCTCAATTGAAATTCCTATATATATAACATTATAAACAATATATGTAGAGGTTTAAGTCTTGTTAGCAATAAAACTCATGCATGTAATTTTCTGCCATAAGAATATGTTTCTAATGTTTGAGATACCAACAGAACGTACTACAAGGCCCAAGGAATAAGATACCATTAGTCAACCATTTCAAAACCTTTTCTGAAATTTGGTGATTTTAAAATAATTTGTTGATTCTATAATATGTTTACATTTTATAATTTTCCTATAAATATATTCATTCTCTTGGTTTGACCAACTTAAATGCTTTTTTTTTTCTTTTCAAATTTTGAAATAAAAGAGAAGGGTCTAAATATCTAATAGTCAAGTTGTGATCAGTTTCATATATAATTGCTTTGAATTGCAACGTAATGAATCATTAATTATTATTTGAATCTTAAATTGGATTCTTAAATTACAACATATAGACAAAATAAAATTGCATTTTTTTCTCCTAATGTTGAGACTAATATTGCACTTAATATTGTATATTTTTACAGTTTAGTCTCAAACAATCTTTCAAGTTTTGCATTATTGGTATCAAATGAAGCTTGGGACAACAAACCCATTTTAATAAATTAAGATCACCTAATTTGATTTTATGAAGTATTAGATCAAAATTGTTGTTGATTCAATCATATGTAAACAAAGTTATCATGAGCATGTCGAATGTCATATTTTAAAGTGCAAATTGGGTATAAAATGAAAATAAAAAAGTATATATTAAAAACATATAATTCATATTTCTTAATCAATATTTTTCTTTTGTGCAGAGTCTTTTAAGCAAACTAATTAGATGGTTCAATAATTAATACATACTCTATAAACCAAAATTGTAAATAAGAAATTTTCTCATTTTCTAAAAATTAAAATGTTGTTTTCTCTACATAATTAAAATATATATGTCTTCATTTTTCACTTATACTAAATAATCAAGTTTAACAATTTAATAATTTTAATAATTGAGGTTCAGATACCTCATATTAATAATTTTATCAAAAAATGTGATATAAAATTATAATTTTGTGCGTAGCACGGGAATAAGCTAGTAGACAACAACATCAACAAAGAAACAGAAGAGAACCCAACAAAATAATCATTAAGAAAAAATAAAGAAATACAACCTTTATTACCAATGCAAATTCGGCAAAGTTTACAATTACACACATTTAATCCAATTCTCTTCATTTCAGACATATATCCAATTTAACCCAAAGATGCAGAGTTCATCTCCATTTAAATAAATGAACAACAAATCCATCATCGCATCTTCTGCTGAATCTTGACCTCGATCTTGATTCTTCTGCAATCCAAAATCCAAAACTTAATTCACATTAATTAATACCATATACTCACTTCATACCTAAATACATGTCGTTTAAGGTTATGTTGCACAAATATTAAAGAAAGTATTAATTACCTAAATTTTCGGAGAATAAATGCCTTATTGTACAAAACTACCCTTAAAAATTGAATGACATTTAGAATATTTTTTTTTTTAACTAAAACGACATGTATTTAGAAATGATTCAAATGAATAAAAATAAAACATATTCTAAAGCTTTGAAAAATTGATTAATTATTACCATTCACAATCCCATGTTCTCTCAAACATTCGACGATCGACTTAAATCCTAAGTCGCAGAGTCTGCAAACGAATTTAGAAACACGAAATCAAGTAAGAATGTCGTCAAGGATTTACATTAACATATATAAATTAAAAGATTATTTAGGATTAATGCTTACTAAGTGGCGCTCTAAACACAAAAAAACAAGCTCCAATAATAAGATAGCATAACAGAAGAACTAGTCCCTTTAGGTAATGAGACGTTCCGTCCTGTAAAATTAATTCACGAATTTGGTAAATTATAATATATATTAATTAGTACTAAAAAAATTTACATTTTATAAGAAATATGAGTGATTTTTTTACCTGTAAAGTGAATGCTGTGACAAGAATTGATATAGCAAGTGAACTTGTTTCAAGAATGCCGAAATTAAGGTCCATGTTGATTCCAATAATCCATGACACTATTACACATAATGGGACCTGAATTTATAATTCAAGAAAAAAAGTACCAAAGTTAACCTCTCTCATTAATTGTTGAATTGTGTAATTATAAGCCAGTAAAAGAGTTAATGCCAATTTATCTCATGTAAAATGCACAATGTTTAATTTACCCCCTATGATTTCAAAAAGAACAATTTACCCCCTTCAGTTGGAGAGTGTAACTCACTTGCCGAAATTGAGAGTGGCATAAAAAGTATTTTGTAACATAAGGGGTAAATTATCACATTTATCATAACACAGGGGGTAAATTGCCACATTTATCATAGTACATGGGGATAGACTGGGTAAAGTGTCACATATAAAATATCAAGGAGACGGTATGGAACTTTTATAAAATTACAGGGAGTAGAGTGCTCATTTTCAAATCACGGGTTGGTAAATTGAACATTAAGAATATCACTGAAGGGGTAAATTGCCATTATCTCGCCTGTAAAATTCAATTGTATAATTAATTACCACAAACATTGCAATTTGAGTTGCTGAACCTAAAGCCACACCTAAAGATATATCCTGCAATGCACAAATAAAACAAAAATATTGTAACACCAAATTGTATTCATTATAGAAATATCTACAGAAAAAAAAATTACTTACATATTTGTTCTTGAAAGCAAAAATGATAGCTCCGGCATGTTCTGCTGCATTTCCAACTATTGGGAGTAGAATCACACTTATGAAACTTACAGACAAGCCCCAAGTATCCGATGCAGTCTAGTTAAAAATGTACAAAATATCGAAATTATTGTTAGAATATATCGTGAAGATATTATAACAAATTATATTTTCAGGGCAACATTAATTTTGTACCATAGCCAATATTATACTTTAATTCGTCGATAACTTACTTCGATTGTTGCAACGACATATTCGGAAAGAAGAGCAACGACACCGGTCATCAGAACTAACCAAACAAATGCACTCCAAAATCCAATAACCGCCGATTCATCATCTGATACCACATCACCATCTTCTTCTTCACCCTGCACATACCATTAATATTTTAATGACGAATTTCTATGCCGAAATACATATTTTACGGGAAAAATAAAAATAACAATTATACCCCACAAAATTGCAAAAACACCCCTCTTAATCTAAAAATTTGGCAATAATCCCCTATTAACTTTAAAAATCGATAATAACTCCCTTGTTCACTTAATAAACTGACAATAACCCCCTTATTAATTATGAAGGAATTCCAAATTGGGTCTTTTGCTAATGAAAATAATACAGGGTTTTTTTTTCCAATTAGGCAAAATACAGGGGGTATTTTTGCATTTACCTCTATTTTTATTCAAGGATGAAAATTCAATTAAAAAGAAGAATAAAAAGTATGACTAACTTCTTCTGCTTCAAATAATTGTCGATGAGTCCATAATTGGAAAACAAGATAAGCAACGTAAGCAATCAACATTATAACGCAACTCGCCCTCGACAGTTGAAGTGTCCCGGTTGCTATTAACTCCGGTGATGTTCCGGTAAATTTAAACATCAAAGGTAGTACATGGCACAACAATCCCAACAACAATAGCAACGAGTTAACGTCCGCCTGTCTCTGTTAATCATAAAACAAATTAATTAATTATATTTAATTATTTCAACATATTTATAAATTTATAAAGTGTGAATTTTGATTTTTTACTTACTCTATCAAAATTTTGTTCTTTTGATATATTGACAATGCCACCACAAAAGAGTGAGGTCCCCAATACTAAAAGTAGATTTGATAGTATAGAGCCTAAAAGAGAGTATTTCACGACATCTACTTTGTGTTGTGTTAGAGCAAGTATTGCAATTATCAATTCTGTAGCATTTCCACATGTTGCATTCAAAAGCCCTCCAACTGCAAATTAAATAACAAAAAAGTTATTAATATTTTGAGTGAAAATTATTAATCAATTGCAAAATAGCTAAGTTGACATTTTTAAATGAAATCAGAAAATAAGATTGAAATGAATTAGTTAAGTTATCACCTGTTGGCCCTGTAAAGAAAGCGATTTGCCTGCATATGTTAATTCAAGGTGAAAGGATAAGCTATTAGCTAGTAATCTCTGATAATAAAAAATTTGTTTAAAGATGTATAATATATAATATTACTATTATTTATTTCTTGAGTGAAATGCAAAAACAACCCTTGAGCTTTGTCTAACTAATAAAAAACCCCGTGTTATTTTAACTAACAAAAATTCCCTATGTTCTTTTTTTATTAGCAAAAGAACCCGTCACAAGACGAAACGGCATTATACCTCCACTAAATGATACAAAAATACCCCTCTTAACCTAAAAAAAATATCAACAACCCCCTATTAACTTTGAAAATTGACAATAACCCCCTTTTCACTTAAACAATTAACAAAAACCTCCCAAAGATTTATGAAGGAATTTCAAATGATATTATTTGCAAATAAAAAAAGAATACAGGGGGTTTTTTGTTGATTAGACAAAGTACGAGGGGTGTTTTTGGATTTAACTCTTTATTTCTTACTCTGTCAAAAAGCTGATTCGTTCGGCAAGTGGAGTGAGTCCAATTAAACTCAAAGCAAACACCCATGGCTGTTTAGAAAGATAAAAATCAAGATAATGTTTTAGTAAATTAATGGTTAAAAATTAAAGTAAATGCAAATGCAAATGAACTGTTATGTAATACAACAAATATTAAATGTCTATTCCTTCTAATTAACAGGTTAAGCTTTTAAATGAATTTAACATTCGTAACGGTATGAGTTATTTTCAATAAATGTATACCACATACACATAAAAGACGTGTTAAATAATAAAATATTAAATGTGTATTCAGGTTGACAACTTAAACTTTCAGACGAGAACGATGAAAATGAAAATTTTAACACATGAAAACATATGAAAATATAATTCACATGAAAATGCATGCATAAAAAATATATAACTAATAATTTCAAATTGAAAAAGGATAAAGAAAACTCACTCCTCCAAAATTAAGACTATGAGCAACAATAGCAAAAGGGATAGCAAGAAACAAAATTGCAAGCTTGGTCCCCAAAAGAACCTCCTGAAGATTTGCAAGGAATTTTCGCAAAAACCCGACCCGAACTTTGGACACGAGAGAAAGGTCCGATTTCTTGCGTAGAGAAGACGAAGACATGTTGTGAGCCGTACGGCCATGTCGCATCTCCTTACTCAAAACTTTTATATTACCATTTTCCAAAAGCCATTCTTGATGATCTTGATGAGATGCCATTAATTGATTTTCAAAATATTTAATTTAATTTAATTTTTTTTTTTGTAATCTTTATTTACACAATTGTGATGAGCACGTATATATATAGCACAACCGTGATGAATTGAAGTGTTTGTTTTTTTGAGTTTATTAACGTACGTAGATAAGGCCTCATGGGAAGGGGAGTTTCCAGGAAGTTGCGATTTTTGGTTTATACCGATAAAAATATAAAAATCGGGGGATTGAGGTCCACTACTCTTAATAAAAATAATTTCTCATATATGGAGTAATTTCTTAGGAGCTAAATGCAAAGCGTTGTGTAACTATCAGAATAACTCGTGTTATTTTTACTAGCGAAAATTTCCATTTTTTTGTTAGTAAAAAAATTCATTTGAAATTCTTTCATAAATTATAGGGAGATTTTTGTCAAATTTTTAAGTGAATTGTCAATTTGAAATTCCTTTGGTCGGGTATAATTGTCTTTTCGATTTGATAAGGGATTTTTTGCTAATAAAAATTAAGCACATCGAGGTTTTGACTAATAAAAATAACACAGGAAAAGTACAAGAGGTGTTTTTTCATTTCACCCAATTTCATAGAGTCATTCAAATGATTTTTTTTTATAATTTAACTATATGAGATATGTCTAATAATTAATACCATATATATTTTGATTTGAAATAAAAAATTAAAAAATATAAAAAGAAAAAGAAGTATATGTTGATTACTCCACCGTGAAATCAGAAAATGAATGAGTAGGGGTACTGAGGTTTTTTTTTTTTTGCGACCCCCAGAGGCGAGACTCAAGTTCGAATCCTACTGGAGACATCACACTGGGGAGGACTTATACCCTTTGCACTCTTCGGTCCGAGCTGTAAATACACAGTCTAATAGATAAAAAAAAAGTATTTGGGAGGTTAAGGAAGACAACACAAATCTCTTTTAATAGCAGAAGAAGGTGCTAATTCAGCTATTTCTTTGCAAAGTGTAAATTGCTTAATTATTTCAATTATCACTTGAGATAAATTGCTATTTATAACACTATTTCAAATACTAAATGAATTTTGGAAGTATATAAATATTTTTAGAATTGGACCAGACTTGAAACAAGTAACTTCAGTTCTTATTGGTTATATTCATTCAGTGTTATGTGATAATGTGATACCAAAAATAAGTATAATTTTTGTAATATATGTTTTGCTCATAATATCTAAAATCCAAGCAATATCCCTAAATTAAATAGATGGAGAACGTAAATTTACTTTACGTTTTTCCAAGTTAAACCTATGCAGTTAGTTTTTAGCAATTATGATCATAAAGACAAGTTGAATTCAAGAGTACTATCAAATAAAAGTTACCATAATAGAGCATAATAATATTCACATTGCATAAAAGACATTAGAATACAACGAAATAAAAGATTAGTAATTTGTAAACTATAACTATATAGATCAAGTAATTAAAATAGAAAAGCTGATCACCATGGAAAAAAAGAGTTGGCAAATATATAAATATAAGGCTTCAATTACAGAATTTCTACTTTTTTAATTTATGGATATAGTTGCAAATAAGTCTTGGAAAATTTAAATTTAAGGAAAGTGGAGCGAGGATAATTTTATTATTTATATTTATGGTTAAAAAATTTCATTGTTTATCCTTGCTAAGATATTAACTTTTAGTCAATTATTTACGAACAAAATGCAAAAACAACCCATGTGTTATTTCTAATTGACAAAAAACTATGTGTTATCTTTTATTAGCTCATGATTGCACCCATTAGAAAATTAAAAGTCGACCACGGGGGTATTGTCAATTTATTAATGTTACAAAGGCGTTTATTGCCAATTATATAGGTTTACATGCATGAGAGTTTATGGCTAATTTTTAAGTTAATAATCGATTTTTTTACATTTTATCCCCCCAAAAAAATACTAACACGGTATATTTGTCCATTGTCCTGCAAATCATGATGAATATTGGATGGGACAAAACGCTTTTGACTTGATAACACAAGGGGTTTTTTACTGGTTCAAATAATAGTACAAGTTTTTTTGCTAATTAGGAACAATACATGGTTTTTTTTTTTTTTTTTAATTTCACTCATTTATTTACTCCTTGGGCAACAAATGTACGTAGGATGTGTCAATCAAATTGTCACGAAAGTCCAAAGAAGTTTGATTGAGTGGCTGTGGCTATTAAAGACTTCGCATATATACTCGATTACATATTCACACCTCTACATGTATTTTGAATTTTTTTGTGTATAGAAATGAGAAAACAAAAGACTGAATCACTTTAAAATGGTTCGGCCGAGCCTGTCGGTTTATTCAGTTGACAGTCCAATTTAGTCCGATTCAGAAGTTGTCCGGTTTTCAGCCACTATCGATTAGCGATTAAACCGATTGGAGCAAGTGATTCGAAACCGATTTCCAAAACATTGCCTTAAGAAAATTAGCATTATTGCTAGTTTGGAGTTGGCAGACACAGTGGAAGAAAATCGCTTACAAAAAAAGATAGCATTATGATTAATTACATAACCCTTCAATAGTAGTAGTCTTTTGCTATGGCTAGAAACATTTTGAAGAACAATAATTGTTGGTAATAGAGCAAATTTAATATATTTTCTATACATATCATAGTCGAATTCTTATTCCCTACTTAGTCGGCTAAAATACGAAAAACTTATTTCTATTTTAGGAAACCTGCATTGGTCCCCTGTGTATTAATTTTATTGCATAAATTCTCTTTGTATTTTACATTTTCCCTTGCTCCGTTAACTAGTTACCTTTGTTAATACTTAATAATATTATGATCTCTAGCTTTTACCCATAATTAGCTAGGGTAAAAAACACAAAATCTACATGTGATTTGGAAAATCTGAACATAACCCCTTGTATTAATTTTTATTACATATAATTCACTTGTATATATTTTACAAAATGTTGCATGAATCCCCTTTTTCGCGAGGCCACACGTTCATTTACTTTCTCACTGTTTTGGATGAAAAAGAAATTTTCTACAACATTTTATAAAACATAAAAAGAATTTTATTAAATAAAATTAATGTAGATGATTATGTGCAAGTTTCCCAACACACTGATAAATTTTATGCTTTTTACCCCCACTTGGTCCCTACTTAAAAAATTGGTTAGGTCTCATTGTTTATTAAGAACTTCTTCTAAAAAAGAAGTGGATTACTTGGTGGAGACACATGTCAAGCTTTTTCTCTTTTCATCCTTTGTTCCATCACAAGATATGCTAAGAAAAGCTAAATATCATGATCATAATCACTTAGTAGTTTGATTAGCTTTTAATATTCACGATAGAAAACAAGTGTTGATTGCAAACATGTAAAAGATTATTGCCAAATTCTTTCGGGAAAAGGAACATGATATCCACCTTTGTTTTAGGAAATTTGTCAAAATTCTCTTGTGTAATTGTTATTACATGAAACTCTCTTGTATTTTACGAAATGTTGCACATAATTCATTCTTCATCAATAACGGAGAGTGTCTCTCGCTCGCGTTTTATTAAACTAAAATTCAGTTTTCATTAAATTAAATTACTAAATTATCAAAATAACATAATTTTAAAAAAAAAAAAATCCTCTTCATTCCGTACCCCACCCACCCATTGCGGACGGCGTTCTTTTATGGTGGGGTGTGGTCACGGGTGGGGGGGTGGGTTTTGGGGTTATTATTTTTCATTTATTAAAATTATAACAAATCTATTAATAAGATATAAAGTTTATTGTTTTAATAAATACAAGATATGATTAATAATATATAAATATTAGATAATTTGAAAATTTTATATTAAAATATTATTTAATTTATTAATATTATCTATAAAATCGAATTAGTTTAATATATATTAAATAAAATAAGTATGGAGGGTATTTAGCTTAAAAAACTAAAGAAACTAACAGTAAAAATGGGAGAATGTGCAATATTTAATAAAACACATGGGATTATGTGCAATAAAAATAACACAGGGGTTATGTGTTAAATTTGTTTTTTTTAATCTATCAAATTATGTATTTACAGTTCGGACCGGATATATAGTGCTTACACATGTGAGTTTTTCCCATTTTTTCCACTTGAATTTATGTAAAAATATACCTATTTTGTTTAATCTACTAAACTGTGTATTTACAGCTTGGACCGAAGAGCGCTTTGAGAATAGATCCTCCCTATTGTTGTGACCATGGATCGAAATTTCGTTTCAAATCTATGTTTCGGTCAGCCAAATATGAAAAAATTTCGAGACTTTTCGGATATGTTTCGGAAATACTAAGGAAAAATTGTAAAAAAATTACTAAATTACAAAAAATAAGAGAGTCACAGGCAAACAAATAGTTTCGAAATTACATTTTGTTTTCATTTCGCTTGATTCAAAAATGAAAACTTTTTAATCTTTTCGACGGAAAATATGAAAATTTTGATCCATGGTTGTGACTTGGGTAGGATTTCTATACTTTAATCCAATTTGGATATCAAATTAAATAGATATAGATTTTAACAGTAAGATCTGCCGGAACCATATGTAGATTTCTTTTATAGCTTGTTTGGTTGTATGGAAAGTGAGGGAAAATTGTAGGAAAATGAAAAAGAAAGGAAAGGAAAAGAAAAGGAAAAGAAAGTCATTTTCCCAGCATTTCCCCATCAAATTGGACTCTAAAATTTTTTCAAATTTTTTCTTCACAAAATTTTTCTGCAGGAAAGTTGAAGGAAAATAGTAACTTCCTTTCCTGCTATCCAAACAACAAGTGGGAGAAAAAAAAACTGATTTTCCTTCATTTTCCCACAACCAAACAATACATTATAGCTGATGGAAATTTCGAGGAAGTTTCAATGACAATTATAGGAGTATATATGTGGTACAGATCCGTACCCACATACAAAATCTTGAAATTCTGCTGTTGCATATATATGGAGTTGCTGTCAAGATATTTCTATTTATACTCTCATGCCTAACTGGATTTTTTAGCACGTCACTTCTTAGTAACAAATTTGAACTCATTCTTCTGCATAGTGCTCTATAAAATATTATTAATTTGATATTCTTCATCTATTAAAAAATGGGATTATTGCATTTTTTATGTCACAATTATAGTTCACTGACGTTTCTACCCCGTAACTTTTCGGGCTGACACATTTGGTTGCACAACTTCAACATCAGTGGCGATTTTGGTGCCAATTGATGCCCAATTTCAAATTTGACTTGAATTTCCCCCATGTGCGAGCCATGTGACATGAAAATGTGGATTTTGACCATTCACGTATTTTTCATTAAAAAAACTACCAAAATTAATCATAACTTTTCCTATAAAATTCACCAAACATTCCCTTAATTAAATTGTCATCCGCCTTCTTCTTCTTTCCCAAATAAAAACAACCAAGTAGCTTAGTCATTTGGATTATGGATTTTTTTTTAATGAAAAAACGTTGAATGGTTAAAATACCCAATTTTCATGTCACATGGCCTGCACATGGGAAATTTCTTGCCAATTTTGAAAGTGGACTCAATTAACACCAAAATTGCCATTGATGTTGAAGTTGTGGCACCACATGTGTCAGTCCGAAAAGTTACGGGGTACAATTGCCAATGAACTATAATTATAACACCAAAAATACAATAATCCCATTTTTTAATAGAGGTTTGTTTGTAACGAGTCTTACGTACACTAAATATATTTATATTATGTCTAAGTTGTAATACTATTAAGGAACCAAAAAAAATCAATCCTTGGACACGCATAAATCTAGTTCAATATAGACTTAGTCGAGTTCAAACATTTACGTGAAAAATTAATTGAACATATAATTGCTTTTACGATTGTAATACATGTTTAGATTTTAGAAATGTGAAAATCTTAAGATACATAAAAATAGAACTGCCCGTGATTGAATGAGATGAGAATCATGAGATAAAACAAAGAATGAATTAAAAAAATCCAATATTTTCTTAGAAATGAAAACTGGTCACATTTCTTTGAGTTATATAAGTTATAACATGTTACATGCTCATATCAGAACTGACAAATTAAATAATTTTAGAGTTACATGTATAATTGAGAGGTCTCTGCCAAATTCAAGCTAGTTCTGGGAAGCTTCCTATTTCTCCTACAACCATATAAACTATAAAGGCCATGCTTCGAAAATTATAATTTGCAATGAAGATAAGTCTTTTCGAATATCGGAAAAGGTAAGACTAGCTGTCCTTGTTTGGAATATTTGATAGTTAACATATTCATGTTTCATTTTCAAATTATGTCCATTTTGGATAAGATGTGTGTGGATCCGGGTAGGGTCCAATCTTATTTGGTTCATTAATGGCAAAATTGTAGAAAATGTCTCAAACTAATTAGTGATTTTGGGTTTTCGTCCCAAGCTATATCACATCATCGAATTTCGCCTCGTAATTTAATATTTTTCGGAATATTGTCCCAAATTAATTATTATTTTGGTTTTTCGTCCCAAACTATATCAACTCGTCGAATTTCGTCCCGTAATTTACCATTGTGCATGAATTTAGTCCCCATATTAAATTTCTAATTTAATGAAATTGACGGTTCAATCTTATAATTAGTTTAGGACGAACTTTGTAATATTGTATAATTGTTCATGCTAAAATTTGCCACGTCACGACATGTAAGCAGCCATATGACAATTTAACGAACACATGCGCAATTTCAGTTTCATAATTAACGGTGGGACGATATTCCAAAAAAATATTAAATTACGGGACGAAATTCGGTGAGGTATATAGTTTGGGACGAAAACTCAAATTCACTAATTAATTTGGGACGTTTTTTGTAATTTTGCCTCCATTACTTTGCAACTAATAATACAACTCCACTAGGATAGTTCGGTTCCTCCAAAGCAGATCCAAGCTTGATCCAATGGAAATTAAATAACTAATAAGATTCAGTAGATCCTAATTTAGGTAAAATCGTATGTATGACGTGTACAGAAAAGTATGAGGATATAATGTTCATAAGGGATATACATTGAGATATGCATGTTAATAACATTTGACATAATTTTTCTATAAACTTTTCAAATTAACCCCTTCTCCAAAAAAAATAAAGGAAACTTTTCAAATCAACTCTTAACAAATTATCCAAATCAACCAATGCAATTTATTCAAAGTTGTAATATAAAAGAAAAACATATTGTGGTTTTTGATATGTAAGAAACATACATGCACTAAGTAATATAATTAAGAATAAACAAATTTAGAAACTGTAAAGGGTCTTTCTAAAATGAGATTTTATGGAACATAGGTGTACATGAGATGATTCATCTCAACCACTAAAAAAAGTCAACAACAAATATGAACCACAAGTTTTGGTCAAAATGTCCAATGATGATGTGGCATCGGACATTTAGAAAAAATAAACATATGTTAAATTACATACTAACCCTTTAATTAATATGTTTAAAAATTTCTCCCTTATCTCTAATTAATTTCATCTCTTTCCCAAAAAAAAATATCAAGTAATCAAAATTTTATACGAAAAAAAGTAATCAAATTTTTATACGAATTGACAATTAAGACCATCAGTATAAGATCATTTAAAATATTTTGAGGGAAAAATGCACTTTACACCCCCTCTCAAAGTTACATATTTTGAACTTTACCACCCAAAAGTATAAATTAAATAAGCACGTATAAAATTAATTGCACTTTTTCCCTCAAATAATTTTAAGCCAATTCCGTTCACCAAAAAACATAGAAATGTGTCTCACTTGTGTATTTTAAGGGTAAATTAGTTCCAACATCGATTTTTCGACCAAATATTTCACTAACGCGCATTTTTCCCTCTCTCTTTACAAATAAAGTTTTTTCTAATTAACTTTAGATTTTTGGTTCACAAGACTTGAGTCAAGTATTTGGACAAGTAAGAAGTGATGTGACTAATTTACCCTTTGAAAATTCATGTGAGGGGCACATGTACATTTTCCGTCAAACAAAAATTGCATAAAATCATTTTCAGGGGGTAAAGTGCAACTAATTTTATTTTTCAGGGGGTAAAGTGTTTATTTTGCACATATGGGTGGTAAATTGCCAAAACATGTAACTGTTGGGGATAATATTTTTGTCATCTTTTTGATATGAGATTCATAAATCATATAGAGAATTTTATCAATTTTTTCAAAAAAAAAATGGGGAGGATGGGGTGTATTCCCAATTTTTAAAGTTACCAGGGGTTATTGGTAACCTTTTAGGTAATAGGGATGTTTTTGCTTTGTTTGGTGGGGTAAAATTGTTATTTCGACTTGAGAGGGGTTTTCTTTGTTAACAAAAAAAGTACAAGTTTTGTTGCTAATAAAAATAACATAGATTTTTTTTTAGTTAGACAAAATACAAGGGGTTTTTTGAATTCACTCATTAAAAAGGATAAATTTGTCCTTAAGAAAATAAATTATTTAAAGTTAAATTCTAAGGGGACATGTGTCACCAAGATAAATGATATCTCATGTGCTCCCCATCCCTCAAAATCTCATTTTAGACAGACCCAACTGTAAATCATAGTACAGTTACAATTTCATAACATTTATAGTGGGTTAATGGCAATTTACCCCTTGTATTTATTATAATATTCAATTTACCCCCTGTGATGTGAAAAAGAGCAATCTACCCCCTCCCCCGGTGATTTAAAAAATGATCACATTGCCTCCCTAGAAATTTTAAGCCTCCAGAAAAAATTGAATTGAAAAAAATGTGGCAATTACCTCTCTGTATTATTATAAATGTGATAATTTACCTCTCTGTGTTATTATAAATGTGGCATTTTACCTTCCTGCGTATTTTATGTTGACCATTTTACACCCCCCAAAGGTAATTTCATCTTTTTACACAATATATTTCACGTCCACTTTTATATTTGAGTAAGTTAAATAAACTCTACAACTCAGAAAGGTAAATTGCTCCTTTAAAAAAATTACAGGGATAAATTTCTCTTTTTCAAATCATATGAGGGTAAATTGAATATTATGATAATGGGGGGATTGCCATTAGCCCCATTCATAGTACTTATTATGCATTTTATGTGACAAGGTTTAAAAAATAAATGCTGGACATGACTAATACATATATCCAATAAGTTTCTATAAGTGTTATGTCGTGTTCAATTATTGAATACGATATTTTAAATGAGCTTAAACTTATCCGTTAATGTATGTAATGATTCATAATTCTCCAAACATTTAATTAATCGATTGGAAGATCGTGAGTCTTAACTAAAACAAATATGTGTATGAAATTCAGAGGAAGATCTTCATTAGTTAATTTAGTGCTGTTATGGTCACACACTAACCTTTAGAAACCACACAGATCTAAAGATATACTCACTTTGATTTTTTTTATTTTTCGCCTTTTCACTTTTATTTCTCGTTTTAGAAGTGCAATATAAAATTAATTATTTTCTACCAATTTTACCCTTCTGGTTAATACTTATAATTAATATTAATTAATAATGTAATTATTTGATTAAAATGGTGTTTTGAGATTTTTGCTTAAAAAATGGCTGTTAATTATATTTCTTAATCCGAGTGCAGTCCAATGACAAACAAAAAAAAAACGGAGAGAATATAAATTTGATTTCACTCTGATGCAGAGTTAGGAATGTTGATTTTGTACCTGTCTTGTAAATAATTGGTTGGATATTGTCATAATCAAGTCAGATAAAATATAAGATCGGGCGCATATAATAAATGTTAATCACTAAGCACTTTCATCTAAAAATAAAAAATAAAAAAATAAATACTGTTAGGCCCTAATCCAACAAAAGTAGTTGAATGTCTCCTTTGAGCCCGCTTGAGCCTCGTACTTTTACACAATATGCTTTTTTTTTTTTTAATAATAATGACAATATAGTTGTTAGATATTCTCATGGTCAGATATTTTTTGTTCAACTTCTACATGGATTTTTTTCTAGTTTAATATTAATGTTTGATGATTGATTTTTTATATAATTTAATTTTAATTTAATAAACTTCTGATTTACTAATATTAATGTAATAATCGTTTCTTAAAAAAATAAAAAATAAAAAATAAAACAAAAAAATCTGTTCTCATGGTTTTAGAATTTTAACTGTGTTGAGGTCGGCCCAACTACAAATGGATCATGCAGTTGGAGTATTTAGACTCGTCAATTAAATCCCATTTACTGATTGTGTAGTGGGCGTAACGTAATCTGTGTTTAATGTGTTCACTTTGTCTTTAGCTAAACACCCAATGGTTTTATGGATTGATTTTGGTTCATGTTTCGTTTATCAAATTTGGGTTAAAACTAATACGTATTTAAAATCTAATTCTATTTTAGAATGGACATATTAAGTCTCGTCCACTTTCTCCAACTCCAAAGTACCAAATACTCAAAAACTTTATTAAACATATACATATACATTATAGTATCCTATCTTGAATTCTATAAAATCTATTGATCTGATATCTATTATTTTATTTTTTTCTCCAAAATTTAAAAACTAAATTCAGTTCAAAACATACATTAAAGTTTCAAAACCCATAAAATTTAACATCTGAATTCAATCCAAATTGTGTCAAAAGTTTGTAGAAACGACTCAAATCAATTTTTCGAAACATAAACCAAACAAAATTGGGTCAACACTGATCATATGGGCCCGAAGTTTTTTTAGTTATGTTATCAACTTATCATATTGCTTCTCGAAGCAATTTTCTAATTCTATGGACATATATGTGCTCTATTTTGCCGATATGAAAGGAGTGAAATGCAAAAATGTCATTTGTACTAAAATATTTTTATTAACACCCCCCCCCCCCCCCCCCCCCCATGTGTTCCTTTTTGTTATCATATACCCAACTTTGAAGTCGCAATGTGCTACACTCGTTGTAAGTGCGAATATTAAATGGAAAAACATCATTATTCACTTTAAAATTGTCAATAATTCCCCTTTTGACTTTGAAAATTGGAAATAATCATTATTTCTATTATAGAAGCATATTAATAACTCTCTTATTTCACTTTAAAAAAAATTGGCAATAAAACTCCAATTAACTATGAAAAAATTTCAAATGAATACTTTGAGCCAATAAAATATTAATAAAAATATGTTTTTCTAAATAAGACAAGATACTTTTTTGTGGAGTTAATGACAATTTTTCTCCCTGTGATACTTATAATGTTCAATTTACCTCACTGTAATTTGAAAAAGAAGACTTTACCCTCCTGCAATTTTATAAGAGTTTCACACCGCCTCCCTGATATTTTTATATGTAGCACTTCATCCCCCGCTTATTATGATAATGTAGCAGTTTATCCCTTGTATTATGACAATATGACAATTTACCCCCTGCATTATGATATATGTAGCAATTAACCTCCTTATGTGACAAAACACTTTTTCTGGCACTCTCAGTTTCGGTTAGTGAGCTACACTCTCCTGCTGAAGCGGGTAAATTGCTTCTTTAAATTTTTCAAAGGGGGGTAAATTGAACATTATGAATATCACAGGGGTTAAATTGCCATTAACCCCTTTTTTTCCAATTAAACTCACACACTCTGTTTCCTCTGTGTTTGAAATCAGAAACAAAATGAGCACAAACTCAACATTAATCCTTGCATAAAGATTAACTCAATGACGATTCACAAGAAAAAGATGATGTATTAGCATCACATAACAAATTAACTAACATCTAACAAGTTGTAATGACAACGAGCAAAATTGTAATTTCAAATGACAATGATATGACACATAAAACAAATAAATCAAACATGCGCAGCTCAATTTCACTTTCGCTTAGAACAAACGAACGCAGCACTTGGAAGAATTCATTAACAGTCGAAAGAAGCAGGAATAGATTCGGCGCTTGATGTCTCCTCGGACAGGAGTGACGAATGTTGGGGACGATTTGATTTTGGTGGGCTTGACGGAACAAATTAATGTTTTTTTTTTATTTCAGCCATTGCTTCTGTTCTTGTGCTTTAGATAGAGAAATTGAAAAGTGTTGATGAAAAATGAAGTAGAAGATGAGATTTTTATAAACACAATAGTGAGGACTGAGGAGAACTTCCTTAGAAAGCTAGGGTCGAGTTAATGGCAATTTACCCCTTGTGATATTCATTATGTTCAAATTATCTTCCTGTAATTTGAAAAAGAGCAAATTACCCCCTAGTAATTTTATAAAAGTTTCACACCGCCTCCCTGATATTATTTTATGTAGCACTTTACCCCCTGTATTATGTTAATGTGGCAGTTTACCCCCTGTACTATGATTAATGTGGCAATTTACCCCCTAAATTACAAAGCACTTTTCATGCCCACTCTCAATTTCGGCAAGTGGGTTACACTCTCCGGCTGAATGAGGTAAATTGCTTCTTTAAATTTTTTACAAGGGATAAATTGCTCTTTTTCAAATCACAGAGGGTTAAATTGAACATTATGAATATTACAGGAGGGTAAATTGCCATTAACTCGCTAGAGTCATGTTTATTTTGCTCTTTAGAGAGAATTTATGTGCTCTTTTAAAGGGTATTTGACACTTTACACCTTTGAAATAGGCTTAATAGGCACTTTGCACATCTCAATTACAAAAAGTAGCACTTTCACTTTTTGGACAAGTCTACCATCGAGAAAATGAAAAGTAGACTTCTTAGATTACAGAATTTCCACTGGATATGGAGCATTTACTTTTTAAATATTGTTTTGTCAATATACTCAATTCATCTCTTCTCTAGTTTCTTGTTTTAATTCAAGATGCGAAAACAAAAATACTGAAAATCTAATGACATTAAAGCTTCAGCGCTGTCTACGTTTCCACCGTCAACGAATAGGTAAGGTCGGACGTTGTCTAGAACCTTGTCTACGTTTTTTGATGTCAGCTCGAACTATCGGAGGACTACAATCCTGGCGTCGAAGCTTTAATGATGCTAGATTTCCGGTGATTTTGTTTTCACATCTTGGATCAAACAAGAAAGTACATAAGAGATTAATTGAGTATATCAACAAAACAGTACGGAAAAAGTAAATGCTCAATCTCCAGTGAAAATTCTGTAATATGAGAAGTTTGATTTTCATTTTTCCAATGATAGACTTGGCTAAAAAGTGAATGGGGGTGCAAAGTGCTAGATTTGTTGGAATTAAAGAGTTCAAGTGCTCTTTTTGTAATTGAGAGGTGCAAAGTCCCTATTTAGCCTATTCCAGGGGTGCAAAGTATCAAATACCCTCTTTTAAAAGCAAACAAACAAGTTTTTTGTTTTTGGAAGAAACGTATCGTACAATTTTTTCTCTTAATTTTCAAGAGCAATTTTCTTTCAAAAAATTCTCTCTTATTTCTAGAAAGAACTTAAACCAAATCAATTTTACTGTGACATAGAATACACATACTTCTTACCTTACTTCATTCACATAACAATTTTCATTTAATTTTTTAAAAAGAAAACAACTCATTCGATTCGAAATAAAATAGTTTATCTCCGATTATACTTCTCTTCTTTACATAATCTCTAAAGAAAACCTATTTTGTAAAAAATTAAAAATACTATCCATTTCATCTCTAACCACTATAACAAACCATTTTTCAAATATATGACAAAAAAACACTTAAATAGTGTTTTCATTATGAACTTTTACTTCTACTTCTCTTAAAAAAAAGCTAAAAAGTTGAAGTAATAAGTGAGGAGGTGCTTTTAGCTTCTTGTGGTAAAGTTGTTATTTTTTTAAAGTTTCATTGGACATTTTTATCCTCGATATTTTTATGTTATTCCACACTTACCCTCATCTACTACACAACTACTTTCTACATGTAGGGCAATTTTGACATTTTTAGTACAATGAGAGAAAAAAAGTAGATTTTGTAGATTCTTTTGCAAAGACACAAAAATAATTTATTTTGGAATTATTGGCATAATTTACAAACACCACCTACTTTTGCTTCTCTACATCTTCTAGCTTTTTCTTTAGATTCTAGGATTTGATCACAATTACAACTTTTTGCAAACACTTCGAGAACAATCAAATAATTCTCCAAATCTCTCAAAGTATTATCAGAAAAGTGAAACAAACATACCCATACTTTTTTCTTTTGTAGGTATTGTTGTTGACAGGCTTACCAAAATAGGGTGTAGAGTATATGAAAATTACGGCTTCAACGATCCCGACACGACACCGCATGCTGATGTTGAAATAAACCACGAATGACCTCGCAATTCAAATTGGGAAAACCTAATAGAGCTTAACCTATATAATACTACAAGTAATTAGGTAAACACATTTAAAAAACATAATTTTATGTTTTATGTTTTTCCTATTAATTTGAAGATATAACGAAGAATAAAATAGTTCTTACATGTGCTGTTAAATTTCCTTAAAATAACTTAACCACATACAATGTCTTAATAATTATTGAATTTTGTGGGTTTTCATGTAGTATAATTTGTCTCCAAAGGCAAGGTAGATAAAATTAAAATTTGGGATCATATATCGTAAAAAATTTATACTACTCTATACATCTTATAGTAACATTTAATTCTCCTGCTTTCGAAAAACAAAAGAATTGATTGAAAATATGATTCTTGTAATATTTTTTATTCAAATAAAATAATAGATTCACTCAGCATTTTGTGTGACATTGTCAATCATATTCTTTTGTTAATTTTAAGTTTGAAAAACTTTCTAGCATAAATAATTTTAATGTATATTATAAATATCATTCTATAGTAAGTTCACATTAACAAGAAGTTGCTTTTGATTTCATCACTTAATAGCTCAAATATATAAATAAAATTTTAATATTGCAATCCAAATTGATTGACATAAAATAGTTTTACTTTTACCTATTACTTTAGTTCACTTACATAATAAAATAACATATATTTTATCATAATAGTTATATTCTCTCGGTAAATCGAGAGATACTTTTCTGTATTCGAGAAATTAAACATACAGTTCATTTCATCTCTAGAATTCAAACAATTCATTTTTTTCTCAAATACACAAAAATCGAAAATATTTAAAAAATTCCCCAAATTTCTAAATTCACTTTTGAAACAACAAAACAAATATATGATTATGTCTGATAATTCAATTTATGGGTCCTTAAAAATTACTGCAACAGTGAAACAGTATAAAATTCCCAGCTCAATTTGTTTTTGTTTTTATTTTTATTTTTATTTTTATTTTTAACCTTCTTCGTTTTCACCTTCTTTAATAATACTAGAAAGAATTACTATAATACACAGTAGCACTTAATAATAATGAGTAGTAATGAGTAGTAGTAAGTAGTAACCAATACAAATTCTAGATGAGCCGTAGTTTGAAACGACACCCCATCATCGCCAGAACCATATACAAATTCGCCCACGCCCTCAGTTTCCACCACCTCTTTTACGATTTTGCCCCTCTCCTCCGCCGTCTCCTCTCCAAATCCCTCCGCTTCATGGACTCTCTCTTCTTCTCATACGACGACAATAATTACGACGACAACGACGTCGTTTCCTTCGATCACTCCTTCTCCGACCCCGGCGAATCCTTATTCCTCGTCTCCTACAGGTAGGTTTGCAACCGCCTAATTTTTAATTCTACTAGATTGAATTGAATTGAATTTAATTCGTGTGTTTGTTGCAGGTGGTGGAAGGAGGCGGTGTGTGGTGGGAGTATTAGTGGAGTTGACATTGACAGCGGGGTTTTGTACAGTACAAATGTGCAATTGAATGAGAGCCGTGGTGAATGGGACATGGATATTGGGGGTTTTGGGGGTTTTGGGGAGTCTGAGATACTTTTAGGTATGAGGAGAGAAGGGGGGGCTGGGATTAGTGGACAAGAAGAAGATGAAGAGGAAGAAGAAGATGAAGATAGGGTTTCTTGTCAAGGAGATTTCACGTTGGTGTCGGAGTGGATGTTCTTGACTGCTCTTAAATGGTAAAGACAACTAACTGTTGTTGTGGTTTCTAATTTACTGTTCTCTATTCGTATATGTGCACCATTGTTGGTTGATTAGTTTGATTGCTTGTGTAAAAATCAGTAATATGCTACTACTGAATACTAATGTTGTTATTTGGTAATGAATGAGTTGGTACATCCATTTTTCTTCTTTATAGTAGCATATATTGTGAGGCCGAGGGTGTGTCAGTCTGGGAGCTTCTATTGTTAGAAATTAAGCGTTAAACCGTGCCATTTTTGTGGAATTATCTAAGCTCCATGCGTTTATCTCTTTAGTGCAATTTCAGCTTTCTCACCCTTAGGCTAGATATAGGTTCACAAAATCTCGAAAAGGTGCTGGACCTCTTTTTGTTTATGTATCAAACGAAGGATTGAATTGATACCACCTGATGTAAACTTTTTATCATTACTACATGATTGTTTTCAATATATAGTATCTATGTTTTTTTGAAGTGGGTAATAGTTTTGGATTTTTAACATTGAAAACAAGTTTAAACTGAAATTACTCGACCACAACAACATAAAATTCTGAGAATGTACTTTTTTCTTGGCTGTATGTTGCTGTCTTTTCTCACTTCCCGCAGCTATTGTTGGATAACAACAACAATTAAACACTCCTGCAACTTTTATGTTCTGGAGCCATTTATATCTTTGACCATTGGTTATATGTTTCTATTACACTGTGTGCACATCCATGAAGTAAATGGCATTATCTGGTAGCTACCTATTTGGCATCTGATTCCAGTTGAGCATGCTCCTAGGCTATTTCAGAAGCCCAAAATTTGACATTTGCTTTATGTTGCTTTCTAATGTAGGCATTATGATAGAACTGGTGTGGGAAATTTATTAAATGAAGGAGATAGTGCCCACGACTTGTTCTCTTTACAGATCAGACTTTTGTATGCTTGGGAAACTAATCTGTTGGTCATAAAGATTAGCCAAAAGGTTCCGTTACAAATCGACTCCTATTCTCTTTCCTGTTCATCCGTTCCATGTTGTGAATATTGTTGACTTATTTATCTGTGGAATCTATTATGTAAATTAGTTGCATGGAAATTTCTCTCAAATTCGATGAGTAACACTTTCAATACCTAGTTACCGGTTCTTCACTTAATGCGTATGAGTATTTTATCTAGGAATCTCATTATAACAAATTGCTGTATATGCCGAATTCAGCTGAACTAATCAGGCATGAAGAGCAAATTCAGAGGAGATATTATTAACAAAGGCTATTCTAATCAATTAGTGGAGGTGCTTACTGATTCAAGAATGGAAAAAAAAAATCTTGATTGTAGCAACCCTCTGACTGATTTGTTAGTTATCGCTATAAAGAGACACGCTATTTCCCTTTAGTTTCCTAAATTATCCTGGCAACACTTAAAGAAAGTGGTTGCACAAAATAGGGTAGTGATTTTTCCTATAATAAGGTTACTCTATTGTGCTCATGCACACATTTCTCCTTAGATTTTCCCTCCAGATTTTGATCAGATATATTCATAGTAGCAAGTCGCCTCAAACAATGAACAAAAAACTTGATGTAAATGCACTGTTTAAAGTATAATAAGATTTCTCTTAGGGAAATAAAGAGAATGTAAGTCTATATCATTCCGGTGTTAAAAAATTGTTTTTTAAAGCTACCATATAGGACTTCCTTAAAATTAATTATGATATTCTCTTCTAGTCTATTAATTTTGGTGGAAGATTCGTAAGCTCTGTTTTATCTGGACAACTGATGTATTTACTTGGTCAGAATATTATGGTCTTCTAATTTGAGTACATTACAAGCATGGGAACCTTTAGAGCCTGAACAATTTTGGTTTACCTACTTTTATTTTTATTGAAGCCAGTGAATGAAATTTCTGTAATGTAATTTCAACTCTAAATCAGTCAAATTTGTGTGAAATTCTATTTCTAATAAAACCATATAAACAAAAACGATTTCGATTTGACTTTCATGTGTGGATGGACATGCATCAACAATATGGCAGATAACATGATGCAAACTAAATTGTTACAATAGTTGATAAGTTGTTTATTAATAGCTTAAAATTTCCCACACAGATGTTGAGATTTAGGTGCCTTTTTATATCATTTGTTTGTTGAATGTGTACCTGTGTGCCTGTGTAATGTATCTTTACAGGTAGACCGTATGAGAAACTGGTTCTTGCTTCCAAAAATTAGTTCACAGCCATTCAATTGTATATCATCTGGGCATGATCTGCTTTATAGTCTGAAATGATAATTTGATGCTGATTAGATGAATGCTGGCTTTTTTAAGCTTCTGCCTCGTAATCTGCTAATATATGTTTTGTGAATTGAAGGACAACGAAATTGGAGCTTTCAACCGAGCATATAGTATATTTTGTACCAAGTCTAGAATGGTAAGCAAAGAGTTTCGTAATTAGCATTTCATTGTGAATGGATTTATGTTGAAGGTTGATGGTTCATTTGAACATTTGACAGTTGCAAATCTGGGACTTCTCAGGGCAGACAAATCATTTATTTGTGAATGACAGAAAACTGGATTCAGATCAATCAAATGAGGTGATTATACTTTTTGTACTTGTTGTACAGGTTTAAAATCTTATGATTAATCCATGTGCTCAAGTTTGATTTCTTTTTGTGTGCCTCCTATTAAGTGTAAGTACAAAAGCCCTGCCAAGCTTTTCAAACTTCACAAGAAAAAGGTGTCGCTTTAGGTTTTCTGATTTTGATGAACTAAATTTAGTAAGTTTACCAATACCAGTTGCAATTTTCACTCTCACCATGATGAGAGGAAAAAAGAGGAATAGAACAATAGTCAGCTGATAGCTTCAGAATGTTTTAATTTCTGAACTGTTGTACATAAAACAGAGAAGTCATGACGTGTTGTTTTATTTGGAGCTATATTAGATGGTTTATGCTGCCACAGTAGGTAGGAGGAAAAAAAAAAACAGTTCATATATGAAGGCAATTATGTGAAGTAATGATGTCTTCTATGATCTGGGTTTTTTTTTACCCTTAGATTTCCTAGCTAAGTGCAAGTTATTTTCTCCTTACTGTGAATGACTGTTTATTTGTGGGACAATGATATATTGGTTTTATATGCTTATTTCTTTCATGCCTTCTTTTAGTGACTTACTGATTTCCAGTATACTTTGGTGATTTTATCTGTTTGTAATTTCATTATGACATAGTAGCCACTTTTTCATGGTGTCAAGTTTTTCAGCATCTGAACTTCCGTTCTGATGGCATGAGACTTAAAAGGTATAATCCTCATGATCTGACTCTAGATCAATTGTTGTATTTATTTGAATCAATTCATATGATTGCTTTTGTTGTATCTCTATAACATTTTAGTAGCCACTTTTTCATGGTGTCAAGTTTCTTCAGCATCTGAACTTTCGTGCTGATGGCATGAGACTTGAAAGACATATCCTTCTCTTGATCAAATGCTCTTTTCATTTGAGAAAATCAATTCATGTGATTGCTTTGCTTGTGTTGGTTTTAATCTGCTAAATTCTGAATCACATTATTTCTATCTGAACCCTCTTATGTTGGATGCCATCTATTAATAAGCATTTACAAATTTATAATTTGTATCCTTCCATTTTTTCCCCCTGAATTGATGTTTCATTTAATTGTCTAATTAGCGGTCATAATGTTGTGCTTGTGCAGATTCTGTTACAGTTGCAAATCTATGGATTGTCTTATGCTGTCAAGGATAAAGAAATGAGAAAAGATGATATGTTGGTGGAACAGTCCAGGATAGATGGCCCCTCTTCCAGTGCTTCACTTTTGATGAATGGCTGTCAAGATAAAGTGAACTTGTTTTCTGGAGTGCAGCCATCATTTTCAGTTGGCGGTGGCTATAGTGGAACCTTTGCTTTGGGCTTGACTGGACTGTATAATCTTGGGAATACTTGTTTTATGAACTCTGCTATCCAATGCTTAGTGCATACTCCCAAGCTTGTTAATTATTTTCTTGGAAACTTCAGGAAAGATCTGAACTTTGAAAACCCACTGGGCATGAATGTATGTATTGTGATGTATGCAATTTTGATTCTTTCATGTATTCTGGAATAGATACTTATTTTCTCTCCATTAGGTCTCCGTTCTTTTCGCAGCTCTCTTTCTCTATCACTAACTCTTTGTGTACTTTCCTTTGTGGTAAATTTGGCAGGGGAAGCTTGCTGTGGCTTTTGGGGACTTATTAAGAAAGTTATGGGCTGCAGGGGAAACACCAGTAGCTCCAAGGCTATTTAAGTCCACAATTTCTAGTTTCGCCCCCCAGTTTAGTGGTTACAATCAACATGATTCCCAAGTAAGTGGTGTCATTGTATAATTTAGAGCTCTTATTTAAAAATTATCTACTCGAAGGAAAGTTTTTAGTGTCTTCATAAATTTTATTTTGTAGGAGTTTCTTGCATTTTTGTTGGATGGGCTCCATGAAGATCTCAACCGTGTGAAAAGCAAACCTTACGTTCAGGCAGAAGATGAAGAAGGTCGTCCAGACGAAGAAGTGGCAGATGAATACTGGGAAAATCATTTATCTCGGAATGATTCCATCATAGTTGATTTATGTCAAGTATTCTTCTTTCATTGTTCCTGTGCAACCTCATCTACAAGAAAACACTTTCAACTATCTTATTATTGGCCTGCAGAATTCCTAGCCCATGATCATGCATTTCTTGATATTTTTAGTTTGGTTTATTGTAGAATCTATCGTTATTTAGGGGTTGTTTTCCAAACCTTAAGAAAATCACTTTTCTACTTTTTCAGTTCCAGAAGTGGTTTTAATTACCCCAAAAAAAAAAAAAAAGGTTCCAGAAGTGGTTATAGAGTTTTTGTAAAGCTAACTTCTCAGTTAGCTTCTCTAAGAAAAAGCTGAAAAGGACAGTTGAGCAGAAGCAGCAGGGAGGCTGCTTCTAACTTTTGATGACATTTTTTATCACAGAAAATGCAGACACCATATTCTTCTAGCAGATTTTTCTTTTAAAATGCAAACAACACCCACTTTTTATTCTCAAAACTTTAATGAAATTTTCAAGAATCTCTAATCCAAGCAAACGTTTTAAGCATTTGAAAACACCATCTTAATGTTGTACGATGTTACATGTGATCTTTATTAGAATATGGAGTTGATTTCCTCATTTCCCATATTTATCTGAAGTAATTCATATTGATAATAGGGCCAATATCGATCAACACTGGTCTGCCCAGTTTGCAGAAAGTTATCCGTAACATTTGACCCATTTATGTATCTGTCATTACCACTTCCTTCTACAACACTGCGGAAGATGACATTGACAGTCTTAAGCATATATGGGACTACATTGCCACATCCAGTTACCATAACAGTGCCGAACAATGGGAGCTTCAAAGATCTTGTTGAAGCCCTGGGCAAAGCTTGTTCATTGAGAGATGATGAAACACTAATAATTGCTGAGGTATGTGTCCTAAGAAACTCAATTTAGGAATCAGGTTCTTTAATTATGAAGTTCTATAGTCTGTCAATTTTTCAGGAGGCTTAGTCCAGATTGATGGCCTTTGATTTAATTGAATAAAAAGAATTTGCAGTTTGATTTAAAACTTTTGGTTTCCAAAATGCAACTTCATCAATTGAAAATTATAGCTCAGGAATTACTTACAGAGTAAGGTTTTAGTCTCAACCTATTCAAGAAAACTTCTTTAATATGATATGAGTTTTCCTAAATTTAAGAAAGATTATCGTGTTGTGGCTGACACCAAGCACTAAGATGGTTCTTCAGTACATACCTACACATACTTTTCCTTTTCTTACTCTGGTTTTGAGAATACATCATACCCAATAATTTATGTTGTGGTCTAACCGTGATCTATCCTTCATTTATCTTAATTGTGTCGATTTGATATTTAGCTGTCCTAATGACCACCAACAATGGCTTTATCTTGTGCTTGCAAAATAATTACATCAGTCCTGCCTTAATTTGATGTCTGCAGATTTACCATAATTCCATCTTTCGTATTCTGGAGGATTCTGATGATTTAATAGAGCTAATCAGAGACGATGACCGTCTTGTTGCCTATAGACTGCCAAAAGATGTTAATGAATCTTCTTTGGTTGCGTTTGAGCATCAACAGGAGGATAAGTAAGTTCAAGTCGCCCTTTTACGGATCTTGTCTAATTTAATATTAAATGAAGTTGCCTTTCTTAGCAATTACTCGAATCACAGTTAGCCATAAACTAGTGATGTTGGATACTTATGTAGTCATTATGCCAAAGAAAATAATGTCCTACTCAAATTCTGCGCTACTAAATGATGAAGTAGTTCTTTTATTTTCACGTCCTGTGCAAAATAGACAAGTACATTAACATAAACAATACAGAGCTTGCATGTTAGAAACTCTTGAGCAGTTGAGCTGAAGAATGTATCGAATCACTAGAACTAGTATATCTTATGGAGGGGACCTGGAGTCATAGATTTGAGTTGGATAAATAGCCTTTCTACTTGCAAGGGTAACTGTCAACAGCCCTTCCCTCCCCTCGCCTCCCCCCACCCAACAGAGAAGGGAGCCTTGTGCACCGGTTATAATCTTGTTTGTAACTAAGGCAAAGCAATATCAGTCTATGCAGGGCTGTTTGGGTTGTCTTACTGTCAAATTACCTATATGTAAAAAAAAATTAAAAGATCATGATTTTAATGTAAACCAACAACCAAAACTCTTAATTATCCACGGTTTTAATTTTTTTTTTTGGGTCTCCTTTAAACAAAACTAACATGCTACCACCTAATAAAATCACTCTCTCATAATTGCGAAGATAATCACAGTGGCTATCTGGAAACTTGCTAGTTAATTGATGTACCTGTATTCCTTCTTTCTCAGAAGTTGTAATATACCACTACTCTGGCATCTAATTATTCTTGAGGGCTACTGAAGATTGCTTAAAATAGAAAATACTTGATATGATGTTTATTGTCCTGGCAGGTCATATTTTCGTTCTTTTCAGAAGTTTGGCATTCCTCTTGTGGCGAGGATGTTTGATCTTTCTAAAGAATCTGAGATACATAAAGAGTTCCTTAAACTAATTAATCCCTTTTTACTGCCTTGCGAAGAGTTCTTGAATGATGATGATGCTTCACAGAAAACTGATCATGACAATGAACAAATGGAGGATATAGTTCTCAATGGTGTTCCAAACACGGATGATAAATCTGCACTCAATTTAGATGCTCACAATGACTTTGAGTTCCATTTGTGTGAGCCTTCAAGCCCTAAAAAGCCTATTAAATTGGTTGTTACTTGGCCAGAGAAAATGATTCAAGACTGTGATACTTCTATTTTAAACCTGCTGCCAGAAGTCTGTAATCCTGCATTGGCACCAAAATGGGCTCAAGAGTCGATTTCATTGTACAAGTGTGTTGATGCTTTCTTGAAAGAGGAGCCACTTGGACCGGAGGACATGTGGTATGTATTCATACATTCTTTGACTGTAGATACAACACGCATTATTATTGTTTTCATGTTTCATCAATAATCATATTGTTGAATTAAAACAGGTCAAATTGCATATATCTGGTTTATGGAGTTAATTTGACCTTTTGTCCTTATTACGTTGGGGCTTTTTGCTGATTTTATACTTTGGCTTAAGACATCTTAGTGTTCCACAATATAACTATGCTAAACTGATGATTAAAATTTCATTTAGGTACTGCCCTAACTGCAAGGAGCACAGGCAAGCTAGCAAAAAGTTGGATCTTTGGAGATTACCTGAGATCCTGGTCATTCATTTAAAAAGGTTTTCATACAGCAGATTTTTCAAAAACAAGCTGGAAACTTTTGTGGACTTCCCTATTGATAACTTCGACCTCTCAAATTATGTTATTCACAAGAATAACAAGGTTTCCCATCGTTACGTGCTATATGCTGTGAGTAATCACTATGGTGGAATGGGAGGTGGTCATTATACTGCATTTGCCAAAGTAAGTAGAACTTCTTTTCTAAGCAAATTTATGTTTGATGATTTGTCAATTGTCAGTGATATTAATATACTCTTTGCTTGGGACCTAGTGAATTAGTCCCTCCTTCCCGCTAAATATATTTGCTCCCTTTTGGTTTGGTGTTCTATATCTTCAAATTCCACTATGAAAAGCTGTTGTTTGGATTATGCTGAAAAAGTTTGCAGCGGTTTTCTTTTTTTAATTCCTTTTTTCTCCCGGTTGGGGTGCATATTTGGTTCAAATTGCTACTTTAGAATGCTTATCCCATCTAAACATGTGGGAAATTACCGGGCCAAAACCCTTCCAAATGAGTTTTTGCCAGACCAATGAAACTCATCACAAAGCTATTCACAAATTTACACCAAAATCTTGAAACCTATAAAACATTGATTCGACACCTACCATCTATTTTTTCCCTCCAAAACTCTCTAAAAAAGACATTGATTTGACACCTACCAACCCCAACATCCAATACCAATTCAAGTGGGGTTTCAACTTTTTCAGAACCACAAAACTCAACATCTAAAACCTAACCAAATGGGGTTTCAAAGGTTTCACCGAAACCATTTTTTTAAAACCGAGAACCGTGAAACCGGGCCAGAACCCATCCAAATAGGCCCATGTGGCATTTTGGTTGTGTTAATTCTTTGTAATTAACCTCGTGCATCTATTTTTTAAAGTTTGCTGAATCAGAATATCAAATCTGGAAGCAGCAACTTGACTTTTTTCAGTTGTCGTTTCTATATATGCTTAACTTCATTATGCTAGAGTATTTTATTTCATTATTTCCACAGTTAATTGTAAGCATTGGCCATTTTTCCTTGTTCTAGTTAAATAATATTGTTTATTGCTGCAGCTTGGACTCGATAGGTGGTACGAATTTGATGACAGCCATGTTTATCCAGTTACTGAGGATCAGATAAAGACGCGAGCTGCCTATGTCCTCTTTTACAAGAGAATCTAATTGCAATGGCATCTGCAGACTGCAGTATATATACAAGTGTTGTCCCTATAGAATTAGTTTGTGAAGGTAAAGGACACATTTTTTGTAGATGTACATAAGCAACTTGAAACGAATCTTGTCGATATTTGGTTTTTAAGTTACTCTAACATCATTTTTACTAAATATGGCGGAGTCACTTGAGGTGCGCTTAGAAATGTACAATCTTTTTTCACTTAACTTTGAATAGATGACTGTACATAATTTTGATTAGTTCATATGCCGAACCATATATGACTTGATATCTAGAGTTCACTCCTTTTCTTTTCTCTTATTAGTCTTTCTTTCCTAGAACTGCACTGCAATAATTCAGAATACCATTTTTTCGGGTCGGCACCGAAAAATATTTAGTCAAGCATTTGATATAGGCATAATTAATTTTTGATTCTTGATTTATTGTGCAAACTGAACGTACCCTTAGAAGATTCTAGTGACCAAGTCTTGAGAGACGAATACTAATGAGAATTGTCTTGTCTTATGACAATTTTTTCCTATTACGAAGAGAAATCTCAAAGATATGGGGAATTTTTTTCCAAATTAGGCTTCATGGCAAAAATATTGACTAAAATGTCTTTGTTGGCAAAGTTATTCCCGGAATGTACCTTTTGCTTAAACTCGCAGTTGCCAACGGCGATTATTCAGAAGAACCGCAGTTGGCAACTGCGAGTTTTACTTAAAATTTAAAAAAAAAAAAAAAAAAAAAACCTAAACTCGCAGTTGCCAACTGCGAGTTTTCACTAAGTATGGATTAATTAATTAGCGTGAGGCTAACTAATCGCATCAGTTTGAAATTTTTTTTTTTTTTTATTTTGAGTAAACTCGCAGTTGGGAACTGCGAGTCTTTTGAAAACTCGCAGTTCCCAACTGCGAGTTTGTATTTTTTATTTTATTTTATGTAAACCCGCAGTTGGGAACTGCGAGTCTTTTAAAAACTCGCAGTTCCCAACTGCGAGTTTTCATCTCCTATAACTTCCCGCTCCGCCATTTCATTTCCTTCTTCTCTTTCTTTCATTTCCTTCTTCTTCTCTCCAAGTACAATTGTAAACTGCCTATCCCCGAAAAATAAGTAAAAGCATCAAACATAGCTTCAACACAACTATTATCACTAATGTGAAGGGCAGTGTAATTAGCAGTGCCATGGTCAAATGAAATAGGAAATCTACATATCACTCCCAATTTGAAGTCCCGTTTATTTAGTCCAGTAACTTTGTACAACTCTGTTATTAAATTCTCATAACTCCATCTGCTATTCGCCCTAAGGGGTCGTTTTGGTGGAATGTCATACTCACAACCACTATGTGGGTTCAATATATTTCCTCCCCAGTAGCACAAAAACGTAACTGGTATGCCATCCATTACAAACCTGAAAAATATTTAAAAAAATAATTATAAATCACTTTTTGAACAATTTTACTAATTGTCATGTTCATTTATCCACTTAGTAAAAGTTACAAAACAAGGTTGCTTAATTTATGAAAATATTTTAATTAGTAAGCATCAAATTTAAAATAACAAAATATTTCCTCTGTCCAATCCATACAAAGCCATATACAAACTTAATCCTATATGTTCAAAGCTATATAATGCGAACATTATATATAATCCAATCAAACCAAAACATTCAAAAATTAATGCACAATAAAAAATGAAATTCAAAGCTATTATTTGAGAAAAAATACAATACATAATTCTATAAGAAAAAAAAATCAACGAGAATTACTTGATCAACCGACGAAAGGAGGCGGACGACGGACAGTGGGCAAGTGGAATTATGCACTTCAATTTTGAAATAACAGAGAGGGAATGAAATAATGGAATGATTACAAAGAGACAGTGGGCGGAATGATATTACAAAGAGACAGTGGGCACGCACAAGTGACGGGAACTAGGGCTTCTGATTGGTTAAATAGGAGTTTAAAAACTCGCAGCTGCTAACTGCGAGTTTAATAAACTCGCAGTTGGCAACTGCGAGTAACTTAAAGAAACTCGCAGCTGCCAACTGCGAGTTTATTAAAACTCGCAGGTAGCAACTGCGAGTTCATGTTTAATTAATTAGCGCAAAGCTAATTAATTAATCCATACTTAGTGAAAACTCGCAGTTGGCAACTGCGAGTTTAGGTTTTTTTTTTTTTTTTTTTTTTTAAAATTTTAAGTAAACTCGCAGTTGCCAACTGCGGTTCTTCTGAATAATCGCAGTTGGCAACTGCGAGTTTAAGCAAAAGGTACATTTCGGGAATAACTTTGCCAACAAAGACATTTTAGTCAATATTTTTGCCATGAAGCCTAATTTGGAAAAAAATTCGGAACGTTTAGAACTTTGAGGGTAAGGACTGAATAAACATCCAATTAATTTCACCCTTGATTCAAATAAGATTAATTAAATTTCGAATTCATTGTTGTTTTCCAACCTATTGGATAAATGACAAATTCATTCCATTAGAATAGAAGTTAATCATTTATTATTCCTCTTAACAGCTCACAACTAAAGAAGAGTCTCAATTCAACTTCCACTGTTTTAGGTTCGTTACAGTAAAATTAATAAGTGTGCAAAAGACTTCCATCAGAATTTCTAACTTTATGAAACATACGCAAAAGACTTCAATATAATTTCTAACTTTATGCAACATACAACAATTGCAAAAAATAGGTTCCGATTCAATGGAAATAGTCACCCTCCCACTAGTGCGTGTGCGGCACATGTGACAGAACCAGTCAGTTGTGGTTATTGACATGGTCTGCCATGTGTCAATATCTAGGAATTATTTGCCAACACGACAGAGATAGCATACGGTTTTTGTTTGATTGAACAAAGTTGTAAAAGATAGAAATAGTGAAATTAATAGAATAAGGGAAATAAAATAAAATGAATGCACTAGACGACTGAAGAACAACCTTATATATTATATATATATATATATAACTAACCGAAAACGTACAAGGGAAAACCAATTCATTGAAATATTTGATCTTAAATTCTCAAAAGCTGCATTTTCAGAGCACTTTTAAGGAAGTAACGTATTTCATTCCTATCACTCTGCACATTAACTTGATCAAGATTCATTGTTTCTTCATGTGATAAACATCAATACAATACTCACAGAATGTCCAAACACTAACAAATTAATAAACCTCAAGAAATTGGGTCATCAACAATGATAAGCATAAGAGGTTAATTCATTTGTTTCACTTGTACAGATAGAATAAAACTGAAGTTACAAAAAGCAATTTAAGAAACTTGAGCGATCGTCTCATGGTTTCATACAACAATGCTTTATGAAATAGAAACCTAACAAATTGGATCTTCGTTTAATTTATTGTTGTGAAATTTTGGTTTTACACTAAATTTAAATAAATCATAGTTTTGAAAATAAACAACTGATATAATTTTATAATATGATATTTGACATATAATAATTAAAATATATAAAACGACTGGCCTGTAGAGGAGTCACGCCACTAGACGCTGTCCTAAGAAAATGATTGCCTCCCCTCGTGCAGGTATTGGCGGCTGATCACAATCCCAAGATAAAACCCAAATGGCCTCGCCGGCATCCTCATCTGTGAGCACGTTCACAGGAAGACAAAGAACCAAACCTTATCTCTAGTGCCCCTCGAATAATGTATGCAAATATTTTAGTGGATGCAACTAGTGAGTGTGTGAAATCCCTAAGACCCCTAGCACCTATTTATAGTGTGTTCATGAGACCTTAATGGTCAAAAACATTAAGAGCCATATAATGGCACATTAAGGGGTATTATTGCATTTATGTTATACAATCAATTTGATTGTTACAAAATTTAAAAAAACTTTTGAAGTTTTAAAACTTTAAAATTCCAACAATCCCCCACAAGTTTTAAAACTTTAAAGAATGTCTACTGGAAATAAAAGGGCACTAAAATATTGCGCAATGGGTGCAGGAGCCTTCCGGGCTTGAGCCTGCACTTAGTGTTGATGATTTTCATTTGAGGAAACCGTAATAGCGCAAGCGCCTTGAATTAGGTCCCTTGGCCAAACTTCAGTACATCACACACACAATATCGACATCGGTCTTAGTTCGCGGGTTAGCGCGTTAACGGCCATGCGCTCGAATCTTGATTCTCATGAGAGTTTCTAGGGTCAGCCCAAACCCATAGCCACGGCCCCATGGCTACTCTCACTTAGGTGAAATCTCCAAGGGTACATGTGACCAATACCCTGCGGGATTCCCGCCTTGATCTCATTAAGGGTTAAACCCAACCGTAATATCACACTGTGAAAGCACTATCACCATAGGGATGGGGAGGAGATGCACTCCTAAAGTTAGTGTTAACTGAGTCACGCAGTACAGGTTGTTCCTACCCATTGAACCTTCTACATGGGATCTCCAATCACAAAGGTTGGGTTACTCCTGGAGGTGACTCCCTTACGGGCTTACGCCCATCCCCCTCGATGATAAATGATCTAGCCTTTATAGCTAATCATGAGGCAAATTTTCACCTCGTGAAATTTTTATATTTTGCCTCTTTAATTTTAATTTTCTCTTTTTTTTTTTTTTTTTTCATCTATTCAATCATATGCGATATGCATCGCATTATGATTTTATTAATAATTCTTTTGACCTCATGCACGTGCACCTGTTACAAAATCAACTCCACAAAAGTGGTTAATAGATTAACAACAGTGAAATCAAAAGATGATTATCACAACTTCCTTTTATATTTTAGGAGTTTTCACCTTGTTCTAACATAAATTTAATTTCGAGCCTTTCCTATAATGAGAATAATTCTCAATCTCCTCTTTCTCATTGTGAATTTACGAGGTTGAGTCTCATAGTTCATACTAATTTAGACAACAATTATGTAGGCTAAAAATTCATCTTTGATAAAATTTATATTTCATGATCAACCCCCACATTTCTCAAGATAAGGTGAAGAAAACAATTGAACAATATAATTTCATATTCAGATAAACAGTTATGCTCCAAAATAAAGTTTAATTAGATGCACAACTCTTCATAAAAGACAAATACATGGAGCCAGTATTTAGATATGATAGATATCACATAAGTTTCCAGAACCCCCACAATTAAGGACTTATAATTCAAGATTAAATTAGACAATAAATTATTACTTAAATAGTTTCTTCAAAGAAACCTTCATGTTTATTGAATTTTTGGATTAAATTAATCCTTCACATAGCAGGGCATTCCTAGATATCATGGAGAAGTCAAGTTAAATATAAGTAGACGTAACCTCTAATACCTTATTATTAGGGACCCTTCATTGTTGCACATAATATTAGACAACTATATACCACATGATGTTATCATAAGATAATTTCATACATTAACTCATATTTAGAGAATTAAATTGGTTTTAAGGACGAAAGTATTAAAAGTAACTCTCATGTTATTCATTCAAGATGTTTTCATTTATAACATTAAAAGACCTATCACCCATTGGAAATGCATTAAACTCTTTTGCAGTAATGATAGACAATAATGTGGTTCAAATAATGAATAACTTATCATGTCAAATGTTGTAATCAAGGTATATAAACACATACATACCTAATTGTGCCAATGTTTATTACATCATTCAAAGCATTATTTCAACTATGACAATTATAGACATAATATTTGCCATCAACTCTAAATTCTTTAGGCATAGAACGTTGAACAACAATTCTACCAGAACATGTATAGCATGTAACTTCCAACTCACATTTAACCGATATTAAATAGCTGAGCTAGCTAAATTAATTAAGATATTGAGTCACCAATCTTAATTCCACTAATATCTAAATAGGTTAAGAAACAATATGACGGAGTATAATATACTCAGCATATTCTTTTCCTTTATATATATTAAGATATGATTAATATAATAACTTCCACATTTTGAGAATATCAAGAGTAGCATGCTATTTTTGTTTTAGAAGTGTTGTTAAAAGTAACTCCCACAATCTCTTTTGTCAATTATTATGTTTTTTTTTTTTTTTTTTTTTTAACATAAAATCAATTAAACTGAGGCCGTTTATACCTTATCACTTAAGTAGGCATAAAATAAACTAACAAGCATGTCAAGATTATTTATTTTTTTAATTTTTAATTCCAAATTGTGCATAGAAACAAAAAATCTTCTCGATATACAAACTGTAAGACTTATCTACATTATATTCATTTCTTCATCCAAGTTATATAATAACTGATTTTGTTTTTAATTCAATTAATATCATTTTCAGCATATAATATACAGTATAAGCATAGAGAAAACATATATCACCTCTACATGATAATCTTGTAGTAATAAATTCACCATCAAATGCCTGCATTAAATTATCTTCCTCCAAATATATAACTGTGTGGTAATTGCATTGATTTCTAGGCACTCAAATGCTTTTATAACAATTCAAAAGCATTGATTTTGCCATTGAAAATATATGTAACTCCTATTCAATATAAGTGGATAATAATTCGGTGCAAATAATGAATTATATTAAATTTCACATTCCACAGTTAACATCTTATCTCATCATATGTTATAAAGAAAGGATTAACTGAATAAGAACCATACCTGGTTGTCCAATTATCCAAGTGCTTTGGTTACTAATTCATTATAGATTGAACCAACAATATTAGACTAAATTACTTCAGAATTTGGAAGAATACAATATTTAACCTTCTAAATAATGACATTGATTATCTAGCAATCAAAGTTTTTTCTTTTCCTTTTAAATTAATAATGTAACAGCCACATTTTGGTTCATCAAAAAGTCCACATTGAAAAGCCATTAAATGCCATGATGTAACGTACAAAATTAATATTTTCAAATTCAATCATAGTTTATAGGCATAAAATCTTTTTAGTATAATTGCTCAGTACATTTCACTAAATGACAATGAAAATAAATTTAAAACATAATTGGGTTTAACATACATAAACACACAATTAGAATCATCATGAATATCCTCAAGACCTCAAGCAACATTTAAATCTGACTCGTTTCAGAATTACATTACATTACTTTATTTTATTTTATTTTATTTTAAAATATTTTCCTCTCTAACATTGAAACTATTATTTCTATATTATATTACCTTCATATTTTATCTTTCTATTAAATCGAAGAATTAAACAATAGATCCCGTTATAGAACATAATCTGACTGTATGCATTTTTTCTTAAGCTTTACATTATCCTATTCTCATTATGAAGCACACTCACTATAGATAAATATATAGGTAATAGGAATTAATATTAGATGATTCTCAAGGTTCTCTAATGTGCCGAAGATTACCTGAATAATTATAATAACAATGGAAAAATCACACTTTAGTTATCTGTGACATATACAAGCTTTGATATACAAGGTTTCATCTTCTAATATCCAATGTATCTAATATCCAATGTATGAGGTTCCAAAATTATAAACTCACAAAATACAAAATTTTATGCAACATATTTTAATCAATCAGTCAAACAAAATTTTATACATTAATTTGACGTGTTATTTTCAAATGATGATCGCTTTAACACTCATATATCACGTTTAACACAAAAATAATCTGATTCACATAGGCCAATTAGCAAGTAAACTGATTATGTCCAAACCATGAAAACACATCAGGATTCACCTCTGAATTAAATAAAATAAAATAATTTGGATTACAAATCATACCTGGCTTTGAGTCTCCAATTAATTTCATACCTCTAAAATTCTCTCACAGATATATACATGCTCCTTTTTATATATACCAAAAATTTTTACAGTAACTTGATCACTTTTCAAATCACCTCCAACTCTCCGAATTTCAACAAGCAAACCCAGCAAGTTAACTTCTTCAGTTGATTAGTCCATCTCCAGCAGGTTGTATTCATATGCAAAATAACACAATAAATTAAATCAAATTGGTAATCTAAATTTCACCGTTCATACACAAATCACAAAAGATCATTTTCTTAGATTGTTGTGAAATTTTGGTTTTACACTAAATTTAAATAAATCATAGTTTTGAAAATAAACAACTGATATAATTTTATAATATGATATTTGACATATAATAATTAAAATATATAAAACGACTGGCCTGTAGAGGAGTCACGCCACTAGACGCTGTCCTAAGAAAATGATTGCCTCCCCTCGTGCAGGTATTGGCGGCTGATCACAATCCCAAGATAAAACCCAAATGGCCTCGCCGGCATCCTCATCTGTGAGCACGTTCACAGGAAGACAAAGAACCAAACCTTATCTCTAGTGCCCCTCGAATAATGTATGCAAATATTTTAGTGGATGCAACTAGTGAGTGTGTGAAATCCCTAAGACCCCTAGCACCTATTTATAGTGTGTTCATGAGACCTTAATGGTCAAAAACATTAAGAGCCATATAATGGCACATTAAGGGGTATTATTGCATTTATGTTATACAATCAATTTGATTGTTACAAAATTTAAAAAAACTTTTGAAGTTTTAAAACTTTAAAATTCCAACATTTGTGTCTTCTCTTTCTCTCTCCCTCTTCACCAGCTGGCGTAACAAACTAAGAGAAAAGGAAATCACAAAATGTTAATCAACATGGAGAATCCTAATTTGTTTCGAAATATTCCATCAAATATATATATATATATATATATATATATATATTCAGAAGAGCTTAACTTACTCGCGCTCTTGGGATAACTGTACGAGATCCTCCATTTTATGTTCATTGCTGGTAATGACCTGAAGTTCTTCATTTCCATTTTCGCGTTGCTCTTGTGCAATCTGAACAGCTGATTCGTAAACCTCGTATCCACTATCGTACACCTCAATCTTATGCAACGTCGGAATGTCGCCTATCTCGCTAGGTACCTCCTTAAGATTGATGCATTGAATCACTAACAATGACTGAAGTTGGGGGAAATGTTCACTACATGTAATCCATTGCTTTATTACATCATTATATAAAAGGTGCAAGACCCTCAACTCTTGAAACTCACCACCTCTTGTCTCCCATTCCTCTCCCACAAAGGCATGGTTGGATAATTTGAGAACATGAAGGTTTGGCAATCTCCCTATAGTTGAAATCTTCTCCCAAGGCAAGCCTAAGTTATTTAAACTCAGATTTATGATAGTGGATGGAAAGTTAACCTTTGTTAATTCACCATTGAAATAAGTGAGGTATCTCAGGTTGAGTATTTGAAGATCAGTTTGGGAATGGAGATCGGGAAATAGTGTGTCATCATAATAAAAACACTTGAGTTTACGCAGATGTGGTGAACATCTCAAAAAATCATCATCCTTGTCATTACTGATGCAAATATTTGAAAGGGACCTTAGATTAGTGGTTTGGCAGCTGTAGCAATCTTCTGCGAATCTTGCATCCATTTTTATTTGGACATGTCTCAACTTCACCAATTTTAGAATGACTAAGGGTATGTAAATTGTTTCATAGCTATCAATTATAAGAATTTCTAGGTTAACAAAGTTGCCTACATGTAGTTTCGGCATTCGATCGACGGCCAAGTACCTTAATTGAACTAGAAGATCTAATCTTTTCAGCTCATAGTAACTCTGAGAATTTGGCCTTAGATTCATAACCCTAAGAAGTTTCATTTGCGGAATGTTGGACGAGGGATGTGAAAGATGGCCTGTAAAAGAACGATAATATAGGCCAAAAGGTCTCCCACCGGCTGATGCCATTGAGTGAACAAACATGAGATGATGCTTCTCGTAGAGTGACAAATAACTATATATTGACAATTAAAAAGAACCAAATTCATTAACTGTCGTGAATATTACGAGTATAGAGTAGAATTTAAAATACAAACTATTTAACTAGATTGAAATATAGGATAGCAAGTAAACTTACTCATCAACAGTTTTTGAAATTTTTTCTTCATCAGCTTTTCTTAAGCACATGTCCCGCAATAGATCATGAATACTGCATGATTTGATCCCACCACCAGATTTCTTATGGGCAATTAGTATGAGGCTTCTATTAATTAGGTCTGAAAGATATTCTTCTGCTACTAGCTCTAGGCTCTTCTCTTGTTCTCTCTGAATGAATCCTTCAGCAATCCACAACCATATTAACTTCCTTACTGGTATTTGCGTGTCTTCAGGAAATGCTCCAAAATAGAGAAAACACATCTTTAAATGATCTGGCAGATGTTTGAAGCTAAGTTCCAGTATTTTCGAGTAGCTATTTGTATCATCGTCGAATATATAAGAGTGTAAGTTTGTTTCCACTTTTTCCCATTCACTTTTCTTTTTCTCCAAATTTATCAAAATTCCAGCGGTAACAACTAGTGCAAGCGGCAGTCCACAACATTTAGCTGCAATTCTCTTTCCAATGTCTTGTAATTGCGGAGGGCAGAGTTCTTTTGGAAACACCTTCTTTTCTAATAGCCTCCAACATTGGTCTTCCTTAAGAAGAGAAAGTGAGTGAACAATGCTATTAATTGGTGATATACCTCTAATCCGACTAGTAAACATTATTCTACTTCCGTTTCCATCATCGGGGAAAAATCTTTCCAAATCATCCCACACATTTGTAGACCAAACATCGTCAATGACAACAAGGTATCTTCGGTTCTTTAGACATTGGTGAATCATTAAGGATAAACTCTCATCTTCTATTTCGAAGATGCTATTCTTTTCTATCTTGATTTTTGAAAAAGACATCAAGATATCAATCAAAACCTTTCTCTTTTGATAAGTTTGAGAAACAACACACCATCCTCGTTCATCAAAGTGATCAGTAATTGAGCGATCAATATACAACTTATTTGCAATAGTTGTTTTACCAAGTCCGGGCATACCAAAAATCAAAACAATTTGTCGATTTTTTGATCCTCCAAGAAGATCATTCGAAATATTAGCTATTTCATCCTCAAAGCCAACCACAATATCAATGATCATAGTTGTAGGGGTTCTCATAGCTTGGGTTGGTACCTCTCTACTAAAATCTTTCTTGATATCCAAGACTTTAATGTCATAAATTGTCTTTATTTCTTGAAGTCTCGTTCTAATAAGCTCAAACTTAGGGGTAAAAAAAGGGAGCCTCAAATTCAAATACCAAATAGGAAGATTACGAACTACATATGAGTTGACAAGATATTCAGCTTCATATGCCACATCTCTAATTTGGACTAAAGATTCATTCAATTCATCCATATGAATTGTATATTGCGACGTTCTAATATCCTTGAGCAAAGATCGTGAGATCGTAAGCTCCTCATGAAGTGTTATGATTTGAACCTTCATCTCATTAATGATCAAGTGAATTTGGTTATTCATCAAGTTCTCGAGATCCTCGATCAAAGAATCAACGATGAATATTGAATCTATAACATCATATGTTCGAGAAACTACAAATTGGTGAACTTCTGAGAATTTGCTGTAGTGCTCTTCGATCTTCACATTCAAGACCTCAACCATTTTCAAAAGTGAATTTCTTCCCTCAATAAATCTACTGGCCTTAACACGAAAAGTTGAAAAAATACAAGAATAAATGAACCTTCCTGCTTCATTGGCCAATATTTCAAATTCTGCCAAGATATTTTTGACTTCCTCAAGTTCAGTGCACTGGAATGGTATATCCCCAAGAAGACTAAGAACAAACGTTAGCTCCTTCTGAAGAACTGCGTACCGTTGCTCCTCAGTCGAATTAATATCTGCTTCACAATTCAGTATTTGAAGGAGAAAGTCCATAAAACTTGCCAATATTTCATTTTCCTTGAGTGAATAATTCTTGTCAGACACCTCGTGTAGTTTTGGGACTTTGAAGAATTTACTCACCTTTGGCATGAAAGAGTTCACAAACATGCTCGAGAACTCTTCCCACTTCTGCTGATATTCTTCTTTCTGATTATTCATTACAGCTTCATGATATTCACGGACTAAAATATCGAGATTCTTTATTACATGATACAATATACCGTCATCAAATTTTATTACATACAAGACAACTGCTAGACATGTTGGACCATTCCAAGGAAGTCGACCTTTCCAAGAGAGGGCTTGATCAATATCTTCTGTTTCATCCAAAGTCAACTCCATTGACTCGTTCAAGTTATTATAGCTCAGATACTCTTCATCACATTTCAAGGGAAGGGTTTGATCAATATCCTCTTCATCATCTTCATCAGACGAATACAACTCCATAGATCCATCTGTCCCTTCATAGCTCAAATATTTTGACAGAAATTCAATAGTAGGAGCCATTAATATTTCTTCCACAACTTGATTAAGGAAGAATGAAAAGATACGAGAGTTGATAAGGAAAATAGAGTTATTTAATTGTCTGAAAGAAATAGAGGAGAGTGAGACATAAACAGCAAGATGTGTAACCAAGAAAACACACAAAAATTCCAGGAAAACAATTCATGATTTAAAAATGGTACCTCAGCCTATTAAAAAAACATATCTCATTGCTATCTTATTAACATGTCCTTCATAGTCCATCGAGATTCAAGATTTGATCTGGGATAAGGGGTTTTGTAACAAATAAATTTTTTTGAGAATATTTTTATTTGATTATGTTAACATAATGCAAGGCGTATATGGAATTTCCATGATAGGTCCATGTCCATCAACAAGATTCTCGACAGTTGATTTTCTTTTGACCTTTTTCTATTTTTGTCCTACCACTTCAAAATCCGATGATTCTACTTTTCCACTCAAGTATGGGAATTAATCCAACATTTCAAACACGCAGTAGTTAATTTTGGGAGAATCCAAAATAAAATTTTGTGAAAATAGATTATGAGTTGGAACAATTATTAGTTTATTTTTGTTTTGATTCAGTATATCTGACTTTTACATACACTTTATATTTGAAAAAAAAAACATAATATAAAAAACCGAAATTTGAGATGGATATATACACAAATTTAACATTTTCATTTCCTAAAATATTTTAATGAACTGAAGTTTGAGAAAGATACGTAATTTTTATATTAAATTTAACACATATTTGGAGCATATAATCACACTTTTTGACAGAAATAAGAAAACTTACTTGAATTAAATTCTCAGAGGATGAAAGCTCGAATTCTCAGATTTGTGAATCAATGCTGAAAGAAAGTGAGAAGAAAAAAAAGACTGTCATTAGTATTACTTTGAAAAAAAAGAATACTTTTAATAAATTAATAGTAGTAAAGTACATCCGAGTCCAGCTGTTAAGCATGTATTAATCTATTGCTAATTATAAATTAATTTACTGACATCATTATTCTAGATGATGGCATGTTGCAATTTAGGGAAAATTTGTTTTTTTGATATTACAAGATAAGTCACCTTACATCATATAATTCAATTTATCAAGAAACATCAATCATGAAATTTCTCAAAAAATATAAATCATGAAATTCCAGGCTTACTGAAAATTGCTAATAATTCTTCAAATAAATAAAATTATTGACCCACGAATTATACTCAGATTGCAATTCTTTACGTTGTCTTGTATCCACGAACACTTTATCCAAACGAAAAAGCAATCTCCTTCCACGATTACAGAAAGACTATCGTACTTGTAAATAATTGATTATAGTTCTTAGATTTTGTGATTGATGTAAAAAAATTAATTGAATAAATAATAAGCGTAATAATTTATAAATGAGAATACAGAGATAGAGATATGATATGCAGTAAAATAACCAAATCAATTAAAAAAAGGTTACAAGAGTCCACGTACAATGGTAGTGGGATAATGGATAACTATTACAAAATAAGTCCTGAATTATATAAGTAATCAATAATATTTACAATAAAATTCATTATATCCCTTAAATTGTTTTCAATTTACTAAATTACTTTTAAGAAGGATTTTCTTCATAAGTTTAATCATAAACGGCTATTGTTCTCATAACTGCTTTGATAATAATTCAAGCATTAATGATTTATTGGTGATTAGACTGAACAGAAAAGGTGGAAAAGAAAAACAATGATGAACTTTTTCTTAAGTTGAAAATGGGGTAAAATGGTAGATACTAGTCTGTATTATGTGAAACCTGTATAAAATTACCTTGTGAATTCTTTTTTTCACCAAACACCCTTATACTTTCAAAAACCCTACATAAAACATTCAATCTCTCTTAGTTACTAACATCGTTAATTTTTAATTGAATTGTCTAAATTACCCCTTGCTATTTTAAAAGTACAAGGGACTTTAATTTGTGGAAACATTCAAAAGTACAAGGGAGTTTTGCGCAAACATTCAAAAGTACAAAAGAGTTTTGCGCAAACGTTCAAAAGTACAGAGGAGTTTTTGGATGAAAAAATTATGTAAGAAACAACAGAAATCGCATATTGTTCACATGAAAATACGCGCGTTAAAAAATTGACGGAAGGAGACGGATTGAGTATTTTATGCAGGATTTTTTTAAGTACAAGGGAATTTAATGTTCACATGGTAGTTTGGTGCATGTTTCGCATAACACAGGATAGTATTGTACACTTTTCCCTTGAAAATGCCTGAAGAAACACATTTGATTTAAATTACCCCTAAGAAGTCTGCATGATAAACTATTAAGTGTTAGTACACAAAGCCCTGCCAAGCTTTTAAACTTCACAAGAAAAAGGGGTCGCCTTAGTTTTCTGATTTTGATGAACTAAATTTTGGTATTGAATATGTATTTTTTGAAGGTTTTGGTACAAAATGTTTAAAGTAGGTACAATTTTGGTATGAAAAATGCAATTCCCTCATTATTTAAGTCCACAATTTTTAGTTTGCCCCCTAGTTTAGTGGTTACAATTAGGGGTGGGCGGGGGGTGGGTTCGGGACTAGAGACACGGATATAGTAAATTTCGGGATTGACTTTAAATCCCAAACCCGTCACTTAATAATACGGGTACCCGCTAATTATTACGGGATGGGACGGGTCGGGATTGCGGGTTCCATACTTTTCTTACACAAAAATTCTCCACAAACCTAATAAAAGTAAATTACATAATCAATTTGTCGTCCCTTTTTTTTTTGCTAAAATGAATCATTTTTTTTTATCTATTATTTACATAAACATAAAAAATTAAAAATCATTTCAAACATATCCAAATACAATTTAAAACTATATAATGAGCAAATACTAAAATACGATCTAAAACATGTCTCAATAAATAAACCCAATCCATACTATCTCGCGAAAATACCAAATAATTATCTAAAGTCATAATGTATTATGTATGTACTAGAGTTGTAAAAGAATTCTTTAAATGGGGTCAATTAAGTAGCTAGATAATCTCGTAAGTTATACCATATTAGAGAGATATAGGTGGGTTCGGGTATTCTGGGTTGGAGAGACTAATCCCAAACCCGTCCCATATTCTTGTAGCAAAATACGGGTATTTCAAGTTCGGGTACCCAAACCTGAAAATATCTGTCCCATTCGGGTTTCTTAAAATACGGGACGGGTCGGGTTTGGGTTACCCGAACCCGACGCCCACCCCTAGTTACAATCAACATGATTGGTGTCATTATATAATTTAGAGCTCTTGTTTAAAAATTATCTACTTGGTTGAAAGTTTTTTGTGTCTTCATAAATTTTATTTTGCAGGAGTTTCTACATTTTTGTTGGATGGGCTCCATCAAGATCTCAACCGTGTGGAAAGCAATCCTCACATTCGGGCAAAATATGAATACTGGGGAAATCATTTATCTCGGAATGATTCCGTCATAGTTGATTTATGTCAAGTATTCTTCTTTCATTGTTCCTGCATAATTCCTAGCCCACGATCGGGGTACCCGAAATCCATACTGGTTTCTATTAATTGGGAAATCGGGTTTTTCAAAACCCGAAAAATCCACAATTTTTCATTTATTTTGGTAAAAACCCAATCGGTAAGTTCGGGTTCACAATTCCCGATATCAAAGTCCCACCCCTAGGTTATAGAGTGTTTGTAAAGCTAATTCTCATAGAAAAAACTGAAAAGGACAGTTGAGCAGAAGCAGACATAAAATGCCAACACCACATGCTTCTAACATATTTTTCTCTTAAAATGCAAATAACATCCACTTTTTATTCTCAAACTTTTATAAAAAAATTAAGAATCTTTAATCCAAGCAAACATTTAAGCATTTGAAAACACCACCTCAATATTGTACGATGTTACATGTGATCTTTATTAGAATATGGAGTTTTTTCCCATATTTATCTGAAGTGATTCATTTTGATAACAGGGCCAATATCAATCAACACTTGTCTGCCCAGTTTGCAGAAAGTTATCCGTAACATTTGACCCATTTATGTATCTGTCATTACCATATTGATGGCCTTTGATTTAATTAAATAAAAAGAATTTGCAGTTAGATTTAGAAAATTTGGTCTCCAAAATGCAACTTCATCAATTGAAAATTATAGCTCAGGAATTACTTACAGAGTAAGGTTTAGTCTCAACCTATTCAAGAAAACTTCTTTAATATGATATGAATTTCACTAAAGCTGAGATTTTCCTAAATTTAATAGAATTTATTAAAAAGCAATGTCAATTATTCTGAAAAAATGTATGGCTTTATCCTGAAATAGACAAGTACATTAACAGAGAAGGGAGCCTTGTGCACTGGCTCATTTCAAAATTTCTGACCAAAATGGGCTCAAGAGTCTATTTAACATAGATGAATTCATTTGTTTCACTTGTACAGATAGAATAAAACTGAAAGTTACAAAGAGCAAAATAAGAAACTCGCACGATCGTCTCATGGTTTCATACAATAATGCTTTATGAAATAAAACCTACCAAATTGAATCTTCATTAATTTGTGTCTTCCCTCTCTCGTTCTCTACTTGCAACCTCTACCGTGACAAACTAAAAGAAAGTAAATCACAAAACGTTAACCAAAATATTCGAAATTGAAAAAAATAATATATATCTTCAGAAGAGCTTAACTTACTCTCGCAACCGGTATTGTAGTACCAGGTCCTCCATTTTCTTTTTATTGATAATTATGACCTGAAGTTCTTCATTTCCATTTTCGCGTTGCTCTTGTTCAATCTGAACAGCTGATTTGTTAACCTCGTACCCACTATCGTACACCTCAATCTTCTGCAACGTCGTAATTTTGCCTATCTCGCTAGGTATCTCCGTAAGATTGATGCATTGACTCACTAACAATGACTGAAGTTTGGGGAAATGTCCACTACATGTGATCCATTGCTTTATTACGTCATTATATGAAAGGTGCAAGACCTTTAGCTCTTGAAACTCACCATCTCTTGTCGCCCATTCTTTTCCCACAAAAGCATGGTTGGATAATTTGAGAACATAAAGGTTTGGCAATCTCCCTATGATCGACATCTCCTCCCAAGGCAAGCCAACATCATCTAAACTTAGATTTTCTATAGTGGACGGAAAGTTAACCTTTGTTAATTCACCACTGAAATAACCACCGTAAGACATCTCGAGTATTTGAAGATCAATGAGGGAATGGAGATCGGGAAATAGTGTTTCATCATTATAATAACACTTGAGTTTATGCAGATGTGGTGAACATCTCAAAATTTCATCATCCTTGTCATTCGTAATCCAAATATCTGAAAGGGACCTTAGATTAGTGGTTTGGCAACTGTAGCAATCTTCTTCGAATTCTGCATACTTTTTTATTTTGACATGTCTCAACTTCACCAATTTTAGAATGACTAAGGGTATGCGAATTATTTCTTCGCTATCAATTATAAGAAATTCTAGGTTAACAAAGTTGCCCACTAGTGGTTTCGGCATTCGATCGACGGCCATGTACCTTAACTGAACTAGAAGATCTACTCTTTGAAGCTCATAGGAACTATTAGAATTTGATCGGAGATTCATAACCCTAAGAAGTTTCATTTGCGGAAATTTGGACGAGGGATGTGAAAGATGGCCTGAAAATGAACGATAATATAGGCCAAAAGGTCTCCCGCCAGCTGATGACTCTGAGTGAACAAACATGCGATGATGCTTTTCGTAGAGGGACAAATAACTATATAGTGACAATTCAGAAGAACCAAATTTATTAACTGTCATGAATAATACGATCATAATAACTAGAATATAAAATACAAACTGACTAGATTGAATTATAGGATAGCAAGTAAACTTACTCATCAACTGACTTTGAAAATTTTTCTTCATGAGCTTTTCTCAAGCACATGTCCCGCAATAGATCATGAATACTGCATGCTTTGATCCCACCATCAGATTTCCTGTCAGCAATGAGCACGAGGCTTCTATTAATTAGGTCAGAAAGATATTCTTCTGCTACTAGCTCTGGGCTCTTCTCTTGTTCTCTCTGAATGAATCCTTCAGCAATCCACAACCATATTAACTTCTTTACTGATATCAGTGTGTCTTCAGGAAATGCTCCAAAATAGAGAAAACACATCTTTAAATGGTCTGGCAGATGTTTGAAGCTAAGTTCCAGTATTTTCGAGTAGTTATTTGTTTCATCGTCGAACATATAGGAGTCTAAGTTTGTTTCTACTTTTTCCCATACACTTTTTTTCTTCTCCAAATTTGCCAAAACTCCAGCGGTAACAACTACTGCAAGCGGCAATCCACGGCATCTAGCTGCAATTCGCTTTCCAATGCCTTGTAATTGTGGAGGGCAGGGTTCTTTGGGAAACAACTTGTTCTCTAATAGACTCCAACATTGGTCTTCCTTAAGAAGAGGTAGTGAGTGAACAATGCTATTAATTGGTGCGGTGCCTCTAATCCGACTAGTGAATACTATTCTGCTTCCGTTTCCATCATCCGGAAAATATCTTCTCAAATCATCCCACACATTTGAACTCCAGACATCATCCATGACAATAAGGTATCTTCGTCCCTTTAAACTTTTATGTATCTCTAAGGCTAAACTCTCATTGTCCATTTTGACAAAGTTATTTTTATTTTCCTTGTCCGTTAAACTTATCCAAATGTCAATCAACACCTTTCTCTTCTGATAAGTTTCAGAAACAACACACCATATATGTCTATCAAAGTGATCAAGCGTTGAACGACTATTATACAGTTCTCTAGCTATAGTTGTCTTACCTAGTCCAGGCATCCCAAAAATAGAAATAATTTGTCTATCTTTTGACCCTCTAGTAAGATCATCCAAAATCTTTGTCCTTTCATTATCAAACCCAACCACAATATCAATGATCATAGTTGTAGGAGTTCTCATTGCTTGGATTGGTACCTCTCTACTAAAATCTTTTTTGATATCCAAGACTTTAATGTCATAAATTGTCTTTATTTCTTGAAGTCTCGTTCTAATAAGCTTAATCTTAGGGATAACAACAGGGAGCCTAAGATTCAAATACCAAAGTGGAAGGTTACCCACAACATATGAGTTGACAAGATATTCAGCTTCATATGCCACATCTCTAATTTGGACTAAAGATTCATTCAATTCATCCATATGAACTATATCTTGCGGCATTCTAATATCCTTGAGCAAAGATCGTGAGATCGTAAGCTCCTCATGAAGTGTTATGATTTGAACCTTCATCTCATTAGTGATCAAGTGGATTTGGTTATTCATCAAGTTCTCGAGATCCTCGATCAAAGAATCAACGATGAATATTGAATCTATAACATCATATGTTCGAGAAACTACAAATGGGTGAAGTTCTGAGAATTTGTTGCAGTGCTCTTTGATCTTCACATTCAAGACCTCAGCCATTTTCAAAAGTGAATTTATTCCCTCCATAAACTTACTTGCCTCAATTCGAAAAGTTGGAAAAATAAAAGAATAAATGAACCTTCCTGCTTCGTTGGCCAATATTTCAAATTCTGCCAAGATATTTTTGACTTCCTCAAGTTCAGTGCACTGAAATGGTGTATCCCCAAGAAGACTAAGAAGAAACGTTAGTTCCTTCTGAAGAACTGCATATCGTTGCTCCTCAGTCGAATTAATATGTGCTTCACAATTAAGTATTTGAAGGAGAAAGTCCATAAAACTTGCCAAGATTTCATTTTCCTTCAGGGTATTATTCTTGTCAGACACCTCATGTAGCTTTGGGACTTTGAAGAATTTTTGCACCTTTGGCATGAAAGAGTTCATAAACATGCTGGAGAACTCATGTTGCCATCCTTCTTGATTCTTCTTTTGTACTTTGGCATGATATTCACTTGCTAATATATCGAGATTCTTTAATACATGATTCAATATATCATTTTCGAATTTTATTACATACAAGACAACTACTAAACAGGTTTGACCATTCCAAGAAAGAATTCCATAAGTCCAAAAGTGGGCTTCATCAATATCCTTTTCTTCATACAAATACAACTCCCTAGGTCCTTCATAGCTCAAATAGTTTGACAGAAATTCAATAGTAGGAGCCATTAATATTTCTTCCACAACTTGATTTAGTAAGACTGAAAAGATACGAGAGATGATGGACTAAGGAAAATAGAGTTAATTAATTGCCTGAAAGAAATAGAGGAGAGAAAGACATAAATATGACATCAAGATGTGTAACCAAGAAAACACACATAAATTCCCGAAAAATAATTCACGATTTAAACATCGTACTTCAGTCTATTAAAAAAACATATCTCTTTGTTCACTTGTTAATTTGTCCTTCATAGTCCATCGAGATTCACTACAACAATTCGTGCTTTTCCCGGCGCTTTGTTCCCGGCGCTTTTGTGACTGCCGGGTATACCTGTCATACCCGGCGCTATTTTGTCTATTCCCATTACTTTTTATGCGCCGGGAAAAAATTAGGCATTCCCGTCGCTTTGCCGGCACTTTAAAAGCGACGGGTATAGATAAACCCGGCGCTTTTTAATTTGTTGATAAAAATATAAATTATTTTCGTCAATGATAGGAATCGAACCAGGGCTTTACATTATCATGCTTATTATAGTTCAACACTTCAACCACTCTACCACACATACATTAGTCATCAAATTTCACTATTAAAATATATTTGTATAATAGTACTAAAACCATCAAAAATTTTTTTCTCTCTCATTCAGTAAAACCCTAATCACACTAATTCAAAAATTTACCTATCACAAATTCGAAATTCCCTCGCCTCCCAGTTCTCCAACGCCGCCGTCCACCTCTCCGCCTTCTCTCACGGTTCTCCAACGCCGCCGCTGCCTTTTGCACTTCAAATTCAGTTGTTGCTCCACAAGAGAAGCTCTGCGGCCATCAAATTCAGTTAGGTTTCGATTTGCTGGAGTCAATTGAGGTTTTCGATTCGGTAATTTTCAAGTGAGTTGCTCTCGGTCTATTCACCTCCGTCGTCTATTCGCTGCCACTTCTACCGCTCTCAGTTAGGTTAGATTAGATCTTGGATTAATTAGTTTTCCGTGGTTATGCAACAATTAGGTCTGTTAATAATACGTGTTTTACAAATTGGGGATTATTGGACTGACTGTGGTGTTCATGCGGCCTATTTATTGAGATCAGAATTAAATGTTTATGTTCTAAGCAAGATCATAAGCTATTTTCTATAATCTATGTGTAATTAAGGTAATTAATTGTGGTGCTTTCTATGATTTGAGGGTGCAATTTGCTTTGATTGTGCGTTTGACAGTCTTGACTCTTTATCCTTTGTTTTTGAGGTATACTGGAAAATTTTCTTTGTTCTAATATGCTGAGATTAATGAGGGTATAAGACAACAGAGACAACAAACTGATGTAAATTTTTGGGGTGATTTTAGTAGTTAGTAATTTGTTGAATTATTAGCTGCGCGAATTGCGATTAGGTGATCCAATTAATGAATACAAGAATGTGGAAGTAATTATAGAACATAAATGTTTTGATGAGTTATGGCTGTTATGGCAACATTGAAGGTTCAACTTCTTTAATGATGCTCAAATCAAAATCTAGAGTGCTGGTCTTATGATTGTTTCATGTTGCCTTACATGGTTTCGTAGTGCTTCTAATATGTGAATACCCTTGGGAAACGCTATTGAACAAGTTTGTTCTTTCTGTATGTTAGCTAATTCATTATGCTTTCACGTCTTCATATATAAATAATGCATCCATATTCATGTACATCTTAGAAGAATTCATAATATGATATATCTGATTCTACTTGCATTCCAAGAGCTAACTTTTCCATTTCAGATTATGAACTCCTATTAGAGTAATTTTTTTTCTTTAGAGGTTTTATGTGGCTATTCTTTGACAAAAACGATGTCGTTCGGCATAATAAACTCGAGAAACAAAGTTTAGATTTCTTATATAGCATCTTTAGAGGATTGCACTTCAATTATATTTGCTCAAAAGGCAATAATTACAGTAAAATTGAAAGTACTGCCTCTTTGAGATGTGCCCTCGAGACCCACATGTTTAAATTAATTTTGTCACTCCATATTTTGTATAGTTTTTTGTGCCTAAATTGAATTATGGTTCGGAATTTTTGTATGCTTAGATACATGGAGAAAAGATGCTAAAGCTCAAAACATTCAGGATTCAATAAATGGTGCAGCACCAGGGAAGATAAGGGCCATTTTTGTTTCTCAGGTAACGTTTCAGTTATGAAGCTTGCAGCCACAGTTGTCATACTTATGAACTTATTTTGTGCATGTAATTAATTTTAGGTGACACGTGATTTTCATCCTAATTATTAGCTGTAAAAGTTCACATGACTTTAGCTTTATTATTTCACTATTAATAAATGTGAGTGAGCTTGTCTTTTGCTCTAATTTTCATTTAGATTCTATTTTCTGATAAAATCTTCTCTCCTATAAATAACATGCAATCCCCTTTAATCCTTTGTGTCAATTCACGAAGATTTGGATTTTCTATATAGATGTTCTCTTGTGTTAGAAATTTCATGAACTTTGAAGCATTTAATCTTACTTTATACTTCAATCCATTGGTTAAGATTGTGTCAATTCACTAAGATTGTGGAAGTGCTTCTATTAGTAATATAATTTATGTCTACGTTAAGTTCTACTTGGTAGAATTCATTGTGTTTATTGTTGGTTTGTTTTGTTTAGCTACTATTATAAGATATGTTTCATTTCTTGGATTGACTATTTGTGTTTCATTGTTGTTATGTTCCTAACACATTCATATTTTGTATTTCAGGAAGGTGTTGCCAAAGAAGAAGGTTTAATATGGATGGATAGATTGCACGTTAATATTAATGTTTTGATAGATATTTTATTAGTGTTTTTTGTTAATGCAAATTGTTGGGGCATTTCATTGGTTGGATGATTTGGAAAAGATGCATATTTTGATAGTATATATTGGATGATTTGAAAAATATGTTATTGTGATTGAATTTGTTAAAAATCATCAAAAAAATTGTTGGATTTAGATTTGAATTATATATATGCACTAATAATCAAAAGCACAAAATATATCTTAAAAATGAAAATTATTTTATATTTATAAAAAATAAAAAATAAAAAACTGGGACCATTCCCGGCGCTTTTTAAGTGCCGGGAATAGCTTTAAAAAGCCACCGGGAATAGTTATTCCAGGCGCGTAAAAAGCGCCGGGAATAACTATTCCCGGCGGCTTTTTTATTCCCGTCGCCCCTTTTACCCGGCGGCAGTGGGGCGCATTTAAAGCGCCGGGTATACTATTCCCGGCGCTTTTTTCGCTATTCCCGGCGCTTTTTATGTGCCGGGAAAGACCTTAAATGTTGTAGTGATTCAAGATTTTAATTGGGATAAGGGGTTTGTAACAAAGAAAGAAAAATTGAGAATATTTTTATTTGATTATGTGACCATCTGTAAGTGATGAAACATATACACAGAATATGCTATTTAAGTTTCTGCAATTTATCATTCTATAATTACTTTCAAAATACAAAAATAAAAAATGAAATAAACTTCATAGAAAGTTTTCAGCATCTATGTATAAGCATGCTTCTGTTAATGTTTTAAAGCACAAGGCATATACTGTATGAAATTTCTATTAGTGATCCATCAAGAAAGTACTCAACGAGTGCTTAGAATTAAATTAACACAAGTTTGGAGCATATAATCACACACTTTGACAGAAATAAGAAAACTTACTTGGACTTGGCCCAATTCTTAGAAGTTGAAAGCTAGAAATTATCAGAATTGTGAATCAAGCTTAAAAAAAGGGCATTCTTTCTCAGTTTTGCTCTGAATTTTAGACTGTTACTGAGAAAAACTGTTATTGCCTTGGTAAGTTTTACTACTACTTTTTAATAATTATAATAGTAGTAAGCATATCCGAGCCAGCTGCTAAGCATGTACTTTAAATTCTATTGGTTAGATATTAAATATCTTTAAATTTGTATTAAAAACTATTGTTCTCATAAATGCTTTGAGAATAATTCAAGCATTAAGGATTTATTGGTGATTAGACTAAACATAAAAGGTGGAAACGAAAAACAATGATGACATATTGGAAGAATTTATTAACTTATCAACAACTAAGTGATATAATAGTTGAGTTAAGTGAGTTAATTTGATTTGGTTTTAATGATGACAAAAGAGAAAAGATAAACAAAAGAGATAGGTCAAGTCATCATCCAAATCGTATAAACAACTAAGTATTGGAAGCTTAGCGTTTATACTCAAACAAACGAGTATTGAGAAAGTCAAGTATCGTGCTCAAGGTTTGAAAAGTTGATCAACTGGTTTGACTGATCAGCTTAATGAAGATTTCTACCAGTTAAGTTCATGTGAAGACATCAGAGTGAAGACTTCATGGGAAGAGCTTAGTGCAACAACTTAGTATATCAGTTGAGTGAAGATGGTAGAGTAGTCTCGGAACAACATAGTACTTGGACAGCTGACTGGTTCAGGAGCTAAGTCAGCTATGATAACATACGGCAGATACCTCGGACAACAGGGTGTATTAAATGCATCTGGCAGATCCGTACTTGAACAGAGTTCTAAGTCAGCTATGATAACATACGGCAGATACCTCGGACAACAGGGTGTATTAAATGCATCTGGCAGATCCGTACTTGAACAGAGTTAGAAACAGAGCCGCAGGTCTGAAAATATAGTCGTTTGAAGTTGGTAAAAAGAGATAAGGGCATTCCTGGAAACGTGGGATCTTTCAACGACCACAATTCAATTCACCCTTATAAATAGTCTCAGATTTGAAGTGAAAAAACAACTTTGCACATTAAAATCAACCCAAATCTAACAGCCAAAACCACTAAGTTGTTCTAAGAGAAAACACATTGCATTGAGAGAAAACTAAGAGCTTTCATTTACAACATGGTTGTAAATTGCTTGTTTATTTTTGAGTGATTTAAACAAATTGTAGGTGTTTAGTTTTTGAGTGATCTAAACATCTAGGCTAGGTGCTAGAGAAGTTTCTGAGTGATTCTTCCGATTTTACTTGAGTGTAAAAGTTCCGCTTGAGCTTATAATTTGTAAAAGTCAAGTGTTGTATTAGTCTAAGAGGTTAGTACAAGTACCTTCTAGTGTTGGGGAAGAGTGGACTAAATGAATTACACGACCCTGTAATCACTATAAATTATGTGTTCATTTAAATTATGCACTTACATTTCTTATGAACAAATTAGTCATCTGTTAGCTTTCGAATTTAAAAAACTTTAAAGAATTTTGAAAGGGGATTCTTTGATAAAAATTTGAATTAAAACTCTGTTTATAGCGCTGCACAATCTCAAAAGCTTTGATTTAATATGTGGTCTTTATTTTGTTGAACAAGGAACATACATAGTTTCACTAAGTTGACAGCCAAGTGCTAACAGTTAAGTGAACTACTCATGTGTTTGAAGAACAGTTGAACTGTTTTACTTAAGAATATTTTGAGTAGTTTCGAAAAAGTATTAAAACGTCTATTCAAGTCCTCCACACCCCCCCCCCCCCCCCCCTTCCCCCTCCCGCTCTTCCCTCTTGACCATTTGGGACCCAGCATGAACTTTTTCTTAATGGAAAAAAATGCAAGATATTACCCTATATTATGTGAAACGTGCATAAAATTACCTTGTGAATTTTTTTTTTACACCAAAACTCCCTTGTACTTTCAAAAACTCTGCATAAAACACCCAATCTTCGTTAGTTACTAACATCGTTAATTTTTAATTGAATTGTCTAAATTACCCCTAGATATATTAAAAGTACAAGGGAGTTTTGTGCAAACATTCAAAAGTACAAGAGAGTTTTGCGCAAACACTCAAAAGTAAAAAAAAGTTTTGCGCAAACGTTCAAAATTACAAAGGAGTTTTGGATGAAAAGATTATGCAAAAAAATATCAAATATCGCATATTGTTCGTGCGAAACACATGCCAGTTAAAAAATTGACGGAAGTAGACAGATTTGGTGTTTTATTCAACGTTTTTTAAAGTACAAGGAAATTTAATTCAAAAAAAATTTCACATGATAATTTGATGCATGTGTCGAATAACACAAGGTAATATTGTGCATTTTTCCGTCGGAAATGCCTGAAGAAACACATTTGATTTTAATTACCACTAAGAAGTCTGCATGATAAACTACTATGGAACGCTATCCACTTAATTCCAACTCTAATATCGTTAAGAAAGAGAATCTAACTACTAGAACTAGAACTAGTATACTCAACCGAGATTATTAAAAGAAAAAAAAAAAAAAACTAATGTACTCTTAAAAATATAAAATTTACTGAAAGAACCTAGATTAAGAAATTAAACAATTCCATAGACCAACACCTTTCTGTCCAACGAAATTAATGCACAAAAAACAAAAATAATAACATCCATCATAAAAATGGCTTTCTTCACTTTGAAGAACATCAAGAGGTGTTAATTTTTTTTTCTCAACGGTTAAATTCTTTTTGAGGCGTGTCATACATATAAAACGAAAGTCTCTTTCACAAGGGTAAATCTATAGTGATGTTGTGTAAAAATGTTCAGGGTTTGCCCTTCGATCTATAATACCATCACAACAATAAAACAAAGTATGCATACAATATTGAGAGAATTTAACTTTGTATTAGATTTATAATATGAGATCAAATATATTTATTTGAAAATAGATATCTATTTATAAGTCACTAATAGGGGTACAATGGTCTTTTTAGGAAAGACGTTACAAACATTACAGACGTTACGCTTTTACGATAACTTATTATAGTGTATTTAATATGAAAACGGTAATTTCCTGAATTGTCATTGGGCACAAAAATTGCACGTATCATATTGTCCTCCAGTTTCGGGAGTAATTACGCAAGTGCTTACTGTCGAAACTTGATTCTAGTATCCGAGCGTACTCCATTCGCTACTGGACATTTTGTCAATTCTTGTAACTATCTCAAGGAAGAGTTTTTACCGATTTAGGACATGTGTGATTGAAGAAATACTACTTCAAAGAAATTTGTTTTGCTTCAAGAAATGTGTGATTGAAAAACCAATGTTTCAAAGAAGTTATGTTTTTGCTTCTAGGACATGTGTGATTGAAGAACCACTATCTCAAAGAAGTTGTTTTTTCGTTTCTAGGACATGTGTGATTGAAGAACCACTGTCTCAACGAAATCGTTTTGCACATGTGTGATTGAAGAACCACTGTCTCAAAGAAATTGTGTTTTTGCTTCTAGGACATGTGTGATTGAAGCACCACTTTCTCAAAGAAGTTGTGTTTTTGCTTCTAGGACATGTGTGATTGAAAATTCACTGTCTCAAATAATTTTTTTTTTTTTTTTGCTTCTAGGATATGTGTAATGGAAGAACCACTGTCTCAAAGAAGTTTTTTAAGAGCCCTCTTTTGAAGTCTTTTGTTCTACAAGGTAGTTTTCTTTTTCCCAGCATGAATTAATCACCAATATTTAGTTTTAATTGAAACATTTACAATTTAAATTTTACCTACTCCTTCCGTGTATTCAGAAAGTTGATAAAGTTATATTTGAAGGTCCAACATCATTGAGGGAGCATTTGTGAAGATGTTGCATAAATTTGGGGCCCTTGTTTAATTTTCTGAGATCTCCGGTAGATCTGGAAATATCCCTTTAATTGAGGGGCAAAATTTCTATTTCTAGAGAGTTTTGAGCCGCACTAGTACATTTGGTGAAGACAAGGAGTAAATTTGCGATAAAGGACAACTTCTGGGGCAGAACTACTGTATTGACTAACATCTGTGGCAGTTTGAGATACTTCAGGGGCCATTGCGTAATAGTTTGAAATTCTCTAGCCAATGTGTTGCTCGATTGAGTACGGACATGGATATGTTGTTATAATCGAGTAACTTTTTGTGAAGCTAAATGAAAGCCCAAAGTTGAGTCTCTTACCAATGAAAATGACTGGTCATAAATTCTGTCAGAAGTTTGAAAGTTCTCAAATTTGATAGTAAAACATGGAGATCCTTGAATTTCATGGCTGTTTGGATTTAAAAACCCGTGAATCATATATGCGGAGTAACTTTGGGCTCGGCAGGCCTGAAGCAAATTTGTCATGGATTTTTTTCTCTCTCTTCATAGTGATGCAAACGAGTTGATTCACACATACGACGCCAATTATGATGTTGCGTAAAAATGTTTAGGGCAAAGGTGAAATTATTGCCCTTCGATCTATAACAACATCACAACAATAAAATAAAGTATGCATACAATATCGAGAGAATTTGACTTTGTATTAGATTTGTAATATGAGATCAGATACATTTTTTTTTAAAATATATATCTATTTATAAGTCACTAATAGGGGTACAATGGACTTTTTAGGAAAGACGTTACAAGTAATAAATGTAAAGACGTCACGCTTTTGTGATAACTTATTAGAAAAGGGTAGAAAATTAGAAGGCTTATATGTCCTGGATCATCATACTTATAAGGAGAATCTTCAAGCTCACTTCAACAAAATTTCTAGCGTGACTTGGAATAGAAGACTATGGCATGTCTTATAAAGCCATGGATAGGATCAGAAATACATTAGCAATAGACTCTATCAGTAGTTGTAATAACGATAAAACTACTTCTTGTTATATTTGTCCATTTTCTAAACAGAAATGACTTCATGTTCCTTCTTCTATTACTTCTTCTAATAGCATTTTTTAATTAGTTCATTGTGATATTTGGGACCTTACAATGTAACCTCTCAAACTGATCATAAATACTTTGCAACAATTATTGATGACTTTTATAGATTTACTTGGATCTGTTTACTTCAACATAAGTATGATATATCTACTGTTATTCCTGGTTTTCTTTCTATGGTAAATAATCAATTTAATTGTTCTTTCAAAATATTTAAGAGTGATAATGCTCCAGAATTAACTTTTACACATTTATTTATTGAAAAATGTATTTTTCATCAGTACTCATGTGTAGAAACTCCACAACAGAATTATGTTATGGAGAGGAAACATCAGCACTTGCTTAATATTGCTAGAGCTCTATAATTTGAATCCAAAGTACCAGTTACCCTTTGGACTGAGTGTATTTCCACTGCAGCATTTTTAATTAACAGAACTCCTTCAAAAGTTTGGATTTTAAGACTCCTTTTGAATTATTATATAAAACCCGGTTGATTACACTCTTTTAAAGACTTTTGGGTGTTTAGTTTTTGCTCCACTTTAAAGCAAGAGAGGACAAAATTTGATCCAAGGGCTAGAATTTGTGCCTTTATAGGATATCCAATGGGAATTAAGGGTTATAAACTCTTTGATATACACATGAAATTTTTTATTTCCAGAAATGTCATATTTCATGAAGAAACCTTTACTTTTCATATCTTCAAAATAATAACAAAATGAGAATCTTTTACTTTATAAAATTTTTCCTTCTACTGATTTTTATAATAACAACAATGATTTTGAACATAACAATGTTGACTCATATTATCTTCCAACACAAACATCTTATTCCAATACTGCTAACAATGATTCTTCTATAAAAATTCTCCTATGAAAAAATCTACTAGAGTTACAAAAAAACCTAGTTATCTAAATGATTATCATTGTCTTTCCATGACTACTTGTTCGCCTGGTCATTCTTGCAAAACAAGATATCCTCTTTCAAGTGTTTTGCAGTATCACAAGCTCTCTACAGCATATAAAGATTTTATAATGAATATTTCTACTGAAAGTGAGCAACAATTCTATCACCAAACTGTTGGGCATACTAAATGGAGGGAGGCAATGTACAATGAGATTAAAGCTCTAGAAGAAACCAATACATGGGAGTATTGTTCCCTTACTAGAAGGCAAGCAACCAATTGGCTGCAAATGGGTATATAAGATTAAAAGAAATCCTGATGGCTCTATGACAAATTCAAGGCAAGGTTGGTAGCAAAATTTTACACTCAACATGAAGGTATATATTATACTGAAACCTTTTCACCTGTTGCTAAGATGGTCACTGTTAAATTACTCCTAGCACTAGCTGCTTCAAAGAACAGGGAGCTATGTCAGTTAGATGTGAACAATGCCTTCCTAAATGGAGATTTACATGAGGAAGTATATATGGACCTTCCATTGGGCTACCAGAAGAATAATACTTCTCCGAAACTTGTTTGTAAACTAATATATCCTTATATAGTCTCAAACATGCATCTAGACAGTATAATGAAAAGTTTACAAAATGTCTCCTTGGTTATGGTTTTAATCAGTCTAAATCTGATTATTCCCTATTCACCCAAGCTACAAATAATACTTTTTTGGCTTTATTACTATATGTTGATGACATTGTTATTGCAGGTCCAAACTTGCAAGTAATTTCTGCATTCAAAACATTCCTACACAGTAGATTCAAATTAAAGGACATGGGCAATCTAAAATAGTTTCTTGTTATGGAAATAACAAGATCTTATAAGGGAATTATTCTTTCTCAGAGACAGTATGCATTACAAATTCTGGATGAAACTGGCTATCTTGGGTCCAAACCTCTAAGTTTACCTATGGATCCCAAAGTTAAACTAAATTTTGAGGATGGAGACCTACTTCAGGATGTAACTTAATATAGAAGATTAAATTGGGAGGCTACTATACCTTACAATCACTAGACCTGACTTAAGTTATGATGTTCATAAGCTTAGTCAGTTTGTCTCTAATCCTAGAACACCACATCTTCAGGCAGCTCATCAAATATTGATATGCATTAAATCATGTCCAGGACAAGGTCTATTTTATTTAGCAAATTCTGCCATTACACTAAAAGCCTATGCTGATGCAGACTGGGCTTCTTGCTTAAACACAAGAAGGTCTACTACATGTTTTTGCATATTTTTAGGAAACTCAGTTTCTTGGAAGTCAAAGAAACAAATTACAGTTTCAAAATCCTCTGCCGAATCATAATACAGGTCATTAGTTGCGGTTTCTAGTGAGCTTATCTGGCTACAACAAATTATGCATACTTTTGGAGTAAACACATAATCAACTACTCTTCTCTTTTGTTTTGTGACAATCAGTCAATGCATATTGCAAATAACCCTATTTTTTATTAACGAACAAAGCACATAGAAATTGACTGCCACTTTGTTCGAGAGCCAGTCACAAAAGGGCTAATTCACCTCATGCCAATCCAAACAGAAAATCAGCTCGCAGACATATTTACAAAGGCTTTGATGTTACCTCAATTTAGTTCGATTATGTCAAAGGTGACTCTTGTTGACATTTACAGTCCATCTTGACGGGGGGAGTATTGAAGAATTGAAGATTATCTATTGTTCACCATCAATGGACTCTGCCCTGCAACCAAAGAGAAGAAGAAAAATGGTTTAGGGATTTCTAATTTAAGTACCTTTTATATAAATGTACATATAAAAAAAGGCGGGTTTAATGTAAATAGCACCTTTTTTAGTTTATTTTTTTAGCGTTCTATATATAAAAAAAGACTTTTTGTATTTTGTTTTATTTACAATCCGTTCTATTATATTTTTGTATGTGTCGGCTCATGCAATTAAACAAATTGAATATCATAGTCATAAGATTTTATCAATAGAATATTTTGGCCACCTCAACCTTTTGATCCTAGATCCGCCCCGGCTCTTCCAAATTCGAATTTGAGTTCGTCACTTTGGAGAATTAGTCTCTTCCATTATACAAATCATATATTTATACCAAGAGGTGTTATATAAATTATATACTAGTACACCGGTGTTATTCTTACTCATCCTTTGTTTGACGTCAACTTAAGTAATTTTTAAAATATTAAAATAAATAATTTAGTAAATTTAATTTAATATTAATTTCATAATACTAATTAACGCTAAAAATATTAACTTATAAAATTTGCAAAACATCGTAAATGTAAAATCCATTTATTTATAAAACTAATTTGCTTGACTTTGAGCGAAAATTCTTCAGTGATTAATTTAAGTTAGGAAATTAGTTTATCAGTTCATCTCCAATTGAATTTTTAAAATTATCAAATTATTAAGTAAATAAATTTTACTATACTACTGAAGAAAGGATAGACACACACAAAGCCCAAAGGGTTGTCTCTTCACTTGGCGGCTGCGGCGATTACATCACTCATGACATCATCCGGCATTCCGGCGCGGGTAAGCTAACCTCCATAAACCCCTGCATGCTTTACTTAGCCGTTTAAATTTGTGTAATTTTATCTATCAACCTTGATTATTGACTCTAATTTCACACGCACAATGGATTCTGCCATTAATTTGATGGTAAATACATAAAATTAGGGGTGGCAAACGGGCAGGTCTGGTCGAGTCGGGTCGGAACGGTTCGGGTCATTAATGGTTATGTGGTAAAGAGTTGGGTCTTGACGGGTCAACAAACATAAAAATTAAAGAGTTGAGTCTGGATGGGTCACAGGCTGACCCGCGGGTCCAGATTCATTTTGCCAGGCCTATACATAATGGGTTTTCCTGTGAATACCAATTGATAGAGAATGTAATGTCTCAGTAAAAGTGGGTATTTACTTATTGGGCAAGACACTCTATTAATTGTGTTAATGCGAAATCTGCACAAAATTATCATCTGAAACTTTTATTGCATGGAATTGCCATGTATTACCAATTATCCAGTACAAACAACCCACTCCCTTCGCCCCCCACCCCAAAAAAAATATTTATTGCAAAGAATTCCTTTTTGTACTACATAATCTTCGGCCCAAAACCCCATTTTTACAAAATTTGACGGCCTATTTTGTACTGAGGGGCTTTGGTGTCGAATATGCAATAGTATAAGGAGATTATCTGTAATAAACATTTATAAGGTAGTGTTATGCAGATTTCACATAATATAAGAGAGTGTCTTGCATTTTCCCCTATTTATTTATATACTGCTCTTTTTGCCTTTGGTCTTATTGTATTTGCTCGTCTTTATGTCTTCCGACAACAAGATTCATGTTTAGTTTTCTTTGTGTAAATTGTAAGAGGGGTAGTTCTGTCAATTTGTATTTTTTTTTAGTTTAAAAATATTTAGGAAGTAGTGTGAAACTTTTATGAAATTATAGAGTTTAAAATGCTATATTTCAAATTACAGAGAAGTAATTTGAACATTATACATATCACATATAAATAAATTACCATTAACTCTTTATTGGATAGAATAAAAAAGTACATCAATAGGGAAGAGAATCTCATAGTTATGAAAAAAAAGACAGAATTACCAAAGATCACCATACAAACTCTCAAGATCATAAGGAGTGACGAGCCCCCGATGTCAAGTGGTCAATTGAGCCCAATGGATTGAAAAAATCCACCTATAACTTAAAAAGAAAAAAAGGTGAGAGCAAATAGGGTAAATCAACAAAATAATATAATAGACTGAAATTGTGTTAAACTGGAGATAATTGAAGAATTAATTATTAAGTGGAATAAAATCGACTAAAATCGAGTTAACAAGGAGAGAATGTGTGAATTGATTAACTAATGGGATAAACCACAATAAAATAGGTGAAATCAGCGAAAAATGGGTTAAAATAGCAAAAAATAATAATAAAAATAAACTCAGTGTAAAAGCGGGTAAAATCGATATTCCTTTGAAAAGTTCTTAAGAAATTATCACTTATTAAAGAACATACTTAAATAATAAAAATGTCACTTTCGTGCTATATGAATAAAAAAAAGTATTATTTAATTAACTGAAAAACTTATAATTGGCTTAAGCCGGTGAAAAAGGGGAAATTCGATTAAAAATGATAATATCAATTGAAAGATGTATTGGATAGAAGAAAAACGAGTTAAAGCAAAAAAAAAAAGATGGTGCAATTAATATAACAAAGGGGTAAAACGTTAAAAAAATTAATGATATCAGCTAAACCCGAGATAACAAAAAAAGGATCAAATCGATAAAAAAAAATAAGAACAAAAAGATGAGTTAATTGGCCAAAAAAGATGAAATATGTGAGAAAATAGGTTAAATCAACAAAAGAATAAGTACAATCGAATAAAATTGGGTTAAATCGGTGATATTGGGTGAAGTGCTTAACAAATGGGATAGACCACAAAAAACATGGTTAAAATAACAAAAAAAAATGGTAAAATTCGAGGTAAAAACGATTCTCAGGAAAAATCTTAAGAAATTATCACTTATTAAAGACCTAAAAACATTAAAGATAATCAAAAAGTAAAATTAAACCACCTTAGTACTATATGAATAAAAAAATATACTATTTAGTTAAATGAAAAACGTATAATTGACTTAAGCCGGAAAAAAGTCAAAACATAGAAATGGTTAAAAATGATGAAAATGGGTAAAAATCGATTAAAAATATATATGATAAAAATGGTAAAATCAATGAAAAAATGTGTTAGATCAAAGAAAAACGAGTTAAAGCAACAAAAAAAATGTTGCAATCGATAGAACAACTGAGTAAACCGACAAAAGGGTAAACATGTAAAAAAAATAATGTTATCAACTAAACACGAGATAATAAAAAAGGGCCAAATCGATAAAAGAACAAGAACATATAAATATATAAGTTAGATTGACAAACAAAAAATGTGAAATAAGTGAGAAAATAGGTTAAATTAGCGAAAGTGTTGGTCCCAAAGTGGTCAGATGAGGTCTAGAGAGGGGTGAGGGGGTGAATAGACCTCTGAATCTTAAAAAAAAAAAATTCTCTCTTTTTCTATAAGACGAGTTCGCTTATCAGCAGGGTGAGACGACTAAACTGATTTTGCACTAAGCTGATCAGTAGAGTAGACTACTTAGCTGATTTAGCTAATCAATCTTATATAGTCAGAGTTTCAAACAATGATGCAGCGGATATGTATGTATATTTTTCAAACAATGTTTTCAACTCAATTCAAACTTTAAAGCACAAAGAAAGTTTTACCCCAAGTTCGAAATTCCTCAATTTAAAAGACTCTTCTTTTAAAGTATTTAATTAGCTTATGAAATATACAATGCAAGACAAGTAAGTAAATCACAGAAGGAATTTTTATAGTGGTTCGGTAGGAACAAATCCTCTTAGTCCACTCTTCTAAATCACACAAGATTTAGTTTCCACTAGAAATACAAAGTAACTAGTACATAGCTTGAGTTTTTACAACATACGACAAGTCTCAAGTCGAACACTCAGTTCCCAGGTAGATCACTAAGAAAAACTACTCTAAAACACTCAACTAAAGAACACTTAAGTTTTACAACAAATGATAAGCGTTAAGTAAGAACACTCAGTTCACTCTCGGAAAATCACTCAAATTAACCTTGCTCTTTTAATATAGGAAATCACTCAGAAGACCTATACTACGAAGTTATATCACTCACAAAGATGGATATAAACTCCTTTAATTCTCAGTTGAATGTCACTCAGACAACAAGAGTTTGGTCTTTTTCTTCAACAATTTGTTTCGTCAACAAATGACTTTGCTTGTGATCAGACGACTCAACTAATGGATTCTTGCTCTAAAGATGTGATCTTGAAATGTGCAAGTCTATCTTCAATATTCAGTCCCTGGTCTATTTATACTCGTGGATTTGAAATTTTACCCGTTGAAGATAAGCGAAATTACACTTTAATCCTGAGCAATGGTCTTCATTTCTACGGCACCTTTTGCAGACTTTTCACTGTACACTTTGTTATACGGATATCTACTTTATGTCAGTTGCCTTTAATGCACTTAACTTGTTACCGTTGATGAGCTTACTGATCGACTTCACTTAGCTTATGGGATTACTCTGTTGATGGCTACTCTGCTGGTTCAAGACTGAACACATCTATCTTGACTCGGCTGATGATAACCAATCTGATCTGATATCCCACTTAGCTGTTTTGGTCACTTAGCTTCCAGACCGTGAGAGAGGTTTACTAAGCTTTTCAGTTCTTAGTTGATGACTTTCTTTTTAACCTTTTTAACCTTTTTATCATCTTCAAAACCTTCTACTCAATTCTTTAACTCAACTGATAAGATCACTTAGCTGTTCTTGAGTTAATAACTTCTTCCAACAATTTACCCCATTTTGATGTTGACAAAACCTTCAACTAAGAACGTCTTCCAAGTATTTAGTTTTAGTCTTCGTACTCTAAGATGGAAACCATTTGATCTGATGCAACTACATTTCGAAACCAATTGTTGGTTACTTTCCCCATTTTGATTTATTTCCATCCGTTTAGAGGGTTCTTAGTTGCATCTCTTTCTTCCCCCTTTTTGTCATCAAAACCAATACTTAGTTGCATATCTTCCCCCTTTATAAAATTGCAAACTTGGTATGCTGAAGATAGGTAGTTGATTACTTAGCCGTTCGGGGTAGTTAGCTGTTAATAAGATCATCATTTGAAGTAAGCCAACATTCAGTAGTCTTCTTTGTTGTTTATCACTCCATCTAGAATAACTATTTCCCCTGACTTCAAGAATTGATACCACTTGTTGAAGTGTATATTCTTGAGTATCACTTGGCTGTTGAGTTCAAGTCGGCTAATGAGAAACAATCTTCTGATAACTTCATTTGACTTATTGAGAACTTTACCTATGATTAGGAGTACCGCTAGTCGTACATGTTCCCCCTGAATTCAAGATTCTGTGGTCAAGTAGTCTTATGAGAGTCACTCTGGAAAGACACTCAGCCGTTGAATTCCAGTAAGTTGTTGAGATGAGTATTCTGATATGTTCCCCCTCAGCTTATGAATCCAAAATCAACAAACCCAATTTCAACTCATGAGAGCTGAAAGTCTATTGTCACATGGTTGACTAATGCTCAGCAGATTGTTGGTCTCTAATACCAATTATTATCTTTTGATAAGCTTCAACATTCCAACAGTTCTGCTTTCCTTGAAATCTTCAAATGTAGCATCTACCACTTGTTGATTTATACCAATTGTCCGATACAAGCAACTGTTGATACCGTTTGTTGGTACACTCTTGTTGGTAAGACCACTTGTTGAACTTGTTGAAATTTGCAAGGACAGTCAACTCATCTTTGTCATCTCACATGAGCTTCACCTACAAAGTAGATGACTGTTTTGGTACCTTTTGTTTATTGGGTCCAACAGGGTTAGTATAACCTTTGACATGTGATGATCTAGTGACTTTAGTTTCATCATGAAACAGTGCTCATAAGCAAGGCAAGTGATAGAAATAGTGTCCGGCAAGCCAACTTTATGGTTGCTATTTATTGTAATAAATAAGGAACTATTCAATTATTTAGATTAATAAATGCACCTTATCTATAATGGTCATCTTTATCTTATGTAATAATTATCTAAGCTTAAGGATAGAAGTCCTTAGATCACATTGCTATGGGACAACCCGTGGACTGATCTCCAAGGTCGTGATCTAGAACATATTCAAGAGTCGTAGAATCCATTTGAGATAGGACATCGTTGGATTCTGTTAGACTCTCACTAATGTGTATACTCCGAAGAACTGGAGGACGTTGGCGTCCACGAGCGTGACTGTGATAGTCGATACACATAAGTGGGTGGCTTGCTGGGATGACAAGTGCACTGAATACCCCAACTTGGAAATAACTCACCATGGAAGCGATAATCGCATATCGGGGTCGAAGTTATTCCTATTTTCAATAGTATACGAGGAACGATCCTTATTACTTGAGGTGATAGGGTTTATCTGGTGTGAGAACTTCTATACTTTGATGTGAGTTCCGACTGACTGGAGATTACCATAAGGTCTCTGTGGATTCACGTTGGGTATAACGGGACTTGCATGCAGGTTCATATCATCAACAAATGATCCATTGACCCGACTTGATAGGTTGATAAATTCTCCTATGAATCTCTGTGAGAAACATATTCTGATAAAATCCTCGACCGAGGTACCTGACGACTTTACGAAAATAGCTCATAAATATTAAGTCAAAGGGAATAGTTTCGAGATCGGAATATATAAGGTTGAGACAAAGAAAGGGAACCGATGAAAAGTCCAAAACCCTTAAGTCTCGACTGGGAGATTGACTGATGGAGGGATCATGTCGTATATGGCAATTGTAAATGATTAAAGGTTCACTGAATTAATTCACTAGTGATTGGGCTCTACGGGCTTATGGCCACACATCGACTGTGGAGTGTAGGAGAATTCCTAAATTAGCAGGGGTGCTAATTTTGAAATGATCAGTCGACAGAGTTTTCGATTCATTTAGAGTATGTCATACTCACATAATTAAATGAATATTTAATTATAACTCACGACCAATTATGTTGTGAACCTACGGGGCATACACAATACACATAAAGCGAAAACAAGGAAACAAAGAATGAATGAATCGACTGGGTCGACCCAATTGGAGCAGGGCGAGATCCAATTGGATTGGATCAAGATTATAAATTAAATTGGAATTTAATTTATAAGTTAATTAATTGAATTAGATTTAATTAATTATAGAAATTAATATTTAATTAAATAAGCTTAGATTCTAATTTAATTAAATGAAATATTAATTAATTGATTGGACTATTTAATTGAGAAATTACATAGGGTCATAATTAATTAAAGAGAATGAGCCATTAATTAATTAGAAGACTTGGTCTTCCAATTAAAGGGCCCTAGCCCATGTAGGAAAAGAGAAGAGTTGCAATGCTATACCTAATGGGATTAGGAGAGAAGAAAGATATCTATATATATGTGAATATGTATCATATCTTAACATATGCAAAAATAATAAGACTAGATCTAAGATTCAAATCTTACACAAGTCTTGAAAAACTCTCTCTCCTCTTTCTCTCTATCTTTCCCAAGAAAGAGATTCGATTTTGCTCTTATTTTGTTCTCTAGTTTAGATCTTGATAATATCTATGTTCTAGCCGATTAGTGTTATCAAGATTTTCGTGATATTGAGGTGTATCAACTCATAGAGGCGCAACACGTGGGGCGCTATACAAAGCTTGGGATCAAAGGTGCAAAAGAAAGGAGAAAGCATATCTACGATTTTGCTAAGCTTGGATTTGCAAAGAGATAGGTATAACATTATTCTAAAGTTAATTTTTCGTTTTAATATATTCATATATATACATCTGGACTGTATCCTGACAAGATTATTTAAGATATCCTTAAAAGTTTTTATTTTCTGCTGCCTGAAGGGTCGTTTTTCTTACTGAATCCCAACAACAAGATGCATGAAGTGAGTGATAAGCATGCATTGTGTAATGATGATGGCAAACAGCACAGTGAACATGATCAATATGATAATATGAATAAGTGTAGTGCATGTCATAATAATTATTATTATCATATTATGACTCAAATTCTTGCCAATTATTTAATTTTTGCCTCAATTTCATACCTGAGTTATCTAATAACTCTCCTATATATTAAGTAGACTTAACATTTTTCTTTCTAATTTTGCTCCTATCAGCAGCATCTTTCAGCTTACTCGGCTGATGAGTTTTACTAGTCTGTTTAGTCTTCTTAGGTTGCTTACTAGATTTTCTAACCTTTTGAGCATTAGTGGCTTCTTATTTTTAGCCTCTAATTTCTTTTTAGAGAATGATGCAATTACTTCTTTCAAGTTCATATGTATTTTCTATACGAATTGCATACTCAACTTTTAGAGTTTCATTCTCATGCTCAAGCTTTTTGTAGTCAGCTGATTCTTGAGGTTTTTCAACCTGAAGTTTAAGTGATTTGTTTTGCTCTTTTCAACAGAGTCATCTCTTCCTTAAGCTTGGCAAATGCACCAACAATATTTGAATTTGTAATTAACATTTGTTCAAACGATTCAAATAGTGCATTTAAATTACAATAGAAGTTACCTTAGATTCAGAATCATCAGATTCAATGGCAGTTAAGCATAGTGTATCAGGTACTTCTTCAAATTCTTTATCAGACGACTATCGGTCTGAATAAGATATGCAGGAGTTTATTAGCTTTGTTGCATTAGCTAACTCTGCTTTACTCTTACTAAGCTTACGCTCCTTTTTGGCACGCTTTTCCTTTTCAGCAAAGTTCACAGATGATGAGTGTGGATGATCTTTGATCAAGATTCCATACTCCTTGCTATTGTTGTCTCTAAGTTTTGCTTTTGAGGAATCCATGTTTTCCTGAAAATGATCAGAAGAAGATGAAATAGATTTTCATATTTTAATTTCATTTTCTTTTTATACAACTTCTTGAAGTCATTCAGAATAAGGGTAACGTCGTCAGTAGTGTATGCTTTTTCTGAATTCAGCAGAGTCTTCTCTTTTGACTTGTCTGGTGATTTTCTTGACTTGTCTGACGTGATAAGAGCAGCAGTAGGGTCTGAACTGGTTGACACCTCTAATCTCATTCTTGGCATCTTAAACTCATAAGGTTTGAGGGATGAGAACGGTCCGGAAAGAGAAATCTTCTCTAAATCCCTTGATTTTTCCATGGTTGTCACATTCATGTTGAATTAAGGTGGAAGAGCCTTGAGAACCTTCATGGTGATCTACTTGTCTGAAAATTATTTACCAAGTCTTAGAACTTCGTTCAGAGTTTTGGCAAATCTAGTATCCATTTGATCAATCGTTTCACCAGACTTCATCTTGAAATTTTCAAACTCCTCAAGAGCCACACTAAGCTGATGTTCTTTGATAGCGTCGTTTCCTTCGCTCAGTTCACAGACTTTATCCCACATTTCCTTAGCTGTTTTGGGATGTTGATCTTCTGGAATCTGTCTTCATCTAGATCTTTGAACATGATGAACTTAGCCACTTTGTAAAGATTGATTAGCTTGATTTCTTTGGGAATCAGCTCTTCCAGCTCTTTGTCAACAATCTGATCAGGTTGGTCAGCAACCTTCACAGTTTTCTTAAATCTGAATGGTCCTTTTGTAAGCATGTAAACATGTTATCATTATAAGCAGCAAGAAGAATTTTCATTCTGATTTTCCAATCTTCAAAGTCCATATGGCCAATGTGAGGAACATGGCTTCTGCACTCCATTTTCAAAAAGGTTTTGATTTTTCAAAATATGCTCTTTTTGAAAAAATTTAAAAGCACACCTAGGATCAAGTTCGTTTGATCAGACAATTGATCTATATGAACAAATCTGCTCTGATGCCATTTGTTGGTCCCAAAGTGGTTATATGAGGTCTAGAGGGGGAGGGGGTGAATAGACTTCTGAACTTAAAAACTTTTTCTCTTCTTTTCTATAAGACGATTTCGCTTATCAGCAGGGTGAGACGACTAAGCTGATTTTGCACTAAAATGATCAGTAGAGTAGACTACTTAGCTGATTTAGCTTATCAATCTTATATAGTCAGAGTTTCAAACAATGATGCAGCGGATATGTATGTGTATTTTTCAAACAATGTTTTCAACTCAATTCAAACTTTAAAGCACAAAGAAAGCTTTACCTCAAGTTAGAAATTGCTCAATTTAAAGTATTTACTTAACTTATGAAATATGCAATGCAAGACAAGTAAGTAAATCACACAAAGAATTTTTATAGCGGTTCGGCAGGAACAAATCCTCTTAGTCCACTCTTCTAAATCACACAGATTTAGGTTCCACTAGAAACACAAAGTAACTAGTACATAGCTTGAGCTTTTACAATATATGACAAGTCTCAAGTCGAACACTCAGTTCCCAGGTAGATCACTAAGAAAAACCTACTCTAAAGCACTCAGCTAAAGAACACTTAAGTTTTACAACAAATGATAAGCGTTAAGTAAGAACACTCAGTTTACTCTCGGAAAATCACTCAGATTAACCTTGCTCTTTTAATATAGGAAATCACTCAGAAGACCTATACTACGAAGTTATATCACTCTCGAAAAATCACTCAGATTAACCTTGCTCTTTAATCCTGAGCAACGGTCTTCATTTCTACAACAACTTTTGCAGACTTTTCACTGTACACTATGCTGTACGGATATATATTGTCAGTTGCATTTAATGCACTTAGCTTGTTACCGTTGATGGCTTACTGACCGACTTCACTTAGCTGATGGGATTACTCTGCTGATTCAAAACTGAACACATCTATCTTGACTCGGTTGATGATAACCAATCTGATCTTACTGATCTGATATCCCACTTAGCTGTTTTGGTCACTTAGCTCCCAAACCATTAGAGAGGTTTACTAAGCTTTTCAGTTCTTAGTTGATGATTTCCTTTTTAACCTTTTTAACCTTTTCATTATTAAAACCTTCTACTCACTTCTTTAACTCAACTGATAAGATCATTTAACTGTTCTTGAGTTAATAACGTCTTCCAACAAAAATTATATATAAAATGGACTAAAATTAGGTTAAACCGAGGAGAATAAGTGGATTGATAATCTAGAGTACTAATGCTGTATGTGCAAATCACAAACTGGCCCATCCCAACGAGTTAATGATTCATTACTAGTCAAATAAATTGGAAAATTGCATATTTTGTACCATACAATAGGACACTTTTATGTACATCTAGTATCACAATTTAATATTGATTGCAATGTTCATACCACTGTCAAATAATTGGACAAAAATTGGCCACGCTGTTATCTCATCATTTTGAGGAAAAGTAATCATGGTTTCCTCATTTTTGTAGGGAAAACTAAAATATCACGTTACTCATCATTTGAAGGTAAAATGATAACGTATCTCTCATGTATTACATTATCATGTGATAATTTTCATTCCAAATGAGATAACGGTTCCGTTTATTCCTGTCCAAAGCGGTACTATTAATTTGACATAATGAAAATTATTTTTCTCCACTTACTACAAATATCTCTTCCAGTTCTAGTACTGATAGTTGAGAGAAACCCCTTATATGTAATATATATATTACAAGAATATATTAATTATAGAAGCCAATGCTTCCCACTTGACAGTATCTATTTTCAGTCCGAAGTGAAAGAGGTTTGGTATATACCACTATGGTTTACTTTAGAGTACTGTGAATCTTGATTGAACAAAGTTTTACATGATGTACGTTTAGGCAACAGAAAATAAAATGAACCTTGATTTTCAAAAGGAATGAGCATGCAAACATCAATAGCTTAGATGAAAGAAGGAAATAAAAAGAAATTAACCGCAGTGATTTGGGAGTATAAGATGATAAATAATTACTACTCCCTCCGTTATTTTTTAATTGTCACTTTGGCAAATAAAAATTGTTTACTTTTATTTGTTGTTTAAGGAGTTCAATGTAAAATTAAATTTTTTCTATCAATTTTAACCTTCATGTTAATGATTGTAATTAATGCTAATTAATATTGTGACTATTTGGTTAAAAGGGTATTTTGAGGTTTTTCCTTAAAAATGTGGTTATTGATTACATTTCTTAATCTGTGTACAATCCTCCTAATCGACAAATAAAAAAAAACGGAGGGAGTAATAATTATTGAAACCATATATGAGGTATTCATGTAATTGTACCCCGAAAATTAATGCGTGAGTAGATGTAATTATCTCTAAATAGGATAAACCACAAGAAATTGGGTCATGATCAATGATAAGCATTAGAGATTAATTCATTTGTTTTACTTGTACAGATAGAATAAAATCTGAAGTTACAAAAAGCAAAATAAGAAACTCGCGCGATCGTCTCATGTATTCATACAACAAACAATGCTTTATAAAATCGAAACCTAACAAATTGGATCTTCATTTAAGTAAATTATGGACCATTTCATCAAATCAAGTAAATTATTTGCACAAACAAAGATATACTCACCAGTTTTCATCTAAGATCATTTCTTTGAACTTCAAGTAATCTGTAAATATCCACAGAGATTATCTGCAAGTACTTTAACATAGTCCCAAACCCACAACTGCTGCTTCTTGCAAACTTCAAGTTGTGAAATTAAATCTTTGGATTTTGGAGATTACATCAAAATATAGTATTATGAAAAGAAATGAAACCTGGGTAGAACTCAAGATATCACCAAGTGAACCTTCTAGAACTTTGGATCTTTCAACCTTGTCCTCAATGGATTGGTCTATCTCATCTTTTAACTGCTGGAACTTCATTAACCTTCTCCCCACTCCAGTAAATCTTCACATTTTTTTTTTTTGTCAAAAATGGACGAATTTTAAATCCCAACATATGCATAGTAACTGCTAAAAAACCCAGTGTTTATATTGATCAAGTACCTAGAAAAGCATCTCTTCATGTGGTATCTTCTCTCTCACTCTCGCTGCCTTCATCTGCTGCCGTAACAAACTAAGAGAAAAGGAAATCACAAAACGTTAACCAACATGGTGAGGTCTAATTTGTTTTTTAAATATTGCATCAAATATTCAAATTGCAAAAAAAAAAAAAAATATGTTTTCAGAAGAGCTTAACTTACTCTCGCTCTTGGAATCCTCGTACAAGTTCCTCCATTTTATATTTATTTTTGGTTATGACCTGAAGTTCTTCATTTCCATTTTCGCGTTGGTCTTGTTCAATCTGAACAGCTGATTTGTAAACCTCGTACCCACTATCGTACACCCTAATCTTCTGCAACGTCGGAATGTCGCCTATCTCGCTAGGTATCTCCTTAAGATTGATGCATCGACTCACTAACAAGCATTGAAGTTGGGGGAAATGTTCACTACATGTGATCCATTGCTTTATTATATCATTATTACAAAGTTCCAAGACCCTCAGCTCTTGAAACTCACCATCTCTTGTCTCCCATTCTTCTCCCACAAAAGCATGGTGGGATAATTTGAGAACATGAAGGTTTGGCAATCTCCCTATAATCGACATCTCCACCCAAGGCAAGCCAACATCTGATAAACTCAGATTTTTTATAGTGGATGGAAAGTTAACCTTTGTTAATTCACCACTGAAATAAGTGAGGTATCGCAGGTTGAGTATTTGAAGATCAGTGAGGGAATGGAGATCGGGAAATAGTGTGTCATCATAATCATAAAAACACTTGAGTTTACGTAGATGTGGTGAACATCTCAAAATTTCATCATCCTTGTCATTATTAATCCAAATATATGAAAGGGACCGTAGATTAGTCGTTTGGCAATTGTAGCAATCTTCTTCGAATTCAACATACTTTTTTATTTTGACATGTCTCAACTTCACCAATTTTAGAATGACTAAGGGTATGAAATTTTTTTTATCGCTATCAATTATAAGAAATTCTAGGTTAACAAAGTTGCCTACTAGTGGTTTCAGCATTCGATCAACGGCCAAGTACCTTAACTGAACTAGAAGGTCTACTCTTTTCAGCTCATAGGAACTAGAATTTGGCTTCAGATTCATAACCCTAAGAAGTTTCATTTGCGGAATGTTGGACGAGGGATGTGAAAGATGGCCTGAAAATGAACGATAATATAGGCCAAAAGGTCTCCCGCCGGCTGATGACTCTGAGTGAACAAACAAGCGATGATGCTTCTCGTAGAGTGACAAACAACTATATAGTGACAATTAAGAAGAACAAAGTTTATTAACTGACATGAATAATATGATCATAATAACTAGAATATAAAATACAAACTGATGGGATTGATTTATAGGATAGCAAGTAAACTTACTCATCAACAGACTTTGAAACTTTTTCTTCATGAGCTTTTCTTAAGCACATGTCCCGCAATAGATCATGAATACTGCATGCTTTGATCCCACCACCAGATTTCTTACGAGCAATTAGTATGAGGCTTCTATTAATTAGGTCTGAAAGATATTCTTCTGCTACTAGCTCTGGGCTCTTATCTTGTTCTCTCTGAATGAATCCTTCAGCAATCCACAACCATATTAACTTCTTTACTGGTATTTGTGTGTCTTCAGGAAATGCTACAAAATAGAGAAAACACATCTTTAAATGATCTGGCAGATGCTTGAAGCTTAGTTCCAGTATTTTCGAGTAGTTATTTTTATCATCGTCAAATATATAGGAGTCTAAGTTTGTTTCCACTTTTTCCCATACACATTTTTTCTTCTCCAAATTTGCCAAAACTCCAGCGGTAACAACTACTGCAAGTGGCAGTCCACCACATTTAGCTGCAATTCGCTTTCCAATGCATTGTAATTGTGGTGGGCAGGGTTCTTCGCGGAACACCTTGTTCTCTAATAGACTCCAACATTGGTCTTCCTTAAGAAGAGGTAGTGAGTGAACAATGCTACTAGTTGGTGATATACCTCTAATCCGACTAGTTAACATTATTCTGCTTCCGTTTCCGTCATCTGGGAAAAATCTTTCCAAATCATACCACACATTTGAACACCAGACATCATCCATGACAACAAGGTATCTCCGTCCCTTTAAACTTTTATGTATCTCCAAGGCCAAACTCTCATTGTCCATTTTGACAAAGTTATTTTTGTTTTCCTTGTCCGTTAAACTCATCCAAATGTCAATCAATACCTTTCTCTTCTGATATGTTTCAGAAACAATACACCATATATGTCTATCAAAGTGATCAAGCGTTGAACGACTATTATACAGTTCTCTAGCTATAGTTGTCTTGCCTAGTCCAGGCATCCCAATAATAGAAATGATTTGTCTATCTTTTGACCCTCTAATAAGATCATCCAAAATCTTTGTCCTTTCATCATCAAAGCCGACCACAATATCAACGATCATAGCTGTAGGAGTTTCCATAGGTTGGGTTGGTACATCTCTACTAAAATCTTTCTTGATATCAAAGACTTTAATGTCATAAATTGACTTTATTTCTTGAAGTCTCGTTCTAATAAGCTTAAACTTAGGAATAACAACAGGGACCCTGAGATTCAAATACCAAAGAGGAAGATTACCCACAACATATGAGTTGACAAGATATTCAGCTTCATATGCCACATCTCTAATTTGGACTAAAGATTCATTCAATTCATCCCTATGAACTATATCTTGCGGCATTCTAATATCCTTGAGCAATGATCGTGAGATCGTAAGTTCCTCATGAAGTGTTATGATTTGAACCTTCATCTCATTAATGATCAAGTGGATTTGGTAATTTATCAAGTTCTCGAGATCCTCGATCAAAGAATCAACGATAAATATTGAATCTATAACATCATATGTTCGAGAAACTACAAATGGGTGAAATTCTGAGAATTTGGTGCAGTGTTCTTTGATCTTCACATTCAAGACCTCAATCATTTTTAAAAGTGAAGTTCTCCCCTCAATGAACCTACTAGCCTTAATTCGAAAAGTTGAAAAAATACAAGAGTAAATGAACCTTCCTACTTCGTTGGCCAATATTTCAAATTCTGCCAAGATATTTTTGACTTCCTCAAGTTCAGTGCACTGAAATGGTATATCCCCAAGAAGACTAAGAAGAAACGTTAGCTCCTTTTGAAGAACTGTATACCGTTGCTCCTCGGTCGAATTAATATGTGCTTCACAATTCAATATTTGAAGGAGAAAGTCCATAAAACATGCCAATATTTCATTTTCCTTGAGGGATTTATTCTTGTCAGACACCTCATGTAGCTTTGGGACTTTGAAGAATTTCCACACCTTTGGCATGAAAGAGTTCACAAACATGTTGGATAACTCTTCCAACTTCTGCTGCCTTTCTTCCCGATTCATTTCTACCTCGTCATATTCACGGGCTAAAATATCGAGATTGTTTATTACCTGATACAAAACATCATTATCTAATTTTATTACATACAAGACAACTGCAAGACAGGTTGGACCATTCCAAGGAAAACATCTAATTTTGCCTTCCCAAAAGAAGGCTTGATCAATCTCCTCGGTTTCATACAAAGTCAACTCCATTGACTCGTACAAGTTACTATAGCTCAAATAGTCTTCATCACAATTCAAGGGAGGGGTTTGATCAATATCCTCCTCCTCCTCCTCCTCATCATCATCAGACGAATACAACTCCATAGCTCCATCCTTCTTTACGTAGCTCAAATAGTTTGACAGAAATTCAATAGTAGGAGCCATTAATATTACTTCCACAATTTGATTTAGTAAGACTGAAAATATATGAGAGTTGATGGACTAAGGAAAATAGAGGTATTTAATGCCTGAAAGAAATAAAGGAGAGAAAGACATAAAAATGACAGCAAGATGTGTAACCAAGAAACACACAAGAATTCCAGGAAAAAAATTCACTGTTTAAACGTCGTACCTCAGCCCATTAAAAAACATATCTCATTGTTCAATTATTAATTTGTCCTTCATAGTCCATCTATGATTCAACATTTGAATTGGGATAAGGGGTTTGTAACAAATAAAATTTGAGAATATTTTCATTTGATTATGTTAACATATCTACTTTCAACTTTTGTGATCATCTGTAAGTGATGAAACATATACAACATAATATGCTATTTAAGTTTCTGCAATTTATTCATACACAATATCATTCTATAATTACTCTCAAATACAAAAACAAAAATGAAATAAACTTCATAGAATGTTTTCAGCATCTATGTATAAGCATGCTTCTGTTAATGTTTTGAAGCACAAGGCATATACCGTATGAAATTTCTATTAGAGATCCATCAACAGTGTACTAAACGAGTGTATTGAATTAAATTAACACATGTTTGGAGCATATAATCACACACTTTGACAGAAATAAGAAAACCTACTTGGATTAGGCCCAACTCTTAGAATTAAGTTGAAAGCTCGAAATTCTCAGATTTGAAAGAAAGTGAGATAAGAAGAGGCATTCTTTTTCAATTTCGCTCTGATTTGTAAACTGTTATTACTTGAGCGGTGAGCCAATTTCTTCCGGGAAAAATCCATCAAACCCACTAGTGTTTTGGGAAACTTGCACAAAACTCCCCAGCGTTTTTTCTTTTGCATAGAACCCTCTTGTGTTTTACCAAATGTTGCACACTCACCCTTTAACGGTTAAATAGTTGATACCGTTAGTTTGTTTAGATTAAATACTATTGTACCCTCCATGTTTAATCTATTTACCTATCAATTATATAATTAGATTTCGTATATAAATTAATATTATATACACAAGGGGATTCCTTGTAAGTATTTGTAAAACACACGGGGGTTCTATACAAAAAAAATAACATAGGGGGGTTTAGCGTAGGTTACTCAAAACACAGTGAGTTTGGTGCATTTTTTCCTATAAAATCTTTCAATTTAAATTGATTAAAATTGAGTTTTAGTCTCCTTAACTGCAAGTGAAATACACTCTTCTTCACTTTTGATGAAAAAGGGATTTTGTGCAAATTTTTATAAAATACAAGGGGATTCCTTACAAATGTTTGTAAAATATAAGCAAAAAAAAAAAAAAAATACAGGGAGATTTTGTGCAAATTTCCCAAAACACAAGTGGATTTGGTGCATTTTTCCCTTTTCTTCTCTTCACACCTTAAAACAAAACGATCTATTATTGACTCTGCCTTGATAAGTCTTACCTACTATTTAATAATTAATAGTAATAAGTACATCCGAGTCCTAAGCATGTACTTTGAATTCTATTGGTTAGATATTAAATATTCCTAAAATTTGTATTAATATATGCTAATTATAAATTTAATTTACTGACATCATTATTCTAGAAAGTTAATGAAAATTTATTCCATATAATGTTAATTTATCTCTATATGGTTTTAAAGGAGTATTTTACCCCTATAATCTTATAAAAGTTTCATCGTGCCTCTCTGACCTTTTTATTTGTGGCAGTTTACCTCTGTAATATAATAGAAGTGCCAAAATTGAAAACGGCAGTCAGAATTGGTACCAAAATTGATACCATGGTACCAAAATGAAAAACGCCAAGTTCTATGGTGCCGCAAAAATGATTTTTTGCCGTAGTGAAGCCAATTAGTATGAATTAAAGCCCAAAGTTTAGTCTTTTACCAGTGAAACAGACCGGTCATAAATTATGCCAGAAGTTTCAAAGTTCTATAATTTGATAGGAGAGAATTGCATTTTTGGTACTGAGTTTTATGTCAATTTTTACTTTTGGTACAACGCTTTAATGAATTGTGACACATTTGGTACAACCGTTAAAAATTGCCGTTAAATGGTGACGTGGCAGTTAAGTTTAATTGCAAAGTTGATGCCATTATTTATGTTGACTGATATTTTTACCTCATAATATTTTAGGCTGCCAAAAAAGCCCCACATCTCCAAATTTAGTGACTATTTAATCTACATTGTTGTCAAATTTAGAAATTGACTCGAACAAGACCACGTGCAGACCAATTTAAAAATTTTACTTATTTTATTTAAATAACTAATTTGATTTATAAATAATATTAAAAAATTAAATAATATTTTAACATAAATATAAAAAAAATTAAGAAAGCATATTCTTTTCAAATATAATATTTATATAATAGCATTAATCTATTTAATATTTATTAGAATAATAAATTATATAATTAAAAATATTTAAGGTTTATTAAAATAATAAATATAAATAATTATAATTTTAAAAAGAAAAACTAAAAGGCGGCCTGGGAATTGGGGGGAAGGGCGGGGGGTGGGGAGCGGGGGCGCTGTGTTAAGGGGTTGGGGTGGGGTGGGGTGGGGTGGGGTGGGCTTTACTTTTTTTAAAAATTATAATTATTTATTATTTTAATTAATATTAAATATTTTTAATTATATGATTTATTATTTTAATAAATATTAAATAGATTAATACTATTATATAAATCTTACATTTGAAAAGAATATGTTTCTTAAATTTTTTTTATATTTATGTTAAAGTACTATTTAATTTATTAATATTGTTTATAAATCAAATTAGTTATTTAATTAAAATAAGTAAAATTTTCAAATTGGTCTGTTCGAGTCAATTTTGAAATTTGGCAACAATATAGACTAAAATCGTCACTAAATTTGGAGATGTGGTGCTTTTTTGGTAACCTGAAATTTTATAGGGTAAAATTATCAGTCAACATAAGTAATGGCATCAACTTTGCAATTAGAGTTAAATGCCACGTCACTGTTATCGATTGTACCAAATGTGTCACAATTTATTAAAGCGCTGTATCAAATATGTTGAACACATAAAACTGTGTACCAAAAGTAAAAATTAACCTAAAGCTCAATACCAAAAATGCAATTCTCTCAATTTGATAGTAAAACATAGAGATCCTTGAATTTCATTGCTGCTTGGATTTAAAATCCCGAGAAGCATAGATGTGGAGCAAGACCAAGACAGAGGATGAGAGTGGTCAGATGAACCGGAAAAGTAGTAGGCGGTTGTTTCGAATTTCTCGGGCTGGAAACATAATCAAGGTCTTGCCGTCTTGCCCTTTTCCTTCTTCAGGCTTCTTGAGTAATGTAACGGCCAATGGAGATGTTTGATGAAAATGGGTAATCCGAGGAAATATAATCTATTCTAATCTAATATAATCTTACTATTATTTCAATGGCTGCGTGTTTCGGTCAAATTGCTCTATTTTGACCCAAATTCTATTTTCTCCCGTTTTTGAGTTTCTTTTATTTGGTTAAAAAATTATTATTGGCCTAGAGACTTTCTCAAACCCACGTCTGCCATTTCAAATAATTCTCAAACCGTCCACTACCCCATGATTTGCCAAACTTGATCCATCTCTAACGCACAAAAACCGTCGAATACAATTCCTCACATAAGCTGCTCTACTACCTATTTCGTTTTCATTCTGATTACGTCACCATCTCCCTTTTTCTCATTTTCAATCATTATTTCATTTTTCAACCCATTCCAGTACATGTAACTTATGGGAGTTATGCTGCCTTGCCAGGTCAAATGTTTGTATTATTGTATGATTTTTCTTAACACATTTGGGTTTTACATTCACGTACGTGTAAGTATTATTTCTTTGCTTTTTTGGTATCCATTCGCATTTCTTATTGGCCTGTGTTACAGAATTATGAATTTGATGGAGTTTACAGAAGTACATTGCCTAACAAAGTCGTTATTTGAGCATAGGTAATTAACAAACTTCTTTTTAATTTAATTACGTTTAATATTATTTGTAGTTTATCTTTGTAACTCATTCTTCCCATTCCTATCTCCAAACTTTAAATTCTTCGGATTAATCCATGTATCGGATCCCATCTAGCTATTTGGTTTTCTTGCAGTTTACCTCACTTTTAATCATTAATGTACAACATCAGCAATTTTGACTAAGTGCATATATATATATATATATATATATATAGGCACGGCCGCAACTAGAGATCGTTGCAATATGCAGTTTCGAGTTAGAAAAATTGATCGGGTAAGTGCAAAAAGAAGGATATAGGGACACTTTTATCAATAATATATTTAAACTTACCTTTGTTTGTTTCAATTTTTTATTTTCATTTGGAATGAATGGAAGGACTATAAATTGAAGAAAGCCTTCTTGAGTAAAGCAGATCATGCAAGCTTCGTTCTAACTTTCTTTCTAGACTTTGTAAATTTGTATTTATTTCCAGACATCATCATAGTACAATTAATCTCAGCTCTAACATTCTTTCTTAGAATAGGCTCTGTAAATTATATTTACGTATGTGAAAATATTTTTTGTATTGAAACAATAAATTATATAATTAAGATTTTGTTATCGTGACACACATATATTCATTATTTTTCTTTGTGCTTTAGATATTGTTTGCTATAAATTTGACACCGATTGCCTCGATGTGCAAATGGCTCGATATGATGTGTAATGAGTGCGGGCGTGCCAATGTTTGTGCGTGCAAACATAACGGTTTAAAAACTGGACAGGTTGATATCGATGTAAACATAATTAAAATGTCCTGATAAGGACATATTGATATCAATGTAAGATGTCCTGATGAAACTGACTTCTAATCAATTGATTATGGCAGAGTAGACAGACACTACCCTTAGTTCTTTTCCGTGCCTGCCTGGCCGCAGGACTTAAATAATTTATGATAACCTTTCTGATATGCCAAAGTTTCACGGCCAATCGATGGCTTACTCAATGTATCAATGAATTTACGAATCAATTCAGTAAATGAGTTGACAATCAACCAGTTTAATATTTAACTTGACTTTAAAGACATAAACTTAACAAACTAATGCATCAATGAAAATCCGTTGACGTAAAGCATACTTTAACAAAAATCAGGAGATATGGACCAAATACTTCCATTAATTATAAAAGAAATCAGTGAGTTCCCCGATTCACAAATGTTACAAAATATGCAAAACGATACAAGGTCTCCTGTATTGGCATGCATCTGCCAAACGAGTTGATGACTCTATTAAGTTTTGAAAAAATACTCCTTGATTGGCAGGTAGACCCACCAAATGAGCTGATGATATATGATAGTGCAGCTTGTTGACAGAAAGTAACACTGACGGCGAGTAACCACCATCAGCGGGTCGCCCAACCTTGGCAGATGGCTACCAATCGGGCTCCTGACCAACGGGTGCCCGCTGGAAAGGGCATCAATTGAGCAGATGGCTACTCAACCGATAGCTATCAAGCAGATGGCTACTTGACAGCGGACTTATCAAGCAGATGGCTACTTGACGAGGTTGCCATGTAACTACGTGGGCACTTACATGACGTTGCAGCTTGCTATTTTGCTTGGTATCGAATGGTTTCGCTCGAGACAGCTTTGCTGACGGCGGAAGCAGCTTTGCGGCTTACTTTGAGCGGCGGTGCTGGACTTCAGGCGGCCATGTCCTGCTGGTTGCTAAGGATTGACGATTGATGTCAAGGAATTGGCAGTGCTGACTGACTGACAGAAGCAGCGGATGCTGGACTTCCGGAGAGGCGTTGAGCCGATTTTCAGTGTAGACTGATTTGTTGATTGATTGAGTTGTGTCCGTTGAATATGGCAACCTCCTGATATTTATAGCCTCCTGACGAACAGTTATCCTGATGAAGGTCCACTTCTTCCACTTCCCCCTTTTTTAGGCATGTTCTCCACTACTTTGGCAGTTATTTGCCATGTTTATTCTCCTGACAGTTGTTCTCCTGATGGATGTTTATTCTTCTGACGGACAGTTCTCCTGATGGATGTCCACTTCTTCCACTCCCCCCTTTTTTAGGCATAACCTCCACTACTTTGTTAACTGCCTTGACATGCTATGGGTGGTTATTTCCAGCACAAGTGTAACCTCCTTTGAGATATTTTAGGGAGTTAGTTAATATCAGCTTATTTCCCTCCAAAATTAATTGGTTATGTGGCCACTTTATTAAACTGATTTGGCCTTAATTAAATTAATATCTCTATTAATTTAATTAATTAAACATGTTGTGTTTGGGCCGATTTTGGGCCTCATTAATTAAATAGGCCATTAATTAATTACTTAATTAGGCCTTTAATCAAGTTGATTTTAGTGGGCCTGTTTATTATCAAGGCCTTGTTGTCAGTCGGTCTGGCTGACCGTCGACCCAATCACCTCTTGTCGGGCCATTATTGGCCTGACAAACCTAAAAAATATTTTGGGTACAAACAATGCCCCCCGTAAGTCGTATTCGATGTAATTAATTTAAAAAATTAATTCAATCGAATTAGACTTAGATTAAGGTTTTTCTTTCTTTAAAGATGAGATATTGCGACAATGGTTCATTTAATAACCACCTATCGACTTTATGAAACCAAAACTTTCAGCAGAAAATAGACCATATCACAATGGCCTTGATGATGACAGATCTCTCGATATCAGGACAATGTGGATCTCCTAGATATCAAGGCAATGTGGATCTCCTTGATATCAGATTAGTGTGGATCTCCTCGATATCAGGGCAATGTGGATCGTCTTGACATCAGATCAGTGTGGACCTCCTCGATATCAGAGCACCTATTGACATGAGCGCGTCGATATCCGTGGGCCTCTCGATATTGAATAGACTCGATATCAGATATCTGATAGTAATATATCATGGACTTAGTAATCAGCCAAAATTTTGGCAGTTAACCAAATTCACTTTTTCAATTGACTGGTCTGATGAACAAGGCCTTCAATTTGATTCAAGGGCCTCGATGCTTATGGGCTCGATATACCTCATCCTGATAAGAGGTGTGTCTCGATATTGATATGATATGGGTTGATATTGAGGGTCGATCCCCTACAATGATATTTTAATTGGTGATTCGTCAACCCCTTCTCTCTTTCTTGTTTACCAAGACTCCTGATGGCTTTTGCCATTGACAATGTGTTGTGGCTTTTTCAAGCCATCTGTTATGTATCTCCAATACAAGCTTGTTTATCGGGAACATCAAAGGCTTTATTGAATTGAAAAGTTAACCACTACTCTAGAAAACACGAAAACAAATAAAAATGAAAAACTCCTAAATTTCCTAATCTATAATATACAAAGGGGACGGCGAACAAAGTTAATTGCGCCGTGCTTTAATTTCTGTCTCCAAAGGTCGACTGAAAGAAACCCATCATTTTCGCCTATCAGCCTAATGGCCCGATGGCGATTTTGGCAAAACAGGACGATACATGTCCTATTGTTTATCAGGCTGTAAATTTATTTCGCCATTATGTTGATCATCCTTCGACCCTGCCCCCCGAGCCGTAGCAAGAGTGCATATTTCTTACTCGTAGATATCGCCTATCAAGTGGCGTGCAATGCGAAGTGGTCAATCGACCTGATGGCTCTGTTGTCAGTGACTGATTTGCCAACACTCTGAATGTAGACCATGTAGGCCATCAGCTTGTGTGGCCAGTTTGGCCCTGATACGCGCCAATATCTGATAAGTAGCTTGATTGGCTTCATTAGCAATTTTTGTGGCCTTTTCAGGGACACTATTTCAGTGAACCTTTTCAGGGACACTTATGTGGCGGCCTTATCAGGGTCTTTCTTCAAGTCAAGTGTCCTTGATACAGGAGGATGACTTGATCCGACCTCCGATATCGGTGTCATTGATTTTGCCTATCAATCGGATGGCTTGATGGCGGTTTAATAAAATTCATTGATGAACATCTTGATATTGAGACGCCTGTAGATCAGCGTCAACATGGTACTGATCGACCTCTGATTTGGACCTGCCCCCCGAGCTGTAGCGAAGGGGTGTTTTCTCGATGCATGGATGCGTTGATCAGTCAATGTGCAACATGGAAGTACCGATCTGTTTGATGGCTCTCTTTCAGGGGTTGGCCTGTTTTCATTGGCCATGACATGAATTTTTCTTCCTCTCCCATTTCAGTAGTAGATTGTCCGATGATCGGAGCATTGTTCATATCAGAGAGTATATTCTGCAGGCCATCAGCCAGTGTGGCTCGTTTGGCCTCGATGCGACATCCTGATGATTTCGGGACATCATACTTCCTGATAATCGGAGCATGCCTCGATATGACCTCCTGATATTTTTGGGACATCAAACTTCCCGATGATCGGAGCATACCTCGATGTGTATGTTCTGCAAGCCATCGGCCAGTTTTGTTTGTCTCCTGATCTAGGATTGATAGTCTGTTGATTGTTCCTAGTAGTTGCCGACAACATCCTGATCAATGTATTCAGGGTGAGGTTTATTATACCTTGATGCCCTATTCCCTTGTCTTCTTACGAACATTTCTTGAGCCTGATTCATCGTCAACAGGTCATCCTGACCTTCCATGGCTCGATTTGTTCTATCATAGGCCGATGAGATGGCCTGATATCCCTTTGGGCCATATCCCATGGCCTCTGATCGTTCCTCTTCCGACCTGCCCCCCGAGTCTGGGCGTTGATACCTGGCTCTTGAGGTACTTCCTTTCTTATCAGGGACATTAGTTTGTCCGTTGCCCTGTTTGTAGGGCGTTTCATCCCTCGATCCACTTCCCCCGATATGTATCGCGGGTCCCTTGCCTTTGTCAACAAAGCTTTTGGGCGGCCCTGTCCAGGCCTGCGATTGTATCCCGTTGGCAAGGGTATTGATGCTCTCAGCAAGCATAGACATTTTCGATTCCAGATGCATCAGGGAAGTATTTACAATATTGTTGGCTTCGGTATTGGCCTGACTGGCTGCAGTGGCCGAGCCTAACATGTTTTCGAACTTACTGACAACATTTGACCATTCTGCCTGTTTGGCCTCAAGGTCCTTAGTGAAGTTGCGGACCTCCGTTCTCAGTTCTTCTATCTTATCAGTACCTTCCATAGCTAGTGGGACAGTGGATAGGTTTTCCAAAGAGTGCGTTAGATCAGAGCGTGTCCTCATCAAGCTAGATCGAGTCTTTCGCGTTATCTGTGGTATCATCTAACAACAGCAAAAGATTAATCGTTTAGCATCAACTGATTGGCTTTTTGGCAAAAAAGATTATCAAGTCCCACTGGGCGTGCCAAAATATTGTTTGTTATAAATTTGACACCGATTGCCTCGATGTGAAAATGGCTCGATATGATGTGTAATGAGTGCGGGCGTGCCAATGTTTGTGCGTGCAAACATAACGGTTTAAAAACTGGACAGGTTGATATCGATGTAAACATAATTAAAATGTCCTGATAAGGACATATTGATATCAATGTAAGATGTCCTGATGAAAACTGACTTCTAATCAATTGATTATGGCAGAGTAGGCAAACACTACCCTTAGTTCTTTTCCATGCCTGCCTGGCCGCAGGACTTAAATAATTTATGATAACCTTTCTGATATGCCAAAGTTTCACGGCCAATCGATGGCTTACTCAATGTATCAATGAATTTACGAATCAATTCAGTAAATGAGTTGACAATCAACCAGTTTAATATTTAACTTGACTTTAAAGACATAAACTTAACAAACTAATGCATCAATGAAAATCCGTTGACGTAAAGCATACTTTAACAAAAATCAGGAGATATGGACCAAATACTTCCATTAATTATAAAAGAAATCAGTGAGTTCCCGATTCACAAATGTTACAAAATATGCAAAACGATACAAGGTCTCCTGTATTGGCATGCATCTGCCAAACGAGTTGATGACTCTATTAAGTTCTGAAAAAATACTCCTTGATTGGCAGGTAGACCCACCAAATGAGCTGATGATATATGATAGTGCAGCTTGTTGACAGAAAGTAACATTGACGGCGAGTAACCACCATCAGCGGGTCGCCCAACCTTGGCAGATGGCTTCCAATCGGGCTCCTGACCAACGGGTGCCCGCTGGAAAGGGCATCAATTGAGCAGATGGCTACTCAACCGATAGCTATCAAGCAGATGGCTACTTGACAGCGGACTCTTCAAGCAGATGGCTACTTGACGAGGTTGCCATGTAACTACGTGGGCACTTACATGACGTTGCAGCTTGCTATTTTGCTTGGTATCGAATGGTTTCGCTCGAGACAGCTTTGCTGACGGCGGAAGCAGCTTTGCGGCTTACTTTGAGCGGCGGTGCTGGACTTCAGGCGGCCATGTCCTGCTGGTTGCTGAGGATTGACGATTGATGTCAAGGAATTGGCAGTGCTGACTGACTGACAGAAGCAGCGGATGCTGGACTTCCGGAGAGGCGTTGAGCCGATTTTCAGTGTAGACTGATTTGTTGATTGATTGAGTTGTGTCGGTTGAATATGGCAACCTCCTGATATTTATAGCCTCCTGAAGAACAGTTATCCTGATGAAGGTCCACTTCTTCCACTTCCCCCTTTTTTAGGCATGTTCTCCACTACTTTGGCAGTTATTTGCCATGTTTATTCTCCTGACAGTTGTTCTCCTGATGGATGTTTATTCTTCTGACGGACAATTCTCCTGATGGATGTCCACTTCTTCCACTCCCCCCTTTTTTAGGCATAACCTCCACTACTTTGTTAACTGCCTTGACATGCTATGGGTGGTTATTTCCAGCACAAGTGTAACCTCCTTTGAGATATTTTAGGGAGTTAGTTAATATCAGCTTATTTCCCTCCAAAATTAATTGGTTACGTGGCCACTTTATTAAACTGATTTGGCCTTAATTAAATTAATATCTCTATTAATTTAATTAATTAAACATGTTGTGTTTGGGCCGATTTTGGGCCTCATTAATTAAATAGGCCATTAATTAATTACTTAATTAGGCCTTTAATCAAGTTGATTTTAGTGGGCCTGTTTATTATCAAGGCCTTGTTGTCAGTCGGTCTGGCTGACCGTCGACCCAATCACCTCTTGTCGGGCCATTATTGGCCTGACAAACCTAAAAAATATTTTGGGTACAAACACATATATTCAAGTGCAGTTATATGTTAAAACTGTAAGAGAATATTACTACCAGGATATGAAACTTATGATTTAGAATGTGACTGTGGCATTTAAATTTTCGGCAATTAGTAATTTCATCTTTTAGAGTAGAACTTTCCTCTAATTTGTGAATTGTCTCCCTTTTTATGTATCATATTAGATGCATATGATTAGAGATACTTATTCCCAGTTTATTTTATTATCAATAAGTGCAAAGTTTTTGATGTGGTGAATTTTTGGATTGAGAGGATAATGTGAGTGGTGATTTTCTTTTAAAATTCACAAGCTCCTGAACAAAGAGTTCGTACAAGTATTCCAACAACAAAAATCAGTGTGCGTGGGGGGGGGGGGGGGGGGGTTGTTATGCTAAAATTGGGTGTTTTTTGCAGGGTTTTTGAAAACACAAGAAAGTTTGGCGCAGTAAAAATTTCACAGGGTAGTTTCTTGCAGGTTTAGCATAACACAGATGAGTATCTTGCATTTTCCCCGTAGCAGGGGAGAAAAAACACAAAACTAAAAAAGGTGGAGAAATTCAACATTTTCTTAATGAAAAACTATGATGTTTTATTTTATTAATGTGTTTTATTAAACTAATCTATAACACAATTTAATATAATTCCGTGCATAGCACGGATTTAAGCTAGTATATCTTATCTTATCTTATAAATATATATATTTGAAGGGTGTATTTTGACCCCAATTAGTTGTTTTGACCAAAATCCTAATTTTCTAGAATTTTGAATTTTTTTTTGTTTCTAAAAATTCTCAATTAATGTCTTTTATTAATTTTTTCTCTCCAATTTACATTTAAAACTGATCAATTTATTGACTTGCCAAACTGATCAATTTTTTACTTTTGCACTAAGTTCATTATTCTCAAAGCCGAATTTTGCATTTAATTTTGGTAGTTGAACAAATTTCAAAGATTTGTTACGTTTTCTAATTTGGATCAATTAACTATAACATATTAAACATACCCCAATGTTATGGCCGTAATTTACGTTTTCTAATTTGGATCAATTAACTATAACATATTAAACATACCCCAATGTATGGTTCTATATATAATTCAATTCTTGGTCATTAACGTAATTAAGTCTCATTAAATAATTGCTAAAATTATTAAAAAAAAGTACTCCTTTAATACACTTACGGACGTAATTTAGGAAATATTCACCTCTATATATAATTCAGTTATTAGTAATTAGCTGAATTTTTCATGTTTTCTTTTCTAAGTTCATTACTTTAATTAGGTAAGGATAATTAATCTAAACTTAAGTCAATTATTTAGACTAATTCTACCCATAATCTACTCCAAGTCAACTTAATACTCTTAATCTACCCTTTATTTACGCTAATCAACTTAATTTCTAAGAGAAGCCAATTAATATATAAAATGAATTTATACTACAATCTTTTCCTGCAAAAATCATTGTCATCTTTTCAAACTGATCAATGATCAATTTATTGACTTGCCAAACTGATCAATTTTTTACTTTTGCACTAAGTTCATTATTCCCAAAGCCGAATTTTGCATTTAATTTTGGTAGTTGAACAAATTTCAAAGATTTGTTACGTTTTCTAATTTGGATCAATTAACTATAACATATTAAACATACCCCAATGTTATGGCCGTAATTTACGTTTTCTAATTTGGATTAATTAACTAGAACATATTAAACATACCCCAATGTATGGTTCTATATATAATTCAATTCTTAGTCATTAACGTAATTAAGTCTCATTAAATAATTGCTAAAATTATTAAAAAAAAGTACTCCTTTAATACACTAATGGACGTAATTTAGGAAATATTCACCTCTATATATAATTCAGTTATTAGTAATTAGCTGAATTTTTCATGTTTTCTTTTCTAAGTTCATTACTTTAATTAGGTAAGGATAATTAATCTAAACTTAAGTCAATTATTTAGACTAATTCTACCCATAATCTACTCCAAGTCAACTTAATACTCTTAATCTACCCTTTATTTACGCTAATCAACTTAATTTCTAAGAGAAGCCAATTAATATATAAAATGAATTTATACTACAATCTTTTCCTGCAAAAATCATTGTCATCTTTTCAACTCCATTTTTGTGCACTAAATGTTTTTCATAATGATTGAGATTGGAGTAACAGGTAAATGAGAATGGAGTAGTAATCTTATAAATCCTAGCTACTTCAATCACGAATTAATCGTAATTCTTCTAATCTTTTTCCTTAATTATTTGCTATAAGGTGTTTTTTAGTGAGTATTGTTTATATATATAAAAAAATTATATATTATATAACTAAATGTTAACTTTTTTCAGTCATTATCACGATCTGAGCAGGGTGATCATTATTTATCTTCAACTAAATCCACTTCTTAGAAGCTGGTATGCATTTCAGTATTCTAATCTAATTACATTTTTATTAATTTTTTTATATAGTACTTAATGAGCCCATACTATAATATTTTTATTCGTTTTTGGCTAATTAATTTGAATTCAGCTTATAATATTTTTTATTTTGCCTCCAATGTTTTATTTTTATACACTAATTGTTAACTTTTTTTTCCAGCCATTATCTCGATCTGAGGAGGGTGATCATTATTTATCTTCAACGAAAGACACTTCTAATGGAGTAAACACGTTCATCTCTTTTATAGTTTTGTTGATTGGTTTTTTTAACAAATTCATCTCTTTTGTTTCATGATTGGGCTTAATTTATAGTCCTGTTGATTATTTTTTTTAATAAAATATACTTTCTTTGCTAAGTAATTTGGTCCTATTAAAAAAGTAGATATTTTGAATCAGATTACATTTTTTTGGGTCAATTATAACCAGAAAGTTCATTGAAGTCCGAGTGTGATTTTATAATAGCATGTTTAATTGAGGTCATTTTTATCATATTTAATCGAAATTTCCAAATTTAGTGGGTTAAAAATAATTTTTTTATTTATGGAAATACACCCCTATAGTTATATTATTTGCCACAAAACTCTAAGAGATTTATCAAAATCTAAATTATATTATATTATGCACGTAAATCACTTAGTATGATTTTAATTAGTAAGTTTTCATTTTAAAAGTTTTGAGTACATTTTCAAGAAAAAGTATAGATCTTTTTTTTTTTTTATCAATGGAAATACACCCCTATAGTTATATTATTTGCCACAAAACTCTAAGAGATTTATCAAAATATAAATTATATTATATTATGTACGTAAATCACTTAGTATGATTTAAATTAGTAAGTTTTCATTTTAAAAGTTATGAGACATTTTCAAGAAAAAGTATAGATCTTTTTTTTTTAATCAAAATACTTTCAACTAGAACTCCAATTAAATTTGGTCATATAATTGACTTGAGGCAAAAGAAAATAAGAAGCCAAAAGTTATCGTACAAATATTCATAAAATTAAATACATTGATCCATGAAAATAAAAATTCCACTAACCAAACAAATTCACTATTTGATTTTGACTTTATAAGTAATAAAGTGAAATATAAATATATATGTATGTATAATTAATGCAATTATACAAACTAGCCACGTTTCGTATACTTTTAGGTGAACTTAGAAAAATTAAAGAAGTGAACTATTTAAATGAACAAGAAAAGAAAAAAAAAATGAACTCCACGTATATATATTTATAAGATACAATTTCAAAAAAATAAACTCCAAATACAAAAAGTACAAAAGGAAACAAAGAAATATATGTTGAGCTAACATAAATATTAAAAATTAAGAAAAATTAATAGAACCTTTTTAGAAACTAGAAAAAATTGTAAAATTGTGGTGAATTTAAACTAAGCATCTTATTCATCTAGAAATCAAGGCAAAAACATCTTATGAACATAATTCATCTTCCCAAGATCTCACATCTTTTAAAAGTTATGAACATCTTAATTTATTTTATTTGTGCATTTTCATATATTTTATATTTATTCCTAAACGAATGTTAAATTGCATTTCCTGATAAAATACATTGAGATTTTGACTTTACAGTGTAGTCTTGACTATTTTATTAGTAAAACAAATATTCAAACTTTTGCATTTCTTTTGAGTTAATTCATATATTCACGGGTTTTTGTTCATTTTCAAGTATCTATGTTATTTTTTATTAGCTATTAACATTATCAATTTTTAGTTTTAATATTGTATTATGAAATAGACAAAAATATCAATTTTTAATATAGTATTAAAATCATATACTAAATAACTACTATAATTCCGTGCATAGCACGGGTTTTAAGAACTAGTATATATATATTTGAAGGGTGTGTTTTGACCCCAATTAGTTTTTTTGACCAAAATCCTAATTTTCTAGAATTTTGAATTTTTTTAATATAAAAAATCTCATTGATTTGGAAATGTAATTACTACAATATATAAATATAGTGAACAAAATTAGGGAACGTTATTAACTTATAAAATTTCTCCTTAAAATATGCTACATTTATGTAAGAGTTTGACTTTGACAACATTAGTATATAAATTAAATTGAGTGCATTTTTTCTAGTGAGTAATATTTTCTTTTGACAAATCTGATAAATTGTTTTACCATTCTTCCCTTCGCTTGAAAACTTTGAAGAATTTCAATCTTTCTTTATCATATCATGTTGTAGTAGAGTCTTATAATCAATTTCATCTTCTTCTTTTTCAATTTCGGCTTTTGATTTAATGTGATAAATTATTTTTTTTCGATTGTGAATTTTTACGTTTTTATTTTCACACTTTTTTTTAAAAATTTTGCATTTCTCATTTTTTTTTGCTATAGATTTATCTTTTTCTCTTTTGGTTTTGCCTTTTGAGTTAATTTTGTAATAGATTAATTAGTTTTTTTTTTAGATTGTTTCGTTTTCAGTCACAATTTATTTTAACAATTTTCATTTTTCATTGTTTTTGTTAGAATTAATTTCATTTTCTTGATTTTGTTTCGAATTTTTCTTTAATGAAAGATTCATTTTCTTTATATATTTATTTATTTTAGATTATTTCATCTTGAATCATCACATATTTGTCAAAATATTTTGCATTGCCACTGTTTTGGTTAATAGGATATTTTCATATGTTGCCTCTTTTTATTTCGTATTTGATTTAATGTGATTTGACACATTGATTTCTTTTAATTTTTATTATTTCATTTTGAATTTTCATATTTTTTCAATATTTTGCATTTCTTATTTTTTTTTTCCAGCTTCTCCATTTTTTGATTTCATCTAGACCGATTAGTTTTTGTTTTAAATTGTTTCATTTTGAAATTTGACAAATTTTAACTTAAAATTGTGCCATTGTTATATGCGGATGCAATATTAATCCCATGATTCCAATGAGTATATTTGTACTTAATCTTAATTTTCTAATTATGACTAATTGTAATATTGCTTTTAATTTTATATAGAGATATTTTATAATTAGAGAAGATGGCTGAAAGGATATATATATATATATATATATATATATATATATATATATATAGGGTAAATTACGAGTACCCTCCTCAGGTAAGGTCTAATTACAAATATTCCCCTCACGTATTGGTTATTACAAAAATCCCCCTCAGGTCACTTCTTACAATTAACCCCTTGTCCCTAAAATATTCCAATTTTGTCCTTGGAGGTTATTGGTAATGTTTATAATATCTTATAAATTTTAAAATTTAGATTTTAATTGTTATATCTCATAAATTATAAAAAATGATAATCATATATTTACTATCAAAATAATTGATATAATTTATGATTGCCCATAAATTTCAATAAATATTGCAATTTATAATACAATATAAACTTTATTAAATTAAAATATCTTATTTATAATACAATATAACTTTGTTAAATTTACTAATTTAGAAAATAAATTCATTTAACTAAATATGTAAACAATTTGTTCATATTTATAAAATATTATTATTAAAATTATATTTAATTTATTATTATACAATTTAAATTGCTAATAAATATGTAAATACCTTTTTTTTTTTTTGCAATATTTATTAAAGTTTATGGATAATTATAAATTTTATCAATTATTTTGGTAGTAAATATATAATTATCACTTTTCTAATTTATATGATATAACAATTAGCACCCATGTTTTAACATTTATAAGATATTACAAACATTACAAATAACACCCAAGGGCAAAACAGGAATATTTTAGGGACAAGGAGTTAATTGTAAGAAGGTGACAAACCTGAGGGGAATTTTTGTAATACCCAATACGTGATGGGGATTTTTGTAATTAGGCCTTACATTAGGGGTGCATTCGTAATTTACACTATATATATACTTGATTTTATTGTCATTTTTGGATATTTATAATTTGTCAATAGGTAATTTTTTTGGCAAGAGGATATTCACAAGCTTGAGATATATGATTTACATATTTGACCTATATTAAATGATTGTATTAGTTTGGTTAACTTAGTTATATTCATTGTAATACTCTAACTTTCCTTTGATAGTTATTACAATAACTTCTTTTTTTTTTCTCATATATCAATTTTTTTTTTGGATAACCATACATATACATGTATTCCAAGTGTGAATGTATATATTTCATGATATTGAGTATCGAATGTACACATTCTTATGTGAACTAATTAGTTGAAATAGATATGAAGAAGATTGAGATTTGATATGACATGAAAGTTGAAACAACCTCTTTAACAAATTTTACTTAAACAATTAGAGATTATTTATAATCTATACCCAACAGAAAAATTATGTGAATTGTAGAATTCCCATATAATGATAATTATTATAAAATATGGATATAGTAATAATGTAAACAAACTTCATTTATATTGTATTTCTAGGATAAAATTAGGGTTAATTACAGGGACCTCCCCTGAGGTTTCAAAAGGATCACAAAACCCTAACGTTTACTAACGGACTTGGACGGAATGTGTGATAGAAATAGTGTCCGGCAAGCCAACTGTATGGTTGCTATTTATTGCAATAAATAAGGAACTATTCAATTTAGATTAATAAATGCACTTTATTAATAAATGGTCAACTTTATCTTATGTAATAATTATCTAAGCATAAGGATAGAAGTCCTTAGATCGCAGGGCAATGGGACAACTCGTGGACTGATCTCCAAGGCCGTGATCTAGAACATATTCATGAGTCGTAGAATCCATTTGAGATAGGACATCACTGGATTCGATTAGACTCTCACTGATGTGTATACTCTGATGAACTGGAGGACGCTGGGGTGCACGAGCGTGACTGGGATAGTCGATACACAGAAGTGGGTGACTTGCTGGGAAGGCAAGTGCACCGAATACCCCAATTAGGAAATAACTCACCATGGAAGTGGTAGTCGCATATCGGGGTCGAAGTTATTCATATTTACAATAGTATACGAGGAACGATCCCTAATACTTGAGGTGATAGGGTTTATCTGGTGCGAGACCGACTGGAGATTACCAGAAGGCCTTTGAGGATTCACGTTGGGTATAGGGGAACTCGTATGCAGGTTCATATCATCAACAAATGATCCATTGACCCAACTTGATAGGTTGGGAAATTCTCCTATGAATTTCTGTGAGAAACTTATTCTGGTAAAACCCTCGGCCGAGGTATCTGACGGCTTTATGAAAGTAGCTCATAAAGATTAAGTCAAAGAGAATAGTTTCGAGATCAGAGTACATAAGGTCAAGACGAAGAAAGGGAACCGATGAAAAGTCCAAACCATTAAGTCTTGACTGGGAGATCGATTAATGGAGAGATCATGTCATATATGGCAATTGTAAATGATTAAAAGGTTCACTAAATTAATTCACCAGTGATTGGGCTCCATGAGCTTGTGGCCAGACATCGACTGTGGAGTGTGGGAGAGTTCCCAAATTGGCAGAGGTGCTAATTTTGGAATGATCAGTCGACAGAGTGTTCGATTGATTTAGAGTATTTAATACTTGCATAATTAAATGAATATTTAATTATAACCCACGGTCAATTATGTTTTGAACTTAAGAGCGAAAACAAGGAAACAAAGAATGAGTGGATCGACTGGGTCGATCCAATTGGAGCAGGGCGAGATCCAATTGGATTGGATTAAGATTATAAATAAATTGGAATTTAATTTGTTAGTTAATTAATTAAATTGGATTTAATTAATTATAGAAATATTTAATTAAATAGGCTTATTATAGTCTAACTTAATTAAATAAGAAGTTAATTAATTAATTGGACTATTTAATTGGTAAATAGGGCCATGATTTATTAAATAGATTGGGCCATTAATTAATTAGAAGACTTAGTCTTCCAATTAAAAGGCCCTAGCCCTTGTAGGAAAAGAGAAGAGATGGAATCCTATACCTAATAGGATTAGGAGAGATGGAAGATATATATATATATATATATATATATATATATATGAGGATATATATCATATAAAAAAAGATACAAACATAACATAAGAGAACAACACAAGTCTTGAAAAAAGTCTCTCACTCTCTTCTCTCTCTCTCGCGCGCGGTCTATCTCTCTCTCCAAGAAGAGATTTCGATTTTTGCTCCCTTTTGTTCTCTAGTTTAGATCTTGATAATATCTATGTTCTAGTCGATTAGAATTATCAAGGTTTTCGTGATATTGTGGTGTATCAACTCGTAGAGGCGCAACACGTGGGGCGCTGTACAAAGTTTGGGATCAAAGGTCCAAAAGAAGTAGAAAGTACATCTACACTTTTGCCGAGCTTGGATTTGCAAGGAGATAGGTACAACTTTATCTTTAAAGTTTATGTATCGTTTCAATATTCATATATATACAACTAGATTGTATCCTGGCAAGATTCAATTAAGAGACCCTTAAAAGTTTTAGTTTTACGCTGCCTGAAGGGTCATTTTTCTTACTGATTCCCAACAGTGGTATCCACGTACACAAGATGATTCGACTTCTTACTGAACTCGATAACATGGGTGTCGTGTTGGACAATGATTTTCGTGTGGATGTAATTCTTCAATCTCTTCCTAGATCATATGGTAGGTTTATCATTGATTTAACCGAATTTCGTCTTAGGTTTAATCTCAGTAATATCGTTTAAGATAATATTAATTATGATTTAGGGGTTTGGTTAAAGTACTCAGGATGATGCAATTCAAGAACAAACAAGTAATAAAGAAGATATAATTACGTCAAGAATAAGAATACGAGAGGCGAGCAATAATAGTATGATTTTATAGGTTAAATTCTAGATCCTTAATACAATGTAAGATTTACAATTTATAATACTGCCCAAGTCCTAATTGAACTAGGAGTCCTATTAAGCCTAGGAATCCTGCACGGCCTAGGGGAATCGCACGGCCCATTAAGTCTCCTGAACCGGATAGTAGGTCGATCAGATGCGTTTTTACTGATCGAGCCGATCTTGCAGTTTATGCTGGTCGGATCGATCTAGAATCTCCTCGGAAGATACGGTTCGGATATACGTGCAAAATAGCCCTCATCAGTACTCCCTCACTTCTCGAGCGTAATCGTAGCTGGAGCTCGTAGAAGTAAATGTAGTAGTTACTTTGATCCATTCATCGTTCATGAAATATGCCTCGTTAAAAACCTGATTCGGAAAAACCCTCTTCTGGATAAAAACCGAACAAGGAAAAAAGAGTGCATATCCATTTGAACTTTCTACGTATAGACACGTATCTTGGTAGCGTGTGTCAGACGACGGCTGCGTCTCATCATGACTTTAATTGGCGGGAATATGAAGAGACGCGAAGGGTCAATTTCGTCTTTTCACCGCTCATATATATAATCGAAATTCGCGGGATATTTTACTTTTTACCCCAGATATTCAGATCCTTCAGCAGTAAAAGTTCACATCGATAATCTAGCAATTTTCTTATTTTCTTGAGCACATTATTTCAAAGACCAATGGCTTCGACCTCTCAGAATCCTCCCTCCCCAACTCAAAAAGTAGGAGAACAGGCACCACTTAATATTCCCAATCCTGTCATTTCTTCATCCGACGATGAAGCAGTCGATAACTCCCAAGTAGAAGAGATTAGGGATTATGCCGAGAAAGAAGTTGATAGCTTGGTGGTGGAAATTATTCCAGAGGAACAGATGACGTCGAGGGCATCCAAAAAATCTAAGACGGCTCAACCTCAAATTTCTGCTCCTGTGGAACTCTTTCCTTCTCGATGGAAAGAGGAAGATCTACCTTTTTTGAAAAAGGAATACGGTCGCTACCTCCCGTCGGAATTTGAGATTATCATTCCTACTTCCGAGGAGAGGGTCAATACTCCTCCTGCCAACTGCCGAGCTTTTTATACGTCCCACTTCGATCATGGGCTCCGTTTTCCCCTATCTTCAATTCTTCGTCAATTTCTGGAGACCTTCATTGTCTCATTGACCCAACTTGTTCCGAATGCCATAGCCTTTATTATGGCATTCTCTGTTTTGATGGTCGCGCGAGGTCTGCAGCCCTCGTTCCGTAATTTTCTTCATTTTTTTCGACTTTCCGTATCGACCTCCTCTAATAGGGGTTATTATTATGTTAGTCAGAGACCCGGGTATGCTGTTCTAGAAAACGCCATTTCGAGCAACAGCATAGAGTGGAAATCGAACTTCTTTTTTGTTAAAGCTCCGACCGTACATATCCTTGAGAATGGAGAAACAGAAGAGTTTTCTCATGACTGGGGATACAATGATACTTGGATATACGGTGGTCGAAAGGTGATCGGTGAGATGGCCCCAGACGACCAATTTTCAATTGCTCTTATCGAGGAAATGAGATCAAATAAGTACCAATCAGCTTATTTGATCGGGGAGATTTTCCTTCAGAAAGCTGGACTGAGTTCCTTGGATTTCCCTATTCCCTCGGACGATCGATCTCTGTGTAAGATTTTTCGTCAATAATAATTTTATCGTTTTAGAAATGGATTTATGATTTTGCTGTCCATTAATGTTTATCGATTTCATGTTGTAGCTTTCATGGTCGAGAATTGCCGCTTTTCCGTGGTCGGGAAGTCAGTCCTCTCGAACTCGAAAAAGTCTTGGGGTAAGGTGCCCATAGAGCAAAAGGAATCCAGAAAGAGGAGAAGAAATCAATTCCAGGATCTGGAGGACATTGAGGAGGAGTCGTTCGAGAATGCAGATCCTATCAGAGTAGCTCCTCCTTTTTTTGGTCAAACTTCATCGGATGTAGCGTCAACAAGCTCTCGCCCAGGCCGCGGTTATCCACCCAAGACCTTTAGGGAGAAATTTGGTATTCTGGGCAGTCAACATTGGCCAGAGCGGAATCCTACAGGCCCTGAAGCTAAAAAAAGAACTCGATATTTCGACAAAGGAGGAGAGTATTTCACTCACGTTGGAGATACTAGCCATAAAGCTTCTTTGGTAGACATGATTGAGAGTCATCTTCAAGGAAAACGGGCGGCCGGATATTCTGAGAAAGACACACTGATGACCGACGACAAGGAGCAGGTCATTGACAAATCCATTCGACTTCTCCTATCCTCGACCTTTGTCCGCGATGTGGAAAGGACAGTTAAGAAAAACCCCTCGAACAGTTTGCAAAGGCAGCACATGCTCACGAAGTGGTAATATTTTTTAATTTCTTCCGTTCTTTTAATAGTCTACAATATTCTACTCAATTGTTATTTAGATACTTTCCTTGTCACAGGCTGGTAATGCCTTGGTGTCCGCGTTATATGATATGGCATTGCATAGAGAACAATGCGATTTTGTTGAGAAAAGCAACAGAATCTTATCTGCCAGAATCAAGGAGCTTGAAGATCAACTTGTTAGGGTCGATAACTCTCGGGTTTCCGCTGAAACTCAATCTGCCCCTCTCGCCAATCAGAACCTGGAAACTGACAATCCGCATATCATAGGTATGATGACGGATGCAAGTCGATACCAGGCCCAGGTCGACCAACTGAATCGAGAAATGGATGAGCAGCTAGTTTCTCACGCGACTGTAGTTAGTAAACTGGAGTCGGAGATTGTCTCGCTTCGATCTCAACTTGCGGCCAAAGAGGATGGTTCTTCTGATTTGGAAAAGGTCATCGATGAACATCAATCTCCCGAAGTTGAACCCATTGTTCGGGAGTTTCTTGATTCCCCAGTGCATACTGCCATAATTCACCAGAAGATTGGAAGTTTGCTCTTGAGCTCGTTCTATAAGGGCGTTGATCAATTAATCGAGTCTGGGCAAATTCCTGATAGGCGCGAGGAATATCGTCGGGTTATGGCCATTGAGAAAGATCGAAAACTTCAAGACTATCCTCTCGATTTCATACCTTCAGTCGTGTATAGCAACCATCCCCTGGCTCATTTAGTTGATGAATACGGCACTCCGATTTCCGTGCCAGCTCCTGATTATGAGCTAATAAAGAATATCTTGGAGGATCCAGTAGGCGAAGATGGAGACGATGATGAAGAGGAGGATATCGAAGGAGACCAGGTCGACGAGAAGAATGAAGGAGAGAAGGAAGGATCGTCCCCGAAAGAAACCAGCTCCCAAGCTTAGGATGTTTTTAAGATTATCTTTTATTTTCTTCTTTTGCTATTGTAAATTTAGTCATTTTGTGTAGTAAATCTCGCAGGATATGTAAAAAATCCCTTTTGATCAATACATGATTTTGAACGAAATATTCTTCGTCGTTTCGATGATCATATTGCGTATTTGTTGACCCGTTCTGTTGTTTATTTGAAAGTTTATTGCGCGCGCTTGGATTAAGGACATAAATGTCTTTTCCTTTACTATATATAAAGGTAAAATCTTCAAAATCTTACCGCGCGTCCCACTTGGAATATAAAATTTTCCTGTTGTTGATCGGAGCTCATAGTTCGATAGTACATAAGAATTCTTGATTTTTTGATCATGAGTACCAACCTCTTTTCTGGAGCTGCCAAACGATCTCAGCGGGGTCCGTCCCGTAGAGATACTCCGAGGAAGAAAGCCCGAACTGAAGGTTCCCATCAATCGTCTTCCCAGGGAGGAGCTTTATCCCGGGAATCCATTCCTCGATCTGATCCGATATCATCCTCGTCGGGTGGAACCCACAATTAGTGAAGAATATCCCTTCTCCGACAAGGGATGCTAAGGATTCTTCGATGAGTTTTTTAAGGGCCCCGATCCGTAGTCCCTTGATTGATCCGAAAATTCTGGGGGCGTATCCGAACGAGGGTTCTCGATCTATTTCTCCTCCTCCAGGAGATCAAACAACAAACGAAGAGTCTAGAACTACTCTTCCTCCACTTGTGGAACAAGTAATGAACGAGGAGTCTCGAGGTACTTCTCCTCCTCCAGTCGATCAATCAAACGAGGAGTCTCGAGCTGCTTCTACTCCTCTCGAGGAACCAATAACAAATGAGAAGTCTCAAGCTGCTTCTACTCCTCCTGTCGACCGTTCATTGGACGAACGTCCTCCTTCCAATCGAGATGTAACCAATCAAACTTCCAGTCAAGAGGGTGGTGCGCAAGTCGTGACTACTGCTCCAAATCCTGAGACTGAGCCAACTCAGCAATTAAGGGATTCCGTGGAAGACATCCCTGAGTCTTTCTTTGCCCCTTTGCGTTCTCAGGTCATTGTTTCGAATTCTCAAAATACCCGCGCCATCTCTCCTGTCGTTATTTCTCAAGACGTATCGAAATCAGGGTCTGGTCCGAGTCATTCTGGTCTCGAAAATACTGCGGACGATCCGTCTCTTTTAGACGAACGTCCTTTTAAGGAGCAGGTCGAAGAGATAACTGAGTTTGGGATGACTCGATCCGGCGGGGTTTCCATTGATGCTTGCATCCCAACAACCCTTGATCCTGATGGAGTTTCTTGGAATCTTGGAATGGGCACAATTCTACCCAAGGAGCTCGATAAACTGAAGAGCCATTCCTCTTTGCGTCTCGTTCAGTCTATTTTTAAACGTTTGGAGATGGTAAGCGGATCTTCGTTATTGTTATACTAGGAATTTTTATCTCCTAGACTCTTTGAAGAATTCCTTATTCTTATTTCTTTCTAACAGGCTAAGCATGAAGCTCTCCAGCTCGGAATTCAAAATGATGAGTCTTACTTTCTTCAAGAAGGGTCTCTCGAACGGATGAACAAAATCGCTGTAGCTCATCGAGCTCTGATGACCGAGGTGGAGAATCTTCGAGCTGCTACCGAAAAACTTTCGAAGGAGAAAGAAGAGCTTGTTCAAGCAAATATCAGTTTGGTGTCTGATAAGGAACAGCTCATCAAGGAAAAAGCAGACCTTCTTCAGTTGAAAGATCAAGAGTTCGATAGAGGTTTTTCATTTGGATATAAGCAGCGTGCCCAAGAAATGATGAACTTCCTTGCTTATCAAACGAATCCCGATCATTCTTTCAAGTTTGGACAATTAATTAAATGTTGGAAACTGGTGATAATTTCTCATTGTTATCAAAAGATCCATTTGAAGCCCAGGAATTGTTGAAGCAAATTTTGAATATTTATCTTCATCTGAAAACACAAATCCAGATCCATAAACCCTTTTATTACCTCAAATTCAAGTTTTGAATCTTTATCTTCATCTGAGAACACAAAACTCAGATCCATAACTTTTATTACTATTTTTTCTCCTGTGTAGATGGTAAATTTCAACGGGAGGCGGGGGGGTTGAAGGCGGGGTGGTTGGGTGGAGGTTGGGTAGGATTTTTCGGGCCATTTTTTATTTTTTTAATATTAAAATTTTATATTTTTAATACACTAAAAACAAGATATTTTTGTTCGATTATGTATCAATAACATTTTATATTGAGATCAGAACTCTATTTAATTTATAATTATAAATAATTAAAGGAATAATAAATATATAAAAATAATATATCTTCATAAGATGTATGTTAATATAAATTTGTGAATAATTTAAAGAAAAAATCTTATCAATTAAATTTGAGTTGATATATTTACAAAAAAAAATCAATAATATTACATCAATTTATTCAATTGCTACTCGAGTAAATTATCATTTTTTATTACGATTAACCTAATTATACATTACCATACGGTTAACAATATGGACTTCGGTTAATACCTTCGTAAATCAAAATTGGAGGAAAATTTGTTTAAATTTGATTAATTGAGGATCCAAACGGAAGACTAACACGTATTGTAACATTAACTCCTCCATAAATCAAAATTGAGGAAAATTTGATGAAATTTAGTCAATTGAGTATCCAAATGGAATACTAAAGTGTATAGTAACATTAATTCATTCGTAAATAAAAATTGGGGGAAATTTGGTCAATTGAGAATCCAAACGAAAGACTAACACGAATAATATCAGTAACTCATTCGTAAATCAAATTTGGGGGACATTTGTTACCAAAATTTTGGTCACAATTGACCCCGAACCGAGAACTAAGTGTGTCAGTATCTTTAAGTCCTCCGTAAATCAATAATTTATGAAGATTTTTAATTTTGGTCACAATTAACCCCGAACGAAGAACTAAGTGTGTCAGTATCTTTAAGTCCTCCGCAAATCAATAATTTATGAAGATTTTTAATTTTGGTCACAATTTACCCCGAACGGAGAACTAAGTGTGTCAATATCTTTAAGTCCTCCATAAATCAGTAATTTGTGAGTTTTTTTTTAATTTTGGTCACAATTGACCCCGAACGGAGAACTAAGTGTGTCAGTATCTTTAACTCCATCGTAAATTAGTAATTTATGAAGATTTTTAATTTTGGTCACAATTGACCCCGAACGGAGAACTAAGTGTGTCGGTATATTTAAGTCCTCCGTAAATCAGTAATTTGTGAGGTTTTTATTTTTTATTTTGGTCACAATTGACCCCGAACGGAGAACTAAGTGTGTCAGTATCTTTAAGTCCTCCGTAAATCAGTAATTTGTGAAGTTTTTAAAATTTTTGTCACAATTGACCCCGAACGGAGAACTGAATGTGTCAGTATCTTTAAGTCCTCCGTAAATCAATAATTTATGAAGATTTTTAATTTTGGTCACAATTAACCCTGAACGGAGAACTAATTGTGTCAGTATCTTTAAGTCCTCCGTAAATCAGTAATTTGTGAAGTTTTTTTTTTAATTTTGGTCACAATTGACCCCAAACGGAGAACTAAGTGTGTGAGTATTCTTTAAGTCCCCCGTAAATAAAAAATTTATGAAGATTTTTAATTTTGGTCACAATTAACCCCGAACGAAGAACTAAGTGTGTCAGTATATTTAAGTCCTCCGTAAATGAATAATTTATGAAGATTTTTAATTTTGATCACAATTGACCCCGAACGGAGAACTAAGTGTGTCAGTATCTTTAAGTCCTCCGTAAATCAGTAATTTGTGAAGTTTTTTTAATTTTTGTCACAATTGACCCCGAACGGAGAACTAAGTGTGTCAGTATCTTTAAGTCCTCCGTAAATCAGTAATTTGTGAAGTTTTTTTATTTTTTGTCACAATTGACCCCGAACGGAGAACTAAGTGTATAAGTATCTTTAAGTCCTCGTTAAATTTACATAAATTATATAATTTGACTATAGTCATTAATTATAGTATCAGCTTAAAAACATTATTCTAATTTCATATGGTAATCAAAATATACCCCACCCATTAGAGATATATAAATATATAGATGTTTAAAATTATGTTCGATTTTTTCAAACCAAGCACAATAATATTAACAATAAAAAAAAATTAGATTTAAATATTTTTAATTTAAAAAGAAGCATTTTCTTTATAATATAAGTATTTTTTTTGCAAGAGTTAACATCATTAAATTAAATCTTAATATCATTCCTTCTTTTTAAAAATGAATTATTTTTTTATAATTAAAAAAAAGAAGTCTCTTCTGCCTGGTCCGTAGACCAGAACGACGGCGAAATTTCGCCGTCATTCTGATCGGTGGGAAGTTAAAATTATCTACTAACAAATTGAAGCGAAGACAAACTTAAAATTCTCATAACTTAAAAAGTACTCCTTATTTCAAACAAAAAAGATGTAACAGAAAAGCCAAACTTGTAAACCATTTATTATGGTGTACTGTTCGGGGAAAATAAACAAAGGGGCAATGATCTATCACACAGCAACAGAAAACAACCCTTAACCATTTTCCCTAATATTATATCTAATCAGATAGACTCTAACATATGATCATGTAGGAATTCAAAACTGCAATTAATGTTCAAGAGCACGGTAGGAAAACAATTAAGTGTCGTGAGATGCTATAAATTCCGCCGCCGTTCTGGTCTACGGCCCAGGCTTCCTTCACCGGTCAAGGAAGAAGGGTGGATGTATTCGAACAGGGAGTAAAATTTGATTAGGGTTTGGGATTAGAAGGAGATTGGGAGAGAATAATGGGAGGGGTAACTTGGGGAATTGAAAATTGTTTATGGGTAAAGTTGTAAAATAATGGTGTACATTAATTTTAATGGGGTTCATATATTTTAGTGGGGTGTGTACTCCCCCATACACATCATACACTTCATCTCGGCCATCCAATGGCCGAGAATAGTTCTGCCATTTGACTCATCTACTTGGGGTGAGTCAAAATAGACAACCCCTAAATACATTTATTTCGTTGTTTTGAAGTATTTTAAAAATGGTTACTTAAAATATATCGATCGAAAACGACCTATTTTTTATAAATTGGTTTTTTTTTGCAGGGTTTTTGAAAACACAAGAATGTTTGACGCAATAAAAATTTCACAGGGTAGTTTCTTGCAGGTTTAGCATAACACAGAGGAGTATTTTGCATTTACCCCAATAGAACTAGTATACTCTCTACCTATATTAATAAAAAAATAAAAAATAAAACTAATATACTCTTAAATATATAAAACTACTGAAAGAACTAGATTAACAAATCAAGCAATTACATAGACCAACACCTTTATGTTCAAAGAAATTAATTAACAAAAATAAGTCCATAAAAATGGATTTCTTCATTTTGAAAACATCAAGAGGTGTTAATTTTTTATTTATTTTCTGAAGGATTTAATTCTTTTTGAGGTGCGTCAGATATATTATATGGAAGTCTCTTTCTAATTCGAACTTGAGTTCGCCACTTTGCAGGGCTAGTATTTTCCACTACACCAATCATATATAGGTACCAAGATGTGTTATATAAACTATATTCTATTACATCCGTGTTATTTTTTCTCATCATTTATGGTCGACGTCGACTTAAGTAATTTTTAAACTATTAAAACAAATAATTTAGTAAATTTATTTTAATAATAATTTCATAATGCTAATTAACATTATAAATATTAAGTTATAAAATTTTCAAAACATCGTAAATGTAAAATTCATTTATTTATAAAACTAATTTGCTTGACTTTATACTCAGGAAATTGAGCGAATTCTTGGAGCAGAGAAGATAAAACTCTTGTATTTTTTTTAAGAGGAAATGAAAGATATCATAAACCAACAAGTTCAGAAGTTACAATATTCTGGATGAGTTGTCTGGTTCGCTTCTCTTCTAATATGATGAGCCGCAAAGTAGTCGAATAGTCTCACCGCACCATGATTGTCCGCAATTATATTACCAAATCACTCATCGATGTTCAACAACCTTCTCAATTAAGTGATCAATTTAGGTTAGGGAAAAACTCGAATTAAAAATTATCAAATTGTAGATCAATGTTGATTATATGTAAACTCAAACAATCAAACTCAAGTGGAATATGAAATAATATTAGATACTTACGTTTAAAGAGATAACATATATTTTAAAATTAAATATAATTATCGTCATATCGGTTTAACCAGTTACCCGATCGATTGGACCAGTGACCAGTTGACTTACCAGTTCATTGTCCGATCCGATTATGAAAACATTGGATTATAAATGTAAACTCAAACCACTAAAACTCGAGTGGAATATGAAATAATATTATTTACCGTTAAAGAAATTCTTAAACTAAATAGGCTTTGCCCATTTCCATTTTACTTTACTACTGAAGAAAGGAAAGACACACTATTAAACACAAAGGATTGGCGGCAGCTGCAAATACATCACTCATGGCATCATCCGGCGCGGGTAATCTAGCTTCCATAAACCCTTACATGTTTTGCCATATAATTTTTTTTAATTTTAATCAATCTTGGTTATTGACTCTAAATGCATAATGGTTTTTGTCATTAATTGATGGTAATAATACCTAATGTGATGTTAAAATAATAGCAGTGTCCATTTTTTTTGTTTTGATAATTTTATCGATGTCCATTTGGTATACCAATTGACAGGGCCGGCTCTATAGCTAGACAATTTAGGCCCTAACCATAGAGGGCCTAAAAAAAATTAGTTTGTAAATGTAAATGTATCTCAATTTTTTCTATTTGATAATTTGTTTGTTAAATAAGATGGAAGAATTCAACAAACTTGGATAATTTTCAAATAAAGTCTTGCCCTATTTATATAATCACATTCTCAAACAAATGGTGAAAATCAACTTGATCTAGTGGCTAAAACTAATGCTCTAGAGACTTTTCAATTTTTATATATACTTGTGTAGAATGTTTTACTCCAATCTTTATGCATAATTTACTGATCAATTAATGTTGAGGCAAATGTTAGCATTAATGCATCATGTATTGGTTCATATGTGTTGGACAATGATCGGAGCGCGACATTAAAATAGATTTAATCTATCAAATTAACTTTTCGATTAACAGTACACATTCTATTGAAATTCTCTATCTGTTTGTTATGTAAGTTTTATTGAGCTAATTTATGTAAAAGTGATTATTTCATATTATTGGTGTCAAATGATAAAGAATACTCCCCCCGTTTTTTTTATATGTCATTTTATGATTTCAATGTAGAAATAATTTTTTTCTACCAACTTTACCCTTTTTATTAATGCTATGATTATTTGATTAAAATGGTGTTTTGAGATTTTTACTTTAAAAAAGTGATTATTTATTATATTTTTTAATTCGTGTGCAATCCTCCACAACGACAAATAAAAAACCGGAGGGAGTATATGCTAATTCATAGTACAAGTTTTTTTGTTTTATTGAATCTTAGTATTTTGGAAAAAAAATATTATGATAATGTTGTTTTGCATTAATTTAGCATTTTGAGTCAAACTACTGTTTTTTAATATTTATTTATTACAAAGAAGACTCAAACTACATACACATCTCGGTTTTTTGGTAGCGGACTGAACCGCCGAATAGTTTGGTTTGACATACTTTACAAATTTTGAAACTACCGCACCATACTAGATACCAAAAATTAGTACGGTTCAGTTATATTGAATGCACACCCCTAAGATTAGGGTTGTGCACGATCCGATAAACCGGTCAAATCGTACCGAAATCGGTACGTACCATATATTGAACTGAAATTTCTATTCGGTATACGGTATGAGCTCCATTGCCGAACCATTATAAGTTTCGGTTTTCGGTATTACGGTCGGTTTATTGAACCGAACCGGTATGCCCACCCCTTTTTTTTTCTTAATCCCTATTCCGAAAGAGTAAAAACAGCGTTCCAAATTTCCATCCAAAGCTTCACTTCACTCTTCTCACTTTTACGGACAGCCCTAGAGCAAAACTCAAATCTTCTTCTTTCTTCAATTCAAAATCCCTCCGCGCCGCCGCACCACCCACCCCCATCGCGCCTCCATCATCTCTCTCTCGGCCCAGATTTGTAATTTACAGAGGTATAGTCCAAATTCTAAATGCCCAATTTTGTTCTTTTTCTAATTTTCTCTTGATAAATTGAGTTCTAATTGCAGTTAAAACCCAAAACTTAAATGATGCTACAGTAATTTTTGGAGAGGGGACTGAGGCTAGGGGGTATCCGATGTATCCTTTATAATTTCTATTCAACTTCATTGGATGGTTGGAGTGGTAGGAAGCATATTATTATTTACATATGTATTCAAGACAAATTATTTTTGATTCAATAATTTTCGGTGTTTTTGTACCTACAAATCAAACCGTACCGAAGCGGTAATTTACAGAACCAAACTGAATTTGTGGTTTGGCAAACGGTACGAGATTTCAGAATACCGAAACAGCCGGTATACTGAAATTCAGTTCCGTTCGGTTCGGTTCGGTTTTACCGTTTGCACCACCCTACCTAAGATAGTAGCTTGAGCAAAAATATTCTACTTTCATATTTTATCTATTTATTGATTCTAACAAGTAAAAAATTATATGTGTTATATAACTATATTCACGATACTTGAATTTTCAATATATATATAAACACGATACTTGTAGTATTTACTTTTGTTAAGAGAAAGTTTAAGAATGAAATTTCGTAAAAAGATATTGCGACTGAATCTAAAAAATACCAGCTAATTTGTAAAAGAGGGCCCCAATTTTAAATTTTGCCTAGGGCCCCGTAATATCTCAGGCCGGCCCTGCCAATTGATGTGGAATGGAATGTCTCTGTAAAAGGGGATTTATTTGGGATAAATGCAAGCCACTCTCCTATCTCCTATGTTATGCGAAACTTGCACGGAACCATTTTGTTAAACTTTTATTACACAGAATACCCCGTGCTATTAATTATCCAGCTCAGCTCTAAAACCCCATAAAAAAGTTTATTGCATAGAATCCCTTTGTGCTCTATGCTGTTAAATAATCGGCACAAAACCCCATCCCTACAAAATTTGACGGTCTATTTTGTACTGATAAGGTTTTGGTGTCGAATATGTAATACTACAAAGGGATTCTCTGCAATAAACATTTTACAGGGTAGGTTTGTGCAGATTTTGCATAACATAAGAAGTGTCTTGCATTTTCCTCTATTTATTTATATACAGTTCTTTTTTGCCTTTGGTCTTATTGTACTCACTCGTCTTTATGTCTTCGAACAGCAAGGTTCATGTTTAGTTTTGTATGTGCAAAGTATAACTTATCCTTATATTGAATATGCAGAGTTGTACATGAAACTTTTTGAGATAGATAATGATATGATACAGTTTAAAATAGTTCATGGCATTCTTGAATATGCTTTACCGAGGCTAAAGTTTATGATGATCTTATTTGTGGCCTGTACTTTGATTGGCAGTAGTGGCGGATTATGGTGAAATGAATATGGGAGACAAGCTTGTATTAAGGGGTCTAAAGTTCCATGGTTACCATGGGGTGAAGCCAGAAGAAAGGAAGTTGGGTCAGAAATTCGTGATTGATGTAGATGCCTGGATGGATCTTCAATCTGCGGGTATTTCTGACCGTTTAGACGATACCGTTAGTTATACTGCTATTTATGGGTAAGTTATTACAGTCAGTTATCTGCATATTTATGCTATCCATTTTGAGATGCAGAACACCTGCAATTTACTAGTAATAATAAAGCTTGAGATTTTAGCTCTAGAGCTTTCAAATATAGTCGATTTTTACTCGATGGAATACTCCAAATTTGGATTTATTAGACAATAGAAACTACAAACATGGACTATTTTGTAAATTTGCTTCTGTTTCATGTTTCTGCTGTATTTTGCTTCTGTTTGTAATTAACGTGATGTGTTCTTCTTTCTTTACTTTTGTATTGTGCGTGGTTGCAGCATAGTTAGAGAAATTGTTGAGGGAGCACCGCATAATCTTCTTGAATCGGTAGCCCAACTGATTGCTTCGACAGTGTTGAGTAAATTCTCTCAGATATCTGCTGTTCGAGTACAGATAGGAAAGCCACATGTAGCGGTGCTTGGTCCTGTTGACTACTTGGGCGTCGACATCATTAGGCATCGTAAAATTGACCCGTAAAGCTTGTAGGCAGTAGCTTTTCTTTTCGGTGTTTTTGGTACAATCACAATGTTTTCTGAGATGTTATTGTTTTGTTTATGTTTTTTTGCAATTTGAGGATGAATTTGAATCTTGAGTGAAAAAGTTCTTCCCATGAGCAATATATATAACAGCTATAATTAACACTATTTAATCTTCATAACGACATGAATTAATGTTTCAATTAAAAATTAATAGATGTAATTTTTTTGATAAAGCAATTAATAGATGATGTAGATGTTTAAATTCAATCCAAATCCAACAAGCTCACTATGGCTAAAATTGATAGATGATGTAGATGTTCAAATTCAATCCAAATCTAACAAGCTCACTAATAGCCATACGAGAACACACGACGTAAAGAAAACAAATTCAGTGTAGTTTAAACTAGAATGCGATTTGGTTCCATTATTAGTTGCCAAATCTGCTTTCAAGCAATACAAGGAAAGTTCAAACAAAGGCAGCAGTGAAGCAACAAAATGTCCTCTGCCAACATTTAGAGTAATGGAAGGAAAACAGATCATGCAGCAATGGCATCATCTGATTGATGACTACTTCTGGTTCTGCTTTTGCGATCCCAAATTGGAGTAGTCTCGATGAGCTGATGTGGCACAAGTCGTTTTTCTCTTTTAGTAAGCTTTTTGAAATTGTGTACTTTCAACTTAGCTATCTCAGCCTCCTCCTCTGGCGTTATCTCCCTTATTACCACAGTCAGTCTACACTCTGCTCTCACTTTTATTCCACATTTACCTCGAGCATGATATGATATCCTTTTCTTAAACAGTCCCTTTCCAACAAATGCCTCAGCTACAGAAAACGAATCAATAAAATCAGTGTTACAGATGATTAAAGGAACTTAATGGGGAAAAAAAAAACTTAATTTACCAACAAGAAGACGATCTGGATCGAGTCCATGGTTGTGCGTCGCATTGGCACGAGCTGAATGTATGACCTGTGCAAATATATTTAGGTCATATGGGGTTTAGCTACTCAATTATGATATCCTGAAAATTAATCTAACTTTGAGGGTCTATATTTTGTAACAAAAAAATTCACCTGATAGACAGTTTTAGCAGCTCGTTTCACTGTAACTTGCAACTGCAATAATGCATCTTCAACACGCATTCCACGGACCAAAGCAGCAACCAAGTTTACCTTCTTAGGACTCTGAAAGAGACAACAGTATTAAGAATCGGAATAGAAACTGGATAAAGAGAATTTATTTGGACTACACTGGGAATTGTTTGGATAGAAGAAAATTACATCAATAGAGAGGAGAGAATCTCGTAGTTACGGAAAAAAAAAAGACAAAGAACTACCAAAGACCGAACTCTCAAGATAAGGGGTGACGGGCACACGATTCTAAGTGGTCAACTGAGTCCAATAGCTTGAAAAAATCCACCTATAACTTGGATTCAGAAGTGAAGTTAACTCTTTCGACCCCACCAAAATCTTACAAAAGGATATGGGAGAGGTAAAAAGCATAAACTCTATATAAGACAATAAGTCAGACTGAAACAAAATGATTATAATCATTTCCCTTTATAAGAGTTAGGCACTGAATCCTGCTTCAATATCTTTATGGCAGAGCACAAACATATTAAAGTCTTTAGAATTAGGTATTAACGTTATTGTGCATCATACTACTAATCATGGACTAATCTTTTACTCCACTAGGTCAATTTTCTGGTTCTACCATTGCTTGATTCCTCATTCATTTAGTGCAATATTCTAGCATTGCTTAATTCCTCATTTATTTAATGCAATATACACAGGACAACAATGAATAATGGAATAGGGGTCTATAGAACTACTCAAAAATTCATCCTAGTGACAGAAATATTTCTTGTTCAATTAACATGAGATGGGAAATCACAATATATTAGTTTCTGCTTAAGCAGGAACAACTCAAGAACTAGCACTCATCCAGAGAGGACTAAGCTACTGAATAACATTGATGCTACTTGGTAAAGGTAATCGAATAATTACACTAATGCCTTATTATATGAATTTGTCCACTCTACATGACCAACACCCAAACACAAATTAAGGGACACCACCAGCAAAACCATATAAGTAAGACTAGAAAATCCTAAAGCCTTGTGTTAAAGAAGGTACTTTCCCAACGTTATCAAATTCCAGTGAATAAATGAGCTAGACAAATAGATGAATAGCTAATAATACAAGGAAGTTTGCAATAACGTGGAAAGTAAGCACAAACGAGTCACTGATTCCAAGCCATGAACATATTCCAAAAGTTTTCGGGCTTTCTTGGAACTTATAAAGCACCTAGTCAAAATAGAGATCTGAGAAGCTTTACTTGTTTTATTCCCTTTAGAATTGCCTGAACCTTCTCAGGCTTGGATAGAACTTTTTGAGTTTCAGAGGTTCCAGTACTTGTGGGTAAAGCTGGTATGAGTGGGGAAGAAACTGGAGTTGCATCAGATGAGTCAGAAAGTAATCTCCTCGTACTAGTGAATCCCTGTCAATAACAATGTACATTTCCGACAAACGGAAAACAATATGGAATAAGTCGATGACTTCAAATTGGCCGATTGAAGAACTTGAAACTAAGAATCATATGTAATATCATAATTCAGCCATAAATAAAAATAATATAAACATGTGAATATATCTTCTATGTCACACAGATAACAAAGATATTCTTTTCAAATTTTAGAATTCTTATTAGCCTTTACAATAAGCACATGAACACAAGGTATCTGATGCAGAAGCATAACAGCCATTTTTTGTTTTGTAAAGAATACAAAAGACATTTGTTCACCTTGTCACCCAGAGTTGGTCATAAATTAGAAATTAAGTCTCAATGGTTTAATTTTTTTATTCAACAATTTTTATGTTCATATCAAGATTATTTCAGTTGAGATTACTAAAGAAATGGGGAAAATTGCACTTTTGGGGGAAATGGAAAAAATTGAACAGGCATATTACCAATTTCTGTATATATTGATGGATTGGCGTTGAAATAGTAGGCAATAGTGAATTCCGCAACCTTGATAAACAAGGCAGCTCACCTGCAGTTAAGTCATTAGTCATCAATGAATCAAACGCTAAGATGGATACTTTGAGACACTTGATAAAAAAACAGCTCAATACAAAGTGAAGGCACTTCAGAATATCATATAGAGTAAAGCATCCTTATAATTATGTAACAAGGGAAGACATGTAACACGTGTGTGACTGTGTGCTGATAAAATATATCTAAACATTAAAACTCATTTCCTCTGTCTTCCATCATTTGGTCAACCCAAATATCAAACGGGAGAAATCTTTGGAATATTTCAACATAGACATCAATGAAATTACCATGCACCAGAGAAGCTTTAGAGTGATTCAAACTACTGAATGAAGCATGACGACTGTATTCATATCTCTTCGAAGCCTGACGCACTAAAGACTGCAAATGCCGCTGCCAGCCCGTCATAGTATCAGCCTTTCAAAAGAAGCTTTCCTTATCAGACAATGTTAAATCATCTACAGGATGAAGCAGCAATCATTTCAGAGTTTATCAAGAAACCAACTCAAGAAAAATAAAAATTGAAGGCTCGTGATTAATGATGACACCAAGGTAATCACTTGTACTGATTTTCTTATCCTAAAGCCAAAGAAAACAGTAAAGTAAAAACTGTGCATCTCCCAAATTACAAAAAGATTTAAAGTAAAAAAGTGTAGAAAGAATGAAATAATGAAACAAAAATATTGTCTTGTGCTCAAACTTAGAAATTCTGCAAAAGTCTTATTTCTTGTTACATTCATGCTTGCAGGATCTATTATCCACAATACATAGTATACTTCATCAATTGTAGAATTCAATTGCTTAATCAATTCCATTTAACACCATAAACAACAAAAATATAAATTAGCCTTTCATCAAACACTTAGCATGCACGAAAAAGGAAAAAAATAACTCCAATCCCACCTCAAATACAAGTAACAATGCCTAAATTGCCTAGTTTTAGCTTTTCAAACATCAGTGTTCGCCTCAAGAATCGATGAACGAAAATCGAAAAACAAACATATGCTCAAGTAAATGTCTGCGTCCAACATGTATATGCTCGAACATATATGTGTATATATAAATGTATGTGTGTGTGCGTGTGTGAGAGAATAAGAGAGATGAGGATAGGTTTAATGAATACCAGAAACAGAAGAAATAATGGCAGCAGGCGTCTGAAGGATTTGGATGAAGCAGAGCTACTGAGGGCAAAAATTTAGAAGGGGGCTGGGTTTTAAGTATTCAACAGTAAAACAACAAAGCCGAAATTTCATTTACCTCCCCAAGCTATATTATATTACAGAACCACCCTCTAATTAATTTAATGTAACAAAACACCCTTACCTTTTTTTTAACCACTGGAAAATTGTGGAATTGACTGACAACAAAATTGTATGGACCAAAATGTCCCTACAGTCTGTTTTATCCTCCAAGATAAAAATTATTTTTGATCAATCCTAATTTTTGTGGTTCATTGGGCCAAACTCATCTTTAAAAAATTGTAGGGTAATTTTGGTCCATACAATTTTATTTATTTTAAAAGTGTTACTTTTGTAAAAGCAATTTTATATATAAAGAAATTTATTTTATAATTAATTATTGTCAAAATCCATAAAACTAATTCTCCTAGAATTGCTTTTCAAATCTCTACGCCAAACTCGTTTTTAGTGTATTTCATGAAATTATATGGTTTATATAAATATACAAGAAATTAGAGGAGGATACATTTGTACAATTTTTCGAAATTTTCATCTAGAAGTTCAATTAGGCCGAAGGATATGTTTCTACTATTTTCATCCGGAACTTCAATTGTTCCATGATGTAATTTTCTAATGTTCATTTCACATTTCAACACATTCACACAATGTTTTTGAACAGTTAAAAATTTGCAGGTGTTCTGTTACACTGAATAATTCGATTGGGTAAATGTTACTAGCCCCTTTGATCAATAAATTTCAACAATCAAATAAATTTTCCATCCATGAACAGTGAGCATACATATTACAAAATTTATATTTTCTTGATACTAGAAATCGAAGGACTGAAAATCAAACCAAATTACTCAATACTCGACGAGCTCGTTCGATAAAAGTTCGGTTCGTCACACTAATCAAACAAGTTTGAACATCATTTTTCGTTCAATAACTTTTGAAACTCGACTTGATAAGCTAAAAATTGATAAAATGCATGTAAGATATCAAGCTACTCAATCGTCGGCTCGAGCTCGTTCGATAAAATCTCGTTTGAGCTCAACTAGTTTAACAATCAAACCAAACGGACAAAATGGAAAAAATATTGTAACTAAAATTCATGGAATAAATATCTTTCAAAAAATGGAAAAAATAAAAAAATATTAAGTGTATTTTTCTTAATATATATAATTAAATAATATCATGATAGTCTAATCTCATTTAGTTATACATGCATATTTGAATAATATTTACTTATAACTATGATGAATTTATTTAATTTTAATTTTATTAAAATACACACTACTATTATACCTAAACGGTCCGACCCATGGCCCAACCTGTTTGTGACCCGCCCATTATCAGCCTGACCCGTTTAGGACCCCTATAAACTATAAAGTGACATGTTAATGACCCGACCCAATTTCAACCTGCCCATTTGTCACCCCGAGAACTTATAATACACGAGACTTCAAAAATATAATATATTACATACAATATTTCTCAGATACAATACTTCATGGATACTCATTTTGTGCATATCGTACACGTCACATGTCATGTCCCCAAATCTAAATTATATAAAAATCGGATACATGTGTCAGATACTTCATTTGACTCATATCCGACACACGTTTGAGATTCTGAATTCTGTTCAATCAAGGCAACTGCTAAGAAAATTGTAGGGCACCGAACCACACCTTTATCCACACAGCGTGTCCTCACATGTCCTCAGAGTCGGCCTGACACTTTTGGGGGGTCCTAGGCGAAATTTAAATTTGAGCCCCTATTTACACTATATATATATATATATATAATTCTTCTATTTTTAAATTATTAATAATTCATATCTTCTAAATTAACATATCTTTTGTATATATATATGAAATGAAAAAATGCGTTCAATACTTTTCACAACATAAGATTTCGTAAATATGTTTATATCAATTTTAATATTGAAATACTCCTTGCAGGGAAAAAATTATTTCTACAATAGTATATAGTTTTATAAAAACTACATGTTGGTATATTATGATTTTTGATTTTGTCAAGATTCAAGATCAATCAACAACTATAACGTACGAATATATCTCAATTGTGCTATGAAAGGTGGGTCGACAACTTCACATAGGTTTAAATCGAACTACATTACTCAATATTGGACTCAAACTTGATAAATAAAAGCTTGTTTGACTTATACCCTTTATTCATATCAAATCTTTTGTGTATAATAGTTTTTGAAACTCAAGCTCCACTTTATAAGCTAAAAGTTGACTAAATATATATAAAATTATCAGAGCTCGTGTTAATTAAAACTTTTTCAAATGCTATTTTTTTTAAAAAAAATTGAATTTAAATATAATATCAAGTTTGAAAAGAAAATTAAATCAAACTTGACAATGTGTCATTAATTTATTCTTGTGTAAGTATCATCTAAGCATGGAAAGTACTGTACATGCAATATATGAACATAAGAAGAATAAAAATATACTCATGATAAAAACAATTGAGGCCGGTTTGTAGTTAGGCCCTAGGCGGACACCTCAGTTTCATGGGCCTAAGGCCAGCAACGCATGTCCTCAACTCCTGTGACTCCCTCTCCCAAGCCTTTATTTTTTGGTCAGGCAAAAACAAAATGAGGAGAGACTAAACAATGTCTTCCTCCAAAACAATCATAATGTCTCCCAAGCCTTTATTTTTCGCAATACGCCTAATGTGCCGAAAAATGATTTCCCATGGTTTCCCGAGCAAAACCCGACAATCCTCCAATATGTGAGCCAAAGTATGCTCAACATTGTCCCTTTTAGAGACAAGAGTAAAAACAACTTATGAATCCATCTCCACCTCAATTTATTAAAACCTCTGATCCCAAGCAAGTGGAGTCCCTTTCGGAGTGCCAACAATTCCGCCACATCAATAGAACAATCATCAACATTCCAACCAAAACCCAAAATCCATTTACCATCCCCATCTCTAATAATTAACTCCTCTGGTCGAAGCCGAGCGAACATGAGAATAATAATTCCCATCCGTAATCAGTTTGAAGCACCCACTATTCGTCCTAACCCAACGTTGAGTGGCCACGATCTTCGGTTTCCGCATCATTTTCGAGTTTAATTTTTCAAGTCCTTAGCTAATAAGCGAATTTTAAAAGATGTCTCATTGGTATATTCCTCATAATCCTCAAACAGTTTTTTGTTTCGGGCAATCCAAATGTACCGAATGGGGGATAGAAAAATAAAGTGTCAGGGACAGTCCGGGATGAGTGAGTTATGAAGGCCCTGTTTGGAACATTTTTGGACCACTTGTTTCAAAGTTTTGCTTGTCCAAACAATGTTTGGATCGATTTTCACTAATCCAAAACAGACGAAAATACCTAAACACCATTTTCGGCCCAATGACCGAGACTTATTGCAAAATTTCTCATGCACCTTTTGTTCTGTCACTCTAGTATTCACCCTGTCCCCTACGACCCTATCTTATAAGTCATATGCATAAATCATAATCAACTTTTTGACCCACTTATTATTTTTTACATGTATATATGTAAATAATACGGAATAAATAAATATGTACTTTTGAAAGCTAAATGTAAATAAAAATAAAATAAAAATATTCAAATACTACATGTTGAATTGTTTTAATACTATATAAAAGAAATTACAAAGATAAATTTATACCTTTGATAATTTGTATACAAAATTATCATATGCATATGCACATATAAATTATACGTACTTCTATATTTATTAATATCTTATAAATCATAACTCTGATTCCCTACTAATATACACTAAAAATTTATTTATTCAAATTAATAATCAGTTATGTTTTCAAGATAAGTAGTAAATATTTTAAACATATTTTATCTCACAACACAATATAATACTAATTAATTTATTTCTACAAACATGATTTGACACCTATCAATATCTTTCATCTCAACATTTCAATACAAAAATACATTCAAATCATATTTCAAATTTTCAAACATTCATAATCATTTTTTAATATTACTTTACATTCAAAATATTCCAACCAAAATACATTCAAGTATATTTTCAATTGTTTTGCACAAATTTCAAAAAGAATCTTCAAAACTCCCAACCAAAATAATATTCATTGAAAGTGGGTGAAACCGAACGAAAATACATCCAAACAGGGCCGAAAATTTTATTTCAAGTTGAGTTCGAACCAATGGACGTTATCCACAAAGGAATGGAGAGAGTATTATTTAGCGCATACTCAGTCAAGAAAACGGGTCTAACTCCACCACTGCATATCCTTGCAAGTTGCAACCTAGCTTCCAAATTTAGGTGGAAAGAAAATCAAGTCAAAATAATCATTTTATTCGTTGATGGTGGAATGAGAAAGAAAAAAAAAAGTTGAGGTGGTTAATGAGACACACGTTTCTCTTGTTTCCAACTCCCAAAATTAATTTTCTTTGTCTTTTCACTGTTCAGTGGGGCCCTATCAATTTAATTTAGACAACTTCTACAGTTCTTTTTAACTTGAGTTGAGTGACCACAACGGCACAACCTATCTTTCTCCTTGTACACAGTAATATCTTGTACTTCTAGGTTGCACGGATACAAAAATGGCCCCGTGCACTATTCAATATTCCAGGAATATGAATACATGTCCGATATGCATGGGATATGTGTACGATACATTATTTGGAGTATTCTAATTAAATTAAATAAAAAATAATTTGGATACGGATATAGTACGTTTTTTTGGAGTATCCTGTAGGTTTTGGATACGCACGGGGTGTTTTTGTTAGTTTTTCAAAGTTATGGGTTAAAAATTAATAAATTAAAAATTAAAAAAACGATTATTTTGAATGGTCTTGAATACGGGTATCAATACTCGTGATGTTTAGTTGAAAATTTCAAATCAATACGGGTCTTGGACAATTTTAGTGTATAACTTTTATATATTATTGTCCAACCCGAAATTAAACTAGTAGACAATATATATTTTGAATATGATATTTTGCTTTTGTGGTATAATAGAAGGATCAAATTAGTTATGTTGTTATGCATAATATAAAATTATTTTATTTTATATGTGTATCTTTATCGTATCGAATCCTATAAATTTTAAAACACCGTATCGCCGTATTAATATCATATTGTCGTATTCGTATCCGTGCAATCTAGTTGTACTTCCCCTCATCACACTGCAAAGTGTGTAGTGTGAAAATAAAGTAAGGACAAAGTTGTCATTCACCTTTAAGTTTTAACCATTCAGAGAAGAATTTACATTTTCTTGGAAAAATTGAAAGTTGTAAAATAATATATATATTTTGAAGTGATGTAAAATAATATCGATATAACCAAGTTTTATGGGTCTATTTGGATGAGTTTTGACCTGGTTTCGTGGGTTTCAGTTTAAAAAAAATGGTTTGATTGATTTCGGTGAAATCTTTAAAACCTCATTTGATTATGTTTTGGATGTTGGATTTTGTAGTTCTGAAAAGGTTGAAACTCCTTTTAAATTGGTTTTGGATGTTGGGGTAAGGGGAAGAAATATGTGGCAGGTGTCAAAACAATGTCTTTTTTAGAGAGTTTGGAAAAAAATAGATGGTAGGTGTCAAATCAATATTTTATAGGTTTCAAGAGTTTAGATATAAATTTGTGAATATGTTTGTATTGAGTTTCACGGGTATGAAGAAAACTCATTTGGAAGGATTTTGACCCGATCTCACGAAACCTGCGAGACTGAGCCAAAACTTATCCACATACAACTTATGGTCTTTTGAACTCGTAAAGAGTCAGAATTAACATTGTACTCCATATTTAATTGAGCAAACATAATTGTCTTTCGGGCGAAAATTGTTTCTTTTAATTATTATTTTATTATTTGTCTCTATAAATAAAATTTCTAATATTGTTTGTTATGGATGAAATTCTACTCATCTCTTAATTATTCATATCTCTAATATATATATGTATATTTCATAACATTTGTATTCCTTTTCCAAATTTAGCAGGCAATTACAAGTACACTCTTCAATTCAATATTTTTTTCTTATTTTGGCCAAGCACCATCAAATGCATAACTATCAAAAAGTGGAACATTAATGGCTTGTATTTATAATAAGAAAAAAAGAACATTAATTGCTTGAACGGGACTTCAATAATCTGAAGTTTATTCTCTTTCAGATATCAACAAATTTAGATGTTGAATGCTCCGAATCAGTGTCTACTTTTCTATGGTCGTCTGCAAAAAATTATCCAACATAAAATATTAAATATCACACACTAATTATTAATGGGAGTTTATCATGTGATTTTAATAATATTTAATTTACCTATTCATAATTTAAAAAATATATATTTTACCCACTATAATCTTATAAAAGTTTCACACCACCTTGCTAATATTTTTATATATGATATTTTACCCCTTGTATTAGATAATGTGGTAGTTCACCCTCTATATTATTATAAATATGATAATTTACCTTTTATGTTATGATAAATGTGACAATTTTATCCCACTATGTTACAAAAATACTTTTCATGCCCATTATTAATTTTGGTAAGTGAGTTAAACCTTCGACTGAGGTAAATTGCTTCTTTAAGATTTTTATGGGGGTAATGTGCTCTTTTTCAAATATAAGGAATAAATTGAACAATAAGTATTTGACAGGGGCAATTAGCTCCAATTTGCTTATGCTTCGATTAAGTATTATGGAAATTAAACAACTCTGCTTCTAACATTAATTCTCACTTTACTTTTATGGAGACTAATTATGAGACTTCAATAATGACATTGGTCAACTGATTAACCATTTCATACCCACCCACCAATATTGCACTCCCATTATTTATATAGTAATTTCCATAAAATAAACACAAAAGACACACACCACGGATGAATTTATCTCAATAATTTTAAATGGCTTTCCTTTATTTTGGGGTAAATAAACAATATTATCATGTGCTTATGCGAACTCTGCAAAAAATTATCCAGTGAATTTTTTTTGCATCAAATTTCTTTGACTTTTAAAAATCCTGTATAAAACACTCAATTTTCGTTAATTACTAAATTAACTGAAATAACTAAATTTTGTGTGATTTCGGTAAAACTTTTAAAACCCCATTTAATTAGGTTTTGGATGTTGGGTTTTGTAATTCTGAAAAAGTTGAAACCCCATTTAGATTGATTTTGGATGTTGGGGTGTGAGGAAAAAGTCGGTGGTAGGTGTCAAATCAATATCTTTTTTAGAGAGTTTGGAAAAAAATAAATGGTAGGTGTCAAATCAATATTTTATAGGTTTTAAGAGTTTGGATATAAATTTGTGAATAAGTTTGTGTTGAGTTTCATGAGTACGACGAAAACTCATTTAGAAGGGTTTTGACCCGATCTCACGAAACCTGCGAGACTGAGCCAAAACCTATCCACATACAACTTATGGTCTTTTGAACTCGTAAAGAGTCAGAATTAACATTGTACTCCATATTTAGTTGAGCAACATAATTGTCTATCGAGCGAAAAATCGTTTATTTTTAATTATTATTTTATTATTTGTCTCTATAAATAAATTTCTAATATTGTTTGTTATGTATGAAATTCTACTCATCTCTTAATTATTCATATCTCTAATATATATATGTATATTTCATAACATTTATATTCCTTTTCCAAATTTAGCAGGCAATTACAAGTACACTCTTCAATTCAATATTTTTTCTTAATTTGGCCAAGCACCATCAAATGCATAACTATAAAAAAGTGGAACATTAATGGCTTGTATTTATAATAAGAAAAAAAGAACATTAATTGCTTGAACGGGACTTTAATATTCTGAAGTTTATTCTCTTACAGATATCCACAAATTTAGATGTTGAATACTCCGAATCCGTTTCTACTTTTCTATGGTCGTCTGCAAAAATTTATCCAACATAAAACACTAAATTTTCAATAAGTACTAAATATCACACACTAATTATTAATGGGAATTTATCCCTGTGATATTCATAATATTTAATTTACCTCTCCGTAATATAAAAAAATATATTTTACCCACTATAATCTTATAAAAGTTTTACACCGCTTTCCTAATTTTTTATATATGACACTTTACCCCCTGTATTAGATAATGTGGCAGTTCACCCTCTATATTATAATAAATGTGATAATTTACCCTCTATGTTATGATAAATGTAGCAATTTACCCCACTATGTTACAAAAATACTTTTCATGCCCACTATCAATTTCGACAAGTTAGTTACACTCTTCGGCTGAATGAGATAAATTGCTTCTTTAAATTTTTTATAGGGGTAAGGTGCTCATTTTCAAATTATAGGGAATAAATTAAATATTATGTATTTGACGGGGCCAATTAGCTCCAATTTGCATATGCTTCGGTTAACTATTATTGAAATTAAACAACTCTGCTTCTAAATATTTCTCGTTTTCAGGGTACATTAATTCTCACTTTACTTTTATGGAGACTAATTATGAGACTTCAATAATGACATTGGTCAACTGATTAACCATTTCACACCCACTCACCAATATTGCACTCCCATTATTTATATAGTAATTTCCATAAAATAAACACAAAAGACACACACCACGGATGAATTTATCTCAATAATTTTAAATGGCTTTCCTTTATTTTGGGGTAAATGAACAATATTATCATGTGTTATGCGAACTTCGAAAAAAATTATTCTGTGAATTTTTTATGCATCAAAATTTTTGGACTTTCAAAAATTCTGCATAAAACACTCAATCTTTGTTAATTACTAAATTAACTGAAATAACTAAATTACATTTAGATATAATTAGAGTACAAGAGGGTTTTGTGCAAACATTTAAAAGTACATGATAGTTTTATGATAAAAAAGATATACAAAAAATAACAAAAATAACACATTGTTAAAAAATGGACGGAAGGAGACTGATTGGGTGTTTATGCACAATTTTTTTGAAAGAACAAGAGAATATGGTGTAAAAAAAAAAGGTTCGCATAATAAAATGTACTCCCTCCGTTTCATAATATCTGTCTTTTCACATGTATGCACACAAATTAAGAAAATCATTGAATATAGCTGAATTCTAATGGGAAAAAAATGAAAAAGACTAAGATACCCTTTTAATTATCATTCACTAATGTTTAAGAAAATTTATGAGCATAAAGGGCAAAAATGGAAAAAGAGTGAAAATCTAAAGTGACAGATAATATGACACAAGAAAAACTTTTCAAAGCAACATATATATTATGAAATGGAGGGAGCTGTATCTTGCATTTTCCACCTTTATTTTATACATTATATCAGATTTTGGAAAGTTAAGGCAGGATAGTTTTATTCTGCTTGTGTCTGCAAATTCGTCATGTTCAAGAAAAGTCTTTAATTTCTTCATTATCGGCCTAGGTGGTCTCGCATCAGCTCAAAATTGTCTCCTTTAATATTTTTCTGCTTGAGATTAAATTTACAATCTTTTAATTTCCACAACTCAAAAACACCAACTGGGTTTTCTTGAAGCCAGCCGAAAGTGAGTTCTTACCAACTTCTTTTTAATTCATGATTGATTTTAATTATGAAATTAATCATATTTATATGTGGATAAATTGTGTTTAACTTTTTTTTGAAGCGTATTTGAACAAATTCAATGTTTTTTTTATTAAGTTTGACTTTCTGTTTCAGGGTAGGATTAAAGGTGTGATCTTTGGTAAAATTCTTGTTTCAAAGACTGTTTAATATCAGTATCTAAAGAAATTTGAATTAATCAATGAAGGGGTTTTTTTTTATCTGTGTTGTACTGTAATTAATTGTTTCTATTTATATGAAGGCAGCATATGATTCTTGTTCTGTAATATTTTGATGAAAGAAATTTTGCTTGTGTTATGTATTGTGTTATAAGTCATTTCTAATTTTGGGATGCTGTCCTTTTTGCTTTAGAACATTAAAAATATGTTTCCTCTTTTGTGCTTATGAAGATCATAAATTCTATTTTCAGTTTTAGGATGTTAAATTGAAGCAAATATTTTATTCCACATGCATATTTAATTATGATATTTGGCTCTAACTATTGTTGAATATGTTTTCATGAGCTCTGATTCCCATTAGTAATTAAGGGAGCAATTTTTTTTTTTTTTTAGGATTTTAGGATTTAGAAGCCTATCTTTTGTTTGTGCTTGGATATGCGAATATGGAGGGGAAAGGTAGTATTTCTGATTATAGAGGCAAGCTGGACAAGACATTGACATCTCTCGACTTGACAAATTATGAAAATCTTCGGACCCTTGTGAAGAATCAACTTTTACAATCGTCACATTTGCAATTGGAAGGTACCAAAATTTCTCATGTAAAGAATTAGTGTTTAAGAAGTGTATGTACATTGTGCTGCTTAAATGATTTTATAATCTAAGTTACATTTACTCTGCAGAATGTACCGAAAACTTGGTCGAAAGAAGAAGCAAAGAAGTGTCCAATTTCCTTAGTATGTTGAGGAGTGCTTCAGAAAATGATTTCGAGAAGTCAAAATCCAACGAGGAATCACACGGTGGTTGGAAAGTAATGACAAATTATATTTTATTTTTGAATTTATATATGTATGTAACTGGGAGTTTTAGGGGCATTGATAATTATTTGTATCTTATATTTGTAGGTAAAACAGGACACTGAAGAATTCCGAGTTATGTACCGAGAAGGACCCGAGGGCACTCCCTATCATTCACTACTTGTTGAAGGCTATGTAGATGGACCTGTCGATATTTGTAAGCTAAACTTAAATGCTCAAATGAACTATAAGGTGACACTAATGTTCTGAAAAAAAATCTTTATGTTTAACAGGCCTATGTATTTCATATGAGTCGAACCTCTACAATAAATGGTAAGAGCATAAACACATTATAGGAAATTAAGTTATTATCATAGAAAATTACGGTCTAAGACGTTGGTGTCCACCTTTTGTTTGGCCAGGTGGCCTCAAACTGCGATTCCAACTTTCAAAGTCGTGTCTTCACAGTGTCTACAAAGAGTTAGACCTGGTGAACAAATATCATTAGTGAGGTATGAATATATTGCTCGACTTAGATCACGACATTTAAAATTCTAATACGTGTTTAATTATTTGGAAGAAAGGATGAAGGTCTCGTGGCCATTGTCAAGTAGAGAGGCGCTAATTCATTATTTTGCGTTCGAGTATTTCCAAGATGGACTCGTTGTGGTGCTTCTTAACTCGGTAACTAGCTATGCTTCTTTAATCTTTATTTCCTTGCCTTATTTTCTAATTTTTTTAGAAAAAAATATTTAATTTATTTTCAGATCTCGGACTTGGAACCTATTGATAAAAGTAGTCATGGGTTTACGAGAGACGGAATACCTGACGCACAAGATGTAGTAAGAATAGATGTTGTTGGAGGATTTGCTATACAAAAAGTGACAGCAGAGAGGAGCTACTTCAGGTGAGGCAAATCTTATCTTTTCGATAGTTTCTAAATATTAATATTATTAAATCGGTTTTACATTTCTACAGGACAATAGCAAACATGGACATAAAATTGGATTTTGTTCCTCCGGCATTTATCAATTTTATCTCGAGGCAGCTTGTAGGTAGTGGTTTCAAGCTCTATAAAAAGGTTAGTTTCAATCTTTGTTCAAGTTGATATCATCTCTGTTTGGTAACTTATTTAACAAAGAGTGAAATGCAAAAATACCCCCTATGCTTTGTCTAATTAGCTAAAATAAAACATGTGTTATTTTTATTAGCAAAAAACCCCCTGTGTTATTTTTTATTGACAAAAAACCCCTCCCATACTAGAATACATTTTTGGCAGAAAAATGAGAATTATAATCCTATGAAGAAATGCAAAAACACCCCTCTTAACCTAAATCAATAATCCCCTCGCTAACTTTTAAAATTGGCAATATCCCCATGTTCACTTAAGAAATTGTCAATACTATTGACTTATGAAGGAATTTCAAAGGGGTTTTTTTGCTAATAAAAAAAGAACATGGGTTTTTTTGCTAATTAAAATAGCACGGGTTTTTTGCCAATTAGACAAAAGACATGGGGTATTTTTGCATTTTGCTCATTTAACAAATTTCAGACTGGATTTATTCTATATATTAAGTTAGCTGTACTATTTAGTTAAATCGTAATCATCTTATGTTTTTTGAAACAATTGCAGGAAGTTGCTTCTGTTTCGAAAGGTGACGAGAGATTTGGTGAGGCTTTAAAAAACCAAATGTACACTCGTATACGTGAGGCTCTATACTCCGAAAATCTATCTACTGCTTCTCCAAAACTAGAAACCACACCCGTTATACTTATAGAAAACGGAATAAAAGCTTTAGAAGACAATGAAGATAAGGATATCAGCATAAGTGAGGATCCTTCTATTGCTTCAGAAGTAGGAGCCATCAATGAAATCGAGGAGCTCGAAGAAAAGGGTACCGATCGAAATCAGTCTAAACAAGTTCTTAACCTTGAAATTACCGAAAACTTTGGAAGTGAAGTAAAGAAGAAGGTTGTTATTAGGCCAGAAGTTGAGCAAGCATTGAGCACATTGGAAAAGGTTATTTCCATGTGGAGATATAATATAAACCCGGAAAAGGTTCAATTTGATTTAAATAAAGGAACTTCAACGATTATAGAGAAGGATTCCGTGAATGAATCTGTTTCCTCACAAGCTGATCTAGTGACTAGAGAAAACGGGAATTTTGCTGAATCGTCAAAAATAATATCAACCGAATTGACTTCTCAAGAACCGAGAAATAGCTCCGAGAGTCGTGGTTTCAGGTAAATTTTCTGATGAAAACTCTGTATTTCCAAGAAAACAGCAATTTAGTTAAATTTTTTATTCTTATTGTAAATGCAGGCATGTAGGGTCCAATACTTATACGAGGGAAATAAACCAAAGCAAGATTGCACCAGAGGAAGACCTCTTGAGCCCATCTGTTGTTTTGCATTCTTCTGAGAAAATAACGGAGAAGTATCCATCAAGCGAAGATGTGATGACTAAAGAAAAACGCAAAAAGTCCAGATATTGCTGCTTATATTTCATTTCTGAACACTATTAAATTGATTAGGTTCGTTCATTGAAATTGCTGTATTTGTTGGCTACTCATCTGTTGCCATTTGAGAGGTTAATGTATTTTGTTCAAGTTCTTTTCTTCATAAAGCTACTTATAAGTGTGTTTATCTTATACTATACTAATGTTGAAGGAATTTGAGTCTATGTTTGTATGTTATGTAGTTGAAGTTTTGGTGTTGTTAGTAGAGGAAGAAATGCTGTTGTAAAATGGTGATATTCTTTGCAATAAAGGATGAAGAAGATCTTATATTTATGCAATGTATGAACAAGCTTAAATTATTCGATTGGAGTCGAGGGAGATTTTGATCTAGCATTTGTGCATTATGGGGAAACGAAACACAAATTAGCCAGTCGTGTCCCTCGTATTAGGAAGGCGGTTCGAGCTGTTTATTAGAATCCTTGCGGATCGGATCCTAGCTTAATCCAATTGTGGTTCCTATATGGGTGCGATTTGATTGACAATCCCCATAAAAAAATATTATAATCTGCTAATAAATGTTGCTCAAGTACATCCTTTTAAACATGGCTTAGTCGAACAAATCCAAGCAAAAAACAAGTGTAATGCACTTACTTTGTGACTGGTCTCACTTTTAGAAGTTATATATAATCATAAAACAAGTGTAGTGCACTTGTCATGCAAATATTTTAGATCGGTCAAACTCAATTTGATATAGAATTTTCTGGCAACATCTCGATATTTTTGTACCATTCCCTTTTTTTTGTTTTCATATATATAATTAATTAGTTCCAATAAAAACATCAAAAGAAAGATATAACAAATAGAAATTGGAAAGGAAATAAACGAAATACATTGGAAAGGAAGTAAACGAAATACAAAAAGCGGATCCAACCAATTCGACCCAACTACCCAGACAACATAATTAGACCCTCTAGACGTTCCACTTTGGTCAACATGCTCAAAATCTTCGTAGTGTCTTCGAATATTTTTGTTTATCCGAAAAGACAATCACTGCTTATCTTTCTCAACTTATTCTCGAATGAATTGCGGTGGTTCTTCCATCCAAAGCATACCCTCTTTAAAGTGAGGCCAAGCCCAACTAAAGCATCCTCCATCGAGTCGGCTGACCTTTTAATTTGACGGAGGGACACAATCTACTACATTAGCAAGTAGAAATTTGCAATCTTCCAAAATATACGTATACACGGAGACACTTATATTTTTTAATGTTTGCGTAAAACTCTCTTGTACTTTTAAATATATCTAGGGGTAATTTAGGTAATTCAATTAAAAATTAATGTATTAGTAACTAACGGAGATTGGGTATTTTATGCAGGATTTTTAAAAGTACAACTGAGTTTGATACAAAAAATATTTCACAAGGTAATTTGGTGCAGGTTTCGTATAACACATTTTAGTATCGTGCATTTTCCGCTTCAAGTTTCGAAGGCAATCATTTTCACGTTTCAAGGGTATAGTATACTGTTTCTTGGATGTAATGATGCCAAGTGCCAGAGTAGCTTATTTTGAGGGTGGAAAATGCTAATTATCCTTTCAATTACGTGTTTTGGTGTACGTTACCCATCAAAAGTAGTACATCCAGCATCAGGTAACAGCGTATAAATTCAGCAGGGACGTCTCCAATTTCTCTGTACACCTTCTTCAAAATGTTGTTGAAGAAGAGAATTTACAGTTGTGCGATTCAATCTCGCTCAATTAAACTCCATATTTATAGTTCCTCAATAATCAATCAATTTTCTTCTCCTTTCTCTTCTTCTTCAGCCTCTTCTTCTTCTTCTTCTTCTTGTTTTATTTTTGCCAGAAGTATAATTTTCCGAACCCCTACGAGTGTTCTCTTTACAAGGAATAACGAAGATTTATTTGTGAAAAATAAGCACTTGTTCTGCTCACAGCCAAAATCTGTGGAGAATTTCAAATGCTGGAATTGTGATGTGGAGGCTGACAATGCGACGCCGTTTCTCTTCTGTCAAGCTTGTCGCACCGTACAACCTGTTAATCATTCTATCGATTATTTCCGAATTTTCGGACTGTGAGTATTTCCTTTCAGTTTTAATTTCGTTTTTGCACTTTTTGAATTAACTGTATTAAGCTGTGCCTGACTAGAAAAAACATAAACTCCAAATAACCCTAGTTCCTCTTTTTTAATGGATACATACAATTGAAAGACTGAAATAGCCCTTGTTGCTTCTATAGGGAAAGGAAATATAATATTGAAGTGGGAGAATTAGAAGGGAAGTACAAAGATTGGCAAAAGAAGCTGCACCCGGATCTAGTTCATTCAAAATCCCAGGTTGATATGCTGTTATTATTTTTCATTTTATTTTATATTAGAAGAAAAATGTAGTTTTTGAAAAGACGAACAATTCTTGAATTTTAGTCTCTTTGGACTAGAGAGAGAGGGAGTATGCAGCTGAACAGTCTGCTCGGGTGATTGATGCATATCGCACGCTCGCTGACCCACTGTCAAGGGCAATCTACATTGTATGTATAATTCTGATCAATTACGACTATCTTTTTTCGCTAATTGATAGGACATATATTCTCTTAGTATGAAAGGTGAATGTACTAAGTAACAAATATTGGAATGATGAGTTTATGTTTGTTTTAAGTTTCATGTTGAACGCTCCTGATATTTTGTCTACTAATTTTAAGCCCCATATCTACTTTCCGATTTTGTCTCACTATGTGATACAGTTTAGATTTTGTTTTAATTGGTTGTATCAAGAATATCCCAAAGATTCTCATGTCATTGTGGGAAGTAAAGAAAGTAATATTATCTAAAGGGAGTTCAAATAGTTTTAATCCACAAGTTCCGTGCAAATGGGGCCCTGATAAGTTATTCTAAATTCCCTTATGCTTGGGGAGAGGCTTTCGAGAAATTTGGGGACGAAGTTCAATTCTCTGGGTAATGATTGCGTATAGACAATTCAGAATTTTTTTTTATAGTGGTTTGGTAATGACTATAGTATGTTCTGTATCCTTGGTCTGACCATGTCTGTTTTATTGTATTAATCGAATGAAAGAGCATCTGGAATGATAACTAATAGCTAGCAACATGAATCATTTAGTCATAAATCATTTAACAGTCAATCATTATCTGAGATTTTAGAGGAAAGTTAGGTAATACATGTTAAGAGGAGCACAGCACCCCCTCTTTAATTCAGAAAAGTGAGTAAGCCGGGCTGGTTCCATGTCCCCGATTCGTAACTAAAGGATTTGATTGATTTATCGCATTGATTCATGTAACGACTTACCTCTCTATATTGTGGCCTTTACTTGCTGTTATTTCATGCTTAGCTCAGCAGAACTCTTTTTTTATTTTCTTAGAAAAATATCGCTCCTTTACCACTCAATTTGTACGCGTGCAATTAATGTAGGTAAACTTAGAAGGTGTAGTTGTTGATGAAGAAGAAAGGATTACAGACCCTGAGCTTCTTGCTGAGGTAATGTTTTTAACCAGATTCATTTTCACTTTAGTTTGTTAACATAATCATTTTTTACCTATCTATACCTTATGTTTGTAGCTCTTTTGTCATTTTTAACTGAGATGCTGAGATTGTCAAATTGAACACACGCCTAATCTTGCTTTATTTCTACATATAGTACAAAGATTGTTTAGCATATGTTAACAACTCCTATCTCGAGGAGCAGACCGGTTGTTACTGTTGGCCTTCTGTTATTGTCAATAGAATATAAACAAGAGTTACATATACTCCCTCCGGGTTTTTTTTATTTGTCGCTTTGGCAAAAAAGACTTGTTTACTTTTATTTGTCTTGCCGTTTTAGGAGTTTAATGTAAAATTAATGTTTTTCTACCAATTTTACCCTTCTTGTTAAAGCTTGTAATTAATGCTAATTAATGATGTGATTAATTGGTTAAAAGGGTGTTTTGGGGTTTTTGCTTAAAAAAAGTGGCTATTTATTACATTTCTTAATATGTGTGTAATCCTTCAAAACGACAAATAAAAAAAAACGGAGGGAGTATTTTCTAATTTCCACATCTGTACTTTAATAAGGACTCCTAAAGTTTATCTTGGAGCTATTTGGACTTTAGGATCAATAGAACAAAAGAAAAGTCAAAAAGAGCAGAACAGAAGAGCCCTGCTCCTGAGAACCAAAAAGACGGAGCACTTGGGTATAAACTAGAACATATGAGACGGGTCTATACTTTGTTATATTCTTCAACTTGTTGATAAGTGTGGTCCAATAATTAATGCCTCATATATTTAGTATATATGTCTGATCTGCTTTGTGAATTATACCTAAGAAACTGGCATACAGATCATGGAGTTAAGGGAAGCTGTTGACGAAGCAGAAGGTGCCCAGTCTTTAAATCAAATCCAGGCTCAGGTACAAATGCGTGATCTAAAATTATGTATCTAGCAGTTTCATATTCTTTTTGAGTTGTAAAATGTTCGAAAATGGACGACAAAGTAACTCTTTCATGTTCGTCTTGTCTGTACTTTCACTTTAATTTCTTTATGTAATATCCCCCCATTTCTTTCTTCTGCCTCACAGTTACAGGAAAAATTGAAGTATTGTTCTAAGTCATTTGAAGATGCATTCCTGAGGAAAAACTATGAAGATGCTCTGGCTTCAATCCGGAGAATGACGTACTACATACGTGCGAATGAAGAAATTGTGAAGAAGCTTTAATGTTGGTATGCGATTTCTTTGAAGTAAAATGGAGACATACATGTTATCTTACGATGTTTTTAGTATTTTCCCAAGAGTAGGATAACTAAGTTTTCTATACATTCCAGTTTTGAGTTTTGTTATTTGTTTAATAATAATAAATAATGATAAATAGCATATGTATGGTAAGGAATAAGATATTTAAGGTAAATTGTGTCTTAATTTTCTCCACTAATAAATTTCTTAAATAATGACATGTTAAATAGGTACTACTATTCTTTAATTGTTGGTTTACTTTTATTATTAGAATTCAAATAAATTGAGTGATTGTGTTGGCTTCATAAAGATAATTATATAATGGGTAAACATCAAACATCACTTATGGTCTTTCTTATCATTACATTAATCTTTTACAGAGTCGTCCCTCTTAAGGTTTTTCATAACGTTAGTCCCTACTAAGAGTTATTTGTTTCATTTTGATCCTTTTTCAGATTGAACACGGAGGTTCCGATATCTAGTGACCTGCACGTGAGAGTATTTTTGTCCATTTTTTGCGATAGTGTTACGCTTAAATCCCCAATAAAATCTATATTGCAGTTCACGTCATATCGGATTCGTCATGTTTAACCTGAAAAGGGGTCAAAGTGACACAAATAACTCTTAGTCGGAATTAATGTTGGAAAAAAAATTTAAGAGTGACTACGCTGTAAAAAGTTAATGTTAAGAAAGACCATAAATGAACTTTACCTTCTACAATCAAGGCACTTTCAAAGTTTCGTATTGTGGTTACTTTTTTTTTTCGTTAAACGGGTGCAGCAGTGCAACGCATGAAAGACTCTCAAAGTTCAGACAACAAATTGTCTTCGGAAAATTTTAACTCAAATTGTGTTTGTCCAAACTTTTCCAACCACAAAATAAGTGCGCAATATTATGACTAGTCGAGTGTCATTCATTCCTAAAGCAAGTTCGGTTAAACCCGATTTTGAACAAAAATAAAACAATATTCTCTCTATTTCCAATATGATGTTCCTTCTAAAATGTCCAAAATCAAAACTCAATTTTTTTTTTCAGTTACTAGAATCTCAGAAGTGTTAGAGCATCTCCAGCAGCCACTTTTTTAGCTCCTCCAATAGCTAAAAACACAAATATACATAGCCAAATCAATTTTTTGTCCTCCAGCAATGTCTTGTATTTATACATGACTATGTATAATACAAGTTTGGACTTGCATATATGGATGCCCATGTATATTTATACAGAACATCCATGTCAGCAAATTTATGTCTCAACTATAGTTTATTAAATTGATTTGAGTTAAATTTTTATTTGAATTAATTAAATAGTTTATTAAATCGTTATTTAAAGCAATTTATTTCAATTTTTTATTAATTTGTTATATTTAAATAAAAAAACTTTAAAATATGTATTTATTACTTATATTTTACGTGTAAATGTAATACAACATTATTTATAATGTCATTTATAATTTCATATTAAAAAAAGAACAAAAAAAAATAATAATTCTGAAAATTTTAGATGATGACTGCTGGATTGGATAGCTAAATCTGAGTAGCTAAAACACTGTTCACCATGTATAGTTTAATATAGATGACCACTTATAGATGACACTGTTGGAGATGCTCTTATATCACAAATTTTAACTAGTGCTTTTGTTAGAACTAATAAGAGGAAAAATAGGATGGACGAATAGTAAACTTTGACCAACATGTGATTGGTCTAGTGGAATGGACTAGTCACTACAAAGTAGCGGACTCAGGTTCAAATCTCTGTTGGGAGAGATACCCACTTAATGTGCCCAACCCGCCTCGAAAGAGATTAAAACTCTTGGGAAACAAAAAAAAAAAAAAAGAATGGTAGACTTTGAGCATGCTTGATAGCAAATGTGAGATGAAATTGCGTCTTATTATCAATTTATATATCTTACATTAATAAATAAAACGAGTCGACCCATTAGGCCAAACCTAATGGGAGGGATTGGGCTCCTACAAATTAATGGGGGGGGGGGGGGGGGGGTAGGGAGCTCCACCTGCTTGGGTGCGTGCGCCCAGGCAGCAATCAGGGGACGCCTATTTTTTTTTTTGTTTTTTTGTTTAGTTTTTAGTTTTGTTTTAAGTTTGTGTATTATTATTTAATAATATAGTATAATTATGTAATTTGTGATATAGTTTTTAGTTCAATTTTTTTTTGTTTAACTTTTATTGTTCATAATTTTTATGACATTTTAATTTATTGAATTATAATTTTAATTTTATTTTAAAAGATGACAAGTACAACTAAATCATTTAATTAGAGTATTGGTGGCTATATATATATTTGAACAATATAATTTTTCAATTACTTTGAAAATATAATTTAAATACTTAGACAAAAATATCCAAATTCATACTTTATTTATAATATTCTTGTAAACATATTTTTGTGTTCAAATTTTTGTTAATATATTTATCACATTAAATCACCAACATGAAATTTAATAACTTGCAATGAAAAATAATGGGAACAATACGATTTAATTTGATTAATAAAATAAGAACAAACAATCTAACATACACTTAAACAAATAAAACAAACAAGTGAAAAAACACTTCAGAAATATAACACCTAAACAAAATAAAAACAAACAAGTGAAAAAACACTTAAGCAATATAACACCTAAACAAAATACGAATTAATTTGAAATACATCTCACAAACACGATTTATGCCTGCGATCCAAATTTTGCCCACACATGGGCCATTAAGTCTTTTTGAAGTCTACCATTGATATATGTCGATCGTATTGTGTTATGACGCGACATATAATCATCCAATGTTTGAGTTCTTCTTTCTGGATTTTCGCTATCAACATTACCTACATCATAAATTTTTGCACGGGCCCTACGAGATGTTCTTAAGTTTGTATCATCGTCGTCTGACTCATCATCGCTGTAATCATCACATTCGTCCTCGACAATCATATTATGAAGTATTACACAAGACAACATAATATTGGACAGTCCTCTATATGACATCCTCTTCCGGATTGATTTACAATTTGGAACCGAGCTTGAAGAATTCTGAAAGCTCGTTCAACATCCTTTCGATATGATTCTTGAAACTTTGAGAATAGTTGTTGTTGAGGGGTTCTGGGGTTCCTAAATGATTGGATTAACGTTCTCCCATTTAGGATATATACCATCAGCAAGATAGTACGGCATGTAGTACTCGTTGTTATTCACCACATACTTAACACCCGGGACTGTTCCAGAAGTGAGCTCGTCGAACAACGGTGAACGACCAAGGACAGTTATATCGTTCATTGCTCCAGGCACGCCAAAAAAGGCATGCCATATCCAAGTATCATGTGATGCCACTGCTTCAAGAACAATGGTGGGTTTGTTGGTTCTTCCCGAATAGCTCCCTTGCCATGCAGTTGGACAATTTTTCCATGACCAATGCATGCAATCTAGGGAACCGATCATCCCTGGGAATCCATGCCTTTCAGCTTTTTGTGTAAGTCTTACCAGATCCGCCCGCGTTGGACGACGAAGGTACACGTCTTTGTACATACTTAAAATGGTAGTGCAAAACTCGTGCACCATCTTAGCAGCCGTCGTCTCCGCAACGCGAAAATTTTCGTCAAGGGAATCAATTGTGTATGCATAAGCTAATAAACACATAGCAATATTTACCTTTAATATGGGTGAATACCCTGGTCGCTTTACGGCATCGAATCTTTGTCGAAAGTATGGGTTTACTCGCTCGCAGTCCGCAAGAATTCGAAGGAATAGGGGACGCTTCATGCGGAAACGGCGTCGAAAATCCTCATTTGAGTACAACGGTCTTTCCACGAAGTAATATGCCATTAGTGTTCTGTGCCGTTATTGGTGGTTCCTGTTCCTAAATTTACGCCCGGGAACAGAACCGCGGTATGCAGAAGCTTCATTACTTTGAGCTAATGCAATGGAAACAGAGTGTTGTTGAACCTCCTCAAATTCTTCGTCAAATTGATTTTGTTCTTCTACATCTTCATTATATTGAACATAAAAATTATGTTGGCTCGAACTTGAACTAGAACCATCACGAGACATTTTCGAGTTGAAAATTAGTGTTTGTTTAGAAGAGTTGGATGTGGAATGAAGTTATGATACTAAAGTATCCATTTAAATAGATGAATTCGGATAATAGATAGAGAGTAAAGTTGCTAATACTTGAAAATAAATTTCAATAATGTAGTTTACCCATATCCTGCCAATGTTGATAATTAAAGTTCTGAATCATATAAAGTTAAAAGACAAAGAAATTCAGATGAAGAATTTGTTTCTTTTTACCATTTTGACATTATATTGTTTTTGTTTTAGATATTGTAATACTAAAAAAATTTAAAAACTTTCATTATTATTTTATAGCTATTACTAAATTACCAAATGAGTTACCTTTTTTTTGTTTTTTTGGATTCAGAAAGTTTTTGAATTATTGGTAGGTGGTTTTTCTCCATTTAACCAGACTGCGGGCCCCACAACAGCGTCAAGTATTCGAAAACGGAAACAATTTTTTGGAGCATTATCAGCTCTTTTCAAATTTCAAATTCAGTAACGGTCACCCCCAAATCTAAGAAAGCCCCTAAAACGGTAAAACCCCAAAACCACATCTTCAAATCTTCAAATGAATCCAAAAACCAAACACAACTGAGAATCTAGCTCACTCTCCCCCAATCATAATTTCATCCAAATCAAAGAAGAGAAGCAGAAATGGCGAGTCTAACCCCAGGAATCCTCCTGAAACTCCTCCAGTCCATGAACTCCACCTCCACCACCAAAGTCACCGGAGACCACCGCAGCCCCCTCCTCCAGGTCATCGGAATCGTTCCGGCACTCTCCACCGGCGAATCACTCTTTACTCACCACGGATTCTACGTTCAACTCTCCGATTCACTCAATTCCACTTACGTCTCCCTCTCCGATCGCGACACTGACCTAATCCTCAACAATCGCCTCCAGCTAGGCCAATTCGTGTACCTCGACCGCTTCCTCTTCCATTCACCTCCGGTCCCCACCCCCCACAATCTCCGCCCCGTACCTGGACGACACTCCTTTATAGGATCCCCTGAACCCCTAATTGCTCGAATCTCTCCGGGAGGAAGAGGAGGAGGGTACATAATTCAGCCAGCCTCCTCCGATCCTTCTCTAGATCCGATTGCCGCTTACTTGGCGGTGAAAAAGGAGGAGAAATCTGGAGAGAGTAAAAAAGAGAATTTAAATGTGAACGTGAATTTGAATTCAACTGATGATAAGGTTAATAGTGGAAAATCTGGTTCGGATAAGGTTCCGCAGAGGTTTTCATCACCGGGGGCACTGAAACAGAGATCTGTGTCGGCTGGGAGGAAGGCTGTGGCGGCGGCAGAGAGAGATCCTTCGCCGGCAGGGAAGACAGGGAGGAGGTCGGCTTCTCCTGCGCCACCGTCGAAATGTGTGGTTCCTAGTCTTATGGTTGCGAAGGAGGAAAACAGGAGGTCGGTGAGGGAGGCGGCCATTGTTGTACCGTCTAGGTATCGGCAGCCGAGTCCAGTGGCGGCAAGGCGGATGTCGATTTCTCCAGGTCGGAGGTTGTCCGGTGGGCTTAAGGTAACACCGTCAGTGGATAAAAAGAAGATGGGTAATATTGTTGGGATTTCTAAGGAATCTAATGCGACTGCGGGGTCTACGAAAAAGCCTAGTAGGAAGAGCTGGGATGATGCATCGGTTTCTAGTGGTGGAGGCTCTTCTGAGCACAAGGAAAAGCTTGGGACGAGGAACAGGCCTGATTTGCAAGCAATTTTGAGGACACAGGTGAAATCCCTTTTCTTAATCTCTGTAATTCAGAAGTTGTAAATTAAAGTAACACTATTGTGTTATTCAATTCCAGGCTGCTATATCCAGGCGTCTAAGTGATGTACATGATAATCCACCAAATGTTGGAAGTCCATTGGGTTCTGAGAAGTCAAATGATGTTGCAGCTCCTGTAATTACCATTCATGAAAAGAAATGGACTGATGGCAGTGTCTCATTGGATGTTCTCTCTTCAGGCCTTGCAAAACTTGGCAAGGTACATTAATATTTTCAAATTTTGAATAACTCCATAATTTAGAGATGAGTTTCAGTAAAAAAATGTGGTGTTGGAACAGGATGCTATTCAAAGGAGAAGAGTTGCATCAGCAGCTGCTGCTGAAGCTTTAGAGGAGGCAATTGCCACAGAGTCTATTGTCAGAAGCTTGAGGTACTATCTAATATTACTGCAGCTGTCGAATATGCATTGTATGTGATGTTTGTTGATGTACTTATCTGAAGGACAATCTTGAAATTTAAGTACTTGAATTAAATTAAGCCATGTAGATTGACAAATTCAAAATTAAAACTTTTGTACCTGATGGCACTAATTGTCCATCGAATGAACCCTTTATTATATATTGGCTTCTCCAGTCTCCATATATAGTTTCGTGTATGGGTGTTCAAGTTTCTCAAATTTCTTGTTCGTCTTTTGTCAAGAATTTAGGTGGTGTTCTGGTCATTGTTGTCCTTATATTTAGTTAGCATTTGGTCACTATATAATTTATATGCAATGATAGCCTGTTATCTTTTTGAGCAACCTTATACTCTAGGCTGCACCAGATTGCATTGTATTCAGTCTTTAAAAAGTTGGAATATATTGGTCCCTGATGGTGTACCCTTATTGCTGGAGTACAGGGGAACAGGATTGTTTTGTAATTCTTAAATGCTTTGGTTGATTGAGGTATTTTGCCCTTTAGTTGTCATCATGCAGTCTCTTGTTCTTTCATTTTACTTGTTTGTGGAATTTTAAAAAGGTGAACCACTTTAAATAAAATCTCAAGTAACTTGCTAGACAGAATATAGAAAGTATAGTTGTCATATTGCTTTCCGACGTTACATTGCTTGATTGCAAGAGTTCAAAAAATAAACAACTTCTACTAGAAGCATGAAAAGGCAGTAGCAGTAGATTCAAGAGGAAAACAAAAAAATAGATGATTGGTGGCCCTTTGTTTAACAATGAAGAAAACATAAAAAAAAAAGCAGAAACAAATTCGTTAAATCTGATTTTGATCACAAATATTTCTTTTGCCATAATTTGCGCTTGTTTCTATGTAATCTATGTAGCTATTAAAAAAGTTGATTTTAAATCTTCATTTCTGAAAACTAACCAGTATGGAATATACTCCTATATTATAAGACTCGGGAACATTGATTGTGGAAAGTTTTGACAATCAATAGGTTGTAAATCTTAGCAGTTAACTTTGAACTTTATTTCTGTGTGAACATTATCAACATTTTAAACTCTTTATTGTTGCAGCATGTTTTCGGATCTCCTTGCTACATCAAAGCCAGAAAATCCATTACCCACAATTGACCGGTTCATGTCAATATATGAAGAAGTTCTTAAGTCTACTGCAGCCGCTGAATCAATTGCCGGTAACTGCAATTCACCAACAACAACTGAAAGTACCTCAACAGATCAATCAAAATCTAGTAACCTCTGGGTAGAAGCTGCTTTGGCTACAAATCTTGAAGTTGTATCCCTCTTGACCAGCCAAAACCTCGAGGTTTCATCTAAACTAGATCAAAATTCAATGAAACGACTATCTATGAATGCACCTGTCAAAAACAACACAAAGTTCTCTTCCTCGGTAATTGGGACATGGACCAAAGGCCAAGGAATGAACGAAACTGTAGACCTCGGAAATAATTTGCAGTATGAGATGCAAATTTGGTTTGTAAGTTTTGTTGAGGATTCACTTGATGCTGGTTTCCGAGTTTTTGGGAAATCCATTCCTTCTGCTATCAATGGTGGCCCAATAGCTGCAATTTTGTCACAGCTGAAACGAGTCAACGACTGGTTGGATCGTGCTGTGTCTAAACGGGATGAATTGCTGATGGAAAAGATTGAGCGTTTGAAGAGAAAGATATATGGTTTTGTCATTCAACATGTTGGAACAACAGCTGATAATTGATCCTAGCAGTCTCCAGGGCCGGCCTGACATGTTAGGGCCCTAAGCGAAATTTTAACTCAAGGCCAGTTCTATCAGAAAAAAAATCATTATTAAAATTTATTTTAGTACTTTTAAAATTGTAAAAGTATGTTATAACTTATAAGTATTACATGATTTATCTCCGATAAAAATGTTATGGATAGATAAAATGACAAATCAACTTAATTATTTTTAAAAATTCAATCGTAATATGCTTTTAAATTATAACATTTACTTCCAGAACTCTTCTTTAAAAAAACAAATACTACAAGTACTGTGGATATAAGTATAAATATGTATAATGTAATAGTATCATTATATAATCGAGAAAAAAAACAATAAATATGTATAATATAATAGTATCATTATGCTCTCGGCAATCTTTGGGGTGTGTGCCAGTAAAATCGAGAAAAAAACATTGCCTTATTGAGAATAACTCTCATACTGAATTGGTGATGTTTGAAGCTGGATATTTAGAGATATAAGTAGTTTATGTTTACAATGTTCTGAGTTTCCTTATGAAGTACTTGAATTGTTTTTGCTTAGCCATTATGAAAATTCAATAAGTTTATCTATATATTTGGTTATAAAACAATATAATTGAGTTATCCTAATATTAATTAAGAAATGAAAAGAAATAAGCATCACGTAAGTTAGCAAACATATTAGATAATTATACAAATAAAATCATCATGTCTTTTTGATAATATAATATTAAAATAAATTTAAAACCTGCTTATTTAAATTTTACTGTATTTTCATATTTATTATGTTTGTTGATTAATTTATCCTCGCATTTTGAATTATTTGAAAAAAAAAATATTTCAATATAATAGAACTGTAAAGTAAAACTAGAGAAAATATGATGGAGTTCATGCATTGATTTTGATTTTGATTTTTTTTTTTTTTTGGATTTTTAGTAGTTTTCAAATATTAGACATAACTTACTCCATTTCAAGATGTGTACGACACATTATGCGAGAATCTCTCCCGACGAGAATTCAATCCTGAAATCGCAATTCGATGCTGACTAGTCTATTTTATTAGACAAAGTACACATCGATAACAAACACAAAATATAAATAAATATCAATGTGTTGGCCGTGTATGAATATTTTCTTTAGTTTGGGCCTTTAGAAACTCTCTATGGGCTTGTAGTTAGTTTTGATGACATGATGTAACATTTTTCCCTCAATTTTGAGCATTTTCGCACTTTTCCCCTTACAATTTTTAGTTTGCACTTATTCTCCTCGTCAATTTCAAAAGTTGTAGATGGTCATATTTGGTTAGGTGGCGGTCGAATATATATTGAGGAATAGTCTATTTAATGTTCACCAATTGTGTTTATTCAAGGGAAAAGTTTTAACAAATCAACTTTTTAGTGAAATTTGTAACTTTTATCTTTAGATTCTCTGTGTTTATTCGTTACAAACGTGTTATTATCATTCTAGCAATTAAGTGTAATTATAATTTTGAGAGCACTTTATTGCCCCTAAATGTACCCATTCTAGCAATTAAGTACCTTATGAAGAAAGTGCAAAAATACTTACATTTTGGGGAAAAGTGTTTTGTTCCCTATAGGTGAACGATTAGAAAAAGAATTCACACTAATATGGAGTAGGGATGTCGATGGGGTGGATTTTAATTCCAATCCGATTTATTAGGATTTTAATTCGATTAAGGATTCGATGGGTCTGATCTGATTAAGAAGATTTGAAATCCGAAATATGTAGAGTGAATAGGATCTAGCCTGATCCGATCTGTTACATATACATATTCGATATATATTAGTATATATTGTTTATATATTATATATTTAAACCAATATAAAAATAAAATTATCTATGTTCCACTAAAACCTTTAATTACATTAAAAATAATCTTAAAAGAAACGCATGAGATATGTTGTTGAACTGGTCTGATAACTAATTGAATCATATCTACAACAATAGTTATTTGATAAGAAAAACTAAAACTCTAACCATTCATCTATTTAGTAGCCGTCATCTTCCGTCTACTTATTCCTCCAACTTCTGTCTTTCTCCCCCATTTTTTTTAATATTTTGGGTTTTCTTCTTCTTTATCCCATTTTCTATCTTTTTCTATTTATATTTTGGTTATATTCATTTGTTTAATTTTATCGTTTATATTTGATCACCATATTCCATCTTCTACAATTTTCGGACAGTAGTTTCAATGAAACAAGTAAAATATTACATTTTTAATTCACGATGGTTAATGAAAAATGAACCAAAAAAATTATTGTTAAATGTGCTAAATGGATCCGGATAATTTATCCGAATGCTGGATATCCACCAATTTAAGATCCAAGCGGGATCCGAATCCGAATAGAAGAAATAAAAATCGGGCTCGAATTCGAATCGGCCTGATGCGGTCCGACTCCGACCCATTGACAACCCTAATATGGAGTATTATTTTATCTTGTATTGTTCATTTTAATGAGAGAGAGATAATTCATTATTCGTGTTTTTTCTTTCTTGTTCTTGTATAAATATCGCATATGTGTTGTATTTGGAGGAGTCCAACCAAAAACAATTTTTAAATTTTTAAATTTTTAATTTTTTTTTTTCTAATTTACTTAATAGATAACATAAATTTGGCCGCTCTCCCTCCAAACCGGGTCCGGCCGGCAATCGTTAAACTTATAAATTTCCACCTACAATTTGGGATAAACATGCAGGGCATGCACACACCCGGTCAATCCATATCTACAATTTATTAATTTACTAATTTTTTTTGAGAAGATTATTAATTTACTAATTGAGTAGACTCAAACAAAGCAGCGTTTAATATCTTACATCTTTGTGGCTAACCACTTTGATTATACGTTGAAGTAATCAAATATTTCATGAAAAATAAATTAATAAAATATCCATAGGCGATACTAAAGATATTCGGTTACATATTTATTGACAAAATTACTTTTTTGTACCATGAAGTATAGTGATTTGTATCAAAGTATATTTATCAAATTGTAAATTTCATTTCATAATTTAACAAATACACGGTTTAAAATTTCATACCACCGTAAATTGTGCGTCACAGTGGCATTTTAGAGGGAAAAATAACGTTAACTCGACATTTATCGATCTGGTTTCATAAAAATTATGCAATTTGATATATCAACTGAAAAACATAAATTTTCTCTCTAAAATGCAAAGTTAACGACCACGTGATCAAATTTCCCCAAATAATTATGGTAATACGAAACGTACCACTGTGTGTAAAATTATGATACGAAGTATATAGTTATGTTCTTATATACCAAAATTGTAAATCACCAAATTGTATGACACCTTAAAAGCAAATTTGCCCATATTTATTGTTGCTTGGATAAGAAAAGAGTAACACCCCCATTTAAATTATTATTTATTTATTTATTTATAGTATTTAATTAGTATTTACAACTCCGATTAAACGCGTTCACTTTAGAAACATTCCAAGCTTCCAACAAAAAGCCTGCCACCTTCTCTCTATCTTTCTCCTTCATTTCACATAAAGGGTGAAAAATTAATTTAAAACCCTAATTTTAAAACGGGGGGAGAGAGATAGAGAGTGACTCGGGTAATTAATTAAACAACGGAATTTCATACACGAAATCAAATCAATTGACGCATTCATTACTTATCTCTGGCGCATTGCTGTGATCGATTGACTTATTATCGTATTTGGTGTAGACTTATTCCAAATATATATTTTCTTCTGCATGTGTGTTGAATTTCCAGTTATTTTGTGAATTTTTTTCCGGATTTATGTATGTTTGTACGTATGTATCTCTCGTTTTCGATTGAACACATTATTCAAACTTTTCGGTATTTCTAATTAGACGAGGATACATAGAGTGATTTGCGTTGATAGGATCAGTTTGATTTGTATTGACACAGAAATTTAATTTTTTTGTGATATCTTTTGATTTCATCCTCTTGTTATCAAACAGAGTTGGGCATAATAGTTATAGGTTTTGAATTTGCAATGGGGTTCAATTTGCACATTATGCCTAAATTTGAATTTCATTAGTAGGAATAGTAGGGGAGTGAAATAGTCGAGCATTTGATGGGAAATTATTGCGTTAGCGGAAAGATCGCAAAGGATAGTTTCTTTTACTCAGTCTCACATCAATTTTTGTCGTATAGAACACCGGATATGATTACTTACGAAGATAACAAAAAAATGAATGGTGGAGCGCTAACTGTTAAATCAATCGGAAGCCCTGATGTAATTGGGATTCAGCCACCGGAATTAGTGAAGATCGACACCACAAAAGTCGAACCGGTTATCATAGCGAAGGAAGAACCAAAACCGCCTCAGGCGATCAGAACATGGGAAGCGGCAATCAAGAATGACGACGGAAAATCTTTTCAAGTTCCTAAACCAGAGCAAGTGATCATGACAGTCACCGAGAAGCCTAAACCAGTAGTGCCTCAGAAACCTCAACATGTTAATAGAATGATGAGTGTTGGCCTAAAGGTAGACTCCGTGCTTAGAACTAAAACAGGACACCTAAAGGAGCACTACAATTTGGGTGAGAAACTTGGGCACGGGCAGTATGGGACGACTTTTCTCTGTACGGAGAAAAAAACTGGGAAGCAATATGCTTGCAAATCGATTGCTAAGAGAAAATTACTGACAATGGAAGATGTGGATGATGTGAGGAGAGAGGTTGAGATCATGCATCATTTGTCGGGGTACCCTAATGTTATATCAATTAAGGGAGCTTATGAGGATACTGTGGCAGTTCATGTTGTTATGGAACTTTGTTCTGGGGGTGAACTCTTTGATAGAATTGTTAAACATGGGCATTACTCGGAGAAAAAGGCCGCTGAGCTTACCAGGACTATAGTTGGTGTAATAGAAGCTTGTCATTCTTTAGGGGTGATGCATCGGGACCTCAAGCCCGAGAATTTTCTCTTTGTCAATAAGGAGGAGGATTCGCCTATTAGGACCATAGATTTTGGATTGTCGATGTTCTTTAAGCCAGGTATATGCACTATCAATGTCTTGATATATTTTTTTTATCTCGTGATTTTGCATTTTTTATGGTACCTAATTTTTCCACTTGTCTGAATAATATAGTTCATGCTTGGTCCTTTGGTTTATTAATTGTGTAGGGGAAACCTTCAGTGATGTGGTTGGAAGCCCTTATTATGTTGCTCCGGAAGTGCTTTGTAAGCATTATGGACCAGAGTCAGATGTATGGAGCGCGGGTGTTATAATTTATATTCTTCTATGTGGAGTGCCTCCATTTTGGGGTGGTAAGATAATGAAGTCCTTTTTCACTTTAGTTGGAATGCCTTTTTAATGCATTCTCAATAATGCTTCTATTTCCATTTCTACAGAGACTGAACAAGACATCTTTGAAGAGGTTTTGAATGGTGATATTGACTTCTCATCTGATCCTTGGCCTAAAATCTCTGAAAGTGCAAGGGACTTGGTGAAGAAAATGCTTACAAGGGATCCAAGAAAGCGGATAACGGCTCATCAAGTTCTTTGTAAGTTATATTGTTAAATCTATTAGCATATGGTTAATATACATAAATTTAAAGATTAATAAGTCAATGATTGCTTTAAGTATGATGCAGATGAGTTTAGAGATGTTTGTTTTGGTAATATTCAGAACCTTGATTCCATAAAGGATATCTGTTCTTGAATAAAGTTTTCCGTAGTGTCTTTCGCTAAATTATATTGCTGAATGTATGAATTTAACTAGATAACATGCTTGCCAGTTTAACAAAACAACTATACTTATTCATGTAATATCATTATGTGGTACTTATTTATATGATGGAAAAAGGCACTAGACTTGAACTTTGAACATTTATAAGTAACTTAATTCTTCAACTCACAATCCCGAGCCATTCTCTTGTTCAGATCTCAAGAGTCAACTTTAGTTATTATTTATCGATTAATTGGAACAAGTCGTTTAACTCTGTAATCTAAGAATTCGCTTAAAAAATCTAAATTTTCCATTAAATTTCATGTTTGATTTGTTTAATTCAGGTCATCCTTGGGTCCATGTTGAGGGAGTAGCTCCTGATAAGCCTCTTGATTCTGCAGTTTTAAGTCGCTTGACTGAGTTCTCATCCATGGACAGGCTTAAGAAAATGGCTCTCAGAGTATGTGGTTTATATCTTTAGCAAAACAATTAAGAGAAAGAACTACATCCAATTACCTTTCATTAAATTATATAGGAGTACTTAATTACTCTTGTATTACTCCATTACAATATTGAAATCAGTTTTTCTGCCTACAGGTCATTGCAGAAAGTCTCTCTGAAGAAGAAATTGCTGGATTGAAAGAAATGTTCAAAATTATAGACACAGATAACAGTGGCCAGATCACTTTTGATGAACTCAAGGTTGGCCTCAAAAGATTTGGAGCTAATCTTAATGAGTCAGAGATACGTGATCTGATGAAGGCTGTGAGTATCGTTCAGTCTCATACTTTACACTTCGAGAAATAGAGCTGGTTTATTTTGACTGTTAAATATAAGAAGTGATTTGGTAAAAAATAATTCTAAGAAATGTCTTTCTACTCTGCTTTTTCATTGGAATCATATAAAGTTGTATTATTCGAAAAACTCTTTTGTGCTAGAAATTGTTTAGTAGTTGAATAATGTAAACACATTGTAGTCTTGATCAGCTTGGTTTTATTGTAAGTTTATGAACCAATCTAAATACTTGCTCGAAATCTGTTAACAGCGCTGGGAAATGGATAAATAAAACGAAAGAATTCACCACAATTTATCAAAACCTTTTTTCATTTATTTCTAATCATGATGTTTTTCTTCGGAATACAGGCGGATGTTGACAATAGTGGAACTATCGACTATGGGGAGTTCATAGCAGCAACATTGCACTTGAACAAAATTTACAAGGAAGATTACCTATTTAAAGCTTTTTCATATTTCGACAAAGATGGGAGTGGTTATATCACACAAGACGAGCTTCAAAAAGCTTGTGAAGAGTTTGGAATAAATGATGATCACTTAGAAGAAATCATCCGTGAAGCCGATCAAAATAATGTAAGTGCCTCCATTGCTGTCGAGATAACTATTTCCCAAATTTCGTAGGGCATAGAAAATTAAATGGTCTATTTAACATAAAAAAGATTGAAGGATTGGCCTTTATTATTTTTATGTTTAGAAATTATATTATGATAATAACAATTAATTTTTTGATGATCTATTACAGGATGGTCAGATAGATTACAAGGAGTTTGTGGCCATGATGCAGAAAGGCAATAAAGATTTAGGTAAGAATAGGTTTCAGAATAATTTTAACATTGGATTCAGGAAGGTAATGCCAGTTTGTTGACATGAATTTTTATATTTTCATAATTCTTTAACATTTTTGTAATTAATGTGTAAGTTCTATTAGGTTTAAGAATCATTTGATACCATATATAGAAAGTATTGTTTTATTCAAATTTTTTAAAGGAACTTTTCCTGATGAAATTCATAAAGTTTGATGTTGATTTTGTCTGCTCATTAAAAGAAGGTTTAATTTGGATAATAACATATCAGTACTCAATAAATATGCAATAATGCATAGATTTGTGTGGGGATGCATTGGCCCCAGGCTTTATTAATCAACAATTAAATATTTGTAATTTAATGACACAAGGGTCCAATTTCATTTATTATATGTTATATAAAGGACATTGGTTTATTGTACAACAGGACAAAAGATATGTTTACTTATATTAATCAACAAAGTGAATCATGAATGTGATTAGAACAGTAGAAAAGATATGTTTAATTATATAATTAACTGTTGAATCATGAATGTGGTTCTTCATGATTACTTAATTGAACGTGGAAAGATAACTACAGATATATGTTCCCAGGGGTTGTCATTTTCAACATGTCCAAGTTGTATATATGCTTATATCTGTAAATTAGTTAACATGCGTTTATTGCATATTTATTGAGTACATATAGTTTTTTTATTTAGTAATTTTCTCCTAATATAAGCATAATAAATATCAAATTTTATTGATTTTTAAAAGTTTCGCCAAAAAATTTCGAAACCACTTTTTGAGATCAAATCGAGACGGAATCAAGTCAAACTACTTCCATAATTTCAATACCTTGAAACATGGATTCCACGTGGTCTTTTTTACGAAAATCACATTTTTTACGAGTATAAATATCCCCGAAAGTGCATTTAAATCTTAATATCTTTTTACACACCATTAGGTTTAAGCTCTGCTTGTTAGAGTAAAAATACTCATTAGGAAAATGATTATATTACAGTTCAAATTTGGCAGCCCTTTGTACGGTTCATATTTTAGACTTTTGAAGTTAATTGTATTACCTACTACTTGTTTAACAGGTTTAGAGTTTAAAATTTCAAGGTTTAGGGTTTAATATTTACAAACATGATTTATATTTTCTTGATAGTTATTTATGTGTCATATAACTATTTTTTTTTTTATATACATTAAAATATATAAATGACAAAAAAAAAAAAAAAAAAGATGATCATTATATCCGATTGCGGAATTAAGACAAATTGATCTTTACCCTGATCCATAGTGAGATCAACATCAATTCATTGCATATCATATGTGCAATTTTATGAAGACCAATTCACCTAACTCTATGTGAACTGCAAGTACTAAAGAAATAAAACAAAATTTGCGTCATTGAATTAATCAACCTTAAAATTGATGATGATGAATTTGACTTCCAATCGTAGAATTTAAGCCTCAATTACTGCGTGCCACCCACAAAATATCCTCCAACTACAGTTTGTATACTTCTTGAAGGTGATAAATCATTTGAATTCAACGACTGATATATTCAATGAATTTTGGAAATTAACTCCGTGTGACATACTCCCTCTTTTCAAATTATTTGTCGTTCAACATGTTTTCACACATATTAAGGTAACTACTCCCTTCGTTTTTTTTTTTATTTGTCGCTATGACAAACTTTTCTTGTTACTTTTATTTGTTGCTTTAAGATTTCAATGTAAAATTAATGATTTTTTTACCAATTTTACCATTCTTACTAATACTTGCCATTAATGTTAAGATTATTTGATTAAAAGAGTATTTTGGAAATTTTGCTTCAAAAAAGTAACTATTTATGACATTCCTTAATTCGTGTGCTATCCTCCAAAGCGACAATAAAAAAAACGAAGGGAGTAATAAATAGCCTCAATTTTAGGAAAAAACACATTATATATCTAAAATACTCTTATTATCTATTTATGTCAGCATTAACTATTTCCACATTATTCAAGTTTTACTCTCTCTCTCTCTTAAGGGCAAAATAGAAAATATGTAATTGATATTGTATTGAAATCCTAAAGCGATAAATAATTTGGGACAAAAAAATTTCTCTAAAATGACAGATAATTTGGGATAGAGGGAGTACATGATGGATAACTTTCTCTCATGTGATATGAAAATAAGCATTTTATACCCTTGTAATATAAAATAATGAGCAATTTATATCATTTCTCGAGAGGTATTGCACATACGCTCCATAATGCGACTTGAAATTCATTCTCATGTTAAAAATAACTAATTGAAATACCATACCTTGACAACCTATTCACTTCATTTTACCCCTTGTGATATTCGTAAATGGACAACTTACCTTTTTGCGATATGAGTAAATTGACACTTTACTTCCCTTTGATATTACATAATAGACATTTTACTGCCTTGTAAAAATCTAAAAACCAAGAGGGATACGCTTTTTTGACAAAAACATAAGGGGGTACATTGTCATTTTATTTATCACAAGGGATATAAACTGCCTATTAAAAATAACACAGATATGTGATTTTCTATTCATTCAATTTTCAATTAATGCGTTTAAGAGTTCATTTTGTGTAACGATTGTATATAAGAAAGATACAATGTTTTTATTTCAATTATTATTGACATTATACCATAAAAATAAAAAATCAAAGTACCAATAGGCAAAGCTACTTATTAAATTTAGAAAATATATTCATAAACTTCTTGATGTAGATTTACAAAATATTTTTTTCATATGCAGATACTCCATATAATAACCGTCACCCAGCATATTCTGACAACTCACGATCGACGGTTGGTGGTACCACGTCCAACGTGGGACCAATCACGTTGCTTCATCGTGCCACCTCAGCCTCTCCCGCGACAACCCCTTCAAACCCCCTTGATTCATTTCCGTTTGGGTTATAGCTTCCCACGTTCTTCTACAGTTCTTAGTTTTATGCAGTCAATCATTTTTGTTCCTAGTCAATTGACCGTATTGCCCCTGAATATATCTGGACGAAAAAGAAAATTGACGTTTTCACCCTTCACTCTAGGGAAGCAACAAATTTTAGCCACTTCATTAGCTATTCGATAAAACGGTCGAAAAGACCAGCGAACGAGATGGTTGCGCCTTACGAGTTATAACATCCTACAATTGTACATATAGAGGCCGACCGTCCACAAAGTCCTCCAAGTACTCACTCCTTTCAACGTCCAGGGGAAAGGCGATCGACCAACGAGGAATTACGTAGTACAACAATTAATCAATTAGAATAAAATATTTCCTAAATTTTAGAAATGGTGATACTCTAAGATTCAATCTCTATTGTCATTAAAAGAACCGAATTTTGTAAGAAATTGAATTTTTGTCTGAGTGCATAAAATATTTACTAGTATTGTGAAGGTTTAAGCAACAATTTTGACCTAAATTTTTATATAGTTAATTATATCTTGTTTGTGTTAGGGCAATTGAAATTCAATTAGAACAATGAGATATAAATGGGTCTCTTTGGATGGGTTTTGGCTCGGTTTCGCGGGTCTCGGTTTTAAAAAAAATGGTTTGGGTGGTTTCGATGAAACCTTTGAAACCTCATTTGGATGAGTTTTGACTGTTGGGTTTTGTGATTTGAATAAGTTGAAACTCCACTTTGAGATGGTAGGTGTTAAATCAATGTTTTATAGAGTTGAAGAGTTTGAATGTGAGTTTCTGAATAAGTTTTTTATGGTTTATGAGTGTGTCGAAAATTTATTTGAAAGGATTTTGGCTCGGTCTCGCAAAACCCACGAGACCGGACCAAAACCCATTCAAAATACACCCATTGTGTTGCCATCAATTCATCAAACTAACTGATGTTGTTTGACCACATCCATATACGAATCATAAAATATAGATATATTTCCTATGATGAAGGATAGCTAGGAACTAGGGAATATTCATATGAAAATAATTTAGTATTTGGGAAGTATATATAAAGAGTTGACTATTTTGATTTCGAAAGCTTTTTAGTATTTTGTGTTGATGGACAATATATTAAAAATATTGTGTGTGCACTACACGTACTTATTATCTTTAAAAGAATAATGGATATATTATTGCTCAAACATTGGAAAGTGGAGACTCTTATAGAGCTAATGGCAATTTATCCCCCTGTAATATTTATAATATTCAATTTATCCCCTGTGATTTGAATAATTTATCCCCTATAATCTTATAAAAATTTTACACCGTCTTCTTGACATTTTTATAAGTTGCAGTGTATCCCCTTGTTATGACAATATGGCAGTTGACCCAGTGATATAATAAATATGCCAATTTATCCCATATAAAATGCATAATGTTCAATATATCCCATATAATTTGAAAAAGAGCATTTTACCCCCTGTGAAAATTTTAAAGAAGCAATCCACCTCCTTTAGCTGGAAAGTGTAACTTACTTGTCAAAATTGAGAGTGAACAAGAAAAGTATTTGTATAAAATAGGGGATAAATTGTCATATTTATCATAACACAATATAAAATTATCAGAGAGACGATGTGAAACTTTTATAAAATTACATGAAGGTAAAGTTCTCTTTTTCAAATCACATAAAGATAAATATAAGAGGTAAATTGCCATTAACTCAACTTCCAATAGAATGGAAATGCAAAGTAGTCTTTCAAATTCAATTAACAATTAACATAGGATAATTCTCCCCACATTCTTGGTACAAATAAATAATTTGTTAGGCTTAAGGGAAATGGCAATTTAGTCATTTCGGATTATTTTGATATATATTATATCCATTTCGATTTAAGGGAAATGGCAATTCTCCATGAAAGAGAGAAACTGCTCTGCCCCACCATCCTCGTTTCTCTGATAGTATTGTCCAAACACACACGACATCTCCATTAATAGAAATTCCATCATCCAAATCCAACTCATAAATTTTGCAGTGGAAAATAAATACTCTGTTGTCACAAATTAACTCAATCAAACGAGGTAATACTTTCTCTTTCACATGCTCTGTTTTTTTTTTTTCTGTGATGATTCTGTATGTAGTAGTAACGACGATCACCCATTATTTAATTTTGTAACTGAAAAATTATGTTCTGATTTCTGAAATTTTAGATTTATAATTGATTTGTGACAGTTATTTGCATATTGTGTTTCTTGAAATATCATTTCCTCGTATTATGTACTCTGTTTTTGTTTTTGAGAAGTTAATTAGATACTGAGAAAGAGGGTTGACTTGATTAATTTTGAATCAATATTTGAACTTTTTTTAACTCACAACTTAAAGTTACTTTGTGGGATTTCTTGCCTGCCCCATATTTTCGTTTAATCGACTTTAAATGGTGTAATTCTCATTCATTTTGGGTATTTTTGGTTGTCATTCTAGGTTAATTTTTCTGTAATGGAATCCGAGAATATAGACTTCAAATGTGTAATTTTCATTAATTTTGGGTATTTTTGTTTGTAATTCTAGGTTGATTTTTCTGTTATGGAATCCGAGAATACGATTTTAGTCGAAGACGAAAAGGAAGTAGTTATAATTGGGACACTTAATGAGGAAGTATCGACTCCGGATGCGAACAAGGAGAGTGTGAGTACTAGTGTTGAGCCATCTTGTGTCAATAGTGAAGGTTCTAAAAAAGATAAAGAGGTTCTTGATTCACCCGAGCCAGCAGTCGAATCATCTACAACAAAGACTAAAAAGAACAATAAATTGGGGAAGACTCAATCCAATCCAAAAATATCGGTTGTGTTTGGACGCAGTACTAGACCAAAGCTGACCCAAAGTCTCTCGTTCCCGGTCAAAGGCTGCCACTCGGATGTACTTAAAAGAAGCATTGAGGTCTATCCAAAAGTCGAGTCTCGTATCTCAAGTGGTAATGTGAGCTCTAGTCCACGTGCGAATCCGGCCAGTAAAGGGCCATTTCCTGGAATGAATTCTAAGGGTATTGGAGCAAGTAGACGTGCAACTGTAGCATCGGTTCCTAGCCTAAGGCAATCTCTGGTAATAGTATTTTCTTCCTTTTCATTTCTCTTAGTTCCGTCATTTTGGTTTCGAGCTAAATGCAAAAATACCCCATGTGATTTTCTTAATTCGCAAAAATCCCCGTACCCCATTTGAAATTCCTTCATAAGTCAATAGGGTGGTTATTCTCAGTTTTTAAGTGAGGGTGGGGTTATTTTGCCAATTTTCAAAGTTAACAGGGGGATTAATCATAAATTTTAGGTTAAGAGGGTTGTTCTTGCATTTTGTTGTGGGGGGTATACTTGTCATTTTTCCTGCAAAATATGTATTCCAACATGGGAGATTTTTTTTTTTTTTTGCCGATTTGAAAATAACACATGGGGTTTTGCTAATTAGGCAAAGCATAGGGGGTATTTTTGCATTTCACTCTTTTGGTTTCAGTACCTAATATGTTCTCTTGGTGTTTCATTTGTATGTATACAATTCAGTCCAAAAAACAAGTATCTGTTGATGGAACCACGACTAGTCCTGCACGCGACAAGTACGTTGTTTTGTTATTATTAATCCATGCTTTAAATTTATTATGTGTTGAAGTAGTTTTTGTTAATTAAACTCGATCATCGACTATTTAGCTATGACTGCAGATTGGTCGAAAAAGATCCAAAGTCTGGCAACTGTGCATTGCCAGTAAAAGAGGACGAGGATGCTCGTTCCACTACTTCATCGTACTATTCTTCTTAGGCTCTTAAATATGTTTTTTATTTCATATTTCCCATTGTTAATGAATTTGTTCTTTAAGCAGAAGTGTTGTTACACCTAGGACACAACAGAGGCTTAATGTTGAAGCGTTCTCTTTCAGGTTGGAAGAACGTGCTGAAAAGCGAAAAGAGGTACACATTGTCAATGTGTTTTAGTTTATCTTTATTATCTTCTTACAAACACATATATGCATCGTTCATTGACGAACATACTCTTGATCATTAGTTCTATTCGAAGATAGAAGAGAAAACACATGCCAAGGAGGCGGAAAAGAGTACATTGCAAGCAAAATCGAAGGTTCTAATTCGATAAATTCTTGAATGTTAATTTGTAGTTTTGGTTTATAAATTAGCTCATTTCATCTGTTCTAATGATTAGGAGAATCAAGAAGCGGAAATAAAGCAATTGAGGAAGAGCTTAACATTTAAAGCTACACCTATGCCTAGTTTCTACAAAGAACCTCCTCCAAAAGTTGAATTGAAGAAGGTAGTAATACTAACCTCAAATCTTTTGATGGGGGTATAATTGTCATTTTTGCTTGGGAGGGATTTTCTTGCTAATTAAAATTAGCACAGGGTTTTTTTTGCTAATTATGCAAAGCATAAGAGGTATTTTGCATTCCACTCTTTCATACTCTATTGCAGACTTGTGCCTAAAAATGATCCAATTCATTGTTATGAAATTAGTTGTTCTATGAGATATTCAGTTGTTTTTTCGCATTTATACAGATACCAACCACACGTGCAATATCTCCAAAGCTAGGAAGGTACAAACGCACTTCCTCATCAGATGGCAACTCCGTAGAAAATGGTGGATCGTGTCTTAGCCCTCGATTTACTCGAGCCAATTGCTCGTCTCCGAGAACATCACCAAGAGCTCCTTTGACCAATGTTGTTAAGGCCAACACGGCTTCAAAGAAGTCAGTAAAAAGCTCACTATCTCGGCCTCATACTCAAGAATCTTCGACTGCTACAAAAGAAAAACATGCTGAAATCGAGGGCCAAGAAAAGCAATTGGAAAAAATCGAGGATCGACCTCGTTGTCTTCCGGAAGTTGAGGAAAATATTGAAGAAGGTCATGAAACGAGTTCTTTTGGTAACGTTGGTTCTAGTGTGGATTCATCTAATTCAAAGGCAATGCCTTCTCAAGTCAGTGTTGAAGGTTAAAACAAGTATATTTTGGTACAAAGATGATTTTGTTTTGTTTGTGAATAATGTTTTTGTTTGTCAAGTTTTCGATATGTTGTTGTCTATGGGCTATTACATTTGTATGTATTCTTTGTTGAAGTTGAAGGAGTATTTCAATAAACTGGTTTGGGTGGTTGCATTTGCTTTTTATACATTTTACTAGTTATTTATATCTCTCAATTTCAATTTTCTTTATTTTTCTTTATTTTATCGAGTGTGTGAGCGTGTATTTTGTATCTCGAGTACTTCATTTAATTTCATATGCAGTATTGGGCTTTTGAGGTATTTATCATAAACTTTTGGGACCTTGAAAAAAAAAAAAAAAAGAAGAATTGGGCTTTTGAGGTATTTAGACACTTGAAAAAAAATACCCATTCTTAGGTGCATATGGTTTTATCTTTTGCAATTGGTAATAACGTGGGCATCTGCGTTCCGAATTTTAGATGGATTGCAGCCCATCTATCGACAAGGCCAATGAGTCCATGACTATTGTTCCATTTTATATATTGTAAATTCTATTGTTCCAGATCTTTGCTTATCAGTCTAGGGCTGAAAATCAAATCAAGTTATTCGATATTCGATTCAAGTTCGTTCGATAAAATCTCTTTTGAGCTCGGTTTATCACACAAATCAAAAAATCTTTTTGTTTGATAACATTTAAAGCTCGACTCGATAAGCTAAAAATTGATAAAATACATGTAAAATATCAAGTAATTCGATACTCAGCTCGATCTCATTCGATAAAAGCTCGTTTGAGCTCGACTCGTTGAATAATCAAACCAAGTTCAAACACAAAATTTCAAGCTTTATAAAATTCAAATCAAACTTGAACAATGTGTCGTTCGACACTACTCGACTCGATTACACCCTTAATCATTACAAATGGGCCAAGTTTAAATAATTTGTCGGTACTATTTCCTGGAGGGACCGTGATGAGACATTTCTTTTATGCTAGAAAGATGCATGTACAACACGTTGTACGTGGCTTAGTAACTTTTTTTTTTTTAAGAATGCTCGAACTTGCGGGAAGCAAAAGTTAAACACCAATCAATTATTTTGATTTGCTTTCCATGAAAGTGAGTGAAAAGAAGAACCTCTCTTTTTACCCATTTCCTCTACAATAATGGTAGGGCTACAAGAAAGTACGTGTAGCATAATCATGACAAATGGACAAATTAATACTCAAATAGGTTGCACATTTGTAAAGGTGAATTACATAAAAAAAATAAAAAAAAAGAAGAAGAAGAAGAAGAAGAAACCGTATATTATCTACTCCTTTATTCCAATTTTTGGGATGTTCTTCTAAGCTAGTATTTTTTTTTTTAAATATGCATTCCTCCCAAATTAATTACATTTTCAATCATCATTAGATTTTTTGGTCGGATCGGATGAAATGGACTAGTCACATAAGGTGACAACGAGAACAGGTTCAAATTCTTATGTAGAGAGATTCTAACATATTGTCTCAAAAAGAATTAAAATAATATCTAGATGTCTGAATACCCTTAGAGAATTCATTAAAGAAGAAAATAACTACATTTCAGATTGAAATAAGAATTTGTTAATATTAACATTCAAACACTATTTTCTTTAATAAAGGTTTACTCTTCACTCCTATTTAAAACTATCCCAACTTAGGCAAACCTTAAATGCAATTCCACTATAACGTGTACGCAATTCAACTAATCTACTTCTCCCAATTTCAATTTAGACATTGAAATTAGAAAATTGACAATGAATCTCTTTCTTAAATTTGATTTATGCAAACTAAATTCACAATTAATTACATGTTAATGTTCTTTACGCAATAGCTAGATGGATTGTGTACATACAATACATACAACCCATTGGAGCCACATGAAAGAATTTTATCTGCAGAATTATGCTTGGAAGTGAAGTTTGGACTTTTTCCAATCTTCAATCAAAGAATAAAAACTTTCTCCAAAAAAAAAATTAAAAAAAAAAATCAAAGAATAAAGTCAATAGGATTATTTTTTAGTAGAAGTCCCTACCAACAACTAATAATTCCATGTGATACAGCTCATGCACTCCTCTTTTGCTGATGTGATTACTGATTAAACTAATAAAATAATTAATAACAATTAATTAAGAGCATGTAAAAACATGATGAAATGGCTTTAAAATAAATTAAGTAAGCAATATGAATTTGTCATTAAGTATGTACCAATAATTGACAATGATATACGAATCACCTCTCTTTAATGTTTTTGAAGGCAGAATCAGACTGCGCACCTTCTTTGAAAATGCATCCACGTCCACTTTGCTGTCTTTTTTACTTATTATAATGCACACAACAACTACTATAGTCTATACTCTATATATACATTTGCATTCTTTATGTTCGTCGGTTGTGCAGTCAATTTTAAAATTAAGATATGCAAAATGCAAAAGCATCACAAAAATTTCTTATGTTACTTTTATCATTAATTTTTTTTTTATTAACAAGTTAAAAATATTTACCACGACTCCGAGGTCAGCGTTGTGTTTGACTTGCTCTAAGTGCGAGTATTTTTTACGATTTGTAGGAAAAATTGTAAATTTACTCTCCGATGTTATTTTTTCTTTGAATAAAAAAGAAAAATTAAGAAAACACAATTGTTCATTTAGTTTCTTTTTGGGTATAATGGAAAGTTTAAAAAATGGACAAACTTTAAAAAATAGCAATAACCCTTTTACGGTCAACTCTTAAGTTTAAATAGGTGTTGTAAGCTAATTAATAAAATGATAACACGAGAGGGGGGAGGTTTACTAATCAAATATTAACAAAATAGTACACATGATTTCCCCTCAATTAAAAATAACATGGTGTTTTTGCATTTTACTCAGTGTTAAGATAGATATTAGGCTTGCCTCGCTCGGCCATCTATGTTATCTTCCGGTAAATAAGACCATCTTCAATCAATTGGGAGACGGGGAGTCTGGAGAGGGAGATCTTGGTGGTCTTCAATGGTGAGGGGGAGTGGGAAGGGGAAGGGGGAAAGCTTGACCTCCCTTCCCCCTGGCCGGCTTCATTTGCTGCACGGGCGCGTGCAGCCAAGTAGCGCCACCTGTTTGTCCCATTTTTTTTAGTTTATTTAATTTTTTAAAATTCTTAAAAGAACACCTTAATAAATTAATATTAAAAATAGATTTTTTTAAAAATTTACCTTAAATGGAAAAGTTGGTTTTTAAATTTTGTGTATGATTTAGTAAATTTATAGTTTAAATTAAATCTTTAAAATTATTAGTTTTAATTTTGATATTTTAATTTTGTCTATAGTTTAGAACAAATAATGTACAAATTAATCGAATTTTAAATTATCTTTAACCTAATAAATGAGCATTAATACGGTTCGAACTCGAGTATAACTTGATATATATAAGTAATTACGATTTTTTTAAAATTAGAATATGTTTTAATACAAATACGATTTAATTTAACAAAATTATATATTAAAAAAGTTAGAATTCATACTAGAACACTTAAACAAATACGAGTACATACTAAAAACGCTTAAACAAATATTAATACATACTAAAAACATCGTTATTAAATCATCGATCGTGTCTTTTCCACACATGACAATGGATTGCTCTGCCTATACTTCAGAAATAAAGAATATTGGAGGGGGGAAATGCAAGAAATAATGCATAAACAAGTTCCGAAGAATTTGTTTAGAGATTCGTTAAATCTAAGCAACGATGAATTTTATCCAAGGAACTTCTAAAAAAATGTTGTCAAGTCTTTGTTGTATTAGTATTGGTGTGATTGTGTTTCCTTGAAATTAAGTTGTGTTTTTTTATTGTTAATTGTAACTCTATTTTATAATTATTAATTGCCATTTGTGTATTTTATTATTATTATTATTATTATATAATTATTATTATGGTGAGTGGTAGTGGGAAAAAAAATCTAAACATGCCCTTAGCTATTGAAGACAACTACGGAAGGGAATGGGGAGTTGGAGGGGTGAGGGGGGAACTGGGAAGGGGACATTTTACCTTCAACGATTGAAGATGGTCTAACTAATTCAGGTCATCAGGTCAATTTGAATGAGTTTGATTTAAGTGAGAAAATTTTAAAATGATTTGTTTTGATACATGTGAAGAGTTACGAATAGAAAGACGGTCTTTTGTTATTTATATTTTGTAGTGTCTTAAAATAATGGGGAAAATTCATATTTGATACAATACAATAGGACAATTTGTAATATTGGTATCATTGAATATGTAAATGCACATTTAGTATTACAATTCAAATATTGGTTGCAATATTCATATAACCGTGCAATATTCATTACCATTATCTCGTCTTTTGGAGGCAAAATTATCACGTCATAACGTGATAATGTGAGAGAGACGTTATTATTTTTCCTCCAAATGACGAGATAATAAGACAATTTTCCCTCAAAAAGTGAGGAAAACGTGATAATTTTTTTCTAAAAGACGAGATAATGGCCACATGCAACCGCGCATACTAATTTTGTCCATTTATAACAAATTATTTGATCATGGTATAAACATTGCAGCCAATATTTAATTTATGATATTAAATGTGCATTTACATATTCAGTGAAATCAAGTTTGCAAAGTGACCTATTCCATGGTACCAAATATGCAAATTTCCCTAAAAACAAGTTTCATTCTATATTGAAGACACTCTGTTAAGATGTTCAAGACACATTGTTAGCTTTACATTAGAATGCTTTTGTCGAAGTTATTCCGACTTAGTATTTCCTTATTTTATACGCCATTCCATCCAATATAAAGACAAAATAAGATTATTTGTTATGAAGGTGTTCAACCCGCCTCGAAAGGAATTAAACCCTTGAAAAATAAAATAAAAAATATTCAAACCCAAAAATAGCGTACTCATATTTGAATTCGTGTTGGGAGAGATATCCACATAATGTGTTCAACCCGCCTCGAAAGGAATTAAACCCTTGAAAAATAAAATAAAAAATATTCAAACCCAAAATTCGTGTACTATAATCAATTATCATAAAATTATCTTTTTCAATCATTAATCCCTCAAGTTTCTTATCATTTTTAAGTAACCCCATAAAGAGGTACTCCATCCGTTCCAAAATAATTGACATATTTGGTATTTTCACAATGATAAGAAATTTAATACTTAATCAGATAAAATGGCAAAAATACCATCTTAATGATTGTTTTAAATAATGATATTAATTTTGTGCACTCTACTTTATTGTACAAATCTAAAAGTAAGAAAGGATAAAATAAAATAAAAAATACATTGAGAACCAAATGTAACAACTGACAAGTAAATTAAAATACGAAAATTTTGCAAATGTGCCAATTAATTCGAAACCGTGAGAGTGAATGAAAAAATCTTTTCCACATTTCTCGAATCGAAAAAAAAAAAAGGGGGGAGGGGGGGAATTAAAAGGAAACGAAGGTTCATTTTCACACATAATCACGAAAAAGTAAGCAAAAGTTAAAAATGAGTCACGAGACTTGAATTGGAGGCAAACCCACCCGTGATGAACACTAACAAAAAATTACGTTTTTCCAAAGGACTGCATATTTATATGCAATAAACTGTCGGTGATACAAACTTAAGAAAATACAAATAAAAAAATTGATATGTATTTATACTAATTACAGTATTTATAGCAAAATAAACAAAGAAAAAAAAAATGAAAACTCTCCTGTGGCAAAACAATTCAACACAAGCATCTCCACCCTTTATGTTTCATCATTCACATGGCCATCCTAAAAAAACTGTCACATAATAATAAAATAAAGTCTTATTGTTAGCAAACATGTCCTAATAATATATATTTAAAAAAAAAATTAATGAAATTAAATTATCTATAATTCTCACCCTTCTGCATAACTGTGTTTCCTTTCCTCTTTTATTATTTTTTTTTCTTTTTTTTCTTTTCCATAGTGTAAAAATTCTAATGACAGCCAGAAAAATGAGAATCTTGTCCAACAGCCCCAAGCATTGTACATGCCGCTTCCATCAACCTCCCTGCACAAAATCAAAAAGAAAAAGAAATAAACAATTTATTCATTTTTTTATGAAAAATAGGGAAATTAAATATATCATGTATAAAACCCAAAAAAAATAAAAAATATTGAAATTTATTTGTAGGGTCTTGTGTAAAACAGCTTACACATCAAAAAGGACATGTAATTGATTATCGGTTTTATGAGTACTACAGAAATAAAGTGGGGAATAAAAGTCAATATACAGGCTGTGGTCTCAATACTGAAGCTGGGATCCAGTGAGATGTATCACATACAACATACCATACACCCCTAACAGAATCCATTTAATATGTTTACCAAACCTTTTTGATTAACTCAATCAGAAGGTTCTTCAGTGGTCCTGACAGCATGGGATAAAAACCTCTCTTCTATGTTGCACCGACAGAACAAATACCTACTAATATATTATTGGAGTATTTGATACTGAACTCTTTTGTCTATTAGTATTTCTTAATAAAGCCAAAGCCAAAATACAAGCAAATTTTAGTTAAGAAAAGCAATGAAAGTGAAATGTGATTACAACAGCCTGAAAAATTTATCAAAAAAGGTACTTTTAACTAGTAATATGTAATTTAGCACACAAGTTAATTAAAACCAAATTAAATGTGGAAATAATAGAAGTAAAAACCAAAGATAACATGAACTAATTATATTACATGTCAATTGGACTATCATGGATTTAATTTTCCATATGTTTAACGTTATGTTACTGTTCTTTGGTCACTCGGAACTTAACGAAAATATAACGTAGTTTCTACTATAGTATGCATGGATCAAAAATTCATTTTTAGGTTAACTAAAAATTACAAAAAGTTTTGAAGACAAACAATTAGTTTCGAAATTCCACATTTAGTTTCGTTTTTTTTTATTCAGGAAATGAAACTATCCCGAATTTTCGACGGAAAAGATGAAAATCTAACATGTTCCTTGGATTTACATTTCCAAAAAAAAAATATAAAGAAAACAATATTTTAATCCATACTCAAAGTCAATGGACTAGAAGCAAAACCACAAAAAATATTTGGTGCATTGAATCAAGAAATTGAGCAAAAAGAATACTACAAAACAACCCAAATAAATGGCAGCTGTAAAGCAGATTCCCTTTTTAATCACATTACCATCACCGTCAAATTACACCCACCGGAAATTCCCATTAATTCCGGCCAACCCCAAAAAACCCACATAAAAGAATCACAAACAAATTCAACTCGTAGAACAGATAAAATCAAATGACATCATCACATAAATTAATTAAATTTTAATTAAAAAGGGATTAATTAATTAATTATTTAATTACCTCTTCTCGGTTTCGAAACAATATTCGAAACCGGTGCAGCTTTAGGAGTAACCTCCTTTTCCTCCACCGGAAACAAAACCCCATCAATCCCCTGAACCGAAATCCTCCCATCGGTATAAATATCCGGGTCAAATAGGTAAGCGGATCCTTCACCCTGCCCGAATTTAACCGACCCGTCAGCTTCCTCCGCCGCCACTTTATGCGGCAATCTCAACGTATCATATTTCACCTTCCCAAACCTCCTCACAGAATTATACATACTCTCCTCCGTTTGGTATTCAGGAATTAAATGGTAATACATTATTTGTTCCGGAGCCCCGGGTTCGCTCAATTGATCCGTAGTCAATTTCGCCATAGCTTCGTCATTCGGTGCTAAAACCGTTAGCACATAACCTTCAGAAACCAATCTCCCCATTTCAGAAGCTAATGAGGTTAAATTCACCAATATATCCGCCATTTCATTGTATCCCCCGTAATGTAAAAGCGTTTGGATGAAATCCTTAACCTGACTCTCGCCGTCGAAATGATGGTGGGGACCACCGGGACCGGGTGCTGGTGCGGGGGCGAGAGATGGACCCGGGGCGAGAGCGTCGAATATGGGTAGAATCGGTGGAGCTCCGACTGGTACGGGTGGGGCGGGTTTTTTAAGCCTGTGTGTTCTCGGGTCGATTTCCGGTGCGCCTTCGGGGATGACTGCTGACGTGGCTCTCAAGCTCCTCCTCGCGTTGAAATCCTGTTGTACGGATTTTGGGACTAACAACCTCTCAATGCCGTGGATGATTCCGTCGGGTCGGATAATGTCGTCCGATTTGATGACCCGAGCATTTCCCACTGTTTTTTCACCGTTTTTGTTCTCCTTCAACAGAACCTTTTCATGGCAGAGGCTGGTGTGATGGAACGGCCAATTTTTAGACTCAATGCGAGTGGGAATCATGTGGAATAGAAGCAAATTTTGGAGGGATTTGAGGTTTCTGGGTTCGAGTAAAAATCGCTTAAACTCTGGGTCTAAATCTCTTTCCAAAGCTTCGTTTCTCGGAGCGAAAATGGTGATATTGTGATTTGTTACTGCTTCTTCGAGAGTTTGTAGCAAGAGGGCTTTCTCGACGAGTTCTGAGAGCTCGGTGTAATGGGAATCGAGAAGGGCGACGAGGACTGAGTTGGAGTTGATTTGGGCGGCGGCGGCGGCGGTGGTGGTAGATGGGTTTTCCGGCAATGCAGAAGATGTGAAGGTGAGAAGGGATAGAAGAAGAATAGGGAGGAGGAAGCCATAGCCATAGATCTGAGAATCCATGGCGTTTGTTTGTGTTTTCTCTCTCTTTAGAATAGAAGAAAAGAAAGAATGGTGTTGTGTTGGGGTGTGTTCTATTTCTTTGAGGGCAAAAAAATGTGGACTCGGTTTGTTTGTTGTTTGGTGGAATATTAATGTTGGGGTGGGGTGGGGGGTTCGGAGGAGTTAGTAATTAACTAATGGGTAAATTACGAATAACCCCTCAGGTAAGCTCTAATTACAAAAATCACCCTCACGTATTGGATATTACAAAAATCCCCCTCAGGTTTGTCACCTTCTTACAATTAACCCCTTGACCCTAAAATATTCCAATTTTGCCCTTGGGTGTCATTTGTATTGTTTGTAATGTCTTATAAATATTAAAACCTGGGATCTAATTATTATATCTTATTAATCAGAAAAGAGATAATTATATATTTACTACCAGAATAATTGATAAAATTTATAATTGCCCATAAGTTTTAATAAATATTGCAAAAAAAAGGGCATTTATATATTTATTAGCAATTTAAATTGTAAAATATTAAATTAAATAGAATTTTAATAATCCATTTTATAAATATGAATTGTTTACACATTAGTTAAATGAATTTATTTTTTAAATTAGTAAATTTAATAAATTATATTGTATTATAAATAAGATATTTTAATTTATTAAAAATTATATTGTATTATAAATTGAAATATTTATTGAAATTTATGGAAATTATATCAATTATTTTGGTGGTAAATATATGATTATTATTTTTATATTTACAAGATATAACAATTAACACCCAATTTTTAAAATTTATAACATATTATAAACATTACAAATAACTTCCAAGGGCAAAATTGGAACATTTTAGGGACAAGGGGTTAATTGTAAGAATGTGACAAACCTGAGGGGGATTTTTGTAATATCCAATACGTGAGGGAGATTTTTGTAATTAGGCCTTACCTGAGGGGGGTACTCGTAGTTTACCCTTAACTAATTAACGAGTACTAGTTCATTTAGGTAGATTTTGCTCAATTGAAATAACGAATTAGATAACAATTTTAAGAGTGTAACTAATTTTAAAGTAAATGTAATAAATGTGATGATCAAGTTAAATTTGCAGAAGAATTTTTCTAATAAGGTGTACTTGGCGGAAAATTCTATTAAAAATGTTATAAGATGTATTTTGATTAAAATGTTTATTAAATAGAATAAGATTGAAGCAAAAAATTTAAGAGATTGATTTATTTGTTCGAGAAAATTTTGTTTTATTTCTTAATTTTCATTGGTTTGTGTTATTGGAGTCATCTACCACACTTGTAATTAGTAATTTGATTTGGAAGGTGTTCAAGTGCCCCGGATAATTATTTAGGTGTGTTCAAGTTAGCTCGGATATCATGTTTTTAAAGTTTAAAATTAAAAAGTTAAAAAAAATATGTATGTAAAAATAAGAGATGTAATTTAGATGACGAGGTTTTGGAAAGAAAAAAGGTGGTTTAAACTTTAAATCATGTTTGACGTAGAGTTATGAGATAATATTATATTGTGCAAATTAGACGGCTATGTTATCCCGAAATTTTGGTGGACCAAGACTGATCTACCCTGAGTTTCATCTTATTTGAATGAGCAAATATTAAAGCAAAATTGATCCGCATGTGGCTCGAGAGCTTAGACTTGGACATGGGTTTGAAACTTTGGGTAAAAATAAATTGTGTCAATTCAATTTTAAGAGAAAGTGTACTAAATCAAATTCCACTATATACCAACTCAATTATTCGAGTAATACTTCATGTTTTTTGTGTTTTATCTATATTCAAGAGGGTCTATGTTTAGTGATATTATAATTATTATTCATTGTGTAAGTTTTTTATTATTCATTTTCATAATAATTATTTTTATTATTATTAATTTGCAAAATTATTATTATTTTTATTATTATTATTGACATTATTATTATTATTATTATTGATAATAAAATGTGAGAATGGAGAAGTATTTTGCCAAATTAATTGATGTTCACATCCCTAACGGTAGGAGACGGTGTCCAAGGAGATTCAGGTTTCCTCGGGAGTGGAGGTGTACAGTTATGGACTGTTAAAGCCGTATGGGTGTATGTGGATGGGTTTTGGCCCGGTCTCGCAAGTTTCGTGAGACCGAGCCAAAACCCTTTCAAATGAGTTTTCGTCAAACTCATAAAACCATAAAAAACCTATTCAGAAACTCACACTCAAACTCTTCCAACCTATACAACATTGATTTGATACCTACCACCTACTTTTTCCCTCAAATCTCATTAAAAAGACATTGATTTGACACCTACCACCTAATTTTTCTCCTAAACCCCAACATCCAAACTCAATTCAAGTGGGGTTTCATCTTATTCAAACCACAAAACCCAACAGCCAAAACTCATCCAAATGAGATCTCAAAGGTTTCATCGAAACTATCCAACCATTTTTTTAAAATCGAGACCCGTAAAATCGAGTCAAAACCCATCAAAATAGAGCCTATAAGTTGGAGATGACCCGACATGTGGAGAGTGCTGGAAAATAGAAATGGAAATCATGGGCCTAAACCCAAAAAGGCTAAAAGTGAACTAAGACTATTTTAGACATAGTAAGACTTTCTTGAAGTACTAACATAATGTACTGTAGATGACGGTAGGGGTAAAATGGGAAGTTTCTGAACAGGCTGGAAGAGGGGGCCACGCCGAGACTTGCTTCGGTGGCTGGCTTAGCTGCCCTGGTACAATATATATAAGCCACTGCTCACTGTCGGTTCTTGCTTTTCTTATCAAATTACTTTTGTTGTAAATTGTAATTATAAAAAGAAAATGTTTTACTTTTAGTTTATTTTTTGAAATATGCTTAATGTATAAGTTATCTTCTCCTAAAATAAAATAAAAAAATGGTTAATATATCTTTTTAGTTTGGATGGTGTTATTCATGCGTGTGAAATTGCAACTGAATCTTTGTTTTTAAGTTGAAAATACAATTTTAACCTTAGTTATATCTCTCATTTTTTTAGCAATTTTCTTCTTCAGATACGTGTAATGAGACAAAATTGCACTTCAAATCCTTTATTCAATTATTTCTTTTACTAGACCGTAATTTGGGACATTTGTTGAAATGGGTAGCAATTTTGGTCCTTCAAGTCTTCAGTGTTGTGATTTTGGTCATTTAAGTCTTAAGACTGCGATTTTGACCCTTTAAGTCTTCATCACTGCAACTTTAAGACACTTGACCTCCAATTTTTGTCCACCTTACATGAAATTCAAAAATCTACCATCGGAATTAGTCATGCGTGACCAAATTTACTCTACCGACATTCACTCGTAAGCAACTAGACACACATGGACGTCATGTCACTCCTTTTGGAGGAAAATAACTTACAGTTTTCCTCCAAAGTGGTGAACAACCTGACGTACAACATTTTAAAATCATAATTTGAAAAATCTGACATTAATTTAGCTTTTATCATGACAGATTAAACCAAACAAAAAATAATTAATGTATTTGGGTGGTCAAAAATATCATAAATCATGGCAAAGTGTTCCGATTGAAGACTTATAGGCAAAAATTACAACCAAACGTCCTTAAATCGCAATTCTGAAGACTTAAAGTTTCCTAAAATTAATGGCATTACTGAAGACTTAAGGCCATCTCCAACCGAGCATCGCCGGCAACCCCTTATAGGCAAAAATTACAACCAGACGTCCTTAAATCGCAATTCTGAAGACTTAAAGTTTCCTAAAATTAATGGCATTACTGAAGACTTAAGGCCATCTCCAACCGAGCCGGCAACGGGGCATGCTGGGGGGTTGCCGACGATGCTCGGTTGGAGATGCCAGAGGGCAAGAGGGCGGGCAATTTGGGCAGGGCGGGCAGGGGGCTTGGGTAGGCAGGAGGGCAACAGGGCGGTCAATGAAGGACCGCCAGGTTGACTGCTGGGCAACGCGCCCAGCAGCCCTCCAGCCCTCCATAATTGTTAATTGATACCCATTGGTTCTATTTTTTTTGTTTAATTAATTAAATTATAAATATTTTTTTATTTTTAAAAACATTGTATTTTTTTATTTTGTGTTAGATTTAATAACCTGATTAGTTTAAATTTTGTGTATTATTTTGATTATTATTATTATTATCATATTGTTATTATTAATAAGTAAGAGTGGGAAAAGTTGTGAAATTGAATTAAATTGAGGATGATGTCCTTCGGTTGGAGATGATATTTGTTGAACAAAAATACTTAATTTAAAAATACACAATACAACTTAAATAAAAAACACAAATACTTAATTTAAAAATACACAATACTTAATTATTATTATTATTAAAATAAGTTTGAGTGGGGAAAGTTGTGAAATTGAATTAATGAATGTTGATTGCCCTTAGGTTGGAGATGAGCTTTTTAGGTGAGTCGAAAAGGCATGAGGGCAAGGCAAGATGGCAAGGAAATTGGACAATTGGGCGAGCAGTTGGGCAATTGGGCAAGGGCTTCGGTTGGAGATGGCCTAAAAGACTAAAATTGCTAGTCAATTTAACAAGTGTCCCAAAATTATAGTCTAGTAAAAGATAAGAGACTGAAATTGCATTTTTGCCGTATAATGAGATGAGCATTCTACCTCATATGAAAAGAAAATATAGATAACCCCTCGTCAAATTAAAAAAGGATGGTAGTGATGATAATCTGTTTATTTAATTAATTAGGGCTTAGTCTAAACACAAAAAATTAATTACCTAACTAGAAGAATTATGTTTTTAAGTAATGAGTCAACTATTAAAATAATAGAACTAAAAATACTTGAAAAAGTTATCTGCAAGGAATAAATGAAAAAAAAAAATAGTCTTACATACTTGAAAAATTAAATTACCAAATACCAACCCTTTAGGCAGTTATATTCACGGCGCGGCTCGAGAATGTGAGCCGCCGAGTCTATCAGCCATTCTATACTTCTATGAGCTGAACACAGCGGGGAAGGCGAGCTGTCATTGTCCCCGCCGATTAATGATTTCTAAGCAAAGCTACCAAAATCCACGTCCCTTTCTCAGCGCGTGAGACTCACGTTTTGTCTACACTTTAAATAGTGACACACAGCCCTACGAAGTAGCGACAACCCTCCAAATTGAACATATTAAAATAACTAATGACAATTTACCCTGGAATTTGAAAATGAGTTTGAAAATTTTAAAGAAGCAATTTACCCCCTTCAATTGGAAAGTATAATTCACTTGTCGAATTTGAGAGTGGGCATGCAAAATATTTTGTAACATGGGGGGAGTAAATTGCCATATTTATCATAATACCGGGGGTTAATTGCCACATTATCATAATACAGGTGAGTAAAATGCCACATATAAAAATATCAGGGAGACGATGTGAAACTCTTATCAAATTACAGAGGGTAAAAATGCTCTTTTTCAAATCATAGAAAGGTAAATTAAAAATTATAATATCATACGGTAAATTTCCATTAACTGTATAGCCCTTCTCTTTAGTTTCGTCTGCAAAAATGCAATTTTAGTACTTTAATATTTTTAATAGTTTGAAATTTTGGTACAGTCTTTTTTTTTTTTTGATTTTTTAAACGGTCCTTTAATTTTTATTGTTTGCAATTTTGGAACATCAGACTGTCATTTAAGAACATTTGATTGTAATTTCATAACATTTAAATTGAACTTTTATCAAAGGATGTTCCGTCTAATGTAATGGACTAGTTCACACGTACAATGATAAACCTATGTTCGAATTTTTGAGCGCTAGGACTAGGAGACTTCAACTTTTTCAAGGAGTTCTATTTATTAATTTAGTTTTGGCCCTAAAGATGTAGATATTTCCAATAATGGCTACTGCATATATTTTTTTTCTTCATTAAATTTAAGTAATTGATTAATGAGTCAAAATAACAATTAGAGCCCGTGGTTGTTTGGCCATGAATTTAGACATGCATGACAATCATCGAATCAATGATTAATTAGAGAAAAGCATTTTAAAAGTGAACCTTGTGACTTGTGACAAGACAGTAGTTGTTTGATCAATATTGAAATAATGTTTAATTTAATTTGTTGGTTAAAGTTATCTGGTAGAACCGTGTATAACTTGAGGTGTTGGAAGTTTAGTTAAGGCCATCTCCATTGAGGTGGGGGGAGGGGGAGTCCAAGGTGAGGGGGTTGAGGAAATAAAGTTTTATGGGGAGGGGGGTGGGTGAGGGGTGGTTCATGGGCGGTGGTTCACCCACCGCCCAGGTGTGTGGGGCGGTGGGTGAACCCACCGCCCCACACATCTCTTGTTGGGGCTGGGCAACGCGCCCAGCCCCACTTCTTCTTTTTTTTTTTTTTTTTTTTTAATTATTTAAATTTTACATTAACATTTAAATATTTAAATTGTATTAGATTAAAATCTTAATATTAATTTACTTTTATTACTTGTGCATTTTGTACTTTTATAACTTGTAATATTGTAATTTTATGTACAATGTTTATTAATTGTTATTATTTAGCTCTATTATTATTAGTTTTATTAAGTGAGAGTGGAAAAATATGAGAATTTGAATTTTGTGGAATAAATGGTAATAAACTTAACTTTAATTTAATTTTATTACTTGTAATATTATAACTTTTATGTAATAAACTCAATGTTAATTTAATTTATTGTTTGAAATTTAATCACGTTGTAAATTTTTTTTTATGGAAATTAAATACATTGAAATTAAATACGACTAGTGGATTAAAAATAGAATACTGGTTACATAATTTAAATACGATAAATTAAATTAGAAACGACATAACCCTATCAACAATATATTGGAATTATTGCATATGATCACCATTTGGACCGTGTGTTGACCACGCATGTTCGACTAAGTCGGCTTGAAGTTGGCGATTGACTTCTACTGATCGTATCTGGTGACAACGGCAACGACGGCAACGGCAGTGGCAACAACAACGGCAATAATGGTGGCAACGGCGATGAATTTCCATATATGAATTATTAATTATTGTAATGTAATTGTATTGTTATTATTAAATATTTTTTATTATTAATGTCAATGCTAAATTAGTTATTATTAATGCCAATGTTAAATTACTTATTATTAATGTCAATATTTAATTTACTATTGACTTAATTATTATTATTATTATTATTATTATTATTATTATTATTTGTTATTATTATTATTATCATGCTAAAAAGTTGGGAAGATTAAGTGAGAGTGGGGAAGTATGAAAATTGGAATTAAATAGAATGTGAAGATTGAGTCACTGAAGATGACTATAAAAAGAGAAGTCTGAAGGGGAAGGGGAGTCTGAGGGGAATGGGAGTCTGAGGGGAAGGGGAGTCCATACCCACTGGAGATGGCCTAAGTGGAATATTATTGTTTAATTTTTTTGTTACATTGTTCAAGTTTAATTTTATTTATATTTGTTGAGATTAAATATCCCATATTAATTTTGAATATCAAGTTTAAATTTATCTTATAAAGTTTTGGGCAATTCTCAACTCTTAAGCTAAACTTTTTCATGTAAGTGGACTTGACAAAATCCTTGATTCCTTGTAATAAAATCTAAAAATATTTTATATTAATTTTAATTAAATATAGTTTATTTTTAAACGAAACAAAATATTTACTTTTAATATATATAATATTTTTGTAATTCATATATATAGGTAAGGTTCATGAAAATATGAATAAAGTTTCAATTGTTTGCCGTGGTTTAATTAGGCAGTCAACAGTATAAGACCTATGTAGTATTTATTAATCTAAATTGTTAGGTATATTGCTAGGTTTGTCGACTTTTATAAAGTAGTATGTCTAGCTAAATAAAACCTTATAAATGTTTAATATATACTCGAACTACAATTACCGGAATTTTTTTACATTAATTAGACAAATTCCCACCTAAAGTACTTAATTGATCGAAACAAGTTAAATTTGAATAATCTTAAGTGTCATAATATATATATATATATATATATATATATATATATATATATATATATATATTCAGATTTAAATACCGAATATTTGTTGAAGAATCAGTTTCCATCAAACAAACGAGAAAATAGTTATTTAATTAATCATGAGATTGTAAAATTAAAGGTTTTACAGAAGTTTTGGCGTTTTCATTTCATTAGCATGGAAAAGGCTATTGATCAATATATAAAAAATGAAGCACATTTTTTTTTTTGACATGACACATCAGTCATAATGCAATCAAATTATAATTCTACTTTTTTAATTACTAACTCAGGTTAACTTTGATTAATGTTAACAATTAACTCTACAATATATTGGATATGTGTTTTATATGAGTGGTACACTCTTGTAGTATAGAGGATCCGTATCGAGCGATATTTATTAAGGCTTAATTCAACACACTATTTTTTTTACTGAAAAAAACAAACATACTATTTTTTAATAATATGGACGTATTATGGAAAATATTAAAAGATTAGCCGGCTCATTCGCTTCATTTAGAATAACTCAAATCTTTAAATTACACACAATTGAGTAATTCATTCTAACATCAGTTGCTACTGAAAAAGTTCTGCAATTAAGACAAAGGAATTTCATTAATCTAACATTTTTCATGATGTAATATTTAAAACATAAAAGACTAAGACTAATTATTGGTCCAGAAAATTTAGGATTCAACAAAAAGTAAAAGATTAGTAATAATAAAACAAAACAAAAAAAATTATCCCTCAAAAGGTGCCGACTGTGGCTGTCGGTGCCAAAATTTTGATGAGCATTTAATATGTGAAAAATTGGATTCTTGTGGGCAATTAAATTGGACATGTGGCCCATCCAATTATTCTCATTTAAAAAGGCCTTTTTATTTTCACTGTCCGTCTAAATTAGTTTTCATGTTTCACGACCCAGGTTAACTAAATTTACATAGACTGTTGACAAGAAATTCCTTTACAACTTGAGTTGTCACGCTCTGTTTTGTTCCAAAATTTGACATGTTTGTTTTTCTTTTTGTATGATTTTATTTATTCATATTTGAAAAAACAATTAAAATAACTTTTAATTGTTTAAGACTTTATGGTGGACCAATCAGCTCTACCAATAAGGCAATAACACTCTTTATTTATATTGAAACAATTATAAGCTATTATGTTAAATTACGGAATCCGAATGTCCATTAATCTTTATTCCTATTTGTTTAGAATATTCCAAGAAACAGAAGTTATTATTTTAAAAAATACTCGCACATAAAATTAATGATTTGACATAATTAATTCTCTCTCACACATAAAGTAACGATTCGACATAATTAATTATTTTTTTAATTATTTTACACGACATACTCTATAAATCTAAAATTATTTACTATTAGCACGTTAAATTTATTAAATTATAAAATAGAAAAAAAAGTTCTTACCTAATTACTAATAGCTAGTAATTTGGTTAAAATAAAAATGCCTCAAAAATATTAAGTCAAAGTTGAAAATACCAAAAAATTATAAAGGGTGCAAAGTGCCAACATTCTATATTTTCAAAATCTATATTTTTAGGGTGCAAAGTACCAAAAATATTCAAAAATGACTATTCTACCCATCCATCAATGAATCTTTTCATCAAAACACATACAAGGGTGCAAAGTACCAACCAAATTGTATTTCCAGTGTGCAAAGTGTCAAAACTTTTAATTCAAATTGCAAAGTAACAACCAAAATGTATTTCCAGTGTGCAAAGTGCCAAAACTTTTAAGTCAGGTTGCAAATACAAAACCATATACCAAAAAACCCAATTTTAAGTTAACCGATCAATTTAAATCATTTTCAAATTGCTTATTAAATAACACTATAAATTTTAAAATATAAAAAGTCTAAAATATCACAAATGTAATTAGTTAGCAGGGCTGCAGGAGTGAAAATGTAATGACTCTTGTCTCAGAAAAATCTCTCAAGCTCATGCCCTTCCAAGGATGAATACCAAATTTTGTACTTGGAAATACGGTAAATTTGTCACAGTTCAACTGTTCAAGAGTTAAATCTTTTTCCAGAAAACATCTTAACTTTACACATTCTCAAAGTTAATTTTACGCAACCACAATAAGTACGATACTTTATGGCATCGCAGCGAAGACATTTACGAGCAATTAAACCCAACAAATTCATAACATATATGAATATAAATGATATCCATGTTTGTGTATAGACAAATTCACAGGCAGATAAAGATGCATACATATCAAGTTCTCCACTTAAAGTTGTCTTTCTCTTCAGTCTTCAATTTTGTGGATCAAAGAACAATTATAGTGCAGCTCTCTCATCCTCAGCATGTCATATTTGGAGAAGAGAAACATAGACCTGAAAATGAAATCAATTCAACGCCATATCAATGTAAGAAACATGGCAAAAGTGACCGAGAAAAAAGAGCAATCGGCTACTAAAAACTATGGGAAACTGACCGTCAAAGATGAAATGCTGAGGAAGGTTGCACATTCGTAAGTAACATCATAAGCTTAACTTGAAATTGGATTTGCAGCAAAAGAAGCAGAATTATTGCCATTAGATGGTGTTTCATTGGGAGTGTCCCTATTTTCGTGGTTGCTTCGTTCATTGACTGAAGAATCTATGTTATTTGATGGTGGCACATGACCACCCCTATCGTTATCTCTAGTTTCAAGGCGCTCCATCATGCGGGATACAGTAGCAATTCCAGCATTTACCTCTCTCCTAACTTCAGTACCAATATCTGCCATGGAAGAGCTTCGAGAAAACAGCTTCTCCTTCCATCCTCTTGTACTTTTTGAGATCGACTCTTTGTATCTTAACATGATTAACAACATATGCACATGGTTCAGAACTCAAAAATTACCATAAATAGCTAAAATGTATAGAAAGCATTGAATTGTTTTATTAACAAGACTCGTACTTCATTGACATTGCATTGAGTCGAGATTTCCAATTGTCTGAAAAAGGCTGGAAATCCGAAGGTCCTTCCCTGTCTTGATTTGGCCAGGAAGACTGACTTTCATAACTTCTAAACATAAGAGAAAACCAAAGCAAGGCGTTAAAAAAGAAACTCATTTCAAGAATCAATTAACCAATTCATGTAATTATTAGTAGAAAATTGTAGACCAAAATACCTATTATCATGAGATATTCCTTGGCGAGAAGTTGGCATGGCTAAAGATGTAGATGATGAAGCTGAAATTTGATTGCTTTGGAGGAATTCATTGGGAACAGTTGCTGTAGCTAGCTCAGATTCTGCTACACCAGGAGCTAGGGACGCTGAATTAGGACCAAGAGAAGATTCATTAGGATTGGCTGAGAACAACACAAACTGTGGGCGAGCATGAGCAGAAGAACGACTCCTTGAACCCTCCCTCCGAGCAATGCGGTGAGTCCTCCCCATCGAGGCAGCCGCCGCCAAATGTTGGATTATGCGGTCCTGAAGTTCAGGATCATTTACTCCCATGGGTAACTGCAGTGGTGAGAGAGTCATCATATAGCACTATAATGTTAAAATAATAATCTATTAGATTACAAATGAAAGGATAACCATAAATACAGATTAGAAACGGACATGTTGAAATTCAAAATCACCAAATGTGGGGTGGTGAAATGTTGTCGCATTCCTTGATGGAGTGAGCCTAAAACTTCTCTCCTGTTCTATAGCGTCAAGCAATTCTTGACTGCCACACAGTGTTACCACAAATACGATAAAGAATTAATAAAATGACGAATAAAAACTAAAAGAATAGATGAACATATACCTGTCAGGATCTTTCAGACTGATAGGTTGCCAACACATTGGACAATTAGAACTTCTTTGGCACCTGTTAATACAAATTAACATATAAGTTTCTTTTTCATCCTCCTTTCCGCCAAACACCTACTCTCAAATAAGTGTGCTGGCAGATATTTCCAGAATCCTAGCCTGGTCAAGCTAATGCTGAGATTATCAAAATCTCCTGGAGATATAACGACTTAGAATCTAACAAAAATTGTTCTCAGGATGATTGCAAGAATCTACAGCTTCCAGAATTACAGCAAAAATAGTGTTCAGGTCCCAGGGTTGGTAATAATATCATTGAGCTTAGGAGGCTAAGTAAACAGAAACTTAAAAAGATTAGAATCCTATATGGAAACGACAAACAGGGTTCATAGTAGCAAGGCTGATAGCAAGAGTCCAAATAACAGATAATCTAGAAACCAGGTTATTGATTACTGCAAGGCAATTCCATTTTTCCTACTTTATACATATAGGAGAAACAATTTGATGATATTGCTACCCAAGTATTCCATGTAGCAGCAACGCAGTTAGCAAGAGGCTCAAACAACAGTTACTTCTTTATTTTCGGTTGTGTAGGTGGGTTATGGGGGTTGAATTAATGGAGCCAGACATAAGTGCAAATTGATATTAGACCGTCTCTTGACTTCTCGGTGGTCCCATCAATGCTTCTACGTACTAATCAAAGCCAATCAACAGACCCAAAGACAACCTCTATAATTGATAAGAAAAGAGAGATTTTTTTGGTAAAACATAGCCGCCATCTATTATCTATATCTATATACACAAAGACATATTCCAGTCGCTTCTTAACATTTTAATCGGTCAGTTGCAGAATATATAACATACATCCTGTGAATTTATCTTATAACTCCAATACTCTACTCCAATACATCATAACAATATAGAGGTTCTTGATTTGAAAATGACCAACAAAACATAGTACTTGCCAACTCTTTGATGCATAGTACTCATAATAGTTAATGGCACATATCGCAACGAAGCACAAAGGCTTCCCTGGGCTATAATGCATAACTCAGCACAAAGCGCGCTTTTGACTTGAAGCCGCCAGACCATGTCTTTTAAACATTGTTGTTTCATGTGCCAAAGCGCTCTATAATGCAAAGAGCGCGCATACGAATAACACACAGAGCGCTCTCAACGGCAGACTAACGCAAGGCGCTGCGAAGCACAGGGGCTGCGCCTCGCTATGAAGCACACTATAATTAATAGCGCGTGCTATCCGGGCTATTAACTAATAAGGTTAAAAGCACAAATAGCACACACTATAGCACGGGGCACTGTGCCCTGCCCAAGCTATTTACCAAGCTATAGTGCTGAAGCCGAACATGCATTAAAAGTGTGCTTAGTGGCCCTTTGACTAAGGTATACTTTTGAAATTCCTAAAAATTTATCACAGTTCCTGTAAATAACTGGGCTGTAGAAGAAACACCGCAGCTTAAGAAAAACCCTCTGCCAAACAGCTGTGACTTCTGCACCACTGCCCAGCAACCACTCCTCATCCTCCACGAAAATCTCGGCTCTCCGGGTTCTCCTGCCTCGTGCATCTTCCTCTCTATGGTTTTCCTATTCTTTTGACTTCCATTTTTAATTCAGAATAAGAAATCAACAATATTTTTGAAATTGTATATATTATTGATGAAACATTGAAAAATTGCTTCTGTTTTTGGGAATCTTTTTTTAAGTGGGCTGAAAGTTGAATAGCTTGAGTTAAATATACTGATTTAACATAAATTAGCTTACATTTTGCTAGAATTAAGTTATTTTTGCTAAAAATTGGGTGATATTTGCTGTTTGGAGTTGGCTTAACTAATGTACTGAAATTAGCTGTAATTGACTGAAATTTAACTGATGTTACTAGGAAAGTGTTGAAAGATGGTGAAATTTGCTCCAGATATTTGATTACTTCTAATATAGTTGAATTTATTAGCATTTAACAGTATATACAAAAAATCACATTTTTGGTGCATCAACGGGAGAAATAAACATGAATAAAAAGGAATGCTGAAGAGGAGATGATCAAATGATGGTTTTCAAAAAATTCAATGAATTGCAGGGCCAACAAGTTACAGATGATTTGCAAACAACTAAAAAAGCCATGCTATGCATGCATTGTAAATCATAGTTCTTGTAGATCACTAATGACACAGCAGAATCATAACCACAAGAATACTATAATTGGTATTACTACTTGTCTGAATTGAAGGCCCACAAATCGCTAAACAAGAAACATCACCAACAAGGTATTCGTAAATGCCAAGCTATAAGTAGGCAGAAGGCGATTTAGGGCAAGAAGATAGGATCAACACCATCAGGATAAACTACTTTGATCAGGGGTCACTAGTGACAGAACACTATCGTTGTCCTTCAAGTTTTCTCCACTATCTCCAAAAGCAGTCAACTTAATTCATGACAACAAGGAACTTAGAACTAGACCAAAGAAAACAAAAATATATCAAAAACGTTAACTCCTTCCTAAAAAATTTATGACCTGAAACCGACACCATTTAGATGGTATTTTCCAGTTTATGAATGTAACAGGTAGATCTTTGCTTGTCACATACATAACTCAGATTAGAAAATAACTTATAACATATATGCCAATGATAGGCTTATAATTGGGACAAAGAGGAACAAGTAAAGCATAACATATCAGAAAATGGGTTTCTTCTAGGATCAATAGCACATACCATTCAAGAATGCATTGAAGGTGGAACTCATGCTTGCAGCTTGTCACCTACATGGCATGATCGAAAATATTTCACCACTAACAAAATATTTTGATGATCATAAACATGCAAAAAAATAAAAACATAATTAGGACTTCACCGTGGAAGGTTCACTATCACAAAAGGCCTCAAGACATATGCTACAAGTATCATCACAGGCCTCCTGAATCCCGCCTTCTACAAAAGCCGCAGCTGATATCATGTGACTCTCTTCCATCTTCCCCTCATCCAATTCCGGAACCTTAAGCACATGACAGATTAAAAAATGAAACTGAGCAACTTATCCATCATATTTGTCAAAAAAAAAAAAAACATAATTACTTGGCAAAATTGAACTTTGTCAAAAATTCTGAAAATCGAGAAACTAGGAGGTCGTAAAACTTTGATTGCACAATAAACTACAGGATACAAATTCCGAATTACAATATAAAATCATGAATAGACAAATTTAGTTCTTCAACAAGCGCCGATAACTAACATAGAAACCCTTTAATAGCTAAATCAATAAATATAACAAAGCCAGGTTAAAAATCCAAAATTTTGAAATTAACTAAGCTTAAATTTCAATTGATTGTACAACAAAGATACACGATTCTTCAGATCGTATAAAAAACTTTCAATTGTCATAATTTTGGGGGAATTTATGTTTACCTCCATGGAAGCAGGGAATGTTCCAGACAAATTGAAGGCGTCAATAATCGGAAAACACGCCCATCAATTTTGACAAAGTGAACACCGAAATTTCCCCTAAAGGACAAAAGTTAACGTTGTGCACTCATTCAACCAAACCTCACAATTTAGAGAGAGAAGAAACAAGAGAGAGAGAATGGGCGTCACGACGTTTCAGTTTGCTTATGACGACGTTTCCTATTGGTTGTTAGTTGTTACTCTCTCAGTCTCAAATTATTTATCATTTTACATGTTTTTACACATATTAATATACCTACTAAATAGCCTCATTTTTAGGGAAAAAATAAATTATATACCTAAAATACCCTTATTCTTTATTTATCTCACCATTAGCTATTTACACGTTATTCAAGTTTTATACTCTCTCATACTTTTTCTCTTACATACCTAAAATATGTACTTTAATAGAGCATTGAAATCCTAAAATGACAAATAATTTGGGACAATTTTTTTTCTGTAAAACGACAAATAATTTGGGACAGAGGGAGTAATAACTTAATTACCCGTCCTCCTATTTTTCATTTTCTTTTTTAGTCCCTCAAGTTTAACTCCAAACACACAATAGTCACTCAACTTTCAGGAATAGTATATATAATCACTGAAGTTACAATTAATAGCACAGTTTATCACCTAATTAACTGTAGTTAACAGAATCGCTTATAAGCCTACAACATGTCCATCAAATGAAAAAGAATAAAATTGAGAAAAGGTGAGTGAATAAACTTGACATCGAGTTGGCTATTAGGAGTTGAGCATTGGGAAAACTCTCGGTAGTTTTCCATTCATAAGATGACATGTGGATTTTTTTTTACCTTCTACCTGCTACATAGGTTGTGAAATAAGATCCGATTTCCCCTTTTGCCCTTCTTCATTTTCATGTACCCATTTGTTTCCTCCCAAAATTTCTCAACTACAAATCCTAATTTATTTCCTAAATCATTTCTTTCCCTTCCCCCCTAACCGTCGGCCGCACCAGCCGCGTTCATTGGGCAGCCGCCGGTAAGGCCGCGATTCCAATTAATTTTGTGTTAATTGGTGTATGATATACAAGTTTATGACCAGAGATGTAACAAGACTTCTTTCTTCTTTGATTTTTGAAATGGAGTTACATCGAGCCAATTCCTTTCATTACAGTTGATTGTTTTATCAATTAACCGATGCAAGCATTTATCATTTTTTCTAGCTTGTTATTTCAGAGATCTAGTCCTTTGTGATTTCTAACCAAATCTGCTGATTTGTTTTGGATTATTTGTGAATGATTTTCATGTCCCGGCCTTCTCACAAGGTCGTGACCGAAGGCGGGTGGGGTGGGGGAGGGTGGTTGGAGACGGCGGGTGGGGTGGGGTGGGGTGGGGTGGGGAGGGTGGTTGGAGTTGGGTGAGGGGATGAAGAAGAGGGTTCTTTTGCAATTAAGTCATAGGGTCATTTTATTAAATTTTAGTTTATTAATTCATGATTTATATATTTCAAATTATATATGAGATTTCAAAAAAAAAAATTGTTAATATTGTTAGATCTAACTTAAATATAAATTCAATTCAATTGAATAAATATTTGGGAACTTTGGGGTTAATTTAGTAGTTCACAAATTCATATTTTAACTATTTATAGGACTATAATATTGAGAAAATGAGTACAATGTGCACATAAGTACAAAAATCAAGAATTATAGTATTTTAAATTATAGTCGAGTAAATACATGTATAATGTTATTTTTAATTATTATCTACATTTTATATTAATACTTAAACCAAGTGAAAATAAAATTCCAAATGTTTTCTTTATTATTGTACATGTGCCAAATTACGTAACTCAAATATCTTTACGTAATTGTTTTTATATCTTGAGTTGATGAATATATAACATTTTTTTATTTAATATTTTATTTTAGGTGTCTAAGTAATTATTTCAAGTTCAACGCATTATTAATAAGTTTATATGATTTAAATTTAATTCAATTTAATTGTTATAAATAGTAAAACAATATATATGAACAATGATTCAATAATTGGTACACTTATCGATTTGGATTACGATTAACCTAATTATACATTACCCTAAGGTCGATCATGTTAATTTTGGTCAATTAATTAGGACAAGTATCGATTTTGATTACGATTAACCTAATTATACATTATCCTAAGGTCAACAATGCTGACTTTGGTCAATTAATCGAGCCATTTGTCGATTTGGATTACGATTAACCTAATTATACATTACACTACGGTCAACAATGTTGACTTTGGTCAATTATTGTCTATTTATATTACAATTAACATAATTATACATTACCCTAATGTCAACAATGTTGACTTTGATCAATAAATCGAGTCATTTGTCGATTTGGATTATGATTAACCTAATTATACATTACACTAAGGTCAACAATGTTGACTTTGGTCAAATTATTGTCGATTTATATTACAATTAACCTAATTATACATTACCCTAATGTCAACAATGTTGACTTTGGTCAATAAATCGAGTCATTTGTTGATTTTGATTACAATTAACCTAATTATACATTATCCTAAGGTCAACAATGTTGACTTTGATCAATTATTGTCGATTTGGATTAAAATTAACACAATCATACACTACCTTAAGGTCAACAATGTTGACTTTGGTCAATTAATCGAACAATTTGTCAATATGGATTACGATAAACCTAATTATAAATTAACCTAAGGTCAACAATGTTGACTTTGGTCAATTAATTGAGTTATTTATCGATTTCAATTACGATTAACCTAGTTATACATTACCCGAAGATCAACTTTTAGTTATACATTACTCTAAGGTCGACAATGTTGATTAATATATATTAGTTGTTTAGTTTTTCATTATATCGTGACAAGAATATATACTTATAATATTAAGTACTACAAATAAATAAATAAAAAACATAATGCAAATGATGAAATATTGTTCAATTTCACTTTCTTGAATGAGGTTGCTAAATAATTTGGTAAATATATTTATGATGTTTATGGTTTATATTTTTGTAATATTATACAACATTTAATTTACTCGACTATTTGATTAAAAAATATGTAAACTCTCACATTTTGTGTTTTGATACACATTTCACGTTTATGATAATACACTGATAAATATAATAAAAAAAAATAAACTATAAAAAATTAAAATCAAAATATATTTAGGCAAATGATGGAATATGTTTAACAAATGTCATGAATTAATAAACTCAAAATTGTAAAACTATGCACTTTAAACAACTTTTTAATAGGTAATCAAACAAAATGCTTATACATTAACAAATAAAAAGTTACGTAATTTGGCACATGTACCCTAATAAAGAAAATATTTAGAATTTTATTTTCATTAAATTTAAGTATTAATATAAAACTTAGATAATAATTAAAATAACATTATACATGTATTTACTTGATTATGATATATCATTTTCTCAATATTATAGTCCTATAAATGATTGAAATATGAATTTGTAAAATTATAAATTAATCCCAAGGTTCCCAAATAATTATTCATTTGAATCCAATTTATATTTAAGTTAGGCCTAACAAAATTAACATTTTATAACCTGGACCAAGTAATTTTGATATTCAAGGGTAACTAGGGAGAGTGATGCAACTTAACAATTTTATCAAGATCTCTAGTAATTATCTGAAAAAAATCAGAATTTAATTTAACCAAAAAATATTTTTCTTTGAATTTTCAGAAAAAAAGTCGAACAAATGGGGAGCAAATAACCAGATATATTTTCATGAATTCACAACATGGGGCAAATAAGTAATTGCATCATAAAATTAAGAAAAACAACCGGTTTTTAGATGACCTATATAGCAGGTAACAATTATATTAATATTTTATGTTTCATGTGTAAATTGGCCCAAAACTGTCGGGAGTTTTCTCCAAGTACAACTGCCCATAGACAAGCCCACTTGACATATGCTACCCAATATTAACCTACGATCCTGCAATTAAAAGTAAACTTAAGCCACTCCAAACACTTTCATTTTCCCAGCAGAGACATTAATACTCAAAGTCAAATTAATGTAAACACACATACACAAAAGTAAAATCACTAACTTAACCATGTTTATATCACTCAATATTTTTTTTCTCTTTACAATGAACATGAAAATACAACTCAGCTACATCAAATAACAAGTATCCCGTTATAAGTTTTATTATGCGATACTTGTTATTTGAAGCCCAATTTTGTTATGTGATATTTAAAGGGATAAATTACTTAAAATTGAAGCCTAATTGATGTCACTCAGTTACATCAAATAACATGAAAACACAACTCAGCTACATCAAATAAAAAGTAAAAATAATCTAAAATTGAAGCCCAATTGAAGTTTACAAACTCTCAAAGGGCAATATAAAATTAAAATATAATTAACAATTACCCAAGATTAATACCCTTTTACAAAAAAAGAAATTTATACAATATAGAATTAATAAATCTTACTGTACGGTGGAGTTTTGGATAACCAAGTGCATCTTCTATATGTCATTGAACTTTTGAAGTCATAATTAGTAATGAAATTTGGCGAGATCAATTGGAGGAGACAAAAATAAAAATATTAGGTTTTTGGACTTTTGAAGTCAAAATTAGTAATGAAATTTGCTGAGATCAATTGGAGGAGACAAAAAATAAAATATTAGGTTTCTGGATGCTTTTCATCGATGAGCAGATCAATCTAGAGAGTTTTTGGCACAAATAACTCTAATTTCTCCCTCCCAATTTTGTGGATTTAATGCTTGTGCCTGTCATGTGATGATACTCTGTCATTTGTCCGTCAAATGCCAAAGAGTTAGTGATGAATGATGCTATTATTTATAACTTGAGTGACTATTAATATTATTCCTGAAAGTTGAGTGACCATTGTGTATTTGGAGTTAAACTTGGGTGACTAAATATACATTTTTCCCCTTAAATATCCATAATAAAATTATTTTTCCTAAAGTAAATAAAAAATCATGTCACTTTGAATTTTTTTGACAGCATTAATTCTACCACTACTTTAAAATACATGAAACTATCAGAAATTTCAGTTTTTTGGATTTTTGGCACTTTGCACCCTAAAAATATGGGTTTTGGCACTTTGCACACTAAAAATATAGATTTTGGCACTATACACCCTGAAAATATAAATCATTGGCACTTTGCACCCTAAAAGTATAATTTTTTTACACTTTCCATCTCGACTTAAAATTTTTGCATATTTTTTTTTATTTGAACCAAATTACTATGCTATTCTTAATTAGGTAAGAACTTTTTTTCTTTTTTGAAATTCCTAAGTTTGACATGTTAGTAAATAATAATTATAGATTTGTAGAGTATGACGTGTAGAAATTTTTGGAAACAAAAAAAATATTTTATCTATTGTATAATTTTTAATTGAATATCATAATTGATGCAAATCAGTGTCTATTTAAGGACAAGATGTACATATAACTTGCAAAAAAGGAAATGATAATTTTTGTGATTGAACTAGAAATAAAAATATTTGTTTCCTGTGTTTGATTGTTGGGCACTCAACATGACAATTTCATCTCTCCTCTAACGACATTCATGAGCTTTTTTCAAAAGAAAATATTAAGATGCATAATGCCAAAAGTTACATTTCTAAGGTGCAAAGTGTCAAAAAATTTAAATCGGGGTGGAATGTGCCAAAAAATAAATTTGTAGGGTGCAAAGTGTCAAATCTATATTTTCAGGGTGCAAAGCACAAAAAAATATAAAATAATTGACTATTATACCCTTCCACTAACAATTTTTTTATTAAAACACACACTATAGTGCAAAGTGTCAAATGAATTATATTTTTAAGGTGTGAAGTGCCAAAACTTTTAAGTCGGGATGCAAAGTACCAAAATTCTATATTTTCAGTGTGCAAAATGCTAAAGAACCCATTTTTTTTTTTTTTTACTTTTACCCGAATTTCAATGAAAGAGAAGATACAAAGGGACGGACGGAATGAGTACAAATTAATAATGTTCTTCTAATTTTTTAAAGTAACCTTTTGCCACTTGTTTTAAATTCGATTCTAATTTTAATTCTTCTTCCCCTCTTTCGCCTAATAATATTGAAGGTTATGACTTATGAAGACGTGTAAAACTTGCCAATGATCATATTCTTTATTGATTGGACAAATAATAATTGATATTTTTGCATGGCAGAGAGCCAGAGATATATAATTATGACACTTTTTATCTTTAAATTAAAATCTCGGCACTTTGCATTTTTGACTTGGATATAATTTGGGAATTGCACCCTCCTGGAGTGCAAAATGATCAAAGCTTTGAAAAAAAATATATACAAATCGATCGTATAAAGAGCTAAAATTTTAATTTCCGGGGACATAATGCAAAAATAATATAAGTAGAAAATAACAATTACTCAATGGGCAACCACATTTTATCATACAATCCACTTTATGTGGGAGCTATTTGTTGTTTTTCCATCTTAATTTGCCCTTTATTTATTTATTATAACTACAAAATTAATTATTTGTTTTTTTATAATATCATCGTAAAACAATTTAATCTTATCCAATTTTCTGATTGGAACCTGATTAAAACACTAAAAATGATCATTTTTTAACTAGTCATCTTTAGCATGCGTTCTCACGAACATTAAATTTTTTAAGCACAAAAAATAAGAATTTCTTTCTGGGGAAAAAATAAAAGTTAAATTTTATTTAACGAATGTAATGAGATGAGTGAAGAAGTTAAAGAGTTACATAATTAAGTTAATTTAAGTAATAACTGCAAAATAGAAATGTCAAAAAATTGATATAAAATACTACATGATATGATTTCTCTTTTAAATATTATGGATAAATTCGAATTACTGACTATTATGAAAGTCATATTAATTGCTATTAAAGTCGAAACAACTGATTTTTTTATTAAAAAGAAAAGAAAAAAAAGGTCGAAACAACTGGTAACTCGAAATTATTATTGGGCCCAACACTTTAACTTGAAACCTGAACTGGGTATATAGGAGTGGCCCAATCATAAGCAGAGGCCCAGCATAGGTCCATGTGCTTTCTCTGTTTAATCGAATACATATTCTTGCTTTTATAAAAACTTGACTTTGGCTAAACCAAAGTTTAATTGCACTATATGATAGTCCAAACTTGACAGTTTTTTGTACAGTCCATATTTTAGGTTTTTGAAGCTAATTATATTATCTACTGCTCATTTAACAGGTTTAGAATTTTAAGGTTTTGGGTTTAATATTTACAAACAAAATTTATATTTTCTTGATAATTATGCATGTGTCATATAATTAATTTTTTTTCATATACATTAAAATATATAAATCACAAAAAATGAATAAAAAAATAAAAAAAAGCCACAATCGGCTGTATATGTATACAACCGGTTGTGGGCTGTAGGAATAGCACTGCTCAATTATAAATTGCCATAAAGAGAAAAAGCATTTAGATTACGAACAGCCTTATATTCTTAGCAGAACAAAATAACAAAGAGAATAAATACTTTGAAATACTGACCAAATAATTAAGAAGTCCATCTGGTATATAAAGCATGATATACGGACATAAATATGGGAATAAGTACAAGAGATACGAACACAACAATATGATTATTTAAAATTTACTAGATACGATGCGACACTAAATAAATGTTGATAAGTCTCACAAGCAAAAATCCACTCCAACTACATAACCATTATTATAATTATAAAACAAATTTGTCTGCACAATTATCATTTGCTCTTTTGTTTAATCAGATACAAGTATGAAAATGGTTAATATCTATTGACTATTGTTTATATTCTACGGAAAAAAAAAATGATTTTATCGACAATCGTCCACGTGTGTCCGGAAAGAATTTGATTCTGGAAAGTTTGAAATTGAGTTTTACACCCATCAATTTATTGAAATAGCGAAGCAGACGTAGACACGTCCTTAGGCCGTGTCCGACATCTATATCGTATATGTGCCCCTGAAAATATCCAAAGATTTTCGTTAGGGAAAAATTACAGTATTAGTCCTTTAACTAAAGCTCACTAACAAAAAAAAAAAGTTCTTTAACTTTTCGGGTTAGCAGTTATGTCATGTAATTAAAATAATTTGATAATTCAATCATAGTTTTCTCCGAATTGGGGTTTTCTTCCACTATATCCGTCAATTCACCTACCCATTCCACGTGGAAAGTTGATGTGTACTCTAACTTAAGGAAAAATGGTAAAAATGGTCCAATAACTAAAACTTGTTAGCAAAAAAATCCTTTAACTTTTTCGGTTGACAATTAAGTCTGTAACTAAAATAATTTGATAATTTGATCCTATTTCGGCCCAAATTCGAATTTTCTTCCTCAATGTCCGTTAAGTCACTCACATCTTCCAAGTAAAAAATTAACCCGCTGCTGATATGAACTCTAACTTAGATTCAATTTAAACTCACTTTAATATTCGAAGGTATTCCAGTTACCAACATAACATTTATGTGCCGAAAATCAAACTAATCTGACAAAATGAATTCCTATGGGACATTTAGTCGAAACAGTCGAATAACAATATGGAAAGCAATTGCAGTTTAGTTCAACATAGACTTCAAAAGTAGATCAACAACCACTCTCATATAAACAAAACTTCAAAAGTACATACAAATATGATCAATAATTACATGTAAGCTCAAGGTTACATCAAGCTCAAAATACTAGTAAGTCAAATTTGCTCAAGGTTACATCAAATACATCAAGCTCGAAATACTTGTAAGTGGAATTTTTGGGATTTTTTTGCTATTGAACTTTAGTTATTGGATAGTTTTACAATTTTCCCTTAAATTAAAGTACATATCAGCTTTCCACGGGAAAGGGCCAGGTGACTTCGCAGACACGGTGGAAGAAAACCTCAATTCGTGCCGAAATAAGTCTTTATTGTCAAATTATTTTAGTTACATGACTTAATTGCAAACTTGGAAAGTTAAGGACCTTTTTGCTAGCGAGCTTTAGTTACGGGACAATCTTAGCAATTTCTCCTTAAGTTTGAGTACACATCAGCTTTCCACGTGGAAGGGGCGGGTGACTTGGCAGACACGGTGGAAAAAAACCCCAATTCATGCGGAAGTAGGACTAAATTATCAAATTATTTTAATTTTAGAACTTAATTGGAACCCAAAAAATTAAATGACTTATTACTAGTGAACTTTAGTTACTTCATCAATTTTACAATTTGCCCCTGACTTTAGTATTCATGCATCATAAATTGTGAAACATAACCAGAAAATCAAAATAGGACAAAAGTAATAAGGAGGCTTATATTCAACGTGGGCCCAATATATTGGCCCATCATAATAGTTAAGCACAAACTTTTACCCATTCCCTTTGCTTTTGATGGACCTTTTTATCTTTTATACAATTCCTACGGTTTTGGCAACACTTATTTGTCCTTTTGAAATTAAATCTAAGCAGTCCTTCACCTCTTTTTACCATGTTTCTTTGTATTGTTCCATCATCCAAAGTAAAGGACTGAAAATGCCTAAGGTTAATAAGGTTTCAACTTCAAATCACTTCAATGCTTTTGTCGATGCAGCTGTATTTGTTAGCACCGAAATGTGGCCAGTAAATTTGTGAGCGTTTAATAGACAAGTGAGAATATTCATTAAGCAAAATTGTAGAAAATATCCCAAACTAATAAGTGATTTTGGGTTTTCGTCCCAAACTATATCACCACACCAAATTTCGTCCCGTAATTTAATATTTTTTTGGAATATCGTCCCACCGTTAATTATGAGACCAAAATTGTGCATGTGTCCGTTAAATTGCCACATGGCTGTTTACGTGTCATGACGTGGCAAATTCAGCATGAACAATTATACAATATTAAGGAATTCTTCTCAAACTAATTACAAGATTGAACCGTCGTTTCCCTTAAACTACAAGATTGGGACTAAATTCATGCAAAATGACAAATTACAGGACGAAATTTGGCGAGTTGATATAGTTTGGGATGAAAAACAAAAATTAGTAATTAATTTGGGACAATATTCAGAAAAAATATTAAATTACGGGGCAAAATTCAGTGAGGTGATATAGTTCGGGACGAAAACCCAAAATCACTAATTAGTTTGTGACGTTTTCTTCAATTTTGCCTATTCATTACATACATTGGATATGTTGACCCGAATCAGCAATCGCCAAATTATATATGAGTTAAAGACAATTTACTCCATGTGATATGTGTAATATTCAATTTATTTTCTTTTTATTTGAAAAAGAGCGTTTTACTCTCCTATAATCTTATAAAAGTTTCACACTGTCTCCCTGACATTTATAAACTTAAAAAAAGAATACGAATTAACATAACTACCCTTCTTATATGTGGCACCTTATTCCCTGTGTTATGATAAATGAGACACTTTACCCCCCGTGTTGTGATAAATGTTGCCATTTACCCTCCCTTATGTTACAAAAATACTTTACATGCCCACTCTCAATTTCGGCGAGTGAGTTACACTCTCTGGTTGAAGCAGATAAATTACTCCTTTAAAATCTTTAAGAGGGTAAAATGCTCATTTTCAAATTAAAATAAGAATAAATTTAAACATTTTATAAATATCAATGGAATAAATTGACATTAATTCGATTATGTATACACATTAAGTCACTATTAGAAGTAAATCTTGGCAGATTGTGTAATCTCCCAAAAGGCCGCTGGATTTCAATGGACACAAAACCATTTTAGTTTGATAGTAATGGCTGATCCGATACTACAATTGTACAACCAAACAATAGATTGGAATAACCCTTAATCTAATTTACCAAACGTGACCTTAATTTGTACGGTAACTTAATCCGTGACCTATAAGAATGCAGACACGAGAAGTGGAGATGGTGGGATTTTGTCAAGGAATTAAAAATGGTATCCGAAATTGATTTGAGGGGTCCAAATTAAAAGAAAAGGTGAGACAACAATTTAATTCAACATATAATAATGAGCCTCAATTGATCTTGATAACCTTTGGAATGATTGAAGAATCTAATAATCATATTTTGGCAACTTTAGGACCGGATCTAAGCAAAGACAAGGGTAAAAGTACATGGACTGTTTATTATATGAAAGAAAAGGAAATATAATGCCGAGTTTCATAAGCGTGAAACAAAAGAAAAAACTTTGACTAAAATTGATGGTATTAATCAATTGGAATAATGACTAATTGAGTAAACAAACAATATCATATCTAGCATAAGAAGAAATTAGTATAAAGTAGATTCAGATCCACATTTATTTTATGTGAGACGAAATTTTGAGTGTGAACTTTTCCTAGTCGCAAAAGAGAGGCCCCATTTTTATCGAGTCCCATTAAAACGAATTTAAGAAAAGAAAATATTTTCAAGACGTTCAAAAGGAAGCGGAAAAAGTTAAAAAAGAAAATTAATATTTTTATTTTTTATTTTTCATTAAATTAGATATTTCTGATAAAATTGTAGTTTTGATTAGTGCCAAGGTCTCAAATATAAAGGAAATAAGATTTTTATGTGAATATTGTTTTATTAGTCAATTTTTTGGAAATTCTGTTTTTGATAAGAGCAAAAGACAAAACACCCCCTATGCTTTGTCTAACTCCCAAAAATTCCTGTGTTATTTTAACTCCCAAAAACCCCTCATGTGATCTCAATTAAGTGCCAAATACACCTCCGAAAAAGTGAGTGTGATTCAAACGCCAAAATTGCAAGTAGTTGTTCATATTTTGCTTTTGATATGATAAATTAACCCCTGACATCGAAAGACAAAACCCCCTATGATTTTTTTAACTCCCAAAAAATCCCCTATGCTTTGTCTAACTTCCCCCCCCCCCTCCCCCCCTCTTGTGTCATTTTAAATCCCCAAAATCCCTTGTGTTTGATTTTAAATACCACACTCGATCCTAGTAGTATATACTTAGGTTTTCAAAAAGAATAAATAAATTTTTAAAAAAATAAACACATTTGGGTAATCTTATCATCCGCCAAAAGTCAAAAGTAAAATTCTACTTGGGTTGAGTATGGTAATTAAAACCAAACACAGGGGGTTTTTTAGAAGTTAAAACACAGGGTTTTTTTTTGGAAGTTAGACAAAGTATAGGGGATATTTTTGTCTTTAGCTCTTCTGATAGGTACATTTAACATGTACCTCTATATTCTATTGTTGGAATTTCTCAAATCAAAAGTAATTGGTCTAGTTGAATAAACTAATACCTTCAAAATAGAGATCCGAGTTCAAATCCCCATTAAATGAGTCTTATTTTTACAATTACGAGTGAAGGAAATAAAATATATTTTCTGTTTTGGGATTAAGAGGGGGGTTGGGGGCGGGGGGGTGGGGTGTTGGTGTATTGGCCTTTGCTGAGTGTTAATAGCTCTATAGGTTTAGTGCACCAATGTGTTCCGCCAAAGGACAGTGACCACTCCGCGCCGCTTAGAGGGTCAATTAGTCAAATAACTTATTCTTTTAGTAGGAAAATACTATAATCTATTAGTAATTTATACTTTTTAAGTTCACCAGTAATCAATTAACTAGATTGAATGTAGGCATAAGCATGGGCTTTTAGTTTGGATTTAAAAGTTAAAAAATAAAGTAACCAAATAAAGGAATGATCATAATAGTCTACCATGCAGTTGTATCGCAAGAACTTATATTTTTTAATAAATAATCGACCCTTTATAGATACAATCAACCACATTACGTAGGCACCTCTCAATTGCAAAGTCGAATATGAATTTGTCTCATTGTTGAGGAAGAATTGTTTTTATTAGATTAAACAACTTTTTATATGTATACTTATTTATAAATAACTAAATTTATACATAGGTTTCCAAGAAACACAAATAATAACGCTCTTACCCTAAGTTAGAGCTTTTTATTTTTATTTACATATTTTTTTGTAATTCACATTTTTTTTCTGTCGCCGTGTCACGGATGCATTGACATTTCCACTGCCAATTGACATTTCAATTTAGTTTCCCCTTCCTTTCTAAACTAACATTTAATGTGAAGCCTGATTACCACTCAATTTTCGTTCAGAAAATTGTCTGACTTCAATTCATAATTCATAACAACTTAAACATGAATAAGAACCAATCAGATTTTTTTATTTTACATATTAACTTGAGCTTGAAAAATAAGGGTAAATGCAAAATACTCCCATGTGTTATGTTAAACCTGCAACAAACTACCCTGTGAAGTTTTTATTGCGCCAAAATTCCTTGTGTTTTCAAAAACCCTGCAAAAAACACTCAATTTATAAAAAATAGGTCGTTTTGGATCGACATATTTTTAGAAACCATTTTTAAAATACTTCAAGTTGGTCCCTACAACTTCACGTGATATATTTTTAAAATTATTTCTTGAAATATGTCGATCCAAAACGACTTATTTTTTTACAAATTTGATGTTTTTTGCAGGGTTTTTAAAAACATAAGGAAGTTTGGCACAATAAAAATTTCACAGGGTAGTTTCTTGCAGGTTTAGCATAATACAGAGGAGTATCTTGCATTTTCCCCTGAAAAATATTATTGTTCAAAATTTTCCTAAAAGAGTTTGACCTAATATCAAGTTATTTGAGTTTCTTTCATGTTTAAATTGACAAATACGTTAAAGAATGAATCACACTTTTCATTCTCATTATGGACCAACTTTTGCACATTCGTCCTTCTTAAATTTTTTGTAGCAGATTCGTCTCTCTCATTAATGTTGTGTAACCCATACGTACCTCTTAAATCCAAAATACATCCTAAATTGCACGAAATGGATGTATTTTGGATTTAATATGGACGAATGTGTTACACTACATTGATGAGAGAGACGCATCTGCTACAAAAATTTAAAAGGAACGAATTTACAAAGTTGACCCATAAGGAGAATGAAAAATACGATTAACTCTACGTTAAATCATCCAAATATTATTCAAATTGAATAAATAAATGAAATCAAACTCAGATGACTCGACTCAACTCAACTCAACTCAACTCGACTCAACTTCGATTAATCAGGGAAAATGTCATTGGTGTGTCATTTCAGGTCCTTTTTCCATGTGCATTTTCCCTGGTGAAATGAAGACACGGAAGAAAGAAAAAAAATGTGTCGGAGTGTCGTGTTTAGGAATTCCGGGTCACAATTTATTCAATTTGTGTAGTTTAGGCCATTAGCCCCACTTCTCTGCTTGTAATATGTACCAGCTAACTTCTGAAAACCACCTGGACTCGCACCATTGCCCAGATTCCGACACTGACCCTTCAACTCTAAAGTACTACAACCCCCTTCAATAAATATTGATATTGATGATTACTATTTCTACCTCAAAACCATTTATTAGACAAAAATATGTTATGCCATTCAAACGTTGAATAAATAGCACTTTTGGTCCTTCTTACGGACAAAAATCTTGCACATTCGTTCTTCTTAAATTTTTTATAACATATTCGTCCCTCTTTTCAATGTAGTGTAACACATTCGTCCCTCTTAAATTTTTTGTAGCAGATGCGTCCCTCTTATCAATGTAGTATAACACTTTCGTCTTTCTTAAATCCAAAAGACATCATTTTTCGTTCATTTTAGGATGTATTTGGTACAAACGAGTGTATTTTGGATTTAAGAGGGACGAATGTGTCACACTACATTGATAAGAGGGACGCATCTGCTACGAAAAATTTAAGAGGGATGAATGTATTGATAAGAGGGACAAATGTGTTGATAAGAGGGACGGATCTGCTATGACAAATTTAAGATGGATGAATGTGCAAAAAAATCCCGATAAGAAGGATACAAAAATGCTATTTACTCTTCATACATTTTCCAAAGTTGAAAAACTATAATTTTCTATTTAATTTTTCTTGTGTTTTTTAATTGAGTTAATGGCAATTTATCTGCTGTGATATTCATAATGTTCAATTTATATCACTGTAATTTAGAAAATAGCATTTTACATAATGATAAATATGACAATTTACCCCTTATGTTACAAAAATACTTTTCATGTACACTCTCAATTTTGGCAAGTGAACACTGTCCAACTAAAGGATGTGAATTGGTTCTTTAAAATTTTCACAGAGGGGTAAAATGCTATTTTTTAAATCATAGGAGGATAAATTGAATATTATGCATTTCACAAGGTGTTAAATTGACATTAGCTCTTTTTTAATTCTTACAAGATTCTTGTACTTCTTCAAAATTTCAAACCTAAATCATTAGGTGTCGAGACTAAATGTCCCACGTGGATTGAGAATTAAGTCTAAGTTCACTTCATAAGGTCTTGACAATCCTCAATTATTGAATTAGCTTTTTAGACGAGGTAGATCCTAGATTTAGTCCGATCGAAATCTAATACTAAATAGAGACGAACACATTCACCTCAGAAAAGAAAAATATCGGATATTTCTTAAGATTTGATGCGGTTATACGCAAATTATTTACTTGTCTTTGTTGTTAATGTGTGCGGCCTAATTAAATTTAGACTAATTTTTTTACTGAGAGGATAATTCACTAATATATTTTTCCCACCTCTCTATGACCTAACTTGTGACGCCATTAATTCATTCATTTGGCAACATATTAAACTGTGTAAAATGCAAAAGACCCCTTATACTTTATCTAATTAGCAAAAAATTCGCTGTATTATTTTTATTAGCAAAATTCCATCTTGCTTTTTTTATTAGCAGAAAATCACCTTCCAAATCAGAGTACATATTTTGCATAAAAATAACAATTACAACCCCCACTATAAAATGTAAAAACACTCCTATTGACTTAAAATTTGACAATAACCCTCTGCTGGCTTTGAAAATTGGTAACATCCCCTCTGTTCACTTTAAAATTTGACAATATCATTCCTATTGATTTATGAAAGAATTTCAAATGAGGATTTCTTTTAGAAAAATTAACACTGGAGGTGAGGGGTTTGCTATTAATAAAAATTACTACATTGGGGGGGGGGGGGGGGGGGGGGGGAGGGGGGGCGGGGAGAGAGAGGTTTGCTAATTAGGCAAAGCACAATATATATTTTTGCATTTATCTCTAAAATGAATTTCAGACTTGATTCTTACACAAGTACAATTAAATTATAATAACACCTTTCGGGTTTGCTTAAACTATCATAATCTTATTATGTATGACGAGTTACAACTAATACTCAATTACATAGTCTATACTATATTTCTTGCATTCAAATTCTATAATTCATTATTAACTTAAACATCGGAGAAGACTCCACCAAAACAACCCAAAAGTCTTTCTCTCTCTCATGTAAGAGCATATCCAATGCTTCAAGAGGAGGGAGAGTGGTGAGAGTGGGGAGAAGTGGAATGATCTCCGTTGATGTGAGGGGAAGGGGTGAGAAATCGGTGGGGAGGTCTTCTCCCACCGCCTGGAGGGGTGGGGCGGTGGGTGGTTGGACCTCTCCACCCACCCAACCACCCACCGCGGTCGGTGGACAGGTGGTTTTTTTTCTTTTTTTGTTATTTAATTAATTTATTTCATAATAAAAATTATTATTAATTTTATTTTAAAAACAACTTAACATTAATTTAATTTTATTACTTTTATAATTGTAATTTTATTTAATAAACTTTACATTAACTTATTACATTAATGTTTGAAACTTAATAACATTGGAAGAAAATTTAATTTGTCTATTATTTTAATTTTTGCGAATTTAACTTTAATTTGTGTTAATTTAAAATAACATAATTAAAAACTATTTATTAATTTTATTTTAAAAAACTTAACATTAATTTAATTTTATTTCTTTTATAATTGTAATTTTTATTAAAATTGAAGATGACCATGAAAAGAAGAGTCTGAGGGGAAGGAGAGTCTATAATCACTAGAAATGGCCTAAAATCGTACATATTTCTAGCTTTAGAGGCCATACCCATCGGATCCACTTGTATCCGAATCCAGAGATTGAAACACGCATCAATAACTAAGGCAAATTTCATAAGTAGTCCTTATTGTCTTTTTCCATCTGGAATTTTCTACTATAAACTTATCAATGAACCAGCAAAGAATCAATCAATTAAATTTTTTGTAGTGTTTGACCTGCACACTCCTTCAAACGTCAAATTATCAATTATTAATCAGAGTTTTTAAGTCTAAAACGTCAAGAAATCACAACTCACAAGCCACATAAGGAAAGTTTGTGAATCATCAAATATAAAAGAATTCCATTAATAAAGGGTCCATTTCATAGTGAATAATTATCATTATCATCTAAAAAAGACTATTATTAGTATTAATTTATTCAGTGCCATAAAAAAACTAAATTGTCAAAAGACAATACTTAAATTTCATATTCCCCCAAATCATACCAAGCAATCATTTTTGGATTAAAGTGGACCAACACATTCACCATGCCCAAAAAAACAAAAAAAAAACAAAAAAGAAAAACCAGCTCAATTATTTAATTGGAAAAACATATTCACCAACAAATAGCGAAACCAATTTTATAAATAAACTAAACTAAAATAAAGTGTGTATATGCTAATGTGCATAAATATAACCGCGGTAAATTATCTTTTTTTATTTACTGGGTTGAAATTTCACTTTTTTGAGAAGAACTCCTCCAAAAACCAGCACTGTAAAATTTGTCCCACATCTCTTTCTCAAGCTCAATTACTTCTTCATTATTATTATTATTATAAATATTATCAGTGCTCATTTCCAACGAATTGATCATTGCCACGTGTCCTCCAACCGGATGGATCTGAAGCTCCATGTCATCGCAACCGCATTGCCGCGGCGGCAAAAGCCCCTTTTTCATCAGCCTACGGCGGCGCTTCCTTCTCAAAGCCTTCCGGCATAGACCCGCCGGAACCTTGTACACGGCGAGTACGAGGAGGTTGACCAGACCGCAAGGGCAGCAGCAACACACCGCCGCGCACTCCGCCGTGGTACCGCCGGCCACCTCCGCTATCCTCACCTTCCTCACGCCGCCTCGTGACGAGTAGTCCGCGTTTTCCAGCAGCGGATGCCGCCGGTCCGCCATTGTCCCCGGCGCACGAAGCACGATTTGTCTCGTCATTGATTACCAATAAAGATTCCTGACACGCATTAGATTTCGATTTTTTATTAGAATGCAAGCAATTTTTGGAATTTTTTTTAATTTTTTTTATTAACTAGAAACATAAAAGCTAAATGCAAAATACCTCTCAATTTTGTCTAATTGGCAAAATTCACTATACTAATTTTAATAGCAAAATTATTATCTTTGTTCTTTTTATTACCAAAAAATCTAATTTAAGATTTCTTAGTAAACCAATGTGGAAATTATTGTCAATTTTTGAAGTGAAAATGGGGGTCTATTGTCAATTTTTAGGTGAATAGGGATATTTAAGTATTTTATTATGAGATTTAATTATCACTTTTCTAATTTGTCTTTTACTAAATAAAAATTAGCACATGATATATTTTGCTAATAAAAATAAAACCGAAGTTTTTTTCTTTTAGCTATTAAATGAAGTACTTTAGCATTTCATTCGAACTATAATGATTAAAACCTTTATTTTCGTTCAGTAGAAAAACAAAAACTTTTCAATGTATTTCGTGAAGACTAACGAAAATTTTGAATTATAATTTTAGCCACTTAAATACAAAAAAAATCTAGATTTTTTTGAATTTATTTTGAAAATATTTAAAAAACTTAAAAGAAAAAAACATGTTAAACTAGATAGAAATTACTCTATCACCGATGAAAATTTATCGAAATTTTGATAAACGATACCTAATTTGGCGATCAAATTAATCGCACTCTGTTTTCCCCTGTTTTCCTTCCTCCACAAACAGAGCGGTAAATTTCTCGGCCTGCACCTGAAAAGGTAAAAACAAAACAATTTAACAATCCATTCAAGAAATCCCATATGCAAAAATGAACTTTTTCATAGTAAAATTAAAAAAAAAAATAGAAATTGATCACAATTAATTTACCTGGGAATTGAAAGGTCAAATAATTTGGGTGCAGAACGAAGGATGTGCCATGCTCAGAGAAAGAAAGAGAAAAGTGCGCGGCGGAAGAGATACAGAGTAAAACACGGCGAACGCGGGGAGGCAAATTGTGTTTCTTTTCTATTTGATAAATAAATTAAATGAAGGAGAATTAATTTCTTAATTACTTTTAGGCGTTTTGAACAAATTCAATTGGTTGGTTCCCCTGTTATTTAGCTCACCTTTAATTTATTTTCTTCTTCTTTAAAATAGTAAATGGAAACCAGAGATTAAGAGAGGAGGAGGGGAATTTGTGTGGGGGAGGGGAAGAGTTGGTGATAAGAATTATTTAAACATGGATATAATAAAGGATGGAGAGAGAAAATAATATAATTTTTTTATTTTCTGAATTTTATTTTATTTTAAATAATATATAAGTTATTTGTGAAATAACACTCCGTGTTTATTCTAATTGATAAATGAAACCCTTGTGTTATACTTTTTGAATGTTTGAATGAGACAAGACCACTTCTATGATGCTTTGTACTCAATAGTATTAAAGAAACTATTCAGTGTATTTTTTTTTCTTCCAATTGTAACACTACAAATTAAAAATTATTATTTGTTATTTCTTTAGAATAATGTCATGATTTTATCAAATTCAAAAGCCAATATAGGTACATATTGAAATCTAAAATTATATATTTCATGCTTATTGATAAGCACTTGAGTAGTATATCATTTAATTTTAACACTTACTAGTCCCCAAAATGTGACGAACTCCTTATCCGGAAGAGGTTTTCATGTAATGTGTTTGACGCATCTTGAAATACATTAAAAGATAAATTATGAATACCCCGTGAGATAATGTCTAATTATCAAAATCCCCCTCATGTATTGAGTATTACAAAACTTCCCATCATGTTTCTACAATTAATCCATTGCCGCTAAAAAGTTCCAACTTTAATCATGGGAATTATTTGTAATTTGTAATTACTTAAAAAAATTTAAAAGTTGGGTGCTAATTGTTATATCTTGTAAATTATAAAAGTTATAATTATATATTTACTACAAAAAATTGATAAATTTTTTAATTGACCATAATTTTCAATAAATATTGCAAAAAAATAATAATAATTTTTTACATATTTATTAATAATTTAATTTTTTTACATTTTTTACATATTTATTACTAAGATAGAAAAATTCATTCATTTAACTAAATGTGTAAACAAATTTTTTTATATTTATAAAATATTATTATTAAAATTCTGTTTAATTTATTGTTATACAATTTAAATTGTTAATAAATATGTAATTTTTTTTGCAATATTTATTGAAACTTCTTGGAAATTTATAAATTTTATGAATTATTTTGGTAGTAAATATATAATTATCACATTTATAACATAATAACATCCAAGTTTTAAAATTAAATTTATAATATATTTTATACATTACAAATAAGACCCTAGGAGTAAAAATGAAATTTTTCGGGGGTATGAGGTTAATTGTAAGACCGTGACAAATCTAAGGGGATTTTTGTAATACCGAATATGTAAGAGAATTTTTTGTAATTAGACCTTACCTCAGGGGTATTCGTAATTTACCCTACATTAAACCAGGTTTAACACCTAAATACCTTTGGAAAATAAAATGAAAACTACATTTATATTAGCTAAGGAGAATGTATGTGCAAATAAATATAACACCAATGTGCATCTGCAGTTAAAATGGACAAGTAGACGCAGAAGTTACTGGCAATTTACCCCTTGTTATATTTGTAATGTTCAACTTTACTCCTTGTGATGTAATAAATAATATTTTACATCCTATATTTTTATAAAAGACTCTAATTAATGTCTCCCTTTCATTTTTACACCTTCAAAAAATTTGTAATAAGATTGTCCTTGTTTATACAGACTTAAGACATAGTTGTCCCCTTTGTATTATTTTATATGAAGAAGTGTATCCCTCAATTTTTCGCCAATCTCACATGCTTTTAACTAATTTCATCAATTTACCCCTTTTTTCATCGATTTCACCCATTTTTATCGATTTAAAATGTTTTGACTAATACAACCAATTTTCATCATTTACATCCAATTTAACTGATTTAACTTGTTTTTTCATTGGTGTCATCCATGTTTTTTCACTAACTTTATCAATTCGATTTGTTTGAACGATTTAACCGTATTCACTCATTTTTCATCTACTTAACTTATTCTTAACTAAGTTAGCTAATTCAATATGTTTCAAACCAATTAAAGTCTTTTTTTTTTTTACCGATTTCATTCATTTTAACTAATAATTTAACCCATTTTTTAAATCAAAATCACCAATTTTTTCTTCAGTTTAACTAAAATCATCCATTTTTCACTGACTTAACCCATCTTCACAATTTTTTCCACTAATTTACCGATTTACACGTTTTTTCACTAATTTTATCAAAGTTTAAATCAGTGAAAGTAAGAAAAATATATGAAATTTATATATTGATGAAAAATTTGGTTAAATCCATTGGAAAATGAGTTTAATCGATGAAAAACCTGGTTACATCGATTGAAACAAGTTTTATAGGTGAATAGTAAAAACATCGATGTTATAAAATCGGTTAAAAGTGTTATAAAACGATGAAATTAGTTAAAAAATTGATGAAATCGGTGAAATTATTGAAAAAAGGTGAATCTGATTAAAAAACATGTTAAATCCATAAAAAAAATTGATTAAATTGATGAAATTGGTGAAAAAAAATGTTAAACTGGTTAACACGGGTATACCTAGTGAAATTAGTGAAAAAAATCAGTGAAGTCGATAAAAAATGAGTTAAATTGGTTAAAATGGTTAAAAATTTCGATGAGAAACGTGTTAAATCCTTAGATATGGTTAAACTAGTAAAATTTGGTGAGAATATCGATGAACTTGAAGGAAAAATGGGTTAAACAGAACAAAAATGAGTAAATCGATGATATCGATTAAAATTGAGATATAACAGTGAAATTTTGTTAAAATAATGTTAAAACTATGAAAAAATGGGTCAAAACATGAGTTTGATTGGGTCCAATTTGAATTCGATCACAGAACGGTTCTCCGTGTGGAGGGGTGTGGTGCCTGGGTGTGGGGATGGTTGGAAAGTGGCGGAGGATGGGGGTGGTGTGGTTAAGGGGGTGATTGGGGGGGGGGGGGGGGGTGTTTGAGATTGGAAAATTGAAGTTTACAAATATTTTCTTTTTTAAGTTGATTCAATATGGTTCCACAATTCCCATGCACATAGTGGATCCAAACTTTGTGAAATTTCAACTATATTTGATCATGGTGAAAATTTAGTTGATCCCATATGGATCGGATCCAGCAGATTGATCCATATTACCCCCTATGCTGAACTGATTTATTAATATTCTTACTCTAAGTTCCTAGAAATTTGATTAGTTCATAATGATTATCTTTGGATTGAGGAGAACTATCTTACTTCAAGAGAATCTAATTTATCAGTCATGTTTCACAGTGCTTAGATATAAAATTCACTTAAACTTTTGTATGTTATGAAAGTGAAGTAGTGACGTATTGTTTTTCACCGGAATGATTTCACTACTATGGATCGTCTTTCCAGACAACTTAACAACAAATTTCATAAAAATAATATTTTTTATTTTAAAATTTCATTGGTAATTTGTAGTTATTATTCGTGGAACATATATCTATTGTTAGTTTCGTCGTTGTTCAATTACATATTTGTTGCTAAAGCTAAATATCAATGGAAAATTTTCCATTGGAAGTCTCTATGGATAACTTTTTCCTACAACCTAATAACCGAATTCCTACGAAAAATATTTTTTTTTCAATTTTTCGTTGGTAATTAATTTGCCGTTATTATTGGCGGAACATATTTATGTTGATAGTTCAATCGCTGTCCAGTTACTAAATCTAATAGTGACGGATAGTTTTCCATTGGAATGATTTCGTCGCTATGGATAACTTTTTCCTACAACTTAACAACCGAATTCCTACAAAAAAAAATTATTTTTTCGATATTCCGTCGGTAATTTGTCGCTATCATTGAAGGACCATTTTTTATTTGAAATTATGTTGGTATTTCGTTACTAATCCATTACTAATAGCGACATATTTGTTTTCGTTGGAATCAGATCGTCGCAGATGCCCCCTTTTCTTCTAGTGTATTATGTATGTTTACCTCTCTGTTATTATATGAGTCGTATCTCCACATTCAACTTCGGGCGTGTGAACTATACTTTCCAATGGAAGGAGGCAAAATGATCTTTTAAAATTTTCAAGGGGATAATGTATCTATTTCTATATTTTAGTAATGTAAATTAAACATTATGCTTATAAACTTGGGTAAATGGGAATTAACCATGTACTTTATAATAATATTTTATTCTAGTATTTATGAATGTTTAATATGAATAATAATAATTATGGAAAAAGAAAAGAAAATATGTAATGAAGGGGGACAAGTATTCGTGAAGGCAGCGGAGTTCAAGGGGTTCTAGGCAGACAAAACATTCTTTTTTTGGTTTTGTATGTTTTTTCATAACAAAATTTGGAACATCACATACCAAATGTTTTTTGTTGATTCAAGCATGATGTATAAAAAGATCTTTCAAAAAATGTTTACGATTTGGACACTTTGCACTTGGGGAATGATCTAGTGAGATTTTTGTACTTATCCTTAATGAAGGAAAAAAGAACACTTTTTATATGACTAATAAAGTTGGACTTTTATATTGATACAATATAAGTATAATATAAATAATATGGAAAATAACATCAGATGGAACTAATGTTTTAAAAATTGGATTTGACATCGAATCGGTAGTCTTACTGGTTACGGGTTAAATCGATTTAACCGTTTTAACTACTTATGTAATCAAATATTTAAAAAAATAAATTCTTATTCATTTTTTCAAGTTTATTTTCATAAAACTAAATGTTATCTCACCAATCATTTTTCCTACAGATCTTGAGTTGAGAATGAATGATACAACAAAATTACAAGTTTGATAACATGATATCAAGGCAATAGTTCAAACTATGATAAACACCATATAAAAAACAATAACTTTATAACTAATCACCTATGGAAAAGAGAAAATATTGATGAATTTTGCCACCTAAATCTTTACTAATAAAACATGAAAATACTTGAAGTTGGGGAAGAGGTAAGTTTTCAACTGAAATTGATGCGGAAATCTATATTTATAACTTATTGTATAAAAGATTTAAGGTTTCTTGTTAATCTTGTTTAGTTCAAAGCTAAAAATAGAAGAAGATATGTGAGATTTTTTTTTAAAGTCTAAAGGCTGCGGAAGAGAAGTAAAATTCCATAGCGTAAACCATTTTTTTTCTTTTAAATTAGTGAACCAGTGGTTCAATCGGTTCACTGATTCATTGATTTAATCGATTTTTGATCGGTTTTTTCCAGTTTAAACTGGTCAAAAACAAAATTGGTTTTTTTGAGGATTGATCGGACCTGATTGACAGTCGATTATTAGTTAAACCGGTCGAACCGGTAGGTCTGGTCCTATTTTAAAACACTGGATGGAACGAAGAAACACGACAAATTATTTCGTCCGCAGAATAATGAGCGTCGCAAATTTAAGAGGTTGTCTCTTTCCTCAACTATACAAGCATAACTAGGCTTCACTAATTATTCTGGGTATCATATATAGAGTAAATCACGTTTTTGGTCCTTTTTATGGATTAACTTTTGCACTTTCGTCCCTCTTAAATTTTTTGTAGTAGATTCGTCCTTCTTATCAATGTAGTGTAACATATTTGTCCCTCTTATCAACTTAGTGTAACATGTTAATTTGTCCCTCTTAAATTTTTCATAGCGGATTTGTCCCTCTTATCAATATAGTGTAACACATTAATCCCTTTTAAATTCAAAATACACCACTTAAATCTAAAATATATTCTAAAATGGACTTAATTTGATGTATTTTGAATTTAAGAGGGACGAATATGTTACACTACATTGATAAGAGGGACGAATCTGCTACAAAATATTTAAGAGGGACAAATTGTGTTATAAGAGGGACGAATGTGTTACACTACATTGATAAGATGGACGAATCTGCTACAAAAAATTTAAGAGGGACAAAAATGTAAAATTTGACCCATGAGGAGGACCAAAAATGCTATTCACTCATCATATATATATGTTGCATCTAAAAGCCTAAAAACTAGTAAGCATCCTTGCAGAAATGATCACGTGTTTAACAAAATAATTGTTAGATGAAATTTTTAAATAAATAATTAACAACTATTAATGGATCACATGTTGAAGAGTTTTTATGAATGTTATCTACCATATTTGAAGCGTTTTAGTACTAGTCCCGTATTGGTATTTGTTTTCTTTTAGATCGATGTGATGTTTGGGTCAATTTGCGCGCACTTTGACTAATTTCACGATTGCTAAAAACACTCCACAGAAACCAAACAAAAACAAGTTAGAAGTATGAATGGTAGGTACATTATTTATTAAAAAAAATTGATTATTTAATGAACTATTTTTCTACCACTTTTTCAAATCAAAGGGTCTGTTTGTTTGGCGTTTCCCAAAATTTTTTCGCGTTTGGGAAATGCCAAACAAACAAGTTTTCTACTTTCTGAAATAATTTTTTCATCTCTCAGTTTTCTCAAACTACTCTCTTAAAAGCCAAACAAACAACAATTTCTTATCTCTAAACAAAACCTATTCAAACTCTACTCTGATTTGACATAAAGTAACCTATCTCTTACACATTTATCTCTCATAACAAACATGATTTGACATAAAGTCTTACACATCTTACACCTACAAATTAACTCTTCCAAAAAAATTTACACATACTTTATTTCTCAAACCACTCTCTCAAAACCCAAACAAACAACATTACGCAAATCGAGATTATTTCACAAACCACTACTACTCTCCCAAATTACTTTCCCAAACACCAAACAAACAGGCCCAAAGAATTCAGGGGATAATGTACAAATATAAGTTCATGGACAGTGTAAAAAATTAAAATTCAATACGTATTTAAATGAATTGGTTCTCATGTATGATGAATCAGTAATTATTAATAGTGGTAATTCAAATCACTAATAGTTGTTGATTAATGATAACTCAGAATATTTCTTTTATCTATTATATATATTATGTCAATATTTTGTTACAAGATAATAACTTCTTTCGTTATTAGATATATATATTCATATTATCAAGAGATAATCACCCAAAAAAAAATATATCATGAAATGATTTATTACTAATACATGCTCAATTTTCTTGCATAGCTGAGCAGGGAAGGACTTACTCTGGCGGACTTGGCCCCCAAGATTTTTTTGGAAAAGGGATAATTACATGGACCTCCACTAAGGTTTGGGGTAATTATTGTCCAATCCCCTCGCAATTATTATTGTCCAATCCCCTCGCAATTTCATAATTACATCCACCACCCCCGATATTTTGAAAACCTTACATTTTGATGACGTCATCGCCGAATTTTTATTGAACTTCCTATTTTACCCTTGAGATTACTGTAACTATTTTATTGGACAGTTATACCCTTGTTATGTTTGATACATAGGAGGGGCTTCTTTGCAATGTTTATGTATAAGTATGGGTTCAAATGTTATAAATTTACATGAAACTTATAATTAGTTTATTAGTGTATATGTATTCTTAAAATAAAATATAATAACACATCAACGTTTTTTTAATTTCAATTTTTTTATAATGCTTTTACAATTAAAGAACAAGGAAAAATAAATAAATTATGGTTAATTATAAGAAAAAAACATTGTAGAACATAAATAAAAATGTAAATACATTCAACTTCACATTTAACCAGTAATTTTAATAATTTCAATTTTTTTCCTAATTAAAGTAAAAGAATAAATGAATGAATTAGGTTTAAAAGAATAATGAATTTTAATAGTAGTGTTTATGTATTCTTAAAATAAAAATATAATAACACATCACTAGTTTTTCCCAAAAAAAATTTCATAATGCTTTTACAATTAAAGTACAAGGAAAAGTAAATAAATTATGGTTAATTATAAGAAAAAATATTGTAGAACATAAATAAAAAATGTAAATGCATTCAACTTTAACATTTAACCAGTAATTTTAATAATTTCAATTTTGTTGATAATTAAAGAACAAGAATATAAATGAATGAATTACGTTTAATCATGAGAAGAATATACTTGAACAATAATGATTAGACATTATAAAAATGCTCACATGTTTACTAAAAATTTTCTTAAACTTTTAACTAAAATAGTTATTATAAATCAATAATTATTTTACAAAAATTAAAAATACTCAATTTAATAACAAAGTTATTATAAAATCACAAATATATTTTTAATATTTCTTACTTAAATACAATGATATTAAAATCATATCTTATTTATATAAAAATACTATTATTGTTAAATTAATAAATTTTTAATATAAATTATTATTTTTATTTTTAAAAATCCTCACCATCCCTAACCCCCCCAACCCCTCACCCGCCGGTCCCCAACCCTTCACCCACCGTCCCCAACCCCGCAAATCTCCTCCCAGGTCGCGCCGCCGGCCTAGAAGGCCTAGGGTTCGAACCAGGCCGACAACACTGCCTGGGAGGATATTTGCGGGGTTAGGACGGTGGAGGTGGGGTGGGGGGTTAGGGTTAGAGTTTTTTACGTATAAAATTAATTTTTGCAAGGGTAGTATTGTAATTTTGTTTATCATTGCAAGGGTAATATTGTAATTTTTGTGTATCATTTCACATCATTTTGTAAGATTTTTGAAATATGGGGGGAGGTGGATGTAATTATGAAATTGCGAGGGGATTGGACAATATTTAGCCCAAACCTCAGGGGAGGTCGATGTAATTATCCCTTGCAAGGGTAAATAGGACATTTTGTTAATCTGATTTTTTTAATTAAGACTGACGAGGACAATATGGTCATTTCACAGCATTTTGTAAGGTTTTTCAAATGTGAGGGGAGGTTGATGTAATTATGAAATTGCGAGGGGATTGGATAATAATTAGCCCAAACCTCAGGGGAGGTTGATGTAATTATCCCTTTGGAAAATGATTATATGACAGTCCAAACTACAGTCCATATTTTAGGCTTTGGAAGTTAATTGTATTACCTACTACTTGTTTAACAAGTTTAAGATTTAGAATTTCAAGGTTAGGGTTTAATATTTACAAACAGGGTCTATATTTTCTTGATAAAAAAAAAAAGCCACAACCAGCTGTACACATGTACAACCGGTTGAAGGCTGTAAGAATAGCACTAATTTTTTTTAGGGAGTAATACTTTTGATACCAAACTTTAGTCCAAAAAACACATTTGGTATCAAACTTTTTGAAAAAATACATTTCATACCATGATTCACACAATCTTGACACATTTAATTTTACCGTCAATTTTCTGACGAAATTCATCACGTGCCACTCATGTGCCCATTAAGTTGACAATGGGAGGAAAAACATGCACGGGTTTTAAAGACCCACAATGGACGACACGTACTGAATTCCGTCGAAAAATTGACGGCAAAAAGTAATATATGTTTTTTGGACACCACACCATCTATTTTCTTTAACTAATATATGTTTTGTCTTCCAATTATTTATGTCAAGTGTGAATCGCATTTTCTTGTCTATGACTATCAGTTATATATGATCAATTGCGAATTGATGGCTTTTGTTTTGCGACTATCGCATCTCTGATTTCTTCTATCACGTTGTAATTATGTCAAGTAATATAATTAATTTAATAGACTATTGCTTTAGCAAAAATAATGTAATAAATAATAATGAATCAAATTTTCTTGACGCTCAAATATTTATGATCAATTGCAAATCGATGGTTTTTGTTTTGCGACTATATTATCTCTGATTTCTTCTATCACGTTGTAATATGTCAAGTAATATAATTAATTTAATTGACTATTGCTTTAGCAAAATAATAATAATAATAATAATAATAATAATAATTTTTCTTTAGTTTATTGGGTATATCTTATTATAATTAATTGTTCTAAGATTTTAAACAGTACTATAATCTCAAAAATTGAACACTCCTGTAAAATTTGTCTTCATATATATTTGTAAATCAAACAGTTATTAAATCTTTTTTTGTACATAGTATAGATCGGCCCCATGCTTCTAAATTCTGGATCCGTCCTTAATAATGAAGGTGATGAATTGGGTCTTGATATATATCTGCAAGTTGGGGCTTGTTTGTTTGACATTTAGGAGAGTAATTTATGAAAATAATGGATGTTTATTAAATAACCTCAATTTATGTGATGTTGTTTGTTTGAGTTTTGAAAGAATAGTTGTTGTTAGTGTAAGATGTGCATGACTTTATGTTAAATCATGTTTGTTATGTCTATGTAAGATAAGTTGGGTTAGAGAATTACTTTTATGTCAAATCAAATTATAGTTTTATAATTTTTTTTAGAGATAAGCAAATTATTGTTTGTTTAGCTTTTGAAAGAGTAGTTTGTGAAAATTGTGATGAGATAAATTTATTTCAGAAAATAGAAAATGTGTTCCTCTTGTTTTTCCTAAACATGAAATAATTTTGAAAAATACGAACAAACAACCCCTTGGCATCTTCCTTTTTTATTTCTTTTCTGCCTAGGGATGGTGATTTAATATTAATATCTTCTTCCTTATTCTTCCTGCAAATGAATTCTTTTTTTTTTCACTCTTTTTTTTTTTTTTTTTTAAATAATAAGGTGAAATACAGTTTCCCCCCTTAAAATATAGGGGTGATATCAATTACCCCCTAAAGTATTAATTGTAACACTTATCCCCTCTGTTATATTATTGAATATTTTATTCCAAAAGTACCCCCACCTCTTTTATAGCAAATAAATTGTTTCTTTATTAATTTATCAAAAAAAAATATTTATTAATTATGAATTCATCAATCCATCCGCCAAACAATATTATGTTTCAATTTCTTTATTTCTTTTGTTTCATTCAGTTTTATGTCTCAAATTTTTTCTTTATTTTCATCTCATTTTTTTTTCATTATTTCTGTTTCAATTTGTTTTCTTTATTTTATGTTTGAATTTTTATTATTTCTATCTAAATTTTTTCATTTATATTTTTCTGAGTTTTTATTTGGTGATAATTTCTCATACATTACAAATTATTATTCAAAATGTTGAGTAATTCTCCTTCAAATTCTTTCTCGCAAAATTTAAGTTTGACACCAAACAATATTATGTTTCAATTTATTCATTTCTTTATTAATAAAAAAAACTTTATTAATTTTGAATTCATCTATCCACCAAACAATATTATGTTTCAATTTCTTCATCTCTTTATTAATAAAAAAACTTTATTAATTTTGAATTCATCTATCCACCAAACAATATTATGTTTCAATTTCTTCATTTCTTTGGTTTCCTTTGGTTAGAAAAAAATGAGATGAAAATAAAGAAAAAAATTGAGATTGAAAAAATGAAGGAAACAAAATAAATGAAAAAATTGAAACATAATGTTGTTTGGTGGATGATTGGATTCATAATTAATAAATAAATTTATTATTTATGAAAAGGGCTGAGATATTTCTGGAATAAAACTGCAAAAATATAACATAGGGAAATAAGTGTTACAAATAATACTTTAGAGGTAACTGATAGCACCCCAATACTTTAAGGGGGAGTTGTTTGGTGGATGAATGGATTCATAATTAATAAAGAAATTTATTATTTATGAAAAGGGCTGGGATATTTCTGAAATAAAACTGCAAAAATATAAATAAGGAAATAAGTGTTACAAATAATACTTTAGGGGTAACTGATAGCACCCAAATACTTTAAGGGGAACTGTATTTCACCCTAAACAATACTCAACAATTAGAACCAAAAGCGTGTTAGTTTAGGCGTGCGGTGTGAAAGAAACCAAACAAGTATTTTTGAGTCAAGTGACGTGTACTACTAATGATTTTTAGTCAAGTGACGTGTACTACTAATGATTTTTAATCAAGGTCACTTTCACGCGCTGTCGTGGCGAGTCGTGATTATGATGATCTGGCAATCATGAAAAGACATCTGGGGCTTGGATCCTCTTAACAAAATAGAAAGGGACTCTTCTGATTTGACGTTATAATCACCCCGTGAGAAAACATTAGGACGAAAATGTTTTATTTTCTCTTTTTTTCCTTTTGTGTTATTAATTTTATGAAATTCAAACAATTGCATTTGAATTATTCACGAACCAAGAAAAAGTTTAGTAAATTTTACTTTTTCTTAGGTGATACTTTTATAAGGTTGATGAAATTGAAAAGATTAATATATGAAAACGTGGTCTTTCTTATTGATTTTATACCTAATAAGTTCCTAATTCAAACTTAGGACCAACACCATTTATGTAAGATATGCTATATAAAGTCACAAATTCTTTTGATTAAATGGTAAATCAATTCAAACTTTTTTTCTTTAGATTTTACAGACTTCAATAAATTATCAAATTCAATTGAATATCCTATAAGTCCGAAAATCAAATCAATTAATCACAATAGGTGATCTCAAGAATGAAGAATTTAATAAAAATTCTAAATCTTGCTAAGTTCCGGACCAAACCCAAAAGTTGGTACTTTCTCGTAAAGTATTACTATATATAGTATTAAAAATGATGGACAAAAGATTTGGAGGTAGAAGTTTAATTAATCTAAAGTCAATAACACTAATATAAAGAGGACAATTAATGTTAATCAAATATTGAGCAAAATGTATTTGGAAATTGATTAGACTGAGCCCAAGTATAAACCGAAAGGGACAACTGGAAAAAGGAAAAACTATATATATTGAGACTAAAAATATCTCACATTGAATGAATTATAAGACTAAGTTGTCCTTATAAGATTTTGAACAATCATCACCTATAAAACTAACTCTTGAGATTGAGTTATGTCTAAGCCATTTAAGTGACTTTAGCCCCATACGTGTGAAGAAATCAATATGTTATTAGAACCACTGGGTCACATCTTCCCGAGATAGATTTCTCTTTGTTGCATGATGTGATTATTCTTTACCCACACACTTCGCCCATATAACAAGATATAAATTGTTATTCTTCGTCCAATTAACAAATGTATGGACTGTCATTATTCATGTGTTGGCGGGCCCACATATTCACCCCACCCACACGTGAAAGGGAGTATTGATCAGACTAAAAATATTCCACATGAATTGGATAACAAGACTAAATCCTTTTTATAAGATCTTGGACAATTATCACCTTTAGAACTAGCTTTGGAGGTTGAGTTAAACAAGTCATTTAAGTGGATTTAGTCCAATCCGTATGAAGAAATCAATTATATATTCACGATAAAAGAATATATTTGTATTCTATATTTCGATTATTCAATTAATTAAAAAAAAGAAAAAAAACATTGATTAAGAGTTCTACCCCTACCAAAGGTGTAAACGTGCGTCCAGTTGATGAAGCTGAGTAATATGTGATGAAATTGCAAACTATCTAGTATTGTCTGTGGTTTTATATGTTATATGGTATCCTGCTCCATAAACCTGGACAAAATAGATTATTTGGGTTATAAATTGTAATACATGTTTGATGCTCATAAGTATAAAGTATCAGTTAAGTTAATTTGAAATTATTGGAGAACTCACAACGTAAGTCTTCTCATTTGCTTTTTGCTGATGATACAATGATATTTTGCACCGCTAATACACACTCTGCCGAAAGTGTTAAAAGAGTCTTACAAATCTACGAGGATGCATCGGGGCAGCAAGTCAATTTTCAAAAATCTAGCATAGTTTTCAGCAAAAGCACAAGTACAGAAATGATTGACTCCATTCGGGGAATGTTACCTATGGATGTGGTGGATAAATATGAGAAATATTTGGGACTCCCATCAGTAGTAGGAAAATCGAAGCGAGAAGCCTTTGCAAATATTCGGGATAAGATTTGTGTTAGATTAAAAGGGTGGAAAGAGAAGTGGTTATCGAAAGGAGGCAAAGAGATTTTGATCAAAGCGGTTATCCAAGCTATTCCCTCGTACGCCATGAGCTGCTTTCGGCTTCCGTCATACTTCACGAAAGAGATTGAGGGCCTTATGGCCAATTTCTGGTGGGAAGGAACGCAAGGTAAGGGTATCCATTGGGCAAAGTGGCGCGACCTTTGTAATAGTAAACATTATGGGGGGCTGGGTTTTCGTGATTTAGAGTCGTTTAACATGGCTCTCCTTGCAAAACAAATGTGGCGTTTACTGGAAAACCCGGAAAGTCTACTAAACAGAATTTTCAAGGCTCGATATTATCCGGACACGGATATTTTGGAGTCACGTTTGGGATCAAATCCGTCATATACATGGAAAAGCATTTGGGGAGCCAAAAATCTACTCAAAGCTGGCCTTCGTTATGTTGGCGCATAGGTAATGGCAGATTGGTGAAGGTGTGGGGCGATAAATGGATATCAAGGGAATCTACTTTTCAGCTGATTACACCGAGAGGTAATAATCCACCTGAGATGAAGGTTTGTGAACTCTTAAGCAGCATTTCTGGCCAATGGGATAAGGATAAAATGAGTTCGATGTTTTTTGCTGAAGATTGCAATCTCATTCTCTCAATCCCACTGGGCAGTGGCCGAACCGAAGATAGACGGATATGGCATTACAGCAGGAATGGCCTTTTCTCCGTACGTAGCGCATACCATCTTGCCGTTAAAAGAGATCAAGAATCCGAAAGAGGGGCTGGTAGTAGTTCGAATATATCAACTGTGAAGGATTGGAAATGGCTATGGGATTTAAAGCTACCAAATAAGATCAAAATTTTCTTATGGCGTGCGTGTAAAAATCTACTGCCAACGCGAAGCAATTTAACAAGACGAAAGGTGTCTTTGGAGGATAAATGCGGGATCTGTTTGGGGGGAGTTGTTAACACTAATAATCATGAACATAAAGGATTGAATTTGTAATTGCAACAGAGAGTAAATTAAAGAGAGATTTATTTCTGTAAAATGAATTAATTTACAAAGTAGAAACTGATCTCTTTAAATAGATATGCTGAAGGGTAAAAGAGTAAATACTCCTAACTAATCTAACTAACAGAATAATAACGTTTACATTTGAAATAATTTCCCAAATCAATTTTGACCTAATTTCTTTCTTCAACTGCTTCGCTTTCTTCCTCTTCTGAATTCATCAATCCATTGTGTGTTGATACCCCCCCACAAGATGGCGCGTATGTATTTCGTACGCCCATCTTGAACAATAATTGAGAAAATTGTGGTCTGGGCAATGGGCAATGGCTTTGTGAACAAATCCGCGAGCTGAGCAGATGAAGAAATTGGAAGTAGCTTGAGATGATTTCTGGAGATATGTTCGCGCACAAAATGTATATCAATCTCGATATGTTTCGTCCTCTCATGGAAGAGTGGATTGTGCGCCAAATGGATAGCAGAGGAATTGTCACAAAATACAACAGGAGGTAAGTTTGATTCAATCTGCAATTCCCTTAATAATTGTGAAATCCATAATATCTCACTAGTTATAGATGCTACTGCACGATACTCAGCCTCAGCTGATGATTTAGACACTGTGGGTTGTCTCTTAGCTTTCCAAGATATGAGTGAGTTTCCTAGGAAGGTACAGTAGCCTGTTGTTGATCTCCTTGAGTCTAAACATGAGCCCCAATCAGAGTCACAAAACCCTGTTAAGGCAAGAGTAGATGATTTAGAATAGAATAGACCTTGTCCTGGTGTTGATTTTAAATATCTAAGTAAGTGATGAGTAGCTATTAAATGAGCATTAGTTGGTTTGGCCAAGAATTGACTAAGTTTATGAACAGAATATGATATATCAGGCCTAGTGATAGTTAAATATATTAATCTGCCAATTAGTCTTCTATAAGGAGAAGGATCAGGGAGAAGGTCATTGTCATCAGATTTTAGGTTGTTTTTAGGATTCATAGGAATGGAAGTTGGTTTGCTTGCTAGATAGCCTGTATCTTGTAGTATTTGTAAAGTATATTGTCTTTGAGATAATAAAAGTCCAGTTTTAGAGTAGGCAAGTTCTATGCCTAAGAAGTATTTCAATCTACCTAAATCTCTCAATTTAAAAACATTACTAAGTTTAGATTTTAAATTACAAATTAATCTGGTATCTGGACCAACAATAAGAATATCATCAACATAAACTAAAACAGCTAAAAAAGTAGAATTGTGACCAGAAATGAATAATGAGTAGTCTGACCTTGATTGGATGAAGTTCAAAGAAGTTAATACTTCTGTTAATTTGTGATTCCACTGTCTACTTGCTTGTTTAAGACCATAGATAGATTTATGCAATTTACAAACTAAAGGAGAAGATATACCTGGATTAGTATGAACAGAAACTGGATTGTAGCCTTTAGGGAGTGACATGTAAACTTCCTCATGTAAGTCACCATTTAGAAAAGCATTTGTTATGTCTAGCTGATGCATATCCCAATTTTGAGCAGTAGCCAAAGCTAATAAAATTCTTACTGAAACTAATTTGGCCACAGGAGAAAATGTGGCAGTAAAGTCAACTCCTTCTTGCTGTGTGAACCCTTGAGCTACAAGTCTAGCTTTATACCTTTCTATTGAACCATCTGACTTTCTTTTAATTTTGAATATCCATTTGCAACCAATAGGAAATTTATTAGGTGGTAAATGTTGGACTGACCAAGTTTGATTAGTTTCCATTGCAGTTAGTTCTTCATTTATGGCTGATATCCACTTAGGATCTTTAATAGCTTGTTTATAATTAGTAGGTTCTGATGTACTGGAAATATTAGAAATAAAACATTGATGGGCAGGGGAAGTGGATGAGTAATCAAGAACAGAACTAAGGGGATATTTAGTGGTAGATGACTGAGTAAAATTGCAGTGGTAATCTTGTAGGTAAGAAGGTGTTTTATGGGGTCTAGAAGATTTCCTAGGGATGATATCAGTGGTAATTGTAGGGGGAGAAGAGACATTAGGGTCTGAGTGTCCAGATGATATAGGGGATGACTCAGTAGGAGATATAGGATCAAATAAGTGGAAATCATGCAAATTAGTAGGAGAAGTATTAGATGGACTAGTATTAAACTGACTGGAAATGATAGGATCAGTGAAAGGAAAGATGTGTTCATGAAAAATAACATTTCTAGAGTGAAAAATATGTTGAGTTTTTAAATCTAAAAGTTTGTATCCTTTTATACCAGGGGTGTACCCTAAAAATACACTCTTTATAGCTCTTGGATCAAATTTACTCCTGTGATTTTTGAGTGTTGAGGCAAAGGCCAAACAGCCAAAGACTTTAAAAAAAGAATAATCAACTGGTTTATCATAGAGTTTATTGTATGGACTAAGGTTGTTTAGCAAAGTAGTGGGAGTTCTATTCATGAGAAAAACAGAAGTAAGGACACACTCATTCCAAAATTGGATAGGTAGATTAGACTGAAATAATAGAGCTCTAGCAATGTTAAGAATATGCTGATGTTTTCTTTCTACAATGGCATTTTGTTGAGGAGTTTCAACACATGAATATTGATGTAAAATTCCTAATTTTGAAAATAGGTTAATAAAAGTCAATTCCTTTGCATTGTCACTTCTGAATTTCTTTATTTTAGAGTTGAATTGTGTAGAAACCATGTTGATAAATTTAAGAATAATAGTGTGAACATCTGATTTGAGTTGTAGTAGAAAAACCCAAGTAAATCTAGTGAAATCATCTACAATAGTTAGGAAATATCTATAGCCATTATAAGAAGGAATTTTAAAAGGTCCCCAAATGTCACAATGCACCAAATCAAAAGCATGTAAAGAGATAGAAGTACTAGAACTAAAAGGTAAAGATTTTTGTTTTGCCAGAGGGCAGATATCACAAACATGTTCTTGTAAAGAGTGCAAAGAAGGTAAATCAATTACAGAATGAAGGACATGAAGTCTGTCCATAGCTGGGTGACCTAGTCTAGAGTGCCAAGTGCCTAATGAAACTTTATTACATAAAACTGAGTGAGATGGAGCAGTGTGACGTAGTAGATAAAGGCCTTCTATAAGATCACCCCTGCCAATCTGCCTCGAAGATGTCAAATCCTGGATAGTAAAATTTGTAGGTGTAAAGGTGATGCTATAAGGTGAAGTAGCTAGTAGAGTACTCACAGAAAGCAAATTGAACTTAAAATTAGGAACAAATAGGACATCATGCAAAATTATATTAGTGTCTAATAGAATAGTTCCCTTAAAATAAGCAGGTAACACAAAGTTATTAGGTAATGTAATGGTGGTGTTCATGGCAGGAATGATCTTAGTGAAATAAGTGATGTTGTTGCATATGTGATGGGTAGCTCCTGAATCTAGAATCCATGAGTTCTTATAATTAAGAGATGGATGAAGTGACATACCAGATTGTGTATTGACTGAGCAATTGTTAGATGAGGTTGATGCCTCCTTAGGAACATTGGGTGCTGTTGACTCAGACAGTTGGTTAGTAAATAATTTGGAAAATTGGTTATACTGGTCAGGGGACAGTGCTTGAAAGAACTGTTGTAGTGCTGGAGGTTGGGAGTTGGAATCTGATGCAATGTTGTTGATTCTAGATTGTGGAGGAGCAGTATTTATGGGTCTAGATGGTCTGAAACCTGGAGGAAAACCATGCAATTTAAAGCAAGTTGTGACTGTATGGCCTGGCATTTGACAGTTAGTGCAGTAAGGTCTGCCAGGCCTTTGGAAGGAAGGATTATATGGTGCTCTGGGTGGAGGGCGGTATGAAGGATTAGGGTGAGTGGTTGGGGGTCTGTTTGTATATGAAAATGAAGAGGGTTGAAAGGCAGGGGTTGCTGGTCTTGATTGATGAAAAGAAGGAGAAGATTTTGTAGAAAATGCCATGGAGTTCAAGTTTTCAGTGGGAAGAGGGTGTGAGTGGACTGCTCTTTGAGTTTCCTCTTGGGAAACTAGGGAATAGGCTCTTGGGACATCAGGTAAAGGATCCATGAGGAGCAGTTGACTCCTTGTATGGGAAAAAGACTCTTGAAGTCCCATCAAAAAAATGAGTAAGTACTGATTTTCAAAATATTGGTCAAGTTTCCCACAGGTGCATTTGGGTCTGAAATTGCAAATTTCATCCCAAATCACTTTGAGTTTTGAAAAGTAGGTATTAACAGACAAGGATTGTTGTTGAAGAGTAAGTAAGTCCCTATGAAGTTGAAACATCCTTGGGCCATTGGCTTGTTGAAACCTTTGTTTTAGTTCTTTCCATAATGATGTAGCTAGGGTGTGGTATTGTACTGTGTGATTAATGTCAGGAGAAAGAGAGTTAAGAATCCAAGAAATAACAATAGTGTTATTTCTTTCCCAATAATTGGACAGAATGAGATCATCAATGGGTTGTGGAATGGTTTCATCAATGAAACCCAATTTATTTTTGACAGTGAGTGCACGCACCATGGCTTTAGACCATGTTTGATAGTTGTTTTCTGTTAGTTTTTCAGATACTAAAATGACCCCTGGTCCATCTGCAGGGTGAAGGTAAAATGGGCTGGAGGGATCCTCAATTTGTGGTCTCATGCGTGTGGAAGAGGAGGAAGAAATGCCAGAGTCAGTAGGGTTGACTGAAGAAGACATTGGTAAGGGTTCTTGATGCTTTCTTGAATGTTATTATGTATATGTGATGGATTTCTGTGTGTGAAGAGTAGGGAACCAACTGAAAATATAGGTTTCTTGAATTTTAGTGGATATGTGATAGATTTTTGTATGTGAGGAGTGTGGAATCAAGTGCAAAGAACTGTTTCTGGAATTTTTACTGAAAATAAAGTGTATAATGAAAAACCTGTGATGGCTGATATGAAGAAACCTGATTTTTCCAGAAATGAATATCTGCCAAGATGATTGCTGATGCGGTGATTGATGAAGATTCTTGATTGATGAGATGATGAATCTGGAGTTTCAGGTATGAGAATCTTGAAATCTGATGATTGGTGTATGATCTTGTTGAAGAATCTTGAATAAATATGTGATAATGGTGGGAATTTTTGAAAGGAATAACTGGACCGTATCTGAAGATGATGTTATATGAAGTTGTGATGGTGAATAGAGAGATTTGAAGAAGGCTGATGACTGATATAAAAGGGAACCAAAGAAGAAGATGATTGAAGTGCAGCGGAAGAAGTAATGGTGTATTTTATATAACTGATACCATGTTAACACTAATAATCATGAACATAAAGGATTGAATTTGTAATTGCAACAGAGAGTAAATTAAAGAGAGATTTATTTCTGTAAAATGAATTAATTTACAAAGTAGAAACTGATCTCTTTAAATAGATATGCTGAAGGGTAAAAGAGTAAATACTCCTAACTAATCAAACTAACAGAATAATAACGTTTACATTTGAAATAATTTCCCAAATCAATTTTGACCTAATTTCTTTCTTCAACTGCTTCGCTTTCTTCCTCTTCTGAATTCATCAATCCATTGTGTGTTGATAGGAGTCGAAGATATCCAGCACTGTTTATACTCATGTACTTGGGCGCGACAAATATGGGCTTTAAGTGGGATTTCATGGGCGATTTATCAGTTTTCTGGAACAAATACAAGTGAGTGGTTTTTGAGCATGAAACGAAAATCGGATGCTGCAGCTTTTGAGCTATGTGTTGTTATTTGCTGGAGTATATGGCATTCAAGGAATAAATTAATCTTTGAAGGTATTGCCCCAGATGCATTAAGGACAGTAAGTTTTGCAAATAATTATGTGGTAGATTTGAAAAAAGCTACAGCTGAGGTTCTTAGAGCACAAATATTTGGGAATAGAAGTGATGTGAGATGGATTCCACCTGATGCAGAGTGTATCAAATTGAATTTTGACGCGGCTATAAATGCGGAAGATGGCTCGTGCTCGCTGGGATTGATTGCCAGATCGAACAGAGGGGCTTGTGTCGGCTGGTCGTCAATTTGCATTAAGCAACCGTTAGATCCTTCGGCAGCAGAAGTAAAGGCTGCGTTATTTGCAGTGAATTATGCGGCTGGTCAAAATTGGAGGAAAATCATGATCGAAGGCGATTCGAGTGTGATTATTGCAGCAATTGAAAGTGAGGGTGCTTCGAGAGCAGATTTTGGAGGAATTATTGATGAGATTAAGGAAGTAGGACAACTTTTTGACTCGTTTAAAGCTTGCCACATCCGACGCGAAGGAAACAAAGTAGCTCATGAGATTGCAAAATTATCATTTAGAGAAACGTTTGATTCTTGTGTTTTACCGGAGTTTATCCATGACATTGTAATTTCTGATATGATTTATGAGTAAAGATTTCATTTTCACTCAAAAAAAAAAAATTTGTTTATGGGATTATTACATTTTTGGTACTACAACTATAGCTCGCTGGTGTTTCTACCCCGTATTTTTTCGGGCTGATATATTTGATGTCACAACTTCAACATTGGTGGAAATTTTGGTGTTAATTGAGGTCCAACTCCAAAATTGGCCTAAAATCCCCCTTGTATGGACCAATTTTCATGTCACGTAACCCGCACGTGAAGATTTCAAATAAAGATTTTATGAAGTCTGGTGAGTTAGCTAATACTTCACTTTGCATTTTATGATTCAAAGTTATTTTAACTCAATTATATTATATACATACACACTAAAGATTAACACATGTTTGTTTGACGGGAATGGAATATGTATTTGGTAATCTGATTGCTAGATATTACATAATTAAGTTTGGTTAAAATTTTCAGATTCTGGGAAAGGTAATATATTCCTTAGAATTAGGAATATTGCAACCAAAATATGGGAATATAAAACTCATATTTCCTATGATATTGTGATTCCTTTACCGAGGAATTGGATACCAAAAATAAGAAATATATTATTGCCCCAATTTTCCTTCCACATACGTTTTTTTTTTCTCACTAATTCTTTGAGCCACTCCTCTTTTTTTTTTTTCTGGGTTCTTCTCCTTCATCATCAGGTTAATGGTATCATATACATATTTCTTGCAAGAATTTATATAATTGTATCTTTGTTATGAATCTATTGATAAAATATTGTAAATAATTTTAGGAATTTTTGTGAGTTTGTTATAGTATATTATAGATCATTTTACTATATAAAATGCAAAAATATCTCTGTGTTTTGCCTTATTGATAAAATAAAATCACGTGCTACTATTATTAGCCAAAACCCCCCATGTTATTTTTAGCAAAAAATCCATTGTATCGACATGTTATTAGCTTACTAAATATCTTCATAAGTCAATAGTGAGGTTATTGTCGATTTTTTAAGTGAACATGAAGGAATAATTGCCAATTTCAAAGTTAACCGTGAGATTATTGTCAAATTTCTAGGCGAATAGCAGTGTTTTTGCATTTTTTGCTAATAAAAAAAATTGAGAGATTTTTGCGAATAAAAATAATAGAGGGGAGTTTTTACCAATTAGACAAAGCATAAGGAGTATTTTGCATTTCACTCTATGTATATCATATAATGCAATATATAAAGTATTAAATATACGTAATTATATATAATTAATACCATATTTTATAAATAATATATATGTGTAAGGGGCATTTTTGTGAACTTTTTAAATATGACTCCATTCCTTAATATTATCAAACATTAGAATAGGAATCTGTCTAATTTCCTTGCTCAAATTCCGGATCTTACCCAAACGTTATAATGGAACATATAATATTTCTGGAAATCAAATTCGTGAAAATCATATTACCAGATCTAGATTCTATTCCGTCAAACAAACGGGTCGTAAAGGTTAAAAAATACCTCAAATCTTATCTCTAGTCAAATAGAAACTTAACCACAACTTTTTAGAAAACTACATATACATTAAGGTTAAGAAAATACATCAAATTTCAATATTATAATTTGATTATATCATTAGGTCTTGGTCTGGTCTTGAACTTGTCTGGGCCAGACCCAACCCGCTATGAGCGACCGGGCAAGTTTATCTAGATTTGGCACCAAACATACTCTCTGCATATATAGTTCTTTTTTTCAATGAAATTTGTGCAGGCACTTCTGCTCGTTGTTGGTGAAAGTTTTTTCTCGTTATTGTTCTTGAAATTTATTAAGCTCAAAACTAAAACGCTCAAAATCATCTACTTCATCTATTTATTTTAATTGGATTTTGGCAGGACTTGTGTTGGATTTTCAAAATCTCTAGTCCTAAACAAAACAATAACATCTCAGAAAACATTGTGATTGTTCCAAAAACACCAAAAAAAAAAAAAAAAAAAAAACAGAAATTCGACAAGTATTCTGTAACTTCTAGTATACAAGTACATGAGTGAAGCCTGAAAGCTACTGCTTACAAGCTTTACGGGTCAATTTTACGATGCCTAATGATGTCGACGCCCAAGTAATCAACAGGACGTACCAAGAACCGCTACATGTGGCTTTCCTATCTGTACTCGAACAGCAGATATTTGAGAGAACTTACTCAACATTGTCGAAGCAATCAATCGAGCTACCGATTCAAGAACATTTCTCTAACTATGCTGCAACCACGCACAATATAAAAAGTAAAGAAAGATGAACACATCACGTTAATAAATGTATGGACCGAGAATACATCAGATCGCATGAAACATAAGCAAAATTACAAAATAGTCCATGTTTGTAGTTTCTACTGTCTAATAAATCCAAACTTGGAGTATTTCATTGAGTAAAAGTTAGTGGCGTAGCCAGGATAGAATCTCACAGTGGGGTCACCACGATGTAGACTATTTTTTTTTTTTTCAAGCGAGATAGTATATTTATTTTGAGTGTGAACACAAAATTTAAGAAGAAAAATAACCTTTTTAACTAAATTGATTCAAACTAAAAACAATTAGCTAGATGGAGACTTATAAACTCTTTAAGTATTGTCTATTGTCAAATATTGAAACTGCTTCACTATTGAATCATTCGAAATGTATGAAATGCATCTTGCTTAATATATGTAATTATGCTATTATCTAATCATTCATTTCAATCACTACTAAAAAAAACAAAAATTGCAACTGAAATTGCAACCGAAAATGGGTCAAAATCGGTTGGAAAATTGAATTTCCAACCGATTTTGCAACCGAAAATATCGGTTGGAAAAACCTCCGTTGGAAATGGGTTTGCAACTGAAATTCCAACCGAATTTCTTTCCAACCGAATTTCCAACCGACTTCAAAATCGGTTGGAAAAATATTCCAACCGGTTATTTTCGGTTGGAATTTCTCCTTTTTTTTTTTTTTTTGCAATTTAAACCTAAACACAATATCAAATTTCAATAAACACAATCTAAAATCAATAAATACTTTTCAATTTTCATAAACATAATCCAAAATTCATCAACACATTTCAATTTTCATAAACACAATCCACGATCCAAATCATAAACATAATTCATAATCCAAAAACTACACCACAAAATACACTTGGGAGGACCTATATTCTATGCACTCTTCGACTCGAGTGTAAAACTTCACCTTCTTGCTCCTGTCCGTGGTTTTGGTTTGACATCGGCCTCCTGCACGAACAGCAATAAGTTTTGGGCTGAAATTGCAACCGAATTTTTTTTCGGTTGCAATTTCATCCAAATATTGCAACCGATTTTAAATCGGTTGCAAATAATATTCATATTTTGCTATTCCAACCTCGATTCCAACCGATATTATTGCGGTTGCAATTTTATCTAAATTTCCAACTGGTTTAATTCGGTTGCAAAAATTCAGTTGGAATTTTTAGTTTTTCTAGTAGTGAATCATTTGTCATCCCATTTTTCGATCGATTTTTAATATACTTAATTCATAGTAAAGTAAATATCTCCACGTTTGGTGTAACAATTGTCAAAATAGGGATAGTTTTATTTTCTGGCATTTCACTTTGTAGTTTTATACATACATGTAAGAATATAGTGATAATTTTATCAATTTCCAATTAATACTTAAAATATGAATCATATAAAATAGTTAATTATTGTTTGAAAAGTTTTATTCTAAAAAAAAATTGTTTGAGAAGATTTCATAAGACAAACATTTTTAATCAAAATATGGACCCTTTCCTATTTAATTTTTCAAATTATTCAGTAGGATCCACTCAAAGCCTTTTAAAATTAACATCAATTTTGCACATAATATACCATTATTTCTACACTAAGTCAAAACTTCCAATGGGGTCATTGCAACCCCGTGAGGTGAATGTACCTACGCCACTGGTAAAAGTCCACTATATTTGAAAGCTCTAGAGCTAAAATCTCAAGCTTTATTTATACTAGTAAATTGCATGTGTCTTTCTATACCTCAAAATGGATTGCATAAGTATGCAAATAACAGAATGTAATAACTTACCCGTAAATAGCAGTATAACTAACGGTATCGTCTAAACGGTCTGAAATACCCGTGGGTTGAAAAGGTCATCGACATCCATGAGAGCCCCAATCGACAGGCTCAATGAAAGAAAAAGCAAAAGGTCATCGACAACCATGAGAGCCCCAATCGACATGTTCGATGACGTGCTCGATGAAAAGGTCATCGACAACCATGAGAGCCCCAATCGACATGCTCGATGAAGGAAAAAGTAAAATGTCATGGACAACCATGAGAGCCCCAATCGACATGCTCGATGACAAGCTCAATGAAAAGGTCATCGCCAACTATGAGAGCCCCAATCGACATGCTCAATGAAGGAAAAAACAAAAGGTCATCGACAACCATGAGAGCCCTAATCAACATGCTCGACGAGAAGCTCGATGAAAAGGTCATAGACATCCATGAGAGCCCTAATCAACATGCTTAATGAAGGAAAAAGCAAAAGATCATCGACAATCATGAGAGCCCCAATCGACATGCTCGATGATGTAAAAAGCAAAAGGTCATCGACAACCATGAGAGCACCAATTTGACATGCTTGATGATGTGCTCGATGACAAGCTCAATGAAAAGGTCATCGACAGCCATGAGAGCCCCAGTCGACATGCTTGATGAAGGAAAAAGCAAAAGGTCCTCAACAACCATGAGAGCCCCAATCGACATGCTTGATGAAGGAAAAATCAAAAGGTCATCAACAACCATGAGAGCCCCAATCGACATGCTCGATGATGTGCTCGATGACAAGCTCGATGAAAAGGTCATTAACAGCCATGAGAGCCCCAATTGACATAATTGATGACATGCTTGATGAAGGAAGAAAGCAAAAGGTGATCAATAGCTATGAAAGCCTCGATCGACCTAAATGAAGGCAAAATTCGTTCGACAGCTATGAAAGTCCAGATTGACCTAAACGAAGAAAAAAGGCGATCGATAGCTATGAAAGCCCCGATTGACCTAAATGAAACTAAAAGGCGATCGATAGCTATAAAAGCCTCGATTGACCTAGAAAAAGACAAAAGATAATCGACAAATACGAAAGCTCCGATCGACTTATCATTATGAGATTGAAAGAAGAAAAAATGATTGAAATCTATTAAAGCCTCGATCGACCTATCGACATAAGATCGAAGAAGAAAAAAAATTATTGGCAACTATCAAAGCTCCGATCGACCTATCGACATACTCGACGACAAGCTCGATGAAGAAAAAAGCAAAAGACGATCGACAACTATGATAGCCCTGATCGACATATCGAAGAAGAAAAAATGATTGATAACTATGAAAGCTCTGATCGACTTATCAACATGAGATCGAAAACAAAATGATTGGCAGTTATGAAAGACCCGATCGACTTATCGACATGAGATCGAAAGAAGAAAAAAAATGACAAGCAGCTATGAAAGCACCGAAAAAATGATTCTTACGGGAAAATGAGCTTCAGACAACGGAATATAAAAACTTTTAGGCTCCCTTTGAGAATCTTGTCCGGATACTAATCCGGTTATATTTAAATTAAATAAAAGAAACAATAAAATAGTAAAACTATTTCATACCTGTTTCCTAGCACTTCCAAGCGAACTCTGAATCTGTGGAAATCTCAAGATGTAGAAATCGATCCTTGTCTTTATTTGCACTTTGGGTCTCAAGCTTTAGTAACGCCCCACATGTTGCATCTCTACGGATCAGTATACCACATGCACACGAAAACCTTGAAAGATATGATCGGCTAGAACACAAAATAATTCAAGAGATGAAACTCAGGAAGAAAAGAGCAAGAAGGCGACGACTTTTGAGAGAGAGAGGGAGTCATGGTTTTTCTTTCTCGCTTGTTAAGTCAAGAGTGTAAGTAGGGGTGGGCATTCGGTATCGGGTTTCGGGAACCCGTCCCGTCCCGGTCGGGATTTTGTAGTTTGGGACGGGAAGTATGATTGATTTTTGGTTTTCGGGAAACCCGAAAACCCGACAAACTAAATTGGGACGGTATTCGGGAAATATTTCACACCCGATTGGGAAACCCGAATCCCGAATTTCTTATCATACAAAATAAATTACCCATTTCAATCAATCTCTTACTCCCAAACTCAAGCCCCATCACCTACCCCATGGTCTTGAAATTAACAATTCATGACCATAAAGAAAATATAATGCTATGAAGGAGCAAAATAAAGAAAAGTGTGATATTTCTACCATATAGGAGTTTAAAATTATTATTTTCGGGAAACCCGAATCCTGATCCCAAAAATCCGATATTTATCGGGAAACCGAGATACCGGGACCAAGTCAATTCAAATGGAATTCGGGTAGTAAAAATCAAAACCCGAATCCCAAAAATCCCGTCCCGAATTACCCGAAATCCCGTCCCGATACCACCCCTAAGTGTAAGTGTGTACGTAATTCTTCTAAAAATAATTATAGACTTAATGGAACTTACTTATAGATTTCTTTAATCCTAGTTTAATTAGGATTCAAATTAAAATATAACTCCTAATTGGCTAGACCTTTTAATTAATGCAAGACTTGTTCTTATTAATTAAATTCGGGCCCTAATTAATCTGCAAGTTCATTGGCCCAACTAATTAACACCCGTTTAGTTTATTTAATTAAATTGGACTCCAACCATTTAATTAATTTTCATTAATATTCATTTATTTAAATTGGACTCTAAGTCTATTTAGTTAATTCTTCTCTCTTTAATTAATTAAAATTTAATTTAATTAATTCCTTCCTTTAAATTAAAAATCCATTCAATTTTATCATCACGGATCGGATCTCACACCCAAAGTGGGCGGACCTAGTCGAGCCCTTTTTATTCGTTTACTTGTTTCTGCTTCATGTGTATTGTGCATGTCCTCGTAGGTCCACCACATAATTGACTGTATGTTATAATTAAATATTCATTTAATTAATCGAGTAATTACTTACTCAATGAATCAATTGAACACTCTGTCAATTGATCATACCTAAACTAGCACCCCTGCTAATTTGAGATTTCTCCCACACTCTACAATCGATGTTTGGACACAAGTTCGTAGAGCCTAATCACTGGTGAATTAATTCAATGAACCTTTATTCTCATTTACAAATGCCATTTACGACTTAATCTTTCCATTAGTTGGTCTCCCAGTCGAGACTAAGAGTATGGACTTTCATCGGTTCCCTTACTTGTCTAGACTTTATGTATCCTAGTCTCGAAACTATTCCCTTTGACTTAACCTTTATGAGCTACTTTCACAAAGCTGTTAGATACCTCGGCCGAGGGTTTTACCGAAATTGATTTCTCACAAAGATTCATAGGAGAATCTCCCAACTTATCAAGTCGGGTCAATGGATCATTTCTTGATGATATGAATCTGCATACTCGTTCATTTACACCAAACATGAGTCTACATATACCTTCTGGTAATAGCCAGTTAGTCGGGACTCATATCAAAGTGTAAATGTCCGTGTACCAGATATACCCTATCACCTCAAGTAATAAGGATCGATCCTCTCACACTATCGTAAATAGGAATAACTTCATCCCCGATATGCGACAAACAATTTCATGGAGAGTTATTTCCTAATTGGGATATTCAGTGCACTTCCATCTCAGCAAGCCACCCACTCATGTGTATCGACTTTCACAGTCACGCTAGTGGACCCCAACATTCTCCAGTTCATCGGAGTATACACATTCGTGAGAGTCTAACCGAATTCATTGATGTCTCATCTCAAATGAATTCAACGACTCTTGAATTGGTTTTAGATCATGGCCTTAGAGATCAGTTCACGGGTTGTCTCATAGCCCCGTGATATAGGGACTTCTATCCCAATGTTAGATAAATGTTACATTAGATAAATGTTATCATAATAAAGTAAGTGCATTTATTAATCATGAATAAATAGTTCCATAATTATTACAATTAATGCAAACAAACAGTTGGCTTGCAGGACACTATTTCTATCAAAACCATATTGACCTCCTCTACAAAATCGATCTCTTCTATCCGTTCGACATCCTCTACAAAACCGATCACCCTAATTAGATCGACATAACCGCCTAGCTAGATTGACCGCATTTACATAGTTGAAGTCATCTGATTACGCCCAAATATGTCCCATATGTCCCAGAAGCAAATAATTCATTTGAGACAATGGTTCTTCAATCACACATGTCCTAGAAACGGGAAATAACTTTTTTGCGACAGTGGTTCTTCAATCACACATTTTCTGAAGCAAAACAAATTTATTTGAAATAGTACGTTATTCTTCAATCACACATGTCCTAAATCGATAAAAACTCTTCCTTGAGAAAGTTACAAGAATTGACAAAAAGCGAATGGAGTACGCCCATATACTTGAATCAAGTTTCGACAATAAGCACTTTCAAATTCACTCCCGAATATGGGGGCGAATGTATGTGCAATTTTTGTGCCCGAGGGCAATTCAGGAAATTATCATTTTCATATTATATACACTATAATAAGTTATCATAAAAGTGTAACGTCTTTACATTTATTACTTGTAATGTCTTTTCGAAAAGGCCATTGTACCCCTATTAGTGAATTATAAATAAGTATCTATTTCCAAAGAAATGTATTTGATCTCATATTACAAATCTAATACTAAGTCAAATTCTCTTGATATTGTATGTATACTTTATTTTATTGTTGTGATGTTGTTATAGATCGAAGGACAACAATTCCACATTTACCCGGAACATTTTTACGCAACATCACTATCGATCCGCCCATGTGGAAAAGACTTTCATATAATATGTATGATACGGCTAGAAAATAATTAAACCCTTGAAATAAACAAAAAAAAAATTAACACCTCTTGATGTTCTTCAAAGTGAAGAAAGTCATTTTTATGGATGGATGCTATTTTTTTTGTTTTTTTTTTGCATTAATTTCGTTGGACGGAAAGGTGTTGGTCAATGGAATTGTTTGATTTCTTAATCTAGGTTCTTTCAATAATTTTATATTTTTAAGAGTGTACTAGTTCATTTTTTTTTTTTTAAATATCGTAAGAGTAGTACTAGTTCTAGTAGTTAGATTCTTTGTTAACGCTATTAGAGTTGTAATTAAGTGGCTATAGGTTGCATAATAGTTTATCATGCGGACTTCTTAGTGGTAATTAAAATTAAATGTGTTTCTGAAGGCATTTTCAAGGGCAAAATGCACAATACTACCATGTGTATGCGATACATGCATCAAACTACCATATGATTTTTTCAAGCTAACAATATTTGATTTTTGTTGGTTTTTGTATAATTTTTTCAGCCAAAAACTCTCTTGTACTTTTGAACGTTTGTGCAAAATTATTTTGTACTTTTGAATGTTGCGTAAAACTCTCTTGTACTTTTGAACGTTTGCATAAAACCCTCTTGTACTTTTAATATATCTAAGGGTAATTTAGACAATTCAATTAAAAATTAACGATGTTAGTAACTAACGGAGATTGAGTGTTTTATGCAGGATTTTTAAAAGTACAAGATAGTTTGGTACAAAAAAAATTCAAAAGATAATTTTATGCAGGTTTCACATAATACATGATAGTATCTTGTTTTTCCCCATTTCAACTTAAGAAAAAGTTCATCATTGTTTTTCTTTTCCACCTTTTCTGTTTAGTCTAATCACCAATAAAACCTTAATGCTTGAATTATTATAAAAGCAGTTCCGAGAACAATAGTAAATAGAAAACAATTTAAGAAAAATAATGGAATTAGTACTTAATAGGAGATTTAGCCTATATTAATTCATTCAACCATGAAATAAATGTATTTAAATGAGCATGATTGATCTTATCTTTGGGTCACCATACAAATTTGCATTTTCGTGTCCAATGGTATCAAAGTTGCAAGTTGACGTATCATGTAATACAAAAAACAAATTTCCCGTTTCTAGGACATGCCCTCGTCTAGAATAATGATGTCAGAAAATTAAAACAAATTCCCCGAAATTACAACATGCCCTCGTCTAGAATAATGATGTCAGTAAATTAATTTATAATTAGCATAGATTAATACAGATTTAATTTTTTTAATATCTAAACAATAGAATTCAAAGTACATGCTTAGCAGCTGGACTCGGATGTATTAATTAATTAAACAGTATTAAGACTTATCAAGGCAAAGTCAATAATAAGAGTCTAAAAGACAGAGCAAAATTGAAAAATAATACCCTTTCTTCAGCATTGATTCACAAATCTGAGAATTTCGAGCTTTCAACCACTAAGAATTGGGCTAAATCTGAGTAAGTTTTCTTATTTCTCTCAAAGTGTGTGATTATTTGGTCCAACCATGTGTTGCTTCAAAATATTAACAGAAGCATGCTTATACGTAAATGCCGAAATCGTTCTATGAAGTTTATTTCATTTTTTGTTTTGGGATTATTGCATTTTTGGTGCCACAACTACAATTCACTGGCGTTTTTACCCCGTAATTTTACGGGCTGACACATTTGGTGCAACAACTTCAACTGGCAATTTTGGTGTCAATTGAGGCCCAATTTCAAAATTGGCCCGAAATTGCCCTATGTGCAGACCATGTGACATGAAAATTCGTGATTTTGACCATTAACGCTTTTTTCATTAAAAAACAATCCATTCACCAAGAACTAGACTACTTGGATGTTTTTATTTGAGGAAGAAGAAGAAGAAGAAGAAGAAGAAGAAGAAGAAGGTGGGTAGCAATTTAATTAAGGGAATGTTTGGTGAATTTTATAGGAAAAGTTAGGATTTTTAATTTTGGTTTATTTTTAATTAAAAAGAAGTTGAATTGTCAAAATTCCTACTTTTTTTTTTTTTTTTTTTTTTTTTTTTTTGATACCCAGGTTTCCAAGCTTACACTAGACTAAGTCCTGGTATTTTCCATGTCACATGGCCCGTACGTGGGGAAATTTTGGACCAATTTTAGAATTGGGCCTCAACTGGCACCAAAATTGACATTGATGTTGAAGTTGTAGCACCAAATGTGCGAGCCCGAAAAGTTACGTGATAAAAACACCAGTGAACTATAGTTGTTGCACCAAAAATGCAATTTATAGAATGATACATGTATGAATAAATTGCAGAAACATAAATAGCATATTCTGTACATGTATATGTTTCATCACTTACAGATGATCATTATGTTAACATAATAAAATAAAAATATTCTCAAAAAAAAATCTTTGTTACAAATCCCTCATCCCAGATCAAATCTCGAATCTCAATGGACTATGAAGGACAAATTAATAAGATAATAATGAGATATGTTTTTTTAATAGGCTGAGGTACCATTTTTAAATCATGAATTGTTTTCCTGGAAATTTTGTGTATTTTTTTGGTTACACATCTTGCTGATATATTTATGTCTCACTCTCCTCTATTTCTTTCAGGCAATTAAATAACTCTATTTTCCTTAGTCCATCAACTCTCGTATCTTTTCAGTCTTACTAAATCAAATTGGAAGAAATATTAATGGCTCCTACTATTGTATTTCTGTCAATGTATATGAACTACGGAATTAAGGAATTGTTTTCGTCTGATGAAATTGATCAGACCCTCTTTTGGAAAGGCGAGCTTCCTTGGAACAGTCCAACATGTCTCGCAGTTGTCTTGTATGTAATAAAATTTGATGACGAGGTATTGTATCATGTAATAAAGAATCTCGATATTTTAGTGTGTGAATATCTCATAACAATAAAGGCTAAACTGGGAGAAGAAGAGATTCAACAGAAGTGGGAAGAGTTTTCCAGCATGTTTGTGAACTCCTTCATGCCAAATGTGCAAAAATTCTTTAAAGTCCCAAAGCTACATGAGGTGTCTGACAAGACTAATTCCCTCAAGGAAAATGAAATTTTGGCAAGTTTTATGGACTTTCTCCTTCAAATACTGAATTGTGAAGCACATATTAATTCGACTGAGGAGCAACGATATGCAATTCTTCAGAAGGAGCTAACGTTTCTTCTTAGTCTTCTTGGGGATACACCATTTCAGTGCACTGAACTTGAGGAAGTCAAAAATATCTTGGCAGAATTTGAAATATTGGCCAACGAAGCAGGAAGGTTCATTTATTCTTATATTTTTTCAATTTTTCGAATTAAGGCCAATAGGTTTATTGAGGGGCGAAATTCACTTTTGAAAATGGTTGAGGTCTTGAATGTGAAGATCGAAGAACACTGCAGCAAATTCTCAGAACTTCACCCATTTGTAGTTTCTCGAACATATGATGTTATAGATTCAACATTCATCGTAGATTCTTTGATCGAGGATCTCGAGAACTTGATGAATAACCAAATCTACTTGATCATTAATGAGATGAAGGTTCAAATCATAACACTTCATGAGGAGCTTATAATCTCACGATCTTTGCTCAAGGATATTAGAATGCCGCAAGCTACAATTAATATGGATGGATTGAATGAATCTTTAGTCCAAATTAGAAATGTGGCATATGAAGCAGAATATCTTGTCAACTCATATGTTGTGGGTAATTTTCCTCTTTGGTATTTGAATCTCAGGCTCCCTGTTGTTATCCGTAAGTTTAAGCATATTAGAACGAGACTTCAAGAAATAAAGATAATTTTTGACATTAATGTCTTGGATATGAAGAATTCTTTTGGTGGAGATGTACCAACCCAAGCTATGGGAACCCCTACAACTATGATCATTGATATTGTGGTTGGCTTTGAGGATGAAAGTGTTATTATTTTGAATCATCTTCTTGGAGGATCAAAAAATCGACAAATTGTTTCGATTTTTGGTATGCCCGGACTTGGTAAAACAACTATTGCAAATAAGTTGTATATTCATCGCTCAATTACGGACCACTTTGATCAACGTGGATGGTGTGTTGTTTCTCAAACATATCAAAAGAGAATAGTGTTGATTGATATCTTGATGTCTTTTGCAAAAACCAAGATAGAAAAGAATAGTATCTTTGGAATAGAAGATGAGAGTTTGTCCTTAAAGATTCACCAATGTCTAAAGGGGCGAAGATACCTTGTAGTCATCGACGATGTTTGGTCCACAAATGTGTGGGATGATTTGGAAAGATTTTTCCCAGATGACGGAAACGGAAGCAGAATAATATTAACTAGTCGGATTAGAAGTATATCACCAACTAGTAGCATTGTTCACTCACTACCTCTTCTTAAGGAAGACCAATGTTGGAGTCTATTAGAACACAAAGTGTTTCGCGAAGAACCCTGCCCTCCTCAATTACAAGGCATTGGAAAGCGAATTGCCGCTAAATGTGGTGGACTGCCACTTGCAGTAGTTGTTACCGCTGGAGTTTTGGCAAATATGGAGAAGAAGAAAAGTGTATGGGAAAAAGTGGAAACAAACTTAAACTCCTATATCTTCGACGATAATACAAATAACTACTCGAAAATACTGGAACTTAGTTTCAAGCATCTGCCAGATCATTTAAAGATGTGCTTTCTCTATTTTGTAGCATTTCCTGAAAACACACAAATACCTGTAAAGAAGTTAATATGGTTGTGGATTGCCGAAGGATTCATTCAGAGAGAACAAGAGAAGAGCCCAGAGCTAGTAGCAGAAGAATATCTTTCAGACCTAATTAATAGAAGCCTCGTACTAATTGTTAAAAGGAGATGTGATGGTGGGATCAAAGCATGCAATATTCATGATCTATTGCGGGACATGTGCTTAAGAAAAGCTCATGAAGAAAAAATTTCAAAGTCTATTGATGAGTAAGTTTACCTGCTAACCTATAATTCAATCCAGTCAAATAGTTTGTATTTTAAATTCTAGTTATTATGATCGTATTATTCATGACAATTAATAAATTTGATTCTTCTAAATTTTCACTATATAGTTATTCATCACTCTACGAGAAGCATCATCGCATGTTTGTTCACTCAGAGTCATCTGCCGGCGGGAGACCTTTTGGCCTACATTATCGTTCATTTTCAGGCCATCTTTCACAACCCTCGTCCAAATTTCCACAAATGAAACTTCTTAGGGTTATGAATCTGCGGCCAGATTCTGATAATTTCTACGAGCTGAAAAAAGTAGATCTTTTAGTTCAGTTAAGGTACTTGGCCATCGATCGAATGCCGAAACCACTAGTATGCAACTTTGTTAACCTAGAATTTCTTATAATTGATAGCAATGCAGCAATTCACATACCTTTAGTCATTCTAAAATTGGTGAAGTTGAGACATGTCAAGATAAAAAGGACTGCAAAATTCGAAGAAGATTGCTACAGCTGCCAAACCACTAATCTAATGTCCCTTTCAGATATTGACATTAATAATGACAAGGATGATGAAATTTTGAGATGTTCACCACATCTACGTAAACTCAAATGTTGGTATCTTGATGAAACACTATTTCCCGATCTCCATTCCCTCAATGATCTTCAAATACTCAACCTGAAATATTGTTCTTATTTCAGTGGTGAATTAACAAAGGTTAACTTTCCATCCACTATAAAAATTCTGAGTTTATCTGAATTAGGCTTGCCTTGGGAGGAGATTTCGATTATAGGGAGGTTGCCAAACCTTCATGTTCTCAAATTAGCCTTCCATGCCTTTGTGGGAGAAGAATGGGTGACAAGAGATGGTGAGTTTCAAGAGTTGAGGATCTTGCACCTTTCGTATAATGAACTAATAAAGCAATGGATTACATGTAGTGAACATTTCCCCCAACTTCAGTCATTGTTAGTGATTCAATGCATCAATCTTAAGGAGGTACCTAGCGAGATAGGCGACATTCCGACGTTGCAGAAGATTGAGGTGTATGATAGTGGGTACGAGGTTAACAGATCAGTTGTTCAGATTGAACAAGAGCAACGTGAAAATGGAAATGAAGAACTTCAGGTCATAACCAGCAATAAATATAAAATGGAGGAAATGGTACAATTATTCCAGGATCGGGTGTAAGTTAAGCTCTTCTTAATATTTATATATTCTCCATTCTGAATATGTGATGCAATATTTAAAAAGCAAATTAGACCTCACCATGTTGGTAAATGTTTTGTGATTTCCTTTTCTCTTAGTTTGATACGGCAACAGATGAAGGCAGCGAGAGCGAGAGAGAAGATACAAATTAATTGAAGATTCAATTTGTAAGGTTTCTATTTCATAAAGCATTGTTGTATAAATCATACGAGTTTCTTATTTTGCTTTTTGTAACTTCAGTTTTATTCTATATGTACAAGTGAAACAAATGTAATAATCTATGATGCTTATCATGACCCATTTCTTGAGGTTTATCATATTTTGAGATAATTACATCTACACCCGCGTTAATTTTCAGGGTGCAATTACATAAATACCTCATATATGGAATGGTTTCAATAATTACTGGTATGATTTATCATCTTATACTCCCAAATTACTGCAGTTAATTTCTTATTATTTCCTTTTTCATCTAAGCTTATTGCTGTCTCCGAACACATTCCTTTTGAAAATTTCAGCTATATAAGGTTCTTTAGTACATGTAGCGCCTAAACATACATTGTTAAAACTATGTTCAATCAAGATTGACGGTACTCTAAGGTATATACCAAACCTCTTTCACTTTGGACTGAAAATAGAGACAGTCAAGTGGAAGAGATATTAGTAGTAAGTGGAGAGAAATATCGGCCATGTGCACCGCACAAGGCTGTTTATCTCATTTGGAGTGAAAATTATTACATGATAATGTGATAACGTGATTACCACATGTTAATATTGTTTATATTGGCTGAATTATATATATGATATTACATATGATTCTTAATTAGTTTCAAGTTCTTCAATCGACTAATTTAGAATCATCAACTTTTCCAAGTAGCAACAATGTCTATTCAGTAGCTCAGTCATCTCTGTATGAATGCTAGTTTTTGACTTGTTCCTGGTTATGCACAATAAAGTTATAAGTGGATTTTTTCAATCCATTGGGCTCAATTGACCACTTCCAATCTTGAGAGTTTGTATGGTGGTCGTCCCACTGTCAATTTCGACGAGTGAATCACACTTCTCCAGTTGAAGCACATCAGCTTATCGAGACTGCTCCAATTTGGGACCGCAAAAGCAGAACCAGAAGTAGTCATCAATCAAATGATGCCATTGCTGCATGATCTGTTTTCCTTCCATTACTCTACATGCGGCAGAGGACAATTTTGTTGCTTCACTGCTGCCTTTGTTTGAACTTTCCTTGTATTGCTTGAAAGCAGATTTGTCAACTAATAATGGAACCAAATCGCATTCTAGTTTAAACTACACTGAATTTGTTTTCTTTACGTCGTGTGTTCTCGTAAGTGAGCTTGTTGGATTTGGATTGAATTTGAACATCTACATCATCTATTAATTGCTATTAATTTTTAATTGGATTTTGGCAGGATTTCTATGTAAAATATAATTGCATATCAAGTATGTTAGGTATGAATTAAGGTGTGTGTATATGAAACATTAATTCATGTCGTTATGAAGATTAAATAGTGTTAACTTTAGCTGTTATATTGCTCATGGGAAGACCTTTTTCACTCAAAATTCAAATTCATCCTCATATTGCAAAAAACATAAACAAAAGAGGGAAAAAACACTTTTGATACCAAATTTTAGTCCAAAAAACACATTTGATACCAAACATTTTGAAAAAACACATTTCATACCATGATTCACACAATCTTGACACATTTATTTTTGCCGTCAATTTTCGGACGGAATTCAGCACGTGCTGTCAATTGTGGGTCTTTAAAACCCGTGCATGTTTTCTCTCTCATTGTCAATTTAATGGGCACATGAGCGACACGTGCTGAATTCCGTCAAAAAATTGACGGCAAGACTAAATGTGTCAAGATTGTGTGAATCATGGTATGAAATGTGTTTTTTTAAAAAGCTTGGTACCAAATGTGTTTTTTGGACTAAAGTTTAGTATCAAAAGTATTTTTCCTTCATAAACAAAACAATAACATCTCAGAAAACATTGTGATTGTACCAAAAACGGATTTTTTGCAAGTTAACTCCATGTGATATGTCTAATGGGCAATTTACCTCCCTGTGAAATAAAAATAGGCAATTTAACTCCCTGTGAAATGAAACAATGAGCAATTTACCTCCTTGTGATATAAAAATAGTCAATTTACCTCCCTGTGAAATGAAATAATGAGCAATTTAACTCCATGTGATATGAATTAATAAGCAATTTAGAGGGAGGTAATGTGCTTCTTTTATCAAAACACATGGAGGTATTTTGCCATTTTTCTTATCAAAGGGAATTAAATTGTATATTTAGGATATCACATGGAGGTATTTTGCCCTTTTCTTTATCACAGGGAGTTAAATTGCCTATTTAGAATAATACAGGGAGTTAATTTGCTATTCACTCTACCAAAAACACCAAAAAGAAAACAAAAAAATATGAGTATACAAATACACGAGTGAAGCTTGATGACTAATGATGTCGACGCCCAAGTAATCAACAGGACCAAGCACTGCTACATGTGGCTTTCCTATCTGTACTCGAATATCAGATATTTGAGAGAACTTACTAAACACCATAGAAGCAATCAATTGAGCTACCGATTCAAGAATAACACATCACTTTAATAAATGTATGGACCGAGAATACAGCAGAAACATGAAACAGAAGTATAATTATAAGATTGTCCATGTCTGTAGTTTCTACTGTCTAATAAATCCAAATTTGGAGGGAAAAATGCAAGATACTCCCCTGTGTTATGTTAAACCTGCAAGAAACTACCCTGTGAAATTTTTATTGCGCCAAACTTCCTTGTGTTTTCAAAAACCCTGCAAAAAACACCCAATTTGTAAAAAATAGGTCGTTTTGGATCGACATATTTCAAAAAATAATTTTAAAAATATACTACATGAAGTTGTAGGGATCAACTTGAAGTATTTTAAAAATGGTTTCTTGAAATATGTCGATCCAAAACGACCTATTTTTTACAAATTGGGTGTTTTTTGCAGGGTTTTTGAAAACACAAGGAAGTTTAGCGCAATAAAAATTTCACAAGGTAGTTTCTTGCAGGTTTAGCATAACACAAGGGAGTATTTTGCATTTATCCCGTATTTCATTGAGTAAAGTCTACTATATTTGAAAGCACTAAAGCTAAAATCTCAAGCTTTATAACCGGTAAATCAATTGATCATTGATTTTATTGGTTCAACCGATCGAGTCACTGGTTAAACTGATATGACGATAAATATATTTAATTTTAAAATATATATTATCTCTTTAAACGTAAGTATATAATATTATTCATATTCCACTCGTGTTTGCCTGTTTGAGTTTGATAATTTTAAAATTTCAATTCGTGTTTTTCCCTAACCTAAATTGATCACTTAATTGAGAAGATTGTTGAACATAGATGAGTAACAAATAGAAGAGTTTTATATTCTCTGCTCCACAATTTTCGCTCAATTTGCTAAATATAAAGTCAAGCAAATTAATTTTATAAATAAATGAATTTTACATTTACGATATTTTGAAAATTTTAAAAAGTAATATTTATAATGTTAATTAGTATTATGAAATTATTATTCAAATAAATTTACTAAGTTATTTGTTTTAATAATTTAAAAATTACTTAAGTTGACGTTGACCATAATAAAGGATAAGAAAAAATAACACGGATGTAATAGCGCACATATAGTTTATATAACACCTCTTGATATTTATATATGATTGGTGTAGTGTAAGAGATCACTAGTCCTTCAAAGTGATGAACTCAAGTTCAAATTAAGAAGAGACTTCCATATAATATGTCTGTCTCACCTAAAAAAGAATTAAACACTTCAGAAAAGAAAAAAAAAATAACACCTCTTGATGTTCTTCAAAATGAAGAAATCCATTTTTATGGATGGATGCTATTATTTTTGTGAATTAATTTCTTTAAACATAAAGGTGTTGGTCTATGGAATTGTTTGATTTCTTAATCTAGTTCTTTCAGTAATTTTATATTTTTAAGAGTATATTAGTTTTTTTTTTAAAATATAGGTAGAGAGTATACTAGTTCTTAGAGTTAGATTTTCTTTCTTAACGATACAAGAGTTGTAACTAAGTGGTTACTCATAGCATAATAGTTTATCATGCAGACTTCTTAGTGGTAATTAAAATCAAATGTGCTTTTTAGTAGGGGTGTAATTGATCCGAGTAGTGTCGAAAGACACAATGTTCAAGCTTGATTTGAATTTTATCGAGCATGAAATTTTATGTTTGAGTTTGGTGTGATTGTTAAACGAGTCGAGTTCAAATGAGTTTTTATCGAACGAGCTCGAGCCGCGTATCGAGTAGCTTGACTATTATGTATATTTTATTAATTTTTAGCTTATCGAGTCTAGCTCGAGCCGAGCTTTAAAAGTTATTAAACGGAAAATGATGTTCAAGCTTGTTTGATTAGTGTGACGAACCAATCTCAAACAAGCTTTTGTCGAACGAGTTCATGTCAAATATCAAGTAGCTTGATTTGATTTTCAGCTCTATTTCTTAGGGCATTTTCAACTTAAGAAAAAGTTCATCATTGTTTTTCTTTCCACCTTTTCTGTTTAGTCTAATCATCAAAAAATCCTTAATGCTTGAATTATTATCAAAGCAGTTCTGTGTAAAACTTTTGACTCGAGGACAAGAACGTAAAAGGTATTATACTTGAAAAATGATTAATTTAATATCATTGCAAGTATTACTTAGTCAAAATGTGACGCTGTGAGGGAAACACTTCCAATGATTTTATCGGAAATGAAAGTTCTTTAAATAAATAAATATAAAGAGTAAAACTACAACAAAGAAATTCGTAAATATTGCTGCGAGAATTGTTCGTACTGTATACAACTTTTTTTTGATAATTTAGTTTACAAACTTAGTCGGGTCTGTCTAAAATGAGATTTTGAGGGATAGGGAGCACATGAGATATCATTTATCTTGGTGACACATGTCCCCTTAGAATATAACTTTAAATAATTTATTTTCTTAAAGACAAATTTATCCTTTTTAATGAGTGAATTCAAAAGAACCCTTGTGTTTTGTCTAACTAAAAAAAAACCTATGTTATTTTTTATTAGCAACAAAACCTTGTACTTTTTTTATTAACAAAGAGAACCCCTCTCAAGTCGAAATAACAATTTTACCCCACCAAACAAGCAAAAACATCCCTATTACCTAAAAGGTTACCAATAACCCCTGCTAACTTTAAAAATTGGGAATACACCCCCTCCTCCCCATTTTTTTTTTTAAAATTGACAAAATTCACCATATGATTTATGAATCTCATATCAAAAAGTTGACAAAAATCTTATCCCCAACAGTTACATGTTTTGGCACTTTACCACCCATATGTACAAAATAAACACTTTACCCCCTGAAAAATAAAATTAGTTACACTTTACCCCCTCAATGATTTTATGCAATTTTTGTTTGACGGAAAATGTACATGTGCCCCTCGCATGAATTTTCAAAGGGTAAATTAGTACATCACTTCTTACTTGTCTATATAATTGATTCATGTCTTGTGAACCAAAAATCTAAAGTTAAGTAGAAAAAACTTTATTTGTAAAGAGAGAGGGAAAAATGCGCTTTAGTGAAATATTTGGTCGAAAAATCGATGTTGGAACTAATTTACCCTTAAAATACACAAGTGAGACGCATATCTATGTTTTTTGGTGAACGGAATTGGCTTAAAATTATTTGAGGGAAAAAGTGCAATTAATTTTATACGTGCTTATTTAATTTATACTTTTGGTGGTAAAGTTCAAAATATGTAACTTTGAGAGGGGGTGTAAAGTGCATTTTTCCCTCAAAATATTTTAAATGATCTTATATTGATGGTCTTAATTGTCAATTCGTATAAAAATTTGATTACTTTTTTTCGTATAAAATTTTGATTACTTGATATTTTTTTTTGGGAAAGAGATGAAATTAATTAGAGATAAGGAGATATTTTTAAACATATTAATTAAAGGGTTAGTATGTAATTTAGCATATGTTTATTTTTTCTAAATGTCCGATGCCACATCATCATTGGACATTTTGACCAAAACTTGTGGTTCAGATTTGTTGTTGACTTTTTTTAGTGGTTGAGATGGGTCATCTCATGTGCACCTATGTTCCAGAAAATCTTATTTTAGAAAGACCCAACTTAGTCCTTACAAATCACACAAACAACATAAAGAATTAAAGACCGGACAATATACTTTCGCTGAGGTTGTAGCGCAATTACATAGGTAATATCTATATTTGAAGGTCTTAGAATTTGATACAAATGCGAGTATTTTTCTAATTTCTTACTAGTCTTACTAATTAGTTATTTAATCATTTTAATTTGTCAGCGCAATACTAAAAAAAAATAAAGCTAAATGCAAAATTATTCCTTTTGTTTTGTTTAATTGACAAAAACTCTCCTATATGATTTTAATTAGCAAAAATCCTCCCTTTTTATTAAGAAAACCCCCCATTTGAAATTCATTCATAAGTCAATAGGGAGGTTTTTGTCAAATTTTCAAGAGAACAGGGGGTTATTGTCAATTTTAAAAAATAACAGAGAGATTTTGGTCTTTTTAGGTACTAGAAAAAAGTGTGTACGTTGTACGTGTCTAGTTAATTATATTGCTGAATTTTGTAACTTAAAGTAAAATTAAGTTTATTATGTCAAAAAATTGCACAAATTAAAGACTGATTTACTATTTATTTATTATTAAAATTATTAGGTCAGAAAAAATGATGACTCTAAATTATTTGAATCAAATATAATATGATGATTGATTTAGTCATGAGATCTTGAAAAAATTGTTCTATAATAAGATTATAAACAATTTATTTAGTTCATCATTGAACATCTTTGAATTTCTTATTCAATCAATATAGAATTATTAAATATATATTAAAAGAACTTCATTATAATAAATACAACAATGAATATTATTTGTCTTCGTATGTCAAATACGAAAAATTTTAATCATCACGAATTTGTATTGTGAATGTGACACCAATTATAATACAATGGGAAACCGAAAACAAAAAGACAATTATGTTGATTTATATACCAAAAGTCCATTTAGATGGATGGATTTGGATCGGACGGATTTGAAATATATGGCTCAAATCTTTTGCATTGTTTGAAAACGAAAATAATGAATCTTAGTTTTTGATCAAATGGATTTGGGCCCAGTTTTAAGTGGATTTCAATTTTTTTCTCTTACTCAATCATTTGAAATGCATTGTTTTACTTACCTAGGCTTTTTTTTACCTATTTAATTCATTAATTTACTCCATTTCTCATCTGTTTAACCCATCTTTTTGTCCATTTCATTCATTTTGTACCGGATATACGGAGTATATTTTACAGTTTATCCATTTTTTACCTGTTTAACCTATTTTCATTATTTTTCTGTTTTTGCCGATTTATTTAGTTTTTTATGGTTTAAACCATATTTTATCGGTTTCACCATATTTTATTGGTTAAACTCTTTTATTTTACTGATTTCACTCTTTTTTATTCTTCACTTTAACTTGTTTTACATGTTTTTTCACCAATTTCATCTAAATTTTCATTGACTCTACATGTTTTCAGCGACTTCACATTTTTCACTGGTACTGCTAATTGTTTCTTCGATTTCACCCGTTTACACTGATTCACCGTTTCTTTACGAATTTTTCCCGAATTTTCATCGATTTCACATGTATTTACCGATTTCACAAACATTTTTTTTAAATCATTTTCACCCGTTTTTTCACCAACTTTCCTAGTATTTCACCAATTTCTCCAGGATTTTCATTGATTTACATCTTTTCATCAATTTCATAGATTTTTTTATCGATATCACCAATTTTCATTGATTTCACCTGCTTTTCATCGACTTCACCAATTTTTCAAAAAGGAATTTCAAGAAAATTCAAGGTTATGCATGTTTCGATATTATTTATATTTTGCTTCTCTAGCAAAAAAATATATATATATATATATATATATATATATTACGTATTTAACTAAGTCATAAGATTTTTTGTTATTTCATAGGTAAAATGTGATATTTTTTTTTTGTGTGTAGCATAATGATATTTAAGAGATTTAGAGGAGTCTTAATGACTTATACACTAAATTTTGAAAGTTGTCATTGTTTTCACTTATTCTAATCTTTAATGTGCAAGTTGACGTTGTTTTCACTTATCCAAAGAAAATTAAAGCTGATAAGGATATTTGTTCCTTAAGTTCCATACAGTTCGATGAATTTATGAATTTTGTAAAAAAATCTGACTCCACCACCTTCCTCTGGCTCAACCACCACAACTCACCCCACCGCCATTTCTCTTTTTCACAATTTCCAATCTTCTCTTTCCTTCTTCCCAAGAGATGATGATGGGATGGAATTGCAAATAACCTCAATCCTAATTTTATTTTGTAAAATTGCAAATACCCCCCATGAAGAAGCGAAATTGAACACTTAACAGTGACGTGTGCGGGTCTTGACTATTGTCGTCCGAAAATTAACTGTCGAAACAAATGTGTCACCCGATGTTAAATCTGTTTTTCAAAAAAACTTGATATGAAAAATGTAAGGTTGGTAAAAGTTTGGTATCAAAAGTGAATTTCCTTCATAAGTTAATATATGTTTAACTTAAGAAAAAACAAAGATAAATAAGATTGGGGTATTTATGCATAACTATTTTAGACTTGATTTCTCAAATAAGATTCAATGTTTTCTAGTAAGTAATAACTTGTTTGGTTGTTAGGAAATTGAAAGAACATGAAGAAAAGTAAGGACAGTAGTTTTTTAATAAGTAATAACTTGTTTGGTTGAGGGAAATGTAATTTTAATTTTCACATATGATGCTTGGTTAACCGAAAAGGAAGTTACAAATTTTCCTTCCTTTTAGCGTTGAAAATATTTTCTGACCAATTTGATGGGAAAACTTAAATTATTCACACTTTTATAATAAGAGTATAGAAATGAGGTGCTTTCATATTTACAATGGGGGTATAATTACAGCAAAATATGTACTCTAGCTTTTAATTGTGTTTTTGCTAATAAAAAATAGCACATGAGATATTTTTGCTAATTAGGCATAGTATAGGGGTATTTTTGCATTTTACTTAACAAAATATAAAGGTCCGATCCATTGACCCAAAGCACACCATTGTAGCCGTCCTCATGGTCAAACGGAAGGAGAATTTGTACATCCAGGTACAATTGAAATCAACATCACCTCTACTTGTTGAAGTTTTCCACATGTTACCCTATCTTAGGGCCTGTTTGTTTGGCATTTCCCAGAATTTTTTTATGTTTGGGAAATGCCAAACAAACATGTTTTCTATTTTTCGAAATAAATTTTTCATTCATTAATTTTCTCAAACTACTCTCTCAAAAGCCAAACAAACAACAATTTTCTTATCTCTAAACAAAACCTATACAAACTCTACTTTGATTTGACATAAAGTAACTTATCTCTTACACAATTTATCTCACATAACAAACATGATTTGACATAAAGTCTTACACATCTTACACTTACAACCCAATTCTTCCAAAAAAACCTACACCTACTTTATTTCTCAAACCACTCTCTCAAAACCCAAACAAACAACATTACGCAAATCGAGAAAAAAACCCTTAGTCTTTCTGTTTAATAATTTAATTACCTCAAAACATGAAGCCTAACGATGTACTCCCTCCGTTTGTTTTGAGGCCTAACGATATACTCCCTCCGTTTCCCATTGAAAGGGAAAAAAACTTTGTTTACTTTTATTTGTCGTTTTAGGAGTTTAATGTAAAATTAATTTTTTTTTTATCAATTTTACCCTTCTTATTAATGATTGTTATTCATGCTAATTAATGCAATGATTATTTGATTTAAAGGGTAATTTAGATTTTTTACTTAAAAAAAATGACTATTTATTACATTTCTTAATCTGTGTGCAACCTCCAAAGAGGAAAAAAAAAACGGAGGGAGTATGTAATTGACAAAGACTTAGGGCATGTTTAACTCGTTTTTCTAAAAGCGGTTTTGGGATTTCGTCATATTTTTTGCTTGAGTTTTATTAGGTAAAATTAATAGTAGTTATAATTTTTAACAAAGAGTTTTTTTTTTTCTTGGAGATTATGAAAAAAAATAGAAATATTGTAAGAGATAGGATACTTTATGTCAAAATCATGTTTGTTATGTGAGTTTTGAGATAAGTAGAGACTAGAATAAGAAATATGTTATACTTTATTTCAAATTAAAATAGAGTTTATCTACATATACGAGATTTTTTCAGAGATGCAGTAAATTTTAAATATTAAGATACAATAAATTTAATTTTAATTAAAAAAATATTGTTTGCTCAATTTTTCATATGCTGACATAATACTCTTTGTAAATCGAGAGAAACATGCCCTTATTTTGCAAATTTAATAGGGAAAAGATGAACCCAAGTCCTCAAGCCTGCTGGCTATTAAATTACAACATTAGGACAATAACTCGATACCTCATCAATCTAGAATAATGGTGTCAGTAAGGCCATCTCCAGCCGAAGCAGACAATAGCCCTCTCATGCCTGCTTGTCTGCCTGCTTGCATGCTTGTCTGCCTGACTGTCTTGTCTAGTCTGTCATCTCCAACGGAACCAACAATCCAAAATATTTAATTCAATTTCAAACTTTTTCCACTCTCACTTAACAATAACAATAACAATAATAATAATAACAACATTATCATTATCGGCAATACTAAAAATAATAATAAAAACATTATTATCGGAAATATTTTAATTTATTTAAAAAAAATGACCAATTACATAAAATTGACTATTTTTTAAGAATTTTTACACAAATTTTTTAAAGAGTTTTACACACACATCATGTTTTATTTTTTTTAAAAAAAGTGACCAATTAATTTTTATATATATATATATATATTATTATAACTTATAAGTACCAGTATTTTTTTTTTTTTTTGATCTGAAAAGGGCAATCACTGCCTATCTTTCTCAACTAAGTCCCGGATAGAATCAGGTGGTTCTTCCATCCAAAGTAGACTTTCTCCCGAATTGTGGCCAAGTTTGGCCAAAGCATCCGCCACCGAATTAGCCGACCTTCTAATCTGACGGAGAGACACAATCCACGGCTTAGCAAGCAGAATCCTGCAACCCTCTAAGATAAAATCCAGCGGGTGATCCCGGGTGTCAGTCTTTTGCAAGAGGGTATAAATAACCTCAGAGTCTATCTCTATCACCAAATTCTCATATCTCTTCTCCCACGCGGCGCTCAAACCACCCCGAAGGGCTAGAAGCTCTGCTTGCTCGATCGAACACGAACCTACACTTCGGCAAAAACCAAAAACCCACATACCATCATCATTCCTTACCACGCCACCTATTGCTGCGGAGTTCGATCTCGCCAGCCAACTCCCATCCGTGTTCAACTTGACCCAATCCTTGTCGGGGCGAGACCAAACCTGGTACCCCGAAACCCTTCTCTGTTGGATAAGAGCATATGAACTCTGACTGTCGAATGCAAGTTGCTTGACCCTAAAAATAGGAGCTTGAGTAGCCTCTTCTCTCCCTTCAAAAACTCGAAAGTTCCTAGCCTTCCATATATTCCAAATAGCAGCTAAAAACACCCAACACCATTGGGTTCTAGGTAAAACAAAGTTACTCAGACTAAGTCGAATGGCCTTCTTCACCCAATTGTCCCTTCCAAGAGAAGCCAGGGCCGAAACGTCCATAGGGGAAATCATTTTGTCCCAGATTTTCCTAGCAAGAGGGCACTCGTAAAACAAGTGATACATATCCTCTCTAGCCAAGCAACCTCTAGAACAGAGATCTGAGTCAGCAAAGTGTCGATCAAAACGAAGAGCATTCGTCAACAGGCTCCCATGTTCAATTAACCACACAAAAAAATTTAAACGGCGAGGGCATCGCAACTTCCACAACCACGCAAATGTCCCATCCTCCCATGAACTTTGTGTTTCTTGGGCATTGTAAGCAGATTTGCAAGAAAACTTACCATTCGACGAACCATACCATCGTCGCGAATCCAATCGATCTCTCCCAAAAGGAACAGGTACTGACAAAATACTGGTCCTGATGTTGTCCGGAATGTTTGTTCTAATTATCTCAAGATTCCAAGTTCCATTACTAATAAGATCAGAGATCCCCAACATCAATTCATCGCTTCTAATCTCTCCCTCAATAAGGTCACAAAGAACACCTTCCTTTAGCCAGCGGTCAAACCAAAATGAAATAAGCTCCCCATTACCAATTCTCCATCTGATACTATTCTCCACCGCCTTTATGCTTCTTACAATCCCTTTCCAAATACTAGAGTCGATTGGCTTTATTCCATACTCTAACAAATCACCCCCTTTCAAGTATTTATTTTTATAGACTTCACTCCAAAAAGCTTCATGATTGTTTAAAATGCGCCAACCAACTTTGGCGAGCAAAGCAATATTAGCCTTCCTAGTTTCCCTCAAGCCTAATCCTCCGTTTGATTTTGGTCTCAAGACTTTTGACCACTTAACCAAGTGCACTTTCCTCCAGTTTGAGTCAGTAGCCCACAAAAAACTCCGATTCAATTTATCTAGTTGTGTGCACACCGAGCTTGGAAGCCAAGTTGTCTACATATTGTAAGTCGGAATAGCTGAGGTCACTGCTTGGATTAGGGTTGCCCGTCCTGCTAAACTCAGGTGCTTGGCTTTCCAAGCAGATAATCTCCTCTGAACTTTCTCCACTAGAAATCCGTGTCCGACCATGAATGATAGGAACTCCTAAATACTTCCCCAGATCGTCCGTGCAACTAAATTGAAGCAAATTCATAACCTGCTCCTTATCCCCAATAGATGTCCTTGGATTGAAGAAAATTCTAGATTTTTGCAAGTTGACCAGTAGGCCAGACTCATCACTAAAGATATCAAGAACTTGCCTGATAGATAAAGCATTGCTCCTTGTCGCACCCGCAAATAGCAAGAGGTCATCAGCAAAGAAGAGGTGGGAAATAGAAGGCCCTCCCATACAAATACAAACCGGTGTCCAAGAATTACTAGAAACAGCTTCCTCAATTAAATAACCAAGCCTCTCCATACATAAGACAAATAGATAGGGAGATAGCGGATCACCTTGCCTCAGGCCGCGTTGAGGAGAAAAAGCCTCTAAAGGTTCCCCGTTCCATATTAATCTGGGCTTCGAACTCCGCACACAAGCCATAATCAGATGCACAATATCTTGGGGAAACTGAAAAAAGTCGAGCGTTTGTTCCAAGAAAGACCATCTAACAGTATCATATGCCTTCTCCAAATCAATTTTAAGGATCATATCTCCCTTCCTACCACCAGAACGTCTCATAGAGTGAACAACCTCTTGGACGATAAGAATATTGTCATGTGTACCCCGTCCCGGGATGAAGCTACTTTGGAATGGGCTCACCAAATCTGACATAAAGGCCTTAAGTCTCTCAGCTATCAATTTGGTGACAACTTTATAACTAGTATTACAAAGAGATATAGGGCGAAAGTCGTTGACACAAACAGGAGTATCGGTCTTTGGAATAAGTACAATAAACGCATCTCCCACCTCTTGCGGCAAATAACCATGCAAAAATATGTCCCTCACCAAGAAGTATGTGGACTCAACCACTATAGTCCAATAATTCTGAAAGAAGAAAGGTTGACAGCCATCTGGTCCCGGAGCTTTATACGGGCTGAGGAGTTTGACTACACTGGTTACTTCCTCCAAGGAGATAGGAGCTTCCAAAACTGCTTTCTGAGACTCAACCAAACACCGCTGAAACGGGCTGCACTGAAGCGTGGGAACATGCGCCGGATTTGGATCATTAAACAAACTGCCAAAGAAGTCCCAAACATGGTCTTTTATAGCATTGGCGTTGTAGCACCACTCACCAGATATCTTCAAAGCTGATATCTTATTCCGCCTTCGTCGACAAATAGTTGACAAATGGAAAAATTCTGTATTTCGATCCCCGAATTTCAACCACTTAATTCTTGATTTCTGAAACCAAAGAGATTCTTCTTGGGCGAGTACAGTGTTCAACTCTGTGATCAGATCTTTCTCTAAACAAAGTAGAAAGGGATTCTCCCCCGTAGCTAAGCTTCTCTGAACACAAGCAATGCGGGCCAATAACTTTCTCTTCCTGATAAAGATATTCCCAAAATTCGATTTGTTCCACAATTTCATGGTCTCCGGTAGGTTTTTCAAAGATTCAAGTAATGTTGGGGCTTCATTCCATATTTCCTCAATGACTCTCCCACAATCCGGATGTGAGATCCAAAAGAGCTCGAACCGAAAAGGTTTGACGTCAGGCTCTAATATTGTGTCATAGCAGTGCGTAATAATAGGACAGTGATCAGAGTGAATTCGGGGTAAGTGCTGGACATAGGCATTCGGGAATTTCTCCCTCCACAAGTCATTAGCAATAGTCCTGTCTAGTCTTTCTCTAACTCGTATACCGCCACGACGAGTTCCACACCACGTGAAGTTTGGCCCATAGAAACCCAAGTCCATTAAGTAACAACCCTCTATTCTCTCCACAAAAGTATTACAACGATACCAATTAACCTCATCCCCTCCATGTTTTTCGCTCGGCCCAATAATGTCATTAAAGTCCCCGGTAAGCATCCACGGAATGTTGACGACAGAGCTCAAACCAAGCAAAGAATACCAAAGCTCTCCTCTAAGCCTGCTACTCGGGCTAGCATAAATACCGGAACACAACCAACGATTTAGCATGAATGACTTGAGTGTCAGCCACCAGAATTTCTACAAATACATTGTTAACATCCCAAAGCATCCAAATACCACCTGACCTACCAACAATTGGAGCACAAAACACTCCAGAGAAACCTAACTTTTTAGAAACAACCAATGCTCTATCCTCATAAATTTTTGTTTCAAACAAGAACACTATATCTGGTTTAGTACTCCTCACAGTTTCAAAAAAACAACGCTTAAAATTTTCATTACCTGAGCCTTGACAATTCCAAGCAAGAGTCTTCATCATACAGAAATAAATAAAAAGAAAGCACCAAACAAACATACCTAGTTTACTGTCAAACCAGTGCGGGTTCAGAGAAATCATCCATGGTCGTATCTGCATCATTCTCCTCTAACCTTGATTCCGAAGAAGTATCCCGAGTTGTGCCCCTATTTCTCAAATTATTACTGCTACGAATTTGATCAGGAGGAGCTCCATCCCTCCACGGTGCCACTGCCAGCAAGGGAACATCGGGCGGCTCCGACTATTGACCCACGTTAAGTGCTTCATTCTTCCTGCTAAGAAATTCCCTAATTCTCGCAACCTTTGTATCGAAAATTGGAGAAGATGTCTTGAGTTGTAGTTGTTTCGGCTCTATTTGGGAAGACTGAAAATTAACGGCAAATTTTGGGTCGTGGTTTATGAGTTGGCTCGAGACAGTATGATCAATTGTCTTAGACTTCAAATAATTCCCATGTGCATGTGACGATGGCCCACTAGAAGCACTAGGCTGGTCCATATTTAAATTATGCTGATTAGTAACTTGATTTCCTTTCAGAACTTGAGTCTGGACATTAGCATTACTTATGGGTTGTTTTGAAAGCTGGCCCACATTACTATCTATAACTAGGTAACTAAAACGCAGAGCGGGTGCGGGAGCGAGAGCGGGAGCGGGAGCGCGAGAGCGTGATATATTAAAATTTTAGAATATGAGAGCGCCTATAGAGCGTCTATTAAAATAATTATTAATAATATAAAATAATTAATTTACGGTATTAAAATAAGAAATATATAATAAAGAGATAAGTTACAACTACATTTTTAAAAGAATTAAGAGCAAAATGTATGTCATTCAACTAATAAGTATAGCTTATTTTCATTTTCTCAGCAATTTTCATCAATAAAATTCAAGAACTAAACAACGCCTAAAATTTTAGATCTTTGTGAAAAACATGAATTGCACGGTTAAGAAAGATTTGCATTTATGCCGATAAAAAATACACATGTTGTGCATGTGAGGGTAGGGGTGATAAGGAGAGACAAAAAAATATAATCACGAAATACTTAGGTATACATATATTATTGAAATTACATATTTACCTTCGGTAATAAACGAGTACAATTCTAGCTTCATATTTGGTAATTTGTTAGAAGACAGGTTGAGAAAGGTTGAAATGTTGGTTTGGTGGGTTGCACCACCCACCGTCATTGTTCGATAAGGCATTGTTTGGAGGGCAGAAATTGGTAGCCGTGACCACAATTGAATTTTGGAGGCACCACTTATGGTCATCCTCACATTTAAGTTCAAAGCAAGCTCCACAACTTTGCCCATTGTTAAAAAATATTGTACTTAATGATGATGTGTTTGTATCATACCCTTCACTATATAAATTACCATATCCACAACTACAAGCCCCACCTTCATCCAAATCATACAATAAAAAATACTACAAATTAGAGTTAATAATTTGGTTAGATAAGAGATGAATAAAATAAAATAAATGAATTACTTATACATTTATGTCCTTGAAAATAGTGACTGAAATGATATTAGCAGTGTCAAAGCATTACTTTATGAGAATGTGATTTTAAAATAATAATCTCATTTTAAAAAATAAAATTTAGTTAAGTGACATACCAAAACAAAAAATCATGAGGATAAAAATTGAAGGATGAAGGAAGTATTATTTTTGTTAATTTACATATTCATTAGAAAATAAACCCATAAGTTTACAAAATTAAGTTACAAGTATTATTTGTGTTACAATTATTTGTAAATTACAAATAAAGTTACAAGAATTATTTGTGTTTTTATTTTTTATTTTTTATTTTTTATTTTTTATTTTTTATTTATTTTTTTGTGGTTGTAAATCGTAATGCTTCCAAGTTACAAGTATTTGTAAATTACAAAATAAACCAATAAACTTTACAAAATCTAAAAAATGTCACTTTTTGTCAAAATTCATGAATTTAAATTGTCTAGTGCATGTTCTTTGTAAGGATGATACACGCTCTATCAAAATTAAAACGGCGCTCTATATATAATAAATTCGCGCTCCGAAAATTATGAATTCGCGCTCTCACTTTCAATAATTCGCGCTTTTTTTGCGAATTTTGCAAATGCGCTCCGATTCGCGAATTCGGAGCGCGTCGACACCCTTGGTGCGCGAATTTAGTTACCTAGATCTATAATGACATTGGGCCTAGTTCTATTCTTACCAGCATGATTTTTGGGACTCATCACATTACCATAAATAATAGATTCATTACCTTCCAAACCTCCATCAACTCCATCCTCTCCAAATTCAGCCGCGACTTGTGCCTCCTCATGTCTTAAATTAGCAAATCTATTAAAGTTTGAAATTCCTTTTCCATACCCGGATCCTTGATACCCGCTTCTATTGTTCCTTCCTTTTTTAACCAACATCCAATCACCGAATGTTTCCTTTGTTAAACGCCGTTGTAAATTTTCGCCGGCAGTCACCGGAGCCGCCAAAGATACATCCGTTTCCGTCGGAGCTGCAGATTTAGTCCGAGTTGGGCACTCGTTGCTTCTATGACCTACCCTTCCACACTCGAAACAGTGTTTCTCTTTTCATTTTGAATTTTTTTTTTGCACCGACGTCGTTTTACTATTTTCCTTTGGATTCTGTGTGTATTCTTATTTCATTTTCCAATTAATTTTGGCGGCTAGGATTTCCCGTTGTCCATCTTGGGGGCCCATGTATTATTGTATTTTGTTCAGTTTTATGTTTTCCTTTCCTTCTCAAAAATAATTCTGTAATACTCCTATTTTTTTTCCCTTCTCAATTCTTTTTCTTCCTAAACGCCCATTTCCCCTCTGCCTGTCTTAAATTTCAATTCTCCCCAAAAATAAGAACATGTCGACTTCTTCCCTATTTCTTAACCTCAATACAATCGGCCAACAATTGCAATTTTTTTCCTCCAATATGATTTTTTCTTCTTCCTTCTTCAATTAAATAGGCCAACAATTGCAATTTTTTCCTCCAATTATTTTTTCCCAATCTTGTGTGCAATTTGATAATTCATTATCGGGTTAGTGGGGGGGATTATTTTATTTTGGCGGCTCCCCGTGTCTTCCAATTTTCTTTATTCCATATTATCTCCTTCCAATTGTAATTTTGCACTGCTGCCTTGAATTTCATATTTAAATATGAATGGGATTATGTTGCCGGTGACTTCTTCCGGTTTGGTTATGTGTGCTCTCTTTATTTCAATGAGTGATTTTTCCGAACCCGTCTTTCGTTTATTCCGTACGAATGGCTTTGCTTTGGAGTTGGTCTAAAAAACTCTTCCTTCAGATTTGATATTTTAGGTCATGATTTATTCAATTACATTTGAGTTTTGGATTTCCCATTGACTCTAAATTTCTTTCACGCAGGTTGCTCTCTTATTTTTTGATTTGTTTTCTATGCCTGAAGTTTGGTTGTTCAAGTTGTTTTCAGTGACTCTCAGCTTACTTTGGAACGTTCAAGAAACTTCGCGTTACCAAGGTATGTACTCATGTGTGTTAATTCCCTGGAATTACGTGTTACGCTAATTTTTGTGTTGTACTATTATCCTTTCTTCAAGTTTTTTAGTGATTTACGTACTCCATGAAAGAAGGAAAAGAAGCAACATGTTTTAATAAGCTGTGAAAGTGAGAAGAAAAGATAGCTTTAGTATGGAAGCGAAGATAGGAGGTCGTATATGGAAGATGCTATATTTAGTGAAAGGTTGAAGTTATTAAACCTATTATCTTTCAACTGTTACATTGAACTCCAGGTTTTCGAGTTAATATAGTCGCACAATTAAGCTACTTATTGGTAAGACAGAAGAGTGCTGTTATTAGTCTGATTCTTCTCTAGATTAGCATATTGTTCTATTTATAGATTATTTACATGGTCTAATATCCTTTTGACCCCCTTAAGGTTGCTTCAACCTTCAAATATACCTATCTTATGTGACAAAATGCTTCTTGCATTAGGGGGCAAGTAATTCTTGTTCATTAATATCTTTTAAACCTCTTCAGCCCTGTCTATTGCTTTTATATTACATATATATATATATATATATATATATATATATATATATATATATATATATATATTTTGTTCATTTGTTTTATTGGTTCTCGAAGCATCTGTTTTTTTTTCTTAAACGACTCATTCATATGATTTCCAAGATTTCTTAGAATATTGCTTTTCAAGATATCTACAAGAAGCCAAGACAATTGTCCATTATAGCAGAAAAATCATGTATGTGGCCATCTTCCCCATCACAATTTAATTATGTAGTTTCACTTTCCATCATAAATCCCCCAAAAAAAATTATTTAAAAATAAAAAAGACTTCCCCATATGTACCCCATACTGTATCTCTTCAGAGTTAATCTCCATGTATGTGCATTAAACTACATTCAAAGTATTTGTCCATATCCAGTCTTTATTCAAATTATAAAGATATTTCACTTATAAAAATAGCTTATATAGTACTATTATTTTTGGAAAATGTTAACATATTTAAAATATAGTATGAAAAAGGAAAGGGAAACAATAATAGTACTTGTCCATATCAATTCCAGTTAAAAGAAAGAAGGTTCCAGATTAATCAAAGATTTACTATTAATTTACTGCAATTTTAACTAACTTAATCTTGCTATAAACTACTGTCTTTATCTTAGTTATGATTAATTAACCCACCAGAGAAGCAATTGACACCTGGAAATGGAAAGTTTACAAAATGTTAAATCCTGAATCTGTACCACTACTCCCACCACTAATTCAGTGCCTTGGATATGAGAGGTAGAAATGTTGCATAACGGATACCTCAGCACCTGCTCTCCCACAATTACTTATAATATGCGGCCAGCAGATGAGTTCATATTTCGCAGAATCAATAAATTTTGATAGATATCTTGATGTCTTTATCAAAAACCAAGATAGAAAAGAATAGCATCTTAGAAATGGAAGATGAGACTTTGTCCTTAAAGATACACCAATGTCTAAAGATGCGAAGATACCTTGTTGTCATCGACGATGTTTGGTCTACAAATGTGTGGGATGATTTGGAAAGATTTTTCCCAGATGACGGAAACGGAAGCAGAATAATGTTAACTAGTCGGATTAGAAGTATATCACCAACTAATAGTATTGTTCACTCACTTCCTCTTCTTGAAGAATACCAATGTTGGAGTCTATTAGAGAACAAGGTATTTCCCGAAGAACTCTGCCTTCAACAATTACAAGACATTGGAAAGCGAATTGCAGCTAAATGTGGTGGACTGCCGCTTGCACTAGTTGTTACCGCTGGAGTTTTGACAAATTTGGAGAAGAAAAAAAGTGAATGGGAAAAAGTGGAAACAAACTTAGACTCCTATATGTTCGACGATGATACAAATGACTATGCTAAAATACTCGAACTTGCTTCAAACATCTGCCATATCATTTAAAGATGTGTTTTCTATATTTTGGAGCATTTCCTGAAGACACACAAATACCAGTAAAGAAGTTATAATATGGTTGTGGATTGCTGAATGATTCATTCAAAGAGAACAAGAGAAGAGCCCAGAGCTAGTAGCAAAAGAATATGTTTCATATCTAATCAATAGAAGTCTCGTAGTCATTGCTGATAGGAAATATGATGGTGGGATCAAAGCATGCATTATTCATGATCTATTGCGGGACATGTGCTTAAGAAAAGCTGATGAAGAAAAAATTTCAAAGTCAGTTGATGAGTAAGTTTACTTGCTATTATATAATTCAATTCAGTTAGTTTGTATTTTATATTCTAGTTATTATGATCATATTATTCATCACAGTTAATAAACTTAGTTTTTCTTAATTGTCATTATATAGTTGTTTGTCAATCTACGAGAAGCATCATCGCATGTTTGTTCGCTCAAAGTCATCCGCCGGCGGTAGACCTTTTGGCCTATATTATCGTTCATTTTCAGGTCATCTTTCACATCCCTCGTCCAAATTTCCGCAAATGAAACTTCTTAGGGTTATGAATCTGCGGTCAAATTCTGATAGTTAAGGTTAAGGTACTTGGCCGTCGATCGAATGCCGAAACCACTAGTAGGTAACTTTGTTAACCTAGAATTTCTTATAATTGATAGCGATGAAACAATTTACATACCCTTAGTCAAAATAAAAGAAAGTGCAGAATTCGAAGAAGATTGCTACAGCTGCCAAACCACTAATCTAATATCCCTTTCAGATAATATCATTAATAATGACAAGGATGATATAATTTTGAGATGTTCACCACGTCTTCGTAAACTCAAGTGTTATTATAATGATGAAACACTATTTCCCGATCTCCATTCCCTCACTGATCTTCAAATACTCAACCTGTTCTTCTGTACTTATTTCATCGGTGACTTAACAAAGGTTAACTTTCCATCCACTATCAAAAATCTGACATTATCTGATTTGGGCTTGCCTTGGGAGGAGATTTCGATTATAGGGAGATTGCCAAACCTTCTTGCTCTCAAATTATTCTTCCATGCCTTTGTGGGAGAAGAATGGGAGACAAGAGATGGTGAGTTTCAAGAGCTGAGAGTCTTGGAACTTTGGTCTAATGTTCTAATAAAGCAATGGCACTTGTAGTGAACATTTCCCCCAACTTCAGACATTGGTAGTGAGTCGATGCATCAGTCTTAAGGAGATACCTAGCGAGATAGGCTACATTCCGACGTTGCAGAAGATTAAGGTGTACGATAGTGGGTACGAGGTTTACGAATCAGCTGTTCAGATTGAACAAGAGCAACGCGAAAATGGAAATGAAGAACTTCAGGTCATAACCAGCAATGAACTGAATATGGTGGACCTGGTACGAGTACTCCAGGAGCGAGAGTAAGTTAAGCTATTTTGAAAACATAATTTTCTTTTGCATTTTGAATATTTGATGCAATATTTAGAAAACAAATTAGACCTCACCATGTTGGTTAACGTTGTGTGATTTTCTTTTCTCATAGATTGTTACGGCAACAGCTGAAGTCAGAGAGAGAGAGAGAAGATACAAATTAAATGAAGATTCAGTTTGTTGTATGAAAGCATGAGATGATCGCACAGAAGATACAAATTAAATGAAGATTCAGTTTGTTGTATGAAAGCATGAGATGATCGCACGAGTTTCTTATTTTGCATTTTGTAACTTTAGTTTTTATTTTATGTGTACAAGTGAAACAAATGAATTAATCTCTGATTTATCATAGTTAGAGATAATTACATTTACAATTTCATAAATACCTCATATATGATGTCAATAATTTTTAGTACAATTTATCATTTTACACTCCCATACACTGCGGTTAATTTCTTATTATTTCCTCCATTTAAGCCTGCGGTTAATTTCTTATTATTTCCTCCATTTAAGCTATAGTTTGTGTACATTCTTGAGAAATCTTATGCGTCTCTTTAAAAGTATTAAATCTATTTGTGTTTATGGACATGTGAGCTTCTCAGCATAGTTTTTTTCTTTTGGTAAATTTTATTGGCATTGTTAGTGTAATGGATTGATTTTTATCACATGAAGGAACAATGAATCTCGATTTGTTTACAATATTAGTGACATTAGATACGTAAATGCACATTTAGTACCGCAATTTAACTATTGGTTGAAATGTTCACACCACCATCAAATAATATAATTGACCGTTATCTCGTATTTTGAAGTAAAAATCATCACACGATAATGTGATAACGTGAGAGAAAAATTATCATTTTCCCTTCAAATGATAAGATAACGTGATAGTTTGGTTTTCCAGCAAAAAATGAGGGAAACATAATTATTTTTTCTCAAAAAGATGAATAAAAAAATAAGTTAATTATTAATTAGATTTAAACTAATCTAACTATATTATACCAAACCAATATTAACCAAACCAATATTAAAATTAAAATAAAGACTATCACTTTTTTTAAATATGTGTTCTTCCTTCACACTAATTAAGGGAAATCTTTAAATTTCTGGACTCATAATTAATTCATGAATCCCCAAAAAAAAATTATAGCATGTATATATACTAGTTATATATTTTGATATAATGTGAGGCCCTAGTCTATTGTGTTTATAGTATGAAATGGGCTCAAAACAACCTGACCAAACTTTTTGGTCCAATAAACTTTTTTTTTTTTTGGTACAAATCCAATAAACTTGATGGCCGCAGGCCCGTAGGTTTTCAATGAATCTTAGCAGGCCTCCCTCCAAGCCCACTCCAATTATAAAATATTTTATTCTGTAAAGTAATCCATATTAAAATGTTGGCAAAATTGCAAAAAAGGTCCCAAACTAATTAATGATTTTGAATTTTCGTCCCAAGCTATATCACTTAGCCAAATTCGTCCTGTAATTTTATATTCTTTTGGAATATCAACTCATTTGCCACATGGCTGCTTACGTGTCATGCAGTGAAAAATGTAAGCATAAATAATTATATAAGATTGCATAATTCATCCCAAACTAATTACAAATTTTGATTTTTCATCCCAAACTAATTACAAATTTTAATTTTTCGCCCCAAACTATATCAACACCCCGACTTTAGTCCCGTAATTGAATTGACATGGGTAAAAATAATTCGTTCCAAACTAAGATAAGATTTTCCTAATAAACTGAGATAAGATTTTTTATTATTTATTAATAAAAAAAAGCTCAAATTTTTCCTAATGAACTGAGATAAGATTTTTTTCCACAAAAGCACATGAGAATTTCAAAAATTCATACTATTTTTCTCTAAAAAAAAGTTAATGGCAATTTGTTTCCATGTAATATTCATAATGTTCAATTTACATCTCTGTGTTATGATAATGTGACAGTTTACCCTCATGTGTTTGTGATAAATGTGGCAATTTACCTCCTATATTATAATAAATTTAGTAATTTATCCCCTTGTTATAAAACACTTTGCATGTTCACTCTCAATTTATGCAATTGAGTTACACTCTCCTGTTCAAGGGGATGAAATACTTTTTTAAATTTTTTACAGGGGGATAAACTGCTCTTTTTCAAATTACAGGAGTAAATTGAATATTATTAATATTACAGGGGTAAATTGCCATTAAACCCTTAAACAACTCACCCCAATTTATTATCTAATTATGGAAAAACTAAAATTTTTTAAAATCATGAGCTCTTTCGTCCTCATAAAAACAAGAATCCTATGAATCTAAACAATCACCATGATTTTTTTCTTTGCTAACAAACAACCACCATAACTAAACATGTATACGTGGAGGTTAACCGTGGTTAAAACAATTTGCTCTAATATTAATTTTTTTTTTCGAGTTTCTCAAGGGTTTTAATCTTTTTGAGGAGTGTCCGACACATTAAGTGGGAACCTTTTTCAACAGGGATTCGAACATGAGTTCGCTACTTTGTAATGTCTAGTTCCTTCCACTAAACCAATCACCTGTTGGTTATTATTCTTTTGTCGTAAAGACTAAAGTGCCTTATAATATTAGATAAAAAAACTTCAAATATAAATTCATAACCGCTACATGTCCATTTTTCATTTTAGAAGGGTAATCAATCTGCATTTTTTATAGGGAGATAGATTACCTATTTATTTTTTTGGTTTTTCAAGTGTTTAATCCCTTTCGAGGCGGGTTGACCACATTAAGTGGGTACCTCTCCCAACAGGAATTCGAACCTGAGTCCGCTACTTTGTAGTGACTAGTTCCTTCCACTAGACCAATCACCTGTTGGTATAGATTACCTATTTGACATATCTCACGAAGGTAAATTGATTAAAAAAAAATCTAGGTAGGGTTAAAATGATCTATTTAGCACAAAAGTTTGAGTTGCATTTTCACTTCCGTAAACAACACCCCGTGCATCAAAGACGGAGTGAATAGCAAATTAACTCTCTATGTTATTCTTAATAGACAATTTACCTTCCTGTAATAAATAAAAGGCCAAAGAAACTCCCTGTGTTTCTGTAAAAGTAACACACCGTCTCCCTCTTAATTTTTATATTTTTCAAGGAGGTAAAATGACCATTATGTAATATCACGGGGTGGTACAATGCACATTCAACAATATAACGGGGAGGTAAATTGTCTATTTACACATATCATATGAGGTAAAGTAAAGTGAATATGTTGTCAACTTAAGGTTAAATTGATTATTTTTCACATGAAAATGAAGTTTCAGTCGCATTATCATTTGAAGAGCAGTGTGCAGATGACTTACATCAGCCTTCACATCTTCAATATTTATGTTCATGCTTAATATGCTCTGAGTTAGTGCTAAAGAATTGTCTGGAGGTAGAGGAAAATTCTCTATTGCATCCTGCACGATTTTTGCAGTAGCCGCTTGCACTTGCTTCAACATCAGTTGGTTCATCTTTTCCACTTCCTTCATGGCATTATCAATTAACAGCTGCATTGACTCCATCAGTGAAGAATGAAAGTCAGCAGTAGGAATAGAGGTTGATGCTTCAGCAGGTTCTTCCTGTTGAACAGGAGCTTTATGAAGAACTGGACTCTCTTCAGCTTTCAACTCAATAGCCAAAGGAATCTTCTCTTTGACAACAGGATGCAGTGTTTTGGATGTATCCAGGTTGATCTCCACAGCTTGCTGGTCTTTCTTAAGTTCTTCATCAGCTGGCTCATCAGCAATGTGAATGATATCAGCACCATCAGCAGACACAATAGTCTTCTGATGAATCAAGTCAGCTGGTACAAAAGGTGATGTAGACTGTTGGACACTCAGCTGTTCTTGAAACGTACTGATTTCTGAGCCAAAGGCAATTCGCTGTAAACTTGGCAGAGTAGGCATATCACTGGATGTTCTAGGTTCATATCTTGATCTTTGAGCCCATTTCTCCAAGGTAGTGTATACAGCTATTTTAACTGCTCTATCAATTTGGTCATCAGCTGGACCAGGCTTATTTGGCAGTGAATCCTTGATAGCAGTTGCCTATTTTTTTACAATGGCTCTTGCAAAACCATGTAATCTGTCTCTAACAAAGTCTGAGTCCAAGGCCTTTGCAACTGAAGTAGTCTGCAACCAATTCAGAACCCAGCGTCCTTCATCAGCAAACTCCCTCCAGGCTTGGATTTCAGCCTCAGATTTGTTTAACCTATACTCCCTCCATCTGTTATATCTTATCTTTTCTGGGAGAAAGGTGGTTCTTGATTGAAGCAGCTGATTCATCCGTTCTAGCTCAGCTTCAAACTTCTCAAAGACAACAGAGTCACCTTGAACAATGTCAAGTGCTCTTCTGACTTCAAAATTTCTTCGTTTTACTGGTTTGGCTCTTGGCAACACAAACTCCCCTTCCTTGGGTTTTCCAATCACAATGCCTCCTGACCTTCTAGGTCCATAGGCATCATTTTTGCTCTCCTCCAATGCCTTAGCCAAATCTTCTTCCTCTTTGGCAGCTAACTCTACTTCAGTCATCTTCTTGACTTCAGCTTCTGCTTTGCTTGCTTCAAGAGTTCTTTTAAGCTCAGCTTCATCACGTTTCCTCTGTTCTGCTTCCTCACGCTTTTTCTTGTGATAAGCAGGTACTTTGGCTTTACCAGTTCTTTTCCTTCTGGCAGCCCTTGACTCAACAACTGGTGCCTCAACTGTTGGTTCTGGAGCAGCAATTGCTACTGGTGCAGCAACAATTGGTTCGAGGATCTGCACTTCAGGATCCTCTTGAGGTTGACTAACCTCAGCTGTTGGGGCAGAAGTAGTCTGTTTGATTTGTTCAGCAGCTGACTCTCTGATAGCAGACTTCTTCTCCGTTTCAACATGCCTCTCTGTTGATGGAGGACTTTGCCTTACTAACTCTGATAGCTTAGTAGGTGAATCAACGAAGGTCATTCTTTTTCTGATGGTGACCTTAGTGTGACCAACTCTGGAGGTTGCAGTGTCTTTCAATGCGCTCCTTGTTCTTTTTGCAACGTTTTCCAATGTCTTCTCAGCAGAAATGGTTCTTGAAGGAGAACCATAAGCCATATCCTCAATTTCTTTAACTGTCTGGTCTAAAATAGCATCAGCAGTATTTTTCTCAGCAGGTGACTCTGTTCTGGCTTGAACAGCTGGCTTAGTTGTTTGAACAGATGCCTTCGGGGCAGTCACTTTGCTCCTTTTTGCCTTAACAGTAGGCTCCTTAGGCTCAGTAGTCTTTCTCTTTGATTGCCTCTTTTCTGGCACAACAGGCTCTTTAGGCTCTTTTGGTTTGCCAGCCTTAACAGCTTCATATATCTTCAGCTCTTTAGCCTTATGAATTTCCTTGCCATTCGTCATAGTACATCCAAAATTCAGCAGCAGATGACTAAGAAAAATTCTATGAAGTGTTTGACCACGCTCCTTGTGGTCAGCAAGAATGTACCAAACATAGCTTGCCCAGTTTACTTTAAATCCGTGGTAAACTGCTATCATCATGTGATACCTTTTCATGGGCACACTGTCCAGGGAGAAAGTGCAATTCTCCACAACTTTGGCAAGTAGGTCTACCATTCTCTGAAACTCATCCTTCAGCTAGGGCTTCTTAATGTTCCCAGACAGGACTTCATCCTTCTTCTTAGCAGCAATGTTCCAGAAATCAGCCTCCAACGGCTCAGCTAGAGTTGAAAGCTCAGTTGAACCTTCAAGAGAAAGTCCATACTTCTCATTCAACAGCTTGGGAGTTAGACAAATGTTTATTCCCCCAACCTTGGCTTTTATCTCCAGATTTTCATAATCTGGTTTCCCATCCGAACTGTAAAATTCCAGCACTTCTGGTGTGAACACCATATCTTCATGGGCTTCCATGAAGTTAACCAGTGTCGCTGCCTTGAACTTCTCCAGAATTTCTTTCGTCAGCGGAGTGCTTGTAGCATAGTAGGTCTGGTAGTTCAAGAACCTACCTTCAGCAAATTGCGTCCTTGGAAGTCATTTTTCTGAAAAAGATTGAAGGAAAACGATAGAAATTTGCAGAAAATATGAATGCAAAAAGCTCTTGTGCTCTTGAAATTTTGAGGGTGCGTAAAAGATCAGTCAGCTGATCAGATCTGGATTTATAAGGGTTGGTTTGATGTCGGTTTCCGTGAAGTACGCCAACCGTTAGATCAGTTATTGATAAAGTAAATCGTGTGAGCGAGATACGCGGATTTTAAAATTTATTAAATATGTCAGACTAGGCGGGAAGTTGAAACGCTACTTGTCTGTTACTTATAAAAGCGTGTTTCTGATAAAACGTTTTTAATACAACACTGTTTATAAAGTGACATAAGTAAACAGATGAGTAAAATAATACTTATCTGTCAGATGACTTGTCTGATACAATATATCACTAGTGAAAGCCAATATCTAGTGATCTTCCTTTGCTCTTTGTCAATCCAGCAAGATAAATAATCTTCAAGTCTTCAAGAATTAAGAATTAAGAATTAAGAACAAATCTTCTGATTAAAACAACTTCAACTAACTGTCATTGAAGATTTCATCTTTAAAACAAGGGTACCGCTAGTCTTACACGTTCCCCTGAATTCAAGAATTCATCAGTCAACTAGTCTGTTGAGAGTCAGTCTTCTTGAAGGATAACACTTGTTGTTATCAGATTAGTCAGCTGATGAACCCAGTCTTCTGATAGGTTCCCCCTCAGCTTATGAATCCAATTTTAACAAGCCTAGTTCCACTCTTAGAGTAGAAAATCTTGCATCACTCAATGGTTTGGTGAAAATGTCAGCGATCTGAGTATCTGTATGAACATACTCAATAATAACATTTCTTTTTTCAACATGGTCTCTGATGAAGTGATGTTTGATCTCAATATGCTTAGTCCTGGAATGACTAGTAGTATTCTGAGTAAGTGAGATTGCACTTGTATTGTCACAGTAGATAGGTATTCCACTTATCTTGAGATTATAATCTTCTAGCTGATGCTTCAACCAAAGTATCTGTGCACAATATGCTCCAGCAGCAATGTATTGAGCTTCAGCAGTAGATATGGATACTGAAGTCTGTTTCTTACTCATCTATGAGATCAGACGACCGCCTAGAAATTGACAAGTACCTGTAGTACTCTTCCTATCAATTTTGCAGCCAGCAAGGTCAGAATCTGAATATCCAGTAAGTTCAAATCATGATTCCCTTGGATACAATAATCCCAATTCTTAAGTGCCTTTGAGATACCTTAATATCCTTTTAGCAGCTAAGAGATGAGATTCCTTATGATTTGATTGAAATCTCGCACAAACCCCAACAGAATACATGATATCAGGTCTGCTAGTTGTTAGATATAACAGTGACCCAATTATGCCTCTGTATTTGGTGATGTCAATTGATTTACCATCTTCATCTTTGTCCAGACGAAGTCCAGTAGACATAGGAACACTAACAGATGAGCTAGTTTCCATACTAAATTTCTTGAACAGATCTTTTGTGTACTTTGCTTGATTAATAAAAATACCATCAGGTAGCTGTTTGACTTGTAATCCAAGAAAGTAATTTAGTTCTCCCATCATGCTCATTTCAAACTTGTTCTGCATCAGCTTAGAGAACTTTTCACACATCTATTTGTTAGTTGAACCAAAAATAATATCGTCCACATATATTTGAACTAACAGTATATGATTATCCCATTCAATAGTGAACAAAGTCTTGTCTACTTTACCTTTGCTTTAACTAAAAGAAAATCAGATAAAGTATCATACCATGCTCTTGGAGCCTGTTTCAGTCCATAAAGAGCTTTCTTCAGACGATATACCTTGTCTCCCTGTTGATAAGCTTCAAATCCAGGAGGTTGTTCAACATAAACTTCTTCTTGCAATTCTCCATTGAGAAAAGCAGACTTCACATCCATCTGATAGACAGTGAAGTTCTTGTGGGCAGCATAGGCTAAGAATAATCTGATTGCTTCAAGCCTTGCAACTGGTGCGAATGTCTCATCAAAATCAATGCCTTCTTCTTGGCAGTAACCTTTGGCAACTAGTCTTGCTTTATTTCTGGTAACAATACCATCTTCATTCATTTTGTTCCTGAATATCCACTTAGTGCCAATTACCCTTTGATGAGTAGGTCTGGGAACTAAGTATCAAACTTCATTCTTTTCAAATTGATTTAACTCTTCTTGCATTGCTTCAATCCAGTGTGAATCACTAAGAGCTTCATCAATTAACTTAGGCTCAATTTGTGAAAGAAAACTTACAAACATTGTTTCATTTGTAGTTGACCTTCTTGTTCTCACTCTATCCAATGGATCACCAATCACTAGTTCAGGTGGGTGATCTCTGAGCCATCTGAGATCAGGTTGCAAATCTGGATGTTGTCCTCTTGATTGATCTTGCAACACTACTGTTGGAGTCTCAGTAGTAGTCTGTTGAACAGGCTCTGGTCTGTTAGCTGTTTGCAACTCCTCTGTTAGACAATCAGCAGACTGATTTTGAACAGCACTTGAATTACCAGCTTGGTTTAAATCAGGTAGTAAGATGGGTACATATTCTTCTTTTCTTTCCACACTCAATTTCTGAAAATCAGCAGACAACTCTGGATTAGCACTTTGATTCTTTTCAGAAGATTGACTTGGTTCATCAAATACTACATGAATAGATTCTTCTACAAGTGAAGTTCTTTTGTTAAAGACTCTGTAGGCTTTACTAACAGTAGAGTATCCTACAAAGACAGCTTCATCAGCCTTCTCTGCAAAAGCAGTAAGGTGATTTTTCCCATTATTCAAAACATAACATTTACAACCAAAAATCCTAAGATAGTGTAAATTAAGCTTTCTGTTGTTCCACAGCTCATAAAGTGTCTTGTTTTGACTTTTGTTGATGATGCATCTGTTCTGGGTGTAGTAGGCTGTATTTGTGGCTTCTGCCCAGAATCTTTGGGGCAGTTTTGCTTCAGCTATCATTGTCCTGGTAGCTTCTTTTAGAGTTCTGTTTGTCCTTTCAGCAACTCCATTTTGTTGAGGGGTTCTGGCAGCAGAGTACTCATGGTTGATTCCTCTGGAGTTACAATACTCTTCAACAGTAGAGTTTGTAAATTCAGTCCCTCTATCTGATCTGATCTTCAATATTCTTTGACTCTTTTCATTTTGGATCAGTTCCATCAGATTGGTAAGATATTCCTTGGTTTCACTTTTCTTCTTCATGAAAATCACCTAAGTAAATCTTGAATAATCATCCACAACAGCTAGGCAATATTTCTTTCCACCATTGCTGATAGGATCAATAGGGCCAAACAGATCCATATGAAGTAGCTCCAAAATTCTGGTTGAAGATTGGTGCTTCTTGCTTTTGAAAGTGGATTTCACTTGTTTACCCTTCTGACAAGTGTCACATAACTTATCTTTGCTCATGTCTGTCTTCGGAATTTCTTCTACCAAATCATTCTTTATCAATCTGTTTATGGTCTTGAAATTCAGATGATTCATTCTTTTGTGCCACAGCCAACTGATTTCACTTGGTGTAGAAGCCACCAAACAAACATTGGAATTCTAGTCGACTACATAGATATTCCCCTGTCTTCTTCTAGATAAGATAACCTTCTTTGTTCCAATTTGTTCAACGTAGCACCTATCTGATGAGAAGATTACAGAAAATCCCTTGTCACAAAATTGACTTATGCTTAGCAGATTGTACTTCAGGCCATTTACATAAGAGACGTCAAATATCTCAATGTTTCCTTTGATTAACTTTACAACCGCAACAATCTTGCCTTCTTTACTGTCTCCAAAAGTGACTCTTGGACCATTTACGGCAGCAACATCAGTCAGTTCATGTATGTCTCCACACATGTGCCTTGAACATCCACTGTCCAAGTACCATTTATTCTCTACTTTACTCCTACTCCTAATCCTAACCTTCAAAACAAAATACAATTGTTTTAGGTACCCTTTATTGAGAGGGTCCTGGTGGATTAGTATCACCTTTGACAACCCAAGATGTTGAAGTCTTAGGCTTCTTAGGCTTTTGAGTTTTAGCAGGAACATGAGCAACTTTTTCTTCACCTTAATCAGCAGGCATATTATGTTGATATTCATTATGATGTGAATAATGCTCATAAGCAGGGTAGGATGCATGATAAGCAGGGTAAGCATGCATTGGATGATGAGCAGGATATGCAGCATAATAAGGTGTATAATGAGGTGTAGCATAATAAGATGAGTAAGCAGGTTGCACATAATAAGACTCATTTCCATACCAAGCATCATTATTATAATTTCTTTGCTTCTTAGGTTTGCTCTTTACTTGCTCTTTAACAGACGACTTAGTTTTACTTGTCTGCAGTGCGGGTGTCTCTTCTTCAGTAGAGTCATCACTTGATGTCCCTGATTCTGAGTTAGACGAGTAGATGGCTGCTATCTTTTCAGCTTCAGCCAACAACACTTTATTTTTCTGATGTCTCCTCTCTTTCCTCGTTTTCTTTTCCTCCTCAGTATACTTCTCAGCTTTAGGATATGGACAGTCCTTGATAAATGTCCCAATTTCCTGCAGTTATAGCACATCATTTTGGATTTAAAATCATCCTTACTATCATGAGAATAAGAGGTAGGTTTAGAGGTAGAAGCATTGTTATATTTGTTCTTCATTTTTCTTTTATACAAATTTTTGAACCCATTTAATAGCAATGCAACATCGCCAGCAGTGTACTCCTTTATGTTGAGTAGTGTGGTCTCATCAGATGAGTCCACTTCTCTTATCTTCCCAGCTGATCTTCTAGATTTTTGTGCAGCAACTAGGGCAGCAGTGGGGCTTGAAGTTGAGGTCTCTTCTATACCCATTCTTGGCATTTTATACTCGTACGCCTTGAGTACAGAAAACAAATCCGTCAGAGAGATCTTCCCCAGATCCCTTGATTCTTCCATAGCTGTGATCTTCATGTTGAACTTGGGTGGTAGCGCCTTTAAGACTTTAACAGTGATCTCTTTATCAGTAAACGTCTTTCCCAACTTTAACACGTTGTTCAACACCTTTGTGAACCTTGAATCCATCTGGTCAATTGTTTCTCCAGATTTCATCTTGAAGTTTTCCAACTTCTCCAGGGCTATGCTCAGATTGTGTTATTTGATGGAGTCATTCCCTTCGCTCATGTCACGGACCTTATCCCACATCTCCTTAGATGTCTTACAGTGTTTGACCTTGTCAAATCTGTCGTTGTCGAGGGCTTTGGTCCTGATGAAGATTCCAACCTTATCAAGATTCTTCAGTTTGATTTCCTCAACTGTCATCTCTTCAGGTTCTTTGTCAACGACCACATCTTGGCCATCAACCTTGACTGTTTTGGTGATTCTTATCGGACCTTGAGTTATGCACCTGTACATATTATCTTTATAAGCAGCACGGAAAATTTCCATGCGTATTTTCCAGTCCTCAAAGCTCATACCTCCAATGTGGGGACCATGGCTGATACAGTCCATTTTTCAAATAGTTTTTCTTTTTCAAAAAGATGCTCTTTTGAAAAATTTTGAAAACCTTTGAAAAACACTCTAGGATCAATCTCGTTGATCAGGCAAATGATTCAAATGAACCACCTGCTCTGATACCACTTGTTGGTCCCAAGTGGTCAGATGAGGTTTAGAGGGGGGGGGGGGGGGTGGGGTGAATAGACCTCTAAAAATTTTACCTTTAAAATTCTCTAACTTTTTCTGTCAACAGACTAAGCTGATCGAAAATCGTAAGTAGACTAAGTTGATCTCGCACAAAGCTTTGAACAGCAGAGTTGACCACTCTTCTGATTTTACTCAGCTGATTTTAAGAATATCAGAGTTTTAAAATAACTAACTTGCAGCGGATTTGTCAAGTGTGTTTCACAAGTAGTTTTCTTAACTTAGAAAAGGTTTTATCCCCAGTGTTTGCAAACTCCTTTTAAAATCTTTTCAACAGTTAACTTAAGTGTTTAAATATGCTTTATGAAAATATGCAAGAAATAATGCAAGTATAAACACACGGAATTTTTATAGTGGTTATATGGATAAAAATCATTTAGTCCACTCTTCCAAGTCACTTAGATCTTGGGTTATACTATAATCACACAGATTACAATATACTCTGCTTGCGCCAAACAACAAATGAACTGGCCACAAGTTCGTCACAGAAAATCACAAAGAAGTCCTATACTACAAAGCTTTATCACTCACAAAGATGGATAACAGCTTCTCACAACACGTTTCTCAAAAAATCACTCAGATTTTATATGTATATTCTTTTCTCTTTATTCTGCCTTTTTCAACAAATGACTAGGCTGATGAGTGTTCTGTTCTTGAGTTTCATACTTAGAAGAATTTTGCTTCGGATTTGCTCTCAGTTGTGTTGTCTCTTCTTCTCTAACTCTTGAACTGAACTATTTATACTTGAGATTTGAAAATCTGCCCGTTGAGAGATCGACAGGTGTCAAATCCTCGAGTACTGGTCCCTTCTGCAGAAACGGCTACCTGCGACTGATCACTGTACACTCTGTTGTACTTCTGTCAGTTCGCATTTAATGCACCAAGCTGATACGAGGTTTCCTTCAATCAATTGCCATAAATACCCTTCCTCTTCAGCATTTATTACTCCAAGTGCATTTATTACAGTTGCAATAACTTCTGATCACTTCCACTTTGCTGATCGAAATCACTCGTCTGATGTACACTCGACTGATCCCAAACTGAACTCATCTGATTTGAGTCTGCTGAAAATCCACCAGTCTGATTCCTTCCTTCAGCAAAAGATTAGTAGTCTTTTGGACCATATATTTGACTTGTCTGAAGTAGATTCTTCCTTGGTCAAATATCTTCTAAGGTTTCAACTAAACTTCCAAAACTTAGCTGATGACTTTTGGAAATCATCAAAACTTCCATTCACTTCTAAGTCTTCATCTTCATCCAACAAAAATAATACACTGATTATAAAAGGGAGAAAGTTCCTTCTGGGTTTCGAAACCAGGCACAAGGAAGAAATGAATTAGACCAGGAGCACAACAGTGGGCTAGTTAGTTCATATGTTTATAATGTGACAAATAGATTTATATATATATAAACTCCAGAATTTTCTTAGGGGGGCGACTGATAGGATAGTGCCCAGCAAGCCAATTCTCTTTAGCTTGTAATAGGTCTATTCTGTAATAAACAATCTTTGATTCGTATGAATAATACGCACGTTTATTTATAACTGTATAGAATAAACAATGGCCAAATTCATCTCTCGCGAATACATTTAAGCGATTGGATGAAATCCTTAGATCACATTCGACTATGGGACGATTCACTTCGGTATTGAGTGCAATCATCAAACAGTCTCTAAGGTCGTGATCTTAAAACCCGTTCCAAGTCATAGATTCCGAACGAGACGGGGTATCGAAGGAATCGCCAAGACTTGTATGAATATGCATGATTCACATGGAGTGAATTTGTAGAGTTTCATGAACAAGACATTTGATGTCAGTGCATATGAGTAGGTGGTTCGATAGGGGGTCGAACGCATCGAACGACCCGAACAGAGAAACCCATTGTGGAAGCGCATGACGCATATCGGTGATGGGATGTTTCTCAAGGCTTATAATAGTGTACGATTTAGTCCTTAGACTTGAGGTGCTAGGGCGAATTCGGTGCATGGGTATATGTACTTAGATTTAGGTACAGGTCACGTAGCCTGATCATAATGTGCCTAAGTTGGGTGCCTATAGTTGTGTACGCGAGTGGTTAGTACCAAGATGGAATCTACCGACTCATCGTAATGGATGAGAGAATTTCCTATACGATTCTTAGATAATAGATCCGAGAAAACCGTGGCCACGGTCGGTGACGGATTTGGAAAGGGGTTTCCAAATTTAGCAGTCACACTGGATTATTATCCCGAATTAGAAAGTATAGTTATTGAGATAATTAGAGGTGCCGGTCAATTCACACACCCTAGGTCTCAATCGGGAAATTAAGTCGATAGAAGGACCGTATGTACATGACAGTTATAAGAGGTGAGGTTCACAAATATCAATTCACCTGAAGTTGGGCTTCATGGGCTTGTGGCTAGACATCGACCATGAAGTGTGGGTACTCCTGAATTAATAAGGGAGATTAATTCTGGAGTGGTCAATTAAAAGGGTTTAATTGATCGGAGCAATTAATTGCTCATAAATTAAATCACGAAGGGTTCGTGGGCCTGCTGCCAATTGATGGTGAACCTAGAGGGTCACACACAATACAGTTGGACAGTGACAGTCATAAAAGGAAATATTTGATTTAAGGGAGTTAAATCAATTAAATGAATTAAAGTGTTAATTCAATTGGAAGAATAATTAATTAGATAGTCTAATTAATTAAAATATTAATTAAAGTGTTAATTAATTGAGAGATAATAATTAATTGGATTAATTGGGCTGATTTAATTAATGGTTAATTAAATTAAGTTGCAAGACATGGGCCTTTTAATTAAAAGCCCAGAAGAAGTCTTGCAAGATAGGTGGGGGGCGATTTTTGCTAAGGATAAGAAGAGGAGAGTTTGTTTTCTTGTGTGACAAGGAAGATCTAGAAGATATACATGTATATCTTGTTTCCTTATAAGATAAGGAAAAGGTCTTTGAAGAGATATCTACTAAGAGAAGGATTCTTCTCTTATAAATAGATATCTCCTCACAACTCTTCATGAGAAGTTTTTAACTCTTGCACAAGCTAGGGGTGCACATGGTACGGTTTTGCGGTTTTTTTGACAAAATCTGTACCGTACCAATTAGTGCGGTTTTAAAAAAATTAAAACCAAACTAAAGTTTTATGAACCATACCAACAAACTCGGTTTTGGGCGGTTCCGGTACGGTACGGTACGGTTTTGCGGTTTTTTCAAACAAACTTTTTTCATGCAATTTTTCTTACATAGTCGATTACATAGTTGACAATTATATAGAAATGTATGTTATAATATCTTACAAACTATTTTTTTACATTAAATAAAGCATTGGAAAAGAAAATGTTCACAAATTTGACGCTATAATTCGACCTAATTGAATAGATTAATTGGTTAATTATTTGATCATTGTTTTTATTATGTGAAGAAAATTACAATTTGGTATTTGTTGTCTAGAATTTTTGCATTTTAAGTTTTCAACATATAACAAGTTTAATTTATGCTAAATTCGAACATATCTTTTTTTAATTGAACGCGAACAATGTAGTAACAATAAATATGATAGACTATAATATAAATTATAAATAATATAGCGTTCGATAATATTTGAATTATAAATTGAAAAGTAAAAATTTATAAATTTAGATGTAAATATCAAAAAACGAATAGTTAATTCATGTTTCTTCTCAATTTCGGTACGGTACGATTTTTTACGGTATGAGAAGTCTAAAACCAAAACCATACCAAAATACTCGGTACGGTTTTCATCCATACCAAGACCTTCGGTTTTGAGAAAAAAAACCTAACATTCAGTACGGTTCGGTAAGTTACGGGACGGTCCGGTACGGTTTTAAAAACCATGTGCACCCCTAGCACAAGCATAACCCTAACCGCCCCTAGCCCTAGCCCTCCCCTTGCACTGCCCCGCCCCCTCTCTCTCTGTCTTCCATATCTGGATCTAGATTTGAATCTAGATCTGTTTCTTCCTCCATTGACAGCCTTCAATATCTAGTTCGTAGCCTGTGAATTGAAGGTGTTACTACAATCCAACTGGTGTGGATACACTCTGAAGGTGAGACAATTGGATCACTAGTTGTGAATCAGCAATAAAGCCGGAGGTTGCCACCACATTGCCCGTGGTGAGGTAAAATCACATATCTCCTCTTTTAATCTATTGTAGATTGTTTGATTCAACCTTTTCGCATACATAAGATGGAAATATATATCTTGGGTCTGATGGGTGCCTCGAAAAAATTTTAAATTACGCACTTTTGTTGTTTTGACAACCGGGGCATTCCCAACAGCGACCGCCACCCAGTCTGCAAGAAACTCCGCCATTGCTTACAAGCCTGCTGGCCGTTAAATTACAACATTGGGATAATATCCCGATACCTCACCTAGATTAATAGTGCCAGCTGTAAATTAAATATATAATTAGCATAGATTAATACATATTTAAAAGTATTTAATATCTAACCAATAGAATTCAATGTAACATGCTTAGCAGCTGGACTCGGATGTACTTACTACTATTACTTATTACTCTCTCCATTTTTTTTATTTGTCGTTTTGGAGGATTACACACGGATTAAGAATTATAATAAATAGCCACCTTTTTTAAGCAAAAACTCCAAAAGACCCTTTAATCAAATAATAACATCATTAATTAGCGTTTATTACTAGCATTAACAAGAAGGGTAATATTTGTAGAAAAAATTAATTTTACATTAAAATCCTAAAACGACAAATATAAATAAACAAATTTAAAAAACGAAGGGAGTAAATAGTAGTAAGACTTCTCAAGGCAATAACATTAAATAGTAGTAAGACTTATCAAGGCAATAACAATCTTTGTAAAATTCAGAGCAAAATTGAAAAAGAATACCACATAAATTTATATTTTTTCGTGTCCAATGATACTAAAGTTGCAAGACGTCCTATCTCGTAATAAAAAAATAAAAAAACAAATTTTCGTAAATAAATTATAACATGCCCTCATCTAGAATAATGATGTCAGTAAATTAATTTATAATTAGCATAGATTAATACATATTTAAAAAATTACCAATAGAACGCTTGACAGCTGGACTCGGATGTACTAACTACTATTTTTTATTTTTTATTTTTATTTTTTTGAGAACGTACCTTACTACTATTACAAAGTGACTTATCAAGGTAAAGTCAAATTTAGATTGTTTTGTTTTAAGATGTGCAGAGAAGAAAACTGGCTCAAGTAATAATACCAGTCTTTGTCAAAATATATATATATATATATATAAATAAGAATAACAGTCTAAAAATGAGAGCAAAATTGAAGAAGTGTTATTGTAATATGGTGGTAAATTATCATATTTATGATAATACAGAGGATAAATTGTCATATTTATTATAATATAGAGGATAAACTGCCACAAATAAAAATATCAGGGAGATGAAGTGAAACTTCTATAAAATTATAGGAATAAAGTGCTTATTTTCAAATCACCGACATATATATTAACATTACGAATATCTACGGCGTAAATTATCATTAACTTTCTATAACAATGATGTTAGTAAATTTAATTTTTAATTAGCATAAATTAATACAGATTTAAAAATATTTAATAACTAACCAATAGAGTTCAAAGTACATGCTTGGCAGCTGGACTAAGATGTACTCATTACTATTAATTATTAAATAGTAGTAAGACTAATCAAGGTAAAGTCAATAATAGATCGTTTTTGTTTCAGATTCACAAATCTGAGAATTTCAGAGCAAAATTGAAAAAGAATGCCCTTTTTTCTTCTCACTTTCTTTCAGCATTGATTCACAAATCTGAGAATTTCGAGCTTTCAACCACTAAAAATTGGGCCAAATCCATGTAAGTTTTCTTATTTTTGTCAAGGTGTGTGATTATATGCTCCAAACATGTGTTAATTAATTCTAAGCTCTCGTTTAGAACATTCTCTAATAGAAATTTCATATGTGCCTATGTTTTGTGTATTTGAGATTAATAAAGTGATACATGTATGAATAAATTGTAGAAACTTAAATACCATACTCTGGGTATACGTTTCAACACTTACAAATGATCACATAAACATAATCAAATAAAATATTCTCAAAAATAATTATTTGTTGCAAACCCCTTCTCCCAATTCAAATCTTGAATCTCCATGGACTATGAATGACAAATTAACAAGAGAACAATGAGATATGTTTAAATCGTGAATTCTTTTTCCTGGAATTTCTTTGTGTTTTCTTGGTTACACATCTTGCTTTCTTATGTCTCTCTTCCCTCTATTTCTTTCAGGCAATTAAATACCTCTATTTTTCTTAGTCCATCAACTCTCGTATCTTTTCAGTCTTACTAAATCAAGTTGTGGAATAATTATTAATGGCTCCTACTATTGAATTTCTGTCAAACTATTTGAGCCATGAATGGATGATTGGATCTATGGAGTTGATTTCGTCTGATGAAGAGGAGATGATTTCGTCTGATGAAGAGGAGATTGATCAAGCCCACTTTTGGATTTATCGAAATCTTCCTTGGAATGGTCAAACATGTTTAGCCGTTGTCTTGTATGTAATAAAATTCGACAATGATATATTGAATCATGTAATACAGAATCTCGATATTTTAGCCCGTGAATCTCTCGAAGCAGAAATGAATAATCATGAAGAAGAATATCAGCAGAAGTGGGAAGAGTTCATCAGCATGTTTGTGAACTCTTTCATGCTAAAGGTGGGGAAATTCTTCAAAGTCCCAAAGCTACATGAGGTGTCTGACAAGAATAATTCACTCAAGAAAAATGAAATATTGGCAAGCTTTATGGACTTTCTCCTTCAAATACTGAATTGTGAAGCACATATTAATTCGACTGATGAGCAACGGTATGCAGTTCTTCAGAAGGAGCTAACATTTCTTCTTAGTCTTCTTGGGGATATACCATTTCAGTTTACTGAACTTGAGGAAGTAAAAAATATATTGGCAGAATTTGAAATATTGGCCAACGAAGCAGGAAGGTTCATTTATTCTTGTATTTTTTCAATTTTTCGAGTTAAGGCCAAGAGGTTTATTGAGGGGAGAAATTCACTTTTGAAAATGGTTGATGGCTTGACTGTGAAGATCGAAGAGCACTGCATCAAATTCTCAGAACTTCACCAATTTGTAGTTTCTCAAACAAATCATGTTATAGATTCAATATTCATCGTTGATTCTTTGATCGAGGATCTCAGGAACTTGATGAATAACCAAATCCACTCGATCATCAATGAGATGATGGTTCAAATCAGAACAATTCATGATGAGCTTACGATCTCACGATCTTTACTCAAGGATATTAGAATGACGCAAGATACAGTTCATATGGATGAATTGAATGAATCCTTAGTCCAAATTAGAGATGTGGCATATGAAGTTGAATATCTTGTCAACTCATATATTGTGGGTAATCTTCCTTTTCGGTATTTGAATCTCAGGCTCCCTGTTGTTATCCCTAGGTTTAAGCTTATTACAACGAGACTTAAAGAAATAAAGACAATTTATGACAATAAAGTCTTGGATATCAAGAAAATTTTTAGTAGAGGGGTACCAACCCAAGCAATGGGAACTCCTTCAACTATGATCATTGATATTGTGGTTGGCTTTGATGATGAAAGGACAAAGATTTTGGATGATCTTACTAGTGGGTCAAAAGAGAGAAAAATCATTTCTATTTTTGGGATGCCTGGACTAGGTAAGACAACTATTGCAAAAAAGTTGTATGATGATCGCTCAATTACTGATCACTTTGATGAACGTGGATGGTGTGTTGTTTCTCAAACTTATCAAGAGAGAAAGGTTTTGATTGATATCTTGATGTCTTTTTCAAAAACCAAGATAGAAAATAATAGCATCTTTGAAAAAGAAGATGAGAGTTTGTCCTTAATGATTCACCAATGTCTAATGAACCGAAGATACCTTGTTGTCATCGACGATGTGTGGTCTACAAATGTGTGGGATGATTTGGAAAGATTTTTCCCCGATTATGGAAACGGAAGTAGAATAATATTAACTAGTCGGAACAGAGATATATTACCATCTAATGGCATTGTTCACTCACTACCTCTTCTTAAGGATGACGATTGTTGGAGTCTATTAAAAAACAAGGTGTTTCCCAAAGAAGCCTGCCCTCCACGATTACTAGGCATTGGAAAGCGAATTGCAGCTAAATGCCGTGGATTGCCGCTTGCAGTAGTTGTTACCGCTGGAGTTTTGGAAATTTTGGAGAAGGAAAAAAGTGTATGGAAAAAAGTGGAAACAAACTTTGAATCATATATGTTCGACGATGATATAAATAACTACTCGAAAATACTGGAACTTAGCTTCAAACATCTGCCAGATCATTTAAAGATGTGTTTTCTCTATTTTGGAGCGTTTCTTGACGACACAGCAATACCAGTACGAAAGTTAATATGGTTGTGGATTGCTGAAGGATTCATTCAGAGAGAACAGGAGAAGAGCCCACAGCTAGTAGCAGAAGAATATCTTTCAGATCTAATTAATAGAAGCCTCGTACTCATTGCCGATAGGAAAACTGATGGTGGGATCAAAACATGCCGTATTCATGATCTATTGCGGGACATGTGCTTAAGAAAAGCTCACGAAGAAAAAGTTTCAAAGTCTTTTGATGAGTAAGTTTACTTTCTATCCTATATTTTTTATTTTTTTATTTTTTTATTTACTATCCTATAATTCAATCCAGTCAAATAGTTCCTATTTTAAATTCTACTTATTATGATCATATTATTCATGATAGTTAATAAACCTTGTTCTTCTTAATTGTCACTATATAGTTATTTGTCACTCTACGAGAAGCATCATCGCATGTTTGTTCACTCAGAGTCTTCAGTCGGCGGTAGACCGTTTGGCCTATATTATCGTTCATTTTCAGGACATCTTTCACATCCCTCGTCCTACATTCCACAAATGAAACTTCTTAGGGTTATGAATCTGCGGCCAGATTCTCGGAGGTGCTATGTGCTGAAAAAAGTAGATCTTCTAGTTCAGTTGAGGTACTTGGCCGTCGATCGAATGCCAAGACCACTAGTAGGCAACTTTGTTAGCCTAGAATTTCTTATAATTGATAGCGATGCAACAATTCGCATACCCTTAATCATTCTAAAATTGGTGAAGTTGAGACATGTCAAAATAAAAATGGATGCAGAATTCGAAGAAGATTGCTATAGTTGCCAAACCACTAATCTAAGGTCTCTTTCAAAAATTTTGATTTATAATGACAAGGATGATGAAATTTTGAGATGTTCACCACATCTGCGTAAACTCAAGTGTTATTATGATGGAACACTATTTCCCGATCTCCGTACCTTCACTGATCTCCAAATACTCAACCTGATATACGTTATTTATTTCAGTGGTGAATTAACAAAGGTTAACTTTCCATCCACTATAAAAAAATTGACATTAACTGAATTAGGCTTGCCTTGGGAGGAAATGTCGATTATAGGGAGATTGCCAAACCTTCATGTTCTCAAATTAGCCTACCATGCCTTTATGGGAGAAGAATGGGAGACAAGAGATGGTGAGTTTCAAGAGTTGAGGGTCTTGTACCTTGCGTATAATGATCTAATAAAGAAATGGAACACAAAGAGTGAACATTTCCCCCAACTTGAGTCATTGTTAGTGAATCAATGCATCAATCTTGAGGAGATACCTAGCGATATAGGATACATTCCGACGTTGCAGAAGATTCAGGTGTACGATAGTGGGGACAAGGTTTACAACTCAGTTGTTCAGATTGCACAAGAGCAACACGAAGTTGGAAATGAAGAACTTCATATCATAAACATCAATAAAAAGAATATGGAGGACATTGTACGGGAATTCCAGGAGAAAGAGTAAGTTAAGCTCTTCTGGAAACATAATTTATTTTGCATTTTGAATATTTGATGCAATAATTGGTTAACGTTTTGTGATTTCCTTTTCTCTTAGTTTGTTAAAGCAGGAGGCAAAGAGAGAGAGAGAGAGAAGATAGAAATTAAATGAAGATCCAATTTGTTAGGTTTTTATTTCATAAAGCATTGATGTATGAATCCATGAGAGGATAGCGCAAATTTCTTATTTTGCTTTTTGTAACTTCAGTTTTATTGTTTCTGTACAAGTGAAACAAATGAATTAATCTCTTATTTATCATATTTAGAGATAATTACATCTACACCCGCATTTTCAAGGTACAATTACATAAATACCTCATATATGGTTTCAATAATTTTTAGTATGATTTATCATTTTATACTCCCATACACTGCGGTTAATTTCTTATTATTTCCTTCTTCATTTAAGCTATTGATGTCTCCACACACATTCCTTTTGTACATTCTTGAGAAATCTTATGCGTCTCTTTTAAAGTATTAAATATGTTTGTGTTTATGGACAGCTGAGCTTCTCAGCGTAGGATTTTTTTTTTTTAAGTTTTTCTTGGCATTGTTAGTGTTTGTAGATTCTGTGAGTAGTGGATTGATTTTTATCACATGAAGGAACAATGAATCTCGATTTGTTTGCAATATTAGTAGCACTTGATACGTAAATGTTCATTTAGTACCGCAATTTAACTATTGGTTGCAATGTTCACACTAATAATTGACCGTTATCTCGTCTTTTGGAGTGAAAATTATCACACTATAATATGATAAACGTGAGAGAAACGTCATCATTTTTTCTTCAAATGACGAGATAACGTGATAGTCTAGTTTTTCCTGCAAAAATGAGGGAAACATGATTACTTTTCCTAAAAAAGATGAATAAAAAATAAGTTAATTATTAATTAGATTTTAACTAATCTAACTTTATTATACTAAACCAAAATTAAATAAAAATAAAGAATATCACTTTTTTGAAATATGTGTTCTTCCTTCATACTGATTAAGGAAATCTTTTGAAAAGTCAATTTTTGATATTCTGATTCAGCAAACTTCCAATGAGCAACAAAATAATTCCCACATAAAGTTGAATCATGATTCAGTAGCAAATTAGTACATGGATCAATAAACTATAAAAAAATTAGATGCATGAGGTTAATTACAAAGAATTGACACAACCAAAATGCCACATAATGAATACTAGTTCTAGTGGTTCTATACATTCTTATTCTTCAGCTCAACTGCTCAATAAATTAAACATTATTATGTGTATTTCGTAATATGAATTTTTTAATCCAACCCTATATTTGGACAAGAATTCTAATGGAGAAGCAAATAAGATACATATTTTGATCTATTGTGAGGCCCTAGTTTATTGTGTTTATAGTAATTTATTATGGGCTCAAAACCACCTGATCAAACTTTTTGGTCCAATAAACATAATTTTTTTTTGGTACAAATCCAATAAACTTGATGGCCGCAGGCCCGTAGGTTTTCAATGAATCTTAGCAGGCCTCCCTCCAAGCCACTCAAATTAGGGTTGTCAATTGGTCGGATTCTGGTCGGATCAGGCTCGTCCACATCCGACTCCATCTATATCGGATCTGATCCTGTCGAATTAGAATCTTGTTCGGATTGTGCTCGAACCTAGATTTTTTAAATTCAATGGATCTTGGTCGGATTTGACCGGATATTGGATCTTTTTCGAATCTAATAAAATTTCATTTAAAAAATTAAATTAATATTTTTTCCTAAAACGAGTCTATTAACTTTACAATTTTATTTAATTTTAGCTCACATGTTCAGATTTTCTTTGCTAATATTCATATTTTTAGATGAAAATATTGGTTTAAATAAATTTATAAACGAGTTATAAATTATTATGTTCTTAAATTGACAGTGAAATATTATTAATGGTACTTACTTTTATAAAATCTTATATATATATCATTCTTTTTATTTTTTATCGGATACGGATCTTTAACGGATCGGATCGACCCAAATCCTTATTCACTCCATGTGTTTTGGATTACGGATCTTTATAATCGGATCAAGTCCATCGAATCTCTAATCGAATAAAAATTCTAATAAATCGAATCGTATTCGAACAAATCCGGATTGAAATCCGCCCAATTGACAGCCCTAACTCAAATTATAAAACATTTTATTTTATAAAGAAATTCATATTAAAATGTTCATCTAAAAAGTACTTCAATAATGTACAACTGATTTCGTGTTCTCGTTGGGATGTATTATGAAAAGACTAAATTAATATTACAAAGGCATGTATTAATAGTAACATTATAAATATAGACCAATATAAATTAGAGAAACAATACTTATACCTAAACCACTATTCACTCCCCAACACTACTTTTAATAATATCTATGTAAAAATACCTAGAAGTTTCACATTTTTAGCTTTTACTTAAACCTATGCTTCAAAATAAAATGATAGAAAAAAAAGGACGAAGGGAGTGTAAAAAACTCACCCCTATATATTATCCAATTATGGAAAAGCAAAAATTGTTTAAAATCATAAGCTATTTCGTCCTCATAGAAACAACAATCCTATGAATCTAAACAATCACCATTATTTTTTTCTTTGCTAACAAACAACCACAATAACCTAAACATGTATACGTGGAGGTTAACCGTGGCCGACTTTCCACCCACGCGCCGCCGCCATCAAAATATAATATAACAATAAAATAAATAATAAAAATGACATGTGAAAATTAGTTAAACCCTCTAAAAGTGACTTTCCTATACTGCAAAATCCCTTTGTACATGGCTTGCCAATTTTGGGGCATAGCCTCCAAATTTTCATCGTTAATATTCCGGCAGTGAGCGGCAGCCGCCGTCGATGAGTGTTTCTTGCTATTAGCTTTCTCCGCCACATTGTCGGCAAACTTCACCTTTTTCTTTGTCTCATCATCCTTCACTGTTTCTAAAATAAATATTTAAAAATTAATGCAAATAATTAAGTACCCATTAAAATTAAGTGGGTTAATAGCAATTTATCAGGCAAATTACTTCCATATAAAAAGAAATGATTAAAACAACTTGCTCTAATATTAATTTTTTTTCTGGTTTCTCAAGGGTTTTAGTCAGCATCGGGCACATTAAGTGGTAACCTCTCTCAACAGAGATTCGAACATGAGTTCGCTACTTTGTAATGACTAGTCCCTTCCACTAAACCAATCAACTGTTGATTATTATTCTTTTATCGTAAATACTAAAGTGCCTTATAATATTAGATAAAAAAACTTCAAATATAAATTCATAACCACTAGATGTCGATTTTTCATTTCAGAAGGGTAATTAATCTGCATTTTTTACCGGGAGATAGATTACCTATTTGGTACATATCTCACGAAGGTAAATTGATTTAAAAAAAAAAAATCTAGTTGGGGTTAAAATGATCTATTTAGCACAAAAGTTTGAGTTGCATTTTCACTTGCGTAAACAACACCCCGTGCATCAAAGACGGAGTGAATAGCAAATTAACTCCCAATGTTATTCCACATCGTGCACCAAAGACGGAGTGAATAGCAAATTAACTCCCTATGTTATTCTTTATAGGCAGTTTATCTTCCTGTAATAAATAAAAGGCCAAAGAAACTCACTGTATTTTTGTAAAAGTAGCACACCGCCTCCCTCTTAATTTTTATATTTTTACAAGGAGGTAAAATGACTATTATGCAATATCATAGGGTGGTACAATGCACATTCAACCATATCACGGGGAGGTAAATTGTCTATTTACGCATATCAAAGGGTTAAGTGAAGTGAATATGTTGTCAAGGTAGGGTTAAATTGATTATTTTTCACATGAAAATGAAGTTTCAGTCACATTATCATTCGTGTGTGCAACACCTCCACGATAAAGAGAATAATTAAATTGCCCATTATTTCATATCACAGAGAGGTAAATAGCGTAATTTCATATCACGGGGAGGTAAATTGCCCATTAGACATATCACGATGAGTTAACTTGCCCAAAAAAAAGCCCAAAGACGTGCATCGGCCGGTATTTGGTTTTACGAGGGGTAATATGCATATTTAGTTTGACAGGAAAATAAATTGCGCACATTGCAAAAAAAATAAAAAATAAAAATCCAAAATCAAGACAGTTTGTTCATCAATGTAGAAAAGATACAAATAAATAATGCCAAAAAAAATAGAATTTGTAAAATTTCATGAAATTAGGAACCTGTTGAATGTTTGATTTCAAATTCCATAGTTTTCATGAAATCAGAGAGGAGGCGGTTGTGTGCTTGCATAGCAAGGAAAACTACGCTTCCTGAAACTGCAAAAACTGCCATGAAACCTGTTTTCAATGAATTATCCATTGAATTTCTTTTTGTCCTGCTCGATTCAAATATAATATAGTATAATTAATTTCTCTCTGTTTTTTCTTCTTCTAATTGATTAGCCGAAGAAGAAACATTTTCTGGTTACAAAAGGACAAAAAGAGGTTGCATTTTGACGAAAGAAGGAGACTTAATTGGTATATAGTAAAAAATGATTTTGGTCGAGGAAAAAATGGAAATCTTTTTATTAATTTATTTGCATCTCCTTTTTTCAATTTTTGGTTCAGAATCAACCATCCTTTTTAAACTCAAAAGTCATGCATGTTTCTCGGTGTAATATTTCAAGCCAAATAATAATGACATGTTTTTTGTTGCGGTGGTTAGTGGCGGAGGGACATGGGGTGTGGGTCGAGGCACCCGCACCCCCCAACCATAAAAGGAAAGTTAAATAATCTCCATTCACGTAACACCAATTTTAATCATGGATCAAATTTTCATTATTTCCATCCAAACTATTGAACTGTCTCGATTTAAATTAATGAAAATGAAACCAAGATGTAAGTTTTTTGTTAGCCTTGATACTCTCTCATGTTTCTTAATTTAGTAAATTTTTTTCTAATGTTTTAGAAATGTTTCCAACAAAAATTCAAAAAGTTTTTAATATTTAACTTAATAGTTACATTAACATTCTTATTATTTTTCTCAATTCTCATCTAAGAATATCATTAATATTTTTCCCCAAAGGTTTAGGGCCTGTTTGTTTGGCGTTTCCCAGATTTTTTTCGTGTTTGGGAAATGCCAAACAAATAGTTTTCTACTTTCAGAAATAAATTTTTCATCCACTAATTTTCTCAAACTACTCTCTTAAAAGCCAAACAAACAACAATTTTCTTATCTCCAAATAAAACCTATACAAACTCTACTTTGATTTGACATAAAGTAACTTACCTCTTACACAATTTATCTCACATAACAAACATGATTTGACATAAAATCTTACACATCTTACACCTACAGCCCAACTCTTCCAAAAAAACCTACACCTACTTTATTTCTCAAACCACTCTCTCAAAACCCAAACAAACAACATTACGCAAATCGAGATTATTTCACAAACCTCCACTACTCTCCCAAACTACTTTCTCAAACGCCAAACAAACAGGCGTCTCTTGAAACACGTCAGATATGTGAAAACCTCTCCCAACAGAAATTCGAACCAGAGTCCGCTACTTTATAGTGACTAATCCCTTCCACTAGATCAATCGTCCCGTAGATTTTATTTTTTACTTTACCTTTAATTTAAATTTAAATGATACTTTCTTAACTTTTTTTTTATTGAAAAAAAGTAGATATGGCAGTTATATATTCTACGTTGGAGATCAATGAAAAATGTAGAAAGCATTAACTCTGATCAAAGATTTTACGGACTCCGATTTTTTTTATAGAAAAGAAAAAGCTTTGTGGCTTCTCTTCCGGGAGAGCGGTAAAAATGTCCTTGTGCTAAATTCTTTAAGGAAGTTTGACAAAAGGAATAACTTTGTAAATATTTGAAATCCTAAAGGGTATACTCGTAATTTCACGATACCCCTCACTCTCAATGTAATTATCCCTAAAAGGGGATTATTGCATTTTTGATGTCACAACTATAGTTCACTGGCGTTCTACCCGTAACTTTTCGGGCTGGCACATTTGGTGCCACAACTTCAACATCAGTGACAATTTTGGTGCCAATTGAGACCTAATTTCAAAATTGGCCCGAAATTGCTTGATGTTGAAGTTGTGGCACCAAATATGCCAGTCCGAAAAATTACGGGGTAGAAACGCCAGTGAGCTATAGTTGTGGCATAAAAAATGCAATAATCCCTCCCTAAAATCAACAAATGGTGAGAGGTTAGCATTTAACTGCCTACACGGCTACGCCTAATCAAAACAGGAACATGAAATTCAAATCAAATGATCTACATGAAAAATACCAAAAATGAAAAAGAAGAAATTGATCCGTATATTATCGGTCTAAACTTGGCATTACACAAAAAAGAAAACCAAATTATACAGACCCCGTATAATTACGAACTAAATCACGAAATTAACCAAACAACAAAAAGAAAAAAGAAACCCCATGGTTCAAACAACAGACTACATACACGCATAGCGTTTCATCAAACGGCGGCCTTCAACTTTCCCGGCGGCGGCGGCGATTTATGAGGAGAAGTAAAAAACAGGCTGAAGAATGAGGTGGAGGCAGAGGAAACAGGCGGTGGAGAAAGAGAGGAATAACAGTCCGTACAGCAATCTGAAACCCATTTCTCACCAATCAGTAGTAGAATAGACGAATGAATGAATTGATTTTTGGGATATTAGATTCAAGATAAAATGAGATCTGGTTCCTTTTATCATGGGGAAGCGGTGGTGTTTGGTTGATAAAATAATTAAAGTAAATAAATAAATAAAAAAGAGAGGCAAATGGGAAAGCGGTACATGTTTCAATTTTGAACTAACGGCGTATTGGATAAGAATCCCATCTTTCTTAATCTTTTTTTTCGAATTTTTAGTGGGTTGTAATCGTGGCAGGTAAGGAGCTGAGTAATCAACGGCCACGTCAACATTATTTTTTAATAAAATAATAAGATGAAAATTGTAAAGAATTAATTTACCCCATTATCCTCCATGTATAAACTAAACCAAGTAAATAATGTAGGGCCCGTTTGTTTGGCGTTTTCCAGAATTTTTTCGTGTCTGGAAAATGCCAAACAAACATGTTTTCTATTTTCAGAAATAAATTTTCCATCCATTAATTTTCTCGAACTACTCTCTCAAAAGCCAAACAAACAACAATTTTCTTATCTCTAAACAAAACCTATACAAACGCTACTTTTATTTGACATAAAGTAACCTATCTCTTACACAATTTATCTCACATAACAAACATGATTTGACATAAAGTCTTACACATCTTATACCTACAACCCAACTCTTCCAAAAAAACTACACCTACTTTATTTCTCAAACCACTCTCTCAAAACCCAAACAAACAACATTACGCAAGTCGAGATTATTTCACGAACCTCCACTACTCTCCCAAACTACTTTCCCAAACGCCAAACAAACATGCCCGTAGTATGTAGGGATAAAATGTCACAAATATATTAATTACACAAAAGAGTAACCTAATTTATATAAAGAAATATAGGGGTAAATATTGTAATAACCTCACAAAATAAGATGCCAAGAGAATAGACCATATGCTTCATATTGCGTGAGTCGATTGAGAATTCCTAAACAAAAAAAATTTGTTCCCTTCTCGATCATTTAAATAGACTAGATTAATCGTTATTGCCTTACTAAAATAATAGAAAAAAAAACTATAGTACGATTTTTTTTAGTTTGGATTGCTAGATTTTGTTTTAGTTTATAAATAAAAATAGATCAATGTGAATGATTAATAAAAAAGAAAAAAAGAAAAAAAGAAAGATCAATATGAATAAACCAAAATAAAAAAAAATTCAAATGCAGCACTTTTACGACTATGTACATTATTTCATTGTCTTTCCTTTATTTTTTTCTTAAATGTGTTATTCTTCGGTAAAAATTTGAAGAGCTTTTTGTCTTTTTTGTCCTTACACTGTAAGTCAATAATATTGAATGATGGCAAAAATATTTCAACGTCATTTTACTTTTCTAGGGACGCGGTGTTTTCCGACGAGCAAAATATACCATTTATCATTTTTCTAGTAGAAATTTCAGTACACTTTCCTACAATTTTAGTCCACTTTTCCACAATTTCAGTCCCTATTTTGCCGGAAATTACATCGATGTTCAGAAATTGGCAATTGCGCAAACAATTTGTATAGGTGAAGGTCAATGCATCTTTTTTTTAGGAGAAAATAATTTTGCAACGTTTACAATTTCTGAATATTATTATGAATTCCAACGATATAGAGACTGAAATTGCGGTCAAGTGGACCGAAATTGTGGGCAAAAAAAAGATATAAGATAGTATTTTGCTCGCCGAAAATAAAGTTTCCTAATTTCGCGAACATGTAAAAGTTAAAGGACCTAAAATACTTTTAAATGATCCCTAGAGTTTTGAATATCTTATCCTTACTTGTGAGTCAATAATTACTAAGACCATCTCCAATGGAGATGGTCGGGCTCAGGCTCGGGCTCGGGGTGGAAGGGGAAACCGTCTCCTGTGGAGAGGGCTGTGGGGTGGGAACGGGGCGGGAAGCGGGGAGGGACTAGCCCTTGCCGCAGCCCGGGGGCCGCATGAAGTAGAGGAAGCACGCGCCCCTCTTTAAGTCAAGTGGCGCCATCTGATTGTTTTTTTTTCTTATTTCTTTTTTCTTTTGTTCTTTTTAACGTTTTAAAGATTTAAAATTAAATTTTATAAGGAAATATTTAATAAAATTAAAATTTCCTCCTAAATTAAATTAAATTTATAAAATTGAATAATTAATAAAATTTGTTAGTATATTTGCTACTATTTAAAAATATATATAGCCACTAATTTTTAATTGAATTATTTAATAAAAATTTAAATTTTCTTTTGTGGACACATCATTAATAATTAATTAGAATTGTAATTAAAAAAATTAATTCCTAAATTAGTTAGAATTGTAATTTAAAATTTTAATTAGAATTGTAACATTTTAAATTTATAATTTCTTTTAAACATTTTATTTTAATTTTTTTATTGTAATTAAAAATTTAACCATTTAATTACAATATTGGTGCTGGCTATATGTTTTTAAGAATATCGAATTAGTTGAAAATATAATTAAACACTTATACAAACAATTTAAATTGATACTTAAATTAAGAAATATTTAAATACATACTTAAATTAACAAGATAAGTGAATTCATACAATTAAGAAATAACCGTATTTTTCATGCACATGAGTGATTAGGTCTTTCTGAAGTCTACGATTGGCTTCTTTAGATCGTATTGCATCATGAAAAATCATAGAGTTATCCAAAGTTCTTGTTCTTGGTACTGGATTTTCCAAATTTATCCCGTCGCACAGATAAATTTTAGCACGTGCCCTACGAGATGTGTTCATGTTAGTATCATTGTCGTCGGAGTCACCATCTTTGTATTCATCACGTTGGTCCTCCACGATCATATTGTTAAAAGTATTATACAAGTTAACATAATGTTCGATAAGTCCTCCGTATGCCATCCTCTACCGGGTTGATTTACAATTGCGAACCGAGCTTGGAGAATTCCGAACGCTCGTTCAACATCCTTGCAAAATGATTCTTGATACCGCCAGAATACCTATTCAGGAAGGGTTCTCGGGGTTCTCACCGATTGGATTAATGTTCCCCACTTCGGATATATACCATCCGCAAGGTAGTAAGGTTTGTAGTGTTTTCTTCCAATCACCTCATGCTCAACACCGGGAAGATTACCAGAAATGAGGTTGTCGAACAAAGGTGAACGACCAAGGACAGTGATGTCGTTCATTGCCCCTGGCACGGGCAAAAAATGCATGACATATCCATGTATCGTGTGAAGCCACAACTTCAAGAACAATTGTGGGGTTTTTTTTCCTCCCTGAAAAACTCCTCTGCCATGAAGTTGGACAAATTTTCCACTCCTAATGCATACAGTCAATTGAGCTAATCATTCCAGAAAATTCACGTCTTTCCGCTTTATCATGAAACCTGGCCAAATCCGTTTGAGTCGGGGCACGAATGTAATCTTGTTTGTACACTCGCAAAATGGTTTTCAGAATTCGGAGCACATTTCATGAAATTGTGCGTCCTCATCATCTTATTCTTCAATCATGCCGTTATAATTATCATAGAAATTTTTTCGGGAAGAAAATGATTCATCAGCATAATGAGAACCATAATTGTGGTTCGTCTTGAGAAATGAAATTATATTTTTTGAAGAGTGAGTGAATAATTTTTGAAGAGTGAATATGTTGAAAGTAATTGAGATACTTGTTAAATAGGCAAAAATGGTAGAATTTTGCATCACTTCTGCACCATACGAATTATGCACCACTTCTGAACCATACTAATTCTGTAAAATTACATAATACACCCTTTAGACTTTTTAAAATTATGGAATGCCATATCTATTCTTGTTCCCTATTTAAAAGGGAGGTGTGATCACTTCTTAATCCACACATTTCCCAGTATCTTCAGTCTATTCACTAGGAATCTCAATATCTTTCATTCTAAATCAAAAAGAAAAGCAAACAGTTTAAGGCAATGATGACAAAGAAGACTCGGACTGAAGATGTAGCCTTGAGAAAGACATACGTGGAGGTCTCAGAAGAAAGCGTGGTAGATAGTGGCCAGGAAAAAGAAACATTTTGGGCCAAAATTATATTCATAATGTATGCCCTGTTTGATGCTACTGGACAACAATTTCAAAGAAGAATAAAAGAATCAATTACTAGTAGATGAAAAAAATATATTTTCTCTAAGATGCAAAAATGGAATGAAGCAGTACAATGGGCCTCAAGAGAATCCGAAAATGACGGTCAAATTATGGACGAGGTAAATGTTATGTTAATACTATTTTAAAATAAATTTGCGTTATTAGCATTTTCATTATATTACAAATATTAACTATTTTTTGTTATTTTTAGCATGAATTGGCATTGTGTATGTACAAGGTCAAAATGAAGCATCATTGGTGCTTCAAGCACACACGGAAGTTGCTAAAGATTGGATCATTTTCAGGTCAGAAACTCAAGCTTCTCAAACACCGCCCGGTATGACATCTCAACCAATGGAAGATTGTTATATTTCAACACCTCCAGAAACCCAATTTGAATCGGAACTACTAGGCGACAATGAATACATGGAGAATCCCCACGTACCCTAATCGAGTCAAAGACCTATTGGTACAAAAAAAATCCAAGAAGGGAAAAGGGAAGGCTTCGAGTAGTCCACAAACGAATATTGACTTGGAAAGGGAAAAAGTACTGACCATTAGAGAAATTGCAAATATGTTAGAGGCTGGACGAGAGAGAAGGCATCAGGAGATGCTTCAACGTCAAAGAAAATACGACGCAATGAAAATGGCACAAGACCAGCGTGAAAGGGAGGAACGAATTATGTCAAGGAAGGAACGAATTATGTTGATGGACTGCTCTTCATTCACTTCAGATACAAAGGCGTATCGGAAAAATAAAAGAAGGTAAATACAACAAAAAGGTCTTCCTCAGGACTTATTTGGAGGTTCAACGAATGAAGGAACTGACTGGTTTCAGGGGAGAAATCATTAAAATGTTGTAATTCGCGTGTGTGCCGTTTATTTAATCTTCTTTATTGTATTTCCTTCTTTTTTGTTGTATTTTCTCTCTTGAATCAATTTAATTTTATTATTATCTACTCTCTTTAATTTTAATATTATTATTAATTTAATTATATTATTAAAATAGCAATTAGTATTATTAATATTTTAAAAATAAAATTAAAACTATTATTATAATAGTGAGAATGGGGAAAAAATAGAATTAATTGGGGCTTGGAGCCCTGTCATCGAAGACGACCAGACAGGACTAGGGACATGGGCAACCACAAAGCTCCGGAGCCCTGCCCCTACCATTGCCTAAATGCTAGATAACTCATAAATCTATCACTGATCGATGAGTTTTACAATTTCTCATTAAATTGAGAGTATAAAAACAATCAATGGGGGAACTATAGTGGGGTTGAGGGACCATCGCCTCCAGAAAACTTTAATAAATACTTTCTAGTTGTTTGGTTGTGTTGTTGTGCTAAAAATCTGAAGGCCAAGTTCGCAACCCTGCAAATTCTACTGCCCCTTATTTTTTTTGTTATTACATTAATATTATTACATCAATATCACTAAATAAGAAATTTATTAAATTACATTTAAATTATAATGAAAATCAACCACATAACACAAGAAAAAAAATCCAAATTAGATGAAGTTGAATTGAGGACCTCTTGGTTCTGGGGATACAGCCGTACCAACGATCTATGGCCTCATAGACAATATTTTTTGTTTTCCTGAATTTCTTACTTTCTTAAAAATTAAGTCCAACAAAAATATATTAAAAATAATTTGTTAAAGTTAGGGAGTTAAAAAATATATGGTTTAAATTTCAATCTTGCAAGTTCTGATTGTGGATCAATATGAATCTATTTATTAAAGTTTTGAAATATTTGATTAAATCAATAATTAAATTTATTTAATTATGTTTAATTAGCTCCGGGCTACAAATGATAATAGACGATTTTTAATCAAAGGAATGTCATCAATCACAATTGATAATTGTTTGTTTTTGAAACATATTTATGTTTCTACATTTGACGGAAAAACTAGATTAATTGATCCTGATTTATTTTTTGTCATTTGATCCAAATACATATAAGATATTAGTTGCTTTACCCCAAAAAAATCTCCCCCCACCACCAAATATAAACCGTCTATCTCCGCCCCTGAAAATAATGTACACCAAAAGAAAAACAATGGGGCTGATTTCTCGAAAACTCTACATTTACGCACTGCGGCACAGAACATTGGATGCCAAAAGCAATATAAATACCCCCACATCCTCCATTGTTTCTCCACCAATAAAATAAGAAAATCATTTCCTCATTTCTCCACATTTCTCTTCCTGTTTTTGTTCTACATAGGTGGTGATCAAAGGAGATCGATCAAGGACAATGGCCCGCATTGACGCCACATTGCTCTTAGTCTCTCTCTTGATCGCCCTCTCTTGCGTCGCCGCCTATAGACCCTTAATTACCACCACAGAGAACAAGGCCTCTGCCCCTGTCTCCTACATTTCCTCCTCGCCCGTGGCCTCCCCAACCCCGGCACCCGGTCCCTCATCCGACGACTTCGATGTCCTTTTATCTAGGTTGGAGGAAATTGACAACAATTTTTTATTAGATTCCCTGGATTACACCATCAAATTTACACGTATGTTCTTGTCCGAGGTGGTATATAAGCAACTTTACAGTAAAAACACTGATGAATCGAAAAAGGTGTGCTTAGACGTGTGCCAACAGATGTATGGAAATGCTCTATTAGCCCTGAACAAAGGAATGGATGACGTTAAAAAAAGTAATTATTTCGAATTTGACGTGGACCGCAGAGCGTTCGCCAACAACATCCACAATTGCTTGGAATGCTTTGATGGAAAGGCACCACTCGAATTCAATAACTTTGATACCTTTGCTAAGAAAATTAGTGACCTTTGGATTAGATAGCCTACCAATTGATTTTAAGGATGAGAAAGAAAACAAAATCAATGCGACTTGATTTTTAGGAAGGGATTAATTCATTCTTGTCTGACAGGGATTTTAGAAAATGTATTCTTAATTTCTGCAGGGTTTCATAAAAGTAATTAATGAAATTTTATATAAATTGATATTTATTAATTTTCTTAAATTGCAGATATGTTGATTGCAATTCTCCCCATAAGATGTCGTAAAAAAATCTTTAATTTATGTCTGTTGGTTGATGTTAATTGCTTCTCAGAAATGGAAATAAAAGATAAAGAAATATTATTATTTTACTTTATTCATAACATGTCCTCTCAGCCCTTTACATGTATAGTGGCGGAATATGCATGATGGGGCTCTCCCCAGGGAAAAAAAAAGATTTTGTGTGCATATAACACCTTTCTTTATAAAAATAAAAATAAAAAAATGAAAGACACAACTATTAGTAAATCCTAAGCCAAATTAATTTCACTATTCATGCATGCCATAAACTACATAATAAAAATTACCAGCTTTAATTACTAATTATAGTAACTTAACATATTCTAAATTCAACAAGAAGAGTTTCCACTGTTGTAGCATTATTCGGAATATTTGCAAAGACAAATATGAAACATAATACTTGGTTTGTAGGTTGATTTATCTTATTTTATTTTATGTTAAGAAACTTACATAAATTGGACCTCAAAACAAAATTGTTGGTCCCAAGTGGTCAGATGAGGTCTAGAGGGGGGGGGGGGGGGGGAGTTGAATAGACCTCTAAAAATTTATCTTTCAAAATATCTAACTTTTTCTGTCAGCAGACTAAGCTGATCAGGAATTGTAAGTTGACTAAGCTGATCTCGCATAAAGCTTTGAACAACAGAGTTGACCACTCTTCGGATTTTACTTAGCTGATTTTATCAAAATCAGAGTTTTAAATTAACTAACTTGCAGCGGATTTGTCAAGTGTTTTTCACAAGTTGTTTTCTTAACTTAGAAAAAAGTTTTATCCCCAGTTTTGCAAACTCCTTTTAAAACTTTTTAACAGTTAACCTTTTTGTGTTAAAGTATGCTCTTTGTAAATATGCAAGAAATAATGCAAGTATAACACAAAGGATTTTTATAGTGGTTATATGGATAGAAAACCTTTAGTCCACTCTTCCAAGTCACTTAGATTTTGGGTTATACTATAAGCACACATATTACAGTATACAATGCTTGCGCCAATCAACAAATGAAAAGGCCACAAGTGCGCAATAGGAAATCACAAAGAAACTCCTACTCTCTGAAGTAATATCACTCACTTAGATGGATATCTACTTCTCACAACACGTTTCTAACAAAATCACTCAGATTTATATGTATATTTTTTTTTCTCTCTATTCTGCTTCGTCAACAAATGACTCGGCTGATGAGTGTTCTGTTCTTGAGGTTGAGACGTAGAAGAATTTTTCTTCGATAATGATCTCAGTTGTGTTGTCTCTTCTTCTTCAACTCTTGAACTGAACTATTTATACTTGATTGAAAATCTGCCCGTTGAGAGATCGACAGGTGTTCAAATCCTCGAGTACTGGTCCCTTCTGCAGAAACGGCTACCTGCGACTGAGCACTGTACACTCTGATGTACCTTCTGTCAGTCCGCATTAAATGCACCAAGCTGATACGAGGTTTCTCTTCAATCATTTGTCATAAATACCCTTCCTCTTCAGCATTTATTAATCCAAGTGCATTTATTACCGTTGCAATAACTTATGATCCACTTCCACTCTGCTGATCGAAATCACTCGTCTGATGTACACTCGGCTGATCCCAAACTTTAACTAATCTGATTTGAGTCGGCTGAAAGTCCACCAGTCTGATTCCTTTCTTCAACAACAAATCAGTAGTCTTCTGAAACATATTTGACTCGTCTAAATTCTTCCTTGGTCAAATATCTTCTAAGGTTTGTACTAAGCTTCCATGCTTAGCTGATGACTTTTGGAAATCATCAAAACCTCCCTTCACTTTTAAGTCTTCATCTTCATCCAACAATTTCCCCCTTTTTGATGATGACAAAACTTCAGCTAAGTACCTGTACCTAAAACTAAAGTTAAGTCCTCAAAGATTTCTGAGATAGAAATAATTTGTTGGAAACTTGACTTTTATATAATTGATCTTTGAAATTATGGTACAAGTTTACAAGAAAATGGACTTAAGTGAAATTACAAATAAAGTAAGCTGATTACAAAATTTTCAATAGATAACCTAGTCTAGAAAACCTAGCCTAGTCCTCAGCTTCTTCATCTTCTTCTTCTTCTTCCTCTTCTTCAACTTCATCACTACTTTCATCATCTTCACCGCTTGAGAAAGCATCAGCAAGATTCTTTAATTTTTCTCTTCTTTCATCAGCTTCGAATTTTGCTTTGATGTCCTCAATTCTTTTATACTTCACGTATGGATTAAGCTGTTCTTCAGCAGAGTACTTAGAAGCAACTAACTCTTTGTCAGTCTTAGCTACATCCTTGGGCTCTACTTCATCATCAGCTTCATCATTAGCTTCCTCTTCAAGTACTTTCTCTTCACTTGGCTTTTCAGCAGCAGCACTTTGGTCTTGTACTTGAATAGTTGCAGCAATAACAGTCCTCTTAGCTGATCCCTCTTCCCCTTTTTTGTCATCAGCAGCAGGGTTGAGTTGATCAGGAGTTACGTTGACAGCAGCACAAAGCTTTCTGATGTTGTGATCCACAACTTGAAGTTGATCAGAGTGATGATTCAGAGTAATTTCCATGCGAAGTTGAGTAGTCTTCATCTCACCAGATTGGTCATTTAAGCAGTCAACATTCAACTGAAGTGTTGACATTTCACTTTGAGCTTTATTGGTGACAACAGTGAACTCTTGCATCAAGGAAACATTTTTCTCTATTGCTGCCTCACCAACTTCCTTCATGACTCTGGCAATTCCTGCAATATCAGACTCATGCCTTTGAAGAGCAGTGTGCAGATGACTCACATCAGCCTTCACGTCTTCAATATTTCTGTTCATGCTCAAGATACTTTGAGTCAGTGCAACGGAATTGTCTGGTGGTAGAGGAAAATTCTCTATGGCTTCCTGAACCATCTTTGCAGTAGCCTCCTGCATTTGCTTCAACATCAGCTGAATCCTCCTTTCCATCTCCTTCATGGCATTATCAATCAGCATCTGCATTGACTCCATTAGTGAAGAATGCAAGTCAGCAGTCGGAACAGAGGTTGATGTTTCAGCAGGTTCTTCCTGTTGAACAGGAGCTTCATGAAGAACTTGAGTTTCTTCAGCCTTCCACTCAATGGCTAAAGGAATCAAATCTTTGACTTCAACAGGCAGCTTGTTTGATGTATCCAGGTTAATCTCTTCAGCTTGCTGGTCCTTCTTCCGTTCTTCACTAGCTGGCTCATCAGCAATGTGAATGATCTCAGTACCATCAGTAGACACTACAGTCTTCTGACGAATCAAGTCAGCTGGAACAAAAGGTGAAGTAGTCTGTTGAGCACTCAGCTGTTCTTGATATGTATTGATTTCTGAGCCAAAGGCAATACGCTGCAAACTTGGTAAAGTGGGCACATCACTGGTTGAACCAGGTTCATATCTTGATTGTTCAGCCCATTTTTCCATAGTTGTGTAGACAACGATCTTTACTGCTCTATCTACCAAATCATCAGCAGGACTTGGTTTATTTGATAAAGAATCCTTTATAGCAGTTGCCTCTTCATTTACAATGACTCTTGCAAAGTCATGTAATCTGTCTCTAACAAAGTCTGAGTCCAATGCCTTTGCTATAGAAGTTGTATGCAGCCAACTTAGAACCCATCGACCTTCATCAGCGAACTCCTTCCATGCTTGGATCTCTTCTTCAGACTTGTTCAACCTATACTCCCTCCAACGGTTGTATCTTATCTTTTCTGGGAGAAAGGTGGTCTTGGATTGATGTAGCTGATTCATCCTCTCTAGCTCAGCTTCAAACCTTCTGAAAACTATAGAGTCACTTTGGACAATCTCAAGTGCTCTTCTGACTTCAGACTTCTTTGCTTTACTAGTCTGATTGGTTTTACTCTTATCAGCAGACTTCTTAGGACTACTCTGCTGTTTGGTTTTACCAGTCTGTTTTTCATTTTCAGGCATTTTACCCTTTTTAGCCTTAGGAGATTTCTTCTCCTTTTTCTCATTCTCAAGTGAAGTAGATTTAGCAGTCTGAACATATAAAATAACATTACTGTTATCAGCAGATATGAATTTCTCAGTTTATTTCAGTTCTAAATTCTCTTTTACTAAAGGTGTTCTCTGTTCATTAGATGTATCTACTGATGCAACAGACGACTTATCATGTAGAGATATTATAGCTTCAAGTTCCATGATTTTTCCTTTGTAAACTTCACATTCTGCTCTCAGAGATTCACATTCATGCGAAAGCTTTTTATACATAGCTGAATCGTCATGTTTTTCAACACTACGTTTCAGTTTAGCATTTTGCTTTTTCAGCACAATCATCTCTTCCTTAAGCTTAGCAAATTCATTAACAACATCTGCTTTGTTTTTCATCATTTGCTCAAATGAGCTGAATAACTCAATTTCACTTTCAGAGAGTATTACCTCATTGTCAGAATCATCTGATTCTTTGGCCATGAGACAGAGCAGTGCAGGTGTCTCATCTTCAGCGGAGTCATCACTTGACGTCCCTGATTCTGAGTTAGACGAGTAGATGGCTGCTATCTTTTCAGCTTCAACCAACAACACTTTGCTTTTTTAGTGTCTCCTCTCTTTCCTCTGTTTCTTTTCCTCCTCAATATACTTCTCAGCTTTAGGATATGGGCAGTCCTTGATGAAATGTCCCAATTTCCTGCAATTATAGCACATTATTTTGGATTTATAATCATCCTTACTATCATGAGAATAAGAGGTAGGTTTAGAAGTAGAAACATTGTTATATTTGTTCTTCATTTTTCTTTTGTAGAACTTTTTGAACCCGTTCAATAACAAAGCAACATCGCCAGCAGTGTACTCCTTTTTGTTCAGCACTGTGGTATCATCAGATGAGTCCACTTCTCTAATCTTCCCGGCTGATCTTCTTGTCTTTCTGCAGCGACCAGGGCAGCAGTGGGGCCAGAAGTTGAGGTCTCTTCTATACCCATTCTTGGCATTTTATACTCGTACGCCTTGAGTACAGAAAACAGCTCCGTCAGTGAGATCTTCCCCAGATCCCTTGATTCTTCCATCGCTATGATCTTCATGTTGAACTTGGGTGGCAGCGCCTTTAAGACTTTGACGGTGATCTTCTTATCAGTAAACGTCTTTCCCAACTTTAGTACATTGTTCAACACCTTTGTAAACATTGTATCCATCTGGTCAATGGTTTCTCCAGGTTTCATCTTGAAGTTTTCAAACTTCTCCAGGGCAACACTCAGATTGTGTTCTTTGATTGAGTAATTCCCTTCACTCATGTCACGGACTTTGTCCCACATCTCCTTAGATGTTTTACAGTGTTTGACCTTATCAAACCTTTCATTGTCGAGAGCTTTTGTCATGATGACGATTCCAACTTTGTCAAGATTCTTCAACTTGATTTCATCAGGTGACATCTCTGATCGTTCTTTTATCAACGACCGTATCTTGGCCATCAATTTTGATTGTCTTGGTAACTCTTATTGGACCTTTAGTTATGCACGTGTACATATTATCATTATAAGCAGCAAGGAAAATTTCCATGCGTATTTTCCAGTCCTCAAAGCTCATACCGCCTATGTGGGGAACAAGGCTGATACAATTCATTTTTCAAAAAGTTTTTATTTTTCAAAAAGATGCTCTTTTGAAAACTTTTAGAAACCTTTGAAAAACACTCTAGGATCAAGCTCGTTGATCAGGCAAATGATTCCGATGAACCACCTGCTCTGATTTAGGGTTTTAGGACCTCTTGGTTCTGGGGACACAGCCGTACCAACGATCTATGGCCTTATAGACAATATTTTTTGTTTCCCTAACTTTCTTACGTTCTTAGTAATTGTAAAAATTAAGTCCTTCAAAAATATATTAAAAATAATTTGTGAAAGTTAGGGAGTTAAAAAATATATGGTTTACATATCAATTTTGCAAGTTCTGATAGTGGATCAATATGAATCTATATATTAAAGTTTTGAAATATTTGATTAAATCAATAAATAAATTTATTTAATTAGCTCCGGGCTACAAATGATAATAGACGATTTTTAATCAAAGGAATGTCTTGTTTTTGAAACATAGTTATATTTCTACATTTGACGGAAAAACTAGATTAATTGATCCTCATTTATTTTTTGTCATTTGATCCAAATACATATAAGATATTAGTTGCTTTACCCCAAAAAAATCTCCCCCCACCACCAAATATAAACCGTCTACCTCCGCCCCTGAAAATAATGTACACCAAAAGAAAAACAATGGAGCTGATTTCTCGAAAACTCTACATTTACGCACTGCCCCACAGAACATTGGATGCCAAAAGCAATATAAATACCCCCACATCCTCCATTGTTTCTCCACCAAAAAAATAAGAAAATCATTTCCTCATTTCTCCGCATTTCTCTTCCTGTTTTTGTTCTACATAGGTGGTGATCAAAGGAGATCGATCAAGGACAATGGCCCGCATTGACGCCACATTGCTCTTAGTCTCTCTCTTGATCGCCCTCTCTTGCGTCGCCGCCTATAGACCCTTAATTACCACCACAGAGAACAAGGCCTCTGCCCCTGTCTCCTACATTTCCTCCTCGCCCGTGGCCTCCCCAACCCCGGCCCCGGCACCCGGTCCCTCATCCGACGACTTCGATGTCCTTTTATCTAGGTTGGAGGAAATTGACAACAATTTTTTATTAGATTCCCTGGATTACACCATCAAATTTACACGTATGTTCTTGTCCGAGGTGGTATATAAGCAACTTTACAGTAAAAACACTGAGGAATCGAAAAAGGTGTGCTTAGACGTGTGCCAACAGATGTATGGAAATGCTCTATTAGCCCTGAACAAAGGAATGGATGACGTTCAAAAAAGTAATTATTTCGAATTTGACGTGGACCGCAGAGCATTCGCCAACAACATCCACAATTGCTTGGAATGCTTTGATGGAAAGGCACCACTCGAATTCAATAACTTTGATACCTTTGCTAAGAAAATTAGTGACCTTTGGATTAGATAGCCTACCAATTGATTTTAAGGATGAGAAAGAAAACAAAATCAATGCGACTTGATTTTTAGGAAGGGATTAATTCATTCTTGTCTGACAGGGATTTTAGAAAATGTATTCTTAATTTCTGCAGGGTTTCATAAAAGTAATTAATGAAATTTTATATAAACTGATATTTATTAATTTTCTTAAATTGCAGATATGTTGATTGCAATTCTCCCCATAAGATGTCGTAAAAAAATCTTTAATTTATGTCTGTTGGTTGATATTAATTGCTTCTCAGAAATGGAAATAAAAGATAAAGAAATATTATTATTTTACTTTATTCATAACATGTCCTCTCAGCCCTTTACATGTATAGTGGCGGAATATGCATGATGGGGCTCTCCCCAGGGAAAAAAAAAGATTTTGTGTGCATATAACACCTTTCTTTATAAAAATAAAAATAATAAAATGAAAGACACAACTATTAGTAAATCCTAAGCCAAATTAATTTCACTATTAATGCATGCCATAAACTACATAATAAAAATTACCAGCTTTAATTACTAATTATAGTAACTTAACATATTCTAAATTCAACAAGAAAAGTTTCCACTGTTGTAGCATTATTCGGAATATTTGCAAAGACAAATATGAAACATAATACTTGGTTTGTAGGTTGATTTATCTTATTTTATTTTATGTTAAGAAACTTACATAAATTGGACCTCAAAACAAAATTGTTGGTCCCAAGTGGTCAGATGAGGTCTAGAGGGGGGGGGAGTTGAATAGACCTCTAAAAATTTATCTTTCAAAATATCTAACTTTTTCTGTCAGCAGACTAAGCTGATCAGTAATTGTAAGTTGACTAAGCTGATCTCGCACAAAGCTTTGAACAACAGAGTTGACCACTCTTCTGATTTTACTTAGCTGATTTTATCAAAATCAGAGTTTTAAATTAACTAACTTGCAGCGGATTTGTCAAGTGTTTTTCACAAGTTGTTTTCTTAACTTAGAAAAAAGTTTTATCCCCAGTTTTGCAAACTCCTTTTAAAACTTTTTAACAGTTAACCTTTTTGTGTTAAAGTATGCTCTTTTAAAATATACAAGAAATAATGCAAGTATAACACAAATGATTTTTATAGTGGTTATATGGATAGAAAACCTTTAGTCCACTCTTCCAAGTCACTTAGATTTTGGGTTATACTATAAGCACACAGATTACAGTATACAATGCTTGCGCCAATCAACAAATGAAAAGGCCACAAGTGCGCAATAGGAAATCACAAAGAAACTCCTACTCTCTGAAGTAATATCACTCACTTAGATGGATATCTACTTCTCACAACACGTTTCTAACAAAATCACTCAGATTTATATGTATATTTTTTTTTCTCTCTATTCTGCTTCGTCAACAAATGACTCGGCTGATGAGTGTTCTGTTCTTGAGGTTGAGACTTAGAAGAATTTTTCTTCGATAATGATCTCAGTTGTGTTGTCTCTTCTTCTTCAACTTTTGAACTGAACTATTTATACTTGAGATTTGAAAATCTGCCCGTTGAGAGATCGATATGTGTTCAAATCCTCGAGTACTGGTCCCTTCTGCAGAAACGGCTACCTGTGACTGAGCACTGTACACTCTGATGTACCTTCTGTCAGTCCGCATTAAATGCACCAAGCTAATACGAGGTTTCTCTTCAATCATTTGTCATAAATACCCTTCCTCTTCAGCATTTATTACTCCAAGTGCATTTATTACCGTTGCAATAACTTATGATCCACTTCCACTCTGCTGATCGAAATCACTCGTCTGATGTACACTCGGCTGATCCCAAACTTTAACTAATCTGATTTGAGTCGGCTGAAAGTCCACCAGTCTGATTCCTTTCTTCAGAAACAGATCAGTAGTCTTCTGGACCATATTTGACTCGTCTGAAGTAAATTCTTCCTTGGTCAAATATCTTCTAAGGTTTGTACTAAGCTTCCATGCTTAGCTGATGACTTTTGGAAATCATCAAAACCTCCCTTCACTTTTAAGTCTTCATCATCATCCAACAATTTCCCCCCTTTTTGATGATGACAAAACTTCAGCTAAGTACCTGTACCTAAAACTAAAGTTAAGTCCTCAAAGATTTCTGAGATAGAAATAATTTGTTGGAAACTTGACTTTTATATAATTGATCTTTGAAATTATAGTACAAGTTTACAAGAAAATGGACTTAAGTGAAATTACAAATAAAGTAAGCTGATTACAAATTTTTCAATAGATAACCTAGTCTAGAAAACCTAGCCTAGTCCTCAGCTTCTTCATCTTCATCTTCTTCCTCTTCTTCAACTTCATCACTACTTTCATCATCTTCACCGCTTGAGAAAGCATCAGCAAGATTCTTTAATTTTTCTCTTCTTTCATCAGCTTCGAATTTTGCTTTGATGTCCTCAATTCTTTTATACTTCACGTATGTATTAAGCTATTCTTCAGCAGAGTACTTAGAAGCAGCTAACTCTTTGTCAGTCTTAGCTACATCCTTGGGCTCTACTTCATCATCATCAGCTTCGAATTTTGCTTTGATGTCCTCAATTCTTTTATACTTCACGTATGGATTAAGCTATTCTTCAGCAGAGTACTTAGAAGCAGCTAACTCTTTGTCAGTCTTAGCTACATCCTTGGGCTCTACTTCATCATCAGCTTCATCATTAGCTTTCTCTTCAAGTACTTTCTCTTCACTTGGCTTTTCAGCAGCAGCACTTTGGTCTTGTACTTGAATAGTTGCAGCAATAACAGTCCTATTAGCTGATTCCTCTTCCCCCTTTTTGTCATCAGCAGCAGGGTTGAGTTGATCAGGAGTTACGTTGACAGCAGCACAAAGCTTTCTGATGTTGTGATCCACAACTTGAAGTTGATCAGAGTGATGATTCAGAGTAATTTCCATGCGAAGTTGAGTAGTCTTCATCTCACCAGATTGGTCATTTAAGCAGTCAACATTCAACTGAAGTGTTGACATTTCACTTTGAGCTTTATTGGTGACAACAGTGAACTCTTGCATCAAGGCAACATTTTTCTCTATTGCTGCCTCACCAACTTCCTTCATGACTCTGGCAATTCCTGCAATATCAGACTCATGCCTTTGAAGAGCAGTGTGCAGATGACTCACATCAGCCTTAACGTCTTCAATATTTCTGTTCATGCTCAAGATACTTTAAGTCAGTGCAACGGAATTGTCTGGTGGTAGAGGAAAATTCTCTATGGCTTCCTGCACCATCTTTGCAGTAGCCTCCTGCATTTGCTTCAACATCAGCTGACTCCTCCTTTCCATCTCCTTCATGGCATTATCAATCAGCATCTGCATTGACTCCATCAGTGAAGAATGCAAGTCATCAGTCGGAACAGAGGTTGATGTTTCAGCAGGTTCTTCCTGTTGAACAGGAGCTTCATGAAGAACTTGAGTTTCTTCAGCCTTCCACTCAATGGCTAAAGGAATCAAATCTTTGACTTCAACAGGCAGCTTGTTTGATGTATCCAGGTTAATCTCTTCAGCTTGCTGGTCCTTCTTCCGTTCTTCACTAGCTGGCTCATCAGCAATGTGAATGATCTCAGTACCATCAGTAGACACTACAGTCTTCTGACGAATCAAGTCAGCTGGAACAAAAGGTGAAGTAGTCTGTTGAGCACTCAACTGTTCTTGATATGTATTGATTTCTGAACCAAAGGCAATACGCTGCAAACTTGGTAAAGTGGGCACATCACTGGTTGAACCATGTTCATATCTTGATCGTTCAGCCCATTTTTCCATAGTTGTGTAGACAACGATCTTTACTGCTCTATCTACCAAATCATCAGTAGGACTTGGTTCCTTTATAGCAGTTGCCTCTTCATTTACAATGACTCTTGCAAAGTCATGTAATCTGTCTCTAACAAAGTCTGAGTCCAATGCCTTTGCTATAGAAGTTGTATGCAGCCAACTTAGAACCCATCGACCTTCATCAGCGAACTCCTTCCATGCTTGGATCTCTTCTTCAGATTTGTTCAACCTATACTCCCTCCAACGGTTGTATCTTATCTTTTCTGGGAGAAAGGTGGTCTTGGATTGATGTAGCTGATTCATCCTCTCTAGCTCAGCTTCAAACCTTCTGAAAACAGTAGAGTCACTTTGGACAATCTCAAGTGCTCTTCTGACTTCAGACTTCTTTCTTTTGACTGGTTTGGCCCTTGGTAGTACAAATTGTCCTTGGATTTCCCAATCACGATGCCTTCAGACCTTCTTGGTCCCTATGCATCCTTCTTACTATCATCAAGAGCTTTTGCCAAGTCTGCTTCCTCCTTGGCAGCCAATTCTGCTTCAGTCATTTTCTTGACATCAGCATCTTTCTTGCTTGCTTCCAAAGCTCTTTTCAGCTCAGCTTCATCACGCTTTCTTTGCTCAGCTTCCTCGCGGTTCTTCTTGTGATAAGCTGACACTTTTGCTTTGCCAGTCCTTTTCTTCCTGGCAGCTCTTGATTCAACAACTGGTGCCGCAGCTGTTGGTTCTGGAGCAGCAATTGCCACTGGTGCAATAGCAATTGGTTTAAGGATCTGCACTTCAGGATCCTTTTGAGGTTGAGCAACCTCAGCTGTTGGTGCAGAAGTCTGTTTCAGTTGATCATTAGCTGACTTCTCGGCAGCAGACTCCTTTTCAGATCCAACAGGCCTCTCTGCTGTTGGAGGACTTTTCCTAACTAGCTCAGAAAGTTCAGTATCTTCTTCAACAAACGTCATCTTCTTCCTGGCAGTTTTCTTTGTGTAAGGAACAACAGCAGATGTAGCAGTGTCTTTCAACGCGCTCCTTGTCCTTTTTGCCATGTTTTCAGCTGGCACTTCAGCTGAAACGGTTCTTTCAGGAGATATTTCATAGGCCATCTCCTCAATCTCCTAAGTTGTCTGATCTATGATAGCATCAACAACTTTCTTATCCTTAGAAGAGACTGTTCTGGCTTAAACAGCTGGCTTAGCTGTTTGAACAGTTGTCTTACTTCTCTTGGTCTTATCAGCTGGTTCTTTAGGCTCGGCATCCTTCCATTTTGGTTGCCTCTTGCCTGGCACATTGGCAGGCTCTTTCGACCTTCCAGTCTTTACTGGTTCATATATCTTTAACACCTTGGCCTTATGAACGTCCTTGCCATTTGTCAATGTACATCCAATGTTCATCAGCAGATGACTAAGGAAGATTCTGTGAAGTGTTTGACCACGCTCCTTGTGATCAGCAAGAATGTACCAAATGAAAGTTGCCTAGTTCATTTTCAAACCATAATAGACAGCAATCATGGTATGAAACCTCTTCATTGGCACACTATCCAGTGAAAATGTGCAATTTTCCAGTACTTTGGCAACTAAATTTGCCATGCGCTGAAATTCGTCCTTCAGCTGATTCTTCTTGATGCTGCCAGACAAAACTTCATTCTTCTTTGCAGCCAGATTCCAGAAATCTGCTTCAAAGGGTTCAACTAGGGTTGAAATCTCAGTTGAGCCTTCAAGAGAGAGTCCGTAATTCTCATTCAGCAGCTTGGGAGTTATACAGATAACCTTACCCCCAATTTTGGCATTAATTTCCAGTTTTTCAAAGTCAGGCTTCCCTTCCGAACCATAATACTCCATAATTTGATCTTTAAATACCATATCTTCATGAGCCTCCATGAAGTTAACTAGGGTTGCCGCCTTGAATTTTTCTAGAATTTCTTTCATCATCGGAGTGCCAGTCGTGTGATACGTCAGGTAGTTTAGGAACATACCTTCAGCTCTAGCTTCTTTGGCAGACATCTCTGAAAAAGATTAAGGAAAACGAGAGAAATTTGCAGTAGATTGAATGCAAAAATGCTCTGTGCTTTTGAAATTTTGAGGGTGCGTAAAAGCTTAGTAAGCTGATCAGATCTGGATTTATAGATGTTGGTTTGATGTCGGTTTCCGTGATTAGTGCCAACCATTAGATCAGTTACTGAAAAGCAGATCGTGTAAGCGATATACGCGGATTTGAAAAAATCATTAATTATGTCAGACGGGCGGGAATTTGAAACGCCACTTGTCTGTTACTTATAAAAGCGTGTTTCTGATAAAAACGTTTTCAATACATCACTGAATATAAGCTGACATAAATAAAAACAGATGAGTAAAATAATACTTATCTGATAGATGACTTGTCTGATACAATATATCACTAGTGAAAGCCAATATCTAGTGATCTTCCTTTGCTGTTTGTCAATCCAGCAAGATAAATAATCTTCAAGTCTTCAAGAATTAATAACAGATCTTCTGATTAAAACAACTTCAACTAACTGTCATTGAAGATTTCATCTTTAAAACAGGAGTACCGCTAGTCTTACACGTTCCCCCTGAATTCAAGAATTCATCAGTCAACTAGTCTGTTGAGAGTCAGTCTTCTTGAAGTGTAACACTTGTTGCTATCAGATTAGTCAGCTGTTGAACCCAGTCTTCTGGCTGGTTCTCCCTCAGCTTATGAATCCAATTTTAACATGCCCAGTTCCACTCTTAAAGTAGAAAATCTTGCATCACTTAATGGTTTGGTGAAAATGTCAGCAATCTGATTGTCTGTATGAACATACTCAATAATAACATTTCCCTTTTCAACATGGTCTCTGATGAAGTGATGTTTGATCTCAATATGCTTAGTCCTGGAATGACTAGTAGTATTATGAGTAAGTGAGATTGCACTTGTATTGTCACAGTAGATAGGGATTCCACTGATCTTGAGATTATAGTCTTCTAGTTGATGCTTCAACCAAAGTATTTGTGCACAACATGCTCCAACAGCAATGTATTCAGCTTCAGCAGTGGATATGGATACTGAAGTCTGTTTCTTACTCATCCATGAGATCAGACGACTGCCTAAAAATTGACAAGTACCTGTAGTACTCTTCCTATCAATTTTAAAGCAAGCAAGGTCAGAATCTGAATATCCAGTAAGTTCAAATCCTGATTCCCTTGGGTACCACAATCCCAATTCTTGTGTGCCTTTGAGATACCTTAATATCCTTTTAGCAGCTAAGAGATGAGATTCCTTAGGATTTGATTGAAATCTCGCACAAACCCCAACAGAATACATAATATCAGGTCTGCTAGCTGTTAAGTATAATAGTGACCCAATTATGCCTCTGTACTTGGTGATGTCAACTGATTTGCCACCTTCATCCTTGTCCAGACGAAGTCCAGTAGACATAGGAACACTAACAGATGAGCTAGCTTCCATACCAAATTTCTTGAACAGATCTTTTGTGTACTTTGCTTGATTAATAAAAATACCATCAAGTAGCTGTTTGACTTGTAATCCAAGAAAGTAATTTAGTTCTCCCATCATGCTCATTTCAAACTTGTTCTGCATCAGCTTAGAGAACTTCTCACACATATGTTTGTTAGTTGAACCAAAAATAATATCGTCCACATATATTTGAACTAACAATATATGATTATCCCATTCAATAGTGAACAAGGTCTTATCTACTTTACCTTTGTGAAATCCTTATACTAAAAGAAAATCAGATAAAGTATCATACCATGCTCTTGGAGCCTGTTTCAGTCCATAGAGAGCTTTCTTCATACGATAAACTTTGTCTCCTTGTTGATAAGCTTCAAAACCAGAGAGGTTGTTCAACATAAACTTCCTCTTGCAATTCTCCATTGAGAAAAGCTGACTTCACATCCATCTGCTAGATAGTGAAGTTCTTGTGAGCAGCATAGGCTAAGAATAATCTGATCTCTTCAAGCCTTGCAACTGGTGCGAATGTCTCATCAAAATCAATGCCTTCTTCTTGGCAATAACCTTTGGCAACTAGTCTTGCTTTGTTTTTGGTAACAATACCATCTTCATTCATTTTATTTCTAAATACCCACTTAGTGCCAATTACCCTTTGATGAGTAGGTCTGGGAACTAAGTACCAGACTTCATTCCTTTCAAATTGATTCAACTCTTCTTGCATTGCTTCAATCCAGTGAGAATCACTAAGAGCTTCATCAATCAACTTAGGCTCAATTTGTGAAAGAAAACTTACAAACATTGTTTCATTTGCAGCTGACCTTCTAGTTCTCACTCTATCCAAAGGATCACCAATCACTAAGCCAGGTTGGTGATCTCTGAGCCATATGAGATCAGGTTGCAAATCTGGATGTTGTCCTCTTGATTGATCTTGCAACACTACTGTTGGAGTCTCAGTAGTAGTCTGTTGTAGAGGCTCTGGTCTGTCAGCTGTTTGCAACTCCTCTGTTAGACAATCAGCAAACTGATTTTGAACAGCACTTGAGTTAACAACTTGGCTTAAATCAGGTAGTATGATGGGAACATATTCTTCTTTTCTTTCCATATTCAATTTCTGAAGGTCAGCAGATATCTCTGGATTAGCACTTTGATTCTTTTCAGAAGATTGGTTTGGTTCATCAAACACTACATGAATAGATTCTTCTACAAGTAAAGTTCTTTTGTTAAAGACTCTTTAAGCTTTACTAACAGTAGAGTAACCTACAAAAACAGCATCATCAGCCTTTTCTGCAAATGCAGTAAGGTGATTTTTCCCATTATTCAAAACATAACATTTACAACCAAAAATCCTAAGATAATGTAAATTAGGCTTTCTGTTGTTCCATAGCTCATAAGGTGTCTTGTTTTGGCTCTTGTTGATCATACATCTGTTATGGGTGTGACATGCTGTATTTGTGGCTTCTGCCCAGAATCTTTGGGGCAGCTTTGCTTCAGCTATCATTGTCCTGGTAGCTTCCTTTAGAGTTCTGTTTCTCCTTTCAGCAACTCCATTTTGTTGAGGGGTTCTGGCAGCAGAGTACTCATGATTGATTCCTCTGGAGTTACAATACTTTTCAACAGTAGAGTTTGTAAATTCAGTCCCTCTATCTGATCTGATCTTCAATATTCTTTGACTCTTCTCATTCTGGATCAGTTCCATCAGATTAGTAAGATGTTCCTTGGTTTCACTTTTCTTCTTCATGAAAATCACCCAAGTAAATCTTGAAAAATCATCCACAACAGCTATGCAGTATTTCTTTCCACCATTGCTGATAGGATCAATAGGGCCAAACAAATCCATATGTAACAGCTCCAAAATCCTGGTTGAAGATTGGTGCTTCTTGCTTTTGAAAGTGGACTTCACTTGTTTACCCTTCTGACATGCGTCACAAAGCTTTTCTTTGCTCATGACTGTCTTTGGAATTCCTTCTACCAAGTCATTCTTTATCAATTTGTTTATGGTCTTGAAATTCAAGTGATTCATTCTTTTGTGCCACAGGCAACTGATTTCACTTGGTGTAGAAGCCACCAACCAAACATTAGAATTCTTGTCCACAGAATTCCAGTCGACTACATAGATATTTCCCTGTCTTCTTCCAGATAAAATAACCTTCTTTGTTCCAACTTGTTCAACATAGCACTTATCTGATGAAAACATAACAGAAAATCCATTGTCACAAAATTGACTTAAGCTCAGCAGATTGTACGTCAGGCCATTAACATAAGAGACGTCATATATTTCTATGTTTCCTTTGATTAGCTTTCCAACAGCAACAACCTTGCCTTCTTTGTTGTCTCCAAAAGTTACTCTTGGACAATTCACAGCAACAACATCTGCCAGTTCATGTATGTCTCCACACATGTGCCTTGAACATCCACTGTCCAAGTACCATTTCTTCACTACTTTACTCCTACTCCTAATCCTAACCTACAAAACAAAATAAAATTGTTTTAGGTACCCTTTATTGAGAGGGTCCTGGTGGATTAGTGTCAGCAGGCATATTATGTTGATAATCATTATGATGTGAATAATGCTCATAAGCAGGGTAAGATGCATGATAAGCAGGGTAATCATGCATTGGTTGATGAATGCAAGTCAGCAGTCGGAACAGAGGTTGATGTTTCAGCAGGTTCTTCCTGTTGAACAGGAGCTTCATGAAGAACTTGAGTTTCTTCAGCCTTCCACTCAATGGCTAAAGGAATCAAATCTTTGACTTCAACAGGCAGCTTGTTTAATGTATCCAGGTTAATCTCTTCAGCTTGCTGGTCCTTCTTCCGTTCTTCACTAGCTGGCTCATCAGCAATGTGAATGATCTCAGTACCATCAGTAGACACTACAGTCTTCTGACGAATCAAGTCAGCTGGAACAAAAGGTGAAGTAGTCTGTTGAGCACTCAACTGTTCTTGATATGTATTGATTTCTGAGCCAAAGGCAATACGCTGCAAACTTGGTAAAGTGGGCAAATCACTGGTTGAACCATGTTCATATCTTGATCGTTCAGCCCATTTTTCCATAGTTGTGTAGACAACGATCTTTACTGCTCTATCTACCAAATCATCAGTAGGACTTGGTTCCTTTATAGCAGTTGCCTCTTCATTTACAATGACTCTTGCAAAGTCATGTAATCTGTCTCTAACAAAGTCTGAGTCCAATGCCTTTGCTATAGAAGTTGTATGCAGCCAACTTAGAACCCATCGACCTTCATCAGCGAACTCCTTCCATGCTTGGATCTCTTCTTCAGACTTGTTCAACCTATACTCCCTCCAACGATTGTATCTTATCTTTTCTGGGAGAAAGGTGGTCTTGGATTGATGTGCTGATTCATCCTCTCTAGCTCAGCTTCAAACCTTCTGAAAACAGTAGAGTCACTTTGGACAATCTCAAGTGCTCTTCTGACTTCAGACTTCTTTCTTTTGACTGGTTTGGTCCTTGGTAGTACAAATTGTCCTTGGATTTCCCAATCACGATGCCTTCAGACCTTCTTGGTCCCTATGCATCCTTCTTACTATCTTCAAGAGCTTTTGCCAAGTCTGCTTCCTCATTGGCAGCCAATTCTGCTTCAGTCATTTTCTTGACATCAGCATCTTTCTTGCTTGCTTCCAAAGCTCTTTTCAGCTCAGCTTCATCACGCTTTCTTTGCTCAGCTTCCTCGCGCTTCTTCTTGTGATAAGCTGACACTTTTGCTTTGCCAGTCCTTTTCTTCCTGGCAGCTCTTGATTCAACAACTGGTGCCGCAGCTGTTGGTTCTGGAGCAGCAATTGCTACTGGTGCAACAACAATTGGTTTAAGGATCTGCACTTCAGGATCCTTTTGAGGTTGAGCAACCTCAGCTGTTGGTGCAGAAGTCTGTTTCACTTGATCATTAGCTGACTTCTCGGCAGCAGACTCCTTTTCAGATCCAACAGGCCTCTCTGCTGTTGGAGGACTTTTCCTAACTAGCTCAGAAAGTTCAGTATCTTCTTCAACAAACGTCATCTTCTTCCTGGCAGTTTTCTTTGTGTAAGGAACAACAGCAGATGTAGCAGTGTCTTTCAACGCGCTCCTTGTCCTTTTTGCCACGTTTTCAGCTGGCACTTCGGCTGAAACGGTTCTTTCAGGAGATATTTCATAGGCCATCTCCTCAATCTCCTAAGTTGTCTGATCTATGATAGCATCAGCAACTTTCTTATCCTTAGAAGAGACTGTTCTGGCTTAAACAGCTGGCTTAGCTGTTTGAACAGTTGTCTTACTTCTCTTGGTCTTATCAGCTGGTTCTTTAGGCTCGGCAGCCTTCCATTTTGGTTGCCTCTTGTCTGGCACATTAGCAGGCTCTTTCGACCTTCCAGTCTTTACTGGTTCATATATCTTTAACACCTTGGCCTTATGAACGTCCTTGCCATTTGTCAATGTACATCCAATGTTCATCAGCAGATGACTAAGGAAGATTCTGTGAAGTGTTTGACCACGCTCCTTGTGATCAGCAAGAATGTACCAAATGAAAGTTGCCTAGTTCATTTTCAAACCATAATAGACAGCAATCATGGTATGAAACCTCTTCATTGGCACACTATCCAGTGAAAATGTGCAATTTTCCAGTACTTTGGCAACTAAATTTGCCATGCGCTGAAATTCGTCCTTCAGCTGATTCTTCTTGATGCTGCCAGACAAAACTTCATTCTTCTTTGCAGCCAGATTCCAGAAATCTGCTTCAAAGGGTTCAACTAGGGTTGAAATCTCAGTTGAGCCTTCAAGAGAGAGTCCGTAATTCTCATTCAGCAGCTTGGGAGTTATACAGATAACCTTACCCCCAATTTTGGCATTAATTTCCAGTTTTTCAAAGTCAGGCTTCCCTTCCGAACCATAATACTCCATAATTTGATCTTTAAATACCATATCTTCATGAGCCTCCATGAAGTTAACTAGGGTTGCCGCCTTGAATTTTTCTAGAATTTCTTTCATCATCGGAGTGCCAGTCGTGTGATACGTCAGGTAGTTTAGGAACATACCTTCAGCTCTAGCTTCTTTGGCAGACATCTCTGAAAAAGATTAAGGAAAACGAGAGAAATTTGCAGTAGATTGAATGCAAAAATGCTCTGTGCTTTTGAAATTTTGAGGGTGCGTAAAAGCTTAGTAAGCTGATCAGATCTGGATTTATAGATGTTGGTTTGATGTCGGTTTCCGTGATTAGTGCCAACCATTAGATCAGTTACTGAAAAGCAGATCGTGTAAGCGATATACGCGGATTTGAAAAAATCATTAATTATGTCAGACGGGCGGGAATTTGAAACGCCACTTGTCTGTTACTTATAAAAGCGTGTTTCTGATAAAAACGTTTTCAATACATCACTGAATATAAGCTGACATAAATAAAAACAGATGAGTAAAATAATACTTATCTGATAGATGACTTGTCTGATACAATATATCACTAGTGAAAGCCAATATCTAGTGATCTTCCTTTGCTGTTTGTCAATCCAGCAAGATAAATAATCTTCAAGTCTTCAAGAATTAATAACAGATCTTCTGATTAAAACAACTTTAACTAACTGTCATTGAAGATTTCATCTTTAAAACAGGAGTACCGCTAGTCTTACACGTTCCCCCTGAATTCAAGAATTCATCAGTCAACTAGTCTGTTGAGAGTCAGTCTTCTTGAAGTGTAACACTTGTTGCTATCAGATTAGTCAGCTGTTGAACCCAGTCTTCTGGCTGGTTCTCCCTCAGCTTATGAATCCAATTTTAACATGCCCAGTTCCACTCTTAAAGTAGAAAATCTTGCATCACTTAATGGTTTGGTGAAAATGTCAGCAATCTGATTGTCTGTATGAACATACTCAATAATAACATTTCCCTTTTCAACATGGTCTCTGATGAAGTGATGTTTGATCTCAATATGCTTAGTCCTGGAATGACTAGTAGTATTATGAGTAAGTGAGATTGCACTTGTATTGTCACAGTAGATAGGGATTCCACTGATCTTGAGATTATAGTCTTCTAGTTGATGCTTCAACCAAAGTATTTGTGCACAACATGCTCCAACAGCAATGTATTCAGCTTCAGCAGTGGATATGGATACTGAAGTCTGTTTCTTACTCATCCATGAGATCAGACGACTGCCTAAAATTTGACAAGTACCTGTAGTACTCTTCCTATCAATTTTACAGCCAGCAAGGTCAGAATCTGAATATCCAGTAAGTTCAAATCCTGATTCCCTTGGGTACCACAATCCCAATTCTTGTGTGCCTTTGAGATACCTTAATATCCTTTTAGCAGCTAAGAGATGAGATTCCTTAGGATTTGATTGAAATCTCGCACAAACCCCAACAGAATACATAATATCAGGTCTGCTAGCTGTTAAGTATAACAGTGACCCAATTATGCCTCTGTACTTGGTGATGTCAACTGATTTGCCACCTTCATCCTTGTCCAGACGAAGTCCAGTAGACATAGGAACATTAACAGATGAGCTAGCTTCCATACCAAATTTCTTGAACAGATCTTTTGTGTACTTTGCTTGATTAATAAAAATACCATCAAGTAGCTGTTTGACTTGTAATCCAAGAAAGTAATTTAGTTCTCCCATCATGCTCATTTCAAACTTGTTCTGCATCAGCTTAGAGAACTTCTCACACATATGTTTGTTAGTTGAACCAAAAATAATATCGTCCACATATATTTGAACTAACAATATATGATTATCCCATTCAATAGTGAACAAGGTCTTATCTACTTTACCTTTGTGAAATCCTTTAACTAAAAGAAAATCAGATAAAGTATCATACCATGCTCTTGGAGCCTGTTTCAGTCCATAGAGAGCTTTCTTCAGACGATAAACTTTGTCTCCTTGTTGATAAGCTTCAAAACCAGAGAGGTTGTTCAACATAAACTTCCTCTTGCAATTCTCCATTGAGAAAAGCTGACTTCACATCCATCTGCTAGACAGTGAAGTTCTTGTGAGCAGCATAGGCTAAGAATAATCTGATCGCTTCAAGCCTTGCAACTGGTGCGAATGTCTCATCAAAATCAATGCCTTCTTCTTGGCAATAACCTTTGGCAACTAGTCTTGCTTTGTTTCTGGTAACAATACCATCTTCATTCATTTTATTTCTGAATACCCACTTAGTGCCAATTACCCTTTGATGTGTAGGTCTGGGAACTTAGTACCAGACTTCATTCCTTTCAAATTGATTCAACTCTTCTTGCATTGCTTCAATCCAGTGAGAATCACTAAGAGCTTCATCAATCAACTTAGGCTCAATTTGTGAAAGAAAACTTACAAACATTGTTTCATTTGCAGCTGACCTTCTAGTTCTCACTCTATCCAAAGGATCACCAATCACTAAGCCAGGTTGGTGATCTCTGAGCCATATGAGATCAGGTTGCAAATCTGGATGTTGTCCTCTTGATTGATCTTGCAACACTGCTGTTGGAGTCTCAGTAGTAGTCTGTTGTACAGGCTTTGGTCTGTCAGCTGTTTGCAACTCCTCTGTTAGACAATCAGCAAACTGATTTTGAACAGCACTTGAGTTAACAACTTGGCTTAAATCAGGTAGTATGATGGGAACATATTCTTCTTTTCTTTCCATATTCAATTTCTGAAGGTCAACAGATATCTCTGGATTAGCACTTTGATTCTTTTCAGAAGATTGGTTTGGTTCATCAAACACTACATGAATAGATTCTTCTACAAGTAAAGTTCTTTTGTTAAAGACTCTTTAAGCTTTACTAACAGTAGAGTAACCTACAAAAACAGCATCATCAGCCTTTTCTGCAAATGCAGTAAGGTGATTTTTCCCATTATTCAAAACATAACATTTACAACCGAAAATCCTAAGATAATGTAAATTAGGCTTTCTGTTGTTCCATAGCTCATAAGGTGTCTTGTTTTGGCTCTTGTTGATCATACATCTGTTATGGGTGTAACATGCTGTATTTGTGGCTTCTGCCCAGAATCTTTGGGGCAGCTTTGCTTCAGCTATCATTGTCCTGGTAGCTTCCTTTAGAGTTTTGTTTCTCCTTTCAGCAACTCCATTTTGTTGAGGGGTTCTGGCAGCAGAGTACTCATGATTGATTCCTCTGGAGTTACAATACTTTTCAACAGTAGAGTTTGTAAATTCAGTCCCTCTATCTGATCTGATCTTCAATATTCTTTGACTCTTCTCATTCTGGATCAGTTCCATCAGATTAGTAAGATGTTCCTTGGTTTCACTTTTCTTCTTCATGAAAATCACCCAAGTAAATCTTGAAAAATCATCCACAACAGCTATGCAGTATTTCTTTCCACCATTGCTGATAGGATCAATAGGGCCAAACAAATCCATATGTAACAGCTCCAAAATTCTGGTTGAAGATTGGTGCTTCTTGCTTTTGAAAGTGGACTTCACTTGTTTACCCTTCTGACATGCGTCACAAAGCTTGTCTTTGCTCATGACTGTCTTTGGAATTCCTTCTACCAAGTCATTCTTTATCAATCTGTTTATGGTCTTGAAATTCAAGTGATTCATTCTTTTGTGCCACAGCCAACTGATTACACTTGGTGTAGAAGCCACCAACCAAACATTAGAATTCTTGTCCACAGAATTCCAGTCGACTACATAGATATTTCCCTGTCTTCTTCCAGATAAAATAACCTTCTTTGTTCGAACTTGTTCAACATAGCACTTATCTGATGAAAACATAACAGAAAATCCATTGTCACAAAATTGACTTAAGCTCAGCAGATTGTACTTCAGGCCATTAACATAAGAGACGTCAGATATTTCTATGTTTCCTTTGATTAGCTTTCCAACAGCAACAACCTTGCCTTCTTTGTTGTCTCCAAAAGTGACTCTTGGACCATTCACAGCAACAACATCTGCCAGTTCATGTATGTCTCCACACATGTGCCGTGAACATCCACTGTCCAAGTACCATTTCTTCACTACTTTACTCCTACTCCTAATCCTAACCTACAAAACAAAATAAAATTGTTTTAGGTACCCTTTATTGAGAGGGTCCTGGTGGATTAGTGTCAGCAGGCATATTATGTTGATAATCATTATGATGTGAATAATGCTCATAAGCAGGGTAAGATGCATGATAAGCAGGGTAATCATGCATTGGTTGATGAGCAGAATATGCAGCATAATAAGGTGGATAATGAGGTGCAGCATAATAAGGTGAATAAGCAGGTTGCACATAATAAGACTCATTTCTATACCAAGAATCATTATTATAATTTTTTTTGCTTCTTAGGTCTGCTCTTTACTTGCTCCTTAACAGACGACTTAGCTTTACTAGTCTGATTGGTTTTACTCTTATCAGCAGACTTACAGACGACTTAGCTTTACTAGTCTGATTGGTTTTACTCTTATCAGCAGACTTCTTAGGACTACTCTGCTGTTTGGTTTTACCAGTCTGTTTTTCATTTTCAGGCATTTTACCCTTTTTAGCCTTAGGAGATTTCTTCTCCTTTTTCTCATTCTCAAGTGAAGTAGATTTAGCAGTCTGAACATATAAAATAACATTACTGTTATCAGCAGATATGAATTTCTCAGTTTATTTCAGTTCTAAATTCTCTTTTACTAAAGGTGTTCTCTGTTCATTAGATGTATCTACTGATGCAACAGACGACTTATCATGTAGAGATATTATAGCTTCAAGTTCCATGATTTTTCCTTTGTAAACTTCACATTCTGCTCTCAGAGATTCACATTAATGCGAAAGCTTTTTATACATAGCTGAATCGTCATGTTTTTCAACACTACGTTTCAGTTTAGCATTTTGCTTTTTCAGCACAATCATCTATTCCTTAAGCTTAGCAAATTCATTAACAACATCTGCTTTGTTTTTCATCATTTGCTCAAATGAGCTGAATAGCTCAATTTCACTTTCAGAGAGTATTACCTCATTGTCAGAATCATCTGATTCTTTGGCCATGAGACAGAGCAGTGCAGGTGTCTCATCTTTAGCGGAGTCATCACTTGACGTCCCTGATTCTGAGTTAGACGAGTAGATGGCTGCTATCTTTTCAGCTTCAACCAACAGCACTTTGCTTTTTTAGTGTCTCCTCTCTTTCCTCTGTTTCTTTTCCTCCTCAATATACTTCTCAGCTTTAGGATATGGGCAGTCCTTGATGAAATGTCCCAATTTCCTGCAATTAAAGCACATTATTTTGGATTTATAATCATCCTTACTATCATGAGAATAAGAGGTAGGTTTAGAAGTAGAAGCATTGTTATATTTGTTCTTCATTTTTCTTTTGTAGAACTTTTTGAACCCGTTCAATAACAAAGCAACATCGCCAGCAGTGTACTCCTTTTTGTTCAGCACTGTGGTATCATCAGATGAGTCCACTTCTCTAATCTTCCCGGCTGATCTTCTTGTTCTTTCTGCAGCGACCAGGGCAGCAGTGGGGCCAGAAGTTGAGGTCTCTTCTATACCCATTCTTGGCATTTTATACTCGTACGCCTTGAGTACAGAAAACAGCTCCGTCAGTGAGATCTTCCCCAGATCCCTTGATTCTTCCATCGCTGTGATCTTCATGTTGAACTTGGGTGGCAGCGCCTTTAAGACTTTGACGGTGATCTCCTTATCAGTAAACGTCTTTCCCAACTTTAGTACATTGTTCAACACCTTTGTAAACCTTGTATCAATCTGGTCAATGTTTTCTCCAGGTTTCATCTTGAAGTTTTCAAACTTCTCCAGGGCAACACTCAGATTGTGTTCTTTGATTGAGTAATTCCCTTCACTCATGTCACGGACTTTGTCCCACATCTCCTTAGATGTTTTACAGTGTTTGACCTTATCAAACCTTTCATTGTCGAGAGCTTTTGTCATGATGAAGATTCCAACTTTGTCAAGATTCTTCAACTTGATTTCATCAGGTGACATCTCTGATCGTTCTTTTATCAACGACCGTATCTTGGCCATCAATTTTGATTGTCTTGGTAACTCTTATCGGACCTTGAGTTATGCACGTGTACATATTATCATTATAAGCAGCAAGGAAAATTTCCATGCGTATTTTCCAGTCCTCAAAGCTCATACCGCCTATGTGGGGAACAAGGCTGATACAATCCATTTTTCAAAAAGTTTTTATTTTTCAAAAAGATGCTCTTTTGAAAACTTTTAGAAACCTTTGAAAAACACTCTAGGATCAAGCTCGTTGATCAGGCAAATTATTCAGATGAACCACCTGCTCTGATTTAGGGTTTTAGGACCTCTTGGTTCTGGGGACACAGCCGTACCAACGATCTATGGCCTTATAGAAAATATTTTTTGTTTCCCTAACTTTCTTCCGTTCTTAGTAATTGTAAAAATTAAGTCCTTCAAAAATATATTAAAAATAATTTGTGAAAGTTAGGGAGTTAAAAAATATATGGTTTACATATCAATTTTGCAAGTTCTGATAGTGGATCAATATGAATCTATTTATTAAAGTTTTGAAATATTTGATTAAATCAATAATTAAATTTATTTAATTAGCTCCGGGCTACAAATGATAATAGACGATTTTTAATCAAAGGAATGTCTTGTTTTTGAAACATAGTTATATTTCTACATTTGACGGAAAAACTAGATTAATTGATCCTCATTTATTTTTTGTCATTTGATCAAATACATATAAGATATTAGTTGCTTTACCCCAAAAAAATCTCCCCCCACCACCAAATATAAACCGTCTACCTCCGCCCCTGAAAATAATGTACACCAAAAGAAAAACAATGGAGCTGATTTCTCGAAAACTCTACATTTACGCACTGCCGCACAGAACATTGGATGCCAAAAGCAATATAAATACCCCCACATCCTCCATTGTTTCTCCACCAAAAAAATAAGAAAATCATTTCCTCATTTCTCCGCATTTCTCTTCCTGTTTTTGTTCTACATAGGTGGTGATCAAAGGAGATCGATCAAGGACAATGGCCCGCATTGACGCCACATTGCTCTTAGTCTCTCTCTTGATCGCCCTCTCTTGCGTCGCCGCCTATAGACCCTTAATTACCACCACAGAGAACAAGGCATCTGCCCCTGTCTCCTACATTTCCTCCTCGCCCGTGGCCTCCCCAACCCCGGCCCCGGCACCCGGTCCCTCATCCGACGACTTCGATGTCCTTTTATCTAGGTTGGAGGAAATTGACAACAATTTTTTATTAGATTCCCTGGATTACACCATCAAATTTACACGTATGTTCTTGTCCGAGGTGGTATATAAGCAACTTTACAGTAAAAACACTGAGGAATCGAAAAAGGTGTGCTTAGACGTGTGCCAACAGATGTATGGAAATGCTCTATTAGCCCTGAACAAAGGAATGGATGACGTTCAAAAAAGTAATTATTTCGAATTTGACGTGGACCGCAGAGCGTTCGCCAACAACATCCACAATTGCTTGGAATGCTTTGATGGAAAGGCACCACTCGAATTCAATAACTTTGATACCTTTGCTAAGAAAATTAGTGACCTTTGGATTAGATAGCCTACCAATTGATTTTAAGGATGAGAAAGAAAACAAAATCAATGCGACTTGATTTTTAGGAAGGGATTAATTCATTCTTGTCTGACAGGGATTTTAGAAAATGTATTCTTAATTTCTGCAGGGTTTCATAAAAGTAATTAATGAAATTTTATATAAACTGATATTTATTAATTTTCTTAAATTGCAGATATGTTGATTGCAATTCTCCCCATAAGATGTCGTAAAAAAATCTTTAATTTATGTCTGTTGGTTGATATTAATTGCTTCTCAGAAATGGAAATAAAAGATAAAGAAATATTATTATTTTACTTTATTCATAACATGTCCTCTCAGCCCTTTACATGTATAGTGGCGGAATATGCATGATGGGGCTCTCCCCAGGGAAAAAAAAGGATTTTGTGTGCATATAACACCTTTCTTTATAAAAATAAAAATAATAAAATGAAAGACACAACTATTAGTAAATCCTAAGCCAAATTAATTTCACTATTCATGCATGCCATAAACTACATAATAAAAATTACAAGCTTTAATTACTAATTATAGTAACTTAACATATTCTAAATTCAACAAGAAAAGTTTCCACTGTTGTAGCATTATTCGGAATATTTGCAAAGACAAATATGAAACATAATACTTGGTTTGTAGGTTGATTTATCTTATTTTATTTTATGTTAAGAAACTTACATAAATTGGACCTCAAAACAAAATTGTTGGTCCCAAGTGGTCAGATGAGGTCTAGAGGGGGGGGGGGGGGGGGGTTGAATAGACCTCCAAAAATTTATCTTTCAAAATATCTAACTTTTTCTGTCAGCAGACTAAGCTGATCAGGAATTGTAAGTTGACTAAGCTGATCTCGCACAAAGCTTTGAACAACAGAGTTGACCACTCTTCTGATTTTACTTAGCTGATTTTATCAAAATCAGAGTTTTAAATTAACTAACTTGCAGCGGATTTGTCAATTGTTTTTCACAAGTTGTTTTCTTAACTTAGAAAAAAGTTTTATCCCCAGTTTTGCAAACTCCTTTTAAAACTTTTTAACAGTTAACCTTTTTGTGTTAAAGTATGCTCTTTGAAAATATGCAAGAAATAATGCAAGTATAACACAAAGGATTTTTATAGTGGTTATATGGATAGAAAACCTTTAGTCCACTCTTCCAAGTCACTTAGATTTTGGGTTATACTATAAGCACACAGATTACAGTATACAATGCTTGCGCCAATCAACAAATGAAAAGGCCACAAGTGCGCAATAGGAAATCACAAAGAAACTCCTACTCTCTGAAGTAATATCACTCACTTAGATGGATATCTACTTCTCACAACACGTTTCTAACAAAATCACTCAGATTTATATGTATATTTTTTTTCTCTCTATTCTGCTTCGTCAACAAATGACTCGGCTGATGAGTGTTCTGTTCTTGAGGTTGAGACTTAGAAGAATTTTTCTTCGATAATGATCTCAGTTGTGTTGTCTCTTCTTCTTCAACTTTTGAACTGAACTATTTATACTTGAGATTTGAAAATCTGCCCGCTGAGAGATCGACAGGTGTTCAAATCCTCGAGTACTGGTCCCTTCTGCAGAAACGGCTACTGCGACTGAGCACTGTACACTCTGATGTACCTTCTGTCAGTCCGCATTAAATGCACCAAGCTGATACGAGGTTTCTCTTCAATCATTTGTCATAAATACCCTTCCTCTTCAGCATTTATTACTCCAAGTGCATTTATTACCGTTGCAATAACTTATGATCCACTTCCACTCTGCTGATCGAAATCACTCGTCTGATGTACACTCGGCTGATCCCAAACTTTAACTAATCTGATTTGAGTCGGCTGAAAGTCCACCAGTCTGATTCCTTTCTTCAGCAACAGATCAGTAGTCTTCTGGACCATATTTGACTCGTCTGAAGTAAATTCTTCCTTGGTCAAATATCTTCTAAGGTTTGTACTAAGCTTCCATGCTTAGCTGATGACTTTTGGAAATCATCAAAACCTCCCTTCACTTTTAAGTCTTCATCATCATCCAACAATTTCCCCCCTTTTTGATGATGACAAAACTTCAGCTAAGTACCTGTACCTAAAACTAAAGTTAAGTCCTCAAAGATTTCTGAGATAGAAACAATTTGTTGGAAACTTGACTTTTATATAATTGATCTTTGAAATTATAGTACAAGTTTACAAGAAAATGGACTTAAGTGAAATTACAAATAAAGTAAGCTGATTACAAATTTTTCAATAGATAACCTAGTCTAGAAAACCTAGCCTAGTCCTCAGCTTCTTCATCTTCATCTTCTTCCTCTTCTTCAACTTCATCACTACTTTCATCATCTTCACCGCTTGAGAAAGCATCAGCAAGATTCTTTAATTTTTCTCTTCTTTCATCAGCTTCGAATTTTGCTTTGATGTCCTCAATTCTTTTATACTTCACGTATGGATTAAGCTATTCTTCAGCAGAGTACTTAGAAGCAGCTAACTCTTTGTCAGTCTTAGCTACATCCTTGGGCTCTACTTCATCATCAGCTTCATCATTAGCTTTCTCTTCAAGTACTTTCTTTTCACTTGGCTTTTCAGCAGCAGCACTTTGGTCTTGTACTTGAATAGTTGCAGCAATAACAGTCCTCTTAGCTGATTCCTCTTCCCCCTTTTTGTCATCAGCAGCAGGGTTGAGTTGATCAGGAGTTACGTTGACAGCAGCACAAAGCTTTCTGATGTTGTGATCCACAACTTGAAGTTGATCAGAGTGATGATTCAGAGTAATTTCCATGCGAAGTTGAGTAGTCTTCATCTCACCAGATTGGTCATTTAAGCAGTCAACATTCAACTGAAGTGTTGACATTTCACTTTGAGCTTTATTGGTGACAACAGTGAACTCTTGCATCAAGGCAACATTTTTCTCTATTGCTGCCTCACCAACTTCCTTCATGACTCTGGCAATTCCTGCAATATCAGACTCATGCCTTTGAAGAGCAGTGTGCAGATGACTCACATCAACCTTCACGTCTTCAATATTTCTATTCATGCTCAAGATATTTTAAGTCAGTGCAACGGAATTGTCTGGTGGTAGAGGAAAATTCTCTATGGCTTCCTGCACCATCTTTGCAGTAGCCTCCTGCATTTGCTTCAACATCAGCTGATTCCTCCTTTCCATCTCCTTCATGGCATTATCAATCAGCATCTGCATTGACTCCATCAGTGAAGAATGCAAGTCAGCAGTCGGAACAGAGGTTGATGTTTCAGCAGGTTCTTCCTGTTGAACAGGAGCTTCAAGAAGAACTTGAGTTTCTTCAGCCTTCCACTCAATGGCTAAAGGAATCAAATCTTTGACTTCAACAGGCAGCTTGTTTGATGTATCCAGGTTAATCTCTTCAGCTTGCTGGTCCTTCTTCCGTTCTTCACTAGCTGGCTCATCAGCAATGTGAATGATCTCAGTACCATCAGTAGACACTACAGTCTTCTGACGAATCAAGTCAGCTGGAACAAAAGGTGAAGTAGTCTGTTGAGCACTCAACTGTTCTTGATATGTATTGATTTCTGAGCCAAAGGCAATACGCTGCAAACTTGGTAAAGTGGGCACATCACTGGTTGAACCATGTTCATATCTTGATCGTTCAGCCCATTTTTCCATAGTTGTGTAGACAACGATCTTTACTGCTCTATCTACCAAATCATCAGTAGGACTTGGTTCCTTTATAGCAGTTGCCTCTTCATTTACAATGACTCTTGCAAAGTCATGTAATCTGTCTCTAACAAAGTCTGAGTCCAATGCCTTTGCTATAGAAGTTGTATGCAGCCAACTTAGAACCCATCGACCTTCATCAGCGAACTCCTTCCATGCTTGGATCTCTTCTTCAGACTTGTTCAACCTATACTCCCTCCAACGGTTGTATCTTATCTTTTCTGGGAGAAAGGTGGTCTTGGATTGATGTAGCTGATTCATCCTCTCTAGCTCAGCTTCAAACCTTCTGAAAACAGTAGAGTCACTTTGGACAATCTCAAGTGCTCTTCTGACTTCAGACTTCTTTTTTGACTGGTTTGGCCCTTGGTAGTATAAATTGTCCTTGGATTTCCCAATCACGATGCCTTCAGACCTTCTTCGTCCATATGCATCCTTCTTACTATCTTCAAGAGCTTTTGCCAAGTTTGCTTCCTCCTTGGCAGCCAATTCTGCTTCAGTCATTTTCTTGACATCAGCATCTTTCTTGCTTGCTTCCAAAGCTCTTTTCAGCTCAGCTTCATCACGCTTTCTTTGCTCAGCTTCCTCGCGCTTCTTCTTGTGATAAGCTGACACTTTTGCTTTGCCAGTCCTTTTCTTCCTGGCAGCTCTTGATTCAACAACTGGTGCCGCAGCTGTTGGTTCTGGAGCAGCAATTGCCACTGGTGCAATAGCAATTGCTTTAAGGATCTGCACTTCAGGATCCTTTTGAGGTTGAGCAACCTCAGCTATTGGTGCAGAAGTCTGTTTCACTTGATCATTAGCTGACTTCTCGGCAGCAGACTCCTTTTCAGATCCAACAGGCCTCTCTGCTGTTGGAGGACTTTTCCTAACTAGCTCAGAAAGTTCAGTATCTTCTTCAACAAACGTCATCTTCTTCCTGGCAGTTTTCTTTGTGTAAGGAACAACAGCAGATGTAGCAGTGTCTTTCAACGCGCTCCTTGTCCTTTTTGCCACGTTTTCAGCTGGCACTTCAGCTGAAACGGTTCTTTCAGGAGATATTTCATAGGCCATCTCCTCAATCTCCTAAGTTGTCTGATCTATGATAGCATCAGCAACTTTCTTATCCTTAGAAGAGACTGTTCTGGCTTAAACAGCTGGCTTAGCTGTTTGAACAGTTGTCTTACTTCTCTTGGTCTTATCAGCTGGTTCTTTAGGCTCGGCAGCCTTCCATTTTGGTTGCCTCTTGTCTGGCACATTAGCAGGCTCTTTCGACCTTCCAGTCTTTACTGGTTCATATATCTTTAACACCTTGGCCTTATGAACGTCCTTGCCATTTGTCAATGTACATCCAATGTTCATCAGCAGATGACTAAGGAAGATTCTGTGAAGTGTTTGACCACGCTCCTTGTGATCAGCAAGAATGTACCAAATGAAAGTTGCCTAGTTCATTTTCAAACCATAATAGACAGCAATCATGGTATGAAACCTCTTCATTGGCACACTATCCAGTGAAAATGTGCAATTTTCCAGTACTTTGGCAACTAAATTTGCCATGCGCTGAAATTCGTCCTTCAGCTGATTCTTCTTGATGCTGCCAGACAAAACTTCATTCTTCTTTGCAGCCAGATTCCAGAAATCTGCTTCAAAGGGTTCAACTAGGGTTGAAATCTCAGTTGAGCCTTCAAGAGAGAGTCCGTAATTCTCATTCAGCAGCTTGGGAGTTATACAGATAACCTTACCCCCAATTTTGGCATTAATTTCCAGTTTTTCAAAGTCAGGCTTCCCTTCCGAACCATAATACTCCATAATTTGATCTTTAAATACCATATCTTCATGAGCCTCCATGAAGTTAACTAGGGTTGCCGCCTTGAATTTTTCTAGAATTTCTTTCATCATCGGAGTGCCAGTCGTGTGATACGTCAGGTAGTTTAGGAACATACCTTCAGCTCTAGCTTCTTTGGCAGACATCTCTGAAAAAGATTAAGGAAAACGAGAGAAATTTGCAGTAGATTGAATGCAAAAATGCTCTGTGCTTTTGAAATTTTGAGGGTGCGTAAAAGCTTAGTAAGCTGATCATATCTGGATTTATAGATGTTGGTTTGATGTCGGTTTCCGTGATTAGTGCCAACCATTAGATCAGTTACTGAAAAGCAGATCGTGTAAGCGATATACGCGGATTTCAAAAAATCATTAATTATGTCAGACGGGCGGGAATTTGAAACGCCACTTGTCTGTTACTTATAAAAGCGTGTTTCTGATAAAAACGTTTTCAATACATCACTGAATATAAGCTGACATAAATAAAAACAGATGAGTAAAATAATACTTATCTGATAGATGACTTGTCTGATACAATATATCACTAGTGAAAGCCAATATCTAGTGATCTTCCTTTGCTGTTTGTCAATCCAGCAAGATAAATAATCTTCAAGTCTTCAAGAATTAATAACAGATCTTCTGATTAAAACAACTTCAACTAACTGTCATTGAAGATTTCATCTTTAAAACAGGAGTACCGCTAGTCTTACACGTTCCCCCTGAATTCAAGAATTCATCAGTCAACTAGTCTGTTGAGAGTCAGTCTTCTTGAAGTGTAACACTTGTTGCTATCAGATTAGTCAGCTGTTGAACCCAGTCTTCTGGCTGGTTCTCCCTCAGCTTATGAATCCAATTTTAACATGCCCAGTTCCACTCTTAAAGTAGAAAATCTTGTATCACTTAATGGTTTGGTGAAAATGTCAGCAATCTGATTGTCTGTATGAACATACTCAATAATAACATTTCCCTTTTCAACATGGTCTCTGATGAAGTGATGTTTGATCTCAATATGCTTAGTCCTGGAATGACTAGTAGTATTATGAGTAAGTGAGATTGCACTTGTATTGTCACAGTAGATAGGGATTCCACTGATCTTGAGATTATAGTCTTCTAGTTGATGCTTCAACCAAAGTATTTGTGCACAACATGCTCCAACAGCAATGTATTCAGCTTCAGCAGTGGATATGGATACTGAAGTCTGTTTCTTACTCATCCATGAGATCAGACGACTGCCTAAAAATTGACAAGTACCTGTAGTACTCTTCCTATCAATTTTACAGCCAGCAAGGTCAGAATCTGAATATCCAGTAAGTTCAAATCCTGATTCCCTTGGGTACCACAATCCCAATTCTTGTGTGCCTTTGAGATACCTTAATATCCTTTTAGCAGCTAAGAGATGAGGTTCCTTAGGATTTGATTGAAATCTCGCACAAACCCCAACAGAATACATAATATCTGGTCTGCTAGCTGTTAAGTATAACAGTGACCCAATTATGCCTCTGTACTTGGTGATGTCAACTGATTTGCCACCTTCATCCTTGTCCAGACGAAGTCCAGTAGACATAGGAACATTAACAGATGAGCTAGCTTCCATACCAAATTTCTTGAACAGATCTTTTGTGTACTTTGCTTGATTAATAAAAATACCATCAAGTAGCTGTTTGACTTGTAATCCAAGAAAGTAATTTAGTTCTCCCATCATGCTCATTTCAAACTTGTTCTGCATCAGCTTAGAGAACTTCTCACACATATGTTTGTTAGTTGAACCAAAAATAATATCGTCCACATATATTTGAACTAACAATATATGATTATCCCATTCAATAGTGAACAAGGTCTTATCTACTTTACCTTTGTGAAATCCTTTAACTAAAAGAAAATCAGATAAAGTATCATACCATGCTCTTGGAGCCTGTTTCAGTCCATAGAGAGCTTTCTTCAGACGATAAACTTTGTCTCCTTGTTGATAAGCTTCAAAACCAGGAGGTTGTTCAACATAAACTTCCTCTTGCAATTCTCCATTGAGAAAAGCTGACTTCACATCCATCTGCTAGACAGTGAAGTTCTTGTGAGCAGCATAGGCTAAGAATAATCTGATCGCTTCAAGCCTTGCAACTGGTGCGAATGTCTCATCAAAATCAATGCCTTCTTCTTGGCAATAACCTTTGGCAACTAGTCTTGCTTTGTTTCTGGTAACAATACCATCTTCATTCATTTTATTTCTGAATACCCACTTAGTGCCAATTACCCTTTGATGAGTAGGTCTGGGAACTAAGTACCAGACTTCATTCCTTTCAAATTGATTCAACTCTTCTTGCATTGCTTCAATCCAGTGAGAATCACTAAGAGCTTCATCAATCAACTTAGGCTCAATTTGTGAAAGAAAACTTACAAACATTGTTTCATTTGCAGCTGACCTTCTAGTTCTCACTCTATCCAAGGATCACCAATCACTAAGCCAGGTTGGTGATCTCTGAGCCATATGAGATCAGGTTGCAAATCTGGATGTTGTCCTCTTGATTGATCTTGCAACACTACTGTTGGAGTCTCAGTAGTAGTCTGTTGTACAGGCTCTGGTCTGTCAGCTGTTTGCAACTCCTCTGTTAGACAATCAGCAAACTGATTTTGAACAGCACTTGAGTTAACAACTTGGCTTAAATCAGGTAGTATGATGGGAACATATTCTTCTTTTCTTTCCATATTCAATTTCTGAAGGTCAACAGATATCTCTGGATTAGCACTTTGATTCTTTTCAGAAGATTGGTTTGGTTCATCAAACACTACATGAATAGATTCTTCTACAAGTAAAGTTCTTTTGTTAAAGACTCTTTAAGCTTTACTAACAGTAGAGTAACCTACAAAAACAGCATCATCAGCCTTTTCTGCAAATGCAGTAAGGTGATTTTCCCCATTATTCAAAACATAACATTTACAACCAAAAATCCTAAGATAATGTAAATTAGGCTTTCTGTTGTTCCATAGCTCATAAGGTGTCTTGTTTTGGCTCTTGTTGATCATACATCTGTTATGGGTGTAACATGCTGTATTTGTGGCTTCTGCCCAGAATCTTTGGGGCAGCTTTGCTTCAGCTATCATTGTCCTGGTAGCTTCCTTTAGAGTTTTGTTTCTCCTTTCAGCAACTCCATTTTGTTGAGGGGTTCTGGCAGCAGAGTACTCATGATTGATTCCTCTGGAGTTACAATACTTTTCAACAGTAGAGTTTGTAAATTCAGTCCCTCTATCTGATCTGATCTTCAATATTCTTTGACTCTTCTCATTCTGGATCAGTTCCATCAGATTAGTAAGATGTTCCTTGGTTTCACTTTTCTTCTTCATGAAAATCACCCAAGTAAATCTTGAAAAATCATCCACAACAGCTATGCAGTATTTCTTTCCACCATTGCTGATAGGATCAATAGGGCCAAACAAATCCATATGTAACAGCTCCAAAATTCTGGTTGAAGATTGGTGCTTCTTGCTTTTGAAAGTGGACTTCACTTGTTTACCCTTCTGACATGCGTCACAAAGCTTGTCTTTGCTCATGACTGTCTTTGGAATTCCTTCTACCAAGTCATTCTTTATCAATCTGTTTATGGTCTTGAAATTCAAGTGATTCATTCTTTTGTGCCACAGCCAACTGATTACACTTGGTGTAGAAGCCACCAACCAAACATTAGAATTCTTGTCCACAGAATTCCAGTCGACTACATAGATATTTCCCTGTCTTCTTCCAGATAAAATAACCTTCTTTGTTCGAACTTGTTCAACATAGCACTTATCTGATGAAAACATAACAGAAAATCCATTGTCACAAAATTGACTTAAGCTCAGCAGATTGTACTTCAGGCCATTAACATAAGAGACGTCAGATATTTCTATGTTTCCTTTGATTAGCTTTCCAACAGCAACAACCTTGCCTTCTTTGTTGTCTCCAAAAGTGACTCTTGGACCATTCACAGCAACAACATCTGCCAGTTCATGTATGTCTCCACACATGTGCCGTGAACATCCACTGTCCAAGTACCATTTCTTCACTACTTTACTCCTACTCCTAATCCTAACCTACAAAACAAAATAAAATTGTTTTAGGTACCCTTTATTGAGAGGGTCCTGGTGGATTAGTGTCAGCAGGCATATTATGTTGATAATCATTATGATGTGAATAATGCTCATAAGCAGGGTAAGATGCATGATAAGCAGGGTAATCATGCATTGGTTGATGAGCAGAATATGCAGCATAATAAGGTGGATAATGAGGTGCAGCATAATAAGGTGAATAAGCAGGTTGCACATAATAAGACTCATTTCTATACCAAGAATCATTATTATAATTTTTTTTGCTTCTTAGGTCTGCTCTTTACTTGCTCCTTAACAGACGACTTAGCTTTACTAGTCTGATTGGTTTTACTCTTATCAGCAGACTTACAGACGACTTAGCTTTACTAGTCTGATTGGTTTTACTCTTATCAGCAGACTTCTTAGGACTACTCTGCTGTTTGGTTTTACCAGTCTGTTTTTCATTTTCAGGCATTTTACCCTTTTTAGCCTTAGGAGATTTCTTCTCCTTTTTCTCATTCTCAAGTGAAGTAGATTTAGCAGTCTGAACATATAAAATAACATTACTGTTATCAGCAGATATGAATTTCTCAGTTTATTTCAGTTCTAAATTCTCTTTTACTAAAGGTGTTCTCTGTTCATTAGATGTATCTACTGATGCAACAGACGACTTATCATGTAGAGATATTATAGCTTCAAGTTCCATGATTTTTCCTTTGTAAACTTCACATTCTGCTCTCAGAGATTCACATTAATGCGAAAGCTTTTTATACATAGCTGAATCGTCATGTTTTTCAACACTACGTTTCAGTTTAGCATTTTGCTTTTTCAGCACAATCATCTATTCCTTAAGCTTAGCAAATTCATTAACAACATCTGCTTTGTTTTTCATCATTTGCTCAAATGAGCTGAATAGCTCAATTTCACTTTCAGAGAGTATTACCTCATTGTCAGAATCATCTGATTCTTTGGCCATGAGACAGAGCAGTGCAGGTGTCTCATCTTTAGCGGAGTCATCACTTGACGTCCCTGATTCTGAGTTAGACGAGTAGATGGCTGCTATCTTTTCAGCTTCAACCAACAGCACTTTGCTTTTTTAGTGTCTCCTCTCTTTCCTCTGTTTCTTTTCCTCCTCAATATACTTCTCAGCTTTAGGATATGGGCAGTCCTTGATGAAATGTCCCAATTTCCTGCAATTAAAGCACATTATTTTGGATTTATAATCATCCTTACTATCATGAGAATAAGAGGTAGGTTTAGAAGTAGAAGCATTGTTATATTTGTTCTTCATTTTTCTTTTGTAGAACTTTTTGAACCCGTTCAATAACAAAGCAACATCGCCAGCAGTGTACTCCTTTTTGTTCAGCACTGTGGTATCATCAGATGAGTCCACTTCTCTAATCTTCCCGGGTGATCTTCTTGTTCTTTCTGCAGCGACCAGGGCAGCAGTGGGGCCAGAAGTTGAGGTCTCTTCTATACCCATTCTTGGCATTTTATACTCGTACGCCTTGAGTACAGAAAACAGCTCCGTCAGTGAGATCTTCCCCAGATCCCTTGATTCTTCCATCGCTGTGATCTTCATGTTGAACTTGGGTGGCAGCGCCTTTAAGACTTTGACGGTGATCTCCTTATCAGTAAACGTCTTTCCCAACTTTAGTACATTGTTCAACACCTTTGTAAACCTTGTATCAATCTGGTCAATGTTTTCTCCAGGTTTCATCTTGAAGTTTTCAAACTTCTCCAGGGCAACACTCAGATTGTGTTCTTTGATTGAGTAATTCCCTTCACTCATGTCACGGACTTTGTCCCACATCTCCTTAGATGTTTTACAGTGTTTGACCTTATCAAACCTTTCATTGTCGAGAGCTTTTGTCATGATGAAGATTCCAACTTTGTCAAGATTCTTCAACTTGATTTCATCAGGTGACATCTCTGATCGTTCTTTTATCAACGACCGTATCTTGGCCATCAATTTTGATTGTCTTGGTAACTCTTATCGGACCTTGAGTTATGCACGTGTACATATTATCATTATAAGCAGCAAGGAAAATTTCCATGCGTATTTTCCAGTCCTCAAAGCTCATACCGCCTATGTGGGGAACAAGGCTGATACAATCCATTTTTCAAAAAGTTTTTATTTTTCAAAAAGATGCTCTTTTGAAAACTTTTAGAAACCTTTGAAAAACACTCTAGGATCAAGCTCGTTGATCAGGCAAATTATTCAGATGAACCACCTGCTCTGATTTAGGGTTTTAGGACCTCTTGGTTCTGGGGACACAGCCGTACCAACGATCTATGGCCTTATAGAAAATATTTTTTGTTTCCCTAACTTTCTTCCGTTCTTAGTAATTGTAAAAATTAAGTCCTTCAAAAATATATTAAAAATAATTTGTGAAAGTTAGGGAGTTAAAAAATATATGGTTTACATATCAATTTTGCAAGTTCTGATAGTGGATCAATATGAATCTATTTATTAAAGTTTTGAAATATTTGATTAAATCAATAATTAAATTTATTTAATTAGCTCCGGGCTACAAATGATAATAGACGATTTTTAATCAAAGGAATGTCTTGTTTTTGAAACATAGTTATATTTCTACATTTGACGGAAACACTAGATTAATTGATCCTCATTTATTTTTTGTCATTTGATCAAATACATATAAGATATTAGTTGCTTTACCCCAAAAAAATCTCCCCCCACCACCAAATATAAACCGTCTACCTCCGCCCCTGAAAATAATGTACACCAAAAGAAAAACAATGGAGCTGATTTCTCGAAAACTCTACATTTACGCACTGCCGCACAGAACATTGGATGCCAAAAGCAATATAAATACCCCCACATCCTCCATTGTTTCTCCACCAAAAAAATAAGAAAATCATTTCCTCATTTCTCCGCATTTCTCTTCCTGTTTTTGTTCTACATAGGTGGTGATCAAAGGAGATCGATCAAGGACAATGGCCCGCATTGACGCCACATTGCTCTTAGTCTCTCTCTTGATCGCCCTCTCTTGCGTCGCCGCCTATAGACCCTTAATTACCACCACAGAGAACAAGGCCTCTGCCCCTGTCTCCTACATTTCCTCCTCGCCCGTGGCCTCCCCAACCCCGGCCCCGGCACCCGGTCCCTCATCCGACGACTTCGATGTCCTTTTATCTAGGTTGGAGGAAATTGACAACAATTTTTTATTAGATTCCCTGGATTACACCATCAAATTTACACGTATGTTCTTGTCCGAGGTGGTATATAAGCAACTTTACAGTAAAAACACTGAGGAATCGAAAAAGGTGTGCTTAGACGTGTGCCAACAGATGTATGGAAATGCTCTATTAGCCCTGAACAAAGGAATGGATGACGTTCAAAAAAGTAATTATTTCGAATTTGACGTGGACCGCAGAGCGTTCGCCAACAACATCCACAATTGCTTGGAATGCTTTGATGGAAAGGCACCACTCGAATTCAATAACTTTGATACCTTTGCTAAGAAAATTAGTGACCTTTGGATTAGATAGCCTACCAATTGATTTTAAGGATGAGAAAGAAAACAAAATCAATGCGACTTGATTTTAAGGAAGGGATTAATTCATTCTTGTCTGACAGGGATTTTAGAAAATGTATTCTTAATTTCTGCAGGGTTTCATAAAAGTAATTAATGAAATTTTATATAAACTGATATTTATTAATTTTCTTAAATTGCAGATATGTTGATTGCAATTCTCCCCATAAGATGTCGTAAAAAAATCTTTAATTTATGTCTGTTGGTTGATATTAATTGCTTCTCAGAAATGGAAATAAAAGATAAAGAAATATTATTATTTTACTTTATTCATAACATGTCCTCTCAGCCCTTTACATGTATAGTGGCGGAATATGCATGATGGGGCTCTCCCCAGGGAAAAAAAAAGATTTTGTGTGCATATAACACCTTTCTTTATAAAAATAAATATAAAAAAAATGGAAGACACAACTATTAGTAAATCCTAAGCCAAATTAATTTCACTATTCATGCATGCCATAAACTACATAATAAAAATTACCAGCTTTAATTACTAATTATAGTAACTTAACGTATTCTAAATTCAACAAGAAGAGTTTCCACTGTTGTAGCATTATTCGGAATATTTGCAAAGACAAATATGAAACATAATACTTGGTTTGTAGATTGATTTATCTTATTTTATTTTATGTTATGAAACTTACATAAATTGGACCTCAAAACAAAATGAAAGACGAGTTTCTCAGATATTTCATGTTTCTTAAATATTGAAATTGGATTGTCGGAGTCTTTTAGAATGCACTAAAAGACTCAATTATTGACGATATTGTTGTAATGAAAAATCGTCGGTAACAATTTTGAACTTGAATTTATTTTCTCAACTATTTTTTTATTATAAAAGTATGAATATTTTTTAACTTTTTTGTGCGGACTAAAATATCCTTATTTAAATTGTAAAGTGATATTTAATTCAATGATAAATATAATTGAAGAGGTATAATTAGACATGAAGTCTTATTATATTTATCTCCTACATAAACGCCTAAAATTTATAAATTCTCTCTTGGATCAATTTTTATAATTTTAATCTTCTTATCTTATAATAGATAAAAATAAACCATAAAAAAACACTACTATTTTAAATAGTCCCTAAAATATTATATATAAAAATTATGTATTATATTTAGCATCAATATTTATTTAAGTAAGAAAATGTTAATTTAAAGTTTAGTACAACATAAGTCATAAAAGCTCATGAAAATTTAAAATAAAATTCTCTTCAATATCATGCTATTACCAAAAAAAAAAAATTTAATCGCATCTTAATATGAAAGATTAAAAAATACTTATGACTTAGTTAATTACGTAATTTTAATTTGGCTATAATAGAAAAATATGAAGAATATTCAATAATATCAAGACATGCATAACCTCGAATTTTCATGGAATTCATTTCGTGAAAAATGGTGAAATCGATAAAAAAAAAAATCTATGAAATCATTGAAAACATGTGAAATCATGAAAATTCGGGTGAAATTGGTGAACACGGACAAAGTTGGTGAAAATTTGGGTAAAACCTGTGAAAAGTGCCCATGAAATCGATGAATACATGTTTAATCGATGAAAATTCGGGTGAAAATCGTGAAAAAATGATGAAACCGGTGAAACGACAACATCAGTGAAAAAATAGGTGAATCAGTGAAAAAATGAACAAAGTCGGTGAAAACATGTCAGACCAATGAAAATTAAGGTGAAATTGGTGAAAAGTACATGTGATATTAGTGGAAAAAAATGTGTGTAAATAGGTGAAAAAAGGGTTAATATGATAAAAACGTGTTAAATCAGTTAAAAAAAAGAGTTTAACAGATAAAATAAGGTGAAACTGGTTGAAAAATGGTTCAAAACAAAAAATAAATAAAAGAACAAAATCGTAAAAATAGTGAAAATAAGTTATAATCTATATAAAAAAGGGGTAAAACAGTAAAAAAAATATTAAACTGGTAAAAATGACTAAAATCGGCTAAATAACACATTAAACAGGTTAAAAATGAATTAAACTAATGAATTAAATAGGTGAAAACGGGTAATTTCCTCTATTTTATGACATAATAAAATTAATTTTACTCTAACTTACTAAAAATACCTATGAAATTAACTAAACACGTACAACGTACGTGCGTATTCCTAGTATCATTAAAAATATGTATATGTCAATATTAGTGGTTCAATATTGTTGTTTTACTTATTTATGTTATTTTATTAAGTAAATCTCAATATCAGACTTGCTATTTTAGAAATCTTCATCCCCCAAACAAAAAATAGTCAAGCTTTGTATTAGATTTCACTACATGGTTTGGGCTATGTCCACTAACATGGCTTGAGTCTAACTCATTTCAAAAGATAGCTCAAGAGGTGATGATTGCCCAGTACTCTATGTGGATTTAACTATGATTTTCAACCCATGTGAGACATTTAATCTCAATACTCCCCCGTCATGTGTGGGCGGGTTGAATGTGTGAGAAGAGCAAGCTCAACACGTGATACATTAGTGCCCAATATTTGAGAATTATCGCTATGTGGGTAAGAGTCCAACACATGGATTTGCCCAGACCGTGTGGATCCCTAACAATCGGATTTCTCAGACTGTGTGGGTGAAGAATAATTCTCATCATGCTCGCAAGGAAGACCTCATCACGGAAGGAGGTGACCCATATTAACCTGGTGCTCTGATACCATATTAGATTTCACCACATGGCTTGTGCTAAGTCCACTTACATTGCTTGAGCCTAACTCATCTCAAAAGCTAGCTCAAAAGGTAAGGATTGCCTAAAACTTTATAAAGTGGAGTTAACTATGATTCTCAACCCATGTGAGACATTTAGTCTCAGCTAGAAAATTTCACGTGTGTTGCACTTGATTAACTAATTTTCTACGTTAGTTGCATCATATATATAATGGTTTTTCATCATACTATCGTCTTAATAACATACTACATAAATTTTTGACTATTGTTTTTTCAATTATTATGTTATTACCAAAAAAATAAAGTTGAGATAATATATACTTAGAACAAAAACATGAAAATAAAAAAAAGAAACTATAATTACTAAGTATTTCTATCCTAAAACTAAACCTATCATTTGAACAAATAAACAATATCAATTTTTTCTTACTTGACCTTGATATTTATATCTAAACCATTTTCACAGGTTTAACCCCATTTTTATTTATTGATTTCATTAGTTTACCCTTTATACATGTTTTTTCACTAAGTTCATCCTTCTAATAACATGCTTAATCCATTTTTTAACCAATTTGACTCCTTGTTACCAATTTTCCTCAATTTTGCCGAATGAACATATTTTACCGATTTGACCCGCTTTTACACTGAGTTTACATTTTTTTTTGTTATTTTAACATGTTATTCCACTGATTCATCCGCTTTTACATTAAGATTACCATTTTTTAAATTTAACCAGTTTTTTCACCGATTTCACCCATTTTTGTGGTTTATCTATTTGTTATTCAATTCACTCATTCTCTCTGTCGATTTTACTTATTCTTTTGCTGATTTAATATATTTTATCACCTATTTCACATTTTTTTGTCTAATTAATTCATTATTTTTATCTTGTGAAAATGACCTTCTTTTTATCCCGTGTTTAGCCGTTATCATTTATTTTTACATATTTGCCTCCGACTTTTGCCGGTTTACCCCATTGTTTTATCGATTGCACCATTCTTTTTGTTGTTTTAACTCGTTTTTCTCCAATCTAAACTATTTTCCATTGATTTTACCATTTTCATTATATAGTTTTTAATCGAAGTTTTTTTGGCTTATGTCATTTATAAGTTTTTCAGTAAACTAAATAATACATTTTTTTATTCATATAGCACGAAGGTGACATAATTTTATTATTTGATGTTCTATTATGTTTTTGAGGTTCTTTAATAAGTGATAATTTCTCGAGAACTTTTCAAAGAAATATTGATTTTATCCGCTTTTACACTGAGTTTACCCTTTCGTTTTTGTTATTTTAACCCGTTCTTTCACCGATTTCACCATTTTTGTAGTTTATTTCATTTGTTAATCAATTCACCAATTCTCCTGATTTAACCCAAATTTAGTTGATTTTATCCTATTAGTTAATAAATTCCTCAATTCTCTCCGGTTTAATCCAATTTTAGTCGATTTTTCTTATTCTTCTGCTAATTTAACCTATTTCCTCACATTTTTATGTCAATTTGACTCATTTTTTTGCTCTTCTTTTATCGATTTGATTCGTCTTTTTAATTTTATCCCGTGTTTAGCCGATATCATTAAATATTTTTACCGGTTTTACCCGCTTAACTGGTTGTTTTGTCAATTGAACCATTTTTATTTTGCTTTAACTCATTTTCTTCTATATAACACATTTTTTCATTGATTTTACCATTTTGTCTATCATATATTTTTTTAATCGAATTTTACATGTTTTCACCGATTTTAACCATTTACATGTTTTGGTTTTATTTTGGCTTAAGCCAATTATAAGCTTTTTGGTTAACTAAATAGTACTTTTCTTTTTTATTCATATAGCACGAATATGACTTTTTTTAGGTTCTTTAATGTTTTTGTTATTCTTTAATAAGTGATAATTTCTCAAATGCTTTCCAAAGAAATATCGATTTCACCCGCTTTTGCACTGAGCTTAACATTTCTTTTTGTTATTATAACCCGTTTTTTCACCGGTTTCACCCTTTTTTTGTGATTTATCCCATTTATTAATCAATTATTCCACTCTCTTCGGTTTAACCCAATTTTAGTTGATTTTATCTTATTGGTTAATCAATTCACCTATTCTCTCCGGTTTAACCCAATTTTAGTCGATTTTACTTATTTGTTTGTTAATTTAACATCTTTCTCACCTATTTCACACTTTTTTTGCCAATTTAACTCATATTTTTGTTCTTCTTCTTTTATCGATTTGATCTATTTTTCTTGTTATACTGTGTTTTGCAGATATCATTCAGTTTTTACCAGTTTTACCCATTTTTTGTCGGTTTACCCAGTTATGTTATCAATTGCACCATTTTTTTTGCTTTAACTCATTTTTCTTCAATCTAACACATTTTTCATTGATTTTATCAAATTTTTTATCATATATTTTTTAATTTCCTATGTTTTGACTTTCTTTTTTGTTTAAGCCAATTATAATTTTTTCATTTAACTTAATAGTGCTTTTTTTTTTTGTTATTCATATAGCATGAGTGTGGTAATTTTATTTTCTTTTTAAGGTTCATTAATAAGTGATAATCTCTTATGAATTTTCCAAAGAGATATCGACTTCACCAACTTTTACACTAATTTTTTTTTTGTGGTTTAATTAATTCACTCATTCTCCCCGGTTTGACCTAATTTTAGTCGATTTTATCTTATTTATTAATGAATTCACCCATTATCTCCGGTTTAACCCAATTTTAGTCAATTTTACTTATATTTTTGCCGATTTAAGCTATTTTTTAAAAAGATCAATAAACAAAGATGGAGAAAAATTAATCTCAAACAGTTCAAACTTGATTTTGTATTCAGTAATTGATGCATCACCATATTGTTTTTTTTCTTTTCATTTTGTTAAGATTATTCGGAAAGAAATTTCATTTAATTCTATTTATATATCTCTTATCATATTTATTGCCTTAGATTACACTTATAATTCAATGTCGTCTTTGGCGTAATGTGTTTATATGTGTTGTATTTTGAAGTGTTTATATTGAAGTTGGTCTTGTTAGGTTGATTAGAAATAAAAATAATTTTATTTTTATTTTCGTTATTTTGTTATTATTTATTTTTTGAGATTTCTTTTTCTTGTAGAAGTATGATTATTTAATTATTTTATTGTATTTACTATATTTTGATAAATCAGTGTTTATATCAACGTAGACTTCTTTTTCATGTAGAGTATAATTATTCAATTATTTTATCTATCATTTAAGTAGGGGTATATTAGTCTTCACAAAAAAGGGAAGAAATCTTCTTCGCCAAACTCTTACTTTTATATGTAACTAGAAAAGTACACGTGCATTGCACGTGATTAACTAATTTCCTAAGTTAGTTGAATTATATAATATTTTTTTTATCATATTATAGTCTTAATGACACACCACATAATTTTTTGGACTAAATCACTTTAATTATTACTCTATTGTTACCAAGAACTTAAAGTTGCTATCATGAATACATAAAATCAAAACTTCAAAATAAAAAATAAACTATAATTACTAAGTATTTCTAGCCTAAAACTACATGTCTACATAAATATAATTTTAACTACCATTTGAACGAATGGACAACACCATTTTTTTCTTCCTTGACTTTGATATTTCCATCTAAACCAATTTTCACATATTTAACCCATTTATCTTAATCAATTCCATCAGCTTGGTCGGTTATACCTAGTTTTTACTAAGTTCATCCATTTTCAATTACATGTCTAACCCAGTTTTTCACCAATTTAACTCGTTTTTACTAATTTTCCTCAATTTTATCGAGTAAACATATTTTATCGATTTAACCCGCTTCTACACTAAGTTTACCGTTATTATTTTGTTATTTTAACATGTTCTTTCATCGATTTCATCCGTTTTTACATTGAGTTTACCAATTTTTTTATGTTATTTAACCATTATTTCATTGATTTCACCCATTTTTTGTGGTTTATCCCATTTGTTAATCAAAACACTCATTCTCTCAGGTTTAACTCAATTTTAATCGATTTTTTTTATGATTTAACCTTTTAACGACAATTTCACTTTTTTTGTCTATTTAACTCGGTTTTTTTTATTTTTGTTCTTTTATCGATTTGACCCATTATTTTTTATCCCGTGTTTAGCTGATACATTCATTTTTTACCGGGTTACTTGTGTTTTGCCAGTTTATCCCGTTGTTTTATCAGTTTTACCATTTTTTTTATTGCTTTAACTCGTTTTTCTTCAATCTAACTCATTTTCCCATTTTTTTTATCATCTATTATTGAATCAAATTTTACTTGTTTTCTTCAGTTTTAACCATGTATATGTTTTGACTTAAACCAATTATAAGATTTTTAGTTAACTAAATAGTACTTTATTTTGTTCATACAACACAAATGTGGCATTTTATTCGAGGTCTTTAATGATTTTTAGGTTATTTGATAATTGATAATTTCTTAAGAATTGTACAAAGAAGTATCAATTGCACTTTTTTGTTATTTTAACCCCTTTTTTGACCGATTTCACCCATTTTGTGTTTTATCCCATATATTAATCAACTCACCTATTCTCTCCGGTTTAACCCAATTTTAGCCGATTTTACCTATTCTTTGCTAATTTAACCTATTTTCTCACATATTGCACCTTCATTTTTTGTCAATTTAACTCATTTTTTTTTCTTGTCCCCCTCCCCCCTCCCCCTTTTATTTGGTAATCATTCATTTTTACCAGTTACATGTTTTCTACCGGTCACCATTTTTTTTCTTTAACTCATTTTTCTTCCTATATTCCCATTTATTTTACTATTTTTTATCATATACTTTTTAATCGACGTTTACTTGTTTTCACCGATTTTAACCAGTCTATGTTTTGACTTATTTTGGCTTAAGCCAATTATAAGTTTTTCAGTTAACTAAACAATACTTTCTTTATTTAAAATTGGCCTTTTATTTTTAGGTTCTTTAATTTTTTTAGGTTCTTTGATAAGTAATAATTTCTTAAGAATTTTCCAAAGTAATATCAATTTTATTTGCTTTTACGCTGAGTTTATTATTTATTTTGTTATTTATCCCGTTGTTTCACTGATTTCACTCGTTTTTTGTTGTTTATCATATTTTTTAATCAATCCATCTATTCTATCTAGTTTAACCCAATTTTAGTCGATTTTATCCCATTTGTTAATCAATTCACTCATTCTTTCTGGTTTAACCCAATTTTAGTTTGAGTATACTTATTCTTTTGTTGATTTAACCTATTTTCTCACATATTTTACCTTTTTGCCAATTTACTCATTTTTTTGTTTTTGTTCTTTTATCGATTTGACCCGTTTCTTTTTTTTATCCCGTGTTTAGCTGATGTCATTCATTTTTTTTAATCGGTGTTACCAATTTTTTGTCGGTTTACTTTGTTGTTTTATCAATTCACTACTTTTTCTAATATAACTCGCTTTTTTTTTTTTCAATCTAACCCATTTTCCCATTGACTTACCATTTTTTATCATATACTTTTTAATCGAATTTTACTCGTTTTTATTGATTTTATCTATTTCTATGCTTTGACTCTTTTTGGCTTAAGCCAATTATATATTTTTTTAGTTAAACCTAATTTTTTTTTATTCATGTAGCACAAATGTGGCATTTTTTTTTCTGAGGATTTTTAATAAGTGATAACTTTCTAAGAACTTTCTAAAGAAATTTTCGAAATAATATAGAGTAATAGTTTTTTTTTTAAATTAATATTTTAATGAGTTGTAAAACTTTAAAAGATAATTATAATAAGGTTGATGTAAGAGAAACTTCTTGTCTAATATACTTCTAGGATTCTTTTATTTTACCTTTTTGCCATAAAATTAAATAGCACAATATAATTTAAATAGGGTTATATTAGTCTTCACAAAAAATGAAAGAAATTTTCTTCGCCAAACTTGTACTTTTATATGTATATAGATAATAAAATAATAAAAATAAATAAACAAATAATAGATTACTATTATTTTGATACAACAATGTTTATATTAACGTAGACTTCTTTTTATTGTAGAGTATAATTATTCAATTATTTTATCTATCATTTAAGTAGGGGTACATTAATCTTCACAAAAAAGGGAAGAAATCTTTTCGCCAAGCCTGTACTTTTATATGTATAATAAATAATAATAGATACTTTGCACATATACATGTAGGTAGAGGAATAAAGGAAAAACTAATCACACAACTTATTGTCGCTAGCAAGTTTGCCCCATAAGTTTTTGGACTGATAATTTTACCCCAGAAGTCATAAACCTGAAGCAATTTTGGGACATTTTCGGCCCAAATTAGATAGTGAGCTCCACTCTCGGGTTTCTTAAGGGAAAAAGGGAAAACTAGTCCCATAACTTATGGTCGTTGACAGTTATTTTTTATATTACTTTTACTTTTATAAAACTTAATATTTAGAATGGCCCGAATATCGTAATTTTTCTTTTAAAAATATTTGTTCCTAAATAGCAATTAGGATTTGGACAAAAAAAAATTATATTACTTTTACTTTTATAAAACTAAAAATTTAGAAGGGCCCGAAGATCGTAATTTTTCTTTTTAAAATATTTTTGTTCCTAAATAGCAATTAGGATTTGGACGGAAAAAAAGATTGTTTTTATCCGAAATCATGGTAAGGAAGAGCAGAAAAAATATTGGGACAAAATCACGAATACAAAGAGCATAATTCTTTTTATAAATTGTCCAAAATTGCAATGAGGATTTTGGAACAATAAAAAAGAATTTTTCTTTTAATTTTTGTTCCAAAATCTCGATTAGAAAGAGGAAAAAAAATTCCAAAACCGCGATTAGAAAGAACAAAAAAAATACATTAAGTTTGTCTCAAAATCGCGATTGAGGTCCTCCTAAAAACCCAAATCATATTTTGCACGTGTCACTTGTGTGGCACATGAACTATAATGATTTTTCTTTCCCTTCATAAATCAATCTTGATCGATGATTTTTATGGTTTCTCATTAACTTGAGAGGATAAAAAACAATGTACACCAAAAGAAAAACAATGGGGCTGATTTCTCAAAAACTCTACATTTACGCACTGCCACACAAAACATTGGATGCCCAAAGCAATATAAATTCCCCCACATCCTCCATTGTTTCTCCACCAAAAAAAAATAAGAAAAGCATTTCCTCAATTCTCCACATTTCTCTTCCTGTTTTTGTTCTACATAGGTGGTGATCAAAGGAGATCGATCAAGGACAATGGCCCGCATTGCCGCCATATTGCTCTTAGTCTCCCTCACGATCGCAGTCTCTAATGTCGCCGCCTATCGACCCTTAATTACCACCACAGAGAACAAGGTTGTATCTGCCCCTGCCCCCGCCCCCGTCCCCGTCTCCGTCTCCGTCTCCTACATCTCTTCCACCCCCGAGGCCTCGCCAAACCCAGCCCCGGCCCCCGGTCCCTCATCCGATGTCCTAGCTGGATTTTCATCGGAGATGGAGGAAATAGACGACTATTTATATTAGATACTGGATTCTTGATGAGGGTTATTTTGCACGTAAGAGCAAGACATACTTCAGATCGAGCTAGAGTGGTCATCCCGACCTACCTTTACATATCTTGTCGACCTGCTAGGCCTCTGGACACTTTATGGGCAGCTCTACGTATCCTATCCATTCTAGGACTCCTCTAGGGTTAGGATTATGGTGTTATAAATATGAAATTTAACATTGTATTTGAGGGGCGAAAATACTCTGAAATAATACATGCGATTTACTCTTACAATTACGTTCGTTTATTAAGTTCATATTAATATATTCTTTGAATTGCACCATCCTAAGTAGTTTAACCACCCCAAAATTCTGATCGATAATATTAATTCCTAATGCTTTAAACTGGTATTATTGAATATTTATTAATATTACCCAATGCACCAAATACGGTAAAATCAATTCTGCCATTAAATTTACACGTATGTTCTTGTCCGACGTGGTATATAAGCAACTTTACGATCTGAAAACTGATGAATCGAAAAAGGTGTGCCTAGACGTGTGCCAACAGTTGTATGAAAATACTCTATTAGCCCTGAACAAAGGAATGGATGACGTTCAAAAAAGTGATTATTTCGAATTTAACGTGGACCACAAAACATTCGCCAACAATGTCCACAATTGCTTGGAATGCTTTGGGGGAAAGGCCCCACCCGAATTCAATGACTTCAATACCTATGCTGAGGAACTTAGTGACCGTTTGATTTCCTACACCGTAGTGTAGGTTGGCATGCCTACCAATTGATTTTAAGGATGAGAAAGAAAACAAAATCAATGCTACTTGATTTTTAGGAAGGGAAATTTATTAGGAAATTTATTAATTCTTGTCTAACAGGGATTGTAGGAAATGTATTCTTAATTTCTGTAGGATTTCATAAAAGTAATTGATGATCTTTTTTATAAATTGATATTTATTAATTTTCTTAAATTGCATATATGTTGATTGCAATTCTCCCCATAAAATGTAGTAAAAAAATATTTAATTTATGTTTGTTGGTTGATATTAATTGCTTCTCCCCAAAAGGAAATGGAAATCAAAGATAAAGAAATATTATTATTTTACATTATTCTTAAATTGTCTACTCAGTTCTTTACATGTACTAATATAATCCCCATGCTACCGCACATAATTTTAATAACAATTTTAAATATTCTCAAAGCCTCATTCAATTCCTACGAAGACACAAAAGAACATAAATTTTTATAGAAATAATTAAAGTTCATACCGTGCAACACTATTTGAAATATAATATACGTCCCACTTTAAAGACTGGAGCCTATTAGGAAAATGATAATTTTTGTAAAAATAACTGAGCTTGATCATACAATGAATCCAAGTATGCTCGTAACATCCATTCACCGTCGTCCTGAAGAATACAATTTGGTATATCAAATATTAAGAGTAACAATTTTATAGTAAAACCACAATCATAATATATATACATGTTCTTGCAAATCTTTTATATAAACTATCTTCTTATCAAACATATGCTCAACTTGATCATACATTGTAGGGCTGTCAATGGGGCGGATTTCAAGCCGGATCCTATTCGAATCCGGTTTGATTTATTAGGATAATTGTCCGATTAGGGATTTGAAGGACCTGATCCGATTAAGAAGATCCGTAATCCGAATTATATGGAGCGAATATGGATCTAGGCTGATCCGATCCGTTACAGATCCGTATCCAATATATATTTCTATATGTTGTTTATATATTATGTATTTAAACCAAAATAAAAATAAAATTATCTATATTCCACTAAAATCTTATACTATATTATAAATAATCTTAAAAAGAAATGTATAAGAGGTGATATTGGACTGACCTGGTAACTAATTAGGCCTACAACATACTAACTTATGCTATTTAATAAGAAATATTGGGTTTTCCTCCAAACTAATTGCAATTTTGGAACAAACATATGCCACCACCTTGCCTCTACTTTTTCCTCCAATTTTTTTCTTCTCTTCCATTACTCAATATTGGGTTTCTTCTTCTTTTTCCCAGTTGCTATCTTTTTTTATTCATATTTTTGTTTATTCCTTTGTTCTAATTTTTATCGTTTATATTTGTCCACCATATTTCATCTTTTACAATTTTCAGACAATAGTTTTGATGAAATAAGTAAAATATTACATTTTTAATTCATGGTGGTGCAGGGAATCTACAAGTGATTTAAAGGAAAATGAAAGATTTTTTTTTGTTTCTAAATATGCTAAACAGATCCGGATAATTTATCCGGATCCGGGATATCCACTGAATTCGGATCCGGTTGCTATTTTTCAAGATCCACGCGGATTCGGATCCGAATCCGGATAGAAGACATGGAAATCAGACTCGGATCCGGGTCTGCCCTGATCCGGTCCGAGTCCGGCCCATTGACAGCCCTAATACATTGAAATGAAATAAAATAAAAAACATGATTAATTTTCGGAATTTTCTGCAAAATTTGAGTTATTTACTATATAATTCTGTCTATACAATATATTGATCATGCAATACTAGAAATCTGAGTATTTGCCACCCTATATTAGAGATGGTTGAAAAAAACCGTTGCCATTGAGTATTTGAATCGACCCTGTAGCCGATTACAATATTGTTTTGGCTGCATTTGAATCTCGTCACAAATTGGAATAAATGCCACGGCATAATTTCCCTTTTTTATTTTTAACTTTCTATTTGATATCAATTTCACCTTCAATATAATTGTTAATAAGGTTATTGCATTAGTTGAATAATTTTTCAATTTGGTTTTGCTCGAGTCATACGTACTAGAGAGCTTAAGTTCAATTTCAGTTCAGCTAAAGTTCATAATTGCCTCAATCAGTCCAGAATCAACACTCAATTTTAGTTTAGAATCGTATCTCGACTCACTCATTGTGTTATTAATATATATTGATTCCATGTATGTTGTTTGAATGATTTATCAAGATTTACTCTATTGTTCGTTGCTTTTATGTAGTTTTTCAGTATTACATTCTTCTAAATTTGTGCTCATATATAGGAAGAGAGGAAATGTAAGAACAATCGACTAAAATATATAGCTTGAGAAATTGGACATAGGAATGAGAAAAACTATTGAGGTACAAAAAGTTGTTCTTAGACAAGGGAGCACATATGATTTTTAATTCTTGCATATAAATTGATAAAGGTAATCTGTTGTTGCTATGTAATGTTTGCATTTTTTAGCTTTCAACTTTTCACTACTTGTAAGCTTTTATCATTGTCTTTTTTCATTGTGGGCTATATGCTTTTAACTTTGCTTATATTTTCAAAGATGGAGAATTAAAATTACATTAGAAAGAATAGGACCATTTTGAATTTCAATTAAATATATAACCTTAGCCTGTAAAATGATTGATAATGTGCATTTCAAATTTCTTTTTTTTTTTCTTACTAAATCAAGAAGGATTTGATGTATGGGCTCTTCCATTTTCTTTTTATTATATTTCCTTACATTCCCTGTTTGTTTGCAGTTTGCTTACAAATATTATTTGAATTTGCAGGTTCTCGGAGAATAAAGTCCTAGATACTGTGGCTCTGTTTGGATGTATTTTGGTTCTGTTTCATCCACTTTCGATGAAAAATATTTTGGTTGAGAATTTTGAAGATTTTTTTTAAAATTTGTGTGAAATAATTGAAAATAGACTTGGATGTATTTTGGTTAGAATCTTTTATATGTAAAATAATATTAAGTGAATGAGTAATTGTGTTGAAAATTGTGAGTTATGTTTTTTTATGTTGGAGTTTGGGGTGAAAGATAGTTGGTAGATGTCATGTCATGTCATTTCAAAATGAATAAATTAATATTATATTATGTAATAATTAAAATAATGATTGAAAAATTAATATTTTAAGTTAAAATAATTAAAAAGACAATTAAATATGTAACTTTTATATCAACTTTTGTGCAAAGTTGGTTGTATGGTTCTGCATGACTGCATGTCAGAAGACTTTGGGCCGAAAAAATGGGAAGTGGGTGATGTCTGAACATTTTCAATTAATTGGGTTGATGGAAGCTGTTCCAAACCAAGTTTGGCCCAGTGAAAAACCGAAAATTGTGGGCGAAACAGGTTCCAAACAGGGCCTGTGTTTTGTTCTCATCTTGGATTAGCTAGTGTCCTATGGTTTTTCATTTTTGGTTTATGACTGCACTTGCTGGCTTTTGAGCAATTGTGAATCCTAATACCATTTTGTTGTGCGCAAAATATTGTGTATTGAGAAGATGAATGGAAAAATATTGAATATATTTAGATTGTTAAATAGTTTGAGAACTAAAATATGGTTGTTAAAAGAAATTGATTGTTGAGACTGAGATATGGTTCATAAATGCAATTGTTTGTTGTCTCAAGATGCATGATATAAATAAGCTAAAGGTTCAAAAATAAAAATAAAAAAAGCCAAATCTATATATATATATATATATACATATAAAAGTACGAGTTTGGCGAAGAAAATTTCCTCCCTTTTTTGTGAAGATTAATATATTCCTATTTAATTATATTGTGATATTTAACACTACAAGAAAATCGAGAAATTTCGACGGAAACAAATCCGTTGAAATTTTCAGGAAATTTTCGACGGAAAATTTTTCCGTCGAAATATTTCGACTGAAAAAAATCTGTCGAAAAAATTCCGTCGAAATTCTATATTTTCGCGAAGGAAAAAAAAAAAAAAAAACATAAAAAATTTCGACGGAAATTCAGTTCCGTCGAAATTAATTAAGATTTCGACGGAATTTTGTCTGTCGAAATGTTAATAACCGAAAAAAAAAATATAATAATCAAAAAAATTTCGACGGAAATTGAATTCCGTCGAAATTAATTAAAATTTCGACGGAATTTAGTTTCCGTCGAAATGTTTATAACAAAAAAAATATAATAATTAAAGAAATTTCGACGAAAATTAAATTCCGTCGAAATTAAACAAATATTTCGACGGAATTTCATTTCCGTCGAAATTTGAAATTTCGACGGAAAATCAATTCCGTCGAAATTTTAATTAATTTCGACGGAATTGTTTCCGTTGAAATTTAAATTTCGACGGAATTTCATTTCCGTCGAAATATTTGTTTAATTTAGGCAGAATCGGAGGAGACCTTTCATTTAAGTGTAAAAAAATTTGCTTTCTTTCTTCTTCACCCCGCGCCTCTTCCGTCTCCCGCCGTCTCCGGGTCCATCTCCAGTTCCACGCCTCCACCGCGACTCAGATCCAGCTCCACCTCTCGCAGCTCCACGCCTCCACCGCGGCTCCGATCTCCAGCTGCTCCAGCTCCACGCCTCCACCGCGGCTCCGAATCTTCTCCCTCTTATACGCCGTTTGACAGATCCAGATCCGTGCCACGCCTCTGGCCAGCTCCGACTCCGGCCCCTACACCACCACAAGTCTTCTTGAAACATTCTAACTAAGGTATAATTGCACTTTAATCCTTCAATTTCGGTTTTATAATTTCTATTGTGATATTGTGGAAATTAGGGTTTGAATTAGTAGTTAATTTTTTTCTAATCCTTCTATTTCGGTTTTTTAATTGCTATTGTGAAATTGTGGAAATTAGGATTTGAATTAGGAGTTTAATTTTTTCCTAACATCAAAGAAAGTGATTAAGTCCATGTTACTGTGATAATTTTTTTTTTTGGTTGTTATTGGCATGCTTTTCTTTTTTACTGGTAATAATGATTTTGTAAGAATTGGATTAAAAACATCAGCTGTTTTTTCTGGCCTTTTTTTTGTCTTAATGTATGAATCTTTGCTATAAACAACTAACTTTTTCAAGGCTTGTTATTAGTTCAATAGTAGTTATAAACAACTAACTTTTTCAAGGCTTATTTAAAAAGATGAAAGAGCCTTGTAATTCAAGGAAATTTCCATTAAAGACCCCCCTGGACAGATTATCATTACCATAATGAATCATATTATACTCATCAGTGGAAATATTACTAAAATTGCATTTATACACCTAAAGTAGCATATAGTATTTCATCTGATAACTTTCCAGATTTTTCATTGATTTATTGAGATGTTTTTCTTGGTTAACCATAGTAATTGATTGCAATTGGTAGGTGGCTGTGATGATCGATTGCTATGTCTCTTTATGTGAAACGGTAACATTGTTTATTGAATGCAAACATTGAATACATCTATTTGTTCATTTGTTCATTTGTGTGACTTTACTTCTCATTACATATTCTAAATTTCTAACATATTTTTCATAAATGTAGATGTCATCTACGGATGGAGGTAGTAGAGGTAGAGGTAGAGGTAGAGGTAGAGGTATCACAAGGACCGATTGCTATTTCCCAATGTTCTTCAATATACCCCGTGCCTTTGATCCACAACCATCTCAACCCCCGTCTCAGTCTAAGGCCCCGGCTCAACAAGGTCATGGAGCAAATGACACTTGTTTTCCCGAAACATAGGATAATTAGTTTTTTGTTTGTGATTGTTATGTACTTGAATTTGTAGTAATTGGAGTTATTTACTTTAATTAGTGATTGTATTTGGATTTGGAATTTCGTATGTAGTTGGATGTTTGATGATTAATTAATGTATGTTTTGAATATTGAATTATGTTTATTAAAATGTTTTTGAATGTTAAATTATTGTTTGTCGAATGTATAATTTAGGTATAATTAATCGGCGCAAAAAAAAAAAAAATTTGAAAATTTCAACGGAATTTTTTTCCGTCGAAATTTATGATTTCGACGGAAAATATTTTCCGTCGAAATTTCCGTTGAAAATATTTCCGTCGAAATTTTGATTTCTACGACACTTTTTTCGACGACCCATTTCGGTAGAAATTTCCAAATTTCGACGGATTTTATGAAAAATCTGTCGAAATTTCCGTCGAAATTTTGATGTTTTCTTGTAGTGTAATTTTATGACAAAAAGATAAAATAAAATAATCATAGAAGTATAATTAGACAAGAAATCTCTCCTAAATTAACCTTTTTATAATTATTTGTTAAAGTTTTACAACTCATTAAAATATTAATAAAAAGAATAAAAAAAATTATTACTCTACATTTCTTCGAAAATTTCTTAAAAAGTTATCACTTATTAATGATCCTCAGGGAAAAAAAAAAAAGCCACATTTTTGCTACATGAATAAAAAACACTATTATATTTAACTAAAAAAACATATAAATGGCTTAAGCCAAAAAGAGTCAAAACATAGAAATGGTTAAAATTAATAAAAACGAGTAAAATTCGATTAAAAATATATGATTAAAAGTAGTAAATCAATGGAAAAATGGGTTAGATAGAAAGAAAAAAAAAGCGAGTTAAAGTAGAAAAAATAGTGCAATTGATAAACAACAAGGTAAACTGACAAAAATTTGGTAAAACCGATTAAAAAAAATGAATGACATCGGCTAAACAGGGATAACAAAAAAGAAACGAATCAAATCAATAAAAGAACAAGAACAAAAAAAATGAGTAAATTGGCCAAAAAGTGAAATATGTGAGAAAATAGGTTAAATAAACAAAATAATAGGTATAATCAAACTAAAATTGGGTTAAATAAAAAAGAATGAGCGAATTGATTAACAAAAGGGATAAAATCGACTAAAATTGGATTAAACTAGATAGAATAGATGGATTGATTAAGAAATGTGATAAACAACAAAAAACGAGTAACTATCAGTGAAAGAACGGGCTAAAATAACAAAAAAGAAATGATAAACTCAGTGTAAAAGCAGGTAAAATCGATATTACTTCGGAAAATTCTAATGAAATTATTACTTATCAAATAACCTCAAAAAATTAAAGAACCTAAAAACAAAAGGCCACCTTAAAATAAAAACATATAAATGGTTAAAACTGAAGAAAACAAGTAAAATTTGATTAAATAATTTATGATAAAAAATGGTAAAATAATGGAAAAATGGGTTAGATCGAAGAAAAACGAGTTAAAGCAACAAAAAATGGTAAAAATGATAAAACAACGGGATAAACTGGCAAAACACGAGAACCAGATAAAAAATGAATTATATCAGCTAAACACGGGATAAAAAATAATTGGTCAAATCGATAAAAGAATAACAACAAAAAAATCGAGTTAAATAAACAAAAAATGTGAAATAGTCGTTAAAAGGTTAAATCATAAAAAAAAAGGCAAAATTGATTAAAATTTGGTTAAACCATAGAGAATGAGTGTATTGATTAACAAATGGGATAAACCACAAAAAATGGGTGAAATTGATGAAAGAACGGTTAAATAACATTAAAAAATGGTAAACTCTATGTAAAAGAGGATGAAATCGATGAAATAACGTGTTAAAATAACAAAAAACTAATGGTAAACTTAGTGTAGATGCGGGTTAAATCGATAAAATATGTTTACTCGATAAAATTGAGAAAAATTAGTAAACACGAGTTAAATTGGTAATAAATCGGGTTAGGCATGTAATTGAAAATGGATGAACTCAGTAAAAAACAGGTATAACCGATAAAACTAGTTAAATCGATTAAGAAAAATGGGTTAAACATGTGAAAATTAGTTTAGATGGAAATATCAAGGTCAAGTAAGAAAAAGATTGTGTTGTCCATTCGTTCAAATGGTAGTTAGAATTATAGTTCTGTAGGCATGTAGTTTTAGGTTAGAAATACTTCGTAATTATAGTTCATTTTTTATTTTAAAGTTTTGGTTTTATGTATTCATGATAACAACTTTAAATTCTTGGTAATAACATAGTAATAATTAAAGTGATTTGGTCAAAAAAAATTATGTGGTGTGTCATTAAGACCATAATATAATAAAAAAAATACTATATGATTCAACTAACTTAGGAAATTAGTTAATCACGTGCAACGCACGTGTACTTTTCTAGTGAAAAAAAAAAATAAGAAATCCATAGGCCACGGTTGAAAAGTTGTGGCCAATATTCAAAAGTAAATTTTCTTTAGCTAATGCCACGACAAAAGAAGCCACGGCTCATTGGGTGGCCATAACATTGGCTATGACCATTAGCCGTGGCCAATGTATTAGCTACCCTCTCTAATAAATCGGAAGAATACCGTGGCTTTGTCGAGGCCAATAGCTATTGGCCACGGCTATGAGCCATGGCTAAAAGTCCATGAGATGAAATAAGATGAAGTGTTAATATTCCTATTTTTCTGCAAAATTTGAGTTATTTATTATGTCATTTCACATTTAACTTATTTATTGCTGGAAAATAGATATTTTAATATACAAAATCTATCTATACATAGTCATCAAAATAAAATAAAATCTATACACATGCAGACATCGAAATGAAATAGGAAACGTGATTATTTTTTTTTTGCAAAATTTGAGATATATTAACACTTATTTATTGCTTGAAGATAGATATGACATCTGAATTTTTTTTTTTACTAAAAGAACACAAAATTCCCAAAAATTAGTGTTTAAGTAGAATTAGTAGGATGTTGGTACGTAATGGTGAGCAACTATATATTATAAAGTTGCATCAATACCTTCAAAATAAAATTAATGTAAAAATAATGGTAGGAATAATTTTAGGGGTCATTTTTAGCACTAAAAATATTACTAAAAAATGTGTATTAAACATTGCAGGAAAAATACTTTTGATACCAAACTTTTCGGAAAAATACATCTCATACCATGATTCACACCCTCTTGACACATTTAGTTTTTTCGTCAATTTTTTAGACGAAATTCAACACGTGCCGCCCATATGCCTGTTAAGTCGACAATGGGTGAAAAAAAAAGACACGAGTTTTAAGGATCCACCATTGTTAACTTAACGGTCACGTAAGCTGCACGTACTGAATTCCGTCCGAAAATTGCAACAAAACTAAATGTGTCAAGAGCAATGTTTTAAAAACCGGATCTGAAATCGAACCGGTAGCCTTACTGGTTGGATCGGTTAAACCGTTTTAACCACTGGTTCAACCGGTGTGACATCATTACGAAATAATAATTTAATTTTAATTTCAATTTATGTAATCAACCATTTAAAAAATCAATTCTTATAAAAAAGTTCAAGTTATTTTTATAATCTAAATACTATCTTACAAATCGCAACTAGTATACAATAAAATCATCAAAGTAACTAAAAACAAAACAAACACAAGTAATTATGCAATTCAGAATCCAACATAACATGTTCAAACAAGAATTATCACATCAATATTCAACAAGAAGAAAAAAACTCCAAAATAAATCCCCATATATCCAAAACATAGACCTAAATTAAAATAAACATCAAATATCCAAAATTACAATTATGATATACAACATATCAAAATAATAATTTATTACTAATCACCTATAGAAAAGAGAAAATATTGGATGAAAATTTTCAACTAAATTCTTTTATAAAAAAACATGAAAATACTTGAAATTGGGGAAGAAGAAATGTATAAAAATTCCAAGTATATTTTTATTGTTTTTGTTATAAGTGAACCAATGGTTTAATCGGTTCACTGGTTTTACCGATTTTTGACCGGTTTTTTCTAGTTCGAACTGGGCATGAAGATGACTGGTTTTGGAGGGTTAACGGGACCGAATTAGCAGCCGTTTACCGATTAAACAGGTCGAACCTTTCGGTCCGGTCCGATTTTAAAACACTGGTCAAGAGGATGTGAATCATGGTATGAAATGTGTTTTTTTGAAAAGCTAGGTATCAAATGTATTTTTTAAACTAAAATTTGGTATCAAAAGTATTTTTTCCTCATTGAACATTTTATGATGGTCTTCAGTTAAAATATGAAATGACTCGAATTATGTAAATAGATGGAAAACTTAAATGAAAAACAAAGATAAGAATCAAATGGCTATAAAATGTTTGTTATGAATATAAAAGCCTATACAAAACAAAAGTTGATATTTATATTTTTTTTTTAATTCAAAAGGGACAATCACTGCCTATCTCTATCAACTAATTCCAAGAGGTTGACTTGTAGGGCCTTTATTAATACGACCCAAAGTTGTTGAACCATTCGTACATAACTCCACTGCCATGGAGAATACTCGGGTTGCTCCGAATGTTGACCCAAGATGTGTGCTTCATTTCTACTGGTAAGAAAACTCCTTATTTGAGCAACTTATGCGTCAAAAGTTGAAGAAGAAGACTTCTCCTATGTATGTTTCAGACCTGGGTTTTCATATTGAGAGGGAATGGTTTGAAATGGATCATGAGATACATCCTGGCCCGAAGGCGAGTAGGCCAAACCATCAGGCCTCATTAAATTCCTTTGTGGATACGAAGACGGGCCACTAAGAGTGTTGGGCCGATTATTTAATATTAAATGGATATCTCCTTGGCCTGGACATTAGCCTTAATAATTGGCTGAATATTATATTGGCTCACATCCCTATCTATAATTGCATTAGCCCTGTGCTTATTCTTTCCCACATGACTCTTATGAATCTGATCATTCCCATAAGGAATCGATTTATTGCATTCCAGTACTCCATCACTGAGATCATCGAGATTCTCCCCTAATTCGGTCATGATCTCATCAACCTCATCATTCCTTAAATTTTCAAATCTATAGAGAACCCCCTTTCCATATCCAGCTCCTTGATATTCGTTGCCCATGTTTCTTACTTTTTTAACAACCATCCATTCCCTAAATTTTGCCTCCATTAAATGTCGCTGTAATTTTTCACCTGCAGTCATTGTAGCCTTCGCGGGTTGCGCCATCTCCAACGCCTGGACAAAATTATTTAGAGATGGGCAGTCGTTGCTTCTATGATCCCACACTCAAAGCAGATCGATGGTAACTTTTCGTAGACAATCGAAAAAAGCATATCATGGACAGTCACCGCACCTACAAGCGTTTCGTCAAGATTATTCTGAACACAAAATCTAGCGAACTTACCCTTGGATGCCCAATATATCATGATCAATTAAAATAGGAACTCCCACACGAGAGGCAATGCCGAAGATAATATTTTCCTTGTAATATTCTAAAGCGAGTTCCGGGACACGAACCCAAGCCAATGTAATATTAACCCTATCTTTTGAAGGGCGAAAGTTAGGAAACCATCTCCTCATTGTGATATTGGTTAGCCACCATCCAAGACCCTTCAATCAAAATTGCCTCAACCAAGTCTTGGATTTCTAATTTCGAGACAAAACATCCATGTTCAAGTTCTAAGAGACTATAATCTCCATTGAGCTTCCATAGGTTTTCAATCTTGGCAACCAACATATGAAGGCTAATTTACCACCCCAACAAACATAATATCAATGCTCATTTCCAATGGGCAGTGAATAGCATCAAAATACTCTGGTTTCAGTTTCACCGACGGATGGGGGCAGTCCACCGTCTGCCTAATAATTTCACCATAATCAGCCATGGAACTTTGGGTAAACTTTACTGCGTCCAAATTCCTTATGTTACCAATCAAAGATCAAAGGTTAGAGCTTTCGGGCTCGTCCACCCCCTCTCTTCATCCTTATTAATCAGTTGGCATTCCTCAGCCTCCATACCGACGGAAAGATATGAGGTTGTTTTAATCTTTTTGATACTCAGTTGAATCTGATCGTTTTCCTCAGAGGACAAAGGAGGTGCCAATTCTATAGTATTTGGAGAGGAACCAAGGGAGAGCATTTTTTGTAATTTGTTCTCTCAAACCAGCACTACCCTAACAGAAAAATCAAAATTTTAATAAGGACTTGATATATAAAGCTATTGAAAAGAAAAATCAATCAAAAGTCAAAAGTCAAAAGTCAAAAGAGCATATAACTTAAATTTCATTGCTACAAAAATTTTCCCTTCGAATGTCCATAAAACTAAATTTACTCTATATAGTATCTTTTAATTTATTTTATTTATAAGTTATTTGGGAAAACATACTTAATTCACACACTTTTGAATCCACTAAAACCAAGAAATGCAAACAAATATAATATTAGTAAGTAATAATACCATAATACTTAAGCGCGTATGATAGATTCTTTACAAATGATCGAAACTCCAAAACTGGAATTGATGAATTCGTTCAGAGCAACCAACTATTACAAGGGATTTTTGAGTCATTCATTACTAATGGTATGGGTTAGGTAACTCCCTTATTTAAATTGATTAGCTCAATTTAAGTTGTAACGTTCATAATTTAATCCAATCAATCTAAATTAATATTGTCATAAAAGACTGATGGTTATCTTTTCATAATGGACATGTAGTAATTTGACAACTTGTACAACTAAATTTTAGGGGCTTTTGTGGGTATGATTACGATCAAGAGGTAGAAGGGAATTTCTCTTTTGGTGTATGTACCTTTAATTTGTAAGTTTTGTTGACAGCCGCAATTACAAAGGGAACAAATGTCTAGGGAGGAGACTTGCCTTTTTTAGATTGTATATGGAATTCCTTCACCTATGTATATAATTTAAAGCCATTAAAGTATGTGTCAGCCAATCAAAAAAATTATTGAAATAAAATTAATTCAATTACACCAGAAAAATCTATTTAGTCAAAATCGCAGTATTGCGGTCAACAGAGCATCATACTATAATATAAATATAAAGATTTTGTGTATGTATATTACACCTTTCTAGAAAAAAAAAGTTTTGTTAAAGAGTATATATCAAGCTAATAGCACAACTATTAGTAAATTCTAAGCCAAATTAATTCCACTATTCATGCATGCCATAAACTACATAATAAAAATTACCAGCTCTACTTACTAATTATAGTAACTTAACATATTCCAAATTCAACAAGAAGAGTTTCCACTGTTGTAGCATTATTCGGAACTAGCTTATTCCCGTGCTATTCAATGTTATTAAAACCGGACCGGACCGGCCGGTCCGACCGGTTCGACCGCGAACCGGAGGATGGTCCGGTCCGGTTTACCCCCTAAAACCAGCTGACTCAAAAACCAGTCTGAACCGGGTTGAACCGGTCCAAAACCGGTGAACCGGTTTGGGCCGGTTCAACCCGATTTTGAATTTCTTTTTTTTTTCTTTCGATTTTTTAAATTTTATTAATTTTAAAAATAAACTAAAAATTCTTGTAGAAGGTGGGATTTGAACACCTAACCTCTTGCATGAAACATGACTTCCTTACCAGTTGAGCTACATCATTTTTGTTGAATTTCTAGTACAAAACAAATTTATAAATTACAGAAAACCTGTAGCCAAATTTGTTTATGATAACTCAAATTAACATTTTACACATTATCAATGAAAATTAATACTCAAATAATAATTTTTTATTAAAATTTGTTCTATAAGATATTTCTTTCCAATATTATTTCAGGATAAAGAGTGTCAAATTTTGAAAATCAAATCGATATATTATGCAAGTTTGATTTTGAATATTAGACTTTTATACATAATCATATTTTAAATTTATTAATCTCTTAGTTTGTTGTATTTTTAACTTACACTTTTAAATGTTTATAAAGAAATATAGTCATATTATATTTATATGAGCTTACAAATTAGTATCATATTACAATTATGATATAAGTTATGTAAATATTATGTGATTTAATTTAAATATATTCTAAGATTTTATATATTTTTAATCAATTGTAGGATAATGTTTAAATTTTATGCATATTATATATACTTTAAAATTAAATATATTTATTATATCATTATGACGTCATCCGGTCCGACCAGCGGTCCGACCGGTTCGACCAGTAAAACCAGTGGCCAGTTGGCTCACCGGTTCACTGTCCGGTCCGGTTCTGAAAACATTGGTGCTATTCACAAATTTAAATAATTTATTGCAATTACCTCAAAATAATTTACAATGTATTTTGATCATTCTAATTTTCATGCTTAAATACATGTTTACAACACTAAAAATATCAATAAAGGTATCATTGGCAAAATTTCAATTTTGGTACCGTAGAATTGGGAAATTTTTAATTTTCGTACCAAAATTTCAAAAATCATACCAATTCTCACTCAACCGTTTCAAAAAGGCAATTCCGTTATTTTACTTAACAGAACTGCCACGTGTCAGTTAAGTCTCCGTGGGTTGAAAAATAAAGAGGCTGCTGGGCACGCGAGAGGGAGTTCTGCCCGTTGAAACAAAAAGGGCAGCCTATTTGCCCCATTTCCAATTAAAACAAAAACTGTTTAATCTCACTTGAATTTGGCACTTTGCACCCTCGAAAAAAATAAATCCAATTTTGCACCTTCAAAATATATATTGTATTTCACTTGGCACCCTGAATCAATTTCAAGCAAAAAATAGGTGTATTTTTGTCACTCCCTTCAAAAATCAACATATCTTCCCTCTAAAATATAATAATGTGATATTTATGTACAATTAAGAGTATAATTGAAAAACTAACAATTAAAATAACTCTTAAAAAATCATTTGGAGGGTAGTTAAATGAATACTTTACTTATTAATATTCGACCTAATATAAAATATTATTCTAAAAAAATATTTATATAACTTGAAATAAGAAAATATAATATCAATAAATAAATAAAACATAGTCTTGTTTTTACCGTAAATGATGGAGTATAAGTAAATATAGCGCCAGGAATTCGTTGGAACGATCGTCGAAAATATTTGTCACGAGAAAATTCATCAAAGAAATTTCCGACACGATATTTTTCGGTGAAATGTTTCGGTCCCAATTTTCGCCGCGACAAATTTGTCGGAAAATCCATCGAATTTTGACGTTTTTCTTGTAGTGAGCTAAAAAATTAACTTATATATATATATATATATATATATATATATATATATATATATATATATATATATATATATATATATATTAGAGTTTGGTGCATTCAAATAACATAAGGATCCCTAAACTCCAATATAGGCAAAAATATCATTTGATATCAGTATTTTCAAATTTATATTTACATGTGACTTCTCATTTTTTTTTAATGTTTTTTTGGAAGTTATTTTAATAGGTAACTGTCAAATTTTCTATTAATTGCACATGAATCTCACATTAGTACATTTTGGAGGGAATATATGTTGACTTTTGAAGAGAGTGACAAAAACACCCCTGCATTTTGGCCTAGAATTCACCCATGGTGCAAAGTGAAATATAATATATATTTTGAGGGTGCAAAGTGAGGTTGATTTTTTTTTAGGGTGCAAAGTGCCAAACTGATACATTTTCAGGGTGCAAAGTGGGAGATTAAGCCAAAAAAAAAACCCTGACCCCCGTTTTCCCTCCATTATCATGCCCCATTCCACATCAAATCTCCTGTCCACAAACCCCCTAGTTAATGACTTTGCCATTTTGAAATTGGTTACTGGTTGACTTTTCCTCTCAGCCTTCAAACCTTTAAAATCCACACCCAAATGAAAAACATCCAGCTTAAGCTTGAAGAAGAAGCCATTAATACTTGAGAATTGAGCTTAAGTATTTGCTAGAAGAAAAAGCCCTTTTTTTTGCCCTAATTTACTCTTAATTCACGGCAAAATGAAGAAATGAAGAAGGGAATAGCTGCCTTATTGTGTTTATACGGGCAGATTGACGCTCACACATGCCCCTCACATGCACTTAATGGAGGAGGCTAAACTTCCGTTGAAAAACTAACGGCAGTATGATTTTTGATATCTTGGTATGAAAATTGAAAGTTCCCCAATTCTATGGTACCAAAATTGAATTTTTGCCAGGTATCATTTAATCAGAACGAATGTTTCATATATATTTTTCATCATGTGATATGGACTATGATAGATTGATAATGATTTAACTCAATGATATCAAGGTAGAATTACTCAATTATTCCTCAAATTTAGTGTAAATACACTGATCATCCTCTAAACTTGGGAAATTACTTAAACTACCACATATGTATTGGATTCATTACATTTATCATTTTACGGCTTTAATTTCTGACGCCGTATGTTGATGTCATCATAAAAGCAATATTTTATTCAAGAAACACCCCATGTATTATTTTTTTTATTTTTTTATTTCTCAAACTAACCATTAGGCTTAGAGTAATTATACAATCACCCTCAAACTTTGAGAAATTTACCCAAACTACCTCGGAGGTATTGGACCCATTACTAAAAATACCTTGGATATTAATCTTCTATTTGTTCTAAAAATTAAAAAATCCACCCCCTTTCATCTTCTATGCAACGACATATTGTGATTAGATCGATCGTGGCGGGTTGCCAGAGCATGGAAGGCGAACGGGGGAGGGGAAGGGATATGATTGGAGTGGGTTTTGTGCGGGTGCTCGGGAGGGGTAGAGTATGGGGATGACCATGATAAGTTTTTCTAATTTTTAAAAGATTTAATATAATTTTTTTTCAAACACAGGACCTCTTAGTTCTGGGGCCTCATAAGATTTAATATAATTTTATATATACAGTTTATAAGAATATAAAATAAATTTTTTCAGGGAAAAAAATAAATATATTGTTTTATTTTTTTGAAAATTTAAAATGTTATTTTTATTTTAATTGTATTCGCAATACCACTTGAACTTTTATTCTTACTATAATCTAAATATATTTTAGTATTTTAGTTCAATAATTAAAAATATTATTAAAAGTAAATTTTATTCTTTATTTATTGAACATTTAAATATGCATATCTATTAGGTAAAAGATATGTTGTTACTTTATTTAATGTAATATTGAATTAAGTAATTTATATTAGTTAATTACCTAGTATTTTTACTTATTTTTTTATTTAAACTGTGTTCATATATTGTTTGAACTTTTGTTGTATTTATTTTAAATATTTATATTGTAATAAATATATTCAACATTACATTAAATAAATTGGGAAAATTACTCAAACTACCTTTAAAATTTAGTGTAATTATTAAGAAACCCCTGGGATTTATGATTTCTTACATGTAACTTACATAAATAAAGGCATTGTGATACATTTAGCAATTTATTTAGTTTTTTTGGATTGACTCCAACCTCAAATATTATAGTTTGTGTAATTTTTAAACTTGAATGGTAGTCTATGTAATTCACTAAATCTTATGTGTAGTTGAGTATTTGTCCCAATATCAATAAATTTTATGCACAAGTTGAAAACATGTTAAATTAAACTTGTAGATGCAATCAATGATAATTAAATAATAAAATAAACTCTTTGAAGTAATTTATTTTAAACTCCATGTCATGAATTAATTAATTTTGGCATAAACATTGTTATGTTTTATCTTATGAGAAAATTAACATTGTTATGTTAAGTGATATAAAAATGTAAATCAAATTGAATCAAAAGTAACATAAGATAGAAAATGAAAATTATAAAGTATTGCATTTGAAAAGAACGACCTCCAACCCCGACTTTAACAACATGTTGCAACCAAATATTTACAAAGTACTATAGTGATAACGATGGTGCAAAGTCTCTAGCCAAACTATATATTGCCACTTGTGATGGTCTTTACATTCTAATCAAAAGAGAGAAAACGAAAATTATAAAGTATTACATTTGAAAATGACGACCTCCAGCCCTGCCTTTAACAACATGTTGCAACCAAATTTTTATGAAGTACTTTAGTGATAATGGTAGTGCGAATTTTCTAGCCAAACTATTTCCACGTGTGAAGGTTTAAAGAGAAAGAAATTGTCAAAGATGAAACTTTATATAACACACAAAATGAATAATATTGGCTATTTTCTTTCTTTTTAACAAATTTTAGCTATAAACATAGATCTTTAATCTTGAATCATAAATATGATACGAATTTGGGAGGAATTTGAGTCTTTGGTATCGATGATAAGATTTACCTGAAATTGAAATAAGAGAAAAACATTGTGAGTATTCAAAACTTACACAATGACAATTATATAAGAATGCAAGTGACAAAATGTAGTATATAATGAAAATATGTCTAATTGTAAATGAAAATGTCCATGGAAAAAACAAAAGAATGAGATTAAACAAAGATGTTTATGATGAATAAATTTTGAATGAATATATATAGTCTCACATGAATATAATAATGAAAAATTTAGAAGATTTCAGAAAAAAGTTAATTAGGAGATATAATTAAAATTTCCTAATTTCATGGAAAATTATAAGAAAATGGAAATTGCAGTTGCATGCACATGTGTATTCAATTAACTTTTCTTTCCTAATATTAAGCCTACAATTTGGGAAAACTTATTTATTTTCCTTAACTAAAGTTGATCTAGATTTAGGCTACAAAAACTACTCTTTATAAAAAAATTGAGAAGAATTCGGAAATAAGATAAATTAGGAGATATAATTAAAATTTCCTCATTTCATGCATGCAAAATTATAGGAAACGGAAACGTTCATCTAAATTTAGGTTACAAAAATTACACTTCATAAACTCAATATATTTGTGAATTCCAATTAATCAAGGGTAAATTACGAATACCCCCTCAGGTAAGCCCTAATTACAAAAATCACCCTCACGTATTGGATAATACAAAAATCCCCCTCAGGTTTGTCACCTTCTTACAATTAACCCCTTGCCCATAAAATATTCCAATTTTGCCTTTGGATGTTATTTGTATTGTTTGTAATGTCTTATAAATGTTAAAACTTGGGATCTAATTATTATATCTTTTTAATTAGAAAAAAGATAATTATATATTTACTACCAGAATAATTGATAAAATTTATAATTGTCCATAAGTTTTAATAAATATTGCAAAAGAAAAGGTATTTATATATTTATTAGCAATTTAAATTGTAAAATATTAAATTAAATAGAATTTTAATAATATATTTTATAAATATGAATTGTTTACACATTAGTTAAATGAATTTATTTTTTAAATTAGTAAATTTAATAAATTATATTGTATTATAAATAAGATATTTTAATTTATTAAAGTTTATATTGTATTATAAATTGAAATATTTATTGAAATTTATGCGAAATTATAAATTATATCAATTATTTTGGTGGTAAATATATGATTATTATTTTTATATTTACAAGATAAAATAATTAACACCCAATTTTTAAAATTTATAACATATTATAAACATTACAAATAACTTCCAAGGGCAAAATTGGAACATTTTAGGGACAAGGGGTTAATTGTAAGAATGTGACAAACCTGAGGGGGATTTTAGTAATACCCAATACGTGAGGGGGGTTTTTGTAATTAGGCCTTACCTGAGGGGGGTATTCGTAATTTACCCATTAATCAATCATAAATATTACACTAATAAAAATAATTCTAAATTCTAGAAAAAGAGGATTTGGTCCAATTGGAGTCAAAGACCATTCTCCTATATATATATATATATAAGATCTAGATTTAGGCTACAAAAACTACTCTTCATAAAAAATTGAGAAGAATTCGGAAATAAGATAAATTAGGAGATATAATTAAAATTTCCTCATTTCATGCATGCAAAATTATAGGACACGGAAACGTTCATCTAGATATAGGTTACAAAAATTACACTTCATAAACTCAATATATTTGTGAATTCCAATTAATCAATCATAATATTACACTAATAAAAATAATTCTAAATTCTAGAAAAACAGAATTTGGTCCAATTGGAGTCAAAGACCATTCTCATGTATATATGTAAGATAAGATATATAAGATATTAGCAAAGACAAATATGAAACATAATACTTGGTTGGTAGGTTGATTTATCTTATTTTATTTTGTGTGATGAAACTTACGTAAACTGCCCCTCAATACAAAATGAAAGACTGAGATTCTCATATATTGCATGTTTCTTAAACATTGAAATTGGATTGGATTGTCTGAGTCTTTTAGAATGCACTCGAATATTGACGATATTGTTGAAATGAAAAATAGTCGGTCACAATTTTAAAGTTGAATTGATTGTATCATTAAAAATATGTATATGCCAATATTAGTGGTTCAAATTTTTGTTTTACTTATGTATGTTATTTTATTAAGTCAATCTCAATATCGAACTTACTATTTCAGAAATTTTCTTCCCCCAAATAAAAATAGTCTAGCTTTTTCACGTGTATATGTAACCATGTAGGTAGAGGAAGAAAGGCAAAACTAATCACATAACTTATTGTCGCTAGCAAGATTATCACATAAGTTTTCGGGCTAACAATCTTACCCCATAAGTATAAAGCTCAAGCGAATTTGAGATATTTTCGGCCCAAAAGAGATAGTGAGCTCCACTCTCGGGTTTTTTATGGGAAAAAGGCAAAATTAGTCCCATAACCCATGGCTGTTGGCAATTTTTTTTTTTATATTACTTTTACTTTTATAAACCTTAATATTTAGGAGGGCTTGAAGATAGTAATTTTTTTTCTTTAAATATTTTTGTTCCTAAATAGCAATTAGGATTTGGATGAAATAAATAATTTTTTTTTATTCAAAATCGCGGCTAGGAAGAGCAGAAAAAATATTGACACAAAATCACGATTACAAAGAGCATAATTCTTTTTATAATTTGTCCAAATTTGTCTCAAAATCGCGATTGAGGTCCTCCTAAAACCAAAAATTATACTTTGCATGTATCATTTGCGCGGCACATGAACTATAATGATTTTTTTTCCTTCATAAATTAATCCCTGAACGATGATGTTTACGGTTTCTCATTAAATTAAGAGGATAAAAACAATCTACACCAAAAGAAAAACAATGGAGCTGATTTCTCAAAAACTCTACATTTATGCTCTGCCGCACAAAACTTTAGATGCCAAAAGCAATATAAATACCCCCACATTCTCCATTGTTTCTCCACCAAAAAAATAAGAAAATCATTTCCTCATTTCTCCACATTTCTCTTCCTGTTTTTGTTCTACATAGGTGGTGATCAAAGGAGATCGATCAAGGACAATGGCCCGCATTGACGCCACATTGCTCTTAGTCTCTCTCTTGATCGCCCTCTCTTGCGTCGCCGCCTATAGACCCTTAATTACCACCACAGAGAACAAGGCCTCTGCCCCTGTCTCCTACATTTCCTCCTCCCCCGTGGCCTCCCCAACCCCGGCCCCAGCACCCGGTCCCTCATCCGACGACTTCGAAATTGAAAACTATTATTTATTAGATTCCCTGGATTCAGCCATCAAATTTACACGTATGTTCTTGTCCGAGGTGATATATAAGCAACTTTACAGTAAAAACACTGATGAATCAAAAAAGTTGTGCTTAGACGTGTGCCAACAGATGTATGGAAATGCTCTATTAGCCCTGAACAAAGGAATGGATGACGTTCAAAAAAGTAATTATTTCGAATTTGACGTGGACGTCAAAGCGTTCGCCGACAATGTCCACAATTGCTTGGAATGCTTTGATGGAAAGGCACCACTCGAACTCAATAACTTTGATACCTTTGCTAAGAAAATTAGTGACCTTTGGACTACAGAGCCTACCAATTAATTTTAAGGATGAGAAAGAAAACAAAATCAATGCGACTTGATTTTTAGGAAGGGAAATTTATTACAGGGATTGTAGAAAATGTATTCTAAATTTCTGTAGGATTTCATAAAAGAAATTGATGATCTTTTATATAAATTGATATTTATTAATTTTCTTAAATTGCATATATGTTGATTGCTATTCTCCCAATAAAATGTCGTAAAAAAATATATTTAATTTATGTTTGTTGATTGATATTATTTGCTTCTCCCGAAAAAGAAATGGAAATCAAAGATAAAGAAATATTATTATTTTACATTAAGGACCGAAACTCGAGGAAGATTTGAAATCTGTCTCACTTCAACGGGCAGAATTCAAAGACAGCACAACAACTGAGAGAGAATTCATCGAGCAAAATATTCTAAGTCTCAAAAAAAATATTACTATGAGCCGAGTCATCTGTTGACGAAGCAAGTTGAAGAAAAAGATCATACTTATAAATCTAAGTGACTTCTGTAAACATTGAGTGTTGTGAGAAGTAGATATTCATCTTAATGAGTTATATTACTTAAGAGGATATGTTTTCTTTGTGATCTCCTATTGTAAACTTGAGACTTTATCATTTCTTGTAAAAGCACAAGTAGTTTGCTGGTTACTTTGTGTTTCTAGTAGAACCTAAATCTCCGTGATTTAGAAGAGTGGACTAAGAGACTTCTTGTCTGTGTAACTACTATTAAAATTCCTATGTTTGATTACTTGCTTTTAAACTTGCATATTTTCATAAGTAAACAAATATCTTAAAAGATAAAGCTTTTAAAAGAGGAATTTAGAAAACAGGTGTAAAACCTTTCAAGTTAAACTTGTTTGAAAAACATACACTTTAAAATCATGTACATACATGTTTAAAACTCTGAATTTATCTTAACAGATAAGTAAATCAGACGAGTGGTCAACTAGTGCTGAATTAGCTAAGTGCTAAAACAGCTGAGTAATCTCATACGGACGATAAGCTTACTCTGCTTATACAAAGTCCTAAGAATTTTTTTAAAGGAACAAAGATCTATTCACCTCCCCCCCCCCCCCTAGACCTCATATGACCACTTGGGACCAACAAGTGGTATCAGAGCAGGTGGTTCATTTGAATCATTTGCCTGATCAACGAGCTTGATCCAATGTGTGTTTTTCAAACGTTTTCAAAAAGAGCATATTTTGAAAATTCAAAATCTTTTGAAAATTGATTGTATCAGCCATGTTCCTCACATTGGCGGTATGAGTTTTGAGGACTTGAAAATTTGCATGGAAATTTTCCTTGCTGCTTATAATGACAATATGTATACGTGCATTACACGAGATCCTTTCAAAATCACAAAAACAATCAAAGTCAACGACCAAGAGGTGACAGTTGACAAAGAGCCCGAAGAGATGACAGTCGAAAAAATCAAGCTGAATAATCTTGATAAAGTTGCTAGATTCATCATGACTAGAGCCCTTGATAATGATAGGTTTGACAAGGTCAAACATGCAAAACTGCAAAAAAAATGTGGGACAAAGTTCGCGATATGAGCGAAGGGAATGATGCTATCAAAGAGCACAATCTAAGCAAAGCTCTTGAGAAGTTGGAGAACTTCAAAATGAAGTCCGGAGAAATCATTGATCAGATGGATACAAGGTTTACAAGGACACTTAATAAAGTTTTAAAGTTGGGAAAGACTTTCACGGACAAAGAGATCACCGTAAAGGTTTTTAAGGCACTGTCTCCCATGCTCAACACGAAGATCACAGCCATGGAAGAATCAAGAGATTTGGGGAAAATCTCTCTTAACGAGCTGTTTTCAGTTCTCAAGGTGTATGAGTATAAACTGTCAAGAATGGGAATAGAAAAATCACCCAGTTCTAATCCCACTCCTGCCCTAGTTGTTGTAGAAATACCAAAGAAATCAGCAGGGAGATCAAAGGAAATGGACTCATCTGATGAGACCATGCTACTCAACAAAAAAAAGTACACTGTTGGGGATGTTGCATTGTTACTAAATAGGTTCAAGAAGTTCTATAAGAGGAAGATGAAGAACAAATATAACAATGCTTCTACTTCTAACCCTACTTCTCATGATAGTAAGGATAATTATAAATCCAAACTAATGTGCTATAATTGCAGGAAATTGGGACACTTCATGAAGAACTGCCCATATCCTAAAGATGAGAAGTACACAGAAGAGGAAAAGAAAATGAGAAAAGAGATGAGACATAATAAGAGCAAAATACTGTTGGTTGAAGCTGAAAAGATAGTTGCCATCTACTCATGTGATTCAGACTCGGAGACATCTGAAGATGACTCTGCTAAAGAAGAGACACCTGCACTGCTTTGTCTCACGGCCAAAGAATCAGATGATTCTGATAATGAGGCAACTGTCACTGATGAAGAAAATGCGCTTTTTAGTTTGTTTGAACAAATGATGACTAACAACACGAGTGTTGTTACTACCTTCGCAAAGCTTGAGGAAGAGATGACTGTGCTGAAAGAGCAAAATGCTACACTGAAACTTAAGGTTGAAAAACCAAAGGTATCAGCTTAGTACAAAAAGCTTGAGCATGAGAATGAATCGCTGAAAGCAGAATGTGAAGTTTATAAAGAAAAAATCATGGAACTTGAAAAGATCATTGAGTCTCATAATAAATCTTCTGTTACATCAGATAACATGCCTAGTAAACAAAAACCTCCTTATGAAAAGACAAGTTTAGAATTCGACTTTGCTGAAAAGTTCATATCTGCTAGAAACAATAAGGTAATCTTATATGTTCAGAATACTGAATCCACTTCACCAGTAAAAGAGATAAAGGAGAAGAAATCTCCAAAGGCTACTAAGGGTAAAGAGCCTAAAGATAAACATACTAGTAAAGCTAAACATCAGAGTAGTCCTAAGAAGTCTGCTGATAAGAGCAAGAATAATCAGACTAGTATTAAGTCTAAGAAGTCTGTTGGGGTGAGCAAGTAATAAATAAACCGAATAAGCAAATACATCATAAAAATGATAATGCTTGGTATGAAAATGAGTCATATTATGTGCAACCTGCTTATTCTTCATATTATCTTGCACATCATTATCCACCTTACTATGCTGCTGCATATCATGCTCATCATCCGATGCATGCTTATCCTGCTTATCATGCAACGTATTCTACTTATGAGCAATACTCACATCATAATGACCATCATCATAGCATGTCTACTGAAAATTATGATGCACCAAGAGTAACAAAAGCACCACCAAGATCAATTGAGCCTAAGAAGCCTAAGGTTACCAAATCTTGGGTTGTCAAAGGTGACACTAATCCTCTAGGACTCTCTCAATAAAGGATACCTAAAATATTTTTATTTTATTTTGTAGGTTAGGATTAGGAGTATGAGTAAAGTAGAGAATAAATGGTACGTGGACAGTGGATGTTCAAGACACATGTGAGGTGACATATGAGCTGACTGATGATGCTGCCGTAGACGGTCCAAAAGTTGTCTTCTGAGCACTGAGATAGCAAAGAAGGCAAGAATGTGGCGTGTGGAAAGCTTATCAAAGAAACATTGAGATATCTGACGTTTCATATGTTAAAGGCCTGAAGTACAATCTGCTGAGCATAAGTCAATTTTGTGTCAAAGGATTTTCTGTTATCTTCTTATCAGATAAGTGCTATGTGGAGCAAATTGGAACAAAGAAAGTGATATTATCTGGAACAAGACAAGGAAACATCTATATAGTCGACCGAAATTCTGTGGACAAGAGTTCTAATGATTGTTTGGTGGCCTCTACACCAAGTGAAGTTAGTTGGCTCTGGCACAAAATAATGAATCATGTCAACTTCAAGATCATCAACATATTGATCAAGAATAATTTGGTTGAGGAATTACCAAAGACAAGCTATGTGATGCCTGTCAGAAGGGTAACCTTAGGCATGTATGATAGATTCTTTACAAATGATCGAAACTCCAAAACTGGAATTTATGAATTCGTTCAGAGCAACCAACTAATAGAAGGGATTTTTGAGTCCTTCGTTACTAATGTTATGGGTTAGATAACTCCCTTATTTAAATTGATTAGCTCAATTTAAGTTGTAACATTCATAATTTAATCTAATCAGTCTAAATTAATATTGTCATAAAAGACGGATGGTTATGTTTTCATAATGGATATGTAGTAATTTGACAACTTGTACAACTAAATTTTAGTGGCTTTTGTGGGTACTAGAAAAGTACACGTACGTTGTACGTGTCTAGTTAATTTTATGGTATTTATTGTAAATTAGAGTAAAACACTTCATTATGTCATAAATAACACATATTAATGATTCATATTCAATTTATTTTCTATAATTTTTTTATTAAAATTATTATTTTATATTAAAAAAATAATGGCTTTCAAATTGTAATCAAATATAAAATAATGAATGATTTAGTTACGAAATCTTGTAAAATTTGTTCTAAAATAATATCATAAGAAAATTATTTAGCTCATTCCATATTCTGTTTTAAGGAATATATATTATTGAACGTCTTTAGTTTTCTTATTTTACCAATATAAAATTAATATCATTTGTCTTTGTATCTGTCAAACACGAGAAATTTTTATCATCACAAATTATAATGTGAATGTGACATCAAGTTTGATACAATGAAAATAATTATGTTGATTTATATATTAAGAACCCATCCAAATCTTTTGCATTGTTTGACAACAAAAATTGTGAAATTCTTTTTTTTTTTTTTTATCAAATGAAATTGAGTCCATTTTTAAGTGAGGGAAAAACACTTTTGATACCAAACTTTAGTCCAAAAAACACATTTGATACCAAGTTTTTTTCAAAGAACACATTTCATACCATGATTCACACCATCTTGACACATTTACATTTGCCGTAAATTTTTGGACGAAATTCTGCACGTGCCGTCAATTGTGGGTCTTTAAAACCCGTGCATGTTCTCCATTCCATTGTCAATTTAACGGGCACATGAGCAGCACTTGCTGAATTTCGTCTGAAAATTGACGGCAAAACTAAATATGTCAAGATTGTGTGAATCATGGTATGAGATATGTTTTTCAAAAAACTTGGTACCAAATGTGTTTTTTGGACTAAAGTTTGGTATCAAAAGTGTTTTTCCCTCATTTTTAAGTAGATTCTATTATTTTTCTTGCTCTATCATTTGAAATGCATCTCTTTACTGACCTGGGTCATTTTCACTTATTCAATTCATTAATTTGTTTTTTTTTTTCGCTGGTTTAATCCATCTTTTTGCCGATTTCATTCATTTTTAGTGATAATATTATTTTTACCGGTTTTTTATCGATTACAACCTATTTTCATTGTTTTCCACATTTAAATCGATTTCTTTAGTTTTTTTTATTTAAGCCATTTTTCTAATTGTTTGACCTTGTTTTTGTTGGTTGAACTTTTTTCATTTTATTGATTTCACTCGTTTTTATCAGTTTAATCAATTTTCACACGATCTTCATTAATTTCACATGTTTTTTCACCAATTTCACGTGAACTTTGATTGATTTCACATGTTTTCACTGATTAGTATTTTTCATCGATTTTAACCATTTTTCACCTATTTCATCATTTTTCTTTGATTTCACTGTTTCACCGATGTCATCCATTTTTTCATGAATTTCACCGGAATTTTGATCGATTTCACATGTATTTACCGAATTTTCAACTCAAATAATTATACAACTTCAATTACATTTAATTAGATATCAAATTATTTCTCTTACACTGTCATTTGAAAGACATTTATTTATCGACCTAAGCTATTTTTACTTTTTATATTTATTAGTTCAATTTGGTTTCATTGATTTTTATTGGTTTAATATTTTTTTATTGATTTACTCATTTCTTAATCAGTTATAACCATTTTTCCATTGTTTTTCTTCGATTTCTTTTGTTTTCTCCCAGTCAAACAAAAAAAAAAATATCTACCGATTTCACACTGTTTTTGCTAGTTAAACTTTTTTTTTTAGCTGATTTTACTTGTTTTCCACTGATTTCACATATTTTTTTGACCAATTTCACCTCAATTTTCATTCATTTCACATGTATTCACAATTTTTCATTTATTTCACCCGTTTTCACCGATTCCCCCCCCCCCCATTTTTTCAGGAATGTCACCCAGAATTTCTCGATTTCTCATGCATTTATCGATTTTACCGGCACTTTTTATTAGAGTGAATAGCAAATTAACTCCCTGTGTTATTCTAAATAGGTAATTTAACTCCCTGTGATAAATAAAAGGGCAAAATACCTCCTTGTGATATTCTAAATAGACAATTTAACTCCCTGTGATAAGAAAAATGGTAAGATACCTCCATGTGATTTTATAAAAAGAAACAAATTACCTCCCTCTAAATTGCTCATTAATTCATATCACAAGGAGTTAAATTGCTCATTATTTCATTTCATAGGGAGGTAAATTACCTATTATTATATCATAAGGAGGTAAATTGCTCATTATTTCATTTCACAAGGAGTTAAATTGCCTATTTTTATTTCACATGGAGGTAAATTGCCCATTAGACATATCACAGGGAGTTAACTTGCAAAAAACCCCTTTTTATTAGCGATTTTATCCATTTTTTCACAAACTTCACCAATGTTCATACCTTTCACCCGGATCGATTTTACATGTTTTCATCAATTACATGGAATTTACTTTATTGATTTCACCAATTTTCATTGATTTTCACCCCTTTTTTCCATTTATTTCACATGTTTTTTGCGAAAATATTTCCATGAAAATTTAAGGTAATGCATTTTCTTGGATACTCTTTATATTTTATTTCTCAAGCCAAAGAAAGATTACTTAGTTCTCTAAGTCATAAATATTTTTTGTTCAGTCATAGGTAAGATGCAATTATACTTTAAATTTTTTTTGTAGCATTTATGATATTAAGGAGAATTTGATTTTTTTATGAGTGTGATATTGTACTAAATCTTTAAATGAAACAAATAATATTTTTTACTTAAAAACATATTGATGATACATTCTAATAACATTACATATATATAACTGCAACTATTAAAAATAATAGTGTTTTTTATTTTTATGTGTTATAGGAGAAGAAGAATGAAATCGTAAAAGTGATGTAGAGTTAATTTCTAAACTTTTGGAGTTAATGGACGAAATAACTATAATATAACTCCATATCTAATTATACCTATTATGACGTTTTTATATATAATTTTGTTCTTCTTTCATATCCAATTTTTGGAAAGGTAATTTTTATTTTTCCCGTATGGTGTTTGATTAAGGAAAGGAAGTTACAAATTTTCTTAAGATATTTTTCCTATCAATTTTTTGTTGAGAAAATTTAAGGAAAATTCATATCTAATTATATTTTATCAATATTACTTTACAACTTGAATAAGGGGCATTTTTGTCTTCACAAAAAAGAAAAAAACTTAAATTATTCACACTTTTAGTAGTAGTATAGATGATTACGATCAAGAGGTAGAAGGAAATTTCTCTTTTGGTGGATGTACATTTAATTTGTAAGTTTTGTTGACATCCGCAATTACAATGGGAAAAAATGTTGGGAGGCTCTAAGGTGACTCTCACCCGTTGAGAGTCACCTAAGTTGTTTGAATTTTTTTTGGACAAAGTGTCCTCGTATGACCCCAACACCCTCTCATGTACGAACGCTGTCAAAATGGAAATTTATACATTAGCCCTTAATTAAATTAAAATTTCCCCTCTCCGATTTCTCTCCATTTCCCATTTCCCAAATTCCTCTGCCTCAATAATTAAATACTTATTCACTAAAATATTTTTTCTTTATACTAAAATTTATCATAACATTTTATGAAAAAAAAAATTAATTTTGTGTATTCATTAAATAAAATTCAATATTTTACTGAAAATATGAAAAATAAAAAAAATACCCAAAATCCCACCCTTTTCCCCTCACCCAACCACTTAAATATTTTTTCTTTATGCTAAAATTTATAAAATTGAACATAACATTTTATGAAAGTAAAATAATTAATTTTGTATATTCATTAAATAAAATTCAATATTTTAATGAAAATATGAAAAATAAAAGAATACCCAAAATCCCACCCTCTCCCCCTCCCCCAAAATATTTTTTATTTATGCTAAAATTATAAAATTTAACATAACTTTTTATGAAAGTAAAATAATTAATTTTGTGTATTCATTAAATAAAATTCAATATTTTACAGAAAATATGAAAAATAAAAAAAAAAACCCTAATAATGAATTTTGTGTATTCATTAAATAAAATTCAATATTTTTCTGAAAATATGAAAAATAATAATATACCCAAAATCCCACCATCTCCCCCTCACCCAACCAAAAATTTGTTGATTTTGATAAAAAAAAATAAAAATAATCCGAACAGAGAACCTACACGTATAGTAATATTAATCTCTCCGTAAAATTATAGTAACAATAATCGTAAGTTGGACAAATTTGTTGATTTTGGTAAAAAAGAATCCCGAACGGAGAACCTATACATATAGTAACATTAATCCCTCCATAAATCGTAACTTGGTGAAATTTTTTGATTTTGGTAAAAAAGAATCCCGAACGGAAAACATACACGTATAGTAACATTAACCCCCTCCATAAATCGTAACTTGGTGAAATTTGTTGATTTTGATAAAATAAAATTCCAAACAAAGAACCTACATGTATACTAACATTAACCCCTCCATAAATCGTAACTTGGTGAAATTTGTTGATTTTGGTAAAAAATAATCCCGTTAGAGATGCATCTTGGTCTAACTTGATATGAACTGCGATACTTAAAAAAATACATACAGATTTGAAATCTTATTCGATCTCCTGTCAAATCATTTACAAGAACATTAAAAATAATAAAATCAATTTTTTTTTTGTTTACATATGTAAAATCAATATACAAGACAATTGACTCGATTAATTGAACATGTTGACCTTAGGGTTATGTATAATTAGGTTAATCGTAACTGAAATAAATAAAAAAATTGAGACGGAGGGAGTATGATATTTCGGAAAAATATATAGATGTTTGAAATTAAATTCGATTTTCTATCAAGCCAAATAAAATATTAAAAAAATACTTAAAATAAAATAATTATAATTCTTTTAATAAATATAATATTAAATTAAATTTGAATTGATTATGTTTAATTTACAAAGATAATTTTTTCTCATATAAATGTTTTCTACAAGAATGTTACAATTATTAAGTATTTACTATTTCAATGCCAATTCCTTATTGCCTATAAAATAGATAAAATATTGTTTATATAATTGAATATTTAAAAAGAAAATAAAAATTGGGCCACTGGGTGAAGCTTTCTTCACCGGCGAAGAACTCTCACCGTTGAAGAAAGCTTCACTCAAATTGAATATTTTTTTTAAAAAAGTTAAAAATAAAATAAATTGGGGCTCCCTTTTTCTTTGGGTGAAGAATTGGGACTCTCTTCACTCATAACTAAATAATTTAATGAATTAAAAAAATTGGGGCTCTTTTTCTTTGGGTAACTTATAATATTTAAAAAACAAAATAGAAAAAACATTGGGGCTTTTCGTCTTTGCTGGATGAAGAAAAGAGTGAAGCTTTCTTCATCGGTGAAGGTTAAGAACTCTCACCGGTGAAGAACTCTCACCGGTGAAGAAAGCTTCACTCCGTTCCAGTGGCGGCGAAGTGTAATGGAAAGAAGAAAGACTTGTAATGGGAGGTGTGAAATGGAAAGAAGAAAGACTTATAATGGATATTTTTGTCAATTTGGTGTGTACATGATTTTTGGCTAGGTTCATATGCCCGCACACCCCGTACACCACAAATAGGCATAATAGGGTGTGACTCGTGAACGGTTGAGATAAAATGTCCCAAAAATGTTTAGGGAGGAGACTTGCCTTTTTTAGATGGTATATGGAAGTTAATATAATTCCTTCACCTATGTATGTAATTTAAAGCCATTAAAGTATGTATTCCTTCACCTATGTATGTAATTTAAAGCCATTAAAGTATGTGTCAGCCAATCAAAAAAATTACTGAAATGAAATTAATTCAAATACACCAGAAAAAATCTATTTAGTCAAAATAACAAGATTGCGGTCAACAGACCGTCATACTATAATATAAATATAGATAGATATTGACGGAATATGCATGATGGGGCTCTCCCCGAGGGGAAAAAAGATTTTGTGTATGTATATTACATATTTCTTAAAAAAAAAGGTTTTGTTAAGAGTATGTATCAAGCTAATAGACAAGTTAGACAGAACTATTAGGCCATATTCACCGACGAAGGGGGAGGGGGAGTCGGTGGAGAGGTCTTCAGTTTCGGCCATCTTCACGGAGGAGGGGGAAGATATGGGGCGGTGGGTGGCTGGACCGAGCCACCCACATCGGTCGGTCTTGCCCTCTTTTCTTTTTTTTTGATTTTTTGATTTTTTGATTTTGTTTTAAGAATTCACAAGAGAAGGTAATAAATCTTTTTATATTTTGTCTGGATTTTCATTTTATAGACTTTGGTTATGGACTAATTAATACTCAATCACCTTCCTCTACTCTCTTTGGGTATCTGGTCTGTTAGCAGTATATTAGGAATATGTTTTATAGAAAGTAGTTAAAGGATAATGACATCATTGTACTCTTGTATATAAATACATAAGCAGCCCAATTCTAGGGCATAATACAGAGCATATTATTTCTACATGGTATCAGTCAGCCGTTCCTAGGCCATGACATCCGCTTCATCTTCTTCCTCCACGGTGGAGACTTCTCATTCACCTTCAATCAGTTCTTTGTTATCTACCCCTTCTCCAGCCATGTTCCTTGCACCTAGTATCACAAATTTGGTCTCTGAAAATCTAGATTCTACAAATTAGTTATTGTGGAAATATCAATTTTATCTCGTCTTAATATGTCACAATCTTCTTGGTCACATGGATGGCTCTAATCCATGTCCATCTCAATTTATTACTAATGAAAGTGGTGATAAAACTATGAATCCAGATTATGCCTTATGGTTTCGCAACGATCAAAGCTTACTCTCTTGCCTAAAAGCTACCAAGGATGTTCTTCTAGAAGTTCATGATCTCCACACAGCTAAGGATGTCTGTTAGGCGCTCGAACAACGATTTATTCAACAATCTGCTGCAAGCGGATTACAATTAAAGCTTCGTCTTCAGTCTATAAAGAAACATAATCAATCCATGCTTGTTTACCTCCGTTCTATCAAAGGGATTGCAGATTCTCTCGCAGCAATTGGTTCTCCCGTTTCATCGAAGGATCTCGATGTCCATGCCCTCGTTGGTTTGCCACTAGAATACGAATCCTTTGTGACCACATATACTAATAATAATTCAGGTCTGGATTTCGCCGATATTCGTGTGAAATTGATACATCAAGAACAACGCTTACAACAACTCCATACTTCGAGTAATGCTGCTCCCACAGTCTTTGTCTCTCACCAACAATCCTCTGGTCGTGGGAATATTGCCACAACCAATAATTCTGGTCGTGGTAATTTTCAGGGTCGTGGACGTAGTTTTGGTAATGCTTTTAGTCGAGGCAGAGGTCGATGGCAGTTTAATGGTCGTGGTAATGGAAGAGGCGCATCAATAAATTCATTCTCACAGGATTTTCCCTCGCAGCCTATGTCTCGTCCCCAATTCGCTGCCCAATCACATTATTCAGGTTTACTTGGTTCTGGTCCACGTCCACCTTTTGCTCCTACAATTCCTCATCACAATCCCAACATGGTTGCACATCCTCAACATGCTCCGAATTCAAAGATGTGCCAACTTTGTTCAGCTTTTGGACATTTAGCTAAACGATGTCCTCAATGCTTCAATCAGAGCCATATGTGTTTTTCTTTCAGAGCCCCAGAGTATATTAATCTTGATACCTGAAGAGTTTGTAGAAGAAGAACTAGTAAAATTCCAGTAAGAACATCTACCCCCAGTACTTCTGCTGATCAACTTATTTCTGTTTCCTCTTCTCTATCTCTCCATCGCCACTCTACCAGTAAAATAGAAAACCTTGTAGAATACTCTACAATTCCAGATTCAGCTATAGTAGAACAATCTATACCTCCATTAATAAGTCCATATAACATTTACTGGAAAAGAGGTTCTCTGAGAGGAATCCGTTCTCTCATCTCATCAAATAGACCTCAAACCAAAGAATTCGTTCAAACCTCTAAACTTGATAAGTGTGATCTACCATACTCAAAGAATGAGCAATATATCAGTCTTACTATCCCACAAGAGTTCATTAGCTCTTGGCAAAGAGAGGGTTACACCCACCTACACTTCGGTGATGTTCGTTTGGTCTTATCCTATCAAGGAAGAAAAGGTCTCCCTGTCACAGCTAGACTTGCTCTGCTTGACACTCAATTCATTGGATATGAACATGCTGTTATTGGCACAGTTGTCACTACACTCAACAATGGAAGTGTTGTTCTCACATACTTCCCAAACTTTGTCATGTCCTTAAATGATGCAAATCTTTCCTCTACTTTAAAGGTAAAAGTACAAATTACTGGTGCAGAACAGGTTGCTTCAGCAATCACAACAACCCTCCATCATCAATTGGTCTATCGTTTACAAGACCATGGACTCGATCTCCAGGGATCTGGATCCCCAGATGCCCTAATGATTCTTGCAGAATTCGGATCTAACACACCAACGATAGTTCAGATTCCCAGGCAAATTCCCCGTAAGTAGTTGGAGCTACTTATGCCTACTGAATGGATCATGAATTACGAGTCTCTTCACCAAACTCATGATCCAATTAGATCCACAACTTATGAGTTCCAAAAGATGAAAGATGGTAGAACTAAGACTCTCTTCAAATTACCACAAGAATCTTCTTCTTCAAGAACCATCTTCAAGCAAATGATGATACAACCAGTTATGCCTAAAACAAGGGAAAGATATGGAGATCTCATGGATATTCCCATTTCATCTTTCAACCCTGACTGTTCACACAACTACACAGATAAAATAGATGGCCATTTTATATGGGACGTTGATCCATCTATGTGTGATCCAGGATGTTCATGTGATGAACAATCAGACTCCGATGATGATGACAGTGAAGCCAGTAGAAGGAGAAGAAGGAGAAAGGCAAGAAAACAATGTCTTTCTTGTAAAACCAAGAGATCTGATGACCCAGATCTAGATCCACCATCTTGTGATCTACCTTTACCATGTTATAATGAAGCTTTGGCAATCCTCAGAAAGGAACAAAGGAAATATTGCAGACAATCTATGCCACCAGTCGTTCCATCTGTCTCACAAATTCAACCATGTATGATGTTTCATAACTATGAAACAAAATTTCCTCCCTTGGAAAGACAGACAATAGGACCAGCAATCACAAGGCCATATATTCAGTCTTCAACGATTGAATCTGATGGAATAACATCTTCTAACCACTCTCAGGCAGAAGAAGTTCTAAATTGGCAGACTTCCAATTCCAGAGCACAGAATAAAACCTTGGTACAAATTAAGTCCAAAGTCGATAAGGTTTTATCACAAGTTCAAGCCAGTACTAAAAGAGTTGATTCTATGGCATTAGAACTTGAAGGAATCTATAACAGAATTTTTAAAAAGATTGATCTTCTTGACAAAGAACTCAGACAATTAATCTCAGCATAAAATGGGTCCTGCGTTTGATAAAAAAGAAGCAGAAATCAAGAAGTTGAAAAAAGATCTTCACCATATGGAAGAAGATAAAAAGAGAAGATTTATTCCAAACCTTCATTTCTTACATACACCTACATCTTCATCCTTTTATGATCTTCCTATTACATCACCTAATTACTCTAAACAGTTCTTTATGGCTTCAGATATTCCATTTGAACCACCTCATCCAAAGCAAAAGACAAAAAAGCATTTGGCCTCAAAAGAAGAAGAAAATGAAAACCAAAGTGGATGATCTTCCTAAAACTCTCATGATTCAAGATTTTCCAAATCTAGAGTCAGATAATGATCAATCTTCGGAGAGTTCTTCAAATTCCATTGAATCTTCAATTCAAAGTTCTGAATTAGAACAAGATATTGCAGATATTTCTAAAATTCTCATGGCTGATCCATCCACATCTTCTTATCGAGAAAATCCACCCTCTGAGTCTGAAGAAGAAACAATGATGGAAGATCTTCTTCCAACACAAAATAATGATTCTTCATCTACGAAACCAGCCAATGGCCCATGGTTCACTTTTGATGATATTCCTGTTGTAAAAAGAAGAGAAAGACTTCAATCTTTTGCAGAATGGATAGATTTACAGTAAACCAAAGAGCAACATCTTCCTGTTATTTTAAGAGAATGGTTTCAAGCTCTTGGAGAATACAGACAGACTCAATTCTTCCAAGCAAATGCAGCTCAAGCTTTAGGTGCCATACATTAAGAATTTCTTGGTGATAGCTCTATCTATGATAAGCTGGCCCAAACAAACTATTTTTCAATGAAATGTTGCTCCTTACAAAAGAAAGATTTGGATCTCCATTTCAAAAGAATGCCAGAACTCTACTATACTTTGAATGGAAGCAATGATCCAAACCTCAAGCATGTTTATGTTGCATCTCTTCCTAAAGAGATTCTGCCAGAACTTAACAGGTTCATTACTGCGGCAAGAAAAGAAATAAACACTCTCACTCTTGGAGAAATCCATCAGATGGCTGTTGCAACAATTGAGAAGCTTTGTGAACAACAGACTATGTTCAAATCTTTAATGCAAAGCAAATCAGTATAAAAGAAAGCCTGCAAAAATTCTCATCTGGAGATAAAGTGTAAATCAAAAGACGATTGCAATTGTCATACCAAAAGAAAATCTAAAGGAGAAAAACCTAAGAAGAAAGGTCGCCTTAGATTCTTCAGAAAGAAATCTTTCAGGAACAAGAGTACAGATCGATGCTACATATGGAAAAACAAAGGACGTTTTGCAAAAAAATGTCCTCAGAACCGAAACAAGTCGGCAAGGATGATTACACATATCCTTCAGCATACTGATGCCACCTTAGACGACACTGATGTTGAGTCTCTTTTCTCTGGGCAAGAAGAACAAAATGATGAGAGCATTTTTGCTCTTGAAGAATTAATCTCAGAAGAAAAATCTAGTTCGTCTGAATCAGAACAAGAAGCAGAATATCTTCCCATACTTCACTCAGTTACTATCAGTCAGGAATCTATTCCATCACCTCATATTCATATCCATGTACTTCCCTCGAAGTATGAAAGACCTATAAAGGTTATTGGGTTTATGGATACTGGTGCTGCAAAGTCCATGATGAATCAAGATATTCTCCCAAAAGAAGCATGGACAACACATTATGAATCCTTAAACCAAAAAAAAGTGGAACCCTTCCCCTATTTTTTTTATGCATTTCATTCTCTATTTGGCCCACTTCAAACAAAATGATAAAAAGGGGTCGGTCAATAGCATAGCTCTTTCTCTCCCCGGTCTCCTTTCGGAGGAGAGGCCTTCGCATTCCTAATCTGGTAGGGTCGGACGGCTTTGTTTGCCCCAGCTTGGCAAATCGCATCCCCGCACAACGACATTGTGCGCCCCTTACCGTTCTCGCTTAGTGTTTTAACGGCTGGGTAGGCAGTCGTAGAAGCAAAGCCTATCGCCACACCGACCATCAAATACGAGATTGGGCTCCTTCTCAAAGATTTGATGGAATGGCCCAGCCCAAAAAAGGAAAGTTCTAGTACGCGATACGTTCCATTTGTACGAATCGCGAACATACCACGCACGACCGGACGTAGAGCCACTAAGATTTAATTGGACATCATTTCACTATACAAAGGACAATTCATCTTTCCCTCGGATATTTTGAGTTCAAGAATCGAGTTATCCCAGAACCTCAATTATTGAGATGGAATGACTGGTTTTCCAAATACCAGTTCGAAGTTCAGCATATAAAAGAGGATCGAAACCTCATCCCAAATCTTTTATCAAGGCCAAAACAGATCCATCTCATTTCTTTCACAAGACCAATCCCACTAATACTTATGGCTTCATCATCTCAATCCAGAGATTTAGTCATACCAGAGTTTCCAGAAACAATCTTCCCACTCAATAATCCAGGTCGACTCAAGAGTTTTGCCAGAAACAATCTTTTCTACTACCAAGCAAAATTCCTGTTAACCATGAACATAGCCCTTGAACAAGGAAAGTTCTGCCCAGACTATCTTTTCCTTCTAATCTTTACCTTTCATGATGAAATCACTTTACCAAAAGAAGGATATTGTTATTTTTGGTGTCTTGGCATGATTAGCTATTTTGCTATTGAAGTGAAACCCACATTCCTCCTCAAATCCATTCGGAAAAGAACTCTAGAACCGAATATCACCAAAATGGATCAAAGTTTTAAAGAGTGAATTAAAGGATAGCCAATCTATGGTGAATCCTTACACTGTTCTTATTCTCAAGAGACCTTATTACTTTGGTTTGGGAAAAAATCTTGTTCCAAATGCTTATGATTATGTCTTCAAAACTATTGATGGTGGTATCAAGAAGGGATCTGAAGAGCTAAATTAGCTGTTTTGACATCTTTGCCAGCAGAATCGTCTTCCAAATAGCATCCTTGATGAAAGTATTGATTGTACTTCTACAATTCCATTGCCTCCTCCATATTCTATTGAAGGACCAAATTTTATCTCCTCAGAATTAGAAGTTCAGAATTAGCCAGTTTAGCAGGGTGATACTCAGATGAATGATACAGAAGAACTTTGGCAGGATGCACAAGATCCTTGGAATTATGGACCATTGGATATTGATGATTTTGATCCAATGGAGATGTACACAATTGACCCACCCGGGTATATCAAACAAGATTCTCCAGACAACTACTAATGGACCCTGCTTTTACCATTTAGTCAAAAGTTGTCTTTATCTTTATTAAAGTTGCTTGTTTGTTTGTAATAATTCGGATTCGATCTGAATGTGTGGATTGGACGTGAAGTTTATTATGTTGTATTGTATTGTATTTTGGGATCCGCCCTCTATACATAGAGGATCTCATTTCAATTGTAACCATTCAGAAATCAATAAACATTATCCTTTGTATAATACATCATGTCTACTTAAACTTTCTTCTTCTAGTTCTTCAGAAACATCTCTAAGGTTCTTGATTAATATGCTCTTAAATTTTCAATAAGTATGCTCTGTACTTGCCTCTTTGAGGATCCTATACATCAGAAAAATTGAGAAGACAATGGAATGGTCCATGAAGGAAGCTACGGTCCCTGTACTTCTTTATCCTTGATCAGTTTAAAGGATGTATGAGATAAGCCTGTAAGTCCCGCCAAGGTCAGGAGTACCGCTAGGGAAATCGGCAAACTCTCAAAAGTAATTCTTTTGTTGAAGCATATATATCTTTAAGATGGACTTATATCTAAGAAGTTGAGCAATGTCTTTTGATGAATCATCCGATATTGCTTGGTATTCGGACACTGGAGCTTCTGCTCATATGACCCCTGATGACGGTAAAGTTTTTAACCTTTTGCTATGTACATGATCAACTAAAATCTTAGTAGGCAATGGTTCTTTGCTTCCATAAAAAGTGTGGGTTCCACGTACTTGCAAACACCTTCTCGTACCTTATATTTGAATGACGTCTTGCATGTACCCCAACTATCTCATAATCTTTTTGATAGGATAGTGCCCAGCAAGCCTCTTTAGCTTGTAATAGGACTATTCTGTAATAAACAATCTTTGATTTTATGAATAATACGCACGTTTATAACTGAATAGAATAAACAATGGCCATATTCATCTCTCGCGAATACATTTAAGCGATTGGATGAAATCCTTAGATCACATTCGACTATGGGACGATTCACTTCGGTATTGAGTGCAATCATGAAACAGTCTCTAAGGTCGTGATCTTAAAACACGTTCCAAGTCATAGATTCCGAACGAGACGGGGTATCGAAGGAATCGCCAAGACTTGTACGAATATGCATGATTCACATGGAGTGAATTTGTAGAGTTTCATGAACAAGACATTTGATGTCAGTGCATATGACTAGGTGGTTCGATAGGGGATCGAACGCATCGAACGACCCGAACAGAGAAACCCATTGTCGAAGCGCATGACGCATATCGGTGATGGGACGTTTCTCAAGACTTATAATAGTGTACGATTTAGTCCTTAGACTTGAGGTGCTAGGGCGAATTCGGTGCATAGGTATATGTACTTAGATTTAGGTACTGGTCACGTAGCCTGACCATAATGTGCCTAAGTTGGGTGCCTATAGTTGTGTACGCGAGTGGTTAGTACCAAGATGGAATCTACCGACTCATCGTAATGGATGAGAGAATTTCCTATACGATTCTTAGATAATAGATCCAAGAAACCCGTGGCCACGGTCAGTGACGGATTTGGAAAGGGGTTTCCAAATTTAGCAGTCACACTGGATTATTATCCCGAATTAGAAAGTATAGTTATTGAGATAATTAGAGGTGCCGATCAATTCACACACCCTAGGTCTCAATCGGGAAATTAAGTCGATAGAAGGACCGTATGTACATGGCAGTTATAAGAGGTGAGGTTCACAAATATCAATTCACCTGAAGTTGGGCTTCATGGGCTTGTGGCTAGACATCGACCATGAAGTGTGGGTACTCCTGAATTAATAAGGGAGATTAATTCTGGAGTGGTCAATTAAAAGGGTTTAATTGATCGGAGCATTTAATTGCTCATAAATTAAATCACGAAGGGTTCGTGGGCCTGCTGCCAATTGATGGTGAACCTAGAGGGTCACACACAATATAATTGGACAGTGACAGTCAAAGAAGGAAATATTTGATTTAAGGGAGTTAAATCAATTAAGTGAATTAAAGTGTTAATTCAATTGGAAGGATAATTAATTAGATGGTCTAATTAATTAAATATTAATTAAAGTGTTAATTAATTGAGAGATATTAATTAATTGGATTAATTGGGCTGATTTAATTAATGGTTAATTAAATTAAGTTGCAAGACATGGGCCTTTAATTAAAAGCCCAGAAGAAGTCTTGCAAGATAAGGTGGGGGGCGATTTTTAGCTAGGGATAAGAAGGAAGAGTTTGTTTCCATGTGAAACAAGGAGGATCTAAGAAGATATATGAGTATATCTTATTTCCTTATGAGATAAGGAAGAGATCTTTAAGAGATATCTACAAAGAGAAGGTTTCTTCTCTTATAAATAGATATCTCCTCACAACTCTTCCACATGCTTAATTGTTAACACTTTAAAGAGATGAAAATTAAACCCTAGCCGCCCCCTACACCCTAGCCGCCCCCTTGCAGTGCCGCCGCCCTCTCTCTCTCTGTCTTCCATAGCTGGATCTAGATCTGATTCTAGATCTATTCTTCCTCCATTGACAACCTTCTATCTCTAGTTCGTAGCCTGTGAATAGAAGGTGTTGCTACCATCCAATTGGTGTGGATACACTCTGGAGGTGAGACAATTGGATCACTTGTTGTGAATCAGCAAAAGCCGGAGATTGCCGCCACCTTGCCTGCAGTGAGGTAAATCGCATATCTCTATCTTTTAATCTATTGTAAATTTGTTTGATTCAACCTTTTCGCATACATAAGGTGGAAAAAATATCTTGGGTCTGCTGGGGTGCCTCGGAAAAATTTTAAATTCCGCACTCTCGTTGTTTTGACAACTGGGGCATTCCCAACAGTGGTATCAGAGCCAATTCCATTACTATTATGCGAAAAGGCCTGAACATAAATAAATATATGGATATTTGTGATTGTTATGTTCTGTGTGATGATTCTTGCTTGTTATGATATGATCTTTGATTGGGTAAAATCGCATATTAAGATTTGGGGCAAATTTATAGTTTTTGAAACTTCAGGACTTTTTATGCAAATCGCGATTTTTGGAAATAAAGGGCTGGAAATTTATTTTCTGTTTTCTGGAAATATTTGAAAAATCTGGACTGGTTTTGCAAATCTGGTCTGTACGTATTTTTGGGTCGTTTTTGCAATTTCCGAAAATTAAAGGACTGTTTTGTAATTTCCGAAAGTTCAGGGGTCTGTTTGCGAAACTGAAAATTTTCTGGATTGAAATTTTAATTTTCTGTCCTCTGGCCGATTTGTAAATTGGGGCTGTTTTGCAATTTTCAAATCTTTGGGGTTAAAAGTGCAATTTCAGTGAGTTGAGGGGCCAAACTGCAATTTTCAAAAGTTGAAAAATCCGAATCTGATTTTATGCGGAAAAATTGTTTTGTTTACCCGAAAATTGATTTTATCATAATTAGTAGTGACTAAAGTAAGAATCATAGGATGTTATTTTTAAAAGGAGTTTTAAAAGTAAGAAAGAAATACGTAAAAAGTTGTTTGTTTGTTTCTTGCTCTACGTGAACTGTTTACGTGGTTTTCGATCGTGCCGAGCCTTGACCTTAGGGTAGATGTGATTGGTTTAATTTATTGTTGTTTTTATTGGGCCTGCGAGCCTTAAGTTTTTGGGCCACTTTGAGCCTTTGTAATAGATAGGGCTTTACTGTTTTAAATAGTTTAGGATGGAGGTCCATTACAAGCAAGGTGGGAGCCCAAGAAGGAATGAAGGCCATGTATGCATGGTTATTTTTGTAATAGCCTAGGTCCATTAAGAACCCTTTAGATTGACCAATTGGGCCAACATCATGGCTCGATGATGGCCCACATAGGAGGCTCCCGATCGAAAACATATTGTGGTAGTATGCATACTAGGCTTGTATGTTTTAATTTATTTATCGATTTATTTATTTAGCTTGTATGTGATGCGCGCTAGAATCTAGATCGTAAATAAAAGATAAAGCATAACTAATGCGGTGAGATCTCGAGGAGAGTTACTTTGAACTTTCAAACACGAAAACCCCCTCTCGAATTAAATATTAAGTCATATTGGGTACATTTAAAATGAAGTTTTAAAGATCCAAGCCTTCCATCAATAGGAACTAGCGTGAGTTGTCTACTTATTGACGGAGGTGATCCAGAGTCTGGCACCCGAGTCGAAGAAAGGGACAATACGCAAAATTCCTTGACTCCTGTTTTTAACTAAACTAGACAAGGGTGAGGACTCGTCGGGATGTGAATATCGACCGATAACCAGTTACGGGGATTTCACGACCGGGCCTGTTGCTCATCATGATTGATGGGATAGACTTAACGATTAGTAACACTTATGATGTAGCAGTGCTAGATAAGTGAGAAAACCGAGGCAAAATAGCTTGAAGGTTGTGTAGTGACACAATTGGTAAAAGTATACCTACCTGGAGAATTAACTGTATGGCCACGAGTCGTGGGTACAATTAATGTCTGTTGGGACGTCAAGACCTACTAGGAAATAAGATTTCCCGAGCAATCAAAGGGGTGATTGTTTCGACAAAATAGTGGGAGAACTTTTTCGAAACCAAGACCAAAATTCGTTAATTATAAGTATTAGGCATAGATCAGTCAACTAAACGTTGTCTTCTTTCCAATTGTAGATATTTATTGAACAATGTCTAAAAATCCATTATCTGTCATCCTCGACGCTAATAAACTAAATGGGTCAAACTTTGTCGACTGGCTGAGAAACTTGAGGATAGTCCTCGACTCCGAACGTCGGAGCTATGTACTCGACACGCCTATGCCTGCTGCACCCGCAGCACGAGCTACTGAGGAACAACGAACCGCCCATGCTAAAAGGGTTGATGATGATCTTCAGGTTCGCTGCCTCATGTTAGCTTCAATGTCAAATGAGCTGCAGAAACAGCATGCTGGTATACCGCTTGCTAGAGATATACTTCTCCACCTCCAACAGATGTTTGGAGAAAGGTCTCGTACCGAAAGGTTCGCAGCCACTAAGGAGTTGTTTAGTGTCAAGATGGCTGAGGGAAGCAATGTCAAGGATCACTGTCTTCGTTTCATCAACTTGGTTGAAAAACTAGGGCGATTAGACGTGGAATTGCACGCTGATCTTAGCACTGACCTCCTTCTCCATACTCTGCCTCGCTCGTTCGACCAGTTCGTGTTGAATTTCAACATGGAAGACAGAAACCTTGCTCTTCACGAACTGACCAATCTGTTGGTTACGGCAGAAGCCACTCTCAAGAAAGAGAAACCCGTGATGATTGCTCACCAATCGAAGGCTGCAAAGCCCAAGAAAGGTAAAAAGAAGAAGAAGGTGTTCTCTTCCAAAGCAGTCACCAAGGTTGTCGAGAAAAAGCGCAAAAGCCCAGAAGACGAATGCTTCCACTGCAAGAAAGCAGGGCACTGGAAAAGGAACTGCCCAGACTACCTGAAAACGGTAGCCAAAGGTATTTTCTTGGTTGAAGTTAATATTTCTATTAACTGTGCATCTTGGGTGTTAGACACCGCAGCGGGTTCTCATATCTGCAATGATTTGCAGGTGATGGGAGCAGTAAGAACGCTCAAGCCCGGGGATAGGATCCTGCGTTTTGGAAACGGAGCAAGAGTTGCTGCAGAGGCTATAGGAGACGTGGAGTTAGTAATAGGGAATTTTACTTTACTTTTAAAAGACTGTATGTACGTACCAACTATTATTAAGAACATTATTTCTATTCCGTTATTAGATAATGATGGTTTTAATTTTTCCATTATGAATGGATCTATGAGCATAATTAAAAATGGTTTAATTTATGCTAGTGGTACTCTGATGGATGGTCTATATTCCCTTGAACCTACAAACTCCAACGTTTTGCACATACAATCAAGAAAAAGAAAATATGATAATCACACACCACAACTTTGGCACGCTAGACTTGGACATATCTCCAAGAGTAGGATCCAAAAGTTGGTTTCCTCTAAGGCTCTTGAAATACAGAACTTAGATGAACTTCCGACTTGCGAATCTTGTCTCAAAGGAAAGATGACCAAATCACCCTTCACCTGGAATCCTGAGCGAACCAAACAAATTTTGGATTTGATCCATACTGATGTTTGTGGACCACTGAGTGTCAGTGCAAGAGGAGGATACTCCTACTTCGTCACATTCACTGACGACTTCAGTCGTTATGGATACGTGTACTTGATGAAGTACAAATCCGAAACTTTTGAAAAGTTCAAGGAGTTTCGAATGGAAGTAGAGAATCAACTTGGACATAGTATTAAAGCACTTCGATCTGATCGAGGAGGAGAATACTTGTTGGTCCCAAGTGGTCAGATGAGGTTTAGAGGGGGGGGGGGGGGGGTGAATAAACCTCTTTAAAAATTTGCCTTTTAAAAATCTCTAACTTTTCTGTCAGCAGACTAAGCTGATCAAGAATTGTAAGCAGACTAAGCTGATCTTGCACAAAGCTTTGAACAGCAGAGTTGACCACTCTTCTGATTTTACTTAGCTGATTTTATCAAAATCAGAGTTTCAAAATTAACTATCTTGCAGCGGATTTATCAAGTGTTTTTCACAAGTAGTTTACTTATCTTAGAAAAAGTTTTATCCCCAGTTTTAAACAAACTCCTTTTTAAAACTTTTCAAACAATTAACCTTAAAGTGTTTTTAGTATGCTGTTATGGATATGCAGAAAATAATGCAAGTTAAAAACACAAAGGATTTTTATAGTGGTTATATGGATGTAAATCCTTTAGTCCACTCTTCCAAGTCACTTAGATCTTGGGTTATACTATAGTCACAAAGATTACAGTACACTCTGCTTGCGCCAACCAACAGATGAACTGGCCACAAGTTCGTAGTAGGAAATCACAAAGAAATTCCTAACCTCTGAAGTAATATCGCTCACAAAGATTGATATCTACTCCTCACAACACAACCTAACAAAATCACTCAGATTTTACAAGTATTTTCTGGTTTTCTCTCTATTTGCTTCGTCAACAAATGACTTAGCTGATGAGTGTTCTGTTCTTGAGTTTTGAGACTTAGAGAAGTTCTGCTTCGAATTTTAGCTCTCAAAGTGTGTTGTTGTCTTCTTCAACTCACGAACTGAACTATTTATACTTGGAGATTTGAATTTCTGCCCGTTGAGAGATCGACAGCTGTTCAAATTCTCGAGTACTGGTCCTTCCTGCAGAAACGGCTACCTGCGACTGAACACTGTACACTCTGCTGTACTTGCTGTCAGATCGCATTAAATGCACCAATCTGATACGAGGTTTTTCTTCAATCATTTGTCATTAATACCCTTCCTCTTCAGCATTTATTACTCCAAATGCATTTATTACCGTTGCACTGATCTTCTGATCTACTTCCACTTAGCTGATCGAAATTACTCGTCTGATGTATACTCGGCTGATCCCAAACTTGAACTAATCTGATTTGAGTCGGCTGATTGTCCACCAGTCTGATTTCTTCTTCAGCAATAGATCAGTAGTCTTCTGGACCATATTTGACTAGTCTGAATAAGTCTTCCTTAGTCAAATATCTTAGAAGGTTTTTACTAAGCTTCCATACTTAGCTGATTCTGATGTTTTGGAAATCATCAAAACCTCCCTTCACTTTATGTCTTCCATCTTCATCTTCATCCAACAATTTCCCTCTTTTTGATGATGACAAAACTTCAGCTAAGTACATGTTCCTAAAGCTAAAGTTTAAGTCCTCAAAAATTTCTGAGATAGAAATGATTTGTTGGAAACTTGAACTTTTATAGATATGTCAATTGATTACAGATTACAAGTTCAAATGATGAAGTAGCAGAAAGTAAAATTTTACAAGTTTAACAAAAAGATTACAAGTGACCTAGTCTAATGACTTAGTCTAGTCCTTCTTCTCTTCTTGTGTTTCTCCTTCTTCTTCATTTTCAAGGTCTTCATCTTCTTGTTCAGAACTAGAGAGATCTTGTTCAAGCATTTCAAATCTTTTTCTGAGATCCTCTATTCTTTTGTACTTGACGTATGGATCTAACTGTTCAGCAGCAGAGTCCTTGGAAGCAGCAATTTCCTTATCAGATTTTACTGGTTCTTTGGGCTCTTCATCAGCATCGTTGTCTGCCTCAGTTACTTCATTGTCTGGTCTGCTTGTATTTTCATCATCAGCATCCTTTTCAGCAGAGTCCAACTTTTCAGTAACGTCAGCTGATAGATTAGCATCAGCACCCTTCTTCTTCGTTGTAGAATCTCCATCCTCCCCCTTTTTGTCATCATCAGCAGGGTAGACGGGTTCTTCAGGCAGAATAGGAGTGATGTTAATTGCGTCACAGATCAGTCTGATGTTTTTATCCACCGCCAGAAGATGATTTTCCCTCTTCAGTTGCTGCAATGTGTTGTATGATTCAATCTTCTTGAATGTAAGATCCACTTGATCACAGAGTTGAATCTGAGAACTCAGAATCAAGTCAGCTGATGTAGTGAATGCTTTCAGCATGCTCTCAGCTTTTACTTCATGAGCCTCCATTGCATTTGCAACAACCTCAGTTATGTCCCTCCAACCAGCTGTGTTGTTTTTGACCCTTGCACCAAATGTTTCCACATCCAGTCTGATAGCCTGTACTTCATTTTTGATGTTTGCCATTTCTTCCACTATCAGAGGGCTGGGATCAGCAGCCTTTGGGACTTTTTCAGCAGCAGCAGACAGCATAGTTAAGGCTACTTCCTTAAAAGTCTTCATCTGTTCTCTATGTCTGTCTTCCATTTCCTTCATTGAGTTGGCAATCAGCTGTTGGATGGACTCCAAAATAGCTGGTTGCAAGTCTGTTGAAGTTGATGGAGTGGCTGTGCTTGCTTGAACAATCTCAGGAGTTTTGTCAGTCTCCTTTGGTTCATCAGTCAGAGTAGTCTGCTGTTGGGGCAACTGCTCTGATGATGTTGAGATTTCAGCAGTCTTTTGTTGGACCTGTAGTGGCTCATTTACCTCTGTAACAACATCAACACCATTATCAGCAACAACAGTTTTATGTGTAAATATAATGGCAGGTATAAATGGTGAAGTTGTCTGTTCAGGTAGATCTTCATATGTTTTGATAGCCGGTCCAAAGACGATATGTTGTAAGCTTGGCATAGGTAACAGTGAGCTTGGTTGACCCTTCTGATGTCTGGTCTTCTTTGCCCATACTTCCAAGGTTACAGATAATGCCAGCTTTACCATTCTGTTCTTTAAGTCTTCATCTGAAGCAGGAATTTCAGGAACAGAATTTTGTAGCAACTTGGCTTCAGACTTTGCCAACTTCCTCATTCGATAGTGAATCATATCAAAGAAGTGGTCTGAATCCAATGCTTGTCTCAGACATCCAGTTTCCAGAAATTGCAGGACCCATCTTTCCTCAGCAGCAAATTCCTTCCACTGTACTATTTGATCTTTGGTTTTTGTCAGACGATACTCTCTCCACCTGTTGTATCTGATCTTTTCCGTGACAAAGAGACTCTGACGGACCAAAACGTCGTTATACCGCTCAAGATCTGCCACAAACTGTTTGAACATCTCTGGGTCATTTTGAACTATGTCCAGAGCATATTTCAGTTCTGATCTTTTCTTCTTTGGCAGCTTGGGTGTTGGCATAACAGCTTTTGGCTTCTTGGGATCTCCAATTGTAATTCCACCACTATACCTTGGACCTTGGGCATCCTTGGTACTGGCTTCAATAGCCTTAGCCAAATCTTGAGCTTCTTTAGCAGCTATCTCAGCTTCAGACATGTTTTTAGTCTGAGCCTCAAGCTCCTTAAGTTTACGAGCGTTTTCTAGATCTTTCTTTATCACTTTAACCTTTGCCTTACCAGTTCTCTTCCTTCTGGCGGCAGGTGATTCAACTACTTGTAGTGGAGCAGCAGCAATTGGTGTAGGATGAATGAGTGGGACATTCTCCTCTGCCGGTAAAGTAGTCGGCTGTTCAGCAACAGCAGACTTGTCAAGAGATTTGTCCTCTGCTGTCTTATCTTCTGCAGCTTTTTCTACCGCATCCATTGGTCTTTCAGCAACAGGGGTTTCTCTGACTTGAGTAGTTGGAGCAGTGGTAAAGGTAACTCGTTGACCACCCAGAGTTAACTTTCTTTTTGCCTTTGGCTTGGGCAAAACTTCAGGTTGTCGAGGTTCAGCAGTTCTCTTCACTGAACTTCTTGTTCTTCGTCCAACTTCTTTTATCTGAACTGGTTCGTCAGACTCAGTTCTTTCTGGAGATGTTTCAGTACTCATCTCATTAATTTCCTTAGTCACCTCAGTGACTATCTTGTCAGCAACATCAGTAGACTCTACTGATCTGACTTCAACAGCAGGGTTTGCTGTTTGATCAGCAGACTTCGTCTTGATGGTAATTTTGGGTTTCTTGGTAGCAGGCTTCTCTTCTTTTCCTTTTGCCTTTCTTTTAGAAGTAGCTCCAATCTTAACTGGTTCATACATTTTTACTTCCTTCAGCTTGTGAACTGTCTTCCCATTCACCAATGGGCATCCCAGAGCTGAGAGTAGATGACTCATCATCACCACATGTCCATTCTTCTTTAACGCCAGAAGATAAAAGTAGTGAATAGCCCAGTTAACATCCAACCCATAGTAGATGCAAACCATTGTCTGGTACCTTCTCCTAGGTAACCCATCTAAGGAGCTCGTACAACACTCCAAAATTTTCGCAATGATATCAGCAAACCTTTGAAACTCGTCTTTCAGCTGAGTTTTCATAAGGCTTCCAGTCATTGGTTCTCCATCCTTTGCACAAATGAACCAAAATTCTTCCTCCTTTTCTTGAGCCAGAGTGAATACCTCTCCTCCTTCATTTTTCAGACCATAAATTTCATTCAAAACAGCAGGTGAAACACAGATAGTTTTACCTCCGACAGTAGCCACAGAAATCATTTTGGTTAGGTCATTTTTCCTAGATTCGTAGTAATCAGCAACATCTTCAGTGAAAACATACTCCTCATGAGCTTCCAAAACCTTCACCAATGATGCCTCTTTAATTTTGACCAAGATTTCCTTCATTAGAGGAGTTCCAGAAGCGTAGAACTTCTCGTAATTCAAATAACGTCCTTCAGCTCCGGCCATTTTGAGAGAATTTGAAGTAGCTTGAGAGAAATTAAACACTTTTAAGGCAGAAAAGATGAGTTAGTAACTTCTTTTTCACTTAGAATAATTTTGGGTGCGTAAGGTTTAACCCTTCTGATCAGATCTGGATTTATAGATTTCGAATTGCTTCGGTTTCCGTGTTATACGCGGACGGTTTGATTTGATCTGTCAGTTTTTAATCGTGCGGGCGAGAATCGCGGAATTCAAAATTTATTAATTATGTCAGGCAGGCGGGAATTTGAAACGCCACTTGTCTGTTACTTATAAAAGCGTGCTTTTGATAAAACGTTTTTGCACAACACTTTAAATATAAGATGACATAAATAATAACAGATGAGTAAGGTAATACTTATCTGATAAACGACTTGTCTGATACAATATATCACTAGTGAAAGCCAATATCTAGTGATCTTCCTTTGCTGTTTGTCAATCCAGCAAGATAAATAGTCTTCGAATCTTCAAGAATTAAGAACAAATCTTCTGATTGAAACAACTTCAACTAACTGTCATTGAAGATTTCATCTTCAAACAAGGGTACCGCTAGTCTTACACGTTCCCCCTGAATTCAAGAATTCATCAGTCAACTAGTCTGTTGAGAGTCAGTCTTCTTGAAGTGGAACACTTGTTGATGTCAGATTAGTAAGCTGTTGAACCCAGTCTTCTGATAGGTTCCCCCTCAGCTTATGAATCCAATTTTAACAAGCCCAAATCCGCTCTTAGAGTGGAAAATCTTACTTCATTCAGTGGTTTGGTAAAAATGTCAGCAATCTGGTTGTCTGTATGAACATACTCAATAATAACATTTCCCTTTTCAACATGGTCTCTGATGAAGTGATGTTTGATCTCAATATGCTTAGTCCTGGAATGACTAGTAGTGTTCTGAGTAAGTGAAATTGCACTTGTATTATCACAGTAGATGGGGATTCCACTGATCTTCGGGTTATAATCTTCTAGTTGATGCTTCAACCAAAGTATTTGTGCACAGCATGCTCCAGCAGCAATGTATTCAGCTTCAGCAGTAGATATGGATACTGAAGTCTGTTTCTTACTCATCCATGAGATCAGACGACTGCCTAAAAATTGACAAGTACCTGTAGTACTCTTCCTATCAACTTTGCAACCAGCAAGGTCAGAATCTGAATATCCAATAAGTTCGAATCCTGATTCCCTTGGGTACCACAATCCCAATTCTTGAGTGCCTTTGAGATACTTTAGTATTCTTTTAGCAGCTAAGAGATGAGATTCCTTAGGATCTGATTGAAATCTTGCACAGACCCCAACAGAATACATAATATCAGGTCTGCTAGCTGTTAAGTATAACAGTGACCCAATTATGCCTCTGTATTTGGTGATGTCAACTGATTTGCCACCTTCATCCTTGTCCAAACGAAGTCCAGTAGACATAGGAACAGTAACAGATGAGCTAGTTTCCATACCGAATTTCTTAAACAGATCTTTTGTGTACTTTGCTTGATTAATAAAAATACCATCAGGCAGCTGTTTGACTTGTAAACCAAGAAAGTAATTTAATTCTCCCATCATGCTCATTTCAAACTTGTTCTGCATCAGCTTAGAGAATCTTTCACACATCTGTTTGTTAGTTGAACCAAAAATAATATCGTCTACATATATTTGTACCAACAATATATGATTATCCCATTCAATAGTAAACAAGGTTTTATCTACTTTACCTTTGCGAAATCCTTTAATTAAAAGAAAATCAGATAAAGTATCATACCATGCTCTTGGAGCCTGTTTCAGTCCATAGAGAGCTTTCTTCAGACGATATACCTTGTCTCCTTGTTGATAAACTTCAAATCCAGGAGGTTGTTCAACATACACTTCTTCTTGCAATTCTCCATTGAGAAAAGCAGACTTTACATCCATCTGATAGACAGTGAAGTTCTTGTGAGCAGCATAGGCTAGGAACAATCTGATTGCTTCAAGCCTTGCAACTGGTGCGAATGTCTCATCAAAATCAATGCCTTCTTCTTGGCAGTAACCTTTGGCAACTAGTCTTGCTTTGTTTCTGGTAACCATACCATCTTCATTCATCTTATTTCTGAAAACCCACTTAGCGCCAATTACTCTTTGATGAGTGGGTCTGGGAACTAAGTACCAGACTTCATTCCTTTCAAATTGATTCAACTCTTCATGCATAGCTTCAATCCAGTGAGAATCACCAAGAGCTTCATCAATTAATTTAGGCTCAATTTGTGAAAGAAAACTTACAAACATTGTTTCATTTGCAGTTGACCTTCTTGTTCTAACTCTATCCAAGGGATCACCAATCACTAACTCTGGTGGGTGATCTCTGAGCCATCTGAGATCAGGTTGCAAATCTGGATGTTGTCCTCTAGATTGATCTTGCAACACCACTGTTGGAGTCTCAGTAGTAGTCTGTTGAACAGTTGTGGTCTGTCAGCTGTTTGCAACTCCTCTGTTAGACAATCAGCAGACTGATTTTGAACAGCACTTGAGTTAACAGCTTGAGATAAGTTGGGTAGTATGATGGGTACATATTCTTCCTTTCTTTCCACATTCAATTTCTGAAAGTCAGCAGATATCTCAAGGTTTGCACTTTGATTCTTTTCAGATGATTGACTTGGTTCATCAAATACTACATGAATAGATTCCTCTACAAGCAAAGTTCTTTTGTTAAACACTCTGTAAGCTTTACTAACAGTAGAGTAACCTACAAAAACAGCTTCATCAGCCTTCTCTGCAAATGCAGTAAGGTGATTTTTCCCATTGTTCAAAACATAACATTTACAACCAAAAATCCTAAGATAATGTAAATTAGGCTTTCTGTTGTTCCATAGCTCATAAGGTGTTTTGTTTTGACTTTTGTTGATCATACACCTATTCTGTGTATAACATGCTGTGTTTGTAGCTTCTGCCCAGAATCTTTGGGGCAGCTTTGCTTCAGCTATCATTGTTCTGGTAGCTTCTTTTAGAGTTCTGTTTCTCCTTTCAGCAACTCCATTTTGTTGAGGGGTTCTGGCAGCAGAGTACTCATGACTGATTCCTCTGGAATTACAATACTCTTCAACAGTAGAGTTTGTAAACTCAGTCCCTCTATCTGATCTGATCTTCAAAATTCTTTGACTCTTCTCATTCTGGATCAGTTCCATCAGATTTGTAAGATGTTCCTTGGTTTCACTCTTCTTCTTCATGAAGATTACCCAAGTAAATCTTGAAAAATCATCCACAACAGCTAGGCAGTATTTCTTCCCACCATTGCTGATTGGATCAATAGGGCCAAACAAATCCATATGCAATAGCTCCAAAATTCTGGTTGAAGATTGGTGCTTCTTGCTTTTGAAAGATGACTTCACTTGTTTACCCTTCTGACAGGCATCACAGAGCTTGTCTTTTCTCATGACTGTCTTTGGAATTCCTTCTACCAGATCATTCTTTATCAATCTGTTGATGGTCTTGAAATTCAAATGATTCATTCTTTTGTGCCAAAGCCAACTGATTTCACTTGGTGTAGATGCCACTAAGCAAACATTTGAATTCTTGTCCACAGAATTCCAGTCGACTACATAGATGTTTCCTTGTCTTCTTCCAGATAAAATAACCTTCTTTGTTCCAATTTGTTCAACATAACACTTATCTGATGAAAACACTACGGAAAATCCTTTGTCACAAAATTGACTTATGCTCAGCAGATTGTACTTCAGGCCACTAACATATGAGACGTCAGATATCTCTATGTTTCCTTTGATAAGCTTTCCAACAGCTACAACCTTGCCTTCTTTGTTGTCTCCAAAAGTAACTCTTGGACCATTCACAGCAACAGCATCTGCCAGTTCATGTATGTCTCCACACATGTGCCTTGAACATCCACTGTCCAAGTACCATTTCTTCGCTACTTTACTCCTACTCCTAATCCTAACCTACAAAACAAAATAAAATTGTTTTAGGTACCCTTTATTGAGAGGGTCCTGGTGGATTAGTGTCACCTTTGACAACCCAAGATGTTGAAGTCTTAGGCTTCTTAGGTTTTACAGTTTTAGCAGGAGCATGAGCAACTTCATTTTCATCATAATCAACAGGCATGTTAAATTGATAATCATTATGATGATGATAATGCTCATAAGCAGGATAGGATGCATGATAAGCAGGGTAGGCATGCATTGTTTGATGAGCAGGATATGCAGCAAAATGAGGTGGATAATGAGGTGCAGCATAATATGATGGATAAGCCGGTTGCACATAATAAGACTCATTTCCATAGTAAGCATTTTTGTTATAATTTCTTTGCTTCTTAGGTCTGCTCTTTACTTGCTCTTTAACAGACGACTTAGCTTTACTAGTCTGATTGGTTTTACTCTTATCAGCAGACTTCTTGGGACTACTCTGCTGTTTGGTTTTACCAGTCTGTTTTTCAGTTTCAGGCTTTTTACCCTTCTTAGCCTTAGGAGTTTTTATCTCCTTTTTCTCAATCTCGGGTGAAATGGGTTTAGTAGTCTGAACATACAAGACAATATTACTATTATCAGCAGATATAAATTTCTCAGCTTTGTTCAGTTCTAAACTTTCTTTTACTAAGGGAGTACTCTGTTCAGTTGGTTTATCTATTGTCACAACAGACGACTTAGGAACAGACGACTTATTATGCAAAGATATTCTAGCTTCAAGTTCTTTGATTTGTCCCTTGTACATTTCACATTCAGCTCTCAGAGATTCACATTCATGCGAAAGCTTTTTATACGTGGCTGATTCTTCAGGTTTTTCAACCTTAAGTTTCAGTTTAGCATTTTGCTTTTTCAGCAGAATCATCTCGTCCTTAAGCTTAGCAAGCTCATTAACAACATCTACTTTGTTGTTCATCATTTGCTCAAATGAGTTAAACAGTTCAAGCTCACTTTCAGAGAGTATTACCTCATTGTCAGAATCATCAGATTCCTTTGCCATGAGACACAGCAGTGCAGGTGTTTCGTCAAAAACAGAGTCATCACTTGAAGTGCCAGATTCTGTGTTTGAAGAATAGATGGATGCCATCTTTTCAGCTTCAGCCAGCAGCACCTTGCTCTTTTGGTATCTTTTCTCTCTTCTTTCTTTTCTTTGTTTCTTTTCCTCCTCTGTGTACTTCTCCGCTTTAGGATATGGGCAGTCCTTGATGAAGTGTCCCAATTTCCTGCAATTATAGCACATCATTTTGGATTTATAACCATCCTTAATATCATGAGAATTAGAGGTAGATTTAGAAGTAGAAGCATTGTTATATTTGTTCTTCATTTTTCTCTTGTAGAACTTTTTGAACCCGTTCAGTAACAACGCAACATCGTCAGCAGTATACTCCTTTTTGCTCAGTACTGGGGCCTCATCAGATGAGTCCACTTCTCTGCTTTTTCCAGATGTTCTTCTTGTTCTTTCTGCAGCAACCAGTGCAGCAGTGGGGCCAGAAGTTGAGGTCTCTTCTATTCCCATCCTTGGGATTTTATACTCGTACGCCTTGAGTACAGAAAACAACTCTGTCAGAGAGATCTTCCCCAGATCCCTAGATTCTTCCATAGCTGTGATCTTCATGTTGAACTTGGGTGGTAGCGCCTTCAAGACTTTGAGAGTAATCTCTTTGTCTGTGAACGTCTTACCCAGCTTTAACACGTTGTTCAGCACTTTGGTAAACCTTGAACTCATCTGTTCAATGGTTTCTCCAGGCTTCATTTTGAAATTATCAAACTTCTCCATGGCAACACTTAGATTGTGTTCCTTGATGGCTTCATTTCCTTCACTCATATCCCTGACTTTGTCCCACATCTCTTTTGATGTTTTACAGTGTTTGACGTAGTCGAACCTTTCATTGTCCAGGGCTTTAGTCATGATGAAGATTCCAACTTTATCAAGATTTTTTAACTTGATTTCTTCAGGTGTCATCTCGTCTTCATCTTTATCAACAACAGTATCTACGCCATCAATTTTGATTGTCTTGGTAATCCTTATTGGACCTTTTGTTATGCATCTGTACATATTATCGTTGTAAGCAGCAAGGAAAATTTCCATGCGTATTTTCCAGTCCTCAAAGCTCATACCGCCTATGTGGGGAACTAGGCTGATACAATCCATTTTTTTTTTTTTTTTTTTTTTTCAAAAAGTTTTGTTTTTCAAAAAAAATGCTCTTTTGAAAACTTTTGAAAACTTTTGAAAAACACTTAAGGATCAAGCTCGTTGATCAGTCAGATGATTCAGATGAACCACCTGCTCTGATACCACTTGTTGGTCCCAAGTGGTCAGATGAGGTTTAGAGGGGGGGGGGGGGTGAATAAACCTCTTTAAAAATTTGCCTTTTAAAAATCTCTAACTTTTCTGTCAGCAGACTAAGCTGATCAAGAATTGTAAGCAGACTAAGCTGATCTTGCACAAAGCTTTGAACAGCAGAGTTGACCACTCTTCTGATTTTACTTAGCTGATTTTATCAAAATCAGAGTTTCAAAATTAACTATCTTGCAGCGGATTTATCAAGTGTTTTTCACAAGTAGTTTACTTATCTTAGAAAAAGTTTTATCCCCAGTCTTAAACAAACTCCTTTTTAAAACTTTTCAAACAATTAACCTTAAAGTGTTTTTAGTATGCTGTTATGGATATGCAGAAAATAATGCAAGTTAAAAACACAAAGGATTTTTATAGTGGTTATATGGATGTAAATCCTTTAGTCCACTCTTCCAAGTCACTTAGATCTTGGGTTATACTATAGTCACAAAGATTACAGTACACTCTGCTTGCGCCAACCAACAGATGAACTGGCCACAAGTTCGTAGTAGGAAATCACAAAGAAATTCCTAACCTCTGAAGTAATATCGCTCACAAAGATTGATATCTACTCCTCACAACACAACCTAACAAAATCACTCAGATTTTACAAGTATTTTCTGGTTTTCTCTCTATTTGCTTCGTCAACAAATGACTTAGCTGATGAGTGTTCTGTTCTTGAGTTTTGAGACTTAGAGAAGTTCTGCTTCGAATTTTAGCTCTCAAAGTGTGTTGTTGTCTTCTTCAACTCACGAACTGAACTATTTATACTTGGAGATTTGAATTTCTGCCCGTTGAGAGATCGACAGCTGTTCAAATTCTCGAGTACTGGTCCTTCCTGCAGAAACGGCTACCTGCGACTGAACACTGTACACTCTGCTGTACTTGCTGTCAGATCGCATTAAATGCACCAATCTGATACGAGGTTTTTCTTCAATCATTTGTCATTAATACCCTTCCTCTTCAGCATTTATTACTCCAAATGCATTTATTACCGTTGCACTGATCTTCTGATCTACTTCCACTTAGCTGATCGAAATTACTCGTCTGATGTATACTCGGCTGATCCCAAACTTGAACTAATCTGATTTGAGTCGGCTGATTGTCCACCAGTCTGATTTCTTCTTCAGCAATAGATCAGTAGTCTTCTGGACCATATTTGACTAGTCTGAATAAGTCTTCCTTAGTCAAATATCTTAGAAGGTTTTTACTAAGCTTCCATACTTAGCTGATTCTGATGTTTTGGAAATCATCAAAACCTCCCTTCACTTTATGTCTTCCATCTTCATCTTCATCCAACAATACTTAAGTCAAGAATTCCTCGATTATCTAAAAGAGAATGGGATTCTCGCTCAGCGAACTCCCCCTAGGACGCCCCAACTCAATGGAGTGTCTGAAAGGAGGAATCGAACTTTGTTGGACATGGTTCGTTCCATGATGAGCTTCGCTGAACTTCCCTTTTCATTTTGGGGCTTAGCCCTATTAACTGCTTCGAAGATACTGAACATAGTACCTTCAAAGTCAGTGCCAACTACACCACATCAAGAATGGTATGGTAAAGCACCCGTATATTCGTATCTACGAGTATGGGGATCTCCTGCCTATGTTAAGAACAAGAAAGGAGATAAGCTGGATAGTAGATCTAGTTTGTGCAAATTTGTGGGGGTATCCAAAGGAATCCATTGGATACTTGTTTTACGATCCTAAAGAACGTAATACGTTCGTGTCTAGGAATGCCCACTTCTTAGAGGATGATTTCCTCACCAACAGAAATGGGACAATCGTAGAACTCGATGAAGTCCAAGAATCGGACCCATCCTCACAAACAGTGGGAGCTGATCCTGATTTTACTGAACCTACTAGTACACCTATACTTCTAAGGTCTGACCGAGTTCGTAAAGAACCAGAGAGATTTGGTTTCATTCACGAAAACGATAAGTTGGATAATGATCCAAGGACTTATGAAGAAGCTATGTCTGACATAGAATCGGGTGCGTGGCTCGAAGCCATGCAATCCGAAATGGATTCCATGCATTCCAACAAGGTTTGGACCTTGGTTGATCCACCTGAGGGAACTATCCCTGTAGGATGCAAATGGATCTTCAAGCGTAAGCTTGGAATGAATGGAGAGGTAATAACCCATAAGGCTCGCCTAGTGGCGAAAGGTTATTCTCAAAGGCCTGGAATAGACTATGAGGAAACCTTTTCTCCAGTAGCGATGTCGAAATCCATTCGGATACTATTAGCCATAGCCGCGTGGTACGACTACGAAATATGGCAAATGGACGTAAAGACCGCCTTTCTCAATGGAGACATTGACAAGGAGATCTTTATGCAACAGCCCGAAGGCTTTGCGTCCAAAGGAAGCGAGCACAAGGTGTGCAAACTTCAAAGGTCAATTTATGGCCTCAAACAGGCATCTCGAACCTGGAACATACGATTTGATGAGACAGTCAAAGCTTTTGGCTTCATCAAAAACGTATTTGAACCTTGTGTGTACAAGAAAAATAGTGGAAGTTCGGTCCAATTCATAGTTTTATATGTCGATGATATTCTGTTGATCGGGGACGATATCAGAATGTTAGCGCAGACGAAAGCGTGGTTATCCGCGCAGTTCTCCATGAAAGATTTAGGAGAGGCATCTTACGTATTGGGGATACGTATCTATAGGGATAGATCGAAGAAGATGTTGGGACTCTCCCAATCTCAGTATATCAACACGATATTGAAAAGATTCAATATGGAAGAATCCAAGAGAGGATTGCTTCCAATGAGACATGGAATCTCTCTTTCCAAGTCAATGTGCCCTACAACTGACGAAGAAAAGAAGAGAATGTCTCTCATACCTTATGCCTCTGCTATAGGGAGCATAATGTATGCGATGTTGTGTACTAGACCAGACGTAGCACACGCTCTTAGTGTAACGAGCCACTATCAGTCGAATCCAGGCGAAGAGCACTGGACTGCCGTCAAAGCAATCCTTAAGTACTTGCGAAGGACTAAGGATATGTTCTTGGTCTACGGTGGTAGTGGAGAATTGAAACTTGAAGGATTCACTGATTCAAGTTTCCAGTCTGACGTGGATGATTACAAGTCCAATTCTGGATACATATTCCGCCTCAATGGCGCAGCGGTGAGTTGGAAAAGTTCCAAGCAATCCACCACTGCCGACTCAACCACTGAAGCAGAATATATTGCAGCATCGGATGCGGCAAAAGAGAGTGTTTGGATGAGAAACTTCATCCAAGAGTTGGATGTAGTTCCTAGCATTGCAGAGCCTGTAGTAGTCTTCTGTGACAACAACGGGGCGATAGCTCAAGCGAAGGAGCCGAGATCACACCACCAATCTAAACACGTAATGAGGAAATACCATGTGATCAGGGAGATCATTGGTAGAGGAGACATACACGTGGATCGTGTCAACTCAGAAGACAACATAGCTGACCCACTAACGAAGCCACTTTCGCAAAAAGCGTTCGAGGGACATCTTGTAAAGATGGGTCTTAGAAATGTTTGTGAATGGTTTTAGGGCAAGTGGGAGATTGATAGGATAGTGCCCAGCAAGCCAATTCTCTTTAGCTTGTAATAGGACTATTCTGTAATAAACAATCTTTGATTTTATGAATAATACGCACGTTTATAACTGAATAGAATAAACAATGGCCATATTCATCTCTCGCGAATACATTTAAGCGATTGGATGAAATCCTTAGATCACATTCGACTATGGGACGATTCACTTCGGTATTGAGTGCAATCATCAAACAGTCTCTAAGGTCGTGATCTTAAAACACGTTCCAAGTCATAGATTCCGAACGAGACGGGGTATCGAAGGAATCGCCAAGACTTGTACGAATATGCATGATTCACATGGAGTGAATTTGTAGAGTTTCATGAACAAGACATTTGATGTCAGTGCATATGACTAGGTGGTTCGATAGGGGATCGAACGCATCGAACGACCCGAACAGAGAAACCCATTGTCGAAGCGCATGACGCATATCGGTGATGGGACGTTTCTCAAGACTTATAATAGTGTACGATTTAGTCCTTAGACTTGAGGTGCTAGGGCGAATTCGGTGCATAGGTATATGTACTTAGATTTAGGTACTGGTCACGTAGCCTGACCATAATGTGCCTAAGTTGGGTGCCTATAGTTGTGTACGCGAGTGGTTAGTACCAAGATGGAATCTACCGACTCATCGTAATGGATGAGAGAATTTCCTATACGATTCTTAGATAATAGATCCAAGAAACCCGTGGCCACGGTCAGTGACGGATTTGGAAAGGGGTTTCCAAATTTAGCAGTCACACTGGATTATTATCCCGAATTAGAAAGTATAGTTATTGAGATAATTAGAGGTGCCGATCAATTCACACACCCTAGGTCTCAATCGGGAAATTAAGTCGATAGAAGGACCGTATGTACATGGCAGTTATAAGAGGTGAGGTTCACAAATATCAATTCACCTGAAGTTGGGCTTCATGGGCTTGTGGCTAGACATCGACCATGAAGTGTGGGTACTCCTGAATTAATAAGGGAGATTAATTCTGGAGTGGTCAATTAAAAGGGTTTAATTGATCGGAGCATTTAATTGCTCATAAATTAAATCACGAAGGGTTCGTGGGCCTGCTGCCAATTGATGGTGAACCTAGAGGGTCACACACAATATAATTGGACAGTGACAGTCAAAGAAGGAAATATTTGATTTAAGGGAGTTAAATCAATTAAGTGAATTAAAGTGTTAATTCAATTGGAAGGATAATTAATTAGATGGTCTAATTAATTAAATATTAATTAAAGTGTTAATTAATTGAGAGATATTAATTAATTGGATTAATTGGGCTGATTTAATTAATGGTTAATTAAATTAAGTTGCAAGACATGGGCCTTTAATTAAAAGCCCAGAAGAAGTCTTGCAAGATAAGGTGGGGGGCGATTTTTAGCTAGGGATAAGAAGGAAGAGTTTGTTTCCATGTGAAACAAGGAGGATCTAAGAAGATATATGAGTATATCTTATTTCCTTATGAGATAAGGAAGAGATCTTTAAGAGATATCTACAAAGAGAAGGTTTCTTCTCTTATAAATAGATATCTCCTCACAACTCTTCCACATGCTTAATTGTTAACACTTTAAAGAGATGAAAATTAAACCCTAGCCGCCCCCTACACCCTAGCCGCCCCCTTGCAGTGCCGCCGCCCTCTCTCTCTCTGTCTTCCATAGCTGGATCTAGATCTGATTCTAGATCTATTCTTCCTCCATTGACAACCTTCTATCTCTAGTTCGTAGCCTGTGAATAGAAGGTGTTGCTACCATCCAATTGGTGTGGATACACTCTGGAGGTGAGACAATTGGATCACTTGTTGTGAATCAGCAAAAGCCGGAGATTGCCGCCACCTTGCCTGCAGTGAGGTAAATCACATATCTCTATCTTTTAATCTATTGTAGATTTGTTTGATTCAACCTTTTCGCATACATAAGGTGGAAAATATATCTTGGGTCTGCTGGGGTGCCTCGGAAAAATTTTAAATTCCGCACTCTCTTTGTTTTGACAACCGGGGCATTCCCAACACTTTTGTCAGTTAAACGTTTGTGTGGTGATAATAATTGTAGTATTACAATCCAACGGGGACCATTCTACTCCACTCTGACTCTACCAGTGATTTATATCCTATATCCTCATCTTCTGTATCTCCCCGTATCACAGTTTGGTAGCATCCCAAGTTTCTGGAGACATTCGGCATAAGAGGCTTGGACACTCTAATATTCAAGTTTTATCGAGTCTGTTTAATCAAGGTTTCATTAAGTCTAGTACTAAGTTTTCAGGAAATTGTTCCTCCTGCCAACTTAACAAGTCTCATAGGTTATCTTTTTCATTAGCTCCGCGTCGTAGTAATATTCCTTTATATTTGATTAATTATGATGTATGGACATCTCCAGTCACTTCAAATTCTAGTTGTAAGTATTATGTTATTTTTATTGATGATTATACTCGTTTCTCTTGGGTTTATCCTATGCGTTCTAAATCAAAAGTATTTTCTCACTTTTTTATTTTTCAGAAATTAGTTGAGAACTTATTTTCCCATAAAATTAAAAGCTTTCAAAGCGATGGTGGTCGTGAATTTGATAATAAGAATTTCACCAATTATTTTAACTCTCATGGAATTTTATTTTGCAAAATCATATCCCCATACACCTCAAAAAAATGGGGTTGCTGAACGAAAACACCGCCAAATTAGTGAGACTATTCGCACCTTGTTATTACAAGCAAATATGCCCTCTTTCTTTGCTTTGTACACAACTATATTAGTAATTAATCGACTTCCTAGTTCTGTTTTACAAGGTGTATCCCCTTTTGAGGTGTTGTTTCGCCATCCCCCTGATTATTCGACTCTTTGTGTTTGGATGTGAGTGTTATCCTAACCTATCAGCTACTGCCTCCCATAAACTAGATCTACGTTCACGTCGTTGTGTCTTTTTGGGTTATGCTTCTCAATATAAAGGATTTCGGTGCTTGGATCCTAGTACATATCGTGTATATATTACTCGCCATGTCGTCTTTAATGAGTCATCATTTCCCTATGTCACTTTAGCCTCTGATGCCCCATCTCCTAATGTTACTAATTATTCATATATAATCCCTATTAATCCATCTCTTCCTTGCATATTATCTAGTCCTAGCTCTCTACATGATTCTTCTACTTCATTACCATCCTCTCATGCTTCCCCACATTTGTCCAGGTCTCTTCGAACATCGATTGATATTCCAGTGCATACTACTTCAACTTTTCCACAAGATTCCATCACACACGCTCATGTTTCCTCTCCCACCGAAGTACCCTCTTTGACACATCGTATGGTAACTCGACTGAAATCTGGCATAACAAAACCTAAACAGATCTTTTCACTATCTTCATTTACACATCCCATTGAGCCTACCTCTTTTTCTCAAGCCGTGAAAGATCCACATTGGCGTGTTGCAATGGCTGATGAGTTTAATGCATTATTGGCTAACAACACATGGAAGCTTGTTCCTTATGATACTTCTAAGAATTTAGTAGGGAGCAAATGGGTTTATAAAGTTAAACTTAAATCAGATGTTTCTGTTGAGCGGTATAAAGCTCGTCTTGTAGCTCAAGGTTTCAAACAACAACCAGGCATTGATTTTACTGAAACATTTAGTCCTGTCGTTAAACCTACTATTGTTCGCACTGTTCTATCTCTTGCTATATCTCGTTCATAGGACATACGTCAACTTGACGTTAAGAATGCTTTTTTACATGGATATTTGGCTGAGGATGTCTACATGAAACAACCTCTTGGATTTGTACATCCTCAATTTCCTACTCATGTTTGCAAATTGCATCGTGCTATTTATGGCTTACGACAGGCACCCCGAGCATGGTTTCAAAGATTTAGTTCATTTCTTGTTACTGAAGGATTTCTTTGTAGTAAAGCTGATAATTCAATGTTTGTTTACAGATCATCAAATGGTATTATGGTATTATTACTCTATGTCGATGATATTATTCTTACAGGTAGTTCTTCAGCTATGGTACAATCATTTATAAATAAGTTGTCTCAAACTTTTGCCATGAAAGACCTAGGCGATGTTCATTATTTTTTGGGTATCGAAGCTTCTCGTTCTTCTTCGGGACTATTTTTATCTCAAGCCAAGTATACACAGGATTTGCTTTTGAAGTTTCATTTGCATAATGCTAACACAGTGCGCACGCCATGTAGTTCAAAATCCCAACCATCTTTATATGACGGTGAATTACTCGATGATCCCTTAACGTATCGTAGTATGGTTGGAGCTCTTCATTATCTTGATATGACTCGTCCAGATATAGCTTATGCAGTTAGCATAGTTAGTCAATTTATGCATTGTCCGCGCACCTCTCATCTTCAGTACGCATATTTCGTTATTTAAAAGGGACTATGGGTCATGGACTTTTATTATCTCATTCGTCTCAATCTTCTTTGATTGCCTTTGTTGATGCTGATTGGGCTGGCTGCCCGAACACTCGTCGTTCTGTCACAGACTATGCTATTTTTCTTGGACATAATTTAATCTCATGGTGTGCTAAGAAACAACCAATTGTTTCTCGATCCAGCACCGAGTCTGAATACCGTTCAGTTGCTTATGCAGTGGTTGAATCCCTTTGGTTGCGTCAATTTCTTCATGAGTTGGATGTTTTCTTAAAGGATCCCTTTGTTGTCTACTGTGATAATGTTAGTGCTACCTACTTGCCTGCAAATCCGATTTTTTCATGCTCGTACAAAGCACATTGAGATAGATTTTCATTTTGTTCGTGAGAAGGTCGCACTAGGTGATATTATTGTTCAATATGTACCCACTTCTCATCAAGTTGCTGATATTTTCACAAAGGGCTTGCCAACCTCATTTTTTCTACAGTTTAAGCCCAAGCTTTGCGTGGTTTCACCTGCTTCGCTTGCGGGGGGTGTTAGCAGTACATTAGGAATATGTTTTATAGAAAGTAATTAAAAGATAATTACGTCATTGTACTCTTGTATATAAATACATAAGCAGCCCAATTATACGGTATAGTGGCTTCCCCCGAGGTCCTGACTCAAACTCAAAATTCAAATTAAGAATTTTTTTTGAAAAGAATCCCCGGTTTCGGTTGGGGGATTAATTGATTGGGTACCCGAAAACCATAATCCCTCGCCCGAGGGTCGATGACCTCCCAAAAGCGAAATAGTCCCCTTTTTCTTCTTGATGGGAGCTGTGAGTTAAACCGCTCCTGCTCCACCATAAAGAGCAAGTACATTTTTTATAAGAGTGAGAACCCGTCCTCTTTGTTCAAGGGGGCTTGCATTGGTCGAACATAATATGCCCTAGAATTGGGCTGCTTATGTATTTATATACAAGAGTACAATGACATAATTATCCTTTAATTACTTTCTATAAAACATATTCCTAATATATTGCTAACATGGTCGTTCCTTGTAGGGATGGAGAAGAGGGATTGAAGAAGAGGGTTTTTGTGCAATTATCCAAGGTTCATTTAGCATATAAGTTAAATTTTGATATTTTAAAAATTATACATTTGTCCAAACTTTTTGTTAGGTTTAGTTTAAATATAAATTGGCCTCAATTCAATAAATAGTTGGGAACTTGATTTCAATTTATAATTTTATAAACTCATATTTCAAGTCTTTATGAGATATTGAATATATTATTTTTTGATAAACGATAATTACATCATTATATCAACATTGTAAACTTAGAAATTTCATTCAACTAAAAACAAATAACTACCAAAAAACACTAGTATTAACTAGAAAAACCCACAATAATGAATATATTGTTACTAAACACAATATGTGTTTCCATTAATTATTATCTAAGTTTTATCTTAAATACTTAAATTGAAATCGACAATTGATGCCAATGTTAAATTCCATAGAGTAATGTAAAATTTCTTATTATTAATGCCAATGTTAAAGTTATTATAAATTATTCTTATTATTTTTATTTTGCGAATTTGTGTTAATTTAGAATAATTAAATACAATTTATGGAATTTAAATACATTGAAATAATTCGATTTATTGAATTTAAATACGTTGAAATTAAATACAATTTAAATACATTGAAATATGAGAATTGAAATTAATTAAAATAAATTCGATTACATACGACGACCATTTGGACTGTGTGTTGCCCACACATTGTTCGATTACATATGTTTGTTTCCTTATATGAATTATTAATTGTCAGTTTTATATTTCTTATTATTAATTTCAATGTAAAATTCCTTATTATTAATGTCAATGTTAAATTTATTATAATTTTTATTTATTAATATTATTATTATTATTATTATTATTATTATTATTATTATTATTATTATTATTATTATTATTATTATTATTATTATTATTATTATTATTATTATTATTATTATTATTATTATTATTATTATTAAGAAATATGAAAATTGAAATTAATTGAGATGGGAAGACTGAGTCAATGAAGATGACTATAAAAAGAGAACTAGAGAAGTTGAGGGGGATGGGAATGGGAAGGGGAAGGGAGTCTGAGGAGAAGGGGTAGAGGAGAATCGCTGAAGATGGCCAAATTAATGCATGCCATAAGCTACATAATAAAAATTATCAGCTTTAATTACTAATTAAAGTAACTAAACATATGGGATTATTACATTTTTTGTGCCATAACTATAGCCCAATGGTGTTTCTACCCTGTAACTTTTCGGGCTCGCACATTTGGTGCCACAACTTTAACATCAGTGGCAATTTTGGTGCTAATTGAGGCTCAATTTCAAAATTGGCCCAAAATTCCCCCATGTGCGGACCATGTGACATGAAAATTGGGGATTTTGAACATTCAATGCCTTTTTTTATTAAAAATGCAATAATCCCCTTAACATATTCTAGATCAACAAGAAGAGTTTCCGCTGTTGTACTTGTAGCATATATTATTCAGAATATTAGCAAAGACAAATATGAAACATAATACTTGGTTGGTAGGTTGATTTATCTTATTTTATTTTGTTTTATGAAACTTACGTAAACTGCCCCTCAATACAAAATGAAAGACTGAGATTCTCAAATATTTTTTTTTGCATGTTTCTTAAACATTGAAATTGGATTGGATTGTCTGAGTCTTTTAGAATGCACTCGAATATTGACGATATTGTTGAAATGAAAAATAGTCGGTCACAATTTTAAACTTGAATTGATTGTATCATTAAAAATATGTATATGCCAATATTAGTGGTTCAAATTTTTGTTTTACTTATGTATGTTATTTTATTAAGTCAATCTCAATATCGAACTTACTATTTCAGAAATTTTCTTCCCCCAAATAAAAATAGTCTAGCTTTTTCACGTGTATATGTAACCATGTAGGTAGAGGAAAAAAGGCAAAACTAATCACATAACTTATTGTCGCTAGCAAGATTATCACATAAGTTTTTGGGCTAACAATCTTACCCCATGAGTATAAAGCTCAAGCGAATTTGAGATATTTTCGGCCCAAAAGAGATAGTGAGCTCCACTCTCGGGTTTTTTATGGGAAAAAGGCAAAATTAGTCCCATAACCCATGGCTATTGACAAGTTTTTTTTTTTTTTTATATTACTTTTACTTTTATAAACCTTAATATTTAGGAGGGCTTGAAGATAGTAATTTTTTTTCTTTAAATATTTTTGTTCCTAAATAGCAATTAGGATTTGGATGAAATAAATAATTTTTTTTTATTCAAAATCGCGGCTAGGAAGAGCAGAAAAAATATTGACACAAAATCACGATTACAAAGAGCATAATTCTTTTTATAATTTGTCCAAATTTGTCTCAAAATCGCGATTGAGGTCCTCCTAAAACCAAAAATTATACTTTGCATGTATCACTTGCACGGCACATGAACTATAATGATTTTTTTTCCTTCATAAATTAATCCCTGAACGATGATGTTTACGGTTTCTCATTAAATTAAGAGGATAAAAACAATCTACACCAAAAGAAAAACAATGGAGCTGATTTCTCAAAAACTCTACATTTATGCTCTGCCGCACAAAACATTAGATGCCAAAAGCAATATAAATACCCCCACATTCTCCATTGTTTCTCCACCAAAAAAATAAGAAAATCATTTCCTCATTTCTCCACATTTCTCTTCCTGTTTTTGTTCTACATAGGTGGTGATCAAAGGAGATCGATCAAGGACAATGGCCCGCATTGACGCCACATTGCTCTTAGTCTCTCTCTTGATCGCCCTCTCTTGCGTCGCCGCCTATAGACCCTTAATTACCACCACAGAGAACAAGGCCTCTGCCCCTGTCACCTACATTTCCTCCTCCCCCGTGGCCTCCCCAGCCCCGGCCCCGGCACCCGGTCCCTCATCCGACGACTTCGATGTCGAAATTGACAACTATTTATTATTAGATTCCCTCGATTCCGCCATCAAAACTACACGTATGTTCTTGTCCGGGGTGGTATATAAGCAACTTTACAGTAAAAACACTGATGAATCGAAAAAGGTGTGCTTAGACGTGTGCCAACAGATGTATGGAAATGCTCTATTAGCCCTGAACAAAGGAATGGATGACGTTCAAAAAAGTGATTATTTCGAATTTGACGTGGACCGCAAAGCGTTCGCCAACAATGTCCACAATTGCTTGGAATGCTTTGGTGGAAAGGCACCAGTCGAATTCATTAACTTTGATACCTATGCTAAGGAACTTAGTGACCTTTGGATTATAGAGCCTACCAATTGATTTTAAGGATGAGAAAGAAAACGTACAAAATCAATGCGACTTGAATTTTAGGAAGGGAAATTTATTACAGGGATTGTAGAAAATGTATTCTTAATTCCTGTAGGATTTCATAAAAGTAATTGATGATCTTTTATATAAATTATTATTTATTAATTTTCTTAAATTGCATATATGTTGATTGCTATTCTCCCAATAAAATGTCGTAAAAAATATATTTAATTTATGTTTGTTGATTGATATTATTTGCTTCTCCCCAAAAAGAAATGGAAATCAAAGATAAAGAAATATTATTATTTTACATTATTATTAAAATGTCTACTCAGTTCTTTACATGTACAAGTATAATCCCCATGTTACCGCACATAATTTTAATAACAATTTTAAATATTCTCAAAGCATGATCCTACGAATACACAAAAAGATCAAATATTTTTATAAAAATAATTAAAGTTCATACCGTGCAACACTATTTGAAATATAATATATGTCCCACTTAATTTCAAAAAAAATATATATATGTCCCACTTTAAAGACTGGAGCCTATTAGGAAAATGATATTTTTTGTAAAAATAACTAAGCTTGATCATACAATGAATCCAAGTATGCTTGTAACATCCATTCACCGTCCTCTTGAAGAATGCAATTTGGTATATCAAATATTAAGAGTAACAATTTTTTAGTAAAACCACAATCATAATATATATACATGTTCTTGCAAATCTTTTATATAAACTATCTTCTTATCAAACATATGCCCAACTTGATCATACATTGAGATGAAATCAAATAAAAAAACATGATTAATTTTCCGAATTTTCTGCAATATTCGAGTTATTCACTATATAATTCTATCTATACATTATATTGAGATGAAATAAGATGAAGTGTTCAAATTCCTATTTTTCTGCAAAGTTTGAGTTATATATTATTTCATTTCACATTTTAACTTATTTATTGCTGGAAAATAGATATTTGAATAATATACAAAATCTATCCATACATAGACATCAAAATAAAATAAAATCTATACATAAACATCGAAATGAAATAGGAAAACTTGATTATATTTACTGACGCTCCTGTCGGGTTAGCTAGGGAGCTCCAACAAGCTCCCCAGCTACCCCCAACACCCCCACCCCGCCCCACCCCCCCCTCCCCCCCCACCCCGCATTAAGATCTACTACCCAGCCCCTCCCCCCACCACCCTCCCTTCATTGGGTTTGGCCTAAGAGACACACTAATGTATAGGGTATTTCCATCATTTAGAATTAGGGACAAAAATCTAGCAATGAAAGTCAAGGGGGAAAATCCAACTCGGCTATAAGTTTTTTTTTTTTTTTTTTTTTTTGTGATGTGGGTGGGGGGAGGGGTGCGACTTTTTAGTAGCAAGCTTTATTTTGCTGGAAGTGCGACTTTTTGGTTGTAAGCATTATTTTGCTTCTTCGTGTAATTAATTTGTCGATTTATTTCTTCAAATGTCAATTATCACCTAAAATATTCAGGATTTAAATTGCTAAACTAGTTTTTTTTTTTTAATACAAATTTTAACATCTAAAACTTCATTTGACTAATGTAATGCAAAACTAGGAAGATGAACATAAACATGAAAGTATAATATATGCTCGATTTTATATCTATCTCACACGATATCATCTCTAACTAATATGTTTCCTATCTATTTTATATTTCTTGATTTTCTATTGAAGTTTTTTCTTTTTTCTATAATATACATCTTATCATAACAATACATAACTTTGAAATTTTCATGTTTATAGTACTTTAAATTATATTTTATTGCAAAATTCACATTTTCCCCTCTTCTAAGTTTACATTCAAGTTGTATTTTTCTTCTGAACTTTACTATTGCACTTTTCCCTTGATTCTAAATAATGAAAATACCCTACACATTGGTTTGTGTCTCTAACTTCGCTTGAAAAAATATTCGTAAAAGAGTTTTCAGGGAAAAAGTGTAGCACTAGTATAAGTTAAGGGTAGACAGCGCAAAAATTCGAGGACTTTTTTTTATTTCCCAAAAGTTTAATCATTTCGAGGCGCATAGTACATATTAAATAAAATTAGAGGACTAAATTGGAGAGTTGGTGCACATATAGTAAAAAAAGAGTGGACAGTGATGCATAGTTTTCCATTTTTCTGTCTCATCTTGGACAGGAATCACCAAATCATCTTTCCAAAATGATGCTAATCCTAATTCAGTTCAACATTCAATTCCCTCCAAATACCCCAAAACCACCAAACATCACACACATTAAACCGCTGAGTGTGTTCCTCCTCATTTATCCTCTAAAATTATAAAGAAAGATTCCTTTTTTTTCTTCTTTCCAACTAATATCATCCAAAGTACATCCCGGTTTTCCGATAAATTCAGAAATCTAGAAGCAGGGTCTTCCAAGAAATCATTTTCTTGGTACCCAACATAATTATAGGATTTTCCGAAATTCCAATTTTTTCAATTACAAAATGAACACATTGAATTTTGGGTTTTCATGTCCTAACTTGAAGAGTAAACCTTTGAGCAACCCAAAACCCAGAAACCAATACCATGGAATTTTCTGTTTTGACTCTTCAAAATCCCTGAATTTGGAATTTGGGGTTGGAAGGGCAAAACATAGTAATAAAAACAATATTTTTAGGTCAAAATCAGTTGTGGATGTAAACAAAGTAGTGGAAAGTGAGAGTAGTTATACATCAGGTAATAGGGATGATGATTACTTGTATGATGCAATTGTTATAGGTTCTGGTGTTGGAGGTTTGGTGGCGGCTACACAGCTTGCAGTGAAAGGTGCCAAGGTATTGGTTCTGGAGAAGTATGTTATTCCGGGTGGTAGCTCGGGCTTTTATAAGAGGGATGGATTCACATTTGATGTTGGATCATCTGTCATGTTTGGTTTCAGTGATAAGGTATATTGGTTTTCTCATTCCATTGGTTTAATACTTTAATAGAGAAATTATATTCAGGCTTGCTAATATAATATAGTCTATATGAATAGAAATCGATGCATTAAGGCCTCATCCGGTAGATACATTGAGCATGGTTTGATTTTTTCATCGAGCTTGAAATTGTGTTTGAGTTTGGTTTGGTTGTTAGATGAACTGAGCTCAAAGCCTCAAACAATGACTAGTCGAGTAACTTTATATTTTTATATATAATTTGCCAATATTTAGCTTGAGTCGAGCTCGAAAAGAGCTTGAAAAGTTATCAGATGAAAAATAATGTTCAAGCTTGATTGATATGTATAACGAACTTTACTCAAAAGAGCTTTTAGAGTGGTTTGATTTTCAGCCGTAATCTCTCATTTCTTGGATTATTTGCTTTCTTGTCTTTAACTCACTTTTTTTTTTGTTTTGTTTATAAAGGGAAATTTGAATTTGATTACACAAGCATTAGCAGCAGTGGGATGCAGGATGCAAGTTATACCAGACCCGACAACCGTTCATTTCCATTTACCAAATGGCCTCTCTGTTCAAGTGCATAGAGAATACAATGAATTCATTTCAGAACTCATCAGTAAATTTCCCCATGAGAAAGAAGGAATTCTCAAATTTTATGGTGTATGCTGGAAGGTTTGTGTTGATTAAGGTGATTTGCTACTTACTTTTTGTTGTTCACCTTTTTCGAGTCAAACTCACTTTGATAGCTTAAATATCTATTGGTTAGATCTTCAATGCATTAAACTCGTTGGAATTGAAATCTCTGGAGGAGCCAATCTATCTTTTTGGACAGTTTTTCAAGAAGCCTCTTGAATGTTTGACTCTAGGTAATTGATTTTTATTCCCTTGATTTTATTATTCTTGAAGCTTCTCTTAGTATTCCAACATATAGTAAAACAATAATTTACTTTCAACGATATTTTAAGATGGTCATGTGTTTTGAAATGTTTTTGGAATTGTTCTCAGCTTACTATCTGCCCCAGAATGCGGGTGACATAGCTCGAAAGTATATTAAGGATCCCGAGTTGTTATCCTTTATCGATGCTGAGGTGTATTTTCACTCACCTTCTCCTATATTTCAGTCTTTAAGGCTAAGTTTGGTTCTTGGATTTTAGTGAGTAAAACAATAGAGAAAATGTTGTTCTTGGTTGAGCTTCATTTCTTGTTCAGTTTCATTTTCCTTATATTTAACTGGGTGAAATGAAGACCCTAAAACTTCTTTCATTTTGACAAATGTTTTAATTTGGATTTTTGTTTCTTCAGTGTTTTATAGTGAGCACAGTTAATGCTATGCAGACTCCTATGATCAACGCAAGCATGGTAATCTACTTTATTGACCCCCCCCCCCAACCCACCCCCCACATTTTTTAAACGTTCTTACATATGCAGGACATTGAATTTTCTCGTTCCTTTAGGTTTTATGTGACAGGCATTTTGGTGGAATCAACTATCCAGTTGGGGGAGTTGGAGAAATTGCAAAGTCATTAGCAAAAGGTTTGGTTAATAAGGGGAGCGAGATACTATATAAGGCAAATGCATCGAGCATTATCCTAGAAAATGGAAAAGCCGTAAGTTTAACCACAATCTATCAAAATCCCCTTGGAATTTATTGCTTTGTTTTCTAAGATCACTAAGTGTGATTCTTTTTTGTATAGGTGGGAGTGAAGCTATCAGATGGAAGGCAATTCTACGCAAAAACCATAATTTCGAATGCCACTAGATGGGATACCTTTGGTAAGTTTTCAAAAGCTTGGTTTGATTGTTGTGTTGAACTCATGATATAAATTTTTGAATTTGCTTTATCTTTATAGGAAAGCTTTTGAAAACGGAAGAACTTCCAGAAGAAGAAAAAAGATTTCAAAAGGCATATGTTAAAGCACCATCTTTTCTTTCTATTCACTTGGGGGTTAAAGCTGAGGTTTTGCCCCCAAATACAGACTGCCACCATTTCGTCTTAGAGGTATTATAGTAATTTAAGAGGATTTAATTGTGCGACTTATTGTTAACTTTTCAGGGGTCTCAGCTTTTATGTGCTGTGAGTATGTAGGATGATTGGAAAAGTCTGGAAGACTCTTACGGAAGTATATTCTTGAGCATTCCAACAGTTCTTGATGCATCATTAGCTCCAGAAGGAAACCACATTCTTCACATTTTCACAACTTCTTCCATTGAGGACTGGGAGGTATACTTGAACTTTTCCGAAGCATTATTTTTTGGATGATTTACGACTGGACCCCCTGAGGTTTAGTCTTCTTGTAAGGAACCCCCTGAACGTTTCAGAAATTACAAGGAGACCCCCTCTAGTTTAGACTATGTACAAAAACACCCCTTACAACTAAAACAATCTTTAGGTGTCCTAATTTTTGGAACCACAGGGTTCTTTTTTTTTTTTTTTTTGGTAATTACGGTAAACCTCAGGGGGTCCGAGTGTAAATCACCCTTTCTAAGGTCAATTAATACTTTTTTTTCTTCTTTTATGATTTTCAATATTCAGTATTTAAACTAACTTATTTGTTCTAGGGCCTATCTCGTAAAGATTACGAGGCAAAGAAGGAACTCGTAGCAGAAAAGATAATTAGCAGGCTTGAAAAGCAATTATTCCCCGGACTTAAGTCCTCTATTGTTTTCAAGGAAGTATGTCGATTTCTCCAAGTCCATGACATAGAATTTTACAAAATGAACTTCTAGAGCTTCATTTATGCTTACCATGTTGATATTATATATGATAGGTCGGGACACCAAAAACACACAGGCGATACTTGGCACGTGACAGTGGTACCTATGGTCCAATGCCTCGAAGAACCCCAAAGGGCTTATTAGGAATGCCTTTTAATACGACCGTAAGTTAATCAGCCAATTAGTTGTTTATATTAAGTTTTAATAATTGTAAGTAAACTAATTTGTTTTAATATGGAATTTGCAGGCTATAAATGGTTTGTATTGTGTGGGAGATAGTTGTTTTCCGGGGCAAGGTGTCATAGCTGTATCATTTTCCGGAGTTATGTGTGCACATCGAGTGGCAGCTGATTTAGGTAAGATTGTTTTAAATCATTTTTATGTTATTACTTCATCAAATATCAAATATCATATATCATATATCATCTGATGCATTAGAGTTGTGAAAGATTTAATGAGAAATGGATTTATGTGCTTGTTTAGATGATGCTGGGAAAATTGTGTAGAAAAATATTTCTTAGGAAAATTTGGAGAAATGAAAAGAAAGTTTTCTCTACTTACGTTTGGTTGTCATAAAAATAATTTTCTTGGGCATGTTTGGTTGTCACCTTAGTTTTCCTTATCATTTTTGGTTGTTAAGGAAACTGCAAGAAACCTGTAGAAGAGTTGGTTATTTGGATACAAATAATAGAATGAATTTATTTTTAGTAATGAATGAAAAAATATAAATAATAATTTGTTATATTGAAGAAATCTTCTTGTTTGATTTTAAATAAAATTGAAGTATGAGACTTTTCTTTTAAATTGTGTTGCGAAAATGTCAACCTTTTTTTTTTTTATGAATATCAAGAGAGTATTTTTTCAGTATCTAATACTCCAATATTCTATTATAATTTTGACATAGTGATACTAATATTAATACACCGATGAAATCTTCCCTTTATATAAACCAAAGAAACATTTATCTTTCGAAACCAAAAAAAAAAAAAAGGATATCAATATACACATTTGAAACATACAAGTTATTTTAATTATATATTCACATTAAATTGGCATGTTAGAGATAGTGTTAACAGTTGTCTATAATGTTAAGAATAGCCTTGGGAATTTGTTCAAGTAATCTTTTGAATAAATATGAATAATTCTCTCCCCCTTAAAAAAGATATGTTTGTATTACATTTAGAATACTTATATCTACAACTCCTCATATTTCAAGATGATTTTAAGTGGATTTTTTTTTTTTAATTTGTTTACGACTTTATGCAGGGATCGAGAAGAAAAATCCGGTTCTTGATACTGGTCTCCTTCAGCTACTTAGTTGGTTTAGATCACTTGCATGAAAAGGAAAGGTTAGTCAAACTTTCTGCACAAAGATTTCAAGAAAGATGGGAAAACTGATGTATAGAGCTCTGCCTTAACTTTTCAGAACTTTGGGCAATATGATTTATGATGATCAATACATCATGTAAAATTATCTTACATGAATCCATAATATATTTCTTATGCTAATCTTTTAGCCAAATTATGGATTTACACCCTCTTTAAGAGGCAAAAAGTTTCAATATTGATATCATTAGACTTTATCTAAGCTCCTGGGTGTAGTTTCATTCTCCGCAAAGATACGTACGCTAGGAGTCTGTACCCAACCACCATTGCTGCAAGAACTCCCACTTCTTTGTACCCATTACCTATTTCAACCCCATTTATCGAGTCACTTATGTGCTCATACTGCACTTTCACTAGAAGTTTGTAGGTGTGGTAGTTAAACGAGAGATAACGTAGCCAAGATATGAACACAGGTACATCCTGCAAAAACATTAAGTCAGGAGGATATTATCGACAATTCACTTATTTATTAGAGCACATACGTACCTTAACAAAGTATCCCCCAGCCAACATAAAGGTCATTACCGTGACCGAGGCAAGAGTCGTTGCCTTCTTCAGGTCCATCAGTGTAGCACCAATAGCTAGCCCTAGTCCCTGCAATTGCTTATACGTAAATATTTGACGAATCTTAAGGTCGGAGTTTTTTTTTTTTTTTTTTTTTTTTTTTTAAATTTAGTACCTGAGCAGCTATAATGCAGAGAAAAACTGTGCCCACAGTGAGGAAAAAGGAAGCAGCATTCATTCTTAAGCCAGCCATAAAATACACAACCAGAAGAAAAAGTAGTGGCAACATAAGGTCGAGCGGTAGATCACTCGTGGTTCTAGCCACAAAGTAAGCACTTAATCTATACATGTCAGCTGCTCTTTCCTTGCTTAACATGGCTCGTTCTTGAGGAAACGTAAATATCGCTGTGAATACTGGAAAAAAACCCCAGAAAACACCAATAAAGAAGAGTAACCCTGCCTGTAACACAATTACCGAAATTTAGAATAAGTGTTACAGTAGAGCTATTCTATGGAGTGAAATGCAAATACCCTTCTTAACTTAAAAATATCAATAATCACCCTGATAACTTTGGAAATTGGCAATAACCCCCCTGTTAACTTAAAAAAATTGACAATAACCTCCCCATTGACTTATGAAGGAATTTCAAATGGGATTTTTTGTTGTAAAAGAAGAACACAATGGGCTTTTTGTCAATTAGGCAAAGTACAAGGGGTATTTTTGCATTTAGCTCCTACTCTATGTGGGATTTTAAATTTAGAGAATTTTACCTGATCTTGAAGTTCATTGGGGTTATTACCACCAGATTGCCACCATAACAATCCCAAAATAGTTGCAGTGGCAAGAACTTGAGTGATCCTTAACCAACTAAAGTAGTCGTGCCTCCGTTCTTTAAGTCCTCTCCAGAACAATATCGAATATTGTTCACACCAGCTTGCCCCCCATTCTCTCTTTTTAGAACATACTTTGGACTTAATTTCTTCATCAATAGGTAATGGGATCCTAAGTTTTTTCTTCTCATTTTCAGCAACTTTTGTCTCATAGGCCTCCACAAGATACTGCATTGAAATGCATGCATATTATCAGTCAAGTAACTAATAGGGTGATTTACGACCGGACCCCCTGAGGTTTACTGGTTTAGACTATTTACCAAAACACCCCTTACAGCTTCAACAATCCTTGCAAGAACACCCTCTTCTGGGGAAACGTTTACCAAAAACCTCCTATAAGGTTGTTCTTGTAATTTCTGAAACTACACGGGGTTTTCTGTAACCAGGGTTTACTTGAGGGGATCCGAATGTAAATCACCCTAACTAATATTTCTTCTTCTTTCTAAATTAGAGACTACTATATTAACTTTACCTCGTGCACGATTGATGGAGCTGGTTTTCCATTCTTTGTTTCTGCTTCTGAGTTTCCCACTTGAACTTTGTCCTCCAATTCTGATGGAACAGAAATGTCGGTTACGTTTCCATTAGCAAGGTCAAGCATGAATTCTGCAGGATTCATTGCTATGAAAGGGGAACATCCTATAGATGAAAAGTAAGCCATTGCCTCTGATGTCTTTCCAAAATAAAGCAAGCTCCCTTTTCCAAGAAGAATCAACTTGTCAAACTTAAGGAACAGCCTGCTCGACGGCTGGTGGATTGTGGTAATTATCGTTTTGCCAGTCTGCCATAATATTGGACAAGTTAAACTTAAGGTTCCTTGTAATATAGAGATGGCATAAATAGAAGGTACCTCGGCTATGTAGTGTAATGTTTCAACTATTCTTAGAGCAGTTGTAGAATCAAGGCCAGAGGTTGGTTCATCGAGGAATAATAAGGATGGATTTATTATTATTTCGTTTCCGATGCATACTCGCTTCCTCTCTCCACCTGAAACTCCCCGAACGAATGAACCGCCAATCATGGTGTCTTGGCACCTGATAATAGTATATACTTGAGTTAATGACAATTTACACTCCTGTGATATAATGATATTCATAATTTTCAGTTTGTCCCCCGTCATTAAAAAAGTGCACTTTACCTCCTTATGTTCTTATAAAAGACTCAAACTGCCTCCCTAACATTTTTAAACCTTAAAAAAGAAAAAAAGAAAAATTTGACAAAATACACTCCTTATATTTTAAAACAAATTTTAAACCTGAAAAACAATGAAGTAGTTTACCCCCTGTGTTATTTTATTTGGACCAATTTACCCCCCTTATTATTTTATAAACATCAATTTACCTAGCACCATCCCGCCCCGGTGTTTTTATAAATGTGACACTCTCCAACAAAAGGAGGTGAATTGATCCTTTAAAATATTTACAGGGAAGTAAAACTCTCTTTTCAAACCACACAAGGGTAACATTATGCATATCACATGTGTTAAATGGGCAGTAACCCGTATATTATTGACTAATCAGTCATTCGTAGAATATGCGATGCTTCATTATTTGTATGATTTAGATATATACTTACCTTTCTAGTCCCAGCTCGTATATAACATCTATGGCTCGTTTCTCCTTTTCCTCTCTCGTTAATGTACTTGGAAGGCGTAGTCGAGCTGCATATGTTAACGTTTCTCTCACTGTAAGGTGTGGGAACAGAACATCATCTTGTGTTACAAATCCTATCCTGCTCTTTAGAGACTTTGTATATGGTTGATCATTATAAGTTATCGAGCCACCAGAAGTCGACTCTCGTACTCTCCCTCCGAGTAGACTTAATAGCGTAGTTTTTCCGCTACCCGATGGTCCCATAAGTGCTAAAACTTCTCCTGGATTGACAGAACCAGTAACTCCGTTCAAAATGTGCTTCTCCTCTGATGATGTTATGCCTTTTAGAACAACCTTGTATGTTACCTCAGTGAACTGCAACATTTTTACGAGAAAAAAAAATGATGTATTATTCGCTGAAACAATGTTACGAAAACCTATGTTAATTACGGTATTACCCTTCTCACTCTACGGGCTATACTATTAGCGTTTCAAAACGCTAATAGCATCCACACAATACTAGGTATGTACTCAATTACCATTTCAGATGGTAGAACTGAACATACTGCAAAGAAATGCACTTTTCTTTTGTCCATTTCTTTTTTTAAATTGGTTTAATAAGGAAAGTCTTGTACACAAATGCCATGTAAGATGAGATTCTGTACAAGACTGAACCTGAAATGATAGCCATTTTCAGTGACTTGCATTGATCTCTAGAAATATATCTCCTTCTCATTCCTGTCCAAATACATAATGTATGAAATACTATCAATTATGGATGGTGTATGGAACACGGGCTTGACATCGGGTTTACTAACGATGTGCTTGAATTAATCGACGGGTTTTGTATTACCTTGAGGTAAATCGGCAAGGTGGGTTCTGTTTGAAGTTTCTTCTTTTGAATTCCTGCCTCAAGATCTTCAGCTGTATCAGGACACAGTTTAGTTTGATTTCATTATGTAATGGAGAAGTAAATATTGTTAATGATTACAAGGATCTACATGATGTTTTACTAAGTTGCCCTCTTATGTCTATGGAGAATATTATCGTCATTTCTCGTGATACAAAGACGCAACCAATTACTTGACATGACACGAGGGAATTCGACCTTAAAAGTTAGTTATTGAAGTGGGAAAGTTCAAAATCATATAAACAACACATAAGTAACCAGTATTGTCGATATGGGTCTAAAGTTCTACATCTTGCAATTAGGATTATTACATTATTGTTACTCAATTTGTTATTGTTTTAGGGGAGGAGTTTCTTAAGCTTTTTCATGTCTTGTAAATCTTTTTGTATGTTTTCTTTCTTAGAGGTGGTTGAATCTGCAAGCTTCAATTTTTTCTAGGTTATGACTGCAGAAACAAACAAACAAAAAAGGAAAAGGAAGCAAAATGAAAAGAACATGCCCAATCTAAAATTTAAAAGAAAGCAAGCAAAAAGAAAAAAAAACTTAGGATTGAATGATGCATTGATATTCTTCACCATTTCTCTTGCAAACAAAAGAACCTACCCTTTGTGGTAATTACTGGCAAGACTGAGGCCTCAGGACGAGGAGGTTCTGGGTTTAACAATTGAAGATTATTCAAAATCATATACTTCATTCGTTCCATTATTTTTATTTTATTAGCTAAATTATCCGATCAAACTTTTCAATCTTTTAAGTGACTTACATGTTAAATTATTCACATTTGTGGTGTATTAAACATTTTAAATATTAATATATATATATATATATATATTAGCAACTTATTAGTGAAATATATTGACCAAATTATTTATTATAATTTTTATAAATTTAATTAAGTTGATTGATCAACGTTACCAAAAAAATAAAAATGAATGAGACGGAGAAGTACAAGAATCACTAATTGGTGATATACAATCAATGTAGGACTTTTATTCTCTAACACCAAACATGACCAAAATTTTCCAACTTTCCGGGCTTGAAAGGATGTGTCACTGTTCTTATATCTATCTTCCAAAATTTTGGAGCCCATATTAATTATTTCTCATTCATGGGCCACTATTTGTCCAAAAATTGGGCCCACTTTGGACCAAAATCCTTATAATCCTGAAGTTATGTAAGAAAAATTCGACAAGTGTCTGTGACAGTTGTAGGAGTGTGACACTTTGACACACTTTTCTGTGGCTCTAATTTTACATAATTGTCTTCAACCGGATCCTCGGATGAAGAGGAAATTTCTTCATCTGATTAATTTTTCAAATCCGTTGACTTTAGGTCCTTTCCTTGACATTTGTCATTGATTTCTAGGTCGGATATACTCCTCTCATTTCAAATTAATTGACACATTGAAATTTTATTTCAACCGTTTCAAATTAATCGGCACATTTGATATTTTTATACATATTAAAAAATTCAATTATTAATTATTTTCTTAAGATAAAATGTCAAAAACGCCATTTTAATGATTGTTTTAATTAATATTATTAATTTTTATGCACTCTACTTTATTGTGTAAATCTAGAAATAAGAAATAATAGAATTGAAAAAGATGCATTGGAAAACCAAATATGCCAATTAATTTGAAACATGAAAATTTGGCAAATGTGTCAGTTAATTTGAAACGGATGGAGTACCATTTTTTTACTTTTAGATTTACACAATAAAGTAAAGTGTACAAAGATCAATGACACTAATTAAAACAATCATTATAAGAGTATTTTTGACATTTTATTTTAAAAATAATAATTAATTTTTGAATTTTTTTAATATGTGTGAAAAGACTAAATATGCCAATTAATTTTAGACGGGGAGAATATTTATACGAAGTATTAGTGTGTGTTAAGTAACATAGCAATTAATAACAATATTATGCATGCATGACTATGACCACTACTTTTTGTCTGTATCTATCTATGTATCTATATGTATTGCTCTATTATTTGCTTATCTTTATGATCTGTGATCACGTAACCAAATATTTAAGTCCGTGAGTGCAAATATGTCTCCAACTAGTTATAAAAACCATGAATGAAAAAAAATTAAAATGGTTATTTAAATGCCTAGTAAAGCAGTAAATTGTTAAACTCACCTAATTTTGAACTTATTTTATTTTGATACAATAGCATTTTGTGAACCAATATCCTTTTATAAATTAAGGAAATGTTTTAATTAATTAATTTGATTTAATTAATTAGGATTGTGACATGCAATGGACTGATCATGATTGAAGTGTTACTATAGATATTTAACTACAAGAAAAAATGGACTTTACCAACATCAAAATTGTGAAACTATAGAATTCATTACAAAACATAACCTCAAAATCAATTATTAATTACTTAATTCCTCCTTAAAATTGCATTTTTATTTTCTTTCTTGTCGTTTTTGGTAATTTTCTTCAATTAATTAAGAGGTCAAATTAAACTCTTTATGGACTAGATTTTGAACACAAACGTTGTTTTATTACATGCTTTAATTTAGTTTGAGTTTTTGGATTTTGTCATTTTTATCATTATTAATTGAATATACAGTTCGGTTTGTGGACTGTTTTAGAACCATATGTTTAGTTTGACATTTGAGATATACAAGAGTTTTGATCAATCCAACCTATATATAGATTAATCACGAACCTAGATTATATATATTATTATTTAATAATACATAGGTATGATATCACAATTAATGTGATACGTGATAATGTTTGTTTATGAGAGTTTTAATCAATCCAATTTTCACTAGTTTTGTATTTGTATTTTTGGGATAGACTCAAATTTGTTTTAACGTGGAGTTCTTGGATTGATGCATGTGTTGGTCTTTTGTCTTTTATGAACATAGACAATAATGCATGCATGAGTAGAAGTCAGCAAAAAACACAAAAGGAGTATGTCAATCTAGGCTTCTGCCAATATCTAGGTGGTGTTTTGAACATCTTAAGAAAATTATTTTTTTGCTTTTTCCAATTTTAAAAGTTATTGTAAAGTGTCGTATAACTATCTTCTGAGTTAACTTCTCTAAAAAGAAAAAAATTGAAAAGAAGGAGCGGCAAAAAGGTTATTTCTAGCTTTTGAAGGTATTTTTTTATACTTAAAATGCAATCACCACCTATTTTATAAATAGCAGATTTTTCTCTGAAAATGCAAAAAACCGTCCAATTTTTATTATCAACTGTTTTAGTAAATTTTAGGAAAATTTCTAGTCGAAGCAAAAATCTAAGCATTTGAAACCTATATAATATAAGAGCAAAAATAATAAATGATAGAGAAAATTAAATTCTAATTAAACTATTGTTTGTAAGAAACTTTGTTCAGTTTGTGGCTTAAGGAATATGAACACATTTCATGCGTAGTATACTTTAAGGATTGGTGATACCATAACCATTTATTAATAATAATTAGTGGAGGTCTAATATTATGTTTGGTTAGCTCAATATTTTATCACTGAAACCCGCAATAATCAATTTAATTAATGAGGCCTAATAAACTAATTAACTAGCATCCCTATTAAATAATTCACTCATTCATAATGATGATTAATTTAATGGTGCTAACCGAAAGATAACGTAAATTTAATATGATAAAAGAACTTTTAGCATTATTTTCACAAAATGTCATTCCAAAATAATAATAAAAGTAAAATTTATATGTATCTTGTTGATACCTATATATCTAGATTGATGCAGGTATTTTTGTATCTCGTGTATTATATTTTTATATATCTCCACCTATAAATTCACTCGTTTGTTCACATAATTAATATTGAACTTGTGTGTTCTATAAATACACAAAAAATGATTAATTTGAATTGCTTATTCAATGGTGGGGATAAGTTACCTCCAAAAGAGGCCAAGTTATTGATCAAAACTTATGAACCACAATACCGTTGAGCCATTTAGAGGGCCAAAATCTTCAATTCAATGTACACACGAGATACGCGTGCTTTATTTAATTTGAAACACATAACCAAATTGTAGTAAAATGAACCGTAGCCCGATGATAAAATTGAGGCTCCAGAACAAAGAGGTTCTGGGTTCAGTTCTTATTAGTGTGAGTTTTCTTTTAGTTTAGTACTAGTATTAATTTGATAGCTGATTTTCATTGTAATTTATTGAATAGATTTTCTGAATTAGTGATGTAATGATGTAATTATCTTGTCACAAAAAAAAGACAATATGAGAAAACTTACGAATATCGTCGTCACTATATGGCTTCAAATCAGCAAGCTCATCCGGCGGCACAGTGAATCCGGTGAAGGAGAAAGAGAAACCTAAACTTGCGCTCGAAGCTCTACTCAAGGCGGCGCCGCTTCCTAAATCGTCGACATCGAATTTCATTTGCGCACTTCTCGACTTCCGAATGTGAGTGTTTTTGCTACCGCTACTCCGTCCTGGTGAAGCCGCCGCCAACCGCCGACTCGCCTTCCTCGAGAGGTTGTCGCTACTCTCTGGGTCGCCACCGTCGTCGGTGGCGGCTGCCGCCTCGCTTGCTGAATTTGGAGATTTTATTGCAGCCAACGCCGCCGCCATTGTTTCCATTAGTTGATCGGATTTTGTTCTTATTAGATTGCTTGCATAGTTTGTTTTCTCCATTATTGCCTGTTGACATGACCGTGGATTAGTTAAACTTTCATTTTCTTAGTATGTTTTCGTCAGTTAAATATTACCGTGACTCTTCAAGAATTTTCAATAATTTCAAGAACACCTTAAAAAAACGTAGAATAAAGATACATGTTAAAGTAGAAACTATTTGATTAAAAAACATAAATATTTCCATATTTTCAGTGAAATTTATAAGTTGTAGCAAAAAAAAGGAAAAAAATAACTCATAAATTCATGCAATTGACCAAAACTATAGCAGTACAAAATTGAGATAATCAAAGAAATTATATAAACAATTTACTTACCACTAAATATTTGAGGACTGAGCAAAAGAAATGTTTGGAATAGAGTTGAAAAAGTTCTATAGCTATACAACTTATAAATGTATAAATGTGAAGCCAGGTCCTTATATAAGGAGAAAGTTGAGTAAGAATCATTTGTAATTACATATGTACCCCTCAACTTTTTGATTATTAACAATACCAAATCATTGCACTCTTTGGAAAATACTTGGCATAAATAATAATGTGTAAAGATAGGATAAAAAGATATGATGCGCCAAGTGTTGTCTTCTCAAAGCTTACTGCCCCAAGTGGGGTTTCAATGTTTTAGAAGGTGTTTGGCTAAGAACTAATAATAACAAACAAATATAGATAGAATTTAAAGTCATGAAGATTGTCAAATTGGTTGCAGCAATGTATAATAATTGAGTTAGGATATAATATCTTAGATTTTATCATATTGGATTTTCAATGTTTTTATTTTAGTTAGTGAGAGTAGGGTTGCAATTGGGCGGATTTTAATCTGAATCCGATCTGTATTCAATCCGATTTATTAGGATATTTATTCGATTAAGGATTCAATGGATCTGATCCGATTAAGAAGATTTATAATTTAAAATATATGAAGCGAACATGAATGTAGACTGATCCGAACCGTTAAAGATATATATTCGAAATATATTATTTTTTATCAATATATTTTATATTTAAACCAAAATAAAAATAAATTATATTTATCTGAACTAAAAGCCTAACACCTTTACCCCTGTCTTTAAAAAAACAAAAAACAAAAAAAAAATTGACTCTATGTATAAGAATAATCAAGAAAAGGAAATGCATGAGAAATAGTAATAATTTGGCCCATTGGTCAAGTCAACGGGGCCATATCAACTACATTACATCTCTTAAGGAAAACAAAGAAACCGTAACATTCATCTCTCTCTTTCTTCATTTTTGTTTGTTCTTAATATTTCTCCAATTTTTTCTCTTTTTTCTTTCTCCTTATATTATGTTTTGTTCCATATTTTAAATAATCTCCCATTTTTATTTTAACCATCATATTCAATCTTCTACATTTTTTTTTTGCTAGAGTTCATATGGAACAAGTTAATATTTCTATCGGAGGTTCAAGACACTAGTAAAACCTGCAATTGGAATGAAGAAAATGTGTTAGACAGATTCGAACTTTTTATCTAGATCCCGAATATCCATTGAATCCGAAGTGAGTTGTGGGTTTGTAAATTCAATTGGATCCGGATCCGGATCTAGATAGAAGAATTTAAAATCGACCCATTGACAACCCTAAATGAGAGCGCTTACCCTATATATTAATTAAGTTTACATAGATTACTTGTCATTTAAATGTCATAAGGCCATTCATGGGCAAAATTAATTACATTTTTTTTAACATAACTTAAGATGGCATGCACAAGTAATACACTAGTAGTACGAACACTTTTTCTTTTTAATTTAAATGCTGTAATTAAGTCCATAAATATTTTAAATTTGATACTTTATTTTCTAACATAAAAAACTCACGATGCAGTAGAGAAAATGCCGCATGCACCATAGAATCAGGGGCGAAGCCAAGGAGTGCATGTAGGTAGGGATTGACAAACTTGATTAGTAAGATTTATCAGTTATAGTTCACTTTGATGTAATGAAAAATATGTAGAGCCATAATATAATATATATATCACTAGATTATATATTGATTAAATGTATGTCTTTTTTTTTTTAATTTTTTTTATTAAATGTATGTCATGTTCAATGTCTTTGCTTAATTAGTTTATCTTTATCTATATGTCTTAGTCCTAACACTTCGTCTTTGAGACATGATCAATCACATTAAGTGAAAATCACTTCCAACATATTTTTTAATATGAGTTCGCTACGTTGTGAATAACTAGACCTACCTAACCCGGACCGTTGAGTCATGTTCAATATCTCTTGTTATATTTGTCATGTTGTATATCATATTGAATGGTTGTTTTTTTTTCATGCTTTAGTGCTAGCTAGCTTAGAGCATCTCCAACCCACTGGGATTTTCACAATCCAGGGGTGTCAATCTCCACTCGGGTGAATCTGCACCCTCCTGAACACCGTCTCCAACCGTCAGGGCTAACTCCTCCAATTAATTAAAAAAAAAACTTCCCCACTCTCACCTATATTATCTATAACAATAATAATAATAATAATAATAATAATAATTTTATTATACTATAATGTTGTTAAATTTTACTTTCATAGACAAATTTATATATTCAAAATAAAAACTAATAATGTTACATCTTTAATTTAAAACAAATTGTTATTAAACCTTACACAATTTTTATAATTAAATGTATCTTCCATTTCTAATTAATTAAATTACACAAGGTGTTGTTAAATTCATAATTAATTTTTCCTATCTTTATTTTTTTATTAATAATTATTTTTAATTTATAAAAAAAAATAAAAAAATAAATATAAAGGCATCAGGTGGCGCCGAGTGACACCTCCTGGTGCCATGTTGGTAAGGACGCGCTAACATGTTGGTAAGGACGCGCTAACATAACCAGGGTCGTGCCTTTAGACCCACCCGTGTCCCATAACCAGGGTTGTGCCTTTAGACCCCATGGGTGGGTTGGAGATGGCCTTATATACTTGAATTTAACTTACTTTGCGAATATTTCGGAATTGTTTACGTTATTTGTTTTATATGTTATATATATTATAACGTCTTAATACCTTTTTCGCATTCTTAAAATGTATCAATTTAGTATTTTAAACCCTCGAAAAAAATTAATTCCACTTTGCACCCTCAAAATATATATCTCTTTTCACTTTGCAACTTGGGTGAAATTTTAGCCAAAAAATAGGGTTATTCTCGTTAATCCCTTAAAAATTCAACACATATTTCCCTCCAAAATATAGTCATGTGAGATTCATGAGCAATTAAGGAAAAATTGACAAATTAACCATCAAAATAACACTAAATAAATTATTATTCCAAACCTATAAAATTAACGGATTCTCCTTCTACCCCATAGTCGTTCGCGATTAGAGTTTCCCAATTTGTGTTGACAAATTGAACTTGAAGGTAGAAAGAAGATATAATAGTTTGGTTACTTAGAGAATAGAATGAAGGGAAAATAATACTAAGAAAAGGGATTAGTTATTATATTTCACATAATGCCATTGAAGAATGCCCAAAAAAAGGAAATATATACTGGCTTTGGAAAGAAATTGACCGAGATGGGGAGAAAAGATTTGAAAATTATGTGATGCTAAAATTGATTGAATTAAGTGAATTTATTTTATTATTTTGATTGTCAATAGTTGATGATTCTGGAGGGAAATATGTTGTTGAGAATAGAGGGAAATGAGCTATTTTTTGTGGAAGAGAATAGTGGGAATGAAATATGTGTTAACTTTTCGAGTGATTGACTAAAATACCCCTATTTTTTGGCAAAAAATTCACCCAAGATATAAGGTGAAATGAGATATATGTTTTGAGGTTGCAAAGTGAGATTGAGCCTATGAGATAATACCCCTATCTTGTAATTTTGCAACTTCCAGTAATTGCTCGAAAATTTAGTCCCATAAATTACAAGATATTACTCGAAATGGGCGAAAATGTATATGGGACTAAAATTTCGAGTAATTATTGGAAGAAGCAAAATTTCGAGTAATTACAAGTAGGGCTGTTAATGGGTCAGATTCTGGTCGGATTCGATTATTATTCGGATTATGCTCGGATCTAGATTTTTTGAATCCAATGGATCTTGGTCGGATTTTGCCGGATATAGGATCTTTTTCGGATCCAATAAAAAAATTATTTAAAAAATTAAATTAATATTTTTCCTAAATTAAGTTTATTAACCTTGCAATTTTATTTAGTTTTAGTACATGTTCAAACTTTCTTTACTATATTCATTTGTAGATGAGAATATTGGTTTAAATAAATTTATAAACGAGTTATAAATTACTATCTTCTTCAATTGACAGTGAAATATTATTAATGATACTTACTTTTTTAAAACATTATGTATATATATCATTCTTTTTATTTATTATCGGATACATATCTTTAACAGGTCGGTTCGGCCTAAATCAATATTCGCTCCATGTGTTTCGGATTACGGATCTTTATAATCGGATCAGGTCCATCGAATCTCTAATCGGACAATTTTATCCTAATAAATCGGATCGAATTCGGACGGATCCGAATTGAAATCCGCCCCATTCACAGCCCTAATTACAAGATATTACTCGAATTTTTTGGTATTATCTTGTAATTATTGGAAGTAGCATATATTACAAGATACTCCCTCTGGTTTTTTTATTTGTCGCTTTGGCAAACAAAATTTGTTTACTTTTATTTGTCGTTTAAGGATTTCAATGTAAAATTAATTTTTTCCTATCAATATTACCCTTCTTGTTAATGCTAATTAATGTTGTTATTATATGATTAAAAGGGTGTTTTGGACTTTTTGCTTAAAAAAATGATTATTTATTGCATTTCTTAATCTGTGTGCAATCCTCCAAAACGACAAATAAAAAACGGAGGGAGTATTACTCAAAGTGGGAGTATCAATTTATGGTAATACTCCCTCCGTTTTTTTTTATTTGTCATTCTGGAGAATTGCACACGAATGAAGGAATGTCATAAATGCCACTTTTTTGAAGTAAAAATTCATAAATACCCTTTTAATCAAATAATCTTAATATTAATTAGCATTAATGACAAGTATTAATAAGAAGGATAAAATTGATAAAACAACAATAATTTTACATTGATATCCTAAAACGACAAATAAAAATAAACAAAGTTTTTTTTGCTAAAAGGACAAATAACGGAAGGAGGAAAATACATTTCAAAACTACTAGCTAGTACAGTTGTACGTTAGAAATTGGAAATTTCCTAACTTACTAATTCGTAGTACATCAATCATATATCCTCATCCAGACAAATAAGTAATCCTAACCATCCACGTGTGCGGACACATCCCTATTCCATTTTTCATGGAATTCAGTCATGAATTCATCAACCTCAACCTCAATTAAGGTTTGTATCTCAATCAAACTTTTAACATTAATTGTTTCTTAACCTCATTAGACAATTGTCATGCCGCCTTGAGAAATTATACTGCGGAACAATACAATTAATTTAGGAGGAGACGACTTAACTTCTTGTCGACAATTTGAAGCCGTTGTTTCATCTCAACTTACCTCTTTGCTAGGGCACTCTTTAGATCTTTCCAAATCATGTACCACTTTTTATTTCCTTTTTGGATGTAAGATTTGTGTATACATTTTATGATATACCCATTTTTGTGTGTACCATTATTTGCCAAAGAAATGCCATATGTCACAAGAAAATTAAGTCTTGCATCTAAATAATTAATTTCAGTCCTTTACTCCTTTTAATCATAATCATTAATTTCAATAATAGAGTAATTTCTAAGTGTTGTTACTTGATATACTATATTACTCCTATATATGAAGAAATAGAGAGGTTAAATCTAGGAGTAGCAAATGGATCGAATTCGGATCAAACTCTAAGTGGGATTCAAAATTATGAATTATGTTTAGATCTGGCTAAAATAATCATTTGGGGGTTTAACTTGTAAATCCGCATGGTATGGGTCGAGTGACGAGTTTGATGATAGAAAAAACAGACCCACTCGCAATCCACAGTTAATTATCCTTGATGTATTTTTGTTCATGTTTTAATAAAAGTGTGAAATAAATCATATTTGTTAACAACTGACTAAGAACAAAAAATAGAATTTTCTTCAAGTTTCTTGTTTATATTAATGGTACTCATGGTATGGATATGTTGGTACATAAGTTGGTAATCACATTTTAAAACTCGAATTTATCTTTAAATTAATCATCGACACATAAATTGGTAAGAATATATTATTGCAAAGATAAATAGTTAATAATATTTAACTTTTTTAAGTGTGATGTTGAGAATGTGTATATCTCTTTTAATCGATTCATTTTACATTTATTTTGATATAATTACTCATAAAAATTAACCCGTCAATCTACATGCCAACCCGTTCCCTGCTCGCACCCAACTAACCCGAATAGTGCGCTTTGAAGACATAATAAAGACGTTACAACTTGCTAATTTAACACCCCACTTGTATTGGGTCAGGTTGATTTTCTATAAACCCGACCGTAATCACCCCTTAGCACCATGATGGATCATTTCTCTTTCTGCCACTCTAGCCAACACCACCCACCCTTTTCGGACTAGTTTTTCTTGATTTAACCAATTTGACTAGTTTTTCATCGATTAAACTCGCTTTTCACCGATTTAATCCGGCTCTTTTTTTAATCAATTTAACACGTTTTCACTAATTTATCCATTTTTTCACCGCTAATGATCTTAATTGATTTAACCCTTTTTTCACTAATTTCAATAAGTTTACCCATTTTTTAACACATTTCACACATTTATCACTTGTTTCATCGATGTTTGTTTTACTAATTTCACCGATTTGACGTGTTTTTGTCAGTTTCACCACATCTTAACCCATTTAACCTTTTTTTACTAGTCTTTGTATTTTCACTAATAAAGTTTTCACCCGTTTCAACCTACATAACTTGTTTTTCACTTATTTTTCAGTGATTTTGTCCTATTTAACTCGTTTCAACCAACTTTTCACCTTTTTTTACCCGTTTTAATCGATCATAATTTCTTTTAACAAATTTCAACTATTTAATCCATTTTTAATCGATTTTACTTGCTTTTCATAATTGTTTCCATGAAATTCACCGATTTTACTTGCTTTTGTCGATTTTTTTCACTAATTTTGAAGATTTCACTCTTTCTTAACTAATTTTCATGTTTTAGCCGATCACATATTTTTTCACTATAATCTCAACGATTAAACTCATTTCTCTAACCAATTTATTGTTGTTTTCATCGACTGAACTCGTTTTCTTTGTCGACTTCGCCATTTTCTCTGATTTAACATGTTTTTAACTAATTCATCCCATTTTAAACATATTTAACCCAATTTAATCATTTTTAACATATGTAACCCAATTTAACCATTTTTCATTAATTTCAACGATATCACAAGTCCTCAGTCAATTTAGCCCATCGGTGAAATGATGATAAAAAACGGATTAAATAAGTTAAAAATGTGTTGAATCAATAAAAATTGGTGTAAAGACGGTGAAAAGACGGTCAAATGGGTTAAATCGGTGAAATATGAGTTGAATCATAAAATTGGCAAGAATCAATTAACCCGGATAAAATGTATTAAGTTGGTGAAATCAACGAAAAGTGGATTAAATCGGTTAAAATAGATTAAAATGGTAAAATGGATGAAAACCGGTTAAATTGATTAAAACGGGTTTAAATGGTGAGATATTTGAAAAATATCGATGAAATCGACGAAAAAAAATTAGATCGGATATTAAAACGGTAAAATCGGTGGAAAAACAAATTAAATCAATTTGAAGCGGGTGAGATCGATGAAATTAGTGAAACAAATCGTTGAGATAGAAGGGTTAAATTGGTAAAATTAGAAGAAAAATCGATTTAAATGGATTAAATTGTTGAAATTAACCGGTTAAAATGGTGAGATATTTGAAAAAATTGTTAAATAGGTTAAAAATTTGGTTAAGTCATTGAGACCAGTAAAAAATGGTTAAATCGATTAAGGGCAGGTGGTCACAGAGTGGTGGCGGTTGATTTTTTTTTTCCTTTTGTTATCCATTGCTAGATCCACTAAAGGATCCACAACGGATACAGTGGATTCATTGTTGGATCTACCATGAATTCACTATTGGATGCATCATTTTTATGCTTGGACCCAAAGCGAATCCATATTTTAGAAGTTGATTCAAAGGATTTGAACCGTTTGTAGTTTTGGTGGATCTAGTGGATCCATATGATCGAATCGGATCAACGAATTTGATCGATTTTGCGACCCCTAGTTAAATTACGAAAATTGGTCAAAACCCATAAATTAAACTGTTAATTGTCATGCAATTCAAGATGATAAGAAACTTTAACATAAATACGAGTGATTAGTTAATTTAAGATGATAAGATGTTTTACAAAAATGAAACGTCAAGATTAGATAAAATGTCACCAACTGTCTGTAGAATAGCACAAGGGTACCTTGTTGTACGCGGAGTGGTGTAAACCATTGCAATAATAGGCACTGCAATGAATGTTGTTTGAATTACACAAATACTAATACTAGAATTTTGAAATTTAAGTGATAGTTTTAATTAAATAATTATGAATAAATGGTGTTTTTACTCTTAATAAAGTCTATTGTGTAGCAAACAAAGCCCTACAACTATTCTTGTAAAGGGTGTGTCATCCATTTTATAGCGCTTAAAATAATAGGATTCGAAAAAAGCACAACTAATTTGGGAATGTTTTAATTTGAATTTAGTTGCGACCCGTGGAGATTAAGTTTGAAGTTGTCAGTGATCCTAAGTCTCAGCTTGAGCAGAACAACGGGAAAACCAACCTTCGAGACATTGCCCCAAATTGTGATACGAGGGTTCAAATGAACTCAAAATAGATCATTAGTTGTAATATTGTTTGGTATCAAAGTTGCAATTATCAATTTCCCACGCTCATACATGGTCAATGACAACAAATATATATCCAACTTAATTAATTAGAGGGTGATTGTATGTAATTTTACTTAAGCTTTTAACATTATGAAGTCAAGTATATCATTAATTAAAGAGGTAATGAAAATTTTACCCCCTATTATATTCATAATGCTCAATTTATCTCCCCGTGATTTAAAAAATAGCACTTTACCCCGCTGTGATTTTATAAAAGTTTCACACCGCCTCCCTGACATTTTTATATGTGGCACTTTACCACCCTGTGTTATGATAACATGATACTTTACTCCCCTATGTTATGATAAATATGGCAATTTACCCCCCTATCTTACAAAATAATTTTCATGACCAATTTGAAGGGGATAAATTGTTTCTTTAAACTTTTTACAGGGGGAATAAATTGTTCTTTTTTCAAAATTACAGGAGGATAAATTGAATATTATGAATATCAAAGAGGTAAATTGTCATTAACTAATTAATTAAAGTGAAAAAGGAACAGTAGTGAAGTGGTGGAGCTTTGTCTGCCGGAATGGAAAAGGGGCGGTGCCGGGCAAAGCACGTGATTGGGACGGAGGTGGGGACGGTGGTTATCGGCTTGACACAGTCCACAGTCCTCCACGCACGTGGCACCAAAAATCAATTACCTGCTCTTTAGAGATACCACGTGGTACCTTCTAATCACGATTCTCTGATGATTACATCAATTATTACCAACAGAGTTTGGACCCTTTTACATTCTTTGCTCCACCAATCATGAAAATGACATTTCCAATTTGCCCTTTCAACTACTCGATATTCAATTTGTATTCTCAATTCTTGGTTTTATAGTGGCCAATCATGAGCCGCATTAAATTGTTAACTGCAATTTACCCCATATGATATTTATAATATTTAATTCACTCCTTTATAATTTGAAAAAGAGCAATTTATCTCCTTGTGAAAATTTTAAAGAAGCAATTTATCCCCTTTAACCCGATATGTAACTCACTTGTCGAAATTGAGAGTGGGCATGAAAAGGGTTTTGTAACATAGGGGGTAAATCGTCACACTTATCGTAACATATGGGCCACATTTATCATAAAACAAGGGGTAAACTGCTACATTATTATAACATAGGGGGATAAAGTGCCACATGTAAAAATATCAGGGAGGCGGTGTGAAACTTTTACTAAATTATAGGGGGTTAAAGTGCTATTTTTCAAATTAAATGAAGGTAAATTAAATATTATGGTAAATTGTAATTAACTCTTAAAATTACTATTATTATACTTTGAAGCGAAAACAATATTTATTACTTTATTTTCATTTTACTTTCATTAAATTTAGGCGCATTATGTTGCATTGAAAAACTATAGGAACGTGACCTCAGCGAAACACAAACATAATAAAAATAAAATATGATAACAATTTGATATTTCGCTAAATTACTAAAGCATTTCGTATTCTTTATTTTGTTGTGTTTATGAGTTTAGAACTCATAATTAGTGTTCACTTTAATTAAAATTGGAATATGTAGATTTTCATGAGTAAAATTATTTCATATATCTACTACTTGTGCAAATCATCAACTCGTGATAGATTTAATGGAACGGATTATCCCTTATAAAATAGCGAATACAAGTTTAAAACTCCACTGAGAGAAATTATCATATATAATGTCTGACGCGTCTCAAAAGGAATTAAGTCAGATATTATCTAAAATCTGATACCCTTGAAAAACCCAAAAAAAAAGTTGTGCAAAATCTAGAAGAATATTAATGTCAATATAAAATATCTTCAAAGTTAACCTTTAATTAGAGGCGGCCATGTTTTGTGAAAGGGGATGACATACGTGAGCTTAGGTTGACTACATACGTTCTTCGACTCACCGGCCGGCTCATCTCGACATATCACGCCGGGTTTGAGGCTTGGACTTAAATGGATATTAATTTTCTAAATAAACTTTTATTCACTATAAGAAAACAGAGCTTCACCAACCGTAATTTTCGTTGGTGAAGCCTGGATTTTTGTTAATATTCAGACTTAGCGATATAATTTTCCTTTTACACATTGGTAAATGCAGTGATAGATTCATTTTCCGTTGATAAATGTGTTGACATTATATTTTTTTTTTGATAATTGATCCTTTGGAAAATATTGTATGAAGTTTCGAACTCAATTTCAAAGCTCATTGAATGCAGTCTATATAGTTCCTAGGGTTTTTTGCAGGTTAACTCCCTGTGATATGTCTAATGGGCAATTTACCTCCCTGTGAAATAAAAATAGGCAATTTAACTCCCCGTGAAATGAAATAATGAGCAATTTACCTCCTTGTGATATAAAAATAGGCAATTTACCTCCCTGTGAAATGAATAATGAGCAATTTAACTCCCTGTGATATGAATTAATGAGCAATTTAGAGGGAGGCAATATGCTTATTTTATAGAAACACAGGGAGGTATTTTGCCCTTTTTCCTATCACATGGAGTTAAATTGCCTATTTATGAAATCACAGGGAGGTATTTTGCCCTTTTATTTATCACAGGGAGTTAAATTGCCTATTTAGAATAACACAGGGAGTTAAATTGCTATTCACTCTATGTCTGATATCAACAAGGTCTGCTTCTCATATCCAAAACGTTATTGATATTCAAATCTAATATTGCATCCACAAAAACATTTTAACCGTCCATTATGAAACAAGTCACTCCTTGATTTGATACGAGTTCCATTTGCAAAATGAGGGAATTGCATTTTTCATATCAAACTTTTACCTACTTCAAACATTTGGTACAAAATCTTCAAAAAAGATTCATTTAATACCAAAATCGAAGGATTTTTTTCACATTTGCTTGAGCTTTAATGGTGGTTTTTTGTATGATTAATATTATGCTCCAAAATTTTACCATAGCATGCTTTTGTGCCCTATATCATATCTGAAAATTATTGTGACATGATTCCTTATAGATTATGAGATATGATTTAATTTTGATTAATATCCAGAAATTTGTTAATTTTCTCCTGATTATTTATTGTATTTCATGAACTGAAACATGTATCATTAGAAAGCTCTTGTCAAGAGCTTTACAACCATATAAATAACACAAAATTTGGCCCCCAAAAATTGACGGAGAAAGGATATGTGAAAAAAGTCTTTCAAAACTGATATTAAATGTATCTTTTTTGAAGGTTTTGTACAAAATGTCTAAAGTAGATAAATATTTGGTATGAAAAATACAATTCCCTCTGCAAAATACATGAATTTGTGACTATAAATAGTGGTAGAATACTAGAATCTGACCAAATACTGTTCAATAAATTTTTTTGCAGGACATCATAATATCTTTCTCTCCCCTTCTAAGTTTCCATTGAATTCGTTGTGAGATTATTAATTTTGACAAATAATTGAATAGTGACTTGTTTCTTCAAAAACTCAGGATTATTCTCCTTGCACAAGATAGACCAAAAATACTATATTGAAAACATTGCTTACAGTAAAACACAATCGATATGTGTAAGTTTTCTAATTATTCGTTGCGGGTTATTTACACTCAGACCCCTTGAGGTTTAGTTATATACAAGAAACCCCTTGAAGTTTTAGAAATTACAAAAAGACCCCCTATAATTCAACAAGTCTTACAAGGACATCATTAACAACTTGAAAAAATGTTCACAAAAAATACCTTGTAAATGATGTCCTAGTAATTTTTGAAACTACAGGAGGTTTTCTATAATTATGATAAACCTCAAAGGGTTTGAGTGTAAATCACCCTATTGTGTTTTTACTACTTCCTCCGTCCCAATTATTTTGCTCCCATGGTCCAGTTGAACAGTCAACTTGACTAAATTTATAAAAATTATAATAAATAATTTAATTAATATATTTTACTAATAAGTTGATAATATCATATGACACCATATATATTAATATTTAAAATGTTTAATACACAAAAAATGTGAATAATTTAATATGATAAGTCACTTAAAAGATTGAAAATTTTGACTGGGTGTAGCAAAGGGAGCAAATAAATGGGACGGAGGGAGTATTAGATATCACACATGGTAAGATTACAACTTGAATCCATGGATCAAAATTTTGTTTTGAGTGTGTATTTCGGACTTTCAATCAGCCAATTCGAGACTTTTCAGAAATATTTTGAAAACACTAAGGAAAAGTTGTTAAATAAGTCACTAAATTTAAAAAAATAACAGAGTGTAAGGCAAACAAATAATTTCAAAATTACATCTTATTTTTATTTCGTTTAATTTAAAAACGGAAACTTTTCGATGTTTTCGACGAAAAAGATAAATTTTTTTATCCATGCTTGAATCTTTCCAATCTTTGACCATTTTTACTGTCATTGTCATTGTCATTGATTTCAAAACTTTAAATTCACCAAAATTTATCCAAATGTAGTAATTACACTTTTTTATTTTTATTCTGCCAAATCTGAGTAAAATCACAAATAAATTAATGATGAGAAAAAAGTGTCAATTACGTTGTTTGTTCAATATTTGACTAAAAGAAAAGGAGAAAAATGTCCGGTAGCACGTAGTCAATACAATCGTCAATGGACAATAGCGATAGACTCAAAATTACATACGTGATTAGCGGTAAACGTTAAACAATGATTTGATGGCTCATAGACTTGACTTTAAAGAAATGAGTTTTTCATTTTAATCCAAAAAAGAGAAATTAGACGAACATAAATCACATGCACCAACACCACATGATTTTTGTCATGGAACCAGTTCAGATGATGAGAGGGAGCAATCAAAATTAAAGATCAAACTGAATTATAGACAATAATTTCCAGAAAAAAAAAAAGAAAAAAAAAAGAAAAAAATAAAAAAACAAAAAAGTAAAAGTAGTAAATTCTGACTAATCTTTCTACAACAATGCATTAAAATTCTGCAGACCAGTTAAAAAAAATGAAATTTACACAAAATATGTTCAAGAATTACCAGATTTAAGAGCATTCTTTATCCCCATGCTTATACTGTTCTGTAATCCCATTCCTCCAAAACCAGTATCTTGCATCATAGCTACAAATTCATTATAATCAATCCGGCCATCCTGATATAAACAAAAATAAAAATAAAATTTCAAATATTTTATATATAATTCGGAAACAAATGCTCTTTTGTTAAGGGAACAAGAGAATATATGTACATTATCCTTATCGACTTCACGGATTATTTCTTCAATGTGTGCTTCTCCAAGACCGAATTGCTCACAAGCATTTTGAAGCTCACTCTTTGTAATGTAGCCACTACCGTCTTTGTCGAAATATGAAAATGCTGCATACATATGATCCTCTTTTTGGATTTTGTTTAGGTGCAACATTGCTGCAACAAACTCTTTATAGTCTATGGTTCCACTATTGTCAACATCAGCCTGTGCGAGCGTTTTCATGAAAATAATAAAAAAATATGAGAATCAAATTCAAGAAAATATATATCAGTAACAAGGAAAGAGATTTATTGAATGTGCACAAGAAAGACTACAGAGATTTGTAGAGTAAACAACATTTACAATAAATTATTGAAAAAAACTTAAATTATGATATATACTTACAGCTTGCATTAAACCAACAATTTCCGAATCTTTGAGATTGGCGCCAACTCTTTCCAGCCCTTTTTTGAGTTCTTCTAGAGTAATATGTCCACTATTATCTACGTCTATCATTTTAAACATCTCCTTTAGTCCAGCAATTTCCTCCTCGGAGAGACTTTCAGCAATAACCTATGGATAACATAAAAATTTCATGAGCAAAGGATGAGAAGTCTCCCAGTATTAACTAATGAGTATGCAACAATACGAGTTTTATTCTCTTCATCTGCTTCATGTAAATGTAATAACAGAGGATACATTAATATTGTTAAGAAACCACAACTTTAAGTAAATATAGACTGTTTGCAAATGGTTGAACATTGTGACTTCCATAGTTTTATGTACATTTCTTACACTGTATTATACTTAACTGATTTTTGTCTTCAATTCTACCCCTTTTCATTTGTGTTAGAAAATAATTTGCTCAGTATATGCATTCATCTATATGGATGATCTCTTCTCATTTCATGATATTTTCTCATTAATTTTCTTTATGAGTTTAATACTTTATAAATGATGAAAACTTCATCTTCCATAATTTAGCTCACATTTTTATTTTATGCATTAAAACGTCCTTTTTGTCTTTATGTGCCATTTTTTGTTCATTTGGTGAGGTATTTAAGCACAGTTATGACAATGTATTTGATGCACCAAAGTCATTCCAATTCTCTAATATTTGATGCATATAACTATTTTGGTGTTCATTTAATCTATACTACAAATGCAAGTGTGAATCCATTGTGGTGTTTGTTATTAATTGTGAACATATACAAATTTTATAATGAATACTATGCATTATAGTTAGAAAGCTTATGAAGAGTTGTAATAATTATGACAACAAAAAGAGTCACAGAGCTTACTCTTATTGCTATCTTCTTGAGTTTGTTCATGGCAGAAAATTGCTTGAGACGAGTTATGACAGCAGAATCGAGAGGCTTATCTGGAGCTTCACCACCAACTTGTACCCATGGATGACCTGTGCAAACATATTACAACTATATATGTCATTTTCTTAATGCATAGGCTATAAATTGGCAAGCTATATTGAATCATGATATGCAGTATAGTATACTCACAAAGAACTTGATGAGCTGTGAGCCGCTTTTTGGGATCTCTAACAAGCATTTTTCTTACAAGATCTTTTGCACTCTCGGATATACTAGGCCAAGGTTCAGATACAAAGTCAAGCTCCCCTCTTAAAACCTGCTCGAAAATTCCCTGCTCAGTTTCTGTTAAAAAATGTTACATTAGCATGCAATAAATTAAATGAAAGCAAGCAAGTAACTATGAAAAAAAAAAAAAAAAAATTCTTACCATCCCAAAATGGTGGTACTCCACTTAACAAAATGTAAATGATAACTCCAGCACTCCAGACATCACATTCTACTCCATAGTGTTTCCTTAGTACCTCTGGGGCCACGTAATAAGGGCTTCCAACCACATCATTAAATGTTTCACCTGAGGAGCATATATAGCAGCAGTTGATCAGACATACAATGGAATCAGCTAAACAGAGTATAGTGGCATCTCGACTAGCTAGAAATCAAAGAATGACCGCCCACACTCAATTAAATGGGTAAATGTAACGTTATATTTCAGTTACATTACCTAAAATCAGAAAATAAGATGACCACGAAGTTCTGTTAGTCAGTATGGTAACTACTAACTAAAATTGAAAAATAACACAATTTCAATTATATAAACAAAAAATTACTCTTGTACTTTTTCTTCAGAATAGCATTACTCAAAGATTCTTACACTTCCAAGTTTTAAGAAAAAGGTATAATCTTGCCGAAGGAATTTAATTTAATGCCAATATGGCAAATGAGCATGGGAGTCAGAGTGACTTAGACAAAGCTTTATTCCTGGTCATTCTCATGGGAAGCCTAACTGCTACATGGGTAAACAATTTAATTTGGAAACTGAGAAACATGTATCACATTCCCCCGATAGATGATTGAGAAAAGAAACTCGATATAAAAACACCTGACACCGTGTGTTTTGGAAATTCTGGAAGCACGCCTTGTGTTGGTTATAAAATTTGCTAGCTACAAGAAAGTTACAAACATGAACATGAACAACCATTCTTCACATCATGACTCAAACATTTGTCAGCAGTTACACCAACTTTAAATTTTGGGTTAGATGAATATGTTGTCAGCAAGAAAAGTTCTTATGGAAGACTATAGTAAAGGTAATAACATACTCATTTTCAGAATCTGAAGTAAAGGTAACCATGGCGAAATATTGGAGTAAAAACAAAAAAAAGGCCAGATGTTGTGAATAATCTTGTTCGTCATTATCCAATCTCAGTTTTTGAATAATAAGTTTGAAACTCTGCAAATTTCTCATCCAATCTTGGATCGAAATTCATATGTCATAACTGATGGTCACTTGTTAACAATCAGCACACCGGCAAGAAAACTGAACTATTATTACCAGAACATACAAATGAACACCCAAGATTAATGCAGGACAACAATATGTCAAATGGTGTTGAAAAGTAACTGATTAATTGAATGGATAAAACGAAGTTATCATGTTTTCCCTTTGTATCCTTCACCAAATCTTAAAATAACTTAAATCGTATCCCGAGTGCAAAATCAAATGATTTGTACAATTAGTCTAAATATCCACAAATGAAAACTAATAAGCCAGATCTATAGAGATGGTCTGTAGCATGAGGTAGAAAGTACCTGGCCTGAAGAAAACCGAGAGCCCAAAGTCGATGGTCCTAAGCGGTGAATCCTCTTGCTCATCCACAAAAAGAAAATTCTCCGGTTTCAAGTCTCTATGCATAACTCCTAATGAATGACAAGCTTCTACAACACTAACAATCAATCTAGCAAGCTCGGCAGCCTTTTTTTCCGTATAATGCCCCCTCTGTATAATCCTATCAAAAAGCTCGCCACCCGCACAAAGCTCCATCACCACATGAACAGCAACCGCATCCTCATAAGCTCCCACAATCGATATAACATTAGGATGCCCTGCCAAATGGTGCATTATCTGAATCTCTCTCCTTACATCCTCCACATCCTCCTCAGTAGTTAACTTCCTCTTAGCAATTGATTTACAGGCAAACTCTTTGTTAGTTTCCTTCTCTATGCATAAAAATGTAGTCCCAAATTGCCCTTGTCCTAATTTCTTCCCTAAATTATACTTCTCCTTCAAATTTTCTGTTTTCCGTTGTAAAACTGATTCGACTTGTAGTCCTACACTCGACGCTCTCTTAATATGACCAGGCTTATTATTATCCGGTTTCACCGGCTTTACAGCCTCGTTTGGTTTTGCCTCGTTAGAAGCAATCTTAATCGATGTGGGAGGAGTATTTTGCACATCAGAATTACTCTCTGTATTATCTGAGCTATCTTTATTTTTGTTATTACTACTGCCTTCTTGTTCTTGGTTTGGGGCAGGGAGGGTCCCTGGCTGCCGGGTTTTCCAAACCGCGGCGGTCACAGAATGTAAGAATCCATTGTTCCCCAATTTAGGACCTGCACATGTATTCCCCATCAAACGAATATGCAATTTCTAAAATTACCTAACCTTCATGAATTTCACCATCCAAACAAGCACTTATTAATCCCATTCACCCACAATGAGCTAGCCACAGAGATTAATTCTAAATTTATCATCAGATCAATAATACCTTTCCGAAAACCCTCAATTTCACTCCCAAATGTGTGATATTGTCGAATGTATCATACGAATAGCCTAAATTTTGACAATTGAAACCCTAATTGAACCCAAAATAAGACGAATTTTATATTTGGAGTAGCAATAATGAGAATAGTTAAGAAAACAAGAATTATAGTGCATTACATTGAAGGCGGAACAGGATAAACGGTAATAAAAGATAAATCAAATGGTTGTAAATCTTCAATTCAAAAGGGAATTTGAAAGAGGGAAATGAAAGAAATACATTGGAGAAAGAAAGATCTATTGTATGGAGAAAAAAGATGAGCAGAGGGAGAGAGAAAAATGAGAAGCAGTGAGAAAAATGTGGAAATGTGATAATAACTGAGTTGGTGAGTCAACTCGGAGGAGGAGGACATCAATGCATTATGCATGCATGGCCAGCATGGGTGCCAATATAACTTTTGACATATATTTTACTAACAAAAGACAAAAACACCCCTATACTTTGTCCAACTCCTAAAAAATTTCATGTGTTATTTTAACTCCCAAAAAAGCCACGTATTTGATTTCATTACCACACTCAATCTAAGTAGAATTTTACTTTTGATTTTTGGCGGAACGACAAGATTACCCCTATGTGTTTGTTTTTTTTTATTCTTTTTGAAAACCTAAGTATATACTACTTAGGTCGAGTGTGGTATTTAAAACCAAACACATAAAAGTTTTGGGGATTTAAAATGACACATGAGGTTTTTTTTTGGGAGTTAGACAAGCATATGGGGTGTTTTTGTCTTTCGCTCTATATTTTACACATTTTTCAAATGAGTTAATGACAATTTACTCCCCTGTGTTGTAATACGTATGATATTCAATTTACTCGTTATAATTTTAAAAAGAGAACTTTACCCTTATGATCTTATAAAAGTTTCACACTACATCCATGACATTTTTGAACTTAAAACGAAAAAACAAATTGACAAAACTACGCTTGTGTTATTATAAATGTGACACTGCACCCCCTATGTTATCATAATGTGACATTTTACCTCCTATGTTATGATAAATGTGAAATTTTACCTCCTGTATATGATAAATGTGACACTTTAGTACTTTATTCTACTGTGTTATGATAAATGCAGCAATTTACTTTTGTGTTATGATAAATATGGCCCTTTATCCCCTAAGGGTTAAGGGTAAGTTTATCTTTTTACGCAACAATTTACACGCCCTACTCTAAATTTCGGCGAGTGAGTTACACTCTCCGTTGAAAATATATAAATTGCTTCATTAATTCTTTTGTAGGGGGCAAAGGTTTTATTTTTTAAATCACTAGGAGTTAAATTGAACATTATGTTATATTAACCCCGTTTCCAAATATAAACACATCAATTAAATATTACGGAGTGGAATTAGTTAAAAATTAAAGAATTTGTTTTAATTTCATCACACATACATTATATAATTAATAAATTAACCACTTCAAAATATTTGGAAAATCGCAAAAAAATAATTACACTTTAGTCATTTTAAGAATGGGAAAATTGCTTTTTTGGTACCATATGATAGACCTACTTGTAATTTTGGTACCATTGGATACAAAAATGCAAATTTGGTACCATATGATAGGTTTTCATTGCAATTTTGGTAGCAAACCCAATTTTCCGCAAAGTTAATGATAATTTAACCCCTATGAAATGCATAATGTTCAATTTACCCCCTCGTGGTTTAAAAAAGAGCATTTTACCCCCTGAAATTTTGTAAAAGTTTCACATTGCATCCTTGATATTTTTATAGGCGGCACTTTATCCATTTTTATTATGATAATGTGGCATTTTACCCCCTGTGTTATGATAAATGTGGCAATTTATCCCCCTATGTTATAAAATAGTTTGCATGCCTACTCTCAATTTCAAGTGAGTTACACTCTCCGACTGAATGGGGTAAATTGCTTCATGAAAATTTTTACAGGGGGTAAATTGATTTTTTTCTAAATTATAGAGTGGTAAATTGAACATTTAGTGAGTAAATTGTCATTAATTTTGTACAAAAATTGGATTTGGTACCAAAATTGCAATTAAAACCTATCTTATGGTATCAATTTTGCATTTTCGTATCCAATAGTATCAAAAGTGCAAGTTAGCCTATCCTATTATACCAAAAAAACAATTTTCCCTTTTAAGAATTGGACTTTCAGTTACATCCTATAAAAATAATTAATTTTCATAAATATTGGCGGAAGAGAGTAGGGACGTCGTCAATTTTGTAACGGCGAATAACGGCGAATAACGGTATCAGGCACAGAGGAGGGAACTAAAATAATTCAAAACGTAATCGAAATTATTTCACCTTTATTTAATTGACCCTGAAATATTGAAACCCCGCCTCTCTCTCCCCATCTCCCCCCACACACAAAAGGAAGGAAGAAAATTCAAAATTAGGGGAAATCAGATGGGCGATCGCTTATATCAAAAACCCTAATCACTTCATTCATTTCTAATTGGGTTTGAAATTTGTTATACGCAGCAGTTGCACGCGGATTCCTAGGATGACTAAGGTTGCTGCGGCAGGTGAATTGCCTTCATCAAATGCTCTTAATTTTGGCGGAAGTTCGAAGATTCCGTCCGCCATTATGAAGAGAAAAACTCCATCGGAGTTACGGGTAAGTTCTAGCCCCAGATCTTTGCAACTATTGACTTTTAATTTGTTAATTAGGGCTATGTGACACTATTTTCACTGTGGTTATGTGCCAAAGTCAGATAATTGAATATCATGTAATCTGGATTCAATGCTGTGAAAAGGATTGAAGTTGAACATATATATTTTCTGCGATTATCTTCAGCCGTTAATTTAATGGCCTATAAACTAGTTAATTGTGTGAGAATGTGATAGGGTATGTATGGAATGAAGTTGTGATTTTTCATGTTTTCATTAGTGTACCTTTTTTGGGTGTGGAAGCATCTTAGAAGCATGTGTTGCTTTATATAATGAGCTAAAGTGAGAGATTTGTTCCTAATAAAAAGTGAGAGTTTTGATTTTTAAAATTAAAAACCTGTTGGGCAACTGAAAGGTTGCAGTGTAGTTTCAATTTAAAACTACTTCTGGTGAGGTGGGAAAACCGGAGGTCATGAAGTACCTGAACTGGATCATGTTTCAGTCCCTTGGAAAATAGTTATCCAAGATGATGTTTTCCATACATTTAGGTTAATGATTCAAATGGTGGCACTCCTCGGTGTCTACGTGCAATTGAAAAATTAAGGCTACTAAAAGATTTGTAGAGCTGCTAGAAGACATGGGATTTAATGGTGGCTGCTAAAATATGTTGAACTTTACCATTGATTTTGCCATTTAACTCTTGTTTTTGTTAATTATTTGGATTGTAAGAATATATACCTCCTTATTATTATGAGTGCTTTTATATTCATCATAGGTTTGTGTACTGGTATATACTTGAAGGTAAATATATAGCATACAGTTTCTTTTTTCTGGTGCACATGATATTAGATAACATTTATATGTTAGTGTGATAACTTTTGGAACACGATTTGCTGAAAATAAAACAATATTAACTAGATGTGATCTGTAACTGAATTTTAAATATCATTTCTTTATTTGATAGGGAGAACTATTGAAGCGAAACAAATTTCCAGAGCATGTAGGTGAATCTTCAGCCCCAGTTACTAGTTTCACGAGGTAAATTGTTTTTCCCATAACTTCTCGTATTAATGCAGATTTACTTTGTCATAAACTTCTGGTTTCTTGTAGGAACATGGATGGAGCAGTTTCTGTGCCTAAAAAACCTGACTTATCAAAAGCACCTCGATACATTGACACACAGATACCATATGCTGTCACTAAAAACAGTATCAGAAATAGGCTGCTCTCCAGAAAGGAAAATCCTAAGGTTACTTCTTGTAGATCGAATTTTGAATGCCTTCACTTACACAATCCTCCCTACCCCTTCAAGCTTGCAATTTTTGCTTTCACTACATACCACTTCTTTTATAAATTGTCTTAGACTGATACTGATATATTCTACCTCCAGCATTAAGTTTTAATATAGTAACATATATATATATATATATATATATATATATATATATATATATATATATATATATATATAACTTGATAAATTTACTGGCAGGAAGCTGTTAGTAGAGAGAATGTTGGCAGCTCAAAGAATTCCGGTGTTCCAATGAGTTTGTATGCTAAACGTCAAGTACAAAACTCGAGGTACAGTTAATGAGTCATATTGACTGGACATGTCTTTGCATTTCTGACTGAGACAATCTATTTTCTGCATGTCCTTGAAGTCACGTTACAACTGCTTTAGGTGGCAAAGACTATACAAATGAAGTTATTAATGCATCCATGAAATGTAGTAATGTCACTTTTCCGAGTCTTAGAGGATTATTTTCCGAAGGTGAAAAGTTAAATGGCTCCTCAGATATAGATATGGTACTATTTTCTCCTAACATTTTTCATGAACAGAAAATTGAATTTTTGAGGTATAGAGTATATGTAATCTTCTTTGTTGACAGGATAAAACTTTCAAAGGAATGCTTTCATGTCAACATAAATCTATTGACAGAACTGAACGTATTATGCCGCAGAACTATTGTTCAGAATTCCTTCTACCTGGACTCAAGATTCCACTTGATTTGACTCTAAAATCTAATATGCGACTGCAGTCTTCATCCTCTGTGAATTGGTGAGTCAATGATGCATTTCTTGATGTTGCTGGCACGAGATTTCTAAATATTGTGATTTTATGGACAAACCATAAGTTCAGTATTAAACTTAATCACCAGTCGAAATGGGGGGATGAAATGCCAAGAAAAAGCATGCTTTGTGAGTTAAGAGAGGCCAAGAGCTATTTGGTATTTAAGGCAAAAAGAGGGTGGGTCTGACAGACTTTTTCTGGCGTGGGAGAGCAGGGTGGCAAGACTGAACTTGCTTCGTAGCATCTCTATTTGGTTTGGAGATAAGGGCATTGGGCAGTAAGACCTGAGATAATTGTGATAACTGGTTTAAAGCTAACTTGCTCAGAAGTCAGAAGGGTTGTCGTAGAACTTATAGTAGAATCACTTTTGTTGGGTGCTAAACTTTTAACTACACTTTTGGGTTTATGCTAATGTTAGACGTTTTTCCAAATGTTCATAGGAGGAATAAATGTTTTCAAAGCACGTGTTTTAGAATTTTGATAGCTGAATCGAAAATCACAAAACCATGTTATCAAATGGGGCATAATCTTCCTGCAGGATTTGCAGATTATAAGTTACCATAGTTCATTACTTCCCTGTACCATTACTGGAATTTTATATGTTATAATTAAGACCTCGATAACATTTTAGACTTTTTAGTTGCTTGTAACATTTAGCCATACTTGATTTTATTCGTAGTCTTTTAACAGGAATTGAAGCTCTTGTTGAATGCATTGTAAACAAATTCTTTTTGTTTGTTTTGCTGCTGGACTCGTAATTGTTTAGATATCATTACTTATATGGTCATCCAACATACTTCATGGTTTTATAGGTTTCATAGGTTAATCAATTGTGGCATCGTAAAAGGTATTGCTTGTTTACAAAGTCAAACCACGACCTCCTCAAATGACCCTACCTCGACCACCCAAGTAACAAATCTAGGGGCTTTCCATTCTTGGGTGCACCCTCAATCTACTCTACCTCGTTCAGCTATATCGGCATTGTCTGCGGCAGGAGGTATTACTGTTTAGACTCCCTACCCTAGTTATTGCACCTTTTCTTCTATTTTTCTCCACTTAACTAATGATACCCTATCCAGGACAAACAGACTTTCTGCTTAAACGGCATAGTGCGTGGGAGGATTCATTTCGAAGCCTTTACTACATGTTCCGGAAGAGAATCTGTAAAATCTTTTACGGTATTGTCCTTTTGCTAAGTTGTTTATGATATCCTTGTGAAAAAAATCCATATTGATTTATTTTGCCATATTGTGGTACTCATCTTTTATTTATGCAATGTTCATGAGTAAATTTAAAAAGACAGGCATGATTGAATGATCTCCCATTGGTAGCATTTGTTTACCCCTCCGCCAAAGTCCTTTTTCTTTTACAATACTTTGATCATCTTAGATATCATCTTATTTGACTGCATTTGTACAAGGACCATGCATTGGTAAAACTCTTAAGCAAATGTCTTTCCTTGCAACAACTGAGCTTTTGGTTGGTAGAGTTATAGTGTTTACTTCACCTTTCCTCCTTCACAATTAACATTATTCATGTCAGGGTACATAATTTGTTCGAAATATTATAGTGACAACTTTATTTGCTAATTTATACCCACTTATTCATGTCAGGGTACATAATTCAAATGAAAATCCATGTATCAAAACGGGTTTTCGAAGTCTTATTAAGCTGGAAATTTTAGATCCATTTGAAATAACATCATAAATGATTACTTGTCTGGCTTAGTCTTTAGGCAAATATCATTCAAATTTCCCCTGAAAGATGAATATCATGTACAGCGAATTTTTTGCTGCTGCAAAAAGGGAAGTGTAAGAGGCAGGGAATTCAGTAAAAAGAAAGTGACATCAACTTTCTCATCTCTGGTGAAGATTGCTAGAACGGTAGCTTTACAGTTGGCAGTTGATTGGGCTCTCATTCTCAAAACATTTCTCTAAATGACTGAAGTTTAATCAATAAGTTTCTTTTATCAAACTACACTAAAGATGACCTCTTTGATCATCTTTGAAAGCTGGCCTAAATGTATTATTTTCAGAGGCTAGTGACTGTCCTATTCTTTTTTGAAAAGATTAGCATATGTAATGTTGTGGTTTTGCTTTTGCTTGATAGATAATGTAGGTTGAATTTCTTTCGTTTTACTGTTTGAACTTTTGCAGTGTGCACTGAGCAGTTTGTGGTTTTGTTCTCTTCGTCTGATGGTTCAAAGGAAACCAAGTGCTCTTGCTCTGCCTATGTATCTCAGTCAACAAGAAACTTAAGATCACTTCTAAAAGAACATGTAAGGTTTCTTTTCGTCTGAAAAAAGGGCTGGTGAAAAACTAGCAACTAAAGTAATTATGATCCAAAAATAGATCATATTTAAGTTTTTTCCTACTTATATGATTTCATGTGCAACTTCGATGGTAGCACTTGGATTATGATTTCTTTTTATTTAGGAAACCATTCATGTTACACCACTTCTAATTGTTGAAGTTTTATATTCGGTTGCAGGATGTTTCTTTCTCAATGCCTCTTTGCCACTCTAAAGTGGAAGAAGTTACTGCAGAAGACCTCGTTGAACTTTCTGAAATTGCAAAACACAATCTTGGGCAGGTTTGAAATTTTCACATCTTCTATTATTCATACTTTGTGGAATGGCTGAGTTTAGGTCTAGGACAAACTCTAGATCATCTTACGGGACAGTTAGGGCTTGGTAATCCATTGTTGAAGTATCATTTTCAGCTCTTTCTTTTAGTTTATGTATTCTAATCATATTAAGAGCTATTAAAAAAAGTGGTATAGTGGTAGTATAAGTTTTTACATCTCACAAGTTGTTCTTGTAGATCCGAGAGTGCGGGTGGGGGCTCTTCCATTGCCTAAAATTTTGCTCCTATTTTTATTTTGGGATGTTCCAATAAAAGACTCCATTTTCTTAAATTGATCTCTTTTTGTTTCCCAAGTTAACATCTCACTTGAAGTAAGGACAATGACACCACTAGTTTTCAACTATTACTTTTTAGACTAAAGATGTAAAGATACCTAAAACTTTTACTTTTTCGACTCTTACCTAAAACTTTGTGCCAAACCGAAGGGGAGCAAAAAACTGTGATGCATGGAGTAATTTTATTTTATATTAAAATGCTTCATCCGTCTTAGTATTGTACTCCTTTTTGTTTTGGCGCGAAGTTTTAGGTAAGAGTTGTAAAGGTAAAATTTTAGATTTTTCAAGTGTTAGATGGGTAGGGGATTGATCAATTCTATGTTAGTGACCAGTGAGGAATGAATAAAGTTTGAGCTCGTTGGCAAGTTGAATGATGTGTGGTGCTAAGAAGTTTGTTGTAGACAACGATAGTGCTGGAGATTTCACCAGATCCAAAATTTTTATCTGAAATCCCATCCAGACCCATAGACAGACCTACTAAAAACTAGTGCCGCATTACTTTGAGATGCTAGTTTTCAGGAAAAAAAACTTTTCGATTTTGGAATAGGGAGTCTATTTGGAAAGTTATTTGCTACACATGGAGGAGATGACATCTAGTTCTAAATTTAAGGAGAAGTTAACTACATGATCTCATCTCCACTGTGTATTAGTATGCAAAAACTACTTTGAACAAATCCATCCTTTTGTTGCACCACGTCATCTATACAGCGGATGCACCAAATATCTCTCCTATTTGAGGACGTGCTACAAAGAATATAGGAGCGGAACTATTTGAAACCAAGGAAGTATTTATGTACACATCTTTTTTACTTCGAAAGAGAGTTTTTCTTCTTCGTCGTCAATTCAGTGTCCGCCATTGGTTTTAGCAAACTCCATTATCCTCATCTAATTTGAGTTATTTGAAGCAAATAAAATTCGGTGAAGTTATTTTGGTTGCATGACTCTAATTTGTTGTTCATGAATGTCAATGACACAGACTCGAGCTACAGAGACCCTGACTGGTGTTGACAACAGCCCTCAATCTTTGTTGATGTTTACTGGAAACAAGAACATACATGGGTTATACGATTTTTTGTTGAATTATAGGTCAGTGTCTGGTAATATCTTCGTTTTTTTCAGCAAAAGGACAACAGAATTCATAAATTACGTTGATTCAAATTTCTTGTTTGTTTGCTTCCAGAGTCTTTTTGTCCTCTTTGACTGGCGATGATGTTCCGGTGCTATATTCACCAGTTCCTTTTGATAATGCTGCTCTCTCTGCTCCTGAGGCAAGTCCAATTATGAAAAGAATATGCATTACTTATATGTTTACGTGATTGGAAACAGGTCGATCTATGTCAATCAATCTTCACAGTTGAGTTAGTTTAAGTATTTTATTGGAACCTTTTGAATCTATTACCACTGGACATTTAATGGACAATACAATGCACTCTAGTGAATTGATGATTTCGAGTATAAATTTTTAAATTTTAGCCAGTACTTTAACACCTTCAGATTTTACAAGTATAAATCATTGAAAACGAAATGGTAAACTATGGAATCAACATATCCTTTACTTATGAGAACAAAAGTTCTTTTACTAATTATCTACTTAAATGTCAATATATTTATGGATTTCAACTGCATCTTTTAAACTCAGCATTTATTAGACACAAATTTATTTCAGCCTCCTTTTCAGTTCTTCAATTATGAACAACCATTAATATTGTGCTAGTCCTTTTTACTAATTCCTTATTAAGTCTTGCTTTAAACTCTATTACTATCAAGAGTAACATTATCTTGTGAATTTTAGTATAGATCATCAATAGTTACTCATTTTATAACACAGATTAGATGCAAGGAGGTGAGGAGAGTTGATTACACATCTAATAAAGATAGTGAACCTCATAGAAGTTCAACCGCTGGCATTAGCTATAGTGTTGAAATTACAGATGCTTGTCTTCCTCCATGGATAGTAAGTGATATTTGCAATGCTATGCGCTCTAATGGTGGTGACTTTGAAGCCAGGTATACTAATGTCTCATTATTGCTAAAAACTGGATCATGCTATTAAATACACCTGTTGCATTTTCTTAAATTTTAAAATATACAGATCTGAAGTTCATGTTTGTTTATTTATCCCTTTATGATATTAACCTTGTTGATATGCGCTCTAATGTCTCATTATTGACAATTAGTGATATGTGTAAATTGACAATCGAATTATTGTCACTAAACCATAATTTGCACTTGTCGAAATTGTTTACTATTGCACTTGTCAAAATTGTTACCATAGTGACAACCTAACAATTAGCTCTATCACTATTGTATTTTTCTGCAAGTTATTGAATTCATGCAAAGATTGACAACTTTGATATTATCACTTGATATCTTGTCACTAATACCCAATTTCTGAATAGTGGCTATTTGCATCAACTTGTCAACTCGCTAGGCGTGTGATTTTCATTTTTGCTTGCTAGCCTGTGAAAATGATTTCTGCGCAGTAATTCTTGTTAAATTTATGCTAATGGATATCTCGTGCATATCCTGTGGCTGTTTATATTTGATGGTTTATTTCACGTTGTATTTGTTTGCAGCTTTAAGACGAAATCCACATCAATTGGCTTGAATGTTGGTCTAGGCATAGGCAGGGACCAACCTGCTCAGCAATTTATGACAGATGAAACAACCGAAGAAAATGGTCTTCCTTTTGGTATTCTGAATGCAACTGTTTCCCCTCACCTAGATTGTGCCTATTTACATGGATTGAAATACGGTGGTGTTTCGTACACAGCTTCTCTATCACGGGTTACATAGGTGGTGCAAGTTATGGACAAAACGTACTTGCTTCCTGTATTAACTGTATAATTTATTTGCATTTTGATTTGGCCTTCAATGTTAAAATGGGGAATTTTATATAATAGCTTATTTCTTCTCCCATTTTGATTATGTAAAGATGAGCAATTTGGTGCTAGAATTCAACTTGATTCTAATGTGTAATGTTGACTTCTGGTTGAAGCTTCTGCATATTGCATGGACAATTGTAGAACAGGATCTTAACAAATATATAAATGGTCGAGGATCAATATTTTATATTATTATTAAAGCAGGTCTGAGAACAATGGCTGTTTATGATTATGATTGAACTTAGGAAGAAAATCCTGCTTAAAAGATAATCTAGTAATAGAAAACAATTTAAGAAAAATAATGAATTTAGTACTTGACAGAAAATTTAGCATATATTAATTCATTCAACTACAAAGTAAGTGTATTTAAATGAGCGCGATTGATTTTATCTCCGAGTCACCATACAAATTTACATTTTCATGTCCAATTGTATTAAAGTTGCGACTTGCAAAGCCAAAAAAATATGCTCCCTCTGTCCCAAATTATTTGTCATTTTAGAGATAAAAATTTGTCCCAAATTATTTGTCATTTTAGGATTTCAATGCACTATTAAAGTACTCCTTCTGTTCCAAATTATCTGTCATTTTAGAGAAAAAAATTTGTCCCAAATTATTTGTCACTTTAGGATTTCAATACACTATTAATTACATATTTTAGGTATGTAAGAGAAAAAGTAAGAGAGAGAGTGTAAAATTTGAATAACGTGTAAATAGCTAACGGTGAGATAAATAAAGAATAAGGGTATTTTAGGTATATAATTTATTTTTTCTCTAATACTGAGGCTATTTAATAGGTACCTTAATATGTGTGAAAATATGTAAAACGACAAATAATTTGGGACACGGTGAGTATTTCCCTAACAACATGCCATCATCTAATGATGTCGATAAATTAATTTATAATTAGCAATAGATTAATACATGCTTAACAGCTGGACTCGGATGTACTTAATACTATTAATTATTTTTTTTTTTTTTTGAGAGGAATACTATTAATTATTTAAAGTATGCCCTTTTCTCAAAGTACTTAGCAGCTGAATTCAAAGTAATACTAATAACAGTCTAAAAATCAGAGAAAGATTGAAAAAGAATATTTATTAAAAGTATGCCCTTTTTTCTTCTCACTTTCTTTCAGCTTGATTCACAGATCTGAGAATTTCGAGCTTTCAACCACTAAGTATTGGGCCAAATCCAAGTAAGTTTTCTTATTTCTGTCAAAATATGTGATTATATGCTCCAAAAATGTGTTAATTTAATATAAAAATTATGTATCTTTCTCAAACTTCAGTTCATTAAAAGATTTTAGAAAATTAAAATGTTAAATGTGTGTATATATCCATCTCAAATTTGGGTTTTTTAAATTGTGTAGGGCCTGTATATATGTTTTTTTTTTTTTTTTTCAAATATAAAGTGTATGTAAAATCAAATATACTGAAATCAAAACAAAAATAGAGAGGGGTTAAACTAATTAATTATTCCAACTCATGATCTATTTTGACAAATTTTTATTTGGGATTCCCCCAAAATTAATTCCCATATTTGAGTGGAAAAGTAGAATAATCGGATTTTGAAGTGGTAGGACAAAAATGGAAAAAGGTCAAAAGAAAATCAACTGCCGAGAATTCATTGTTTTGCTAATGGAATGATACATGTATGAATAGTGCAGAAACTTAAATAGCATATCCTGTGTATATGTTTCAACACTTACAAATGATCACATAAGTTGAAAGTAGGTATGTTAACATAATAAAATAAAAATATTCTCAAATTTTTTTCTTTGTTACAAACCCCTTATCCCAATTCAAATCTTGAATCTCGACGGATTATGAAGGACATATTAATAAGATAACAATGAGATATGTTTTTTAAATAGGCTGAGGTATGATGTTTAAATCGTGAATTATTTTCCTGGAATTTATGTGTGTTTTCTTGGTTAAAATCTCGTTGACACATTTATGTCTCACTCTCCTCTATTTGTTTCAGGCAATTAAATATCTCTATTTTCCCTAGTCCATCAACTCTCGTATCTTTTCGTTCTTACTAAATGAAATTGTGGAAGAAATATTAATGGCTCCTACTATTGAATATCTGTCAACATATTTGAGGTACGCAAAGAGGGATGGATCTATGGAGTTGTACTCGTCTGATGAAGAGGATATTGATCAAACCCCGCCCTTAAAATGTGATGAGGAGTATATGAGCTATGATAACTTGAACGAGTCAATGGAGTTGAATTTGGATGAAACAAAAGAGATTGATCAAGTCTTCTATTGGAAAAACCGGCTTCCTTGGAATGGTCCAACCTTACTAGCAGTTGTCCACTATGTAATAAAATTTGATGACGGTATATTGTATCATGTAATAAAGATTCTCGATATTTTAATCCGTGAATATCATGAATCAATAATGAATAATCAGAAAGAAGAATATCAGCAGAAGTGGGAAGAGTTCTCCAGCATGTTTGTGAACTCTTTCATGCCAAAGGTGCGTAAATTCTTCAAAGTCCCAAAGCTACATGAGGTGTCTGACAAGAATAATTCCCTCAAGGAAAATGAAATCTTGGCCAGTTTTGTGGACTTTCTCCTTCAAATACTGAATTCTGAAGCAGATATTAATTCGATTGAGGAGCAACAATATGCAGTTCTTCAGATGGAGCTAACGTTTTTTCTTAGTCTTCTTGGGGATATACCATTTCAGTGCACTGAACTTGGGGAAGTAAAAAATATCTTGGCAGAATTTGAAATATTGGCCAACGAAGCAGGAAGGTTCATTTATTCTTGTATTTTTTCAACTTTTCGAGTTAAGACCAGTAGGTTTATTGAGGGGAGAAATTCACTTTTGAGAATGGTTGAGGACTTGAATGTGAAAATCGAAGAGCACTGCACCAAATTCTCAGAATTTCACCAATTTGTAGTTTCTCGAACATATGATGTTATAGATTCAAAATTCATCGTTGATTCTTTGATCGAGGATCTCGAGAACTTGATGAATAACCAAATTCACTTGATCATTAGTGACATGAAGGTTCAAATCATAACACTTCACGAGGAGCTTACGATCTCACGATCTTTGCTCGAGGATATTAGGATGCCGCAAGATACAATTCATATGGATGAATTGAATGAATCTTTAGTCCAAATTAGAGATGTGGCGTATGAAGCTGAATATCTTGTCAACTCATATGTTGTGGGTAATTTTCCTCTTTGGTATTTGAATTTGAGGCTCCCTGTTGTTATCCCTAAGTTTGAGCTTATTAGAACGAGACTTCAAGAAATAAAGACAATTTATGACATTAAAGTCTTGGATATCAAGAAAGATTTTAGTAAAGAGGTACCAACCCAAGCTATGAGAACCCCTACAACTATGATCATTGATATTGTGGTTGGCTTTGAGGATGAAATTGCTAATCTATCAAATGATCTTATTGGAGGATCAAAAAATCGACAAATTGTTTCGATTTTTGGTATGCCCGGACTTGGTAAAACAACTATTGCAAATAAGTTGTATATTGATCGCTCAATTACTGATCACTTTGATGAACGTGGATGGTGTGTTGTTTCTCAAACATATCAAAAGAGAAAGGTGTTAATTGATATCTTGATGTCTTTATCAAAAACCCAGTTAGAAAAGAATAACATCTTTGAATTAGAAGATGAGAGTTTGTCCTTAAAGATTCACCAATGCCTAAAGAATCGAAGATACCTTGTTGTCATCGACGATGTTTGGTCTACAAATGTGTGGGATGATTTGGAAAGATTTTTCCCCGATGATGGAAATGGAAGTAGAATAATGTTTACTAGTCGGATTAGAGGTATATCACCAACTAATAGCATTGTTCACTCACTTCCTCTTCTTAAGGAAGACCAATGTTGGAGAATATTAGAGAATAATGTGTTTCCAAAAGAACTCTGCCCTCCGCAATTACAAGACATTGGAAAACGAATTGCAGCTAAATGCCGTGGATTGCCGCTTGCACTAGTTGTTACCGCTGGAGTTTTGGCAAATTTGGAGAAGAAAGAAAGTGTATGGGAAAAAGTGGAAACAAACTTAAACTCATATATGTTTGACGATGATACAAATAACTACTCGAAAATACTGGAACTTAGCTTCAAACATCTGCCAGATCATTTAAAGATGTGTTTTCTCTATTTTGGAACATTTCCTGAAGACACACAAATACCAGTAAGGAAGTTAATATGGTTGTGGATTGCTGAAGGATTCATTAAGAGAGAACAAGATAAGAGCCCGGAGCTAGTAGCAGAAGAATATGTTTCAAACCTAATTAATAGAAGCCTCATACTAATTGCCCGTAAGAAATCTTGCGGTGGGATCAAAGCATGTAGTATTCATGATCTATTGCGGGACATGTGCTTAAGAAAAGCTGAAGAAGAAAAATTTTCAAAGACTGTTGATGAGTAAGTTTACTTGCTATCCTATAATTCAATCCAGTCAAATAGTTTGTATTTTAAATTCTAGTTATTACGATCGTCTTATTCATGATGATTAATAAATTTGGTTCTTCTTAATTGTCACTATGTAGTTATTTGTCACTCTACGAGAAGCATCATCGCATGTTTGTTCACTCAGAGTCATCCGCCGGCGGTAGACCTTTTGGCCTATATTATCGTTCATTTTCAGGCCATCTTTCACATCTCACATCCAACATTCCGCAAATGAAACTTCTTAGGGTTATGAATCTGCGGATAAATTCTCACAGTTACTATGAGCTGAAAAAAGTAGACCTTCTAGTTCAGCTAAGGTACATGGTCGTCGATCGAATGCCGAAACCACATGTAGGCAACTTTGTTAACCTAGAATTTCTTATAATTTACAGCTATGAAATAATTTACATACCCTTAGTCATTCTAAAATTGGTGAAGTTGAGACATGTCCAACTAAAAGGGAGAGCAGAATTCGAAGAAGATTGCTACATCTGCCAAACCACTAATCTAAGGTCTCTTTCAAATATTCTCATTACCAGTGACAAGGATAATGAAATTTTGAGATGTTCACCACATCTACATAAACTTGAGTGTTATTATAAGGATGAAACACTATTTCCCGATCTCCATTCCCTCACTGATCTTCAAATACTCAAACTGAGATACTGTACTTATTTCAGTGGTGAATTAACAAAGGTTAATTTTCCATCCACTATCAAAAAGCTGACATTATCTGATTTGGGCTTGCCTTGGGAGGAGATTTCGATTATAGGGAGATTGCCAAACCTTCATGTTCTCAAATTATTCTTCCATGCCTTTGTGGGAGAAGAATGGGAGACAAGAGATGGTGAGTTTCAAGAGCTGAGGGTCTTGCACCTTGACTATAATGATTCGATAAAGCAATGGATCACATGTAGTGAACATTTCCCCCAACTTCAGACATTAGTAGTGAATCGATGCAACCGTCTTAAGGAGATACCTAGCGAGATAGGCTACATTCCGACGTTGCAGAAGATTAAGGTGTACGATAATGGGTACAAGGTTTACGAATCAGTTGTTCAGATTGAACAAGAGCAACGCGAAAATGGAAATGAAGAGCTTCAAGTCATAAACAGTAAATGAGCTGAATATGGTGGACCTGGTACGAGTATTCCAGGAGCGAGAGTAAGTTAAGCTATTCTGAAAACATAATATTTTTTTGCGTTTCGAATATTTGATGCAATATTTAGAAAACAAATTATACCTCACCATGTTGGTTAACATTTTGTGATTTTCTTTTCTCATAGATTGTTATGGCAGCTGCTAAAGGAAGCGAGAGAGAGTGGAGATACAAATTAAATGAAGATCCAATTTGTTAGGTTTCTATTTCATAAAGCATTAATTGTTGTATGAAACCATGAGACAATCGAGCGGGTTTCTTATTTTGCTTTTTGTAACATCAGTTTTATTCTATCTGTGCAAGTGAAACAAATGAATTAATGTCTGATGCTTATCATTTCTAATGACCCAATTTCTTGAGTTTAATCATATTTAATGATAATTATATCTACACCCGCATTTTCAGGGTACAACTACATAAATACCTCATGTATGGAAGGAGAGAATTTCAAATTTTGGTATCATAAGTGACCTTTATGGTACCATAAGTTAAAAAACATACACATTTGGTACCAAAAGTTAACGGCCCTCAATACATTTTGTACTTTGCTAAATTTTTGGACGGAAATTTCAATTTTGGACAGAAAATTGATAGAAAATTGTAGAATTAATTCTATAGTTATAGATTGCTGTCAAAGTTTGCCTCACATATTTTCTGATAGATAAATTTACCCCACAATTCACAAGTTTGAAGCATTTCAGTCTCAATTACAAATATAGTTAAATTATAAATCTTATATAATAAATTTTATTTTATATATGTTGTCTAAACATTATTAATTACAAAACTCCTACAGGGGAAGAAGGTGAAAAAAGAAATTAAAAATAGTTTCCCCAAACAAAAGAATCAGCTTATACATAATATATTAGCTAGTTAAAAAGACTAAACTTCTAAACCAATTAAGTTATTCAAAAGAAGTCTTCAGATCAATCTTGCTAGGGGATATTAAACCAATGAGCGAATGATAATGTTTATATCAATAATTATAGGAATTTATCATTTCAGCTAGCTAGTTTGTTTTTTAGATTATTAAAATTACACAATAGAACCATAAAGTTTGGAAATTAGCTAGAGGCTTCATTACATTCATATGTTCTTATAAAAAAATGAATTTCTAATAAAACCGAATTTTAAAGAAAAATCAAATATTTCGTCAAACCAGCAAAAATGTTTATGTTCGAATATGGTCAACAAAAAAGATTGAAAAGAACCAAAAGATAAAGACACATTACATCTGGCATTGATGAAGAACCATTGTGAGAAATTTTACAATGTTTGGATCGGTTTTGCCATGGGAAATTTTACACCATGTTTGGATCGGTTTTGACATAGTTTTGCCATGTTTGGATCGGTTTTGACACAGTTTTGCCATGTTATGGTGTTTCAAAATTATTTGAATAATTTTGGCTGAACATTTAAAAACATGATTTGAATTGATTTTGATTGGAATATTGAGATGTTAAAATATTAATAAAATAATAGATAGTTTGCAAAGCTTTCATCACTACAAGAAATTTGAACATTGGCCACCCCCTATTAGAAATGGCTGGACAAGCCGACTCCAATAAGTTTTGACCTCGGATCAATTCAGCCGACTACATTGTTAGAGCATTTGGAAACAACTCAATTATTTTTGTTCGGAAATAAGCAACGGCTAATTCTAGAATTTATTTTCTTTTTCCTTTTTCCTTTTGCCTTTTTATTTGTATTTTTCCTTTTCCCCTTTTTTTTTCTTTTTTCTTGCCCCTTTGCTTTTTTCTTTTTTCTCACAAGTACTCACAACACTCAACGTACAACTCCTCACGAGTCACCTCTATTCTCCTCCGCCATCTGCTTTCCTCCGTCGTCTCTTCTCCTCCACCGTCAATTGCCGTCCGCAACCCCTCTCCTCCGCCGTCAATTGCTGTCCGCACTCTCTCTCATCCGCCGTCAATTTCTGTCCGCAATCCCTCTCCATCGATCCGGCATATTTCGCTCTCCATTTCTTCGTCTCTTTTGTTTAATTTCTCTGGCTTTAGTTACAGATCAACTCTCATTTTTGTTGTTATTGAATACTCTTCGATTTCGTGAATTAAATGCAGTAATGCTAGTTTCAATTGAAATTATAACTTCGATATTGTGAATTTAGTAGTTGTAATGCTAGTTTCAGCTGAAATTATTACATTGATGTACTTATTTGTGTTTCTTTCGGTTTATTTTGCTGTGCGTGTTTGCTGATTTTTGTTAACAGAAGTGTTTTATTTGAAAATTGCAGTTCAGATATAGAAGAATTGATGAAATTATCATAATTGGTACTGACAAAAACTGGTAATACTACTCAGGTAATACTACTCATTGCTAAAAGCAAGATAATATCATTTGGCATTGTTTGGATTTATGCAAATCTTTATTATCATTAAATTACGTATTGTGGTGCAAGATTTATATAATTATTGAATTTTACATAATGATCCTAATTAAACTACATGAGACCTTGATCATATACTAATGTGGAGTTTATACGACTTTGGGTTGGGGTTATCCCAATGTCATAACATTTATTAGTGAGTTCAGTTAAATGCTACTATATCATGAATTAATTGGGACTCTGCATAAGTATTACAATGATGTGTCCTTTAAAATCTTGATGGAAACAAAACTTGATTCTTTTTACGCTACAAATTTTAGAAAACAGAGGAGTTTGTCAAAGAAAATGGGTAAAAAGAAGGATGTCAGTATTTGGGAAAATTTGTACTTTAATTAATTTAACTTACCGTGAATGCGGTATTATCTCTCTCAATTGCTAATTTATACTTCACAGTTCATCATAAATTTCAAATTTTTTTCTTTATCAGCCCCTTGGAATTGTCTCAACTCAGTGTTACATTCTATATTAATTTAATCTGAATTTATATTATCAATCAGCCATCTGGAAGAATACATAGATTAGGCAAAATTGAAACATTAACAGAGGAAGAATAAATCACACGTGAATTAACTAATAAACTGAATTAAATACAAAAAATAATAGTAAAAAAAACTGAATTAAGTGAATACATAGATTAGTCTCTTTTGTTTAATTTCTCTGGCTGTAGTTACAGATCAACTCTCATTTTTGTTGTTATTGAATACTCTTCGATTTCGTGAATTAAATGCAGTAATGCTAGTTTCAATTGAAATTATAACTTCGATATTGTGAACTTAGTAGTTGTAATGCTAGTTTCAGCTGAAATTATTACTTTGATGTACTTATTTGTGTTTTTTTCGGTTTATTTTGCTGTGCGTGTTTGCTGATTTTTGTTAACATAAGTGTTTTATTTGAAAATTGCAGTTCAGATATAGAAGAATTGATGAAATTATCATAATTGGTGCTGCTCTTTCCTTGTATTCTCCAGCCTTTGATCTTCAGGTACCTTTCATTTTTTATGAGTGAATTGAATGTTGTCATTTTAGACCAAATGCCCAATTAATGTTTATGATTTGCACTATGAATTTGGGGATACATGTTAAAAGTTATGCTCCACATCTGAAAATTAGATACAAATTTCTATTACTTGGAGCTGAGGATTTAAAATGCTTTATGTTCCTTTTTTTGGTGTGAATGCACTTCTTTATCATTCAGAATTCCACTACATTATATGTAACAAAAATAATATAACATCATCATTTTCTTAAAACAGGAAGATGTGCTTAAAATTGTGCATCAACTTATGTGACAAGGTGTGATCCATGCTATTGATAAGAAATTGGCCATTCTAATTCTTTTTATAAGAAGTTTACTGCTGAACTTTAATGTAACTACCAACCCCCTTAGTTTTGTTTGCTAATAAAGTATCAGCTATTTCTTAATTTCTAGTGCATGTGAAATGTGCTTTTTCAGCGTAAATATTTCTACATTGACAAGATAAAATATCCTAGAAGGTCTTGTTTAGTTTCAGACTATATCATTTGACATTTAGTTCAAATAAGTTGAACCTATATTATGGAATGTATAAGTAGTAATTGTACCAAACCTAAATAATGTATTAGTAACATTTATCTTTCTCTTACGTAACAATTATTATCATTAACTAAGCTAAGATAAGATAAGAGATCAAAAGAGAGTCTGATGCAAAATTCCCTAATCCTATTATAAATGTTTTATTTCTTTATAGAGTAATTCTCAATAACTATATTTTCGACTATAACATGATGCATTTATGTTTTTCTTTTTAAAAATAAGGTAGACAAAAGTATTTTCCAAAAAAATGGACAAGAGTTGGATTGATCTAGAAAGTAAGACACCCGACTATCTACATGGAATCGATGCTTTTCTGGAATTCGCATTTAGGAATCGGCCTAGTGATTCTTTGATTTGTTGTCCTTGTGAAAAATGTGCCAATCGCAATATGAAAAGCCGAAGAGATGTTCGAGATCATTGTTTTTTTAATGGTTTTCTTAAAAAACTATAAGAGTTGGACATACCACGGTGAGTCGTATGCACCTCGAAGACCTCAGAGTGAAGCACCTGGGTTCCAAACTTATGAATTGAGGGCTAATAGTGAAATAGGAGATAATATGGTTGGACTTATATATGAGGCAATGGGAATGCCACATGTGTCTACCAATGAAGATGATGATACTCAAAGTTTGGAAAATGACAATCTTAGTGGAGCAAATGAGGAAACACTTAAATTTTATCGGATGTTAGAAGATGCAAGTATCGATTTGTACCCCGGTTGTGGAGAGTTCACAAAGCTCTCATTCATTGTCCACCTTTTAAATTTAAAGGTGGTATAAGTCCTTCACATTGCTGCTTAATTTGCTAAAAAAGGCGTTTCCCAAAGGTGTGAATTTACCAAAGGACTTTAATGAGGCAAACAAGATTACTAAGCACTTGGGTTTCACTTATGAGACATGGGATGCATGTCCAAATAATTGTATGTTGTTTAGGGGTGAAGATGAGTTGCTAGAAGTGTGTGAAATATGTGGTACTTCTAGATATAAAGGAGATAAAAAGATAGCAGGAAAGAAAATGAGATATTTCCCTTTGAAGCCACGATTGCAAAAATTATTCATGTCATCACATACATCTTCACTTATGAGATTCCATTCAGAAGGGCGAATAGATGATGGGAAATATAGGCACCCTGCTGATTCACTTATGTTTGGTTACACATCTTGCTGTCATATTTATGTCCCACTCTCCTCTGTTTCTTACAGGCAATTAAATACCTCTATTTTCCCTAGTCCATCAACTGTATCTTTTTAGTCTTACAAAATCAAATTGTGGAAGAAATATTAATGGCTCCTACTATTGAATTTCTGTCAAAGTATTTTTCTGATAGATCTATGGAGTTGTATTTGTCTGATGAAGAGGATGTTGACCAAACCCTCTTTTGGAATGGTCCAACCTTACTAGCAGTTGTCTTCTATGTAGTAAAATTTGACGACGATGTATTGTGTCATTTAATAAAGAATCTAGACATTTTAATCCGTGAATTTGTCAAAGCAAGAACGGATAAACTGGAAGAAGTATATCAGCAGAAATGGGAAGAGTTCTCCAACATGTTTATGAATTCTTTCATGCCAAAGGTGCGAAAATTCTTCAAGGTCCCAAAGCTACATGAGGTGTCTGACAAGAATAATTCCCTCAAGGAAAATGAAATCTTGGCAAGTTTTGTGGACTTTCTCCTTCAAATACTGAACTGTGAATCACATATTAATTCAATTGAGGAGGAACGATATGTAGTTCTTCAGAAGGAGCTAACGTTTCTTCTTAGTCTTCTTGGGGATATACCATTTCAGTGCACTGAACTTGAGGAAGTCAAAAATATCTTGGCAGAATTCGAAATATTGGCCAACGAAGCAGGAAAGTTCATTTATTCTTGTATTTTTTCAACTTTTCGAATTAAAGTCAGTTGAGGGGAGAAATTCACTTTTGAAAATGGTTGAGGTCTTGAATGTGAAGATCGAAGAGTACTGCATCAAATTCTCAGAAATTCACCCATTTGTAGTTTCTCGAACACACGATGTTATAGATTCAGTATTCATCGTTGATTCTTTGATCGAGGATCTCGAGAACTTGATGAATAACCAAATCCAATTGATCACTAATGAGATGAAGGTTCAAATCATAACACTTCATGAGGAGCTTACGATCTCACGATCTTTGCTCAAGGATATTAGAATGCCGCAATCTACGGTTCATATGGATGAATTGAATGAATCTTTAGTCCAAATCAGAGATGTGGTATATGAAGCTGAGTATCTTGTCAACTCATATGTTGTGGGTAATCTTCCTATTTGGTATTTGAATCTCAGGCTCCCTGTTGTTATCCCTAAGTTTAAGCTTATTAGAACGAGACTTCAAGAAATAAAGACAATTTATGACATTAAAGTCCTGAATATCAAGAAAGATTTTAGTAGAGAGGTAAAAACCCAAGATATGGGAACTTCTACTACTATGATCATTGATACTGTGGTTGGCTTTGAGGATGAAATTGCTAATCTATCAAATGATCTTATTGGAGGATCAAAAAATCGACAAATTGTTTCGATTTTTGGTATGCCCGGACTTGGTAAAACAACTATTGCAAATAAGTTGTATATTGATCGCTCAATTACTGATCACTTTGATGAACGTGGATGGTGTGTTGTTTCTCAAACATATCAAAAGAGAAAGGTGTTGATAGATATCTTGATGTCTTTATCAAAAACCAAGATAGAAAAGAATAGCATCTTAGAAATGGAAGATGAGACTTTGTCCTTAAAGATACACCAATGTCTAAAGATGCGAAGATACCTTGTTGTCATCGACGATGTTTGGTCTACAAATGTGTGGGATGATTTAGAAAGATTTTTCCCAGATGACGGAAACGGAAGCAGAATAATGTTAACTAGTCGGATTAGAGGTATATCACCAACTAATAGTATTGTTCACTCACTTCCTCTTCTTAAGGAAGACCAATGTTGGAGTCTATTAGAGAACAAGGTGTTTCCCAAAGAACCCTGCCCTCCACAATTACAAGACATTGGAAAGCGAATTGCAGCTAAATGCGGTGGATTGCCGCTTGCATTAGTTGTTACAGCTGGAGTTTTGGCAAATTTGGAGAAGAAAAAAAGTGTATGGGAAAAAGTGGAAATAAACTTAGACTCATATATGTTTGACGATGATACAAATAACTACTCGAAAATACTGGAACTTAGCTTCAAACATCTGCCAGATCATTTAAAGATGTGTTTTCTCTATTTTGGAGCATTTCCTGAAGACACACCAATGCCAGTAAATGAGTTAATATGGTTGTGGATTGCTGAAGGATTCATTCAGAGAGAACAAGAGAAGAGCCCAGAGCTAGTAGCAGAAGAATATCTTTCTGACTTAATTAATAGAAGCCTCATACTAATTGCCAGTAAGAAATCTGGTGGTGGGGTCAAATCATGCGGTATTCATGATCTATTGAGGGACATGTGCTTAAGAAAAGCTGATGAAGAAAAAATTTCAAAAACTGCTTGTGAGTAAGTTTACATGCTATCCTATAATTCAATCCTCAATCCAGTCAAATAGTTTGTATTTTAAATTCTAGTTATTACGATCATATTATTCATGATGGTTAATAAATTTGGTTCTTCTTAATTGTCACTATGTAGTTATTTGTCACTCTACGAGAAGCATCATCGCATGTTTGTTCACTCAGAGTCATCAGTCGGCGGGAGACCATTTGGCCTATATTATCGCTCATTTTCAGGCCATCTTTCACATCTCTCTTCCAAATTTCCGCAAATGAAACTTCTTAGGGTTATGAATTTGCGGCCAGATTTTGAGAATTTCTATCATCTGAAAAGAGTAGATCTTCTAGTTCAGTTAAGGTACTTGGCCGTCGATCGAATGCCGGAACCACTAGTAGGCAACTTTGTTAACCTAGAATTTCTTATAATTGATAGCGATGGTACAATTTACATACCATTAGTCATTCTAAAATTTGTGAAGTTGAGACATATCAAAATAAAAGTGGGTGCAAAATTCGAAGAAGATTGCTACAGTTGCCAAACCACTAATCTAAGGTCCCTTTCGGATATTAGGATTAATAATGACAAGGATGTTGAAATTTTGAGATGTTCACCACATCTGCGTAAACTCAAATGTCTTTGTTATGATGACACTCTATTTCCTGATCTCAATTCCCTCACTGATCTTCAAATACTCAACCTGCGATACTGTGATTATTTCAGTGGTGAATTAACAAAGGTTAGCTTTCCATCCACTATAAAAAAACTGACATTAACTGAATTAGGCTTGCCTTGGGAGGAGATGTCGATTATAGGGAGATTGCCAAACCTTCATGTTCTCAAATTATTCCGCCATGCCTTTGTGGGAGAAGAATGGGAGACAAAAGATGGTGAGTTTCAAGAGTTGAGGGTCTTGCAACTTTGGTCTAATGATGTAATAAAGCAATGGATCACATGTAGTGAACACTTCCCCCAACTTCAGACATTGATAGTGAGTCTTTGCATCAATCTTAAGGAGATACCTAGCGAGATAGGCGATATTCCGACGTTGCAGAAGATTGAGTTGTACAATAGTGGGTACGAGGTTTACAAATCAGCTGTTCAGATTGAACAAGAGCAACACGAAAATGGAAATGAAGAACTTCAAGTCATAACCAGAAATGAACTGAATGTGGTGGACCTTGTACAAGTATTCCAGGAGCGAGAGTAAGTTAAGCTATTCTGAAAACATAATTTTCTTTTGCATTTCGAATATTTGATGCAATATTTAGAAAACAAATTAGACCTCACCATGTTTGTTAACGTTTTGTGATTTCTTTTCTCATAGATTGGTACGGCAGCAGCTGAAGGAAGAGAGAGAGAGAGAGAGGGAGAAGATACAAATTAAATGAAGATTCAGCTGAAGGAAGAGACAATTGCGTGGGTTTCTTATTTTGCTTTTTGTAACTTCAGTTTTATTCTATCTTGGCAAGTGAAACATATGAATTAATGTCTGATGCTTATCATTTCTAATGACCCAATTTCTTGAGGTTAATCATATTTAGTGATAATTATATTCCCACATTTTGAGGGTACAATTACATAAATACCTCATCTATGGAAGGAGAGAATTTCAATTTTGGTATCATAAGTGACCTTTATGGTACCATAAGTTAAAAAACTTACACATTTGGTACCAAAAGTTAAAGGCCCTCAACACATTTTGTACTTTAGTCAATTTTTGGACGGAAATTCCAATTTTGGACAGAAAATTGATACAAATTGCAGAATTGATTATATAGTTATAGATTGCTGTCAAAGTTTGCCTCACATATTTTCTGGTAGACAAATTTACCCCACAATTCATAAGTTTGAAGCATTTCTCTAAATGACTGAAGTGTAATCATTAAGTTTCTTTTATCATACTACACTACAGATGACCTCTTTGATCATCTTTGAAAGATTGCCTCAATTTTAATATTTTCAGAGGCTAGTGACTGTCCTATTCTTTTTTGAAAAGATTAGCATATGTAATGTTGGGGTTTTGCTTTTGCTTGATAGATAATGTAGGTTGAATTTCTTTCGTTTTACTGTTTGAACTTTTGTAGTGTGCACTGAGCAGTTTGTGGTTTTGTTCTCTGCGTCTGATGGTTCAAAGGAAACCAAGTGCTCTCGCTCTGCCTATGTATCTCAGTCAACAAGAAACTTAAGATCACTTCTAAAAGAACATGTAAGGTTTCTTTTCGTCTGAAAAAAGGACTGGTGTGTAAAAACTAGCCACTAAAGTAATTATGATCCAAAAATAGATCCTATTTAAGTTTTTTCCTACTTATATGATTTCATGTGCAACTTCGATGGTAGCACTTGGATTATGATTTCTTTTTATTTAGGAAACCATTCATGTTACACCACTTCTAATTGTTGAAGTTTTATATTCGGTTGCAGGATGTTTCTTTCTCAATGCCTCTTTGCCACTCTAAAGTGGAAGAAGTTACTGCAGAAGACCTCGTTGAACTTTCTGAAATTGCAAAACACAATCTTGGGCAGGTTTGAAATTTTGACATCTTCTATTATTCATACTTTGTGGAATGGCTGAGTTTAGGTCTAGGACAAACTCTAGATCATCTTACGGGACAGTTAGGGCTTGGTAATCCATTGTTGAAGTATCATTTTCAGCTCTTTCTTTTAGTTTATGTATCCTAATCATATTAAGAGCTAATAAAAAAAGTGGTATAGTTTATTATATTTGGAAAATTATTTGGTGAATCCGCTACACATGGAGGAGATGACATCTTGTTCTACACTGTGTATTAGTATGCAAAAACTACTTTGAACAAATCCATCCTTTTGTTGCACCACGTCATCTATACAGCGGATGCACCAAATATCTCTCCTATTTGAGGACGTGCTACAAAGAATATAGGAGCGGAATTATTTGAAACCAAGGAAGTATTTATGTACATATCTTTTTTACTTCGAACTTCTTCGTCGTCAATTCAGTGTCCGCCATTGGTTTTAGCAAACTCCATTATCCTCATCTAATTTGAGTTATTTGAAGCAAATAAAATTCGGTGAAGTTATTTTGGTTGCATGACTCTAATTTGTTGTTCATGAATGTCAATGACACAGACTCGAGCTACAGAGACCCTGACTGGTGTTGACAACAGCCCTCAATCTTTGTTGATGTTTACTGGAAACAAGAACATACATGGGTTATACGATTTTTTGTTGAATTATAGGTCAGTGTCTGGTAATATCTTCGTTTTTGTACCTTCTATTCAGCAAAAGGACAACAGAATTCATAAATTACGTTTTCTCAAATTTCTTGTTTGTTTGCTTCCAGAGTCTTTTTGTCCTCTTTGACTGGCGATGATGTTCCGGTGCTATATTCTTTTGGTATTTTGAATGCAACTGTTTCCCCTCACCTAGATTGTGCCTATTTACATGGATTGAAATATGGTGGTGTTTCGTACACAGCTTCTCTATCACGGGTTACATAGGGGGTTTTTTGCAAGTTAACTCCCTGTGATATGACTAATGGGTAATTTACCTCCCTGTGAAATAAAAATAGGCAATTTAACTCCTGTGAAATGAAATAATGAGCAATTTACCTCCTTGTGATATAAAAATAGGCAATTTACCTCCCTATGAAATGAATAATGAGCAATTTAACTCCCTGTGATAAGAATTAATGAGCAATTTAGAGGGAGGCAATGTGCTTCTTTTATAAAAACACAGGGAGGTATCTTGCCATTTTTCTTATCACAGGGAGTTAAATTGCCTATTTAGAATATCACAGGGAGGTATTTTGCCCTTTTTAGAATATCACAGGGAGGTATTTTGCCCTTTTATTTATCACAAGGAGTTAGTTTGCCTATTAAGAATAACACAAGGAGTTAATTTGCTATTCACTCATTACATAGGTGGTATAAGTTATGGACAAAACGAACTTGCTTCCTATATTAACTTTATAATTTATTTGCATTTTGATTTGGCCTTCAGTGTTAAAATGGGGAATTTTATATAAGAGCTTATTTCTTCTCCCATTTTGATTATGCAAAGATGAGCAATTTGGAATTCAACTTAATTCTAATGTGTAATGTTGACTTCTGGTTGAAGCTTCTGCATATTGCATGGACAATTGTAGAACAGGATCTTAACAAATATATAAATGGTTGCTGAACATAGACGAGTAACAAAATACAAGAATTTTAGGCCTTGTTTGAATGTATTTGGTTCAGTTTTACCCATTTTCAATGAAAAATATTTTGATTGGGTGTTTTGAAGATTCTTTTAAAATTTGTACGAAACAACTGAAAATAGACTTGAATGTATTTCGATTTGAATTTTTTGTATGTAAAATAATATTAATTTAATTAGTAGTTGGGTTGAAGATTGTGAGTTGAGTTTTTGATATATTTTGAATGTTGGAGTTTGAGGGTGAATTTAGTTGGTAGATATCACATTATGTCTTTTCAAAATAAATTAAATGATTGAAATGGTGATTAAAAATTACTATTTTAAATTGAAATGATTGGAAGGATAATTAAATGGTGTTTTATTAGGTATAGAATTATTACAAATTAACAAAAATACAATTTTCGCTCAATATGCTGAGAACAAAGTCAAGCAAATTAGTTTTATAAATAAATGGATTTTATATTTACCCTGTTTTGCAAATTTTATAAGTTCATATTTATAGTGTTAATTAGTATTATGAAATTATTATTAAAATAAATTTACTAAGTTATTTATTTTAATAGTTTAAAAAATACTTAAGTTGATGTCAAACCATAACAAAGGAGGGTCTTTCTAAAATAAGATTTTATGGAACATAGGTGTACATGAGATGCCCCATATCAACCACTAAAAAAAGTCAACAACAAACCTGAACCACAAGTTTTGGTCAAAATGTCCAATGATGACGTGACATTGGACATTTAGAAAAAAATAAACATATGTTAAATTACATACTAACCCTTTAATTAATATGTTTAAAAATTTCTCCCTTATCTCTAATTAATTTCATCTCTTTTCCAAAAAAAAAAAAATCTCAAGTAATCAAATTTTTATACGAATTGACAATTAAGACCATCAGTATAAGATCATTTAAAATATTTTTAGGGAAAATGGACTTTACACCCCCTCTCAAAGTCACATATTTTGAAATTTACCACCCAAAAGTATAAATTAAATAAGCACGTATAAACTCAGTTGCACTTTTTCCCTCAAATGATTTTAAGCCAATTCCGTTCACCAAAAAACATAGATATGCGTCTCACTTGTGTATTTTAAGGGTAAATTAGTTCCAACATCAAATTTTCGCCCAAATATTTCACTGACGCGCATTTTTCCCTCTCTCTTTACAAATAATTTTTTTTCACCTTAACTTTAGATTTTTGGTTCACAAGACATGAGTCAAGTATTTGGACAATTAAGAAGTGATGTGACTAATTTATCCTTTGAAAATTAATGTGAGGGGCACATGTACATTTTCCTTCAAACAAAAATTGCATAAAATCATTTGAGGGTGTAAAATGCAACTAATTTTATTTTTCAGGGGGTAAAGTGTTTATTTTGTACATATGGGTGGTAAAGTGCCAAAACATGTAACTGTGGGGGATAAGATTTTTGTCAACTTTTTTATATGGGATTCATAAATCATATGGAGAATTTTGTCAATCTTTAAAAAAAAAAAAATGGGGAGGAGGGGATGTATTCCCAATTTTTAAAGTTACCAGGGGTTATTGGTAACCTTCTAGGTAATAGGGATGTTTTTGCATTGTTTGGTGGGGTAAAATTGTCATTTCGACTTGAGAGGGATTTTTTTTGTTAATAAAAAAAGTACAAGGTTTTGTTGCTAATAAAAATAACATAGGTTTTTTTTTATAGTTAGACAAAACACAAGGCGTGTTTTTGAACTCACTCATTAAAAATGATAAATTTGACTTTAAGAAAATAAATTATTTAAAGTTCAATTCTAAGGGGACATGTGTCACCAAGATATATGATATCTCGTGTGCTCCCCATCCCTTAAAATCTCATTTTAGACAGACCCAACAAAGGATGAGAAAAAATAACACCTATGTAATATCATATAATTTATATAGCACCTCTTGGTACGGATATATGATTGATCTAGTAGAAGAGACTAATTCTTCAAAGTGGCGAACTCAATTTTGAATTTGGAAGAGTAAGGGCGGATTCAGGATGAAAAAGTCGAGGTGGCCAAAGTATTCTATTGATAAAATCTTATGACAACGATATTCAATTTATTTAATTGCATGAGCGATACATACACAAATATAATAGAACAAATTGTAAATAAAACAAAATAAGAACCTTGCTTGAGTTGAACAACATCCCTTCTAAGGGAAAATAACCTAGGACCATTACCATGTACAAATCTTTCTTGTAATTCTTTCCATAAATCTGAGGCAATCTCATGATAAATAATGCTATCAGTAATTTCTGGAGAGATTGAGTTAAAAATCCAAGCAACTACAACAGTATTGTTCCTCTCCCAAGTGTTAATCATAGTTGTGTCAGTAGAGGGTTTTGGGATTGATCCATCTATAAAACCTAGTTTGTTTTTCACCTTTAAACGCATAGTTATTGCACGGCTCCAAGATTGAAAATTGTGTTCATTTAGGAGAGTGGAAACAAGTTTTAAACCAGGTCCATCCGCAGGATGGAGGAAATATCGACTGGTTGGATCCTCTAATATATTTCTGTTGGTGTTTGGTGCAGGGGTGATTGGGTCATTCGAAGAAGACATGGTAAAGAGGAATCGAGAATGGAGGAACAGAAAGAAGGGAAGAAGAGTAGATAGAGAGAACCTGAATAATCTTGAATTTCTTGAAGAAATTGACTGGAAAACCGAAAGGAGATGAATAAGAACAGCAGTGAATCTGGTGATCTGGTGATGGATGAATGATTTGAAGAACAAAGGAGTGCGCAAAACAGTATTATTATTCTACTGATACCATATTAGAGATATAAATTGTAAATTGAGAAAAGAAATTCTTCAATGTGAAAATGAATTGTGATTTACAGAGAATTAAGAATGAAAAATACAAACTGGAAATTATTGAATGATTGTTAATCTCTTCTCTGATCAACCTACTGATATATATATACAACTAATTCTAACTAACTAACTGTAAATAAAGCCACCGCCTTATATATCATAAACACGCTTTTAACTTATACAATAATAAAATAGAAAATAAAATATATACATATCTTCTCCTCATTTTCAATTAACTTGCTCCGTCTTTCATCTTCTTCAAATTTTCTTCCATTAAATTATCCTCCATTAAATTACCTTATGTTACAATGCAACAAATAAATACTAATTTAAAAAACGCTCAATGTTAAACTAAAAGAAGTAGGAAATAAGAAAGACACAAAATAGAAGAAATTTCGAATGAGGCCTAATAATATGAGAGAAAATATGTGATTAACAATTATGCACAAACAATTAGATGACGACGTTAGCTGCTCTGAGGATAAAAAAGTGATTTTACTTATTCTTATAAAATTGCATTTAGATTTAAATGGATTATATGATTATTTAGTTCATAAACAAATAGTATATTATTTAGTTGCACCGCACATATGATAACATTTGTTTACTGCATTGTATTTGGACTTCATAATTGGTTACCAATTAAGAAAACAAAACAATGCAAGGATAACTAAGAATCAAAAGACAAAGTCTCAAATCTTGGAGAGCCCCCTCCCAAAGCATGCTATATGATATGTTAAATTTTTGTGTCCAATAACAATTAAGGAAAATACCGTTTTCCATATAAAATACACTATAATAAGTTATCATAAAAGCGTAACGTCTTTACATTTATTACTTTGATGGACAAGAATTTCACTTTTGCCCCGAACATTTTTACGCAACATCATAATTGGGGCCGTAAGTGGGAATCAATTGGTTTGCATCACTATAAAGGATTTTTAAAAGTATAAGAGAGTTTGATGAAAAAAAAAATTCACAAGATAATTTTATTAAGATTTCATATAATACAGGATAATAATAACTTGCATTTTCCCTCATTTTCAACTTAAGAAAAAGTTCAGCATTTTTCACCCTTTTTGTTTAGTCTAATCATCAATAAATCCTTAATGCTTGAATTATTATTAAAGCAGGTCTGAGAATAATGGATGTTTATGATTGAACTTAGGAAGAAAATCCTGCTTAAAAGATAATTTAGTAATAGAAAACAATTTAAGAAAAATAATGAATTTAGTACTTGACAGAAAATTTAGCATATATTAATTCATTCAACCACAAAGTAAGTGTATTTAAATGAGTGCGATTGATTTTATCTCTGAGTCACCATACAAATTTATATTTTCATGTCCAATTGTATTAAAGTTGCAACTCGCAAAGTGAACTACCCTATAATACCAAAAAAAAAAATTTCCCTAACAACATGCCATCATCTAGAATAATGATGTCGGTAAATTAATTTATAATTAGCAATAGATTAATACATGCTTACAGCTGGACTCGGATGTATTTAATACTATTAATTATTAAAAGTATGCCCTTTTCTCAAAGTACTTAGCAGCTGAATTCAAAGTAATACTAATAACGGTCTACTTATCAAATCATTTTTTTTTTATATGTACTTATCAAATCATTTCTAAAATTAAATGCGCGCAAATATTACTTGTCACTAAAAGAGCTACTTCTTGATATGAACTTTAGCAATTCATACACTTAGATTATTCATGAAATTAATTGCAATACATTTATTTTATACATTGACAATCACGACAAATGTTGTCCAAAAAGTTATTTCGTGAGATATTTTGGTCGTTTACTTTTTTACCATTCATATAATTCATAAAATTAAATGTGACATACTATTTTATATTTGAACAATATATATAGTTTCGAAATATTCGTGGCTACCCTCCATCTGTCATGTTAGATCCCTTTTAGGGACACGTTTACATAAAAAGTGTCCCTAAAACCCCCTTACATGGCGGATGGTGACTACCTCATAGGGTAGCCACAAATTTTTCTATAGTCTCTTACAATAATTGTATCCCGAAATATTACTTCTTGCTATAATTTTGATTGATTCACCACACTCAAATCATTCCTAAAATTAGAGGCTATATTTGGCCAGTCAAGCGAACATTTACAAAAACATTCACATATTACATTTTTGCACATGTAGCCCTTTTGAGTTATTTTGGTCAATTCGATTCTATTGAAATTGCCTATAAAATTTATGTTGCTTGTTACTTTTCTACAGTTTTCTTTTTTCCTTTTGGGATGTTTCAAAATAACACTTCATTTCAATAATGAAATTATTTTTCTCAAAAAATGCTTCTACATAAAATAATGATTTGACAACATCAACTCTCAACCACTACCTTTAAGGACATAAATGTAAAAATACTTAGATTTTTCACATTTTTAACTTTTACCTAAAACAGTACAAAAAGTAAAAGTATAAAAAATAAAGTATCGGAGGTAATATTTGGACATATTAAATATTTACGAATACATCTAATTCTTTTAATAGGTTACTCCACAAAGTTACATTTTCTTTTTAGTCAATAAAATTAATAGCGACATATTCATTCATTTTATAATTGAAAATGCTAAACATTTACAAAACTCATATAATTATGGAAAAAAAAAAAATGGTAATTATGACCAAGAAAAAGAACAAATACATTTAAATTTATGGGTAATGTGACGTACTTCTTCCAGAGAAATAGTAGAGATGACTAGAAATTAAAAAAGAAAAATGTTTTAATTGATGTAACATAATATAATACAAATAAAATTTAAAAAAATCGGCATTAAAATGGCAAGGGGGAGGCTTTAAGTGACGAGGGTATCTTCGATGCTGTGGTCTGCACCCCCTTTGGTTTGACACGTGTCTTACCTTTTTATTACATTTTCTTTTCTCTCCTATGTCAGCTCTAGAAACACAAGTGATTTTATCAATCTCAACCATGGTTTGTTCAAATAAAAGGAGAAATTTTTCAGTCGAGCGGGATAATGAAATTCCAATTTTGAAACTCAAATTGGTTCTTGGTTTCTTCGATGCTACTGGTCTGCACCCCTCTTTACTTGACACTTGTCCATTGCAACATTTGTATAGTTTTTTATTTTTTATTTTCTCTCCCTTCATTAGATATTGACACGTGTCCTTCAATTTTTTTTACTCTGATTAAGAAAAAAAAATACAAACCTTGGTTAACAAAAAGTTTTTCTGCAAATGATACAAAGATATTTTCTCTTTCTCATTCCATTGGTACCTATTGTTGAAGTTTCTACTGCTTTAAAATTATATTTTTTCATAACCATTAGTCCATTAGTATAGTTTTACAGTATTTTTAATGTTGGGTTGTATATTTTACTTTTAAGAGTTTCCTTATTTCTTTTTCTGTATAAATACTGCACACCAACTATTTGTGAAATCGACTACACCAGTTTATAACACACTTTGTTATTTTTTCTCTGCGTTTTCCTTTTTCTTCCCTTTGTTCTATCATGTTCCATCACCACTTTAGGATTCTTTCATTCAAAATTTTAATTGAATGTTTTCTAGATCATTTAACTAACAGATTTTGATACAATGTGTACCGCCATTTTATTTCCTTATAAGCATGTATTATTCACTATTTCACAAAATGGAACTAGGCCCATTAATGCCTCTTGAAACTGAATATTTACCTAATTTTCAGGGTTTGTAATTATTCTAGCTTTTGTTTCATTTCATACTTTTTTTTTTAGCTCAAATTATATTAACATTCGTTCAATGACTTTTATCTTGTTTTGTAGGGACAAGGTAACATAAATTGGAGTCCGCATGATTGATTGAATTTGCTTCTACCGGCAGTAATTGACATGTTATATTTTTTATTAAATATTTAATTGCGTAGAGACACAAAGAGGTGTAAGAACGTGGACGCTGGATCCATTTGCATCTCATGTTTTGTGAGAGAATTGCATTTTTTGTACTGAGTTATAGGTCAATTCCCACTTTTGGTACTGAGTTTTATGTGTCCAACACATTTGGTACATAGCTTTAACAAATTGTGACACATTTGGTACAACCGTTAAAAATTGTCGTTAAGGGGTGACGTGGCAGTTAAGTCTAATTACAAAGTTGATGCCATTACTTATGTTGACTGATAATTTTACCCCATAACATTTCAGGTTACCAAAAAAGCCCCACATCTCCAAATTTAGTGACGATTTTAGTCCACATTGTTGCTAAATTTCAAAATTGACTCGAATAAGACCACGTGCGGGCCAATTTAAAAAATTTACTTATTTTATTTAAATAACAAATTTGATTTATTAACAATATTAATAAATTAAATAATACTTTAACATAAATACACCAAAATTAAGAAAACATATTCTTTTTAAATATAAAATTTATATAATAGCATTAATCTATTTAATATTTATTAAAATAATAAATTATATAATTAAAAACTATTTAATATTTATAAAAATAATAAATAATAAATAATTATAATTTTAAAAAAATTCCCAACCCACCCTATCCCTTCCCAGGCCACCGCTGGCCTGGGATCTTCGGTCCCAGGCCGCGGTGGCTTGGGATCGAAGAACCCAAGCCGACGACCTGGGTTCTGTAGCAGGTGGGTGGGTGGGGTTGGGATTTTTTTTTAAATTATAATTATTTATTATTTTAATAAATAATAAATAGTTTTTATTTATATAATTTATTATTTTAATAAATATTAAATATATTAATACTATTATATAAATATTATATTAAAAAAGAATATATTTTCTTAATTTTGGTGATATTTATGTTAAATTATTAATATTATTTATAAATCAAATTAGTTATTTAAATAAAATAAGTAAAATTTTCAAATTGATCCGCACGTGGTCTTATTCGAGTAAATTTTGAAATTTGGCAACAATGTGGACTAAAATCGTCACTAAATTTGGAGATGTGGGGCTTTTTTGATAACCTGAAATGTTATGGGGTAAAATTATCAGTCAACATAAGTAATGGCATCAACTTTGCAATTAGACTTAACTGACACGTCACCACTTAACGGCAATTTTTAACGGATGTACCAAATGTGTCACAATTTGTTAAAGCTCTGTACCAAATGTGTTGGACTCATAAAATTCAGTACCAAAAGTGGGAATTGACCTATAGCTCAGTACCAAAAATGCAATTCTCTCCATGTTTTGTTTTGTAATCAGAATTTGAGATATTTGAGTTTTGGCTCTCTACTAAGATATTAGCTTGGTTTTGTAGTATGCAAACTTTGAGATATCTACTAAGACGTGGACTTGGAATTTATAGCATCTCATGTTTCATGTTTGTGTTGTCATTGGAATTTGAGATATTTAATTTTTTGCTCTCTATTAAAATTGTATTGTTTTGTTGTATGCAAATGTACAATTCTTTTTCTGTTTACTCGTATGCGTATGTATGGCCTCTACATGCACACTATTTGATCCTTCTTATATTCTTACTCTTTTGCCTGTAATATACATGACACCCATTTCCCTCTACCTAATCATGTATGTGTGTTAAATGGGATTGGATCAAATGCTTCGGTGTCGTTGATGCTTCTACAAAGTGTTGTGTGTGTACGTGTATCAAGTAGGAGAATATATGATGACTTCTCTTTGATGGTTGTGGTGAGATGAACTGAAGAAGATAAACTACACCGATTACCTTGTACTGTAGTCCATTGGTTTTATTGTTCTCACATGAAGGGTTTGTTTAGCTTAGCGATTAGAAAAGTAATTCTACGAAAATTAGTTATGCTAAAATGATTTTGATAATAGTTGATTATAATATTAGTTGATTGTAATAATAATTGATTATAAATAATTGTATTTCTAATTGCTTTTGTCAAAATTAACACTTCTGTGGCTTTTATAATAAGCCAGTTTTTCGTATTTGGAGATTTCAAAAATGCTTATGACACCAAAGGTCAAACTCTATAAAAATTGCTAGGCCAAACTCACCAGAAGACATCATTTTTAATTTTTTCTAAAACATGTGATTGAAGGAAGGTGTTCATTCCCTAACGCACAAAGAGCCATCAACTTTTTAAGTTAAACTAGGAAAGTGTACGTACGTTGTACTTGTGTAATTAATTTCATGGGTATTTTTAGTAAATTAGAGTAAAATTAATTTTATTATGTCATAAAATAGAGCAAATTAACCCATTTTCACCTATTTAATTCATTAGTTAAATTCATTTTCACCTGTTTAACACGTTATTTAGTCGATTTTATTCATTTTTACCAGTTTAATATTTTTTTTTATTGTTTTACCATTTTTTACTGATTTCACATGTTCTTTTCACCAATTTCACCTGAATTTTCATTGATCTGACACGTTTTCACTGACTTTATTCCTTTTTCACCGAATCACCTGCTTTTCACTGATTGTTGTCATTCACCGGTTTCATCCTTTTTCACGATTTTCACCCGAATTTTCATCGATTTCATGGGCACTTTTTACCGGTTTTACCCAAATTTTTACCAAATTTGTCAGTGTTCACCAATTTCAACAAAATTTTCATCGATTTCACATGTTTTCAATGATTTCATAGATTTTTTTTTTTATCAATTTCACCGTTTTTCACGAAAAGAATTCCATGAAAATTCGAGGTTATGCATGTCTTGATATTATTGAATATTCTTCATATTTTTATATTCTAGCCAAATTAAATTTACGTAGTTAGCTAAGTCATAAGTATATTTTATTCTTTCATATTAAAATGTGATTTAAATTTTTTTTTTGTAATAGCATGATATTTTAGAGAATTTTATTTTAAATTTTTATATTTAAGAAATATTCATGATTTTATATTAGTAGAGATAAATGAATTATATAAGTAGGAAGCTTCATACATGCTAGAACAAGCAACATACTATGATATTACATTCTCAATTTCATGACTGATAATGTTTAACATTTAAAAATAGAAAACATTTCAAGAAATCAGAAATGATGTGCTAGCCATAAGACTATCTGTTTTTAATTGTCACGGGTCAATGACTTGATGGTGTCCAAGTCGCCTAGATAAAAAATGTTGAGGCATGGGAGATTTCCACAAGTAGTTCCCAAGTTGCCATTAGTTGTCTCTATTGAAAGCTTTATCTTGCCATGTTATTATTGTTTGAGATGGTTGTTTGGATTTCCAATTAGTGAAATGTAAGGCTTTCATGCTGGTAGATACTATATATTTTCACTGCAAAAGTACTGGAATCAAACTATAGCAGGAACAAAATGAAAATGCATCATAAGCTTGACGGACATGCAATAAACCAAGAAATAGATAGATGGTTTTAACTTCTAAGCTATTTGGTTCAAGTAACGAATTCTAGCCAACTGAAAGGATCTTCTGATCAATCCAGAGAATTTGATTGCTGCAATCAAAAAATATAATTGTATTTTTGCACGCCATTTTGAAATTTTTACATTTTTTTAGTACTTCAATAATTTAAAAACATGACCATCAATATATTGAGAGGGAAATTTTTTATAATAACTAAAATCTCAGGGGTGTGACATTTGCAATGGATTATTCAGTCAATCTATACTGTATAATCGTATCTTCCTAAGTTGCCCCCATTTTCAAACATATCGACAGCTCAACAAATTTTGAGATTGGATTGAGTTCCCATATGATTTGGAAGAATAATAATATCCCCTTACACTAAATCATGTTTTAAAACTAAAATAATGAACAATTGTGCGTGCTCATCATTCAAAGGCTTGTGCAATAAATTATGTAACAATATATTTTAGTTAAAATTGACTCAAAGAACAATAAAAAAAATCATATATTTTTGCAAAATGCAGTATTAATATATTTAATCAAGAGTATTTGACAGATAAGAAGATACACACTATCAATTTGTATCTAAAATAATATAATTTGCATCAATAGCTTATAAGATTATGTTATATAAGATCTTAATTGATTCTAACCCCAAAAAAGAAAGAATTTATTGAGCAAGATGCAATATTCATTTCAATCTATAGTATCCAGGAGATTCTCGGCAAAATTCAATTTTCATACCATAAAATAGGCCAAAGTCCATTTTTCATACCAATCGAACGAAAATCATACCGTAGAATAAACGGACGTTTCAAAAATCATACTTCCGTCAAGTTTTTTAACGAAATTGCCACGTGGTCTGTTAAGTCACCTTGAGCGGGAAAAAAACTCACGCGCGAGGCACATGTGGTATGAAAAATGAAAATTGTCATGTTCTATGGTATGAAAAATGATTTTTTGCCATACATTTGATTTAATTAGACATAGATATATAATTCAATTTCTTTTATTAACCACTCAAACATTTGTTGTCCAGTCTCACCAAGTAAAATTATTTGATTGAGAAATATTTTTCTACATTTTTTGGGTAAAAAAGTTAAAGGATAATTTGACTTGGATTATAAATCGACCAAATTTGAAGTCAGGTATTTTACCTCCTATAATGGTATCAAATTTACATTTCAAATTACTTAACTAATCATGTATTACAATCTTAATATGATCCAACGTAAATATTGAATGGTCTTTGCTAGGATCAACTTTGACAAGCCCTAATAGTTTTTTTCCCATCACACCCATTTGCTAGCTAGTAATGTTGATCAATTACATTGATTAAAACTCCATTCTAATGTGAGAACTACACGTAAAAGTTCATTGGTAATTATCTACTTCCATGAAGTAATCCATCATTAATATTGGACACAGACCCTAATTAGTAACTATGAACACAACCTATATAGTTATACACGAATTTAATTTAATACACCAAACAGAGTAAAGTTGTGCAGGTCTTTGTATGACCTCGAATATATAACTATGCCACATTATTTTAGTAGATAAACAAAACCGCCTAGAATTAGTTTAAGGTAGTGGAGAAGTAGTCGTATATTTTAGTTATCCGTATCGGAGTATTTTGATACTAAAAGTAAAATATAATGCCTACTAAAGGTTGTATGTCTCATTCGTTCATATGCATTGCAATATTTGTTTAGATAAAAATGTATGGTAAAGAACTAACAAATTAAAGTTGATTACAGTTAAAATTAAAAGTTAGGCAAAAATTCAATTTTCATACCATAGAATAAGCCAAAGTCCATTTTTCATACCAATCGATCGAAAATCATACTTCCGTTTCAAGTCAACTTAACAAACACGTGGCACTTCCGTTATAAAACAGACAGAAGTGTGGTTTGGTATGATTTTCGTTCGATTGGTATGAAAAATGGACTTTGGCCTATTCTATGGTATGAAAATTGAATTTTTGTCTTTTTTTAGGAATAATATCGACAAGATTTTTTTATGTAGATTTTACGATGTCGTCCCAGCTGAAATTCAGAAAACAAGCAAATACGGACTAATACGAAACCCAATTAATGATTTGAAACAAAAAGATAAATAGATAGTATCTTATTTTTCTATTGGCAAAATTGCATAATCTGTTGCAAACTAATTGTTGTTTATATTTTCGTTTAAAGCTATATCACTTTGCCGAATTTCATCCCCTAATTTAATATTTTGCCCGAATTTTGTCCAGTCTTTATATTTTTTACGGGAAGTACCGTTAAGTGTCGTGCTGCCGCTGGACGAATGGATAAAATTGCGGAATTTGTTCCAAACTAATTGTCGATTTTGGTTTCCACCCCAAGCTTTATCACTTTGCCGAATTTTGTCCCGCAGTTTAATATTTTGTCTCCCATACCACATTTTTTCTATTTTTCCTTTTTGGTATCAAATTGAATGGGGAGGGATGAGAAAAAAATTCTCGAAATATTGTCGAGATCAATAGTGCTATTTTTTAAGTGCGTGAATGTGATTAAAATTATGACAAGTCTTATAGGACTAAAATACAACTTCATTTGGAAAAAGGGATTGGTTTATCACTCGAGAACAATTGCATGTTTATATAGTGTAATTTGTGGGTGATAAGCGAGATTTTTTTTTTTGGGTGATAAACCAATTTTTTTTCAGTGTAATATAGGGTAAATTTTCGCTTTTTATTTCGCATCTTGAAAACAACTACACACAAACTCGGTTAAGTTTCACGCTTCAGAACATAACACTTTTCATCCCAAATATTTATAGTTTGGTTTTTGTGCATTTCATTTCATCCCTCTCATCCAATTTGGGACTAAGAAGAAAAATTAGAGAAATTACTCGACGAAATTCGAACAAAATACTAAATTACGGGACAAAATCTGAGGAGGTTAGCTTGTGATGAAAATCAAAATCGACAATCAGTTTGGGACGAAAAACAAAACCGACAATTAGTTTGGGACGAATTTCGTAATTCACGTATTTGTCCTGCACCAACATGACACTTAACGATACTTCCCATCAAATGTTTAATTGAGGGACGGAATTCGGAAAGATGATATAAGTTAGGACGAAAACCAAAATCAACAATTAGTTTGTGATGAATTTCACAATTTTACCTTTTTTTTTAAGTATGACTTCTTCCTACACCAATTGTTAAATAAATATTCCTTGAATATAATTTAATATAATTTGATATGTACAATGAACCGAGCCGAAATAAGTTAAATTTGAGTCAAATATCCAATTGCTTTATGGTTGAGAAATTCAACTCAATCTAGACTTGAGTGAAAAAAAAATTAAATTAAGAAAATATTAAACACAAACCAAGTGAAAGGTTGGCGGTGGAGCACACAACCAACCTAGTTATAATAAATCTTCTTTGCTCTGAATCTTCAAGAACAAGAAGACGTCATTCTTTGAGTTAAACAAAACCAAATAAATACGAAAGTTTCTCCCAATTATGGGAAACTGCAAGATACTTTCCTATTATGCTAAATCTGCAAGAAACTACCTTATGAAATTTTAATTGTGCCAAACTTCTTTGTATTTTTAAAATCTTGCAAAAAACACCAAATTTGTAAAACATAGGTCCTTTTGGATCGACATATTTCAAGAAATAATTTTAAAAATATATTACGTGAAGTTGTAGGGACCAACTTGAAGTATTTTAAAAATGGTTTCTTGAAATATGTCGATCCAAGACGACCTATTTTTTATAAATTGGGTTTTTTTGCAGGATTTTTGAAAACACAAGAAAGTTTGGCGCAATAATTTCATAGGTAATTTCTTGCATGTTTAGCATAATACAGAAAAGTATTTTGCATTTACCCCCACCCCATTATACATATATACTATTTAAAAAAAAAGTCTTGTCGACTTACACTATTTTTTTGATATTCTTATTTCGCCTTTAATACTTTAATTAATTTGACTGTAACATTTTAATTTCTCCATTTTTCTCGTTACATCCATTAATAAAATCTATTTTTTATTTTTTCTTTGTATCAAACTCCTTATTTTTTGTGCTTAAAAACTTGTATGCCATGAGAACACGTGTTTGAGGATAACTAGTATACATAAATAACGTGCCTGGGCAAATTCAACTGCAATGCCCGATGTTGCAATCTCGTTCACGTCCATCTTCTCTGTCGCGATCATAACACTCATGACCTCGACCTCTCTCTTTGTGCATGTCTTCTCGATCTCTATTTCTATGCCTACCCCTTTCCCTTTCATCACGATCTCGTCCCCTCTCCTTACTTCTTTCTCTTCTATCCCTTTCACCTCTACATGTGAATATTTAAACATTAGTGAAACAAAAGTTTAATTGATCACCCTCAAAAAATGTAATTGAAATATTGGCATATTGCACCCTCGAAGACTTTTGCCCTGATGAATTTCAATTATTACCAACACCTAAAAGAATAACTAACCATATAATTTCAAGAAAAATGTAAATTTGACGCATTACGTAATGGACCCTACCAAGAACCAAAAGCGCAGGCCTTATGAATCTAATCACCAAAATTATGATTGAACTTATGAAGAAAATCCTAATAGAAAACAATTTAAGGAAAATAATGGATTTAGTACTAATAAGAAATTTAGCCTCCACCACGAAGTAAATGTATACATGACACGATTAATCTTATATTTGGGTCACCATAAATACAAATCCAAACCATGATAACTAAATTGTAAATTTTTCATAGTATTATGCAGAAAGAAAAAATAATATAGCCCAACAGTCGTCAGGGTATACATTTACTTTCAATCTTACATATTCTTAAAAGAGTAAATCACATTTTTGGTCCTCCTTATGGATTAACTTTTGCATTTTCGTCAATCTTATCAATATAGTGTAACACATTTGTCCCTCTTAAATTTTTCGTAGCAGATTCGTCCCTCTTATCAATGTAGTGTAACACATTCGTCCCTCTTAAATCTAAAATACATCACTTAAATTCAAATTATATCCTAAAATGGATGAAAATTGATGTATTTTGGATTGAAGAGGGACGGATATGTTACATTACATTGATAAGAGGGACGAATCTGTTACAAAAAAATTAAGAGGGGCGAATGTGTTACCCTACGTTGATAAAAATGACGAATCTGCTACAAAATTTTTAAGAGGGATAAAAGTGCAAAATTTGACAAGAAGGACAAAAAATGCTATTCACTCTTCTGTCTATTTTTATAGCCCATCTCTATAAGCTACTTTTCAGAAATGGGCCTATCTCTATAAATGAAAAGTAAATTCATCTTCATTTTTATTCATTCGAATTTCTTTCATTTTATGATTTTATCCATTATTCCGATCCGCCTAAAAAAATATATATTAGTTGTGTATCATGAAGAGAGAGAAATGCAAAAACACCCTTGTACTTTGATTAACTAACAAAAATGTTCATGTATTATTTTAACTAACAAAATATCCTTGTGTTATTTTTTATTAGCAAAAAATCTCTGTCAAGCCGAAATGATATTTATAGCCCCACCGGAGGATACAAAAACACCCCTCTTAACCTAAAAAAATATCAATAACCTCCTACTCACTTATACAATTAACAAAAACTTTTTTATAATTTATGAAAGAATTACAAATGAGTTTTGTTTTGCTAATAGAAAAAGAACACAAATAAAATTTTGTCAGTTAAAATATCACAAGAGGAATTTTTGTAAGTTAAACAAAACCGAAGGGGTATTTTTGCATTTAGCTCATCACGAAGGTTTAGAAACAATTGAAATTGAGAACTTTTAAAATGCAAAATAACTTTTGAGGTGGCAAATAGGGCAGCTGGACTCGGATGTACTAAAGTAAGACTTATCATCAACGCAAAGAATAATAATACAGCAAAATAAAAAAATAAAAAATGCCCTTTTTCTCTTATCACTTTCTTTCAGCAATTTGATTCACAAATCAAGTATTGAATTTTTTGAGCTTTCAACAACCACTAAGAATTCATTATTGGCGCAGAAGAAGCACTAAATTGGGGTTTATCAGGACCAATGCTACGAGCTTCCGGAATACAATGGCAAATTCACAGTAAGTTTTCTTTTTTTTGTCAAAGTGTGTGATTATATGCTCCATAATTAGATGGATCTGTAATAGAAATTTCATATATGCCTTGTGCTTTAAAACATTAACATAAGCATGCTTATACATAGATGCTGGAATCGTTCTCTGAAGTTTATAACATTTTTGTTCTTGTCTTTTGAGATGATTATATGCTCCAAACATGTGTTAATTAATTAGATTAATAGAATGAATGATACATGTATGAATAAATTGCAGAAACTTAAATAGCATATTCTTTGTATATGTTTCATCACGTGTTGAAAGTAGATATATTCACATAATCAAATAAAAATATTCTCAAAGACAATTCTTTGTTACAAACAATGAGAAGAATGAGATATGTTTTCTTGAATATTTTCCTATATTAAATAACTCCATTTTTCTTAGTCCGTCAACTGTCGTATCTTTTCAGTCTTACTAAATCAAGTTGTGGAAGAAATATTAATGGCTCCTACTACTGAATTCCTATCAAAGTATTTGAGCTACGAAACGATGAATGGATCTATGCAGCTGTATTCCTCTGATGAAGATGCTGAGGAGGATATTGATCATACCCCTCCCTTGAATGAGTCAGAGGAGATTGATCAACCCCTCTTTTGGAAAGAAGCCTGTCTTCCTTGGAATGGTCAAACTTGTTTAGCAGTTGTCTTGTATGTAATAAAATTTGATGACGGTGTATTGTATCATGTAATAAAGAATCTTGATATTTTAGCCCGTGAATGTCACGAAGCATTAATGAAGGACCGGGAAGAAGAATCTCAGTTGAAGTGGGAAGAGTTCATCAGCATGTTTGTGAATTCTTTCATGCCAAAGGTGCAAAAATTCTTCAAAGTCCCAAAGCTACATATGGTGTCTAACAAGAATAATTCCCTCAAGGAAAATGAAATCTTGGCAAGTTTTATGGACTTTCTCCTTCAAATATTGAACTGTGAAGCATATATTAATTCGACCGAGGAGCAACGGTATGCAGTTCTTCAGAATGAGCTAACGTTTCTTCTTAGTCTTCTTGGGGATATACCATTTCAGTGCACCGAACTTGAGGAAGTCAAAAATATATTGGCAGAATTTGAAATTTTGGCCAATGAAGCAGGAAGGTTCATTTACTCTTATATTTTTTCAATTTTTCTAGTTAAGGCCAGTAGGTTTATTGAGGGGAAAAACTCACTTTTGAAAATGGCTGAGGTCTTGAATGTGAAGATCGAAGAGCACTGCAACAAATTCTCAGAACTTCAACCATTTGTAGTTTTTCGAACATATGATGTTATAGATTCAATATTCATCGTTGATTCTTTGATCGAGGATCTCGAGAACTTGATGAATAACCAAATCCACTTGATCATTAATGAGATGAAGGTTCAAATCATAACACTTCATGAGGAGCTTATGATCTCACGATCTATGCTCAAGGATATTAGAACTCGGCAAGATACAGTTCATATGGATGAGTTGAATGAATCTATAGTCCAAATTAGAGACGTGACATATGAAGCTGAATATCTTGTCAACTCATATGTTGTGGGTAATCTTCCTCTTTAGTATTTGAATCTCCGGCTACATGTTGTTATCCCTAAGTTTAAGCTTATTAGAATGAGACTTCAAGAAATAATGACAATTTACGACATTAAAGTCTTGGATATGAAGAAAGATTTTAGTGGAGAGGTACCAACCCAATGTATGAGAACTCCTACAACTATGATAACTGATATTGTGGTTGGCTTTGAGGATGAAAGGACTAATATTTTCAATGATCTTGTTGGAGGATCAAAATATCAACAAATTATTTCAATTTTTGGTATGCCTGGACTTGGTAAGACAACTATAGCTAGAGAACTGTATAATAGTCGTTTAACGCTTGATCATTTTGATAGACATATATGGTGTGTTGTTTCTGAAACATATCAGAAGAGAAATGTGTTGATTGACATTTGGATGAGTTTAATGGAGAAGGAAAACAAAAATAACTTTGTCAAAATGGACAATGAGAGTTTGGCCTTAGAGATACATAAAAGTTTAAAGGGACGGAGATTCCTTATTATCATGGATGATGTCTGGTGTTCAAATGTGTGGGATGATTTGAGAAGATATTTTCCAGATGATGGAAACGGAAGCAGAATAGTGTTCACTAGTCGGATTAGAGACACGACACCAACTAATAGCATTGTTCACTCACTACCTCTTCTTACGGAAGACCAATGTTGGAGACTATTAGAGAAGAAGGTGTTTCCCCAAGAACCCTGCCCTCTAGAATTACAAGGCATTGGAAAGCGAATTGCAGCTAAATGCTGTGGATTGCCTCTTGCAGTAGTTGTTACCGCTGGAGTTTTGACAAAGTTGGAGAAGAAAAAAAATACATGGGAAAAAGTGGAAACAAACTTAAACTCCTATATGTTTGACGACGATACAAATAACTATTCGAAAATATTGGAACTTAGCTTCAAACATCTGCCAGATCATTTAAAGATGTGTTTTCTCTATTTTGGAGCTTTTCCTGAAGACACACCAATACCAGTAAATAAGTTAATATGGTTGTGGATTGCTGAAGGATTCATTCAGAGAGAACAAGAGAGGAGCCCAGAGCTAGTAGCAGAAGAATATCTTTCCGACCTAATTAATAGAAGCCTCGTATTCATTGCCGATAGGAAATCTGATGGTGGGATCAAAGCATGCAATATTCACGATCTATTGCGGGACATGTGCTTAAGAAAAGCTCATGAAGAAATTTTTTCAAAGTCAGTTGTTGAGTAAGTTTACTTGCTATCCTATAATTCAATCTAATCAGTTTTTATTTTATATTCTAGTTATTATGATCGTATTATTCATAATAGTTAATAAACTTGGTTCTTCTCAATTGTCACTATATAGTTGCTGGTCACTCTACGAGAAGCATCATCGCATGTTTGTTCACTCAGTGGCATCTGCCGGCGGGAGATCTTTTGACCTATATTATCGGTCATTTTCAGGACATCTTTCACACCCCTCGTCCAAATTTCCGCAAATTAAACTTCATAGGGTTATGAATCTGCGGGCAAATTCTGATAGTTCCTATGAGCTGAAAAGAGTAGATCTTCTAGTTCAGCTAAGGTACTTGGCCGTCGATCGAATGCCGAAACCACTAGTAGGCAACTTTGTTAACCTAGAATTTCTTATAATTGATAGCGATGAAATAATTTACATACCCTTAGTCATTTTAAAATTGGTGAAGTTGAGACATGTCAAAATAAAAGAGAGTGCAGAATTCGAAGAAGATTGTTACAGCTGCCAAACCACTAATCTAAGGTCCCTTTCAGATATTTGGATTAATAATGACAAGGATGTTGAAATTTTGAGATGTTCACCACATCTGCGTAAACTCAAATGTTTTTGTTATGATGACACACTATTTCCCGATCTCCATTCCCTCACTGATCTTCAAATATTCAACCTGGGATACTATGATTATTTCAGTGGTGAATTAACAAAGGTTAGCTTTCCATCCACTATAAAAAAACTGACATTAACCGAATTAGGCTTGCCTTGGGAGGAGATGTCGATTATAGGGAGATTGCCAAACCTTCATGTTCTCAAATTACTCCACCATGCCTTTGTGGGAGAGGAATGGGAGACAAGAGATGGTGAGTTTCAAGAGCTGAGGGTCTTGCACCTTTCGTTTAATGATCTAATAAAGCAATGGATCACATGTAGTGAACATTTCCCCCAACTTCAGTCATTGTTAGTGTGTGAATGCATCAATCTTACGGAGATTCCTAGTGAGATAGGTGACATTCCGACGTTGCAGAAGATTGAGGTGTACGATAGTGGGTACGAGGTTTACCAATCAGCTGTTCAAATTGAACAAGAGCAACGTGAAAATGGAAATGAAGAACTTGAGGTCATAACCAGCAAATGAACTGAATACACTACAGATGACCTCTTAGATCATCTTTGAAAGCTGGCCTCAATGTATTATTTTCAGAGGCTAGTGACTGTCCTATTCTTTTTTGAAAATATTAGCATATGTAATGTTGTGGTTTTGCTTTTGCTTGATAGATAATGTAGGTTGAATTTCTTTCGTTTTATTGTTTGAACTTTTGCAGTGTGCACTGAGCAGTTTGTGGTTTTGTTCTCTTCATCTGATGGTTCAAAGGAAACCAAGTGCTCTTGCTCTGCCTATGTATCAGTCAACAAGAAACTTAAGATCACTTCTAAAAGAACATGTAAGGTTTCTTTTCGTCTGAAAAAAGGACTGGTGTGTAAAAACTAGCAACTAAAGTAATTATGATCCAAAAATAGATCATATTTAAGTTTTTTCCTACTTATATGATTTCATGTGCCTATAACTTCGATGGTAGCACGATTATGATTTCTTTTTATTTAGGAAACCATTCACATTACACCACTTCTAATTGTTGAAGTTTTATATTCGGTTGCAGGATGTTTCTTTCTCGATGCCTCTTTGCCACTCTAAAGTGGAAGAAGTTACTGCAGAAGACCTCGTTGAACTTTCTGAAATTGCAAAACACAATCTTGGGCAGGTTTGAAATTTTGACATCTTCTATTATTCATACTTTGTGGAATGGCTGAGTTTAGGTCTAGGACAAACTCTAGATCATCTTACGGGACAGTTAGTGCTTGGTAATCCATTGTTGAAGTATCATTTTCAGCTCTTTCTTTTAGTATATGTATCCTAATCATATTAAGAGCTATTAAAAAAAGTGGTATAGTGGTAGTATAAGTTTTTATATCTCACAAGTTGTTCTTGTAGATCCGAGAGTGCGGGCGGGGGGCTCTTCCATTGCCTAAAATTTTGCTCCTATTTTATTTTGGGATGTTCCCAGAAAAGACTCCATTTTCTTAAATTGATCTCTTTTTGTTTGCCAAGTTAACATCTCACTTGAAGTAAGGACAATGACACCACTAGTTTTCAACCATTACTTTTCAGACTAAAGATGTAAAGATACCTAAAACTTTTACTTTTTCGACTCTTACCTAAAACTTTGTGCCAAACCGAAGGGGAGCAAAAAACTGTGATGCATGGAGTAATTTTATTTTATATTAAAATGCTTCATTTGTCTTAATATTGTACTCCTTTTTGTTCTGGCGCGAAATTTTAGGTAAGAGTTGTAAAGGTAAAATTTTAGAGTTTTTCACGTGTTAGATGGGTAGGGGATTGATCTATTCTATGTTAGTGACCAGTGAGGAATGAATAAAGTTTGAGCTCGTTGGCAAGTTGAATGATGTGTGGTGCTAAGAAGTTTGTTGTAGACAACGATAGTGCTGGAGATTTCACCAGATCCAAAACTTTTATCCGAAATCCCATCCAGACCCATTGACAGACCTACTAAAACTAGTGCCGCATTACTTTGAGATGCTAGTTTTCAGGAAAAAACTTTTCTATTTTGGAATAGGGAGTCTATTTGGAAAGTTATTTGGTGTCCGCTACACATGGAGGAGATAACATCTAGTTCTAAATTTAAGGAGAAGTTAACTACATGATCTCATCTCCACTGTGTATTAGTATGCAAAAACTACTTTGAACAAATCCATCCTTTTGTTGCATCCACGTCATCTATACAGCGGATGCACCAAATATCTCTCCTATTTGAGGACGTGCTACAAAGAATACAGGAGCGGAACTATTTGAAACCAAGGAAGTATTTATGTACACATCTTTTTTACTTCGAAAGAGAGTTTTTCTTCTTCGTCGTCAATTCAGTGTCCGCCATTGGTTTTAGCAAACTCCATTATCCTCATCTAATTTGAGTTATTTGAAGCAAATAAAATTCAGTGAAGTTATTTTGGTTGCATGACTCTAATTTGTTGTTCATGAATGTCAATGACACAGACTCGAGCTACAGAGACCCTGACTGGTGTTGACAACAGCCCTCAATCTTTGTTGATGTTTACTGGAAACAAGAACATACATGGGTTATACGATTTTTTGTTGAATTATAGGTCAGTGTCTGGTAATATCTTCGTTTTTGTACCTTCTATTCAGCAAAAGGAGAACAGAATTCATAAATTACGTTTTCTCAAATTTCTTGTTTGTTTGCTTCCAGAGTCTTTTTGTCCTCTTTGACCGGCGATGATGTTCCGGTGCTATATTCACCAGTTCCTTTTGATAATGCTGCTCTCTCTGCTCCTGAGGCAAGTCCAATTATGACAACAATATGCATTACTTATATGTTTACATCATTGGAAACAGGTCCATCTATGTCAATCAATCTTCACAGTTGAGTTAGTTTAAGTATTTTATTGGAACCTTTTGAATCTATTACCATTGGACATTTAATGCACAATACAATGCACTCTAGTGAATTGGTGATTTCGAGAATAAATTTTTAAATTTTAGCCATTACTTTAACACCTTCAGATTTTACAAGTATAAATCATTGAAAACGAAATGGTAAACTATGGAATCAACACATCCTTTACTTATGAAAACAAAAGTTCTTTTACTAATTATCTACTTAAATGTCAATATATTTATGGATTTCAACTGCATCTTTTAAACTCAGCATTTATTAGACAAATTTATTTCAGCCTCCTTTTCAGTTCTTCAATTAGGAACAACCATTGATATTGTGCTAGTCCTTTTTACTAATTACTTATTGTGTAAGTCTTGCTTTAAACTCTATTACTATCAAGAGTAACATTATCTTGTGAATTTTAGTATAGATCATCAATATTTACTCATTTTATAACACAGATTAGTTGCAAGGAGGTGAGGAGGGTTGATTACACATCTAATAAAGATAGTGAACCTCATAGAAGTTCAACCTCTGGCATTAGCTATAGTGTTGAAATTACAGATGCTTGTCTTCCTCCATGGATAGTAAGTGATATTTGCAATGCTATGCGCTCTAATGGCGGTGACTTTGAAGCCAGGTATACTAATGTCTCATTATTGCTAAAAACTGGATCATGCTATTAAATACACCTGTTGCATTTTCTTGAATTTTAAAATATACAGATCTGAAGTACATGTTTGTTTATTTATCCCTTTATAATATTAACCTTGTTGATATGCGCTCTAATGTCTCATTATTTCTAAAAACTGGATCATTATTTGCAATTTCTGAATAGTGGGTATTTGCATCAACTTGCAACTCGCTAGGCGTGTGATTTTCATTTTTGCTTGCTAGCCTGTGAAAATGATTTCTGTGCAGTAATTCTTGTTAAATTTATGCTAATGGATCTATCTCGTGCATATTCCGTGGCTGTTTATATTTGATGGTTTATTTCACGTTCTATTTGTTTGCAGCTTTAAGACGAAATCCACATCAATTGGCTTGAATGTTGGTCTAGGCATAGCCAAGGACCAAACAACCGAAGAAAATGGTCTTCCTTTTGGTATTCTGAATGCAACTGTTTCCCCTCACCTAGATTGTGCCTATTTACATGGATTGAAATACGGTGGTGTTTCGTACACAGCTTCTCTATCACGGGTTACATAGGTGGTGCAAGTTATGGACAAAACGAACTTGCTTCCTGTATTAACTGTATAATTTATTTGCATTTTGATTTGGCCTTCAATGTTAAAATGGGGAATTTTATATAAGAGCTTATTTCTTCTCCCATTTTGATTATGTAAAGATGAGCAATTTGGTGCTAGAATTCAACTTAATTCTAATGTGTAATGTTGACTTCTGGTTGAACCTTCTGCATATTGCATGTAGAACAGGATCTTAACAAATATATAAATGGTCGATGATCAAAATTTTATATAACTCAGAAGCCAGGTATACTTATTTGGCAATGTTAAAATTGATCACTGAATTGAGAAGGTTGCTGAACATAGACGAGTAACAAAATACAAGAATTTTAGGCGTATTTTGGTTCAGTTTCACCTATTTTCAATGAAAAATACTTTGATTGGGAGTTTTGAAGATTTTTTTAAAATTTGTACGAAACAATTGAAAATAGACTTGAATATATTACGATTTGAATTTTTTGTATGTAAAATAATATTAATTTAATTAGTAGTTGGGTTGAAGATTGTGAGTTGAGTTTTTGATATATTTTGAATGTTGGAGTTTGAGGGTGAATTTAGTTGGTAGATATCACATTATGTCTTTTCAAAATAAATTAAATGATTGAAATGGTGATTAAAAATTAATATTTTAAATTGAAATGATTGGAAGGATAATTAAATGGTGTTTTATTAGGTATAGAATTATTACAAATTAACAAAAATACAATTTTCGCTCAATTTGCTGAGAACAAAGTCAAGCAAATTAGTTTTATAAATAAATGGATTTTATATTTACCATGTTTTGCAAATTTTATAAGTTCATATTTATAGTGTTAATTAGTATTATGAAATTATTATTAAAATAAATTTACTAAGTTATTTATTTTAATAGTTTAAAAAATACTTAAGTTGATGTCAAACCGTAACAGAGGAGGGTCTTTCTAAATTGAGATTTTATGGAACATAGGTGTACATGAGATGTCCCATATCAACCACTAAAAAAAGTCAACAACAAATCTGAACCACAAGTTTTGGTCAAAATGTCCAATGATGACGTGACATCGGATATTTAGAAAAAAATAAACATATGTTAAATTACATACTAACTCTTTAATTAATATGTTTAAAATTTTTTCCCTTATCTCTAATTAATTTCATCTCTTTTCCAAAAAAAAAAAAAAATCTCAGGTAATCAAATTTTTATACGAATTGACAATTAAGACCATCAGTATAAGATCATTTAAAATATTTTTAGGGAAAATGCACTTTACACCCCCTCTCAAAGTCACATATTTTGAATTCTACCACCCAAAAGTATAAATTAAATAAGCACGTATAAAATCAGCTGCACTTTTTCCCTCAAATGATTTTAAGCCAATTCTGTTCACCAAAAAACATAGATATGCGTCTCACTTGTGTATTTTAAGGGTAAATTAGTTCCAACATCAATTTTTCGCCCAAATATTTCACTGACGCGCATTTTTCCCTCCCTCTTTACAAATAATTTTTTTTCACCTTAACTTTAGATTTTTGGTTCACAAGACATGAGCCAAGTATTTGGACAGTTAAGAAGTGATGTGACTAATTTACCCTTTGAAAATTAATGTGAGGGGCACATATACATTTTCCTTCAAACAAAAATTGCATAAAATCATTTGAGGGGGTAAAGTGCAACTAATTTTATTTTTCAGGGGGTAAAGTGTTTATTTTGTACATATGGGTGGTAAAGTGCCAAAACATGTAACTATGGGGGATAAGATTTTTGTCAACTTTTTTATATGGGATTCATAAATCATATGGAGAATTTTGTTTTCAAAAAAAAAAAAAGGGGAGGAGGGGATGTATTCCCAATTTTTAAAGTTACCAGGGGTTATTGGTAACCTTCTAGGTAATAGGGATGTTTTTGCATTGTTTGGTGGGGTAAAATTGTCATTTCGACTTGAGAGGGATTTTTTTTGTTAATAAAAAAAGTACAAGGTTTTGTTGCTAATAAAAATAACATAGGTTTTTTTATAGTTAGACAAAACACAAGGGGTGTTTTTGAATTCACTCATTAAAAATGATAAATTTGTCTTTAAGAAAATAAATTATTTAAAGTTAAATTCTAAGGGGACAAATGCGTGCAAGAATCCTAAACAATGCAATGTTATGATATACGTATTTGGACTTCATAATTGGTTACCAATTAAGAAAACAATGCAAGGATAACTAAGAATCAAAAGACAGTCTCAAATCTTGGAGAGCCCACTCCCAAAGCATGCTATATGATATGGGCAGTTTTTGTGTCCAATTTTTTTTTTTGATAAACTACCGAACAAAGAAAAACAAAAGGTTACAAACGGTCAACAAGGGGATAGCCCCCGTCGCAAAAAACGAAAATGGGAAGGCAAGAAAGATCAAAAAAAGCAAAAGAGTTGTGTAGGCGAGCCCATATAGACAAGTTATGGGCTGCCCAATTAAGATTCCTAGATACAAATTTGAAACGCCATTTAGGCCACTTGAACCAAAAATTCTTGATTTCCCGGATGAGGTTCTTAGAAGACCAATTCAGAGAGAGATCAGGAAGAAGGAGCATGGAGATAACTTTGAGATTATCGCATTCAAAAATAACTCGGTCCAAGGCAAGGTGGTCAAGAGATTGCACTGCTTCAAGGAGAGCCAAAGTTTCAGCAGATTCAACATCAATGCAAAAGTTAGAGAAGGACTTGGCCTGGACAATAGAGCCGTTTGAATTGCGCACAATGAAAGCCCCAACTGCAGAATCGTCTTTGAAAGAAGAATCAGAACTCGCTTTAAACCAACCTAAAGGTGGCTTGATCCAGCTGTCGCTGAGAGAGCCCATCTTGGCATAGAGTTTCTTGGAGAATTGAGCATTCCAGTGATCAAAAGATTTTTTATGGATGGAGTTGAGGAGAGCCGGAAAGCTCAAAGTGCTCTGATCATGAATGATTGACGCAGAAAATGATAAATTCTTCTCTCGAGTCATCCAAAGGGAGAAGGGTGGACCTGCTGCAATCAAGGAGAAGAGAAGTCCAGTTAGTAAAGAGGTGAGAAACTGAAGAAAGCCTAAAGCACCATTTGGAGCAAAACCAAATTCTTTCAGAAAAAGGACAATGCAAAAAGATATGGTCAAGGTCCTCTTGAGGAAAATAACGTTTTCATATAAAATACACTATAATAAGTTATCATAAAAGCGTAACGTCTTTACATTTATTACTTGTAACGTCTTTCCTAAAAAGATCATTGTACACCTATTAGTGACTTATAAATATGTATCTATTTCCAGATAAATGTATATGATCTCATATTACAAATCTAATACTAAGTCAAGTTCTCTCGATATTGTATGCATACTTTATTTTTATTGCAGTGATGTTGCTATAGATCGAAGGGCAAGAATTTCACTTTTGCCCCGGACATTTTTACGCAACATCATAGTTGACGCCGTAAGTGGGAATCAATTGGTTTGCATCACTATGAATGATTTTTAAAAGTATAAGGGAGTTTGATGCAAAAAAAAAAAAAATCACAAGATAATTTTATTAAGGTTTCATATAATATAGGAAAATAATAACTTGCATTTTCCCTCATTTTCAACTAAGAAAAAGTTCAGCATTGTTCGCCTTTTCTGGTTAGTCTAATCATCAATAAATCATGCTTGAATTATTATTAAAGCAGGTCTGAGAACAATAGCTGTTTATGATTGAACTTAGGAAGAAAATCCTGCTTAAAAGATAATTTAGTAATTGAAAACAATTTAAGAAAAATAATGAATTTAGTACTTGACAGAAAATTTAGCATATATTAATGAGCGCGATTGATTTTATCTCTGAGTCACCATACAAATTTACATTTTCATGTCCAATTGTATTAAAGTTGCACCTCGCAGAGTGAACTACCCTATAATACCAAAAAAAAAAATATTTCCCTAACAACTTGCCATCATCTAGAATAATGATGTCGGTAAATTAATTTATAATTAGCAATAGATTAATACATGCTTACAGCTGGACTCGGATGTACTTAATACTATTAATTATTAAAAGTATGCCCTTTTCTCAAAGTACTTAGCAGCTGAATTCAAAGTAATACTAATAACAGTCTAAAAATCAGAGCAAAATCGAAAAAGAATATTTATTAAAAGTATGCCCTTTTTTCTTCTCACTTTCTTTCAGCTTGATTCACAAATCTGAGAATTTCGAGCTTTCAACCACTAAGTATTGGGCCAAATCCAAGTAAGTTTTCTTATTTCTGTCAAAATATGTGATTATATGCTCAAAAAATGTGTTAATTTAATATAAAAATTATGTATCTTTCTCAAACTTCAGTTCATTAAAAGATTTTGGAAAATTACAAGGTTAAATGTGTGTATATATTCATCTCAAATTTGGGTTTTTTAAATTATATAGGGCCTGGATATATGTTTTTTTTTTTCCAAATATAAAGTGTATGTAAAAATCAAATATACTGAAATCAAAACAAAAATAAACTAGAGAGGGGTTAAACTAATTAATTATTCCAACTCAAGATCTATTTTCACAAAATTTTATTTGGGATTCTCCCAAAATTAATTCCCATATTTGAGTGGAAAAGTAGAATAATCGGATTTTGAAGTGGTAGGACAAAAATAGAAAAAGGTCAAAAGAAAATCAACTGCCGAGAATTCATTGTTTTGCTAATGAAATGATACATGTATGAATAAAGTGCAGAAACTTAAATAGCAAATTCTGTGTATATGTTACACTTACAAATGATCACATAAGTTGAAAGTAGATATGTTAACATAATCAAATAAAATATTCTCAAATTTTTTTCTTTGTTACAAACCCCTTATCCCAATTCAAATCTTGATTCTCGACGGATTATGAAGGACATATTAATAAGATAACAATGAGATATGTTTTTTAAATAGGCCGAGGTATGATGTTTAAATCGTGAATTATTTTCCTGGAATTTATGTGTGTTTTCTTGGTTAAACATCTTGTTGACACATTTATGTCTCACTCTCCTCTATTTCTTTCAGGCAATTAAATATCTCTATTTTCCCTAGTCCATCAACTCTCGTATCTTTTCGGTCTTACTAGGAAGAAATATTAATGGCTCCTACCATTGAATTTCTGTCAAAATATTTGATCCACGCAAAGACGGATGGATCTATGGAGTTGTATTCGTCTGATGAAGAGAATATTGATCAAACCCCTCCCTTAAAATGTGATGAGGAGTATATGAGCTATAATAACTTGAACCAGTCAATTGAGTTGACTTTGAATTCAACAAAAGAGATTGATCAAGTCCACTCTTGGAACGGCCTGCTTCCTTGGAATGGTCCAACATGTCTAGCAGTTGTCATGCATGTAATAAAATTTGATCAATCGAGTATACTATATTATGTAATAAAGCATCTCGATATTTTAGTCCGTGAATATCATGAATCAATAATGAATAATCAGAAAGAGCAGAAGTGGGAAGAATTCTCCAGCTTGTTTGTGAACTCTTTCATGCCAAAGGTGCGTAAATTCTTCACAGTCCCAAAGCTACATGAGGTGTTTGACAATTCCCTCAAGGAAAATGAAATCTTGGCAAGTTTTGTGGACTTTCTCCTTCAAATACTGAATTGTGAAGCACATATTAATGTGACTGAGGAGCAACGATATGCAGTTCTTCAGAAGGAGCTAACGTTTTTTCTTAGTCTTCTTGGGGATATACCATTTCAGTGCACTGAACTTGGGGAAGTGAAAAATATCTTGGCAGAATTTGAAATATTTGCCAATGAAGCGGGAGGGTTCATTTATTCTTGTATTTTTTCAATTTTTCGAATTAAGGCCTGTAGGTTTATTGAGGGGAGAAATTCTCTTTTGAAAATGGTTGAGGTCTTGAATGTGAAGATCGAAGAGCACTGCAACAAATTCTCAAAACTTCACCCATTTGTAGTTTCGCGAACATATGATGTTATAGATTCAATGTTCATCATTGATTCTTTGATCGAGGATCTCGAGAACTTGATGAATAACCAAATCCACTTGATCATTAATGAAATGAAGGTTCAAATCATAACACTTCATGAGGAGCTTATGATCACACGATCTTTTCTCAAGGATATTAGAATGCCGCAAGATACAATTCATATGGATGAATTGAATGAATCTTTAGTCCAAATCAGAGATGTGGCATATGAAGCTGAATATCTTGTCAACTCATATGTTGTGGGTAATCTTCCTCTTTGGTATTTGAACCTCAGGCTCCCTGTTGTTATCCCTAAGTTTAAGCTTATTAGAACGAGACTTCATGAAATAAAAACAATTTATTACATTAAAGTCTTGAATATCAAGAAAGATTTTAGTAGAGAGATAAAAACCCAAGATATGGGAACTTCTACTACCATGATCATTGATATTGTGGTTGGCTTTGAGGATGAAAGGACAAAGATTTTGGATGATCTTACTGGAGGGTCAGAAGATAGACAAATCATTTCTATTATTGGGATGCCTGGACTAGGTAAGACAACTATAGCTAGAGAACTGTATAATAGTTTTTTAACGCTTGATCATTTTGATAGACATATATGGTGTGCTGTTTCTGAAACATATCAGAAGAGAAAGGTGTTGATTGATATTTGGATGAGTTTAACAGACAAGGAAAACAAAAATAACTTTGTCAAAATGGACAATGAGAGTTTGGCCTTAGAGATATATAAAAGTTTAAAGGGACGAAGATACCTTATTGTCATGGATGATGCCTGGTGTTTAGAAGTGTGGGATGATTTGAGAAGATATTTTCCAGATGATGGAAACGGAAGCAGAATAGTGTTCACTAGTCGCATTAGAGGCACGACACCAACTAACAGCATTGTTCACTCACTACCTCTTCTTACGGAAGACCAATGTTGGAAGCTACTAGACAAGAAGGTGTTTCCCAAAAAAGCCTGCCCTCCAAAATTACAAGGCATTGGAAAGCGAATTGCAGCTAAATGCGGTGGACTGCCGCTTGCAGTAGTTGTTATAGCTGGAGTTTTGGCAAATTTGGAGAAGAAAAAAAATGTATGGAAAAAAGTTGAAAAAAATCTAGACTTCTATATGAATACCACTGATACAAATGACTACTCTAAAGTATTGGAACTTAGCTTCAAACATTTGCCAGATCATTTAAAGATGTGCTTTCTCTATTTTGGAGCATTTCCTGAAGACAAACCAATACCAGTAAAGGAGTTAATATGGTTGTGGATTGCTGAAGGATTCATTCAGAGAGAACAAGAGAAGAGCCCAGAGCTAGTAGCAGAAGAATATCTTCATGACCTAATTAGTAGAAGCCTCGTACTCATTGTCGATAGGAAATCTGATGGTAGGATCAAAGCATGCAGTATTCATGATCTATTGCGGGACATGTGCTTAAAAAAAGCTCATGAAGAAATTTTTTCAAAGTCAGTTGATGAGTAAGTTTACTTGCTATCCTATAATTCAATCCACTCAGTTTTTTATTTTATATTCTAGTTATTATGATCGTATTATTCATAATAGTTAATAAACTTGGCTCTTCTCAATTGTCACTATATAGTTGCTGGTCACTCTACGAGAAGCATCATCGCATGTTTGTTCACTCAGTGGCATCTGCCGGCGGGAGACCTTTTGGCCTATATTATCGTTCATTTTCAGGCCATCTTTCACATCCCTCGTCCAACATTCCTCAAATGAAACTTCTTAGGGTTATGAATCTGCGACCAAATTCGGATAGTTCCTATGAGCTGAAAAGAGTAGATCTTCTAGTTCAGTTAAGGTACTTGGCCATCGATCGAATGCCGAAACCACTAGTAGGCAACTTTGTTAACCTAGAATTTCTTATAATTGATAGCGATAAAACAATTGACATACCCTTAGTCATTCTAAAATTGGCGAAGTTGAGACATGTCAAAATAAAAGATTGTGCAGAATTCGAAGAAGATTGCTACAGCTGCCAAACCACTAATCTAATATCCCTTTCAGATATTGTCATGAATAATGATAAGGATGTTGAAATTTTGAGATGTTCACCACATTTGCGTAAACTCAAATGTTTTTGTTATGATGACACACTATTTCCCGATCTCCATTCCCTTACTGATCTTCAAATACTCAACCTGGGATACTGTGATTATTTTAGTGGTGAATTAACAAAGGTTAGCTTTCCATCCACTATAAAAAAACTGACATTAACTGAATTAGGCTTTCCTTGGGAGGAAATGTCGATTATAGGGAGATTGCCAAACCTTCTTGTTCTCAAATTACTCCACCATGCCTTTGTGGGAGAGGAATGGGAAACAAGAGATGGTGAGTTTCAAGAGTTGAGGGTCTTGGAACTTTGGTTTAATGATGTAGTAAAGCAATGGATCACATGTAGTGAACATTTCCCCCAACTTCAGACATTGTTAGTGTATGCATGCATCAATCTTACGGAGATTCCTAGCGAGATAGGCTACATTCCGACATTGCAGAAGATTAAGGTGTACGATAGTGGTTACGAGGTTTACGAATCAGCTGTTCAGATTGCACAAGAGCAACGCGAAAATGGAAATGAAGAACTTCAGGTCATAACCAACAATGAAAAGAATATGGAGGACCTGGTACGAGTATTCCAGGAGCGAGAGTAAGTTAAGCTATTCTGAAAACATAATTTTCTTTTGCATTTCGAATATTTGATGCAATATTTAGAAAACAAATTAGACCTCACCATGTTGGTTAACGTTTTTTGATTTCATTTTCTCTTAGATTGGAACGGCAGAAGATGAAGGCAAAGAGAGAGAAAGAGAGAGATGGAGAAGATACAAATTAAATGAAGATCCAATTTGTTAGGTTTCTATTTCATAAATCATTAATTGTTGTATGAATCCATGAGACAATCGCGCGGGTTTCTTAATTTGCTTTTTGTAACTTCAGTGTTATTCTATCTGTGCAAGTGAAACAAATGAATTAATGTCTGATGCTTATCATTTCTAATGACCCAATTTCTTGAGGTTAATCATATTTAGTGATAATTATATCTACACCCGCTTTTTCAGGGTACAATTACATAAATACCTCATGTATGGAATGAGAGAATTTCAATTTTGGTATCATAAGTAACCTTTATGGTACCATAAATTAAAATTAAAACATACACATTTGGTACCACAAGTTAACGGCCCTCAACACATTTTGTACTTTGGTCAATTTTTGGACGGAAATTCCAATTTTGGACAGAAAATTGAAAGAAAATTGCAGAAATGATTCTATAGTTATAGATTGCTGTCAAAGTTTGCCTTACATATTTTCTGGTAGATAAATTTACCCCACAATTCACAAGTTTGAAGCATTTCAGTCTCAATTACAAATATAGTTAAATTATAAATCTTATTTAATAAATTTTATTTTATATATGTTGTCTAAACATTGTTAATTACAAAACTCCTACAGGGGAAGAAGGTGAAAAAAGAAATTTAAAATAGTTTCCCCAAACAAAAGAATCAGCTTATATATACATAATATATTAGCTAGGGGATATTAAACCAATGAGCGACTGATAATGTTTATATCAATAATTAGAGGAATTTATCATTTCAGCTAGCTAGTTTGTTTTTTAGATTATTAAAATTACACAATAGAACCTTAAAGTTTGGAAATTAGCTAGAGGGTTCATTACATTCATATGTTCTTATAAAAAAAATGAATTTCTAATAAAACGGAATTTTAAACAGTCATGACACAGCTTCGCCCTGTTCCGGTGTTTCAAAATTATTTGAGTGATTTTGACGAAACATTTGAAACATGATTTGAATTGATTTTGGTTGAAATGTTGAGATGTTAAAATATTAATAAAAAATAGATAGTTTGCAATGCTTTTATCACATTCATTCTTTATTAAACTAGAAAAGTACACGTACGTTGTACGTGTCTAGTATTTTATGGTATTTGTTGTAAATTAGAGTAAAACTAACTTCATTATGTCATAAAATAACACATATTAATGATTCATATTCAATTTATTTTCTATAATTAATTTATTAAAATATTATTTTATATTAAAAAAATAATGGCTTTCAAATTGTAATCAAATATAAAATAATGAATGATTTAGTTACGAAATCTTGTAAAATTTGTTCTAAAATAATATCATAAGAAAATTATTTAGCTCATTCCATATTCCGTTTTAAGGAATATATATCATTGAACGTCTTTAGTTTTTTTTTTTTACCAATATAAAATTAATATCATTTGTCTTTGTATATGTCAAACACGAGAAATTTTTATCATTACAAATTATAATGTGAATGTGACATCTAGTTTGATACAATAAAAATAATTATGTTGATTTATATATTAAGAACCCATCCAAATATTTTGCATTGTTTGACAACAAAAATTGTGAAATCCTGTTTTTTGATCAAATGAAATTGAGTAAATTTGTAAGTAGATTCTATTATTTCTCTTGCCCTATCATTTGAAATGCATCTCTTTACTGACCTAGGTCATTTTCACTTATTCAATTCATTAGTTTAATTTGTTTTTCACTGGTTTAATCCATCTTTTTTCCGATTTCATTCATTTTTAGTAATAATATTATTTTTATCGGTTTTTTTTATCGATTACAACCTATTTTCATTGTTTTCCACATTTAAATCGATTTCTTTAGTTTTTTTTATTTAAGCCATTTTTCTAATTGTTTGACCTTGTTTTTGTTGGTTGAACTTTTTTCATTTTATTGATTTCACTCGTTTTTATCAGTTTAACCAATTTTCACACGATCTTCACTAATTTCACATGTTTTTTCACCAATTTCACGTGAACTTTGATTGATTTCACATGTTTTCACTGACTTTAGTCTTTTTCACCGATTTTACCCATTTTTCACCTATTTCATCATTTTTTCTTTGATTTCACTGTTTCACCAATGTCATCAATTTTTTTATGAATTTCACCCGAATTTTGATCGATTTCACACGTATTTACCGAATTTTCAACTCAAATAATTATACAACTTCAATTACATTTAATTAGATATCAAATTATTTCTCTTACACTGTCATTTGAAAGACATTTCTTTATCGACCTAAGCTATTTTAACTTTTTATATTTATTAGTTCAATTTGGTTTCATTGATTTTTACTGGTTTAATATTTTTTTACTGATTTACTCATTTCTTAATCAGTTATAACCAATTTTTCATTGTTTTTCATCGATTTCTTTTGTTTTCTCCCGGTCAAACAAAAAAACCAATTTTCTACCGATTTCACACTGTTTTTGTTAAACTCTTTTTTTTAGCTGATTTTACTTGTTTTTACCAGTTTAACTTATTTTTCACTGATTTCACATATTTTTTTGACCAATTTCACCTCAATTTTCATTCATTTCACATGTCTTCACAAATTTTCATTTATTTCACCCGTTTTTCACCGATTTCACATGTATTTATCGATTTTACCGGCACTTTTTATTACCGATTTTATCCATTTTTTCACCTACTTCACCAGTATTCATAACTTTCATCCGGATCGATTTTACATGTTTTCATCAATTACATGAAATTTACTTTATTGATTTCATCAATTTTCATTGATTTTCACCCTTGTTTTCACTTATTTCACACGTTTTTTGCGAAAATATTTCCATGAAAATTTAAGGTAATGCATTTTCTTGGATACTCTTTATATTTTATTTCTCAAGCCAAAGAAAGATTACTTAGTTCTCTAAGTCATAAATATTTTTTGTTCAGTCATAGGTAAGATGCATTTCTACTTTAACTTTTTTTTTTGTAGCATTTATGATATTAAGGAGAATTTGATTTTTTATGAGTGTTATATTGTACTAAATCTTTAAATGAAACAAATAATATTTTTTACTTAAAAACATATTGATGATACATTATAATAACATTACATATATATAACTGCAACTATTAAAAATAGTAGTGTTTTTTATTTTTATGTGTTATAGGAGAAGAAGAATGAAATCGTAAAAGTGATGTAGAGTTAATTTCTAAACTTTTGTAGTTAATGGAGGAAATAACTATAATATGACTCCATGTCTAATTATACCTATTATGACGCTATATATATAATTTTGTTCTTCTTCAATATCCAATTTTTGGAAATGTAATTTTTATTTTCCCGTATGGTGTTTGATTAAAGAAAGGAATTTACAAATTTTCTTAAAATATTTTTCCTATCAATTTTTTGGTGAGAAAATTTAAGGAAAATTCATATCTAATTATATTTTATCAATATTACTTTACAACTTGAATAAGGGGCATTTTTGTCTTCACAAAAAAAGAAAAAAACTTAAATTATTCACAATTTTAGTAGAAGAAGTATAGAAAAATCTGTCGTGCAAACTCACTCTATCCCTTGTCCCGGACACAAGCGTGTTGGCATTAGGACTTTTTAGGAAATCCAAAACATTCAATAAATTCCTCCTGCAATTGAACAAACAATACCTCAAAACTTCAGATTTGCGGCAAAAAAGAAGAGTAGATAACTAGATATTTATAGTAAATGCGTCCAAGAAGTTTATTGATGTTCAGATAATTGCAGATGATACTTGGATAAACTTCATGAGTGATGTAATCAAAATGGAAATGGGGAAACCTATATCACAGACTGTTTTCTTTTCACAACTATATAATTTTATGTCATATTTGATGATGAATGTATTAAAAAAAATATTATAATCGAAATTGATCTACTTAATAATTTGATAATTTTAAAAATTCTATTTGAGATCAACTGATAAACTAATTTCCCAACCTAAATTGATCACTGAATTGAGAAGGTTGATGAACATAGAAGGATGAAAAAGTCGAGGTGGTCAAAATATTCTATTAAACTAAAATTAATTTGAGTATTCATTACACATGGATTTAGAGATTTTAGATTAAATGAACATGGATATGAATTTGGGCATATACGATCCCATCCAGACCCATTGACAGACCTACTAAAAGAGAGAATTGCAATTGTGGTACCAAACTATATACCGATTCTCACTTGTGGTACCATAAAAATCGAGGCCGACACATTTGGTACCACAATTTAAGAAATTGAATCACATTTGGTACCACCGTTAAGAATGGACGTTAACTGATGACGTGGCAGTTAAGTTTTATTGCAAAATTGATACCATTACTTATGTTGACTGACAATTATACCCCCTAACTTTTCAAGTTGTCAAAATAACCCCACATCTTCAAATTTACTGACAATTTTAGTCCACATTGTTGCCCAATTTCAAAATTGGCTCGAATAAGATACATGCGGACCAATTTAGAGATTTTACTTATTATATTTACATATTTATTTAACTAATTTAATTTTATAAATAATATTAACAGACCAAATAATACTTTAACATAAATTCGATAAAATATTTATTAAAATATTTATGGTACCACAAGTGAGAATCGGTATATAGTTTGGTACCACAATTGCAATTCTCTCCCTACTAAAAACTAGTGCCGCATTACTTTGAGATGCTAGTTTTCAGGAAAAAAAACTTTTCGATTTTGGAATAGGGAGTCTATTTGGAAAGTTATTTGGTGAATCCGCTACACATGGAGGAGATGACATCTAGTTCTAAATTTAAGGACAAGTTAACTACATGATCTCATCTCCTTTGAACAAACCCATCCTTTTGTTGCACCACGTCATCTATACAGCGCATGCACCAAATATCTCTCCTATTTGAACTCTATTACTATCAAGAGTAACATTATCTTGTGAATTTTAGTATAGATCATCAATATTTACTCATTTTATAACACAGATTAGATGCAAGGAGGTGAGGAGGGTTGATTACACATCTAATAAAGATAGTGAACCTCATAGAAGTTCAACCGCTGGCATTAGCTATAGTGTTGAAATTACAGATGCTTGTCTTCCTCCATGGATAGTAAGTGATATTTGCAATGCTATGCGCTCTAATGGTGGTGACTTTGAAGCCAGGTATACTAATGTCTCATTATTGCTAAAAACTGGATCATGCTATTAAATACACCTGTTGCATTTTCTTGAATTTTAAAATATACAGATCTGAAGTTCATGTTTGTTTATTTATCCCTTTATAATATTAACCTTGTTGATATGCGCTCTAATGTCTCATTATTTCTAAAACTTGGATCATTATTTGCAATTTCTGAATAGTGGGTATTTGCATCAACTTGTCAACTCGCTAGGCGTGTGATTTTCATTTTTGCTTGCTAGCCTGTGAAAATGATTTCTGTGCAGTAATTCTTGTTAAATTTATGCTAATGGATCTATCTCGTGCATATCCCGTGGCTGTTTATATTTGATGGTTTATTTCACGTTCTATTTGTTTGTAGCTTTAAGACGAAATCCACATCAATTGGCTTGAATGTTGGTCTAGGCATAGCCAAGGACCAAACAACCGAAGAAAATGGTCTTCCTTTTGGTATTCTGAATGCAACTGTTTCCCCTCACCTAGATTGTGCCTATTTACATGGATTGAAATACGGTGGTGTTTCGTACACAGCTTCCCTATCACGGGTTACATAGGTGGTATAAGTTATGGACAAAACGAACTTGCTTCCTGTATTAACTGTATAATTTATTTGCATTTTGATTTGGCCTTCAATGTTAAAATGGGGAATTTTATATAAAAGCTTATTTCTTCTCCCATTTTGATTATGTAAAAATGAGCAATTTGGTGCTAGAATTCAACTTAATTCTAATGTGTAATGTTGACTTCTGGTTGAACCTTCTGCATATTGCATGGACAATTGTAGAACAGGATCTTAACAAATATATAAATGGTCGAGGATCATTATTTTATATTATTATTAAAGCAGGTCTGAGAACAATGGCTGTTTATGATTGAACTTAGGAAGAAAAATAATGAATTTAGTACTTGACAGAAAATTTAGCATATATTAATTCATTCAACTAAAAAGTAAGTGTATTTAAATGAGCGCGACTGATTTTATCTCCGAGTCACCATACAAATTTACATTTTCATGTCCAATTGTATTAAAGTTGCGACTTGCAAAGCCAAAAAAATATGCTCCCTCTGTCCCAAATTATTTGTCATTTTAGAGAAAAAAATTTTGTCCCAAATTTTTTGTCACTTTAGGATTTCAATACAATATTAATTACATATTTTAGGTATGTAAGAGAAAAATTAAGAGAGAGTGTAAACCTTGAATAACGTGTAAATAGCTAACGGTGAGATAAATAAAGAATAATGATATTTTAGGTATATAATTTATTTTTTCTCTAAAACTGAGGCTATTTAGTAGGTTCCTTATATCTGTGAAAACATTTAAAACGACAAATAATTTGGGACAAATGGAGTACATATTTTAGGTATGTAAGAGAAAAAGTAAGAGAAAGAGTGTAAAACTTGAATAACGTGTAAATAGCTAATGGTGAAATAAATAAAGAATAAGAGTATTTTAGGTATATAATTTATTTTTTCCCTAAAACTGAGGCTATTTAATAGGTACCTTAATATGTGTGAAAACATGTAAAACGACAAATAATTTGGGATACAGTGAGTATTTCCCTAACAACATGCCATCATCTAGAATAATGATGTCGATAAATTAATTTATAATTAGCAATAGATTAATACATGCTTAACAGCTGGACTCGGATGTACTTAATACTATTAATTATTTAAAGTATGCCCTTTTCTCAAAGTACTTAGCAGCTGAATTCAAAGTAATACTAATAACAGTCTAAAAATCATAGCAAGATTGAAAAATAATATTTATTAAAAGTATGCCCTTTTTTCTTCTCACTTTCTTTCAGCTTGATTCACAGATCTGAGAATTTCGAGCTTTCAACCACTAAGTATTGGGCCAAATCCAAGTAAGTTTTCTTATTTCTGTCAAAATATGTGATTATATGCTCCAAAAATGTGTTAATTTAATATAAAAATTATGTATCTTTCTCAAACTTCAGTTCATTAAAAGATTTTAGAAAATTAAAATGTTAAATGTGTGTATATATCCATCTCAAATTTGGGTTTTTTAGATTATGTAGGGCCTGTATATATGTTCTTTATTTTTTTTTAAAATATAAAGTGTATGTAAAAATCAAATATACTGAAATCAAAACAAAAATAAACTAGAGAGGGGTTAAACTAATTAATTATTCCAACTCATGATCTATTTTCACAAAATTTTGTTTGAGTGGAAAAGTATAATCGGATTTTGAAGTGGTAGGACAAAAATTCAAAAGAAAATCAACTGCCTAGAATTCATTGTTTTGCTAATGGAATGATACATGTAAGAATAAAGTGCAGAAACTTAAATAGCATATCCTGTGTATATGTTTCAACACTTACAAATGATCACATAAGTTTAAAGTAGATATGTTAACATAATCAAATAAAAATATTCTCAAATTTTTTTATTTGTTACAAACCCCTTATCCCAATTCAAATCTTGAATCTCGACCGATTATGAAGGATATATTAATAAGATAACAATGGGATATGTTTTTTAAATAGGCTGAGGTATGATGTTTAAATGGTGAATTATTTTCCTGGAATTTATTTGTGTTTTCTTGGTTAAACATTTTGTTGACACATTTATGTCTCACTCTCCTCTATTTCTTTCAGGCAATTAAATATCACTATTTTCCCTATTCCATCAACTCTCGTATCTTTTCGGTCTTACTAAATCAAATTGTGGAAGAAATATTAATGGCACCTACTATTGAATTTCTGTCAAAATATTTGATCTACGCAAAGAGGGATGGATCTATGGAGTTGTATTCGTCTGATGAAGAGGATATTGATCAAACCCCTCCCTTAAAATGTGATGAGGAGTATATGAGCTATAATAACTTGAACGAGTCAATGGAGTTGACTTTGGATGAAACAAAAGAGATTGATCAAGTCCTCTCTTGGAAAGGCCGGCTTCCTTGGAATGGTCCAACATGTCTAGCAGTTGTCTTGTATGTAATAAAATTTGATGACGAAATATTGTATCATGTAATAAAGAATCTCGATATTTTAGTCCGTGAATATCATGAATCAGTAATCAATAATCAGAAAGTAAAATATCAGCAGAAGTGGGAAGAGTTCTCCAGCATGTTTGTGAACTCTTTCATGCCAAATGTGAGTGAATTCTTCAAAGTCCCAGAGCTACATGAGGTGTCTGACAAGAATAATCCCCTCAAGGAAAATGAAATCTTGGCCAGTTTTATGGACTTTCTCCTTCAAATACTGAATTGTGAAGCACATATTAATTCGATCGAAGAACAACGATATGCAGTTCTTCAGAAGGAGCTAACGTTTCTTCTTAGTCTTCTTGGGGATACACCATTTCAGTGCACTGAACTTGAGGAAGTCAAAAATATCTTGGCAGAATTTGAAATATTGGCCAACGAAGCAGGAAGGTTCATTTATTCTTGTATTTTTTCAACTTTTCGAGTTAAGACCAGTAGGTTTATTGAGGGGAGAAATTCACTTTTGAGAATGGTTGAGGACTTGAATGTGAAAATCGAAGAGCACTGCAGCAAATTCTCAGAACTTCACCAATTTGTAGTTTCTCGAACATATGATGTTATAGATTCAAAATTCATCGTTGATTCTTTGATCGAGGATCTCGAGAACTTGATGAATAACCAAATTCACTTGATCATTAATGAGATGAAGGTTCAAATCATAACACTTCACGAGGAACTTACGATCTCACGATCTTTGCTCGAGGATATTAGAATGCCGCAAGATATAATTCATATGGATGAATTGAATGAATCTTTAGTCCAAATTAGAGATGTGGCATATGAAGCTGAATATCTTGTCAACTCATATGTTGTGGGTAATCTTCTTATTTGGTATTTAAATTTGAGGCTCCCTGTTGTTATTTCTAAGTTTGAGCTTATTAGAACGAGACTTCAAGAAATGAAGACAATTTATGACATTAAAGTCTTGGATATCAAGAAAGATTTTAGTAGAGAGGTACCAACCCAAGCTATGAGAACCCCTACAACTATGATCATTGATATTGTGGTTGGCTTTGAGGATGAAAGTGCTAATATTTTGAATGATCTTATTGGAGGATCAAAAAATCGACAAATTGTTTCAATTTTTGGTATGCCCGGACTTGGTAAAACAACTATTGCAAATAAGTTGTATATTCATCGCTCAATTACTGATCACTTTGATGAACGTGGATGGTGTGTTGTTTCTCAAACTTATCAAAAGAGAAAGGTTTTGATTGATATCTTGATGTCTTTTTCGAAAACCAAGATAGAAAAGAATAGCATCTTCGAAAAAGAGAATGAGAGTTTGTCCTTAATGATTCACCAATGTCTAAATAATCGAAGATACCTTGTTGTCATCGACGATGTTTGGTCTACAAATGTGTGGGATGATTTGGAAAGATTTTTCCCCGATGATAGAAACGGAAGTAGAATTATATTTACTAGTCGGATTAGAGGTATATCACCAACTAATAGCATTGTTCACTCACTTCCTCTTCTTAAGGAAGATCAATGTTGGAGTCTATTAGAGCACAAGGTGTTTCCCCAAGAACCCTGCCCTCTAGAACTACAAGGCATTGGAAAGCGAATTGCAGCTAAATGCGGTGGATTGCCGCTTGCAGTAGTTGTTACCGCTGGAGTTTTGGCAAATTTGGAGAAGAAGAAAAGTGAATGGGAAAAAGTGGAAACAAACTTATACTCCTATATATTCGACGATGATACAAATAACTACTCGAAAATACTGGAACATAGCTTGAAACATCTGCCTGATCATTTAAAGATGTGTTTTCTCTATTTTGGAGCATTTCCTGAAGACACACAAATACCAGTAAGGAAGTTAATATGGTTGTGGATTGCTGAAGGATTCATTAAGATAGAACAAGATAAGAGCCCAGAGCTAATAGCAGAAGAATATCTTTCAGACCTAATTAATAGAAGCCTCATACTAATTGCCCGTAAGAAATCTGGCGGTGGGATCAAATCATGCAGTATTCATGATCTATTGAGGGACATGTGCTTAAGAAAAGCTGATGAAGAAAAAATTTCAAAGACTGTGGATGAGTAAGTTTACTTGCTATCCTATAATTCAATCTAGTCAAAAAGTTTTTATTTTAAATTCTAGTTATTATGCTCGTATTATTCATGACAGTTAATAAATTTGGTTCTTCTTAATTGTCACTATATAGTTATTTGTCACTCTACGAGAAGCATCATCGCATGTTTGTTCACTCAGAGGCATCAACTGGCGGGAGACCTTTTGGCCTATATTATCGTTCATTTTCAGGCCATATTTTATACCCCTCGTCCAACATTCCGCAAATGAAACTTCTTAGGGTTATGAATCTGCGACCAAATTCTCAGAGTTACTATGAGCTTAAAACAGTAGATCTTCCAGTTCAATTAAGATACTTGGCCGTCAATCGAATGCCGAAACCACATGTAGGCAATTTTGTTAACCTAGAATTTCTTATAATTGACATCTATGACACAATTTACATACCCTTAGTCATTCTAAAATTGGTGAAATTGAGACATGTCCAAATAAAAATGGTTGCAAGATTCGCAGAAGATTGCTACAGCTGCCAAAGCACTAATCTAAGGTCCCTTTCAGATATTTGCATTAGTAATGGCAAGGATGAAGAACTTTTTAGATGTTCACCACATCTGCGTAAACTCAAGTGTTTTTCTTATGATGACACACTATTTCCCGATCTCCATTCTCTTACTGATCTTCAAATACTCAACCTGAGATACCTCACTTATTTCAATGGTGAATTAACAAAGGTTAACTTTCCATCCACTATCATAAATCTGAGTTTAAATAACTTAGGCTTGCCTTGGGAGAAGATTTCGATTATAGGGAGATTGCCAAACCTTCATGTTCTCAAATTATCCTACCATGCCTTTGTGGGAGAGGAATGGGAGACAAGAGATGGTGAGTTTCAAGAGCTGAGGGTCTTGCAACTTTCATATAATGATGTAATAAAGCAATGGATCACATGTAGTGAACATTTCCCCCAACTTCAGTGCTTGTTAGTGAGACAATGCATCAATCTTAAGGAGATACCTAGCGAGATAGGCGACATTCCGACGTTGCAGAAGATTGAGGTGTACAGTAGTGGGTACGACGTTTACGAATCAGTTGTTCAGATAGCACAAGAGCAACGCGAAAATGGAAATGAAGAACTTCATATCATAACTAGCAATGAACATAAAATGGAGGACCTGGTACAATTATCCCAGGAGCGCGTGTAAGTTAAGCTCTTCTGAATATATATATATATATATATTTCCATTTCGAATATTTGATGGAATAATTTCGGATTCACCATGTTGGTTAACGTTTTGTGATTTCTTTTTCTCTTAGTTGGTTACGGCAGCTGGTAAAGACAAAGAGAGAGAGAGAAAGAGAAAACACAAATTAAATGAAGATCCAATTTGTTAGGTTTCTATTTCATAAAGCCTTGTTGTATGAAACCATGAGACGATTGCTCAAGTTTCTTTGTATGGACAGGTGAGTTTTTTTAAAGTTTTTCTTTGCATTGTTGGTGTTTGTACATTCTATAAGTATTGAATTGATTTTTATCACATGAGGAACAATGAATCTCGATCTGGTTGAATTACTTGCAAAATTTTCAATTAGATATCGAAATGCTAAACCTCATGTTCTCATCGAAATACTTCTCACAACATCAAACATGTCGAATATTTCTCGTAAACTATATAAGGTTCTTCAGTCGTTTAGTGCATTCATTTTATTTTATATTATGTTGCCTAAAAATGATAAATTACAAAAAGATCACTTTCAAAGTATTCACATTGGTAGATACCCTATTTACAACAGCTTTACAAAACTCCTACAGGGGATAGAAAGTGAAAAAAGGAATTAAACATAGTTTCCCCAAACAAAAGAATCAGCTTATAAAACCAACATAACTTTAGTTTTAAAAATGCAAGACGAAGCCTTTAGGTTTAAACATTCAAACGCTAAGTCAACCAACATAACTTTAGGAAACATATCCTTTTTGGTCCAGTTAAATTGGTCCGATTTCACTTTTCATGCCAAACTTACAAAAAAAATGTATCAATTCTCGGTTAGATGTTACAAAGTGATATTTTCTTTAGTTTTGTTGATAGAATTGCCACGTGACTGTAAAAATATAAACTGCTATACATTTTTTAATATTAAGATTAATTTAAGTGATTAAACTTTGACCTTTTTTGGGGATTAACTCCTGTCTTTTCGCGATTTTGCGAATTGACCCATATCTCATTCTTCGCGCACGATCACCATCGTCTGGTAGTTGTTCGCCGGAAATAGGAGAGGGGTTTTGTTCGTCTCTTCACTGCGAAAACATACGTATAATAAATTTCATATTATGTTGAGTGAATCGTTCAATTTTTGCTCTTGAAAATTTAAATCGCGAAACCATTTTCCTCACAAATTTCAAATCAATATTACAGCTTTGTTTCTCCGCTTTTTTCAGAATTTTTTGCGTCATCTTACTTCTTTGGACCTGGACTTCAATCTCCATGGTTTAATTCCCTCAACAAAACTAACGAAAGTATCAATTTTTGTAACGTTTGTCAAGAATTGGTATGTTTTTTGCGAATTTGGTATGAAAAATGAAATCTGTCAAGTTCTATGATATGAAAAATGAATTTTTGTCAAGACGAAAAAAAGAAAAAAAAAAGAAAAGGAAAACAAGCAGGCACTTGATTCTTGTGCTGTTGCACCAGGTTAATCAAATATATTATTCCAGAATTCTAAGATCAATGATAATGTTTATATCAACAATTAGAAGAGTTTATCAACTCAGCTAGCTAGTTTGTTTTTTAAATTATTAAAATTACACAATAGAACCATAAAATTTGGAAATTAAGTAGAGGGTTCATTACATTCATTTGTTCTTACTTCAAAATTAAAGAAAATTTGTAGTGGAAATATATTCAAATTATCAAGTTTTCACAATAACCAAAATAGCCACAATCTTAATATTCAAAACTTAATAAATACGAATTCATAAACCCACATGCTTAATACACAGAATTTGAGAAAATAAAATAAAAAGTAATTTTCTACCAAGAAATGCACAAGCTCCTCACTGCTGCTCCGGAATAGGAATTATATTTCCCTTTTAAAAAATAAATTTCTAATAAAACCGAATTTTAAAGAAAAATCAAATATTTCGAACTCAAACCAGCAAAAAAGATTGAAAAGAACCAAAAGATAAAGACACATTACCTCTGGCATTGATGAAGAACCATTGTGAGAAGAGGAAGGGAATAAACAGTCATAAATCGACATACTAGGCCACGGGAAATTTTACACCATGTTTGGATCGGTTTTGACACAGCTTCGCCCTGTTCCGGTATTTCAAAATTATTTGAGTGATTTTGACGAAACATTTGAAACATGATTTGAATTGATTTTGATTGAAATGTTGAGATGTTAAAATATTAATAAAATAATAAATAGTTTGCAATGCTTTTCACATTCATTCTTTATTAAAAAAATCTGTCGTGCAAACTCACTCTATCTCTTGTCCCGGACACAAGCGTGTTGGCATTAGGCCTTTTTAGGAAATCCAAAACATTCAATAAATTCCTCCTGCAATTGAACAAACAATACCTCAAAATTTCATATTTGCAGCAAAACAGACTAATCAAACATTGAATTTTATTGTTTGTGTTCTTCCAAATCTACTGATGATGCAAATGGATTTCAACAAAAAGAAGAGTAGATAACTAGATATTTAACAAAAATACAATTTTCGCTCAATTTGCTGAGAACAAAGTCAAGCAAATTAGTTTTATAAATACATGGATTTAGTAAATTTATTTTAATAATAATTTCATAATACTAATTAACACTATAAATATGAACAAAGTCAATTTACTAAATTATTTGATGTGACTAATTTACCCTTTGAAAATTAATGTGAGGGGCACATGTACATTTTCCTTCAAACAAAAATTGCATAAAATCATTTGAGGGGGTAAAGTGCAACTAATTTTATTTTTCAGGGGGTAAAGTGTTTATTTTGTACATATGGGTGGTAAAGTGCCAAAACATGTAACTGTGGGGGATAAGATTTTTGTCTACTTTTTTATATGGGATTCATAAATCATATGGAGAATTTTGTCAATTTTAAAAAAAAAAAAAAATGGGGAGGAGGGGATGTATTCCCAATTTTTAAAGTTACCAGGGGTTATTGGTAACTTTTTAGGTAATATGGATGTTTTTGTATTGTTTGGTGGGGTAAAATTATCATTTCGACTTGAGAGGGATTTTTTTTGTTAATAAAAAAAGTACAAGGTTTTGTTGCTAATAAAAATAACATAGGTTTTTTTTATAGTTAGACAAAACACAAGGGGTGTTTTTGAATTCACTCATTAAAAATGATAAATTTGTCTTTAAGAAAATAAATTATTTAAAGTTAAATTCTAAGGGGACATGTGTCACCAAGATATATGATATCTCGTGTGCTCCCCATCTCTTAAAATCTCATTTTAGACAGACCCAACAAAGGATGAGAAAAAATAACACCTATGTAATATCATATAATTTATATAGCACCTCTTGGTACGGATTGATCTAGTTGAAGAGACTAATTCTTCAAAGTGGCGAACTCAATTTTAAATTTGGAAGAGTAAGGGCGGATTCAGGATGAAAAAGTCGAGGTGGCCAAAGTATTCTATTGATAAAATCTTATGACAACGATATTCAATTTATTTAATTGCATGAGCGATACATACAAAAATATAATAGAACAAATTGTAAATAAAACAAAATACAAAAAAACTATACCAATGCAACAAATAAATACTAATTTGAAAAACGCTCAATGTTAAACTAAAAGAAGTAGGAAATAAGAAAGACACAAAATAGAAGAAATTTCGAATGAGGCCTAATAATATGAGAGAAAATATGTGATTAACAATTATGCACAAACAATTAGATGACGACGTTAGCTGCTCTGAGGATAAAAAAGTGATTTTACTTATTCTTATAAAATTGCATTGAGATTTAAATGGATTATATGATTATTTAGTTCATAAACAAATAGTATATTATTTAGTTACACCGCACATATGATGACATTTGTTTACTGCATTGTATTTGGACTTCATAATTGGTTACCAATTAAGAAAACAATGCAAGGATAACTAATTAGAATCAAAAGACACAGTCTCAAATCTTGGAGAGCCCCCTCCCAAAGCAAGCTATATGATATGTGCAATTTTTGTGTCCAATAACAATTAAGGAAAATACCGTTTTCCATATAAAATACACTATAATAAGTTATCATAAAAGCGTAACGTCTAACGTCTTTTCTAAAAAGATCATTGTACCCCTATTAGTGACTTATAAATATGTATCTATTTCCAGATAAACGTATATGATCTCATATTACAAATCTAATACTAAGTCAAATTCTCTCAATATTGTATGCATATTTTATTTTATTTTATTGTAGTGATGTTGTTATAGATTGAAGGGCAAGAATTTCACTTTTGCCCCGAACATTTTTATGCAACATCATAATTGGCACCGTAAGTGGGAATTTGTATCATATTCGGTTCAATATAAAATCATTTGAGTTCGATATTTGTATCATATTCCAACTCTTTAGCCTACTTGATTTAACACACATCATTGTCCTTTCTCTACTTTTTTAAACCAAAATGCACCAAACAAAAACTTAAATAACCTCATAAAACACACAAACTTACCCTTGTTTTCAAAAAACTTAGCTAAATAACAAGCCTACCTGTGTTTGTATTTCCCCAAATCTTCTGTAAACTATAATCCTAAAGTTTTATAATTTATTTTTATTTTTATAATGTATGGTGGGGCATATTGTATATAAATTAACTAGCATGCTTCAAATCATATACTACTAGTATTTAGTTTGTTAAGTTTACTCGATACAATCCAATTTTTGAGGGAATCGATACTATCAAATTTAATTACTTTAGACCAATGCATTTGGTCATTTGTCTTTTCAGTCACATGATCTCTTATCTTTAGGGTGGAATTTACATTAAAATTCAACATATTTAGTCCGATAGAATGACTTTGTCTTTTGAAATTGTGGCTCACAAATTATTGTGTTATGCGATATTGTTTATGTGGCTAAAGGAATTGCACAACTACAATGTTATTAGATAATCTAATAAATAATTAAACGGATATGTAATTTAATCATCATAATTGGCAACAAAATAGAAGAAATTTCGAATGAGGCCTAATAATATGAGAGAAAATATGTGATTAACAATTATGCACAAACAATTAGATGACCACGTTAGCTGCTCTGAGGATAAAAAAGTGATTTTACTTATTCTTATAAAATTGCATTGAGATTTAAATGGATTATCTGATTATTTAGTTCATAAACACATATGATAACATTTGTTTACTGCATTGTATTTGGACTTCATAATCGGATAACTAAGAATCAAAAGACAAAGTCTCAAATCTTGGAGAGCCCCCTCCCAAAGCATATGCTATATGATATGTTTAATTTTTGTGGCCAATGACAATTAAGGAAAATACCGTTTTCCATATAAAATACACTATAATAAGTTATCGTAAAAGCGTAACGTCTTTACTAAAAAGATCATTGTACCCCTATTAGTGACTTATAAATATGTATCCATTTCCAGATAAATGTATATAATCTAATACTAAGTCAAATTCTCTCAATATTGTATGCATACTTTATTTTATTGTAGTGATGTTGTTATAGATCGAAGGGCAAGAATTTCACTTTTGCCTCGAACATTTTTGGGAATTAATTGGTTTGCATCACTATGAATGATTTTTAAAAGTATTAGGGAGTTTGATGCAAAAAAAAATTCACAAGATAATTATTAAGGTTTCATATAATACAGGATAATAATAACTTGCATTTTCCCCCATTTTCAACTCAAGAAAAAGTTCAGCATTTTTCACCTTTTCTGTTTGGTCTAATCACCAATAAATCCTTAATGCTTGAATTATTATTAAAGCAGGTCTGAGAACAATGGATGTTTATGATTGAACTTAGGAAGAAAATCCTGCTTAAAAGATAATTTAGTAATAGAAAACAATTAAAGAAAAATAATGAATTTAGTACTTGACAGAAGATTTAGCATATATTAATTCATTCAACTACAAAGTAAGCGTATTTAAACGAGCGCGATTGATTTTATCTCTGAGTCACCATACAAATTAACATTTTCATGTCCAATTGTATTAAAGTTGCAACTTGCAAAGTGACCTAACCTATAATACCAAAAAAATAAATTTCCCTAAATTACAACATGTCATCATCTAGAATAATGATTAATTTATAATTAGCAATAGATTAATACATGGCTAGCGTTATTGCCAGAGCAACATTTTTTCTGCCAGAGCAAAAAATTTCAATTGCCTATTTTACCCTTCATTATTAAAGATCTGGTAACCTATTAATTAATCCCAACTCCCATTTTCAAGCTTTCACATCATTCTTCCGGCAGGCTTAGGCAACAAACTTCTCCTCATAGTTCCTTCGTCAATGCAACATTCATTTTCGTCTTTCACAGCGGTCTTTAACAACCAATAATTTTTCAGCCTCCAACACTTTGAATTTGATCTGTCCACAAAAGAATACTGTATATTGTGTTATTCTCTATATCCCGAAATAATTTTTCTTTGCCCACAAAACAAGATACATATTTCTTGTTAATATATCGCCATATTTAATCAGCTTTAGAATATTTCAATATGAATAAGTTAAACTAAAAAATACCGAACAGTCGAAGCATTATAAGAAGACGTTTATTCTGTCAATAAATATGCACTTGTTGTGTAATAATCTGTCCATTATGTTCAAATTTATTAATTCCTTTTGACAAAATCCCTTCAGACTGCTTATGTGATAGGAACTCATTTACAAACAAGATAATAATCAAATTAACAAGAACAAATATAACCATGTGGAAGAAATTGTCACGGGAGATGGAGGTGGAGGTGGAAATGGGCGAAGTGTGCTAATGAGTAATCTTGCAAGAGAAATTAATAATAGGAAAATTAAAAACAACGTGTTAGCCGAATAGTTGATGATTAACAAACGAACTTTTTAACATATTGGTGCTCTTTAGTTTCATGATTTGAACAGGTATTTATCTATAAAAGAGCAACCCATTTGGATTTTGAGATGGTCCAAACAATGAAGAAGGACCAAGTTTGATATAAAAAGGCTTATGCAAATTATGAATGAAGATCAAGAACGAAGCCCCTAGCACCCCTGAAGGGCCCAATTTTCGATTCAAGAAAATTGTGGTCAACTTAGTAAGTATTTTCAATTGATTAAAAGAGCAAGAAAATTCCTAGCCCAAACCTTTTTAAATAATTTTGGCCCAACATTTTTGGCCCACTTCTAAAAATGATTTTAAATAAAAAGTTTCCTACATACCTGTTTGGAAATGTGCCGTAACCTTTTTCCTTAATATGGCCGAAAATTATTTTGTTAATTAGGCCAAATAACTTCTGAAAATTTAATTATAAGTTTGGCTATTAAATTTGAATTCTCAATCAAATCAAATTTTAAAGGAAAGATTTATTTCAAAACCTTGATTTAGCTAGCAAGACAATTTGTCTCTAATTTGTCTCTAATTTTGTCTAGCTAATATCTTGCCTTGATTATATAATATTTTGAAAACATTCTCCAAATCAATTCTTTTGGAAAGATTTTGTCTTCATCTATTTACTAAACATTGTCCACATTCATTAAAATGTTTGTCACATGTTTTAATCTTGCAAATCTTTTTAAAGGTGGCAAAATATTTTTTGAATTTAAAAATCATTCCATATTGAACTAAGTCCACTCAAGTATAAATAGTGATCATTCTCACGGCCAGTAAAAAACAATTCATTTTGCTGAAAATCTCACTTGCTAAATCATTCTTGAGTTGAAGTTTTGAGTGCCCGTAATTTTGCTTAAATCATTTTCTCAAAAAATTCTTTTAAAAACATTTTTCTTCTTGCTCTTGAAATCTTGAATATACTCTAAGTAATAGAAGAAAAAAAGAAGAGTGTTTAGTCTAGCAAAAATCAGCTCACTTTGGAGCATTTATTTGTAATCAAAATTTTACAATCATTTTTGAGCGAAAGTTTTGTACTTGCAAGCTCGTAGTGCGATAGGACTAGGTGTTCTAGCAAGCACGATTTTTGTGCGATAGATAGGAATCTAGCAAGCACGGTTCTTTGTTGAGCGATAGGTTAGGCCTAGCAAGCTCGTATCGAGAGTAAGAATATAAATCTTGTAATCTCGTGTGGCGGAGGTTCGTCCTGCAAGCCACGTATCTAGTGAATTACCCAGGGGTGCTGGAAGAGAGGAAGTAGGCCGTTTTGGGCGCGAACCTCTATAAACGGTGTTTGCATTCTTATTCTACTTTGATTTCTTGCACTTCACTTTACTGGAATTTGAATTTAATTCTATCGGAACATTAAGCTTAAAATTACTGGAACTTTCAACTAATTGTCCTTTGGAACGATAAACAAAAAAAGTTATATACCTAATTCACCCCCCCCCCCCCCCCTCTTAGGTATCACAACGAGTAATCTTGCAAGAGAAATTGAGTTTTCTGTCTACAGAAGTAAAGAGTAAAAAACAGGGGAAACACAAAAATCTGTTAATGAGTTTAGAAGGGTAAATTAGGCAATTAAAAAGATTTGCTCTGGCAGCAACATCAATAGCCTTAATACGTGCTTAATAGCTGGACTCGGATGTACTTAATACTATTAATTATTGAGAGTCAACTTAGAGCACCCCTTAAAAGCATGCCCTTTTCTGAAAGTACTTTACTTAGCAGCTGAATTCGAAGTAATACTAATAACAGTCTAAAAATCAGAGCAAAATTGAAAAATAATTCCCTTTTTTCTTCTCACTTTCTTTCAGCATAGATTCACAAATCTGAGAATTTCGAGCTTTCAACATCTAAAAATTGGGTCAAATCCAAGTAAGTTTTCTTATTTCTTATACATAGATGCTGGAATCGTTCTATGAAGTTTATTAAATTTTTGTCATTGTATTTTGATGGTAATTATAGAATGATACATGTATGAATAAATTGCAGAAACTTAAATAGCATATTTTGTACTTGTATATGTTAACATAATCTCATATTTTATATCTTGAATTCCGATGGACTATGAAGGACAAATTAATAAATGAATAATGAGATATGTTTTTTTAATAAGCTGAGGCATAAATGTTTAAATTGTGAATTCTTTTCCCGGAATTCCTTGTGAGTTTTCTTGGTTTTGATTACACATCTTGATGTCATATTTATGTCTCTCTCTCCTCTATTTCTTTCAGGCAATTAAATACCTTTATTTTTCTTAGTCCATCAACTCTCGTATCTTTTCAGTCTTACTAAATCAAATTGTGGAAGAAATATTAATGGCTTCTACTATTGAATATATGTCAATGTATTTGAACCACGCATATGTGGATAGATCTATGGAGTTTTATTTGTCTGATGAAGAGGATATTGATTGGAATGGTCCAACCTTAAGAAAAATAATGGATTTAGTACTTAATAGGAAATTTAGCTTATATTAACTCATTCAACAACGAAGTAAATGTATTTAAATTGGGGCGATTGGTCATATCTTTGAGTCACCATACAAATTTACATTTTCGTGTTCAATAGTACCAAAGTTACAAGTTAACCTATCATGTAATACCAGAAAAGCAAATTTCCCAAAATTACAACATGCCCTCATCTTGCATAATGATGTCAGTAAATTAAATTTATAATTAGCATAGATTAATACAGATTTAAAACTATTGAATTAACTAATAGAATTCAAAGCACATGCTTAGCAGCTGGACTCGGATGTAATGGAATATTAAATGGTAAGACTTATCAAAGCAAAGTCAATAGATCGTGAAGTGAAGGTTCAAGTAATAATAACAGTCATTGTCAAAAAAAATTAGAGTCTAAAAATCAGATCTAAAAAGCAGAGCAAAATTGAAAAAGAATGCCCTTTTTTCTCATCACTTTCTTTCAGCATTGATTAACAAATCAAGTATTGAGAATTTCGAGCTTTCAACCTCTAAGAATTGGGCCAAAAATCCAAGTAAGTTTTCTTATTTCTGTCAAAGTGTGTGATTATATGCTCCAAACAGGTGTTAATTAATTCTAAGCACTCGTTTAGCACTTGTGCTTTAAAACATTAACAGAAGCATGCTTATACATAGATGCTGGAATCGTTCTATCAAGTTATTACATTTTTGTTTTTGTATTTTGAGATTAATAAAATGATACATGTATGAATAAATTGCAGAAACTTAAATAGCATATTTTGTACTTGTATATGTTAACATAATCTCATGTTTTATATTCTCAATTTTTTTTTGGTTATCACAAACCCCTTATCCCAATTCAAATCTTGAATTCCTATGGACTATGAAGAACAAATTAACAAGTGAATAATGAGATATGTTTTTTTAATAGGAGGTATGATGTTTAAATTGTGAGTTCTGGAATTCCTTGTGTGTTTTCTTGGTTTTGAATACACATCTTGATGTCATATTTATGTCTCTCTCTCCTCTATTTGTTTCAGGCAATTAAATACCTCTATTTTCCTTAGTCCATCAACTCTCGTATCTTTTCAGCTTACTAAATCAAATTGTGGAAAAAATATTAATGGCTTCTACTATTGAAAATCTGTCAATGTATTTGAACGACGCAAAGGCAGATAGATCTATGGAGTTGTATTTGTCTGATGAAGGGGATATTGATCAAATCCTCTTTTGGAATGGTCCAACCTTACTAGCAGTTGTCTTCTATGTAGTAAAATTTGATGACGATGTATTGCATCATGTAATAAAGAATCTCGATATTTTAATTCGTGAAATTGTCAAAGCAAGAAAGGATAAACCGGAAGAAGAAAATTTACAGAAGTGGGAAGAGTTCTTCAACATGTTTGACAACTCTTTCATGCCAAAGGTGCAAAAATTCTTCAAAGTCCCAAAGATACATGAGGTGTCTGACAAGAAAAATTCCCTCAAGGAAAATGAAATCTTGGCAAGTTTTATGGACTTTCTCCTTCAAATACTGAATTCTGAATCACATATTAATTCCACTGAGGAGCAACGATATGCAGTTCTTCAGAAGGAGCTAACGTTTCTTCTTAGTCTTCTTGGGGATACACCATTTCAGTACACTGAACTTGAGGAAGTCAAAAATATCTTGGCAGAATTTGAAATATTGGCCAACGAAGTAGGAAGGTTCATTTATTATTGTATTTTTTCAACTTTTCGAATTAAGGCCTGTAGGTTTATTGAGAGGAGAAATTCTCTTTTGAAAATGGTTGAGGTCTTGAATGTGAAGATCGAAGAGCACTGCAACAAATTCTCAGAACTTCACTCATTTGTAGTTTCGCGAACATATGATGTTATAGATTCAATATTCATCGTTGATTCTTTGATCGAGGATCTCGAGAATTTGATGAATAACCAAATCCACTTGATCATTAATGAGATGAAGGTTCAAATCATAAAACTTCATGAGGAGCTTATGATCTCACGATCTTTGCTCAAGGATATTAGAATGCCGCAAGATACAATTCATATGGATGAATTGAATGAATCTTTAGTCCAAATCAGAGATGTGGTATATGAAGCTGAATATCTTGTCACCTCATATGTTGTGGGTAATCTTCCTCTTTGGTATTTGAATCTCAGGCTCCCTGTTGTTATCCCTAAGTTTAAGCTTATTAGAACGAGACTTCAAGAAATAAAGACAATTTATGACATTAAAGTCCTGGATATGACGAAAGATTTTAGTAGAGAGGTAAAAACCCAAGATATGGGAACTTCTACTACTATGATCATTGATATTGTGGTTGGCTTTGAAGATGAAATTGCTAATCTATCAAATGATCTTATTGGAGGATCAAAAAATCGACAAATTGTTTCGATTTTTGGTATGCCCGGACTTGGTAAAACAACTATTGCAAATAAGTTATATATTGATCGCTCAATTACTGATTACTTTGATGAACGTGGATGGTGTGTTGTTTCTCAAACATATCAAAAGAGAAAGGTATTGATAGATATCTTGATGTCTTTATCAAAAACCAAGATAGAAAAGAATAGTATCTTAGAAATGGAAGATGAGACTTTGTCCTTAAAGATACACCAATGTCTAAAGATGCGAAGATACCTTGTTGTCATCGACGATGTTTGGTCTACAAATGTGTGGGATGATTTGGAAAGATTTTTCCCAGATGACGGAAACGGAAGCAGAATAATGTTAACTAGTCGGATTAGAGGTATATCACCAACTAATAGTATTGTTCACTCACTTCCTCTTCTTAAGGAAGACCAATGTTGGAGTCTATTAGAGAACAAGGTGTTTCCCGAAGAACCCTGCCCTCCACAATTACAAGATATTGGAAAGCGAATTGCAGCTAAATGCGGTGGATTGCCGCTTGCAGTAGTTGTTACAGCTGGAGTTTTGGCAAATTTGGAGAAGAAAAAATGTGTATGGGAAAAAGTGGAAACAAACTTAGACTCATATATGTTTGACGATGATACAAATAACTACTCGAAAATACTAGAACTTAGCTTCAAACATCTGCCAGATCATTTAAAGATGTGCTTTCTCTATTTTGGAGCATTTCCTGAAGACACACAAATACCAGTAAATAAGTTAATATGGTTGTGGATTGCTGAAGGATTCATTCAAAGAGAACAAGAGAAGAGCGCAGAGCTAGTAGGAGAAGAATATCTTTCAGACCTAATTAATAGAAGCCTCGTACTAATTGCTAAAAGGAGATATGATGGTGGGATCAAAGCATGCAATATTCATGATCTATTGCGGGACATGTGCTTAAGAAAAGCTCATGAAGAAAAAATTTCAAAGTCTATTGATGAGTAAGTTTACTTGCTATCCTATAATTCAATATTTGTATTTTAAATTATAGTTATTATGATCGAATTATTCTTGGCAGTTAATAAATTTAGTTCTTCTTAATTGTCACTATATAGTTATTGGTCACTCTACGAGAAGCATCATCGCATGTTTGTTCACACAGAGTCATCCGCCGGCGGTAGACCTTTTGGCCTATATTATCGTTCATTTTCAGGCCATCTTTCACATCTCTCATCCATCATTCCGCAAATGAAACTTCTTAGGGTTATGAATCTGCGGTCAAATTCTGATAGTTTCTATGAGCTGAAAAGAGTAGATCTTCTAGTTCAGTTAAGGTACTTGGCCGTCGATCGAATGCCGAAACCACTAGTAGGCAACTTTGTTAAACTAGAATTTCTTATAATTGACAGCTCTGAAATAACTTGCATACCCTTGGTCATTTTAAAATTGGTGAAGTTGAGACATGTCAAAATAAAAGGGTTTGCAAAATTCGAAGAAGATTGCTACAACTGCAAAACCACTAATCTAAGGTCCCTTTCAGATATTTGGATTAATAATGACAAGGATGTTGAAATTTTTAGATGTTCACCACATCTGCGTAAACTCAAATGTTTTTTTTATGATGACACACTATTTCCCGATCTCCATTCCCTCACTGATCTTCAAATACTCAAACTGGGATACTATACTTATTTCAGTGGTGAATTAACAAATGTTAACTTTCCATCCACTATAAAAAAACTGACATTAACTGAATTAGGCTTGCCTTGGGAGGAGATGTCGATTATAGGGAGATTGCCAAACCTTATTTTTCTCAAATTATTCCGCCATGCCTTTGTGGGAGAGGAATGGGAGACAAGAGATGGTGAGTTTCAAGAGCTGAGGGTCTTGCACCTTTCGTTTAATGATCTAATAAAGCAATGGATTACATGTAGTGAACATTTCCCCCAACTTCAGTCATTGTTAGTGATTCAATGCATCAATCTTACGGAGATTCCTAGCGAGATAGGCGACATTCCGACGTTGCAGAAAATTGAGGTGTACGATAGTGGGCACGAGGTTTACAAATCAGTTGTTCAGATTAAACAAGAGCAACGCGAAAATGGAAATGAAGAACTTCAGGTCATAACCAGCAATGAACAAAACATGGAGGACCTGGTACAATATTTCCATGATCGGGTGTAAGTTAAGCTTTTCTTAATATATATATATATATATATATAAATATATATATAGTATTCTCTTTTTTGAATATGTGATGCAATATTTAAACAAATTAGACCTCACCATGTTGGTTAACGTTTTGTGATTTCCTTTTCTCTTAGATTGGTACTGCAGGAGAGGAAGGCACAGAGAGAGAGAGAGAGAGAGAGAGAGAGAGAGAGAGAGGGAAAAGATACAAATTAAATGAAGATCCAATTTGTTAGGTTTCTATTTCATAAAGCATTGATTGTTGTATGAATCCATGAGACAATCGCGCGGGTTTCTTATTTTGCTTTTTGTAACTTCATTTATTCTATCTGTGCAAGTGAAACAAATGAATTAATGTCTGATGCTTATCATTTCTAATGACCCAATTTCTTGAGGTTAATCATATTTAGTGATAATTATATCTACACCCGCATTTTCAGGGTACAATTTCATAAATACCTCATGTATGGAAGGAGAGAATTTCAATTTTGGTATCATAAGTGACCTTTATGGTACCATAAGTTAAAATTAAAACATACACATTTGGTACCAAAAGTTAACGGCCCTCAACACATTTTGTGTTTAGTCAATTTTTGGACGGAAATTCCAATTTTGGACATAAATTGATAGAAAATTGCAGAATTGATTCTATAGTTATAGATTGCTGTCAAAGTTTGCCTCACATATTTTCTGGTAGACAAATTTACCCCATAATCATTTCAGTTTCAATTACAAATATAGTTAAATTATAAATCTTATTTAATAAATTTTATTTTATATATGTTGTCTAAACATTATTAATTACAAAACTCCTATAGGGGAAGAAGGTGAAAAAAGAAATTAAAAATAGTTTCCCCAAACAAAAGAATCAGCTTATACATAATATATTTGCTAGTTAAAAAGACTAAGGGCCTGTTTGTTTGGCGTTTCCCAGAATTTTTTTGTGTTTGGGAAATGCCAAACAAACATGTTTTCTATTTTCCGAAATAAATTTTTCATCCATTAATTTTCTCAAATTACTCTCTCAAAAGCCAAACAAACAATAATTTTCTTATCTCTAAACAAAACCTATACAAACTCTACTTTGATTTGACATAAAGTGACATATCTCTTACACAATTTATCTCACATAACAAACAAGATTTGACATAAAGTCTTACACATTTTACACCTACAACCCAACTCTTCCAAAAAAACCTACACCTACTTTATTTCTCAAACCACTCTCTCAAAACCCAAACAAACAACATTACGCAAATCGAGATTATTTCACAAATCTCCACTACTCTCCCAAACTACTTTCCCAAACGTCAAACAAACAGGCCCTAAACTTCTAAACCAATTAAGTTATTCAAAAGAAGTCTTCAGATCAATCTTGCTAGGGGATATTAAACCAATGAGCGAATGATAATGTTTATATCAATAATTCGAGGAATTTATCATCTCAGCTAGCTAGTTTGTTTTTTAGATTATTAAAATTACACAATAGAACCATAAAGTTTGGAAATTAGCTAGAGGGTTCATTACATTCATATGTTCTTATAAAAAAAATGAATTTCTAATAATACCGAATTTTAAAGAAAAATCAAATATTTCGAACTCAAACCAGCAAAAACGTTTATGTTCGAATATGTCAACAAAAAAGCTTGAAAAGAACCAAAAGATAAAGACACATTACCTCTGGCATTGATGAAGAACCATTGTGAGAAGAGAAGGGAATAAACAGTCATAAATCGACATACTAGGCCACGGGAAATTTTACACCATGTTTGGATCGGTTTTGACACAGCTTCACCCTATTCCGGTATTTCAAAATTATTTGAGTGATTTTGACGAAACATTTGAAACATGATTTGAATTGATTTTGGTTGAAATATTGAGATGTTAAAATATTAATAAAATAATAGATAGTTTGCAAAGCTTTTGATATCACATTCATTCTTTATTAAAATCCAATAATATGAGACTTGGATATAAGTTTTCAGGGAATTTGAATTTGACCCGGTGACGATCTAAAATGAAATTATTATGATACAACTATTTTTTCTTTTTGATTTCTCACGGATGTTCAAGTCTTAGACCGAATGGCTTAATCTCTTTCGAGAAGTGTTGAGTATATTGCGTGAAAACCTCTCACTACAGGAATTCAAACTTGAGGTAGCTACATTATGGGATTAGTCTCGTTCAACTAAATACTTTATGCAAGTAGAAAAAGGGTCGATAAAAGTACAAAAAAAGGGCAAACGGAAATTTCTTATACATGAAAAGAATTCTGTCAGAATATATAAAGAAGAATGACAATGTATTTTAAATAAATCAAAGTTAAATATGTCATCAAATAGAACTGAAATATAACTCCACTATCAAAACTGTTCCCAGAAGTTCCTCCTGTGGTTGCAAAAGAAATGCAATAAGCTTTAAAAAAAATAAAAATACTTTTATGTGTCCGGGACTAATTGCAGCGCTAGAGCATTTAACGATTCCTTGTTCTCATGGCGCTATGTGTTCCTAGAAAGAAAACTTGAAAGCACCCACCTTTGAATCTGTTACCGACTCCCAGAACGAATGTTTCTTTTCTTGGCTCCTTTTCTCTTCTACTTTCAGGTTCAACTCATCAATGGCTCCAGGTAGAGTTGCCTCAATTGCATTCTTAAATCTGTCGTGCAAACTCACTCTATCCCTTGTCCCGGACACAAGCGTGTTGGCATTAGGCCTTTTTAGGAAATCCAAAACATTCAATAAATTCCTCCTGCAATTGAACAAACAATACCTCAAAACTTCAGATTTGCAGCAAAACAGACTAATCAAACATTGAATTTTATTGTTTGTGTTCTTCCAAATCTACAGATGATGCAAATGGATTTCAACAAAAAGAAGAGTAGATAACTAGATATTTATAGTAAATGCGTTTAAGAAGTTTATTGATGTTTCAGATAATTGCAGATGATCTTCGAGTCCATATTTTGCTGAGGGTTTCTAGCTTTCTGAAAAACTTGAATTTATGCATTTTAACTGCAAAAAGTGCAAAGTAATCACTAGCTTGTACAAATATTGGAACCAGCTTCATCTATCTAACTTATTTGTTATTTTAGCAATTTATTTTTAGAAGGCGAATCTGATAGAACCTGGCCTGAACTAGTAAAGACCACACAAAATTCAGTGTAAATTGCTTGAAGAAAGCAGTGTGATTGGGATTTCGATTGTGGTCATTTTAGAACTATCTTCTTTCGTTGATGTAAGGTTATTTTGGTAATATCAATTTCCTCCAACTGGTCTTATGTTTCGTGCCTTGACAAAAATAATTAGGATGATCCATTCAGTTGAAACGACATCATGAAGATTCAAAAAAGATGCTCATGACACAATTTACAAAGGTTTCTTCAAAGGCTTTCATCTTTGCACAAACCAAATAATCCCATTTTACATATATCATAGCATGTGTGTGATAATATAGGCTTTATTGCGACTTAGTCTAACATATAAATTTTGCTAGGCTCATCTATTGAAAGCATGCAATTGTCCATAGTAAAAACCAATCTTACAAAATAACCGTACACCTATAGTAAAATCACGAGGAAATAATCTCATCACATTTTCACGGAAAAAAAAAAACTGAAACTATATACCTGCTAGCAAAATTTTGTGTAATGGCCACAGAATCTTCCAAGTTAATAACCAAATGCCACCATCCATTAGGCACAAATATCACTTCCCCTGCCTTGCAAATACACTCAATAGGTCTCTTTTTCCAACTCTTAGTAGCATTATAAAAGTTCATAAACCACTCAATAAGAGAGACAGGGCATGCCACCTCAGCACCATCTGGGCTCGGAAACACCCCTGGAGGCACCACATCAGGAGGAAACAATACCCATTTCTTGGAACCTCTTATCACCGCATTCCAAGCAGAAGTCGAATTAGGATCAATATGGAATGAAGATCCAGACCCTGATGGCCCAATTATAATCCATCTATAATCTGGCCTTTCATTGCCTAAAACACTAAACAAATCCTCATTAAAGTATTTCGGAACGTCATAATCCATACCCAAGTATGGCACTTTCTCGACAAACTTAGGGTCGAAAAGATACAATGGCCTTTCCTCATTCACTTGATCTGAGTACTTATAGTAGTCCTCAAGGTTCATCTCTACTGGCCCAACTGAAAATCGAACATCACCGCAAACTTCAGTTAAATATTCTCTATCCCATTTCTTCATAGCAGGCCAATTTTTCAAACAACCTTCTAATAAAACAGGTTTATTCGGTTCCTCAAAGTTTAACACAAACTCCTCAACAGAAATCCCTTTTTTCCTCACTATGTTATCCCTTTCAAGCCACTCGGGTTTCATTTCAAGATTAGCACATAACCAACTTTGAAACAAGTAATCAGAGTAAAAGTCCTTAACTTTAATTCCAGAACTGATAATGTCAAATGAAGGTTTGTAAGCACTAACATAAGTTTTTTTCCATGACCCATTAAACAAGAACCCACCTTTACAAGTTTCCAAAACAAGGTTTCTCCAAAGGGGCTCATGGTTGCAGAAAACATAGAAAGATTTGCTAACAGTTGATAAAATACCCAAGTGGGTCCCACCCAAAAGTCCGAGAATTTCAAGAACGAGTTCATCTGTTAGGGTTTGTAAATTACCAAGACCGGAGTTTCTTGAATTAATTGAGGAAATGCTTAAGTAGAGGTTTCCTAGAGGTTGGACTCCATGTGAGTGTGAGGGGCCCGAGCTTTTTAAGCTGAAATTACCATCTTCTCCTTCTAGTTCTTCATCTTCGTCTGTTGCTGAGAATGGCTGTTGAATTTTGGGAATAAATTTTGGTTTTTTGGAAATGGAGTTGTGTTTTATGAGGGATTGTTTTTGTTTTCTTTTTGTGATTTTGGTTTTGAGTAAGAGATTTCTGGAGCTAAGCATTGTCGGCTGAGGAAGGGGCGGAAGGTGGTTTCAGGTTTCAGCCATTGGAGGATGTCTTTTTGTGTGAAGACTTAAAAGTGTTACTGATAGTATTGTCGTGCTAGTTAAAGAGTGCGACAATAATTTTCTTTTTTGTTACTTTTAATTCAAATAACTACTATTAAAATTAACTTTTAACTGAGGATGGGAAAAGGGTAATATGTGCAACTTTCTAATTTGGGCCATTTTTTATTGGGAAGTGAATTTAATACCACGTTCTATATAATAAAAAGTCAATGAAATAAATTTAAAATAATAGACAAATTAAATTTTCTTACAATGTTATTAAAGTTCACAAATTAATGTAATAAATTAATGTTAATTTTATTAATTAAAAGTTACAATTACAAAAGTAATAAAATTAAATTAATGTTAAATTTTTTTTGTAAATAAATAATAATTTTTATTACAATATTCATTAATTAAATTACAAAAAAAATCAAAAAAAAAAAAAGAAAAAAGAAAAAAGAAAAGAGGGCATGTGGTGTCACCTGCCACCGACCGCGCCCTCCCCCCCCATCCAGTGAAGACCACCCCTTCCCACCCACCTCTCCAACAACTCCCCCTCCCCGAGTCGGTGGAGATGGCCTTAGTGCAATGCAAAGTGTGTATTAATTATTATATACTTCCACCGTCCCAATTATTTTTATTTCTTGGTACAATTGACAAATCAACTTGACTAAATTTATAAAAATTATAATAAATAATTTAATTAATATATTTCGTTAATAATATCATATGACACCATATATATTTATATTTAAAATATTTAATACTCCACAAATGTGAATAATTTAATATGATAAGTCACTTAAAAGAATGAAAATTTTGACCAAGTACTGTAGCAAATGGAGCAAAATAAATGGAACGGAGGGAGTAGAAAACAATTTCTAGAGGTTATGAAATGACATTAGAAAACAGAACTAATGAATTATATGTTGCAGCTTGATTTCATATTTAATTTCACAATTTCAGAGAAGTATACATTAGAAAACAGAGCATATTTAGTACTAGATTTTCTCTAAACCCAACCTTCTTAGCATATAAGGAGTGCTTATTATAAGATTATGTTCTCATGAATTTTTTTTTGCTTATTGCTTCTTTTGGTGAGGTTTGTGATTCTAAGTCATATAAGAATTAATAAGTTTTTCAATTGATTCCAAATGAGAATCATATGGAATTGTTAGAAGATATCACAAAATTTCAAACAGGAAGATCCTTTACAATTCCTGGAAATACCATTCTGGATAAACTTGTTGCAATACAAATTGAAAGAAAGTGAGTAAATGAACATAAAAGTGCTTCACCAATAAAAGAATAAGAACAATGTTGCAATTGAGGAATCATACATGAATCTATAATATACAGAAGAGAAACAAGCTAAAGACACATATTTTCACTAAATTTCAAGAAATCCAAACGAGCAAGCCACGATGATATTCAGTATCCACGATATCTTCAAAATGCATCCTACACCATCAAACAAAGAAAACTGCACAAGAAAATCGAATATCCAATCCCAAACCAACAAGGAATCAAGATAAGTGACGTAATGCAATCCAAAATCACGCAGTAGCATTGAAGTAATTTAACCATATACTTCGTAGATAGATACAGAACATTTGGTACTGGTCTCATGTATTTTTATTTTATATATGTTTCCCTTGTCCCACTCGAGGATTACGGTCTAAAAGCATTAACAAGCCTGAGTTGTTGGCTGTTAATCCGAACATGTACCTAAGACAATGAGAAAGTACTTGGTAAGCATATGTTAAATCTCTCCAATACAATCAGCAGCAAAAGACCGTAATTTTTCTGAAGCATCAACTGACGGGATATTCTCTAGAATCACTACTCTTTGATACTCTTTTTCATTATATATTTAAGCATATGTGAAATCTCTCCAATACAAACTGCGACAAAAGACTGTAAATTTTCTGAAGCATCAACTGATAGAATATTCTCTAGAATCACTACTCTTTGATGCTCTTTTAAATTAAATATTCAGGGGTTGCTTGAAGTACTGGTCTAATTATCTAATAAGCAGGACCTTTTAATAGCATTGTATTTTTGCGTAGGTGAAGTTCTTAAGTATCCAGATTATTACATCAAATAATTCCTCTTATGCAGCCATTAAGAAGCGTAATTATGAGGTAACACACTTTTTGAGGGCATAAGGGTAATCTACCAAGCAAACAACTAATATAGTAGTATATAACGATATACTACTAATCAGCAGCCATTCAGTCAGAAAATTATATTAGACATGTACTTACTTTGATCTGTGTGCTTTTTTTCTCCAAAAGACAAATGAGACAATCGACTGAAGAAGAACAGGAGAGCATAGTGTCAGCAATAATGAAATAGCATGCTCTTGGGATGATAAAAGTATTGCATTTCACAGTCCAAATGACAAATAGCTTTCCATGTGACATGATACAAAAAACTAGAACAATTCAAGAACAAAGGATCCATCATGGAAGCATCAATAGCAAATTATTTCAAACGAGCTTTCTTTTAGCTCTTTATACTTAGTGCAGACTTCCGAAAAGTAACATTCATATATAAGTCAATTTACGTTGTCAATCACCAAGCTCTTTGAAAGACGTTATTGGTTACTTTAACTGGTCATTTTGTAATTTCTATATACTTTCCAACAATAGTAATCATATTACAAGAATTGTATGAGGATTGGATGACGTCTTTTATTAATAAGGTAAGAGAAGAGATAAGAGATAGAGAGTTGATATAAGAAGGAACAACATATTTATTAAAGTGACAGTTACAAAGTATGATCTCAAATAGAAGAAGCATAGCATAAACAGAAGTAGAAGTGTAGTCGAGGACAAGAATAACTGGCAGCGATCCTACACTATAATTAAAATCATGAACAAACACAAATGCAGGCCATTGATGCCAAGGACCCAGTAGGGAGTTGTTGCTTATATTTGCCCAGATTATACACCATATTTGACAGCTATATTTTGCGTTAACCTCCTTGACAACCTTCAATGCCAAACAGCATATATACTGTTAGAAACTCAGTATCTTCACTAGTTTCCTCTATCAAACCTAGCGGAACTTTTTCATTGACACTCATTTATCCCAAAAACGTGTCTAAATGCACTAGTATAACCAAATACAGACTGATACTTTATTTCATTGTCTGATGAAAGAAATAGAGGCATGCCATTGATCACTAATCTGCATGAATAGGCCCATTGCCCAATATAGACTTTGGTCAATGCATCTCACTTTCACCGTTCTCACCCTGAGACGCATCGTGATTGAGATTAACTGCGGTATCCTTATTATCATTCGTGGCCTCAGTTTTGGAAGTGCTAGCCGCAAACGGTTCGGTTGGATTCTATCTAGCAAAAAACCAAACTCCTCCTGTTAGATTTATAAACTTAAAGAACAATGAAGTGATTTTATCAGTTGAGTTAATTAAGTTAGAAGGTTTTGATGATAACAAAAATGTGTCATCAACTAAGTAATGAAAGCATAGTAAATCTTTGAAGATTGGATATTTAGTTTAAGGAAGATTATTTAAGATATAAGTATTCAAGAAATGAAGATTCAATCTGAAGAAAAGAGTGAAGATCAGATTAGTAAAGGATTGAATTACGGTCTGGAAGCTAAGTGACCAGAATCAGCTTAGTGGAAATCTCAGACCAGTGAAGACCAGATTGGTTATTATCAGCAGAGTCAAATCAGATTAGTTCATTCTTGATTCAGCAGAGTGGATCCCATCAGCTAAGAGAAGTCGGTCAGTAAGCTCTCCAATGGTGAAAAATGCATTTAATGCGACTGTAAGAAAAGTACAGTTCCATACATCAGAGTGTACAGTGCAACAGTCTGCAAAAGTAGCCGTTCAAACTAAGACCGTTGCTCAATGACTCAATTGCAAGTTTGTCAACCTTCAACGGGCATAATTTCAAATTCTGGAGTATAAATAGATGGAAATTGAAGATTGAAGAGAGACTTGCACAAATCAAGATCAAATCTTTAGAGCAAGAATCCATCAATTGAGTCATATGATCACAAGTCCAGTCATCTGTTGACGAAGCTATTGTTAAAGAACAAGATTAAATTCTTGCATATGGAGTGATAGTCAACTGAGTGTTGTAATGAGTGTATATACAATCTCAGTGAGGAGATATAACTTCAGTTCTTTAGCTGAGCGCTTTAGAATAGAATTATCTTGGTGATTTTTCGTTAGAATTCGTGTTCTACTTGAGGCTTATCATTTGTTGTAAAAAGCTTGAGTATTGTACTATGTTACTTTGTGTTTCTAGTATAACTTAAATATGTGTGATTTAGAAGAGTGGATTAGGAGGATTTTTTTCTGCTGAACCACTATAAAATTCCTTGTGTGATTTACTTTACTTGTCATGCATTTTATAGTTAAGTAAATCATTTAAAATAAGAGTCTTTTAAATTAAGGAATCTTTTAACTCGGAGTAAAATTCTCTTTACGTTTTGAAAGGTTTAAGTGAGTCAAAACATAATTTGAAAAACACATACATTATCCGCTGCATCATTGTTTTGAAACTCTTATTACATAGTTTGATAAGCAAAATTAGTCAAGAAATCTACTCTGTTGATAAGCTGAGTGCAAGAGCAGTTTAGTAGTCTAACATTGCTGATAAGTATACTCTACTTAAGAAAAAAAGAGAAAAAATTTAAAAAGTTAGAGGTTTATTCCCCCCCCCCCCCCCACCCCCACCCCCACCCACTCTAGACCTCATCATAACCACTTGAGACCAACACCTCCTTCGACCAATCTGTATTGGGCACAGGCTCTTGATCCGGATAAGGTTTGAAATACTCGTCCTTATTCAGGTCAGTATACTTCATAAAATCGAAGTCTTCCTTCAGATGGCCCTGTGCCATACATTGCATTACCTCTTTCCACAAGCACCATTGTGCCAAGTTACCAGCTCTCTTATAATACAAAGCAACAAACATGGGAGATTGAAAGGCTTCTAAGGCAACTTGTTTACGATCAACGCTAATCTCTTTGATGGGAGCATTGTCACCATCTTCATAAGCTTTTTTCACCTCGGCATCGACTTTTGCCTTGGTCTCCATATAAATATTCTTGGACTTTTCAAGAAGAGACCAGGCTTTTGCAAGATCGAGTGGGCCTCCTTCGAATGTTTGTCATCTTGATCGAGTGGGCCTCCTTCCTCTATCAACCTTTCGTTCTCCGAGTCTTTGTTGTACAACTTTTTGGAAGCGTCGTTAAGGCGATAAACGCAAGCATCAGGATTTGCAGCCATAAGAGTAATTAGATCGACATCGATGGATACTCCACCAGCACGGGTTGTACTAGTCGAGATCTCGTTTTTAAAAATATCACCCAACAGTCGTGTCTCAATCCTCGATCCCATGGGTGGATCATGCATAGTAACTTAACTCGGCAGTCTAAATCTGCATACGGAAGCAGTCTCCCTCTACCGCTGCCCATACGAACTGGATTAAACCAGTACGGGTTGGAATCCTCTTCCCTACCTTTCGACTCATTGATAGAAGCACCAGAATATTGGAAGAACCTGGTCTTCAGTATTTATCTCCTCCATCACAGTGGCGTCCCCAACCACCTGTTTATCCTTAGATTGTTTGAATGAAGATTTATCTGGAACATGAGTTTGTTCATTTTTCTCCGCAATAGAATTATCAATTTCCATAGTCTCAGCAGGAGCTGGAATAGTTGATTCAGTCCCCAAACGACTGCCCGAATCAGAATGACCAACCCCAATACCTGCATCAAACTTGGTAGGAAAATATGTTGCCACAGTTTCTTTTGCTCTCTTAGCACTTGTTTGTACCCAAAAAATTCACCCTCGACTTGTCGAGGAGTAATGGTTTGATAATGGGCCAATGAGCTACACTGGGCCGAAAATAAAGAGATAAAAGCTGGTCGGGCCAACTTTGGCCCAGAAGGCTGACCCAACCGAAGTGAAACTAGTAGACGGGTCGCAAGCCCAATACGAATTAAACCCAATTAAATCAGGAATTAATTTTGGCCAAGTACGAATTAATTAATTGAGAGAATTAATTAACTAATGGCCCAAGAGAATTAATTAATTAGTGGCCTAATAAGGCCATGATGTGAGCAATTAATTAATGGCCCAGAATGGTTAAATGTCAAACAGGCCAAATATGATGAGGAGGTCCAATTCATGCAAAGGACTTAAAGATGGCCCACTAGTGTACGTGGAGATTCAGTTAATTATCCAAAGCAATTAATTAAAGATAACTGCTAAAGCCACATAATTAGCTGGCTATTTGAAGTTTGATATAAACAAACTTCCTTAAACATCTCCAAGGTGGTTACGAACACTAGAAGAATAAAATAAGAGCAGAATTCAAATAACTGCCAACCAAGTCTGCACTTGAACGTGGGATTAAGGGAGATAACCGCCATTAATGGAGATTGAGGGGTTAGTGGGAATAGTGGAGAACATCAGCTGATCGACAGAGCAATTATAAATACAGAAAGACAGCAATTCACAAAGGGACACAACTCAATCAATCAACAAATCAGTCTTCGCTGAAATCGGCTCAACGCCTCTCCGGAAGTCCAGCATCCGCTGCTTCTGTCAGTCAGTCAGCACTGTCAATTCCTTGACATCAATCGTCAATCCTCAGCAACCAGCAGGACATGGCCGCCTGAAGTCTAGCACCGCCGCTCAAAGTAGCCGCAAAGCTGCTTCCGCCGTCAGCAAAGCTGTCTCGAGCGAAACCATTCGATATCAAGCAAAATAGCAAGCTGCAACGTCATGTTAGTGCCCACGTAATTACATGGCAACCTCGTCAAGTAGCCATCTGCTTGATGAGTCCGCTGTCGAGTAGCCATCTGCTTGACAGCAATCGGTTGAGTAGCCATCTGCTCAATTGATGCCCTTTCCAGTGGCCATCCGCTGGTCAGGAGCCCGATTGGTAGCCATCTGCCAAGGTTGGGCGATCCGCTGATGGTGGTTACTCGCCGTCAGTGTTACTTTCTGTCAACAAGCTTGCACTGTCATATATCATCAACTCATTTGGTGGGTTTACCTGCCAATCAAGGAGTATTTTTCAGAACTTAATAGAGTTATCAACTCGTTTGGCAGATGCATGCCAATATAGGAGACCTTCTATCGTTTTGCATATTTTTGTAATATTTGTGAATCAGGGAACTCATTGATTTCTTTTATAGTTAATGAAAGCATTTGGTCCATATCTCCTGATTTTTGTTAAAGTATGCTTTACGTCAAGTGATTTTCATTGATGCATTCGTTTGTTAAGTTTATGTCTTTAAAGTCAAGTTACATATTAAACTGATTGATTATCAACTCATTCGTAAATTCATTGATATATTGAGTAAACCATCGATTGGCTATGAAACTTTGGCATATCAGAAAGGTTATCATAAATTATTTAAGTCCTGCGGCCAGGCAGGCATGGAAAAGAACTAAGGGTAGTGTTTGCCTACTCTGCCGCAATCAATTGATTAGAAGTCAGCCTTATCAGGGCATTTTACATTGATATCAATATGTCCTTATCAGGACATTACATTATAGTTTACATTGATATCGACATGTCCAATTTTATATCGTTATGTTTGCACGCACAAACATTGGCACGCCCGCACTCATTACACATCATATCGAGCCATTTGCACATCGAGGCATTCGGTGTCAAATTTATCGCAAACAATATTTTGGCACGCCCAGTGGGACTTGATAATCTTTTTGCCAATAAGTCAATCAGTTGATGCTAAACGATTAATCTTTTGCTGTTGTCAGATGATACCACAGATAACGCGAAAGACTCGATCTAGCTTGACGAGGACACGCTCTGATCTAACGCATTCTCTGGAAAATCTGTCCACTGTCCCGCTAACTATGGAAGGGACTGATAAGATAGAGGAACTGACAACAGAGGTCCGCAACTTCACTAGGGACCTTGAGGCTAAACAGGTAGAATGGTCTAATGTTGTCAGTAAGTTCGAAAACATGCTAGGCTCGGCCACTGCAGCCAGTCAGGCCAATACTGAAGCCAGCAACATAGTGAATTCTTCCCTGATGCATCTGGAATCAAAGATGTCTATGCTTGCTGAAAGCATCAACACCCTTGCCAACGGGATACAATCGCAGGCCTGGACAGGGCCGCCCAAAAACTCTATTGACAAAGGCAAGGGACCCGCGATACATATCGGGGGAAGTGGATTGAGGGACGAAACGCCCTACAAACAGGGCAACGGACAAACTAATGTCCTTGACAAGAAAGGAAGTACCTCCAAGGCTAGGTGTCAGCGCCCAGACTCGGGGGGCAGGTTGGAAGAGGAACGATCAGAGGCCATGGGATATGGCCCAGAGGGACATCATGCCATCTCATCGGCCTATGATAGAACAAATCGAGCCATGGAAGGTCAAGACGACCTGTTGACAATGAATCAGGCTCAAGAAATGTTCGTAAGGAGACAAGGGAATAGGGCATCAAGGTATAATAAACCTCATCCAGAATACATTGATCAGGTGCCATTCCCGATGAACTACAGGGCACCCAATTTCACTCTGTTTTCAGGAGAAGGGTCTCAGTCTGCCACCGAGCATCTGGCTCGATTCTCTCTGGAATGTGGCAACTTGAGCAACGAGCTGAAGTTGAAATTGTTTCCTAACTCACTCACCGGCATGGCGTTCCACTGGTACGCCAACTTGAAACCAGGATCGGTCCTTGACTGGCCATCCATGGAAAAGGTATTTGTGATGAACCACTATCAAGCCCCGCTCGAAGTATCTGTCATCGAGCTATCCAACATGAAGCAGCTGACGGGGCAGACAGTAGAGGAATACATGAAAGCGTTCATCAGGGCCAGAGGCTTCTGTGCCATACCTCTGCCAGAGAAAGAATGTATCAAAATTGCCATCCATGGCATGCATTTTGAATTGAGGAAAATTATAATGGCCCAATATCATGAAGACTTGTTTGAACTGACCGATCATGCGGTCCGATATGAAAGGGTCCTAAGGGATGAAAACAGGTGGCAACCCAGAGGAAACTACCACCAAATAGGAATGGCTGACTCTAGCGAGGAGCCATTGAATAGGTCGATGGAACAGACAGGTATCGAAATCGGGTTAGCTGAAGTGGTCTGTCCAAAGAACACTGTCTGTCAGGCTCTTGCAAAACCAAAAGAGCCTCAACCAGCTGTCAAGGTGCCAAATAACTTGGTAAGGAGAGATGCTGAATATAAAACAGACCGCGAAAGACGTTATTCATTTGATGTCTCCAAGACCGAGGCCATCTTTGATCAACTATTGGCCGACAAGATCCTCAGGCTAAAAGGGGATCATGTGATACCATCTCCAATGAAAATTGCAGGTAAGACTTATTGCAAATATCACGACGTATGGACTCACTCTACGAATGAATGTCTCGTTTTCAGGTGGATGGTACAAGATCACCTTGATAAGGGCATTTTGAGATTCGCCCCAGACTGGAAAATTACTAAGCCGATGACGGTTGACACTAATCCCTTCCAACAGAACGAGGTAGGGATAAACATGGTAGGGGTGACAAACGGGACAGGAGAGCAGTATGCAGAGGGGGACCCACATCACTTACCCTCTTCGACGAATATGCAAATGGGATTATGTGCTAGATGCCATGCTGACTTGGCAACAGTACCATTGTTTGTGAATCCAAACATATATGGCCAGTACATGCCTTGGCCAAACACTGCACAAGGAGCATATCCTTATCAGGTGATGCCACAGCCACAACATCAGGTGATCCCACAGTATCAAGTAATGGTACCATCTCCAGCATCAACACCTTTGCCAGTACAGACAGTTCCACCGACAGTGGAACCACATAGAGATCAGGCCATGCATAAAATGCCTCGACAGTCGCAGGAGGGCACTAGTCGTAGCAACAGGATCAGGGAAAGATCACCTGACAGATCACCAGTGAGGCAGGTCAGATCGACCGCCTACCACAGAGACAGGACCTATGGGCCGTCAACCAAAACAACATCGCCTGGTCAATATAGACCGCGAACTGTCCATACCCCTGCAAATACTCGAGTAGGGAGATGGGTACCCGTGAGGCATCCGAAATTCCCTGGGAATCAAAGGGTTGATCAGATGACCAGAACACAGTATCGGCGTTACTTGCGCCAGAGGAAAGAAATCGAGACAGCCAAAGGGAAAGCCCCGATGAAACAGCGAACGGCAAAGCCACGTGATATGGAAATGAAGCCTAGACAAGAGGCCGAGGAGGCCGAACAGGGAGCTGTTTCCCCATGGCGATCACCAGGGAAAGCCAAATATGGCACAATTGATTTGGAGAAAGAGTTAGAAGAAGACGAAAACGATCTTAGGGAGAAATTTGCCAAAATCTATGGCGAGAACAGCGGTAAGAAAGATGAGGCCGAATCTGGCCAAGCAGTCAAGGAAAAAGCAGTCGACGAGAAAGAAAAAAAGGACGAAGGTAGCGGAACCAGCCAGCCGTCAGCCGGATCGACAGTGATGCAGTGTAATGCAGTAAGTTCTGAACTCGTCGATGTCATCGACAAGGAGCTGGAATACTTCACTGATGGAGTCTGGGACGAAGGAATGCCAGTTGTACAAATGGCAGAAGACTTGGAAATGATATCGGTTGATAACGGAAAGGAGACCGATTGGGACAAGAAGGTAGAAAATATTTTCCAGAAACCACCTTCATTCATGGCCAGACACATCAGGCCATTGTACGTATCAGGACATATCGACGGGAAGCCCATCGACAGAATGCTGGTCGATAACGGAGCAGCCGTCAATGTAATGCCAGCATCTACTATGTACAAGTTAGGCAAGGTCAGTGAAGACCTGATGGAAACGAAGGTGATAGTTAGCAACTTTACTGGAGGAAAGGCTGATACGTTAGGAATTTTACCCGTCGAGGTAAAGATTGGAAAGACAAGCCTGAAGATTGCTTTCTTCGTGGTAGATTCTGCCACATCTTACAATGCGTTGCTGGGGAGAGACTGGATTCATTCCGCTCTATGTGTGCCGTCTTCTCTTCACCAATGTTTATTAATTTGGGGAGATGCAACTGAACCTGAGATCATAATGGCCGATAACAGGCCATTTACTGCAAAAATCAATGCCGTCGAGGCGGCATACTATCGGGAAGATGTGGGACCTTATCGATTTGTTGGACAGGACAAATATGGACGACCCATGGAAGTCACATCGAGCAAAAAACTGACTCAGCTCGAGATGACTTGTCTCACCAAGGAGCTAAGTCGGCCCTGCAATGTCAAGGAAGAGGGGCCGCAAGAAGAAAACGATCAGTCCTCATGAATTATACCGTTGATGATAAGGAACCATCGGCCGATAGGGCCGAGCAACTTGAAATAGATGAGATCGTGGTTATCGGACCAGAACAGGAAGCATGTGCCGATTTGATTCGAAAGTTTCGGGCCTATGTGGCCGAATGTTATACAGGCGATCTTATCTTCGAGGAAGAAACGCCAATATCAGATGGCGACGAAATTCGATTAGAGGAACTAGGAACGGCGCCAGACAAGCTTGATGACATAAAAATCCAAGTACAAGACCCTGTCATCGAGATTGAGTTGGGTACCGAAGAGGATCATAGGCCGACGTACATCAGCGCATTGCTGGATGATGGCCAGAAAGATCGATTGATTCAAGTATTGAAGGAATTCAAGGATTGCTTTGCCTGGAATTACGACGAAATGCCAGGACTAAGCAGGGAGTTAGTTGAGCATCGAATTCCAATACTTGAAGGGTATTTACCTCGGAAACAGCCTCTGAGACGGATGTCAGTGGAAGTCTGTCAGCTGATCAGGGAGGAAATCGAGAAGCTGTTGAAAGCTAGTTTCATCGAGGTAGCTCGATATCCAGAGTGGGTAGCCAATGTGGTGCCCGTAATGAAGAAGAACGGTAAGATCAGGATATGCATCGATTTCAGAGACCTAAATCTTGCATCTCCTAAGGATGAATATCCGATGCCAATGGCAGACATGTTGATCGATGCTGCCACTGGCAATATGTTTTTGACTGCCGTCGACGGAAGTGCAGGCTATAATCAGATATTTGTGGCCGCAGATGACGTACCGAAGTTGGCTTTTCAATGCCCAGGGGGAATAGGCACCTTCCAATGGAAAGTGATGCCATTCGGACTTAAAAACGCGGGAGCCACTTATCAACGGGCCATGAACTGCATTTTCAGTGAGTACATCGATGACTTTGTCAAAATTTACATCGATGATATTGTGATCAAATCGGCCAGTTATGAAGAACACTTGACACATTTGGCGAAATCATTTGCCAAAATGAGAAAACATAAACTGAAACTTAATCCCTTGAAATGTGTTTTTGCAGTTGCATCAGCCAATTTTCTTGGCTTCTTAGTGCACCGCAAGGGGATTGAGATCGACAAGAACAAGTCCAAGGCTATCCTAACAGCCAAACCTCCATCAACGAAGAAGGAACTACAACAGTTCCTTGGCAAGGTCAACTTTCTAAGGAGGTTCATATCAAACTTGGCTGGAAAAACAAAGGTCTTCTCACCTTTATTAAAGCTGAAGGACAAAGAGGAATTTTGCTGGCAAACGGAGCATGAGCAGGCGTTTCAAGAGATAAAAGACAAACTGACCACGCCGCCTGTGATGATGCCGCCAGTCAAGGGGAAACCCTTGAAATTGTAAATATCTGCCACAGAGGACACCGTCGGCGGATTTCTGGCACAAGACGATGAGAACGGATTTGAGCGAGCTATATATTACTTGAGCAGGCATCTGTCAGAAACAGAACAGAGGTATACCCCGATAGAAAAGGTATGTCTTGCACTGTTTTTCTCTTGTAAAAAGTTACGTCATTATATGCTGCCTGTCAAGGTGTTAGTAATTTCTAGTGTTGATGTTATCAAGTATATGATAGCTAAACCTGTAATGAGAGGAAGGATCGGCCGATGGGCTATCCAACTGATGGAGTATCAATTGCAGTATGTACCGCAAAAAGCAGTCAAAGGCCAAGTATTGGCTGATTTCTTGGTTGACCATCCATGCATTGACATAGATCAGACCGTTCTAAAGGAACTGGACTTGATGACAGTAGAGATCAAGCGGTGGACACTGGCTTTCGATGGGTCAAGAACCGATAGACTGTGTGGGGCAGGTATTGTTTTGATTTCACCATCTGATGTTAAAACTAAGTTATCTATACAGTTTGATTTTGAATGCACCAATAACCAGGCCGAATACGAAGCCTTAATTATTGGACTAGAAATGCTAAGGGAGTTACATGTCAAATCCGTTACCGTCATCGGGGACTCACAATTAGTGATCAGGCAAATTCAAGGTACATATAAGTGCCGAAATCCTACTCTTGACAAATATTACTTGACGGCAATGTCTTTACTTTCAGAATTTGCTGATGTCACTTGTTATCATATTACAAGGGGACATAATAGTGAGGCCAACAGTTTGGCCCAATTAGCAACAGGGGTTGATCTTCCTGATGGCATCGATGAATCTCATTACGTCGTCAGGAGACGACATTGCCCGTCGTTTATATATCGGGATAATATTCTAACTGTCCTAAGTGTGTTTCAGAATCCCGATGACTGGAGAGAGCCGATCAGAAAATATCTGGGTAATCCGTCTGATAAATCTTCTCGACAGACGAGGCTCAGGGCCGTCAATTATGTCCTGATGGGAGATCAATTGTTCAGAAAAGGCCATGACGGTGTATTACTGTTATGCGTCGATCAACAGGAAGCCATGAGAATTATGATGGAAGCACATGAAGGAATTTGTGGCGCCCATCAAAACGGACATAAGCTAGCATGGCTATTACGCCGATATGGCTATTACTGGCCAAAGATGGTGGGAGACTGCGTTCAATTGGCAAAGGGGTGTGAAAAATGCCAACGCTTTGGGGTAATTCAGAGAATCCCCATCGAGGAGATGAACGTGATAATCAAGCCATGGCCTTTCAGGTGTTGGGCCATCGATATAATCGGGGAGATACATCCATCGTCATCCAAACACCATCGATACATCATTGTGGCCACAGATTATTTCACCAAGTGGGTAGAGGCCAAACCGCTCAAACAGGCCAATCAGGCCGAAGTGATGAAGTTCATCAAGGACTTAATCATACACAGGTTTGGCCTGCCACAAACCATTGTCACTGACAGGGGGCTAATGTTCGTTGGTCAAGAAATCAAGGAGTTTGCCAGATCAATGGGTTTTGAGCTGGTCCATTCAACACCTTATTATGCACAAGGGAATGGCCAAGCTGAAGCCTCAAATCGAGTCCTCAAGGACATCATTTCAAAGATGATCGAGGAAAACCCAAGAGCATGGCACCTGATGCTGTCAGAGGCACTATGGGCTTATCGGACCAGCAAAAGAACAAGTACAGGCACTACTCCATATAAATTGACTTATGGACAGGATGCCGTACTACCGATGGAAATAAACGTCCGATCGCTTCGGGTGATGCAACAAAATGAGCTGACACCCGAAGAATACACGGAAAGTATGCTCCAGGAGCTTGACGAACTGGACGAAGTCAGAGTTGCCGCGCTGGATAAAATCGAGGCACAAAAGAGGCTGGTTGCCCGTTGCTACGATAAAAAGATACGCAGGAAACAATTTGACGTCGGGGACTTGGTCTGGAGAACAGTTCTGCCACTTCATCAACGTGAGAAAAAGTATGGCAAATGGAGTGCGACATGGCAAGGGCCATATGAAATCTTCTCAATAACTCAAGGAGGAGGTTACATACTAAAAAAACCAAACGGGGATCTTTGCAGAGACCCCATCAATGGAAGATATTTGAAAAAATTCAGACCAACCCTCTGGGAAACAATGTGTCTGGAACATCAGCGAGCCTTGGAGTTGGAAATTGAACGGCGCCAAGAGCACTTTAGTGCGCCGATACCTTTGTAAATATTAAATTAGGGTTATTTTTAGTCTTGTTTTTATTTCCCTTTCTGTTTGGTTAGATTAAGTTTTTAAAGTTAAGTAGTTGTTGCATTTACTTCTAAAAATTGTGGCTAAGTACTTCGTTCTTAATTAAGTCTTTGTTGTCCCTGATTTTCAAGTTTTTACAAGTTATAATTTTTGTCGAGTTACTTGGGTTGGTTTGATTTTAACTAAGTCTTGTTGACAAGGAAGTTTTGTTCATCCTTGCAAAATTAGTTTTTGGGCTGCAAATCTTTGGCACTTAGTTGGATTTGGTTTCAGTTTTGAAGAGAAACACGCCATAAACCAAGCCAAAATAAAATCTGCTAAGGAAAGAAAGAAAATATTATGTGGCCATCAGGCCATTACATCTACGAAAACAGGAGATAAGAGAAGTCCTTGGCCGTCAGGCCATAACAAAAGAAAAATCCTAAACTACTTGGCACACTCGCCAAAACCAATGGCTCGTAGGCCAGAAAGTCAATGTTTACTGCAGGAAGTCCTGTGCGAATCGGCCAAGGAACCCCTTGAGGGCCGTCTCTATTCTGGCTTGATCGGCCGCGGCAGCTGCTGCTTGAGCAACCACTTGATCTTCAGCAGTTCTGGCTTCGGCGATCAAGGCATCGGTGTTGGCCAACTGATCAGTAATGGATTCAGCCTCTGCGGAAGCCGTCTTGATCTTGCCTCGAACAACATCCAACTGCCTTTGAAGCTCCTCGATGGCAGCAACCAAATCAGCCTCCGAGCCTTTGAGGTTGGTAAGTGAATCACTGAGGCTGGATCCTTGGACGTAGAGCTCATCAAACTTGGAGAGAAGGGTCCCGAGAGGAGACTCAAAAGAGGCTCTTGCCTTGATGGCCCGATCATTGTCTTTGAATTCACTCCTCATTTGGCTAAACTGCTGCGCAAAATCGGAGTAAAAAGCCACCTTATCACTGGGGAGTTTGGCAGGGGACAACTTGCTCATCAGGTCGTCAAGAGATGGTCCCATGTTGATCATCAGGACATCCAATGGCTGACTCTGATAGTTCGACAACAACCCTTTGAGATGAGCAATTTCAGCAGGGGAGAACAGAGCATGGCTCGATGGCTCTGAAGCAGTCGATTGGGATTGAGAGGATGAACTCTGCAGAGATAAGGCATGAGTGCTGGCAAATCGAGCCAAGGCTTGCATAAGCCTATGGGAGCTATCCATGGCTTGACCTGACGGAGGAGTCTGAAAATCAAAACCCAAAACAGGGTAAGTGCCATGCAAATGGAACAAAGACGTTAAACAAAGCGATAATAAAACTAACCACATTCAAAGGAGGAGGAGCAGAAATAGGAGTATCCTTGACGGGAACAGTCTGAGAAGGGACAACAGGTTTAGGCTGCTGGGTTGCCGTTTCCCCTGATTCCTCACCAACATTGGTGTCAACGGGAGGATTCTCTAGAATAATCCTGGGAGATCGAGGGGTTGGAACCTCCACTCGCTGGAATCTTTCTCCATCATCTTCACTATCAGATGAGCTGACAGCCAATGTCCTGACCTTCTTGCGGGGCGGAGGATCAATTTTGATGGCTCGACGTTTGCCTTTCGAGCTCACCTCCTGACAGAAAAGGAAGAATATTAAGGTAAGTTCAAAAAAGAAAATAAAGTAAGTTAATGGGGACTACCTCCTCGTCAGAACTGCTCACGATTATGGCACTAGTGCCACCTCGTTGATGAAAGAGCCGACGAGAACGTCGGACATACAGAACAAGGGGATCAGTTACCTTGTCAGCAGAAGAGTGAGCTTCAGACTCCTGAATCGACTGAGAAGCAGCGGGGGAAGAGGTTTGTGGACTGACTATCTGAAGAGGAACGGCAAAAGGTATAACAGGCTCCTTGACGGCCTTCTTTTTTCCAGCCTGAGAGGCCGACGGTTTCTTTCCTGCAAAGAAACGAGCATGTTATTATACAACAGTGATCAATAAACAAAAACAAAGGAATCTACCTGGTTGATCAAGGGCAATGGTACCCCCATCCTTGTATTCACACAAAATATAAATCTTGGACATGGTGTGGGGGTCATCAGCGTGGTATCCCGTAAAGGAAACCTGGGAACTAGGCTGATGACTACGAGAAATGGTACCCGTGACAGGGACAGGAGCCGGAGCCACAAACCCAAATGGCTCGACAAAATCAGGGAGCAATGGGAGAGAGGGGCCGAGGGGTTTATAAAATGTATACCAGGGAGGAACTTCACCAGGACCCCCCCGTTTTTTGGCTAACTTAGAATGAGCCAATCTGGCCCTACCTATTCTATCATTCTTCAACAACTCAAAATTAACGGAGGCTTACTCAAACACTTTATCCTTATTATCAGGGTCCCAAGTCACATTATAAAACTTTTCAAATCGAGAAATGATAGCCAATTTACCTTTCTTGGACGCCTTGACAAGGGCAGCAGCAGATGGCTCAAGGAACGGGCCGTCACAGGAAATGATTTCAGGGTGATTAGGCACAGTGAACTTGGCTGCAGCAACATGAAAAGTATCGGGACGAGTGAGAACAAGGTAGCTATCCCACCACTTGATGAAATCGGGAGAGCTGGCAGAACTGGGGTTGTACATCCTGAAAACGAAAGCATCGCGGGCCGTGTGCCAACACCTCCGCAACTCATCAAAGCTGTCCATATCCTGCAGCTCAACAAAATTGACATTCCTGTCAGTAAGGGACATGCCAAATCGAGGGATCATCTGCACAAGGCCAAATTGTCGAGCCACGTAGTGAGCAGGATAAAAACGAACGGAGCATTTAAGAGGCTTCCGCTCCGTGGCTTCCTTGGCCCCAGTAACCTTTAAACCAGCAGGGACATCCCTTGATGTCAAGAAGCTGACCCACATTTTCTGATAATCCTTTTGAAGGTCCGCTGACATCGATGGGGAGTAGACCGATAGCATAGGAGAGCAAAAAACCAGGAAATTAGGCTCGGGGCCTTTGACTTTGTTGTAAAATCGGGAGAAGAAGTAATAAAAGTTGAGGGGTTGTAGTGTTTGCCGAGCCACAAAACTGGCGTATATTTCGTTATCAATGGGGGTGGTAGTGAATGCACAAAAATCTGGAAAATAGGCGAATAGCCATGCCTGGAGCAACCAGATAGGCCCCTGCAAGAAAACACATCTCGACGCCAAAAAGCCCTCAATACCCGCACAAAAACTGGAAAAAACAACAGGGCCTAAAGCCACTTTCTCGCCCCTAGCAAGACTAATGGCCATAGCATTGTACTCTTTGGTCACAGACAGTGCAGAAGTACAGAATATATATCTCGACAGCCATAACGTAAGAAAGTGGACGTGTTCAATATGAGATACCTCGACGGTGTCAGCCAGATTTTTGTATCGACCGATAATGGGGCCATAACTCAATAAGGTAGCGCCCTTTTCATCGACAGCCGCGGGGAAGTGAAATGCATCATCTCCGGCCGATGGTTGGGGGTCGACATAACACCCAGTGGGCCCGAGGCCACTGATGGCCAAAATATCCAGAAGGGTCGGAGTCATCGGACCGTAAGCAAAGTGAAAGGTGTTGTCGGCTTTGCACCAAAACTGCACCGCTGCTCGAATGAGGGGAAGATTCAAAGATAACCCCACCTTACAAAATTGAATGGCATCATAAATTCCACAGAGACGCCAAACGGGGGCGAACGTTTTCTCCACCCTCCGACACCAGACCAACCAGTCCGCGTGAACGACGGAACTAGCCCATGGCCATCCGCGGGTGGTAGATTGAAAAGTAGTGGGGCTTTCGGAGAAAGGCAAGGCTTCTTGAGGGTAAAGGAGAGGATGCTCCGTGGCGGGAGGCACATCGGCGGCCGAGTGGAACGGACCAATGGTGGTGCCGAAGGGGGTTTCTTGAAGGACTTGGGTTGAGATATGTACATCCCGTAGGTTGACTTGTGCACCGGCCATGTTTGATTGAGAGAAAAAGCTCGATTTGTAGTGGGTTATGGAATATTGTGAAGAAGAAAAATTGGCTATGGAGGTTTTTGAGAGAGAAATCGGGTAGGAGGAGAAGATGAATAGTGAAGGGTTTTTTGTGGGGAGTTTTTGTAGTGTTGGTGTCTTGAAGGAAGATAAAGTAGGTTTGTTGGGAAGAGTGGTTTTGATGGGACTCTTGAGAAATTGGAAACTAGCCAATTGATAGGCTTGGAAGTTTTATGTTGGCCGAAAATTTGGAGAGAAATGAGAGAGGGAGTTGACACTTGGCACAAGAATTGAGTGGCTAAGGGAGACTCTTGAGATTCCCAATAAATGCCAATGTCTTGAAGAGTTAGCCAATTATGGCTAACTTTAAATACAAAGGCATGCTCAATTAATGCCAATCGAGCCATAAAAGGAGGGAAATTTAAAAACTAAGTCTTATCTGATAAATTTTTGCCATCAGCTAAAATTTAACAGATACGACTTACGGGGGGCATTGTTTGTACCCAAAAAATCACCCTCGACTTGTCGAGGAGTAATGGTTTGATAATGGGCCAATGAGCTACACTGGGCCGAAAATAAAGAGATAAAAGCTGGTCGGGCCAACTTTGGCCCAGAAGGCTGACCCAACCGAAGTGAAACTAGTAGACGGGTCGCAAGCCCAATACGAATTAAACCCAATTAAATCAGGAATTAATTTTGGCCAAGTACGAATTAATTAATTGAGAGAATTAATTAACTAATGGCCCAAGAGAATTAATTAATTAGTGGCCTAATAAGGCCATGATGTGAACAATTAATTAATGGCCCAGAATGGTTAAATGTCAAACAGGCCAAATGTGATGAGGAGGTCCAATTCATGCAAAGGACTTAAAGATGGCCCACTAGTGTACGTGGAGATTCAGTTAATTATCCAAAGCAATTAATTAAAGATAATTGCTAAAGCCACATAATTAGCTGGCTATTTGAAGTTTGATATAAACAAACTTCCTTAAACATCTCCAAGGTGGTTACGAACACTAGAAGAATAAAATAAGAGCAGAATTCAAATAACTGCCAACCAAGTCTGCACTTGAACGTGGGATTAAGGGAGATAACCGCCATTAATGGAGATTGAGGGGTTAGTGGGAATAGTGGAGAACATCAGCTGATCGACATAGCAATTATAAATACAGAAAGACAGCAATTCACAAAGGGACACAACTCAATCAATCAACAAATCAGTCTTCGCTGAAATCGGCTCAACGCCTCTCCGGAAGTCCAGCATCCGCTGCTTCTGTCAGTCAGTCAGCACTGTCAATTCCTTGACATCAATCGTCAATCCTCAGCAACCAGCAGGACATGGCCGCCTGAAGTCTAGCACCGCCGCTCAAAGTAGCCGCAAAGCTGCTTCCGCCGTCAGCAAAGCTGTCTCGAGCGAAACCATTCGATATCAAGCAAAATAGCAAGCTGCAACGTCATGTTAGTGCCCACGTAATTACATGGCAACCTCGTCAAGTAGCCATCTGCTTGATGAATCCGCTGTCGAGTAGCCATCTGCTTGACAGCAATCGGTTGAGTAGCCATCTGCTCAATTGATGCCCTTTCCAGTGGCCATCCGCTGGTCAGGAGCCCGATTGGTAGCCATCTGCCAAGGTTGGGCGATCCGCTGATGGTGGTTACTCGCCGTCAGTGTTACTTTCTGTCAACAAGCTTGCACTGTCATATATCATCAACTCATTTGGTGGGTTTACCTGCCAATCAAGGAGTATTTTTCAGAACTTAATAGAGTTATCAACTCGTTTGGCAGATGCATGCCAATATAGGAGACCTTCTATCGTTTTGCATATTTTTGTAATATTTGTGAATCAGGGAACTCATTGATTTCTTTTATAGTTAATGAAAGCATTTGGTCCATATCTCCTGATTTTTGTTAAAGTATGCTTTACGTCAAGTGATTTTCATTGATGCATTCGTTTGTTAAGTTTATGTCTTTAAAGTCAAGTTACATATTAAACTGATTGATTATCAACTCATTCGTAAATTCATTGATATATTGAGTAAACCATCGATTGGATATGAAACTTTGGCATATCAGAAAGGTTATCATAAATTATTTAAGTCCTGCGGCCAGGCAGGCATGGAAAAGAACTAAGGGTAGTGTTTGCCTACTCTGCCGCAATCAATTGATTAGAAGTCAGCCTTATCAGGGCATTTTACATTGATATCAATATGTCCTTATCAGGACATTACATTATAGTTTACATTGATATCGACATGTCCAATTTTATATCGTTATGTTTGCACGCACAAACATTGGCACGCCCGCACTCATTACACATCATATCGAGCCATTTGCACATCGAGGCATTCGGTGTCAAATTTATCGCAAACAGCACTATTCTCTATCGACCTTATTTTAGATCTCACGATGCATATTAGTTTCAATCAGTTTGTTATCAGGGGCCGTCGATGAGATCGTCTCGTTTTTCCTCTTACGATCCTTTTTGAGTTCAAATTTATCCTTTTTCTTATTGAAAGAAGGGGGAGCAAGGTTGACAAGAGCACTGTACCTATCCATGACACTGATCGCGCAATAGTAGATCGAATCGTATATGAGGAATAAGACAAATAGAGAATGATTTGCAAGACGGTTAAGGTGAAAATGAGTGAAGTCACAATAAACCTATATATATAGTAAGACAAAAGTGGAAATTGCATGAATGACCCTTGTACAAACGCGTAATATTTAGTTCTAGCTAACGATCGATCAAAACAACATCTCGTAAAAACGAACTTGGTTACAAAAGTTAGTACTAATATCTTTGATAGAATAAATAGTTACACTTCTAACTACTAAGTAAACCATTCTACTCTGGATTTTCCTTTTATGTCTGCCTCGTCAGGCTCTTCATCTGATGTATAGATGAGCAATTTGGTGCTAGAATTCAACTAAATTCTAATGTGTAACGTTGAGTTCTGGTTGATCTTCTGCATATTGCATGGACAATTCATACAACAGGATTTCAACAAATATATAAATGATCAAGGAGGCCAGGGCCGGCCCTTCCACTAGGCAACTCAGGCGGTTGCCGCCCGAGGGTAGAAGGGCCCCCAATTTTTTTGGTACATGATGTATATTTTTTTTTTTTTGTAATTTAATAATTGAAATGTGATTTATTTTTCATACATGATTATATGATATATAAGGACTTAGGAATTTAGTGAACAAAATAAATTCGCACAATGTATTATTCAAAATGGTTAATTTTATTTTCGAGTTTGAGATTGTATTTAATTAAATAAGACGAGCTCAAAAGAGCTTTAATCGAGTCTAACAAAACTCAAGCCCGAGTAACTTTACATATATTTATATTTAGTTTATCGAATTGATCTCGAATAAAGTTTCTAAGACTATTAAAGTTCAAGTTTGATATGTATAATAAATGTAGTCCAAACCACCTTTTATTGACCGAACTTAAATCAAATATAAAGTGATTTGGTTTAATTTTATTAGATTTTTAATTATTTATCCATTTTGACGTTGCTTATGTCAGCCACATTTTGTAGTAATGTTACACGAGTATAAAAAAATTATTCTGATACATTTTAACTATATTTTATTGATTTTTGACAAGAAAGTTCATTTTCTATTAATGTGCATTTGTTATACTCCTATAATTATATTTATCACATTTATGATATTTGTTTGCTGAAAGAAGATTTTAAAAATTAAGAATTAATGAAAACATATTTACGACTAACTATATCAAAAAATTAAGAGTATTTGTTATTTTATCTATATAGAAAGGAAAGTTGGTAAAAATTAAAATGTAAATTAATCAATACTTTTGCATTTTAAAAAAATATAAGAAAAAAATATTTACTACACAATTTACTTATAATATAGGGCCCAAAATTTAACTTTCGCCTAGGGCCCCAAAATGTCTAGGGCCGGCCCTGAAGGAGGCCTTGCCGATGGCAAAACTGAAGGTTGTGTTTGCAAATTTTACCAAGTAAGTTGTAGTTGGAGCTTCTGAGTTAAGTTCGGTACAATTGAAAGCAACTCAAGAGAAGCTTATAGCTTATCGCTCTATCTCTACTATTATGAAATCATGAATGTTTCTTAACTTTTTTGTGCGGACTAAAATATTCTTATTTAAATTGTAAAGTGATATTTAATTTAATGATAAATATATAAAAGTAATTGAAGAGGTATAATTAGACATAAAGTTTTATTATATTTATCTCCTACATAAACTCCTAAAATGTATAAATTCTCTCTTACATCAGTTTTTGTAATTTTAATCTTCTTCTCTTATAATAGATTAAAAAAAACACTAATATTTTAAATAGCCCCTAAAATATATAGGAGTATAAAAATTGTTATATTTTAGCATCAATATTTATTTAAGTAAGAAAATATTAATTTGAAGATTTCGTACAACATAAGACATAAAAATTTAAAATGAATTCTCTTAAATATCATTATATATTATGTTACAAAAAAAATTAAAATTAAATCGCATCTTACTATGAAAGAATAAAGAATACTTATGACTATACTAATTACGTAATTTTACTTTGTTAGAATAGAAAAATATAAAGAATATTCAATAATATTAAGACATGCATAACCTCAAATTTTTATGGAATTCTTTTAGTGAAAAACGGGTGAAATTGGTGGAAAAGGGTGAAATCGATAAAAAAAATTATATGAAATCAATGAAACATGTGAATTCGATGAAAATTCGGGTGAAATTGATGAACATTGGCGAAGTTGGGGAAAATTTGGGTGAAACCGGTAAAAAAAATGCCCCTTAAATCGACAAATACATGTGAAATCGATGCAAATTCGGGTGAAATTGGTGTAAAAAAGATGAAATCGGTTAAACGACAACATCAGTGAAAAGCAGGTGAAATCTATGAAAAAATGAATAAAGGCGGTGAAAACGTGTCAGATCAATGAAAATTCAGGTGAAATTGGTGAAAAAAACATATGAAATCAGTGAGAAAAAAAAGTGCGAAATAGGTGAAAATGAGTTAATATGATAAAAACGTGTAAATTCAGTAAAAGAAAAGGAGTTTAACTGACGAAATAAAGTAAAACCGGTATAAAAAATGGTTTAAAATGGACGAAAAAATAGAAGGACAAAATCGTAAAAATAATGAAAATAAGTTGTAACCGATAAAAAATGGGTAAAACAGTAAAAAAATATTAAAATGGTAAAAATAAATAAAATCGGCTAAAAAATAAATTAAACCAGTAAAAATGAATTAAACTAATTAATTACATAGATGAAAAACTGGTTAATTTGCTCTATTTTATGACATAATAAAATTAATTTTACTATAATTTACAAAAAAAATACCACTGAAATTGACTAAACACGTACAACGTAAGTTTCTAGTAAACTTAAAATAACTTATTTTAAAAAAAACTGAAGTTAATTTTTCAAATATTAAATTGTTGCGTTCGATGTCAAAAAATCTTATAAGATGTGTGCAAACACACCCCATACATTTAGAAGTCATGGTTTTAAATTCCACTAGACGTGTGTTAGTTTATGCAGTAAAAGTTTCAGAGTGCAGGTTTCGCATTAACACAATACAGTGTCTTAAGTAAATATTCACTTTTACTGAGACATTCCATTCCCCATCAATTGGTATTCAAAATGGAAATCGGTAACTTTCACAGAGAAACCCATTACGTATTTGCCTTCAAATTAATGGCAAAATCCATTGTGCGTGTGAAATTAGAGTCAATAATCAAGATTGATAGATAAAGTTAAACAAATTTATACGGATAAGTAAAGGATGTAGGCTCTATGGGGATGGGTTATGGCGCGAGATCGAGTCAAAACCCTTCAAAATGAGTTTTCACTATACCCATGAAACTCATCACAAACTTATTCACACATCAACACCCAAACTCTTGAAACGTATAAAATATTGATTTGACACCTACCATTTTTTTTTCCAAAACTCTCTAAAAAATACATTGATTTGACATCTACCACCTATTTTTTTCCACGCACCCCAACATCCAAAATCAATCCAAGTGGGGTTTAAACTTTTTCAGAACCACAAAATCCAACATTCAACACCTAATCAAATGGGGTTTCAAATGTTTCACCGAAACCACCTAAACCATTTTTTTAAAACCTAGACCTGCGAAACCGGGCCAGAAAGAGTTTATGGAGGCTAGCTTACCGGCCACGGATGATGTCATGAGTGATGTAATCGAAATGTAAATGGAAAAACCTATTTCACATAATGTTTAAGAATTTCTTTTAACAACAACTAAATAATTTATTTCATATTTTACTCAGACTTTATAATCGAAATTGAAATGATTGATGATGAATGTATTCCAAGAAAAAAATTATAATCGAAATTAATCTACTTAATAATTTGATAATTTTAAAAATTCAATTCAAGTTCAGCTGATAAACTAATTTCCTAATTTAAATTGATCACTGAATTGAGAAGGTTGATGAACATAGAAGGATGAAAAAGTCGAGGTGGCCAAAATATTCTATTGATAAAATCTTATAACAATGATATTCAATTTATTTAATTGCATGAGCCGACACATACAAAAATATAATAGAATGGATTGTAAATAAAACAAAATCGAAAAAAACTATACCAATGCGTCAAATAAATACTAATTTAAAGAACGCTCAATGTTAAACTAAGAGAAGTTTTCTAAAAAAAAACTAAGAGAAATAGGAAATAAGAAAGACACAAAATAGAAGAAATTTCAAATAAGGCCTAATAATATGAGAGAAAATATGTGATTAACAGTTATGCATAAATAATTAGATGGAGTGAATAGCATTTTTTGTCCTCCTTATGGGCCAAATTTTACATTTTCGTCCCTCTTAAATTTTTTGTAGCAGATTGGTCCATCTTATCAATGTAGTGTATCACATTCGTCCCTCTTATAACACATTCGTCCCTCTTAAGTGATGTATTTTGTATTTAAAAGGGACTAATGTGTTACACTACATTGATAAGAGGGACGAATCTGCTACAAAAAATTTAAGAGGGACGAATGTGATACACTTTATTGATAAGAGGGACAAATCTGCTACAAAAAATTTAAGAGGGACGAAAGTGCAAAAGTTAATCCATAAGAAGGACCAAAAGCACGATTTACTCTAATTAGATGACGTTAGCCGCTCTGAGGAGAAAAAAGTGATTTCAAATTAGAGAATTTTCAAACTTCTTGATATTCATGTCCGAACTCAATCGAGCAACACATTGGCGAGAGAATTTCAGTTTCAGCATTTCAAACCCCTGAAGTATCTCAAACTGCCACTTAAGTTAGGAGAGAATTGTATTTTTGGTACAGAGCTATAGGTCAATTCCTACTTTTGGTACATAGCTTTATGTGTCCAACACATTTGATACAGAGCTTTAACAAATTGTGACACATTTGGTACAACCGTTAAAAATTGCCGTTAAGGGGTGACGTGGAAGTTAAGTCTAATTGCAAAGTTGATGCCATTACTTATGTTGACTGATAATTTTACCTCATAACATTTTAGGTTACCAAAAAAGCCCCACATCTCCAAATTTAGTGACGATTTTAGTCCACATTGTTGCCAAATTTCAAAATTGACTCGAATAAGACCACGTGCGGACCAATTTGAAAATTTTACTTATTTTATTTAAATAACTAATTTAATTTATAAACAATATTAATAAATTAAATAATACTTTAACATAAATATCACCAAAATTAAGAAAACATATTCTTTTTAAATATAAAATTTATATAATAGCATTAATCTATTTAATATTTATTAAAATAATAAATTATATAATTAAAAACTATTTAATATTTATTAAAAAAATAAATAATTATAATTAAAAAAAAAATTCCCCCTCCCCCCACCCCTCCCCCCCTACCCCGATTCCCAGGCCACCGGCGGCATGGGTCTTTGGTCCCAGGCCACCGCCGGCCTGGGATCTCCGGTCCCAGGCCGCCGTGGCCTGGGATCTGAGAACCCAGGCCGACGGTGGCCTGGGTTCTGTAGCAGAACAGAACCCAGGTCGGCGGCGGCTTGGGAATTGTGGTAGGGGGAAGGGGAGGGGTGGTAGGTTGGGTTGGGTGGCTGGGGTTGGGGTTGGGAATTTTTTTTAAATTATAATTATTTATTATTTATTATTTTAATAAATATTAAATAGTTTTTAATTATATAATTTACTATTTTAATACATATTAAATATATTAATACTATTATATAAATCTTATATTAAAAAGAATATGTTTTCTTAATTTTGGTGATATTTATGTTAAATTATTATTTAATTTATTAATATTATTTATAAATCAAATTAGTTATTTAAATAAAATAAGTAAAATTTTCAAATTGGTCCGCACGTGGTCTTATTCGATTCAATTTTGAAATTTAGCAACAATGTGGACTAAAATCGTCACTAAATTTGGAGATGGGGGGCTTTTTTGGTAACCTGAAATGTTATGGGGTAAAATTATCAATCAACATAAGTAATGGCATCAACTTTGCAATTAGACTTAACTGCCACGTCAACCTTAACGGCAATTTTTAACGGTTGTACCAAATGTATCACAATTTGTTAAAGCTCTGTATCAAATGTGTTGGACACATAAAGTTATGTACCAAAAGTGGGAATTGACCTATAGCTCTGTACCAAAAATGCAATTCTCTCCATAAGTTAGTCAATACAGTGTTCTGCCATAGAAGTTGTCCTTGATCGCAAATTTACCCCTGGTCTTCACCAAATGTACTAATGGGGCTCAAAACTATCTAGAAATAGAAACTTCGCCCTGATGAAGGGATATTTCGTCTGTTTATTTGATCCAAGTATATGGTGCCACGTAGTTGTTGATATCCGTTCTACAGTAAGGAACTCTTGTCGATTAGATCGAATAGAACTCCTCTTTAGGATCCTAATCCTGTGCTCAAAGGAACTCGTCAGGTCTTGCCGGTGGTTGATCCGGCGTGAACCCTCCGATGCTAAAGTCAGTACAGTAGATGATAGGAATAGCAGAAAGTATATTAATGGTTGTTTTTTCTACCCCTTGAAGAGTAAGGAATGCCGTCTATTTATAGTTTTAGAAAGCGGATATTTCGGGTCGGATCTTACTTGGTTCGATCTATTTATGATATCCAAGTAGGATCAGATCCCGTAAATGTCGAAGTGGAGCAATTTTATAATGACCAGATCTGGTACATCGAAGAGAACCAGTTTTATTATGATCATGTCGATTAAGATAGAGTTTTAATCCTAATATTGATTATTTTATCTGACGTGTAATATGCCAAGTCACTGTGATGAATATTTGGTATATCAATAGTCCCCCAAGTTCAAGTATTTGATATTAAAAAATCGAAGTCTTGAATTTGTGAAATATATAAGTTTTGAATTGTTTTGATTTATTCGATAATCTGATAAATATATAGCAGTATGTATTGTCCCCCAAGTTCAATGATTCGATATTTAAAAATTGAAGTCTTGAAGTTTAAATAATGAAAATAAAATGATTCAAATATGATTGAGTGGGCTGATATATCGAAGTCCAAACCAAAGTGTATTTTAGAGGAGATTTGTTTAGTGGTCACAATCTGTGTTTAGTGATAATATGTCGAAGGGTTTTAAATCTGGTTAAATATACTTAAAACAATAAAATATTTCGAATGGTTAATCAATAAAATATTATTTCGATTTATATTTAAACAGATCCGGTCGAAGGCTTAATATCGAAAAAACCATGTGTGTATTTTTGACAAACTTCTTATGTAAACATCAGCCAAACTTGATAATTTTATGCTGCGTAATTTTAGTAAATTCGACATATATGTGTATTTATATATATATTCGATATACACATGTAATATCGAAAAAACCATGTGTGTATTTTTGACAAACTTCTTATGTAAACATTAGACAAACTTGATAATTTTATGCTGCGTAATTTTAGTAAATTCGACATATATGTGTATTTATATATATATTCGATATACACATGTATATATATATATATATATATATATATATATTCGATATGTATATATATTCGATATGTATATATATTCGATATATGTATATTCGATACACATATATATTTCACCTTGTGGGTCAAAAAAGTAATTTCAAATATTACGAAGGTAAATATTTTGGATCGAAAAGTCATTGGCTCGGAAGTCGAACCGTCTCAAAAGTCGAAGGGTTAATTGTGCAATTTAACCTTTTCAATTCTCTATATAAAGGGGCTTTTCACCATTTACCCTCACTTTACAATTTCACCACACTGGAGCAGATCTGGTCGAAGAGGCGGCGACTTTAGGTCGAAGGAGTCTTTAATTTAGTAGTCGAATCTTCCTTATATCCGGATAATTTTCTGTCTCCTTCATACTTTGATTAATCATGTCTTTAAATTCCTCTAGTAGTGCGTCTAGTACTAAACTTGATTCAGACGATTCTCCCGTAGTTTCTTCTTCTTCGGATTTTATTGATATTACTGGTGATGATGAAATAGATAGCATTAGAGTTCAATCTGTATTATTTGGTAATGTCGATCCGATTGGTGAAAATTTAGAAGGGGATGATGTCGAATTAGGGCAATTAGAGGGGGGTGATGTCGAATTAGGGACATTCGAGGGGAGTGATGTCGAGGGTGATATCGAAGATGTTGGTCTATCTGATCGTTTTAAAACAGTAGATTGATATGATCAAATTATGCCTGGTTTTTTCAGAGTTTCGGTTCCTTCTTTAGCACAGACTTATTCTTTTCCTAGTGGTTGGTCAGTGATCGAACCAGGAAAGATTGATCGAATGAATGCCCCCACCAGAAAATTGTAGAGCGATCAATATCCATCATCTCGAACTTGGGCTTCGTTTTCCCATCCCCGTCGAAGTAGCAGATATTCTAAACCAGTTATCCTTATCTCCTATACAAATTGTTCCTAATGGGATGGCTTATATCATTGCTTTTTGTCTGGTAATGAAAACTCTAGGTCAATCCCCTTCTTTTGCAAATTTTAATAATCTGTTTGTCGTTACTAAGTCCCCGAAGTCGAATATTGGGTTCTATTACATCAAATCGAGGAATAAGAAAAGTTTTTTAACGCAAATCCAATCCGGCTATGGCAAGGAGTGGAAATATCGATTTGTCTACGTTGCTCCCACTCAAGGTTATGTGTGGAATGTTCGAAGTGAGTGGCGTACTGGGCCTATTAGGATTGATAGTGTAGCAAATCCTTCATGGGTTCTGGGTTTTTGAATCAGTTAAGAGAAACTAAGTTTAATCCTAAGAAATTACTTCGAGAACCTGTTCTTCGATTAGGGGGGATGTCGATGTTGAAGGCTCGAAGAAGCGATCCAACTTTAGGTGTGAATATCTATTATTTTGATTTATTTAAGCAGGTTTTCTCGGTTTCTTTTTTATCTAATTCGATATGTTAACAAATTTATGCAGAGCAAGCAGTTTTTGCTACAATGTCTCAAAGAGCAAAAAGGATGATCGAATTAGCTCGTGGAACAGGGTCGAATCCAGCACCTCGTTCCAACCAAGGTCAGAATCCGAATGCTCAATCGAACAATCCAACCCGAGCACAGAATGTCTCATCGAATCAACTCAGTAATCTTGTTCGAAGTATAACAGATGGTTCGACACACCAGGCTGTTCGAAACACTCAAGCTACAGGGTCTCAAAGGAGTACTCGTTCGAGAGATATAGCTTCTTCGACTCCTGAATCTGGTCGAGGGAGTAAAAGGCCTAGAGAAGAAAATGAGGTTGTGGCTCGACGTCCTGGAAAAGAACCTGTCCTCGAGGTCTCGTCTGATGAGGATATTGAGAGCATAATGAATTCTGAGCTACCTCGTGCTGGAGGAATTTCTCTGGATTCTACTGTTTTAGAACGGGAGGATGAAGGAAAGGTTTGGAAAGTATTTCAATCCGTAATCTTCAAGAAGGACCAGATCAAGATGAGCAAGAAAAAGATTAAACAAAATTTGAAGAAGGGATCCCGCGACCTTATTTATGTGAGTTTCTGGTCGAACTAGTGCATTCGATGTATATATATGAGTTTGATATGTATAGTTATTCGATGTTCTTGTTGACTTTTCAGGCATGCAACGTAATGTATGAAGGGTATGTCTTTGCCGAGCGTGCTTTTAAGGATCTCGACAAAATTAAGAAGAAAATGAAGGAGCAACATAATTTGATGAAAGCCCTTTCAGAGAGCTCTAAGGATGCAGAGAAGAAGCAGAAGGATGCTGAAACTGAACTTCAGAGGAAAGATGATCAGTTGATTGATGCTATAGAGAAACTTACTGCCCGGAATGCTGATGTCAAAGGGCTACAGAAGAAGGTTGAGGATCAAAACACTGAAATTGAACAGCTGAAGGTTGAGTTGAATCGAAGCTATGAAAGAGGTCGAAATGAGGGCATGTCAATTTCGATCGTGCCGAATCTCGAACAGAAGCTAACAATTGCTCGAGAGTTTTACCGTTCTCCTACTTGTGAAGCTCTATCTGATATGAAGGCAGGTGTCGAATTGCTTGGCGTGTTTGAGAAATGTTGGAAACAATGTAGAAAACTTGGCTTCTTGAATGAGCGTTTTGACGAAGGAGCCCTAGACCCTATAAAAAATGACGACTGCGAACCATTTCCAATCACTGAGGATGTCGAAGAGGGTTCCCCTCTTGAAGGGGATATCTTTTATCCTATATACCTCGAAGCAATGGACTGTGGAGCGTCACAAGGAACTGTTAATAATTCTGATGTCGAACAGGAGCAGCCCTTAGCCGAACCATTAATGGATGATCAAAGTCGAACTGTGCAGCATGAGGTCCTTACTGGTGAGCAGATAGACAATATTATTGATCAGGGCCTTGGAAACGAAAATGCTCAGAATATGGGGATGTTTGACCATATTGATATAGAGAATTTGGTTGGGGATGCTTCTCATACCATCGAATGATATTGCGCTTTTTTGAGGGGGTGGCTAGATGTTCTGAATTAGTGCCTCGAACGGACGGCCCCCTGTGTCGATTGTGCCCGGCCTTTCGACGCCATAGTTATGATGGGATGTATTTTGTAATATGCACTTTTTGGGTGTTGTCTCAAAACATTTGTGTTTGTTTGCTGAATGAGCAATTGCATTTGTTTGACTTTTATGCTTTTTTATCTATGAACAATTCGACTTTCATTCTTTAGTGTTTTGCTCTGATATCGAATTTGTGCCTAAAATTTATTATGATTGCATATCACAAGTTTTATCTTCTTTCAAGTTTTCAATTAAATTATCTCCAAATTTCAATTGAACTTATATCGAAATGGTTCTTTCAAGTCATTCATCGAACCGAGCTTTAATTATATGAAAAACTGCAGCGTTTTTATCTTTGGTTTGTAATAAGGTTAATTTCTGAATTTGATTCGGTGCTTCTAGTCTCTGAACTTCGACTTTATTCTTGTTGATCGAAATAAGACATAATTTGATTTTGATAAAGTATTATCGTAAAGATGTATTTATTTGACCAAGTGTTTTTACCTTTGGTTTCGACAGATTTTTAATTGATTTGGTCGAATAAGATGAGGATTAATGCGGTCGAATTTATGAATAAATTGTTGGTCGAATAAATCAGTACCAGGTTGGTCGAATAAGATGAGAATCAATTTGATCATGCGTTTATCTTTAGAAATCAATGAGATAAGAATCAATTCGCCGAAAAAATGATTGATGTTTTGAAAGCTGTCAATTCTCTCTTATTCGATGTGATTGATGCTTTGAAAGTCATCAATTGTTTCAATTATCACTTTTATAGTGTATGGATTTGATGCTTCGAAAGCTACAATTGATGCTTTGAAAGCTATCAATTGTTTCAGATATCACTTTTGTAGTGTAAGGATTCGATGCTTTGAAAGCTGTCGAAGATGATTGATGCTTTGAAAGCTATCAATTGTTTCACTTATCACTTTTATAGTGTAAGGATTTGATGTGATTGATGCTTTGAAAGCTATCAATTGTATTATAAGAGCAAACACTGTAATTTTTGCATAAAAGATAATTCAGTCTCATTAATTGTTCTTCGTAACAGTACAGATTGACAAAATATTGATCAATGTAATGATCATAAGTACAAATTCACAAAAAAATGATCTTTATGATCATCTTCACAAGAGAAAATTCTATGTATAGAATTTTCTTAAATTTCTTCCATTCCAAGTTCTCGGTACGGGCTTCCCGTTCAGATATTCTAACTTATATGCTCCTTTCCTTCCAACTTCGATGACCTTATAAGGGCCTTCCCATTTTGGGTCGAGTTTTCCTGTATCTTTGGATGCCTCGATTTTCTTCAACACTAGATCACCAACTTGAAACGTCTTTAATCGTACATTCTTGTTGTAAGCTTTTGCCATTGTGGTTTTATATGCTTGTATTTTTGTTAATGCCTTTTCTCTTCTAGCTTCAGCCTTGTCTACTTCGTATTTTCTTCGTTCCTCATTGGCTTTTTCTCCATATAATTCGACTCTTGTTGTGGGTACTTGTATTTCAGTTGGAACCACAGCATCAGAACCATAGACCAAACTGAACGGAGTTTCTCCCGTAGCTGTCCTCTCTTTTGTTCGATTAGCCCATATCACCCAAGGTAATTCATCAAGCCACGCTCCACTTGCTCTTTCAAGTCTCTTCTTTAATAGTTGTACAATATCTTTATTGGTGACTTCCGTTTGCCCATTTGTTTGTGGACATCCTACTGAGGTAAATCTTTGTTTTATTCCATGCTTGGTACACCATGCATTAACTCTAGCTCCCACAAATTGTCCTCCATTATCAGATATAATGGTTCTTGGCAAACCAAATCGACAAACAATATTCTTCCAATAAAAATTGATGATCTGGGTCTGAGAGATGGTAGCAAGAGCTTCAACTTCGATCCATTTACTGAAATATTCGACGCCCACGAGCAGATACTGGATTTGTCCCTTAGCCATAGGGAGTGGTCCGACTAAGTCGACTCCCCATTGATCGAATGGCCAAGCAATCGACACTGGTTCCATATTCTGAGCAGGTTGATGAGGGATATTAGCATGAAATTGACATTTTGCACATTTTTTAGCATATTCATTCACCTCGTGAGTCATCTCCGGCCAGTAATAACCTTGTCTCGATACTCTTAAGGCCAATGATCTACCTCCTGAGTGGCTTCCGCATGAACCTTCATGTACTTCTTTCAAAACTATTTTGGCCTGTGCAGGGGCCAGGCATTTTACCAAAGGACCAGAAATAGATCTTCTATACAAATATCCATTTAGAAGTACATATCGAGGTGCTCGATATTTCAAGCGTCTGGCTGCATTTATATCCTTAGGTAAAGTTCCGTCCCTCAGATATTCGACAAATTTGGTCTTCCAGTTTTGCTCTGCTTCTTCAATGTTCACTATTTTTGGCGTAATTTCCTCGGCTTTTACCTCGATTGAGGATTTAGTAGACCATATCAGGGTGACCTTTCTTTGTTTAATGCTTTCGATTAGATTTCCAAATTTTGAAAAAGCATCTGCTCGAGTATTTTATTCTCTTGGAATGTATTCGATTTGAAAGCTTTCGAACCTTGCAGCTAATTCATGCGCCAAAGCTAGATATTTGATCATAGATTTTTCCTTGGCTTCGAACAGCCCCTTGAATTGTTTTTCTACTAGCTGTGAGTCGGAATAAACTACCAAACATTTTATGCCGGTCTCAAATGCCATTTTTAGACCAGATACCAGTGCCTCATATTCTGCTTCGTTATTGGTAACGAGGAAGTCCAATTTCAAAGCAAATTCCAATTCAATATCATCTGGTCCTTGGAAGTAAATTCCAGCTCCTACCCCTGCTGTCGTTGAAGATCCATCGATGTGCAGCATCCAAGTTGCCGTTGGATTCATCAGTTCAGTCGATGAGTTCTCCAATACGAAATCTGCCAATACTTGAGCCTTCACAGCTGTTTTTGGTTGGAATTCAATATCATACTCTCCTAATTCGACTGCCCACTTTATCAGCCTTCCGGATGCATTAGGTTTGGAGAGGACTTGTCTCAATGGTTGGCTTGTCAGGACGATTATTTTGTGGGATTGAAAATAAGGCCTGAGTTTTCGTGCTGTTGTCATAAGGGCGAGTGCAAATTTCTCTATCTCCATATAATTCTTTTCCGGCCCTTGTAGCACTCTGCTAACATAATATATTGGTTGGTGCTCCTTTTCCTCTGATCTTACTAATACTGAACTGATAGCTTGATCTGATACGGCCACATAGAGATACAGTACTTCGTTTGCGATAGGTTTCGCTAGCAAAGGTGACGAGGTTAAATATATCTTTAGCTGGTCGAACGCAAGGTTACATTCCTCAGTCCAATTGAACTTCTTCACATTTTTCCGTATTTTGAAGAAAGGCAGGCTTTTATCAGCTGATCGTGATATAAATCGATTTAAAGCTGTTATTCTTCCAACAAGTATTTGTACTTCTTTGACAGTTTTTGGTGGTTTCATGTCCATGACTGCTTGAATTTTTTCTGGATTAGCCTCAATTCCTCGTTCATTTACCAAATAGCCTAAGAATTTTCCTGCTCGGACTCCAAAGGTACACTTCGATGGGTTTAACTTCATCCCATACTTTCTCATTATGTCGAAAGCCTGTTTTATATGGGCCAAATGATCAGATTCTTTTAAGCTCTTGACCAGCATATCGTCGACGTAAACTTCCATAGATTTCCCTATTAGAGGTTCAAACATTTTATTGACTAATCTTTGATATGTTGCGCCTGCGTTTTTTAGACCAAACGGCATCACTTTGAAGCAATACACGCCTTTCTCGATGACGAAAGCAGTTTTTCTTGATCTTCTAAAGCCATAAAAATTTGGTAGAAGCCTTGAAAAGCGTCCATCATGCTCAAAATTGCACAACCAGCAGTCGAATCAACCAAGGTATCGATTCTAGGCAGCGGGTAAGGATCCCGTGGACACAGTTTGTTTAGATCTGTGAAGTCATTGCACATTCTCCACTTTCCTTCCTTCTTCGGGACCAAAACCACATTGCATAGCCAGTCTGTAAATTGTATTTCGACTACATACCCTGCCTTCAAAAGTTTGTCCACTTATTCTTCGATGATCTTATTTCGTTCTGGACCGAAGTTTCGTTTCTTCTGTCTAGCAGGTCGAGCCGCAGGATCTATGTTCAATCTGTGGACTATTATACTCGGATCGATGCCTTGCAAATCACTGGTCGACCAAGCAAATACATCCACATTCTTTCGAAGGAACTGTATTAACAGGATTTCCAACCCTTCACTCAACTGCGTTCCTATTCTGGTTGTTTTGCTTGATTCTCCAGGGATTAGTTCGATTTCTTTAAAACCTTCACCAGGTTCGACCCTTGGGGTTTCGAATTTTCGTTTCCTCGAAGTTGGTTCTTCGATAGGAGCTTTACCAGAAATATCTGTTTCTTTCTTCGATTTCTTGGTTAAGTGTAGGTCTTCAGCTTCTTCATTCGAGATTACCCGGTGCTGTGCAACTTTCTTGTTATCCACTGAAACAGTGTAACAATCCCAGGCTTCTTTGGAGTCTCCTATTACTTCTCCGACACCTAGTCTGGTGGGGAACTTCATTTTCTGATGATAAGTGGATAGAACCGCTTGAAAAACGTTCAGAGCTGGTTTTCCTAGAATCACATTGTATGCACAGGGTGAATCTACCACCAAGTATTTGATCATCCTGGTTCTGCAATTAAGTTCATTGCCAAGAGTAGTAGAAATGTTCCTAATGGCGTAACTTCCGCTCCATCGAAACCAGATAAAGGTGTGTTGATAGGTTGTAATGAACTTACTCCCAACTCCATTTGGGTAAGTGCGTCGAGAAACAGAATGTTCGCTGAGCTGCCTGAATCAACTAGGATTCTTTTTACCATGTAATTTCCGATTTCAGACGTTATAACCATGGGCCAATCTGGGACGTCATGATCTTTATATAACAGATAGTAGATATGTAGATCGGACTCGTCGAAAGTAATTTTACTGTTCCAACTCGAGATAGAATTGATAGAATATACTTTGTTTCTTTTGTCGAACTACCTGGTCTGTAATGATCTTGAAACCTTTTTTCTCGAATTTTTGCTGTCTCCACCTGCTGGTCCGCCAGATATCATATTTATCACAACTCGAGCAGGTTGCCCTTGGTTATTTTTCTCCCGTACTTTCTTATCTGGTGACTTTGATCTTTGTCGATCATTTCTGTGGCCAGAGACTTTCATTGCATGGGATCCTGTACCATCTTTCTTCACATAATCCGTCAAGTGCCCTTCTGATATAAACCTTTCAATTTCATCTCTTAGCTGAAAACACTCATTCGTGTCATGTCCATTTTGTTTGTGGAATCGGCAATATCTGTTTGACTGAGGTTGATTTTTCAATGGATAAGGTTTTCTTAGAATATTTCGATCCTGTATAGCCATCAGAATCTGAGATTGGTTACTACTAAGTGGAGTAAAGACATTTGATCTTCTGTTTGGCGACCTTGCCCTTCGTTGATTTCTTTGATCAAACCTTCTATCTGCTGTTTTAAAATTTCTATCGGTTTGTCTGTCGAGACTGTGCTGCTGGCTATGATGTTCGTTTACTCTATTAAGACCGAAGAAATTTCCTCTCATGATATTCATCTCCTCTTGCGTCATGTATTGACTTGCTGTATCCATCAATTTCTCATAAGTTTCAGGATTTTCCCTCACAATGGTTTTGGCGAAATCTCTGTTTTTAGCATTCTGAAATAACACCGTTATGAGAAAATCGATTCTTGGCATTTCAACTTTCAGAAGTTCTGTGTTAAACCTTTGCATAAATGTTCTGAAACTTTCTCCATTATGTTGCACGATCGAGTATAGATGATTGGCGGGTGGTTTGATTGTTTTTCCACTTGCGAACCGATGAACAAATTTATCGTATAACTGGTCGATTGAGCTGATTGAGCCTCCTTCGAGTCGCCACTTCAGATAAGGTTGTGGTAAACATTTTGGCTGCTAAGTTGTCCGAAAGATCATGTAGTTGCACAATGTGTGTGAATTGTATGGTATGTTCTTCGGGATCTCCTTTTCCATCATATCTAGGCAATCCTGTTGGCATTCTTTGAGTTGAAAATAATCTTTCATAGTATATTTCGTCACAAAATGGGGATCTTTTGTTTGTTCGAACGATTGGGGCTTCTTCTTCGACCCTTCTTTCTTGGTTTTCTAACTTTTTTGTTAAACACTTAACTTGGGACGCAAGTTTATTCACTTCGACGGAGAACTCCATTGGTCTAGCTTTATTTCGTTCGTTTGGTCGATTTTCTTGCTCCTTCGGCCTACTGTTCACTTCCTCCGAGATTGATTGTTCATTTCTTGCTCTCCCTGAGTGCTGTTCGGGAGATTTAGGCCTTCGACCTTCGACATCCTGCAGCTTTGTTTTGCTCATCCATTCTTTATGCGCTGTGTTGATCAGTTCTTGCAGCTCTTTTCGAGTGAATTTGTAAACTTCCTCCATCGGACGTGAAGGTCCAGCTCCTTCTCGCTCCTTCTCGCTCCTCATCGTCCATGCTAACTCGATCATCTCCTAGATTGTCTCCTTGTTGTTCCCGTTCGCGTGCTGCTGTTTCTGCCATTGCTGCCATTGCTGCTTTTGATCTTGTTGTCATTCCTACTCGAACACTGATTAGTGGTTTGCCACAGACGGCGCCAACTGGTGAAGGGATATTTCGTCTGTTTATTTGATCCAAGTATATGGTGCCACGTAGTTGTTGATATCCGTTCTACAGTAAGGAACTCTTGTCGATTAGATTGAATAGAACTCCTCTTTAGGATCCTAATCCTGTGCTCAAAGGAACTCGTCAGGTCTTGCCGGTGGTTGATCCGGCGTGAACCCTCCGATGCTAAAGTCAGTACAGTAGATGATAGGAATATCAGAAAGTATATTAATGGTTATTTTTTCTACCCCTTGAAGAGTAAGGAATGCCGTCTATTTATAGTTTTAGAAAGCGGATATTTCGGGTCGGATCTTTTCGGGTCGGATCTTACTTGGTTCGATCTATTTAAGATATCCAAGTAGGATCAGATCCGGTAAATGTCGAAGTGGAGCAGTTTTATAATGACCAGAACTGGTATATCGAAGAGAACCAGTTTTATTATGACCAGATCTGGTACATGTCGATTAAGATAGAGTTTTAATCCTAATATTGATTATTTTATCTGACGTGTAATATGCCAAGTCACTGTGATGAATATTTGGTATATCACGCCCCACAATTATGGGGATATTCCCAAATCGACCGGAGATCTCAGAAAATTAAACAAGGGCCCCAAATTTATGCAATATCTTCAATGATGTTGGAACTTCAAATATAGCTTTATCAACTTTCTGAACACATGGAATGAGTCGGTAAAATTTAAATTTTATATATTTCAATTAAAACTAAATATTGGTGATTAATTCATGCACGGAAAAGGAAAATTACCTTGTAGAACAAAAGACTTCAAAAGAGGGCTCTTAAAGACTTCTTCGAGATAGTGGTTCTTCAATCACACATGTTCTAGAAACGAAAAACAACTTCTTTGGGACAGTGATTTTTCAATCACACTGTCCTAGAAGAAAAAAAATAATTATTTGAGACAGTGGTTCTTCAATCACACATGTCCTATAAGCAAAAACAATGTCTTTGATACAGTGGTTCTTCAATCACACATGTCCTAAAAACGAAAAAACAACTTCTTTAGCAAAAACGATTTATTTGAGATAGTGGTTCTTCAATCACACATGTCCTAGAAACGGTAAACAACTTCTTTGCGACAGTGGTTCTTCAATCACATATTTCGTGAAGCAAAACATATTTCTTTGAAATAGTTATTCTTCAATCACACATATCCTAAATCGATAAAAACTCTTCCTTTAGATAGTTACAAGAATTGACAAAATATCAAAGTAGCTAATGGAGTAAGCTCAAATACTTGAATCAAGTTTCGACAATAAGCAATTGGGTAATTACTCCCGAAACTGGGGGGCAACATGATATGTGCAATTTTTGTGCCCAATGGCAATTCAGGAAATTATCGTTTTCATATTAAATACACTATAATAAGTTATCATAAAAGCGTAACGTCTGTAACATTTGTAACGTCTTTACAATTACTACTTGTAACGTCTTTAACAAGATCATTGTACCCCTATTTGTGGCTTATAAATAGGTATCTATTTCCAAAGAAATGTATTTGATCTCATATTACAAATCTAATATAAATTCAAATTCTCTCGATATTGTATGCATACTTTATTTTATTGTTGTGATGTTGTTATAGATCGAAGGGCCAAAATTCCACATTTGCCCTGAACATTTTTACACAACATCACTATAGATTCGCCATATGGAAGAGACTTTCATATAATATGTATGTTACACCTCAAAAAGAATTAAACCTTTACAGAATAAAAAATAAACACCTCTTTGTGAAGAAAGCCATTTATATGGATGGACGCTATTATTTTTGTGCATTAATTTCTTGTACAGAAAGGTGTTGATTTATGGAATTGTTTGATTTCTAAATATAGGTTCTTTCTGTAATTTTATATATGTAAGAATATACTAGTTTTTTTTTTTTGTTGTTGTTAATATCAGTAGAGTATACTAGTTCTAGTAGTTAGATTTTCTTTCTTAACAATATTAGACTTGGAATTAAGTGGCTACCGGTTTCTTAATAGTTTATCGTGCAGACTTCTTAGTGGTAATTAAAATCAAATGTGTTTCTTCAGATTTTCAAGGGGAAAATGCACAATATTATTCTGTGTTATGCGAAACATGCATCAAACTACCATGTGAATTTTTTCTTGCACCAAACTTCTTTGTACTTTAAAAAACCTTACATAAAACACTCAATTCGTCTCATTCCGTCAATTTTTTAACGCGCGTGTGTTTCACGCGAACAATGTGCGATTTTTGTTTTTTTTGCATTATTTTTTCAGTCAAAAACTCCCTTGTACTTTTAAACGTTTGCGTGAAACTCTTTTGTACTTTTGAATGTTTGTGCAAGCCTCCTTGTACTTTTGAACATTTGCACAAAACCTCCTTGTACTTTTAATATATCTAGGGGCAATTTAGGCAATTTCATAAAAAATTAACGATATTAGTAACTAATCGAGATTGAATATTTTTTAAAGTACAATGGAGTTTGGTGCAAAAAAAATTCACAAGGAAATTTTTTGCAGATTTCACATATTACAGGATGGTATCTTGCATCTTCCCCATTTTCAACTGAAGAAAAAGTTCTTTTTCACCTTTTCTGTTTAGTCTAATCATTAATAAATCCTTAATACTTGAATTATTATCAAAGCTGTTATGAGAACAATAGATGTTTATGATTGAACTTATGAAAAAAGTCCTGCTTAAAATATAATTTAGTAATAGAAAACAATTTAAGGAAAATAATGGATTTAGTACTTAATAGAAAATTTAGCATATATTAATTCATTCAACTACGAAATAAATGTATTTAAATGAGTGCGATTGATCTTATCTTTGAGTCACCATACAAATTTGTATTTTCATGTTCAATTGTAACAAAGTTGCAAACTGACCTATCCTATAATACCAAAAAATAAATTTCGCACATTTTTTTCACTGATTTTGCATGTTCTTTTCACCAATTTCACCTGAATTTTCATTAATCTGACACTTTTTCACCGACTTTATTCATTTTTTCACCGATTCACCTGCTTTTCACTGGTGTTATCATTTCATCGGTTTCATCCTTTTTTCACGATTTTCACCCGAATTTTCATCGATTTCACATGTATTCATCGATTTCATGGGCACTTTTTACCGGTTTCACCTAAATTTTCACCAACTTTGTCAGTGTTCACCAATTTCACCCGAATTTTCATCGATTTCACATGTTTTCAATGCTTTCATAGATTTCTTTATCGATTTCATCATTTTTCACGAAAAGAATTCCATGAAGAGGTTATGCATGTCTGATATTATTGAATATTCTTTATATTTTTATATTCTAGCCAAAGCCAAATTAAAATTACATAATTAGCTAAGTCATAAGTATATTTTATTCTTTCATATTAAAATACGATTTAATTTTTTTTTTGTAATAGCATCATATTTAAGAGAATTTTATTTTAAATTATTATATTTAGAGTGTATATGACTTATGTTGTACTAAATATTTAAATTAACATTTTCTTACTTAAATAAATATTGATGCTAAAATATAATACGTAATTTTTATATATAATATTTTAGGGACTATTTAAAACAGTAGTGTTTTTTTATGGTTCGTTTTTATATATTATAAGAGAAGAAGATTAAAATTACAAAAATTGATGTAAGATAGAATTTATAAATTTTAGGAGTTTATGTAGGTGATACATATAATATGACTTCATGTCTAATTATACATCTTCAATTATATTTATCATTGAATTATATATCACTTTACAATTTAAATAAGGGTATTTTAGTCCGCACAAAAATGTTAAGAACTATTCATGCTTTTATAATAGTAGAGATAGAGATAGAGATAAGGTGAAAACCTCCCAAACCGAAACAACAATATACCCCCACCAAATGATATAAAAATATCCCTCTTAACCTAAAAAATTTCGATAACCCCCCATTAACTTTATAAATTGACAATAACCCATATGTTCACTTAAACAATTAACAAAACCTTCCTACGATCACTACAAAAAAAAGCAGGAATTTTCGACGTACAAGAATCCGTCGAAAATTCTCGACGGAGCAAAATCCGTTGGAATTTTCCTACGAATGTTTTGAGTTTGGATAAATGTAACTCAAGGGATGAAGTATCAAAATTATCCCTTTAAAAGTCATGTAAATGATACGTGTGTTTAATTTGACTAAAATTTATCAAGAGAATATGACTAATGTAACAAATATTGTATAAAAGGAATATAAGTGTAAAACTTTTGACTCGAGGGACAAGAACATAAAAAATATTAAACTCGAAAAATGATTAATTTAATATCAGTATTCATTGCACGTATTTCTAAGTAAAATTGTGACGTGTTGAGGGGAACACTTCCAATTAATGATTTTATTGGAAATGAATGAATATAAAGATTACAACAAAGAAATTCGTTAATATTGCTGCCAGAATTCTTTGTACTATTTACAACTTAGTCCTTACAATCACACAAACAATTCGCTGAGGTTGTAGCGCAATTACAAAGGTAAAATCTCATATTCGAAGGTCTTGAGTTTGATAAAAATGCGAGTATTTTTTTTAATTTCTTTACTGGTCTTAATAATTAGTTATTTAATAATTGTAATTTGCTAGTGCAATACTGCAATACTTAAAACAAATAGAGTTAAAATGCAAAAATATTCCTTTTGCTTTGTTTAATTGACAAAAACTCTTCTACATTATTTAATTAGTAAAAATCCCCCTTTTTATTAACAAAATTCATTCATAAGTCAATAGGGAGGTTTTTTTTAATTTTGTAAGTGAACATTGGATTATTGTCAATCTCCAAAAATAACAGAGAGATTTTGATCTTCTTTTTAGGTAAATGGGGGTGAATTCATATTTATGATGGGAGTATAACTATCATTATTACTGTAAAATATGTACTCTAGATTGTAATTGTGTTTTTGCTAATAAAAAATAGCATATGGGATATTTTTGCTAATTAGGCATAGTATAGGAGTATCTTTGCATTTTACCTAAAAAAATAAAGGCCCGATCCATTGTCCCAAAGCGCACCATGGCTATTAAATGACTATTAAATTACAACAATTGGGACAATAACCCGATACCTCATCTAGAATAATGGTGTCAGTTAATTAAATAGTATATAATTAGCATAGATTTAAAAATATTTAATATCTAACCAATAGAAATCAATGTACATGCTTAGCAGCTGGACTCGGATGTACTTAGTACAATTAAATAAGTAAGGCTTATCAAGGCAAAGTCAATAATGGATCGTTTTGTTTTAAGATGTGAAGAGAAGAAAATTGGCTAAGTAATACTAAAAAACAGAGCAAAATTCAAAAAGAATGCCCTTTTTTCTTCTCACTTTCAACTTCTACGAATTGGGCCAAACCCAAGTAAGTTTTCTTATTAATTTCTGTAAAAGTGTGTAATTATAAAAATGTGTTAATTTAATATAAAAATTATGTATCTATCTCAAACTTCAGTTCATTAAAAGATTTTAGAAAATTAAAATGTTAAATGTATGTGTATATCCATCTCAAATTTCGGGTTTTATGCTTTAAAATATTAACAGAAGCATGCTTATGCTGGAATCGTTCTCTAGAATTTATTATATTTTTGTTTTTGTATTTTGAGAGTAATTATAGAATGATACAAGTATGAATAAATTGCAAAAACTTAAATATATAGCATATTCTCTGTATATGTTTCAACACTTACAGATGATCACATAAGTTGAAAGTAGCTATATTGACATAATCAAATAATAACATTCTCAAAAAAATTTCGTTATTTACAAGAGAACAATGAGATATGTTTTTTTTTTCCTTGCACATCTTGATGTCATATTTATGCATCTCTCCTCTATTTCTTTCAGGCAATTAAATAGCTCTATTTTCCTTAGTCCATCAACTCTCGTATCTTTTCGATCTTACTAAATCAAGTTGTGGAAGAAATATTAATGGCTCCTACTATTGAATTCCTATCAATGTATTTGAGATATATACAGAGGGATGGATCTATGGAGTTGTATTCGTCTGATGAAGAGGATATTGATAAAACCTCTCACTTGAATGAGTCAAAGGAGTTGACTTTAGATGAAACAGAGGAGATTGATCAAGCCCTCTTTCGGAAAGAAGTCGGGCTTCCTTGGAATGGTCTAACCTGTTTAGCAGTTGTCTTGTATGTAATGAAATTTGATAATGATGTATTGAATAATGTGATAAAGAATCTCGATATTTTAGCCCGTGAACGTGAAGAATTAGAAATGAAGAATCTGGAAGAAAGCAAGCAGATGTGGGAAGAGTTCATCAGCATGTTTGTGAACTCTTTCATGCCAAAGGTGCGGAAATTCTTCAAAGTCCCAAAGCCACATGAGGTGTCTGACAAGAATAATTCACTCAAGAAAAATGAAATATTGGCAAGCTTTATGGACTTTCTCCTTCAAATACTGAATTGTGAAGCACATATTAATTCGACTGAGGAGCAACAGTATGCAGTTCTTCAGAAGGAGCTAACGTTTCTTCTTAGTCTTCTTGGGGATATACCATTTCAGTTCACTGAACTTGAGGAAGTAAAAAATATATTGACAGAATTTGAAATATTGGCCAACGAAGCAGGAAGGTTCATTTATTCTTGTATTTTTTCAATTTTTCGAGTTAAGGCCAAGAGGTTTATTGAGGGGAGAAATTCACTTTTGAAAATGGTTGAGGTCTTGAATGTGAAGATCGAAGAGCACTGCATCAAATTCTTAGAACTTCACCCATTTGAAGTTTCTCGAACATATGATGTTATAGATTCAATATTCATCGTTGATTCTTTGATCGAGGATCTCGAGAACTTGATGAATAACCAAATCCACTTGATCATTAATGACATGAAGGTTCAAATCATAGCACTTCATGAGGAGCTTACTATCTCACGATCTTTGCTCAAGGATATTAAATTGCCGCAAGATACAGTTCATATGGATGAATTGAATGAATCTCTAGTCCACATTAGAGATGTGGCATATGAAGTTGAATATCTTGTCAACTCATATGTTGTGGGTAATCTTCCTCTTTGGTATTTGAATCTCAGGCTCCCTATTGTTATCCCTAAGTTTAAGCTTATTAGAACGAGACTTCAAGAAATAAAGATAATTTATGACATTAAAGTCTTGGATATCAAGAAAAGCTTTAGTAGAGTGGTACCAACCCAATCTATGAGAACTCCTACAAATATTATCATTGATATTATGGTTGGCTTTAAGGATGAAAGTGCTAATATTTTGAATGATCTTCTTGGAGGATCGAAAAATCGACAAATTGTTTCGATTTTTGGTATGCCTGGACTTGGTAAAACAACTATTGCAAATAAGTTGTATATTGATCGCTCAATTATTGATCACTTTGATGAACGTGGATGGTGTGTTGTCTCTCAAACATATCAAAAGAGAAAGGTTTTGATTGATATCTTGATGTCTTTTTCAAAAACCAAGATAGATAAGAATATCATATGCGACCTAGAAGATGAGAGTTTGTCCTTAAAGATTCACCAATGTCTAAAGAACCGAAGATACCTTGTTGTCATCGACGATGTTTGGTCTACAAATGTATGGGATGATTTGAAAAGATTTTTCCCAGATGACGGAAACGGAAGCAGAATGATGTTAACTAGTCGGATTAGAGGTATATCACCAACTAATAGCATTGTTCATTCACTACCTCTTCTTGAGAAAGACCAATGTTGGAGTCTATTAAAGAACAAGGTGTTTCCCGAAGAACCCTGCCCTCCACAATTACAAGGCATTGGAAAGAGAATTGCAGCTAAATGCGGTGGATTGCCGCTTGCAGTAGTTGTTACCGCTGGAGTTTTGACAAATTTGGAGAAGAAAAAAAGTTTATGGGAAAAAGTGGAAACAAACTTAAGCTCCTATATGTTCGACGACGATACAAATAACTACTCGAAAATACTGGAACTTAGCTTCAAACATCTGCCAGATCATTTAAAGATGTGTTTTCTCTATTTTGGAGTATTTCCCGAAGACACAGCAATACCAGTAAAGAAGTTAATATGGTTGTGGATTGCTGAAGGATTTATTCAGAGAGAACAAGAGAAGAGCCCAGAGCTAGTAGCAGAAGAATATCTTTATGACTTAATTAATAGAAGTCTCGTACTCATTGCCGATAGAAAATCTTATGGTGGGATCAAAGCATGCAGTATTCATGATCTATTGAGGGACATGTGCTTAAGAAAAGCTGATGAAGAAAAAATTTCAAAGACTGCTGATGAGTAAGTTTACTTGCTATCCTATAATTCAATCCAGTCAAATAGTTTGTATTTTAAATTCTAGTTATTATGATCGTATTATTCATGATGGTTAATAAATTTGGTTCTTCTTAATTGTCACTATGTAGTTATTCATCACTCTACGAGAAGCATCGTCGCATGTTTGTTCACTCAGAGTCATCGGTCGTCGGGAGACCTTTTGGCCTATATTATCGTTCTTTTACAGGCCATCTTTCACATCCCTCTTCCAACATTCCGCAAATGAAACTTCTTAGGGTTATGAATATGCGGCCAAATTCTCAGAGTTACTATGAGCTGAAAATAGTAGATCTTCTAGTTCAGTTAAGGTACTTGGCCGTCGATCGAATGCCGAAACCACTAGTAGGCAACTTTGTTAACCTAGAATTTCTTATAATTGATAGCGATGAAATAATTTACATACCTTTAGTCATTCTAAAATTGGTGAAGTTGAGACATGTCGAAATAAAAGAGAGTGCGAAATTTGAAGAAGATTGCAACAGCTGCCAAACCACTAATCTAATGTCCCTTTCATATATTTGTATTAAGAATGACAAGGATGATGAAATTTTGAGATGTTCACCACATCTACGTAAACTCGAGTGTTTATATGTTGATGAAACACTATTTCCCGATCTCAATTCCCTCACTGATCTTCAAATACTCAATCTGAGATACTGGGATTATTTCAGTGGTGAATTAACAAAGGTTAGCTTTCCATCCACTATAAAAAAATTGACATTAACTGAATTAGGCTTGCCTTGGGAGGAGATGTCGATTATAGGGAGATTGCCAAACCTTCGTGTTCTCAAATTAACCCGCGATGCCTTTGTGGGAGAAGAATGGGAGACAAGAGATGGTGAGTTTCAAGAGCTGAGGGTCTTGCAACTTTGGTATAATGATGTAATAAAGCAATGGATCACATGTAGTGAACATTTCCCCCAACTTCAGACATTGTTAGTGAATAACTGCCAGAATCTTACGGAGATACCTAGCGAGATAGGCTACATTCCGACGTTGCAGAAGATTGAGGTGTACGATAGTGGGTACGAGGTTTACGAATCAGCTGTTCAGATAGCACAAGAGCAACGCGAAAATGGAAATGAAGAACTTCAGGTCATAACCAGCAAATGAACTGAATATGGTGGACCTGGTACGAGTATTCCAGGAGCGAGAGTAAGTTAAGCTATTCTGAAAACATAATTTTTTTTTGCATTTCTAATATTTGATGCAATATTTAGAAAACAAATTAGACCTCACCATGTTGGTTAACGTTTTGTGATTTCCTTTTCTCTTAGATTGGTACGGCAGGAGATAAAGGCAGAGAGAGAGAGAGAGAGAGAGAGAGAGAGAGAGAGGGAGAAGATACAAATTAAATGAAGATCCAATTTATTAGGTTTCTATTTCATAAAGCATTAATTGTTGTATGAATCCATGAGACAATCGCGCGGGTTTCTTATTTTGCTTTTTGTAACTTCAGTTTTATTCTATCTGTGCAAGTGAAACAAATGAATTAATGTCTGATGCTTATCATTTCTAATGACCCAATTTCTTGAGGTTAATCATATTTAGTGATAATTATATCTACACGCGCATTTTCAGGGTACAATTACATAAATACCTCATGTATGGAAGGAGAGAATTTCAATTTTGGTATCATAAGTGACCTTTATGGTACCATAAGTTAAAAAACATACACATTTGGTACCAAAAGTTAACAGCCTTCAACAAATTTTGTACTTTAGTCAATTTTTGGACGGAAATTTCAATTTTGGACAAAAAATTGATAGAAAATTGCAGAATTGATTCTATAGTTATAGATTGCTGTTAAAGTTTGCCTCACATATTTTCTGGTAGACAAATTTACCCTACAATTCACAAGTTTGAAGCATTTCAGTCTCAATTACAAATATAGTTAAATTATAAATCTTATTTAATAAATTTTATTTTATATATATTGTCTAAACATTATTAATTACAAAACTCCTACAGGGGAAGAAGGTGAAAAAAGAAATTAAAAATAGTTTCCCCAAGCAAAAGAATCAGCTTATACATAATATATTAGCTAGGGGATATTAAACCAATGAGCGAATGATAATGTTTATATCAATAATTAGAGGAATTTATCATGTCAGCTAGCTAGTTTGATTTTAAGATTATTAAAATTACACAATAGAACCATAAAGTTTGGAAAGAAAACTTGAAAGCACCCACCTTTGAATCTGTTACCGACTCCCAAAACGAATGTTTCTTTTCTTGGCTCCTTTTCTCTTCTACTTTCAGTTTCATCTCATCAATGGCTCCAGGTAGAGATGTTTCAATGGCATTCTTAAATCTGTCGTGCAAACTCACTCTATCCCTTGTCCCGGACACAAGCGTGTTGGCATTAGGCCTTTTTAGGAAATCCAAAACATTCAATAAATCCCTCCTGCAATTGAACAAACAATACCTCAAAACTTCAGATTTGCAGCAAAACAGACTAATTTAACATTGAATTTTATTGTTTGTGTTCTTCCAAATCTACAGATGATGCAATTGGAATTCAACAAAAAGAAGATAACTAGATATTTATAGTAATTGTGTCCAAGAAGTTTATTGATTTTTCAGATAATTGCAGATGATATTTGGATAAGCTTCGAGTCCATATTTTGCTGAGGGTTTCTAGCTTTCTGAAAAAACTTGAATTTATGCATTTAACTGCAAAAAGTGCAAAGTAATCGCTATCTTGTACCACGTACTATTGCAACCAGCTTCATCTATCTAACTTATTTGTTATTTTAGCAATTTATTTTTAGAAGACAAATCTGATAGAACCTGGCATGAACTAGTAAAGACCACACAAAATTCAGTGTAAATTGCTTGAAGAAAGCAGTGGGATTTGGATTTCGATTGTGGTCTTTTTAGAACTCCCTTCTTTCGTTGATGTAAGGTTATTTTGGTAATATCGACTTCCTCCAACTGGTCTTATGTTTCTTGCCTTGACAAAAATAATTAGGATGATTCATTCAGTTGAAATGACATTATCAAAAAAGATGCTCATGATACAATTTACAAAGGTATCTTCGAAGGCTTTCATCTTTGCACAAACCAAATAATCCCATATTACATATATCATAGAATGTGTGTGATAATATAGGCTTTATTGCGACTTAGTCTAACATATAAATTTTGCTAGGTTCATCTATTGAAAGCATGAAATTGTCCATCGTAAAAACCAATCTTACAAAATAACCGTACACCTATAGTAAAATCACGAGGAAATAATCTCATCACATTTTCACGGAAAAAAAAAACTGAAACTATATACCTGCTGACAAAATTTTGTGTAATGGCCACAGAATCTTCCAAGTTAATAACCAAATGCCACCATCCATTAGGCACAAATATCACTTCCCCTGCCTTGCAAATACACTCAATAGGTCTCTTTTTCCAACTCTTAGTAGCATTATAAAAGTTCATAAACCACTCAATAATAGAGACAGGGCATGCCACCTCAGCACCATCTGGGCTTGGAAACACCCCTGGAGGCACCACATCAGGAGGAAACAATACCCATTTCTTGGAACCCCTTATCACCGCATTCCAAGCAGAAGTCGAATTAGGATCGATATGGAAAGAAGATCCAGACCCTGATGGTCCAATTATAATCCATCTATAATCTGGCCTTTCATTGCCTAAAACACTAAACAAATCCTCATTAAAGTATTTCGGAACTTCATAATCCATACCCAAGTTTGGCACTTTCTCGACAAACTTAGGGTCGAAAAGATACAATGGCCTTTCCTCATTCACTTGATCTGAGTACTTATAATAGTCCTCAAGGTTCATCTCTACTGGCCCAACTGAAAATTTAACATTACCACAAACTTCAGTTAAATATTCTCTATCCCATTTCTTCATAGCAGGCCAATTTTTCAAACAACCTTCTAATAAAACCGGTGTATTCGGTTCCTCAAAGTTTAACACAAACTCCTCAACAGAAATCCCTTTCTTCCTCACTATGTTATCCCTTTCAAGCCACTCGGGTTTCATTTCAAGATTAGCACATAACCAACTTTGAAACAAGTAATCAGAGTAAAAGTCCTTAACTTTAATTCCAGAACTGATAATGTCAAATGAAGGTTTGTAAGCACTAACATAAGTTTTTTTCCATGACCCATTAAACAAGAACCCACCTTCACAAGTTTCCAAAACAAGGTTTCTCCAAAGGGGCTCATGGTTGCAGAAAACATAGAAAGATTTGCTAACAGTTGATAAAATACCCAAGTGGGTCCCACCCAAAAGTCCGAGAATTTCAAGAACGAGTTCATCAGTTAGGGTTTGTAAATTACCAAGACCGGAGTTTCTTGAATTAATTGAGGAAATGCTTAAGTAGAGATTTCCTAGAGGTTGGACTCCATGTGAGTGTGAAGGGCCCGAGCTTTTTAAGCTGAAATTACCATCTTCTCCTTCTAGTTCTTCATCTTCGTCTGTTGCTGAGAATGGCTGTTGAATTTTGGGAATAAATTTTGGTTTTCGGGAAATGGAGTTGTGTTTTATGCGGGATTGTTTTTGTTTTCTTTTTGTGATTTTGGTTTTGAGTAAGAGATTTCTGGAGCTAAGCATTGTCGGCTGAGGAAGGGGCGGAAGTTGGTTTCAGGTTTCAGCCATTGGAGGATGTACTTTTGTGTTGAGACTTAAAAGGGTAAATAGTGCGACAAGTAATTTTCTTTTCTGTTACTTTTAATTCATATTAACTACTATTAAAATTATAATTCAAAAAAAAAAATATTAAAATTAACTTTTAATTGAGAATGGGAAATGGGTAATATGTATAACTTTCTAATTTGGGCGATTTTTTATTGGGAAGTGAATTTAATACCACGTTCTATAAAATAAAAAGTCAATAAAATTCTTTTGATATATTTAATATATAATTATGATTTCTTGAAGGTAAGTTAAATTGGTCATATAAACGCCATATCCAGTGACCCCCCCTCCACTCCTTCACATCCGACCCCCCTTCACCTCAGATTCTCTTTCTTCTCTTCAGTCATCTTTTCATAGTCATCTCCAATGACTCGGTCTTCTCATTTCAATTAATTCCAATTTTCATATTTCTTAATAATAATAATAATAATAATAATAATAATTATAATAAATTCAACATTTGCATTAATAATAAGAAATTTTACATTGTAATTAATAATAAAAAATATAAAATTCCAATTTTTTTTGGGGGTAGAGATACTCTTTCACCAATCGAGTCACATGTATCTAACATATTCATATCTAACGATTTTCCACAAAGTGGTGACGAAACGTATAACTTGTACAAATCTTTCCATTTTCCAAGTCGATACGATCCATTCGTCCGTAGAACTATTTACTCGATCGTAGACATTTCTAGAACACCTCTAACAAAGGGACAAATAGTCAATTTTGAAATAACTTATTGTCAACCTCTTTCAGATATGAATCTATGTGATTCAGAAGGGAAGAACTTGCATCAGTATCTCAATTCAAACATGGGTTTGATTCACACTCCATGTTTTGAGAAATATTTACCATCCGAAAAGAGGAAAAAACGGAGTAAGAAATGCGTTGAGAAAGGGCAGATGTATAGAACATTTCAACAAGATAGTGCTTTTTCAACTCTCTCAAATATCATATTTCAATGTATTTATTTCGTATTTAATTTCAATGTATTTAAATTTCATAAATCGTATTTAATTACGTTATTATAAATTAACACAAATTCGCAAAACTTAAAATAATAGACAAATTTAAATTTTCTTACAATGTTATTAAATTTCACAAATAAATGTAATAAATTAATGTTAAATAAAAGTTACAATTACAAAAGTTAATAAAATTAAATTAATGTTAAGACTTTTTTTAAATAAATAATAATTTTTATTACAATATTAATTAATTAAATTACAAAAAAATAAAAAAAATAAAAAAAGAAAAATGAAAAGAGGGCAGGTGGTGTCACCTGCCACCGACCGCGATGGGTGGCAAGGTCCAGCCACCCACCGCCCCACATCTCCTAGACCACCACACCCATCGCCCCACCCCCTCCCCCCCAACCAGTGAAGACCACCCCTTCCCACCCACCTCTCCACCGACTCCCCCTCCCCGAGTCGGTGGAGATGGCCTTAGTGCAATTCAAAGTGTGTATTAATTATTATATACTTTCTCCATCCCAATTATTTTTATCTCTTGGTACAGTTGACAAGTCAATTTGACTAAATTTATAAAAATTATAATAAATAAGTTAATTAATAAGTTAATAATATTATATGACACCATATATATTTATATTTAAAATGTTTAATACTCCACAAACGTGAATAATTTAATATGATAAGTCACTTAAAAGATTAAAAAGTTTGATCGGGTACTGTAGCAAATGAAGCAAAATAAATGGGACGGAGGGAGTAGAAAACAATTTATAGAGATTATGAAATGACATCAGAAAACAGAACTAATGAATTATATGTTGCAGCTTGATTTCATATTTAATTTCACAATTTCAGACAAGTATACATTAGAAAACAAAGCATATTTAGTACTAGATTTTCTCTAAACCCAACCTTCTATGCAAAATCCCAACAATTGTGATTTTTATAATTATATTTGTGAGGAAATAGGTTAGATCCGGATTCCTCCTACTTTATTAATTATTTAGTAGCATATAAGGGCAAACCCAATGCTGGGGGCTAGGGGGAGGGCTCCGGAACTCCCCAGTTGCCCCTACCCCCAGCCCCAGCTCCTGTTTACTCAAATCCAACCCTGGGGCTTTCTACTCCATTTAATCTCATGAATTTTTTTTGCGTATTGCTTCTTTTGGTGAGGTTTGTGAAGGGCAATTTCTAAGTCATATAAGAATTAATAAGTTTTTCAATTGATTCCAAATGAGAATCATATGGAATTGTTAGAAGATATCACAAAATTTCAAACAGGAAGATCCTTTACAATTCCTGGAAATACCATTGTGGATAAACTTGTTGCAATACAAATTGAAAGAAAGTGAGTAAATGAACATAAAAGTGCTTCACCAATAAAAGAATAAAAACAATGTTGCAATTGAGGAATCATACATGAATCTATAATATACAGAAGAGAAACAAGCTAAAGACACATATTTTCACTAAATTCCAAGAAATCCAAACGAGCAAGCCACGATATCTTCAAAATGCATCCTACACCATCAAACAAAGAAAACTGCACAAGAAAATCGAATATCCAATCCCACACCAACAAGGAATCAAGATAAGTGACGTAATGCAATCCAAAATCACGCAGCAGCATTGAAGTCATTTAACCATATACTTCGTAGATAGATACAGAACATTTGGTACTGGTCTCATGTATTTTTATTTGATATATGTTTCCCTTGTCCCACTCGATGATTACGGTCTAAAAGCATTAACAAGCCTGAGTTGTTGGCTGTTAATCCGAACATGTACCTAAGACAATGAGAAAGTACTTGGTAAGCATATGTGAAATCTGTCCAATACAATCAGCAGCAAAAGACCGTAATTTTTCTGAAGCATCAACTGACGGGATATTCTCTAGAATCACTACTCTTGATACTCTTTTTCATTATATATTTAAGTATATGTGAAATCTCTCCAATACAAACTGCGACAAAAGACTGTAAATTTTCTGAAGCATCAACTGATAGAATATTCTCTAGAATCACTACTCTTTGATGCTCTTTTAAATTAAATATTCAGGGGTTGCTTGAAGTACAGGTCTAATTGTCTAATAAGCAGGATCTTTTAATAGCATTGTATTTTTGCGTAGGTGAAATTAAGTATTACATCAAATAATTCCTCTTATGCAGCCATTAAGAAGCGTAATTATGAGGTAACACACTTTTTGAGGGCACAAGGTTAATCTACCAAGCAAACAACTAATATAGTAGTATATAACGATATACTTCTAATCAGCAGCCATTCAGTCAGAAAATTTTATTAGACATGTACTTACTTTGATCTGTGTGCTTTTTTTCTCCAAAAGACAAATGAGACAATCCACTGAAGAAGAACAGGAGAACATAGTGTCAGCAATAATGAAATAGCATGCTCTTGGGATGATAAAAGTATCCAAAAATCAGCATTTCATAATCAGAACGACAAATAGCTTTCCATGTGACATGATACAAGAAACTAGAACAATTAAAGAACAAAGGATCCATCATGGAAGCATCAATAGCAAATTATTTCAAACGAGCTTGCTTTTAGCTCTTTATACTTAGTGCAGACTTCCTAAAAGCAATATTCAGATATAAGTCAATTTAATCACTAAACCATAATGCACATATTTGAAAGAAGTTGTAGGTTCTTCTACCTGGACATTTTGTTATTTCTATATATATACGAGGATTGAATGAAAACTTTTATAAATAAGGTAAGAGAACAGATAAAAAAATAGAGTTGATGCAACAAGGAACATCATATTTAGAAATAGTGACAGATAGAAAGCATGATCTCAAGCAGCTTATCATAAACAGCAGTAGAAGGGTAGTCAAAGACGGGAATAACTGGCTGCCATTCGACAACTATAACTTCAATAATGAACAAACATACATGCAGGCCATAAAAAAGGAAAGGCCCATTAGGGAGTTTCTTATATTTTCCTATATTTTAGATTACAGACGATATTTGACAAGATATATTTTGCGTAGGCCCCTTGACAACCTTCAATGCCAAACAATATATATACTGGTAGTAAGTATCTTCACTAGTTTCCTTTATTAAAACATTGACTTTGCACTAATTCATCAAAAACACATGTCTAAATGCACTAGTATAACCAAATAGTGACTGATACTTTTCTGATCAAAGAAAGAGGCATGCCATTGATCACTAATCTGCAAGAATAGGCCCATGGGCCAATACCCAGCCCGCGGAAGGTTGGATATACATAGTTACATACCCACAGATTAATCTAGTTATTTCATAAAACGTTTACTTCATCAATGATGCAATTGAAGTTAATACAGCATAATAATAAAAGTTAAGGCTAGACTTAAAAAGCAGAGCTGCAAAACAATGTATGGAATGCATTAAATAGGATAACAAAAGATCATGCGTTCTGGTCCAACTAGAGATATATGAAGCATTTATTATCATCACTACCTTGAATACTGAAATGAAGGAAAACCTCCCAATCACAGACTGCTTCCTTACAGGCATTCTCTGAGCTGGTGACATCTCTTTACACAAGTTTTGAGCTATCTCTTTCAACAACACTAGTTGTGCTTTATCAGTCCCAATAGAAATAATCGCCTGCCTCATTGATTCTCTATCTGCCTCAAGAGCATGAAGCCTTGCATACAGCTTCTGGACCTCAAGGTCTGACTCTCTAGGAGTCGTCATATAGTCATCACAACCGATCCCAACAGAAGCCATGGGATCAACAGCACCATTAACTGAAGCTCCCTGATGAATGGAATCAATCGTGTAAACTCTGTCAGACATGTCATCTCCAACTTCTGATGCATTATCCACCTTCCTTGAATTAGAATTCTCCTCCATATGGGAAAAGTCTGTCTTTTTAAAACTGCTGCCAAACTTAGGAGAATCTGTGGCAAAATCTGGACCCATTTCTTTACTCAGTGAATTTGAGCTTTCAGCAGAAAACTTCCTAAGATGCCTAGACCGCCTAGGAGAGTGTCCGACTATCACCTTTTCTAACACATTTTTGGGGCCATTGAGTTCACCATCAGGCTGAATTGTCCTCGGACTTTTCTCCAATTGATTGATCCTATACTCCAAATCCTTTAAATGATCCCGAGACCTTGGAGTTTCTTCAAATGCATACTTCTCAATATCAGCAGATTCATCATCACCATCAGCATAAGCATGGGACTCATTCAAATTGCACTTGAGAGGAGGGTAAATCTCATAAGGCGGTAACTCAAATTGCCCATCTAGATTCTCAGTCATGCTAGTGTTCCTGCTCATACCCTTGTCTCCATCGGCCTCGGCCTCTGTCAACCCATAACTCATCATCCTGTGTTTATAGGCATGCACCTCACAAGTAAGAGACTGAATGGTTTGCTCCCTCTTATACAACAAATCTTCCAAGGCTAACATCTCCTGCTGATCATGAGCCATTTTCTCCTCTGCAAACCGCTTAAACTGCCTTGCCTCCATCTGAATCTCTGCCTTCTCTCTCTGCAGCCTTAGAATCATAGACATGGCCTCATTGGCAGCTGAAGATGAAGCATTCCTCTCCTCCTCCAATTCAGTAATGAGGTCCTGAATAGACTGCTGTTGGCTACCAACAGTTTCACGCAGTGCCATACATTCATTTCCTATCTCCACACGGGCATTCTGTGGTATAACGAACCCAGGGATGGAGAAATGATTTTCTTCCTTGAATTCATCTAATTTACGCTTAACTGACCGAAGATAAGTACCTGAAAGTGACCTGTTCAACATCGAACAGCTGCACCCACAGTCGCAACATTTGACCGGACTGCCAAACGGGGGTGAATTCTCAGAATCCATAGACCAACACACTTCCAAAAATATCACCCACCAATAGCAATTAAACCCTGAGAATCAATCTTTACACAAAATATTACAAAAACCAAAAGCTCCAACAACCCCCTCTATATTCTAACATAATTTCCTTAACGCTATGCATAAATTTCCCTTTCTTTCCTCAATCTCAACAAATGTTTTCCGGTCAAATATTATTTCCTACAAAAAATGATAAAAAAAAAAAAAGGCATAAAATTGGAAACCCTTACAATACCTTTTCCATATTTTGCGCACAAATAAACATAATATTACGTGTATGCATGTGTATTTCAGGTTACCTCGCAGCTTGATTGGAGATAAGGGCGGAGCTGAGCTATAAATCGAAGACGAATTTTTCCCCGGGAAAATGTTTTCCTTCGTGAATTCTGAGAATGATTTTATTATTATTATTATTATTATTCCGCTGATAATTCTGATCTGAAGGAGAAAACAATCTCCCCGGAAAAATGGAGATTGAGGAGAAAACGAGGGAAAAGGAAAATATAACAAACTGTAGAGGTGGCGGGAGGAATTTGAAACCCTAGATATTTTGGGTGTTTTATGTTCTGTTTTCTGTATTTAATTTTTTTTGGATTTTTTTTTTGTTAGGTTTTGATTTGCTTCGTGCTTCGTGAAAAATCTGTATGCTGTTTCTTGGAGAGAGGATTTTATTGTTTGTTGTTTTGTTAGTTGTAAAGAGAAAAAGTGGTAGCTGAAAGAGAGAGAGAGAGAGAGAGGGGTATATTTGGAATTCCGATTACGACTGTTTGATTTTTTCAAAAAATTCAATATTTCAACGGAGTGCCGTGGATTGGATAGAAGCAGGTGATGCCGGCCCGCTGCCAAATAACAATAAATTAAATTATTGATAATTGCATTTTTCTCCCCAAACCATTTTTTTTTCTTTTTATTTGCAAAAGTTTTAACAAATCATATTAATACTTCATCGGCAATGAATTACCTTACACTGTTACAGATAAAGAAAAATCTATATCTTATTGAGTATGCTACTTTTGTAACTCAAGTGACTTTTGCGAGAAATTACTTTAAAAAGAGTTACAACGATTTAAATTGGAACAAAAGACAAAAATATCCCCTATACTTTGTCTAACTCCCAAAAACTCTCCTGTGTTATTTTAACTCCCAAAAATCCCCCTGTGTTTGGTTTTAAATGCCACACTCAACCCAAATATAATTTTACTTTTGATTTTTTAGTGGAATGACAAGATTACCCCTATGTGTTTGTTTTATTTTTTTAATTTATTTATTCTTTTTGAAAAATTAAGTATATACTACTTGGGTTCTAGATAACTAAATTCGCGTGGGTCAAGTTTGTGCGCGCTCTGAATTCGCGCTCCGAGCGCGAAATCCAAATTCGCTGTATAATTCGCGAATTGAGTTAACATAGTTCGCGAATTCTGAAACCTAAATTCGCGCTCCCAACAAATTGTTAGTTTGAACCTATAATATTGTGCCACATGTCCATTATCTTACTACATCCAAGTTGAGTAGTATTTAATGCCTGTCAGATAAGGACAACTCCAGCTTTCAAACTTCAAATTGTGTGTGGCGCAAGATGACATATTGTCCACAAATGTCGTTCACATAATTCTTTTTCTACTTTTTTAATTTATCAATCTCAGAATCTCGGTAATTGTGTCTTTTAAATTAAAATGGAAAAATACTACCCATTTATGTTCCAAACTTTTAAAGTTGTGCTATTCTTTTTAAGCCTAGAATAAGACTACTTTTTTTAACTAAATTGATTTATTCTTTTATTTATGTTCAAAATAAGACCATATTTCTTTTAATATTTTTTCCTTTAACAAACTAATTCTAACATAAAGTTATACTTATTTTTTGTAATTTGAATATTATTTTAAAGAACTTAATCATAATTTTTAAATATTTTCTTTACCTTCAGTTTATAAAATTGCGCCAAATAATAATATGAAGCAAAATTTATGGAACAAACATGGTTATCGTTAATTTTCTTAGTGACCAACATAATTATATATGAGTACATAAGTATTAAAAATTTAAATAATTATACGCTCTAACGGCGCTCTCGAAACTAGATTTTCAGAAAATGACGCTCCGCGCTCTCGTTTACGCTCCGCGCTCCCGCTCCCGCTCCGCGAGTTAGTTACCTAGCTTGGGTTGAGTGTGTATTTAAAACCAAATACAGGGGTTTTTGGGGATTCAAAATGACACATGGTGAGCTTTTTAGGAGTTAGACAAAATATAGGGGGTGTTTTTGTCTTTCGATGTCAGTGGTAAAATTGTCATATCAAAAGCAAAATGTGAACAAATACTTGCAATTTTGGGGACTGAAACACACTCTCTTTTATGGGGGTGTTTTTGGCACTTTCTTGAAATCACAGGGGGGGTTTCGGGAGTTAAAATAACACAGGGGGATTTTGAGAGTTAGACAAAGCATAGGAGATATTTTTGTCTTTCGCTCTTTAAATTGAGCTCATGTATTAGATCTTGTGGGGTCTTAAATTTTATACTATATAATTTTATTTGAACTGAATTTGAATATTGTAGGCTTCAAATCAATTAATTTTATAGAAAAATAAATAAATAGTAAATAGCAAAGCCGTCTTAGCTCAGCTGGTAGAGCGCATGGCTTTTAACCATGTGGTCGTGGGTTCGATTCCCACAGACGGCGCAAATAATATGAAACAAGAAAATTTTGCCAAAACGACAAATAATATGTAATATGAAACGTATAGAGTAAATATCAAATCAATGTTTTATTTATTGATTAGGGTATAATTTAATTTATTCACATGAATTTTGCCCTGTTTTCGATTGGAGCGAGGCTTGGAATAACTCAGACCATGATGTCCTCCTTTGTGAATAAGATTTTTTTATTAGCCAATAGCATAATTTTCCAAATTTACTTCCTATATATAAAGAATCTGTTTGATTCTATTTAAATAGATATGATAGTGTGGTTCATGGGGGCCACGTCTTTTTTAATTCCTTTTCTTTTATGTTCTACAAACTTTTTTTTGGGGGGTTTATTTGCCTAAAAGTTTCGAAACTTGTCTAGCTATGTAAATTTAAACTTTTGGCCAATGTATTAGATAAAGACCGAAATAATGTATTCACAGTTTTGCTCTATTGCAAATGGATAATAGTACATAATTATTTCAATTGGAAGAGTTAGATATTGGAAAAGTAATGATTAATCATCATATATTCATTTCCCCACATGTTTATGTCAAGCTGCCATTATTGCATAGAAAAATAGCAATAATCAACTTACTTAGCCAAAAATCAACATGCTTAATTATAAAATCATTATTCAGCTTATACATTAAATCATAATCCAACCAAGTCTAAAAGACTAAATCCATGAATACTCCATAAGCAAGAAACTTAATCCCATGTATTTTTCATATTTGCTTTCTAGTTAACTTATTGTTTATTGCCATTATAGTGGTAAATCAATATTTCCGTCCCAAAAAGAATCGGTTTTTGTTACAATTGACCGGTCAACTTAATCAAATCTTAAATAATCATATAGTTTAATTAGTTTATTTCAATAATAATTTTATAGTATTATATAACATCGTATATATTATTATTTGAAAGATTTAAAACTCAATAAATATAAAAATTTTAACTTCATAAGTCACTTTAAAGATTTTAAAGTTTGACTTCACAATGTATGATATGTATCTAATGGAATAAACAAATTAGGACAGAGGGAGCACATAATTCTTGTGGGGTTTTAAATTTTATATATGATTTTGATTGAATTTGGTGTTAGATTTTGTAGGGTTTTAAATTTTATATATGATTTTAATTGAATTTGAATGTTACAGTTTTTAGATTGTAAACGTCAAATCATTTAATTTTATAGAAAAAAATTAAATTGTAAATAGCAAAGCCGTCTTAGCTCAGCTGGTAGAGCGCATGGCTTTTAACCATGTGGTCGTGGGTTCGATTCCCACAGACGGCGTTTTGAGTAGGAACCAATATGAAACGCGTGGAGTAAATATCAAATCAATGTTTTCTTTATAAATTAAGGTATAATTTGATTTATTCAGATGAATATTGACCTGTTTTCGATTGGAGTTATAGCATAATTTTCCAAATTTATCTTGTCTTACTTACTATTATTTAAAGGGGGTGAATTGGTCAAACTTTCCTTATTTTGATTTAGAATTAATTTTTTAATAAAATAGTGAAATAAATTATGTTTCATACTTTCTTCTTTTATTTTTGAGAAATTAATTTGACTAATACAGAAATAAGTTTTGAAAAAATCAGGTAAAGAAGCCAGTTAGCTTATCATCATTTAATTTGTAGGTGATCATATGTTTGATAAAATGCCTCATCGAACTTTGAAGCTTAAATTTACTTCATCAGTTCGATTCTTAAAAATTAAGTTTTCAATTTTTATTTTGATAAATATCTGAATAATTTTTAGTTAAACAACACTAGACTAGATTAGTTCCTCCATGTCCACTGCAATATCATATCATATTGATTTTCTGCCAAATGGTAATCCAAATAGATAATAGATTGTTTGTAGTTGTTTCATATTATGTTTAATAGCAAAAATAAAATTGCTTGATTGATGATTTGATTCATATTGATTAAGTATTTAACTATTTATACTTCTAATATGTAGCAGTTCGCTGAATAATATTGTGACCAATAATAGTATATACGTCGACATCGGTAATCGGTCCACTTGGAGTCGAATTTTTTTCCAATATAGGCATGGGCTTCTAGACAAAAGTATTTTCAAATATGACTCAAACTGAAAAGTATTTTCCTAAATGTACCTTTTGCGGTAAATCGCAATTGGCAAATGCGATTTATTGGTTTTTATTTATTTTTTGTTTTGGAATTTGACTGCTAATTTACAATACTATACTATGTGCAATTGTTTGAAACTAAATATTTTTGACATTGGAATCGAAAAAATATTTAACTTAATTGATCATCAGATCTCATTAAACATCTTTTAATTAAAGATCGCAGTGCTATTATTTTAGATAGCAATAGCTGCACTTCCATCAGCCTATTTATATATTATAGTTTGTTTAAGATCTATCTTTATATTATTTCTCCTTTATTTGAGTTTTGTGCAACCAATCAGGGACATATTTATGTTTACAATAATATCTTAATTTTATCTACATTAGTTGATAGAGTGCAGGTATCATTAATGTTTTTGGCTTTTTTTTTTTGCCAAAAATGTTTTTGGCTTTAAATGATTTTTGTTTATCCTAACTATTACATGGTGTGGTGTGGCTTAACTAAACCTTTTTTTTTTTTTTTTTTCATCAAATGTTTCATGGCAGAATGATCAAGGGATATGATGCCAAAAGCATTTCACTCAATTCAAAAAAGAAAATGCTGGAAATCTAGCCAAAATTGGATATCATATTTACCAATTCCTAGCGCATTTGTTACTTGTTAGCATTATTGATGATAACATGTTTTTGTGAAGCCCTTGAAAAGTGGATGAAAATGAATTTTTGTTCTTCTATTGTAGATAGAACCATATATAAATTCAAAGAGCAATTTCAGAAATATGATTTAAATAAAATCTATATTCTATTTGCGAGTTCATTAATCAATAATTTTATCATGTTTTTGAAAATGACAGAGTTTGCTTCAATTGCAGGTACAAGAAGCCTTAAACGAGTGCTGAACTCGACACATGCAATCATTCATTTTTTTTTTTAATTGATAGAGTTAAAGTTTGTAAGATTAATATCCAAGTTTGTCAATTATAAATTTATAATGTATCTCACTTTTTACCATTTTTCATGAATTATTATGTTTAGGTCTTATTACTATGAGACGATGTTTGTCAAAACTCAAAAGAATGAAATAATGACAGCTATCTTTTATATTAATTTTGATCATCACAAATCACCTTAGCTATAACTATCGATGTTCCATAATATCTGTCATTTTAGAGTTTTGCATGGACAATAAGAAACCTTTGATAAAAAATAAAAAATATACTTAAAATATCCCTAATTAATATTGCATTGAGTAAATAAGATAGAGTTTTTATGTGCAATAAACAATGGTCAAATTGAAAAATGGGTAATTAATATTGCATTGAAATCCTAAAACGACAGATATTTTGAAATAATTTGTTTTCTCTATAACGACAATTATTATGGAACGAGAGTAAGTAATGACAAAGGAAAATCCAATCAAGTCTGAAAGACTAGATCCATAAATACTCCATAAGCAAGAAACTTGATACCATGTATTTTTCATATTTGCTTTTTTTATTTAACTTATTGTTTATTGCCATTATTGTTGAGGTGCAAGAAAGCTGAATAATTACTCTCGTAAAAAAAAGTAAATTTCATACAATAATTATATTTAATGGAGAATTCTTAGTTAGACATGATCTAAGAAAATTTAAATTTTGTGGCTAGGAATGACACCACATCATTCATTGTGATACCAAATGAACGACCTAGCGTTATAAGAAGCCACGTGGTCTAAGAATTTTTCAAATTTAACCGGCGGAAATGAGATTGATAAATACTAAACACAATGAAAATTAGATATTGTTCAAACACTTTTTTGTTCCATGTAACAGAAAAATCTAAACACTTTTTTATTTTTCCAAATTGTGTAACATTATTGAAATACAACATAATCAAGCTCAAATTTTAACCCTTTCATATGCTGAATCAAGATATCTATGAGATCATAAATCAAATCAGTTTCTTGATGAGTTCTATCTCGTGCAACAAACAAGTGCACTTGATCTTTAACCTCAATCTGGCTATACCCTGTTTCTTTTACCACATCATTTCTCTCCATCTTCTCCCTCAACTTCTTTACATCAATCCACATACTTTTAGCTGCAAAAATATTCGAAAGTAAAACATATGATCCACTGTCCTTTGGGTCACACGTAATCGCCATTTCAGCAACAATTTCACCCAATTCGACATTACCAGTAACTCTACACGCGCTGAGCAAGCTTTTCCACGCTTCCGGAGCCGGTTGAACCGGCATTTTATCAAGAAACGACTTTGCTTCATATAGTTGACCGGCTCGACTTAGGAGAGAAACCATGCACGTATAATGCTCGGTTCCTGGCTCAATGCCAAATTTAGACATGGACTCAAAGTGATGAAATCCCTCTTTTACGAGGCCTACGTGTGCACATGCTGAGAGAACTCCAACAAATGTAACATAGTCCGGTTTTATACTATCGTTTTTTCGCATTTGCTTAAATACTTGAAGAGCTTTCTTTGCATCTCCGTGGTTTGCGTGCATTGATATCATCGAGTTCCAACATGCGGTATCTTTGTCAAGGACGGAATTGAACAATATTTGTGCTGCATTTACGATCCCACACTTTGCATACATATCCATTAATGTATTTGTAACATAGGGATTGGAGTTTAGACCTAATTTTAGAGCTTGATTGTGGAATTGGAGACCATGCAATAAACTTGATAGATTACTAGAAGCCATGATTACGGCAACAAAAGTGAACCCGTTTGGTGTTTCTCTTTTACGTTGTAACTCTACATATAGCTTAAAAGAAGCCTCGTTTTCTGACTGAATTGCATATCCAAACAACATGGAGTTCCAAACTACAATGTCTTTTTCATTGATTTCCTCAAATACAAGTCTTGCATCTGTAACAAACGAGAATTTTGAGTAAACATCTATTAAGGCACTTCCACCAAAACTGTCTGAACAAAACCCATATTTTATCATGAGAGAGTGAAGCTGCTTGCTTACTTCCACGGATGTATGCGAAGCTGAAACACCAAGAAGACTGATGAATGTTAATAGACTTGGTGGGATAATATTACGCCTCGTTTCATTGAAAAGATCAAGGGCTTCATTTAAACTTCCATGCCTTGTGTATCCTTCAATCATTGCATTGTAGCAAATTGCACTTAGTTTTTTGGCTGCAAGAAACACTCTTTCAGCTTCAATTAAGGAATTACATTTGCAGTACATGTCAATCAAGCTGTTTGTAACAAAGTCATCAGAATCAAGATTGACCTTCACAATGTAAGCCTGCACTTGCTTACCTTGATCTAGAGCCCCAACAGAACCACAAGAAGCGAGGACACTTGTGCAAGAAAATCGATCGAGCTTCCACCCTAATCGGTTCATATCTTTAGAAAGATTCAAGGATTCCCAATGGAAGCCATTTTGCATGAACCCAGAAATCATCATTGTCCAAGAAACATCATTCTTAACTAACAATCGATCAAATATTTGATGCCCTGCTTTTAGCTCTCCACACTTGGCATAGAAATCTATAAGCATGTTACTCACTGATGTATCCATGTTGGCAAAACATCTCAGCACATAAGCATGAACTTGTTTCCCCCCTTCAAGAAACTCGAGCGTCGAACATTCACTCAAGACACTAGAAAGAGCATACTTATCAGGAACAACATTAGTCGACACCATTTCCTTGAACAAATTCAGTGACACATCACTTCTTCCATTGGTGCCAAATCCCATGATAAGTACAGTCCATGTCACCACACTTTTCACTTCCAACTCATTAAAAACCAAACTTCCTGCATCTAAATCACTATTTTTTACATAAAAATCAATAAGAGAAGTTCCCACATGAGCATTTTGACTATAACCAATCTTAACTACGAAACCGTGCAAATGCATACCAATTTCAACACTTGCCAATTGAGTACAAGATTGAATTACAGTAGCTAAAACAAATTCATTTGGATTCTCATTCCCACTTCTCCTAAACTCCCCAAACAACGTTAACGCTTCCACATTATACCCATTTTGATTGTACGCCGAAATCATCGAAGACCAAGAAATTAAGTTTCTCTGAGACATTTTATCAAACAGTGAAACAGCAGTGTGTAAGGTGCCACATTTTGAGTAAGCTGTGATGAGAATGTTGTTAAGAAAAATGTTGGACGCAAATCCTGATAAAATGATTTGGGCATGGACTTTCTCATAGTGAAATTTAAGACTGCTAATGTTGTTGGGTGGTGAAAGTAAGACCTTGCCCAAATATTGCCTGTGAGTTTGTCTGTCGTGTGTTGTAAAAATACCATTGTTCTCAAGTTGAGATGACAGTAGACCAAATCTTCTACAATGTGGTGATTCTGTAGCAATAGCATGAGATTTAATAGATGAGGGAAACAACAATTTGTAGATTCTGAAATAACTTCGCATTGAATGTATTCAAATGCTTGTCAGTGATCTTTCCTTCATGGCGTATTTAGGCATAATATGTCATGCTTTATTTTGTGGAATAATTGTGTTTATTTGATTATCGAAAAACTTAGACACTATGATGCACGGATATTTCAAAAAATTATAAAATGCCGAGTCGGATACTTCTCGGATACGATACTCCTCGGATACTCGTGGGATACGTATTCGACACTCCACGTGGTGTGACGGTAAATATAATTAAAAAGAAAAATTGGACACTCGTATCGGATACTTATTTAGACGTATCCAACACATTTCATATTCTGAATTTTGCTAAAGTCACCACAATTGGTAAGAACAATGTAAGACGTCAAATCACTCTTTGTATTATATACATTTGCAATACAAGATAAATGTCCATAACGGGACATGTTTTATATAACATAATAAAACAATGAACATGATGTACAATTAATAGTATTAAATTACTAAACATATGCAATTTAGTACTTATGAAACTTAAATTGATCTATTTCAATATGTATGAATATATAAATATATTATTTTACTTATTTCAATATGCATAAATATATAAACATATATCTTTTAGATTCGTATCCATGTCGTATCGTATCCATTAAATTTTTAAAAATCCGTGTCGCCGTATCTGTATCATGTCTTATTCGTATCGTTGTATCCGTATCCGTGCAACATAGCTTAGACATAACATGGAAGTAGTTAGTTTGATTGGTTTCGCCTTCGTTTGATTTCAAAAAATGGTTTGATATCAAAAAATGGTTTAATAGTTTTTCGGCGAAATTTTGAAAACATTTGTAGATGGAGCAACTGTCCTTCGGAAAGCAGTAAAGATTGACTTTTATATGCTAAAATAAATTATACTTTCATTATGATAAATTTTAACTAGGGATAATTACATGGACCTCCATGTGGTTTGATGAATTTCGCTTCCAATTTTCTTCAAAAATCATAATTATAAAGACCACCCTTGAGATTTCAAAAATCTTATAAAATCCTAACGGATACTAACGGAGTTGGACGGAATATGTGAAATGGCTTAATTGTCCTCGTTAGTTTTAATAAAAAAATGTAAAAAAATTGATTAACAAAAGTCATATTTACCCTTGCAATAATACACAAAATTATCATATTACCCTTACAAAATTTAATTTTAAATGGATATAAAAAATTGTAATTGCACATTGGTCCCTAAACTTTAGAAGATATAAAAATTCATAATTGCATATTGGTCCCTAAACTTTAAAAAATTAATTTTATACATAAAAATAAAAAAACTCACCCATCCTTAGCCCCCCACCCCAACCCCAACCCACCCACCCCCCGCCGTCCCTACCGGCACCGCTCCTTCCAGGCAGTTGACAAAGAACTCGAAGAAATGACAGCCGAAGAAATCAAGCTGAATAATCTTGATAAAGTTGCTAGATTCATCATGATTAGAGCCCTCGACAATGACAGGTTTGACAAGGTCAAACATTGAAAAACTGCAAAAGAAATGTGGGACAAAGTTCGCGATATGAGCGAATGGAATGATGCTATCAAAGAGCACAATCTAAGCATAGCTCTTGAGAAGTTGGAGAACTTCAAAATGAACTCCGGAGAAACCATTGATCAGATGGATATAAGGACGCTTAATGAAGTTTTAAAGTTGGGAAAGACTTTCACGGACAAAGTGATCACCGTGAAGGTTCTCAAGACGCTGCTTCCCAAGTTCAACATGAAAATAATAGCCATGGAAGAATAAAGAGATTTGGGGAAAATCTCTCTTACCTAGCTGTTCTCAGTACTCAAGGCGTACGAGTATAAACTGCCAATAATGGGAATAGAAGAATCATCCAGTTCTAATCCCACTGCTGCCCTAGTTGCTGCAAAAAGACCAAAGAAATCAGCAGGGAGATCAAAGAAAATTGACTCATCTGATGAGACCATGCTACTCAACAAAAAAGAGTACACTGCTGGGGATGTTTCGTTGTTGCTGAATGAGTTCAAGAAGTTCTACAGGAGAAAGATGAAGAACAAATACAATAATGCTTCTACTTCTAACCCTACTTCTCATGATAGTAAGGATAATTATACATCCAAACTAATGTGCTATACTTGCAGAAAATTGGGACACTTCATAAAGGACTGCCCATATCCAAAAGCTGAGAAGTACACTGAAGAAGAAATGAAAATAAGGAAAGAGAGGAGACACAATAAGAGCAAAGTACTATTGGCTGAAGCTGAAAAGATAGAAGCCATCTACTCGTCTAATTCAGACTCGGAAACATCTGAAGATGACTCTGCTGAAGAAGAGACACCTGCACTGCTCTGTCTTATGGCCAAAGAATCAGATGATTCTTGCAATGAGGTAACTCTTTCTGAAGAAGAAATTATGCTATTTAGTTCGTTTGAACAAATGATGAAGAACAACACGAGCGTTGTTGTTGCTTTTGCCAAGCTTAAGGAAGAGGTGTCTGTGCTGAAAGAGCAAAATGCTTCATTGAAACTTAAGGTTCAAAAACCAATAGAATAAGCTGAGTACAAAAAGCTTGAGCATGAGAATGAATCTCTGAAAGTAGAATGTGAAGTTTATAAAGGAAAAATCATGGAACTTAAAAAGATTATTGAGTCTCATGATTAGTTCTACATACATCAAATAACATGCCTAGTAAACAGAAACATCCTTATGAAAAGACAGGTTTAGAATTCGACTGTGCTGAAAAGTTCATATCTGCTAGTAACAATAAGGTGATCTTATATGTTCAGAATGCTAAACCTACTTATTAAAAGAGATTAAGGAGAAGAAATCTCCAAATGCTACTAAGGGTAAAGAGCCTAAGAAAGAAAAACAGACTAGTAAAGCTAAACAACAGAACAATCCTAAGAAGTCCGCTGATAAGAGCAAGCATAATCAGACTAGTGACAAGTCTAAGAAGTCTGTTAGTGAGCAAGTAAAAAAGAAACCTAATAACCAAAGAAATCATAAAAATGATAATGCTTGGTATGGAAATGAGTCATATTATGTGCAACCTGCTTATTTATAATATTATCTTGCACCTCATTATCCACCTTACTATGCTGCTGCATACCATGCTCATCATCCGATGCATGCTTATCCTGCTTATCATGCACCGTATCCTACTTGTGAGCATTACTCATATCATAATGATTATCATTATAACATGCCTATTGAAAATTATGATGCACCAAGAGTAACAAAAGCACCACCAAGATCTATTGAGCCTAAGAAGCCTAAGGTTACCAAATCTTGGGTTGTCAAAGGTGACACTAATCCTCCAGGACCCTCTCAATAAATGGTACCTAAAACAATTTTATTTTGTTTTGTAGGTTAGGATTATGAGCGAGTAGGAGTAAAGTAGAGAAGAAATGGTGACATACATGAGTTGACTGATGTTGTTGCCATAGATGGTCCAAAAGTTACATTTGGAGACAACAAAGAAGGCAAGATTGTGGCAAGTGGAAAGCTTATCAAAAGAAACATTGAGATATATGTTGTCTCATATGTTAAAGGCCTGAAGTACAATCTGATGAGCATAAGTCAATTTTGTGAGAAGGGATTTTCTGTTATCTTCTCATCAGATAAGTGCTATGTGGAGCAAATTCGAACAAAGAAAGTGATATTATCTGGAAGAAGACAAGGAAACATCTATATAGTCGACTGAAATTATGCAAGTGGAAAGCTTATCAAAAGAAACATTGAGATATATGATGTCTCATATGTTAAAGGCCTGAAGTACAATCTGATGAGCATGAGTCAATTTTGTGAGAAGGGATTTTCTGTTATCTTCTCATCAGATAAGTGCTATGTGGAGCAAATTGGAACAAAGAAAGTGATATTATCTGGAAGAAGACAAGGAAACATCTATATAGTCGACTGGAATTATATGGACATGAATTCTAATGTTTGTTTGGTGGCCTCTACACGAAGTGAAGTTAGTTGGCTATGGCACAAAAGAATGAATTATGTAAACTTCAAGACCATCAACAGATTAATCAAGAACAATTTGGTTGAAGGATTACCAAAGACAAGCATGAGCAAAGACAAGCTATGTAATGCCTGTCAGAAGGGTAAACAAATCAAGTCATCTTTCAAAAGTAAGAAGCACCAATCTTCAAACAGAATTTTGGAGCTACTTCAGATGGATTTGTTTGGACCCATTGATCCCATTAGCAATGGTGGAAAGAAATACTGCCTTGCTGTTGTGGATGATTATTCAAGATATACTTGGGTGGTTTTCTTGAAAAAGAAGAGTGAAACCAAGGAACATCTTACTAATCTGATGTGGCTGATTCAGAATAAAAAGAGCTTGAAAATCTTATGGATCAGATCAGATAGGGGCACTGCATTTACTAACTCTACTGTTGAAGAGTATTGTAATTCCAGAGGAATCAGTCATGAGTACTCTGTTGCCAGGACCCCACAACAAAATGGAGTTGTTGAAAGGAGGAACATAACTCTAAAAGAAGCTACCATGACCATGATAGCTGAAGCAAAACTGCCTCAAAGATTTTGGGCAGAAGCCACAAATACAGCCTGCTATACCCAGAACATATGCATGATCAATAAAAGTCAAAACAAGATACCTTGTGAGTTGTGGAACAACATAAAGTCTAATATTCATTATCTTCGCATATTTGGTTGTAAATGTTTTGTCTTAAACAATGGGAAAAATCACCTTATTGATTTTGCAGAAAAGGCTGATGGCTGTTTTCGTAGGCTATTCTTCTGTTAGTAAAGAGTATAGAATGTTTAACAAAAGAACTTTACTTGTAGAAGATCTATTCATGTAGAATTTGATGAACCTATTCAATGTTCTGAAAAGAATCAAAGTACTAATCCAGATTTATCTGCTGATCTTCAGAAATTGACTGTAGAAAGAAAAAAAGAATACGTACCCATCCTTATACCTGATCTCAACCAAGCTGATAACTCAATTGCTGTTCAAAATCAGATGATTTATTGTCTAACAGACGAGTGTCAATCAGCTGACAGACCAGAGACTGTTCAACAGACTACTACTAAGACTCCAACAATAGTGTTGCAAGATCAATCAAGAGGACAACATCCAGATTTGCAACCTGCTCTAAGATGACTCAGAGATCACCCACCTGATCTTGTGATTGGTGATCTATTAGACATAGTAAGAACAAGAAGGCAACTGCAAATGAATCTATGTTTATAAGTTTTCTTTTACAGATTGAGCCCAAATTAATTGATGAATCTCTTAGTGATTCTCACTGGATAGAAGCAATGCAAGAAGAGTTGAATTAATTTGAAAGAAATGAGGTTTGGTATTTAGTACCCAGACCTAACTCGAGGACCGGAACTGCGAATATAAATAGATCTACATTCAAGAGTTATAGACAACAGAACAACTGAGAAAATTCAAAACGAGCAAATTTCCTAAGTCTCAAAAACTCAAGAACAAATCACTATCAGCCGAGTCATCTGTTGAAGAAGCAAGTTGAAGGAAAAGATCAAACTTACAAATCTGAGTGATTTCTGTAAAAATTAAGTGTTGTGAGAAGTAGATATCCATCTTAGTGAGTGATATTACTTCAGAGAATAGGACTTCTTTGTAATTTCCTATTGTGAACTTGTGGCTTTATCATTTGTTGTAAAAAGCACAAGTGGTGTACTAGTTACTTAGTGTTTCTAGTGGAACCTAAATCTTCGTGATTTAGAAGAGTGGACTAAGAGACATCTTGTTTGTATAACCACTATGAAAATTCCTGTGTTTGATTACTTGCTTTCAAACTTGCATAATTTCATAAGTAAACAAATGTCATAAAAGATAAAGCTTTTAAAAGAGAAATTTACAAAACAGGGGGTAAAACCTTTAAAGTTAAACTTGTTTGAAAAACATACACTTTCAAATTCGCTGCATACAAGTTTAAAACTCTGAGTTTATCTTAACAGATAAGTAAATCAGACGAGTCGTCAACTTATGCTGAATAAGCTAAGTGCTAAAGCAACTGAGTAGTCTCACACGAACGATAAGCTTACTCTACTTATACAAAGTTAGAGAATTTTTTTAAAGGTACAAAGAACTATTCACCACCCCCCCCCCCCCCCTAGACCTCATCTGACCACTTGGGACCAACAGATCTGCACGTGGTCTTATTCGAGTCAATTTTGAAATTTGGCAACAAAGTAGACTAAAATCGTCAATAAATTTGGAGATGTGGGGATTTTTTGGTAGTTTGAAATGTTATGAGGTAAAATTATCAGTCAACATAAGTAATGGCATCAACTTTGCAATTAGACTTAACTGCCAAGTCTCCACTTAAGGGCAATTTTTAACGGCTATATCAAATGTGTCACAATTTGTTAAAGCATTGTACTTAATGTGTTGGACACATAAAACAATGTACCAAAAATGAGAATTGACCTAAAGCGCAATACCAAAAATACATTTCTCTCGGCTTATAAGTTATAAGTGCCAGGAATGTTTAGTTTGAAGAAATTATTTAAATCTCTACATGCTACCCGCATTGTGGAAAATCTAAATATAAAATGCCCCCATGTATAATGTAGAATCATCAAACGGATTCGATACAAAATATCAAATGCACACATGTATAGAATCATCAAACAGATTCGATACTAAATATAAAATGCACACATGTATCGTGTAGAATCATCACATGATTCGATACAAAATATAAAATGCAATGTGCACCCATGTATTTGCACTTTGTACTTCAACCGACTCATATATGTATGGGAGAAAAACACAATTGTGATCCTCAATTACCATTAATGGCTTCCAAGTCCTCCAAGCCGAAGTCCTTCACCTTTTCTTTCATTCTTTTCATAATTGCTTTTCTATTTTTCACCATCAACTACTCAAAAAAACAACAAAACGAGTTTCAAAACTCGATCACCTACCCTAATATTGCAACAAATCCTGAATGGTTTGAGATTATTGCACGAGAGTTAGGAGAAGAATCCATGAAGTTAGGATTGGTGAACATGGATGGAATGTTGGATAAATTACAAACCGAAGCAAAGTTAGTAGAGGTACATTTCAACCAAGTGGATAACGACCTTAAATGGTCCGACTTGTTTCCTCAATACATCGATGAAGATTCGCCTTCAAAGTGTCCGGAGATCCCAATGCCTAAATTCGAAGATTACGAGGATTTGGACGTGGTAGTTGCTAAAGTTCCTTGTAATGAATTTAGAGAAGATGGTGGATTGAGGGATGTATTTAGGTTGCAAGTAAATTTGGTGGTAGCTAACTTGTTGGTAAGAAGTGGGAGGAAGGAAATTGAGGGTAATTATAGGCCAAAGTTGGCTGTGTTTATAGGCTCATGTGGTCCTATGTGGGAGCTTTTTACATGTGATGAGCTCTTGTGGCATGGTGGTAACTCTTGGATTTACATACCTCAATTGAAAAGGATCAAACAAAAGGTGCTTATGCCTGTTGGAACATTACAACTTGCCCCTCCGTATGCACAATTAGGTGAGATTAATTTCTGCTTTTTGTTTACAAATAAGAGATTATTTGCAATATACCTCTTTGTGTTCCTTGCCGAATATCTTCTTGTTGTATTATTTTAGTTATCAACTATTGAGCATACATCTTATCTAAAAGTTTAAGCTGTTATAGAGATGATACATTTAATATTTATTATTTAACATACTTTCTCAAGTGTAGACGATTTACAATTTAATCAAGATGAACATATGAATTTAAAGAAATGAGTAACAGAGAAATTCAAACACAAGAATTTGGTGTTAGAATTCAGAATTAGACCCAATAAGATCCCAAAAAATAGAGGTGATATGTTTGAGTATCTCTACCATCTATTTTAAATTCTACGTGTTAAGTTTAAGTAAATTATATTGTATGCATGTGAGGAAAGTGTTTTGGCAAATTTTAAACTATCCGCTATCAAATAATCTCTCTTCACAATCTATCATCATAAAAACACTTGTATACACCACTACTGCACATTTATCCTAACAAAATATATGGAAATAAAATAGAAGGGTAAAAACTGCAAATACTTGACAAATGAGAGCTGTAATTAATTGTGTAGCACATTTGATGAAATTACAATTGATTGAACCATTGCAGGTGAAGAACTATGGAGATGCCACAATTAGTATTGGATTGAACATGCAAAGGGACCCTATGGCTATACAACTTGGGTTCTCGCCTAGAGCCACGACTATAGAGGGGCCTCAAAGTATTTATAAGTGTGTATGTATTTTAGTTTTTTCAATTTAATAAATAATCATTTTTCAAACATATATAATGTAACTTGAACAAAATATAGTCATTTAACGGTTTAAGAATTCTTAATTCAACCTAATTCTTGAGAAATGCATTTTGAATGTGAGTTGTGGAAAATTGAATATTTTACGGATGAAATATTGTCAATTTAAAGTGACCAACTCCTCAAACAGACGGTATACAATAGGTAAGAATGATTATCTAGAGACTTTTATTAAATAATAATAATTGCATGATATTTCAATGGACTTACACAAAATTCCTTAATTAAGAATTTTGTAAATAAGTACGTAGGAAAGTATTTAGAACAACAAAAAATGTCTAATTTTTTTATTCCTTTCTGGTTTTGGTATTACCTATAGGTTTATCAAATTAAACCGGTAATACCAAAATTATATATTTATTTTATTTTCATTTCTATTGAAGTTGTTAATTAATGTCTTTTGAAATAAATGTCATCCACTTCAAATCAAATTGTATTTCTCCTTGTCACAAAAAGTCTAGCCATTGTTCTCTGATTTCTCACTTTGTTCAAATGCATACAATTGTACGTTTGTCCATCGTTCATCTCTTGACAAAAATTCACGTATCCAGTTAATTAGGATTAACACATTTTAAAACTATTAATTTATAGGGAATTTATGAAAACACCCAAAACTACACCTTCATTTTTTTCTCAATATAATACCAAACGGGGCTGAACATCTTGGTTTGACATATTGTACAATTCTAAAATTATCGAACCAATATTCTATACATCAAAAATTGATTCAGTTTTACTGAACGCATGATCCTAGTTGAGAAACCCCTCTTGTAACATAGTTGTGATAGGATAGTGTCATGCAAGCCAGTCGTTATGGCTGCATTTAATTTTAAATAATTGAAGAAAGTATTCAATTCGATTAATAAATGCATTTTATTATATGGTCAAGTTCATCTTATGAATAATTATCTAATATAAGGATGAAAGTCCTTAGATCACAGGGCTATGGGACAACGCGTGGAATGATCTCCAAGACCGTGATCTAAAACTAATTCAAGGGTTGTAGAATCCATTTGAGATGGGACATCAATGGATTCGGTTAGACCCTAACGAGTGTGTATACTCTGATGAAGTGGACGACGTTGGGGTCAACGAGCATGTCTGGGATAGTCGATACACACGAGTGGGTGGCTTGCTGGGATGGCAAGCGCACTGAATACCCCAACTAGGAAATAACTCACCATGAAAGCGGCAGTCGCATATCGGGGATGAAGTTATTCCTATAGTGTACGAGGAACAATCCTTGTTACTTGAGGAGATAGTGTTTATTTGGTGCACGTATGTCTATGATTTGATATGAGTCCGGACAAATTGGAGTCTACCAGAAGGTCTATGTGGATTAATGTTGGGTATAGATGAACATGTATGCATGTTCATATCATCAACAGAGGATCTGGTTGACCCGACTTGATAGGTTGGGAGCTTCTCCTATGAATCTCTGTGAGAAACGTATTCCAGTAAATCTTTGGCCAAGGTATCTGACGGCTTTATGAAAGTAGCTCATAAATGTTAAGTTAAAGGGAGTAGTTTCGAGACCAGAATACATATAACCGAGACATATAAGGAAACCGATGAAAGTCCATAACCTTAGTCTTAACTGGGAGACCAACTAATGGAAGGATTAAGTCGTACATGGAAATTGTAAAGGACAAAAAGTTCACTGAATTAATTCAACAGTGATTGGGTTTGCGGGCTTGTGGTCAAACATTGACTGCGGAGTGTGAGAGAATTCTCAAATTAGTAAGGGTGCTGATATGAGGAATGGTCAATTGATAGTGTGTTCAATAGTTTTTTAAGAGTAAGTGATTATTCGATTAATTGAACAGAAGTTTAACTATAATCCACGTCCAATTATGTGGTGGACCTACGGGGACATACACAATACACATAAAGCGAAAACAAGTGAAATGAAGAAAGGTGGGATCGACTGGGTCGACCCAAATGGGCGTGAGATGATCTAGTTAGATGGATCATCTGATGAATTAAACTGGATTTAATTATTACAAGAAATTAATTAATTAGATTTGAAGATTAATTAATTAACTAGTTAAATTAAATTGGATTTAATTTATGGGAGTGTATTTAAATAAATGGACTAGGAGTCCAAATTAATTAAATGGGCCAATTAATTTGGAGATTAATTGGAGCCCGTATTTAATAAATAGACTAGTCCCCTGAATTAATTGCAAGATTTGGCTTGCAAATTAATTAAGGTTCAACCCAATTTAAATGAAAGACTTAGCCTTGTTGGACAAGTATTAGTAGTCTTCCAGTGTGAACAAAGTTTGAGAGATATCTAAAATATATCGGATTCCTAATATCTATAAATAAGACTTATTAGTCTTGGAAACTAAGTTACACTTTTTAGTCTTCTACTCAAAAGTGAAAAGAAGAAAAACCTTAGCCACTCCTAAGCAAAAAAGCGCCGCTAGCCTGTGCAAGAAGTCAATCGACTTCTTGCTTCTTTTTCTTCCAGTTTTTCGTCTAATTTTTTTGTGTTCTAGTTGGTCAGATAAATTATAGTATTTGTGTACTTGTGATGTACTGAATCGTAGAAACGCAACACGTGGTGCATTTTACAAAAGTTGCAAATCAACTTTCCGGAAAAATGAAGGGGGAGATTTGCTGTCAAAGTTGTACACAGATCCATATATACAAAATTGCTTTGGAAGTGCAAAGAGTGAGGTATAAACTAGTTTATTTTATACTATTGATTGTTTATATTATTTTACCCCTGACAAGATTCTCAAGAGGAGCCTAAAAGTTTTATATTTCCGCTGCCCGGGCTCTTTTTCCCGTGATAATCCCAACAGTGGTACCGAGAAAAATATGGCTCTATACTTAAACTAATGAACAAATTCTATGGATTAAATCATATGTTTGATTTTTGTTGTTGATTAGATTAACATGCATGCTAGATCTGTAGATTAGATATATTGGATAGATTTGTAATTTTTAACAGGATTGTTAAAACTGTAATTTTAGATTCGTTATTGTTATTATGTTTTTAATTTTAGATTAATTCGATTAAATCTGTTGATTTTAATTAATTAAGGAATCAAGAAATTGTTATATAAAAACGTATTGAGAATTGAAATCTGACAGTTGCACAATAGATGCACGACACTAGCACAACGATCGTACAGTAGTTGCACGGCATTCACACACAACGATCTCACGGCGGATGCACGGCAGTCGCACGGAAGTTGCACGTAAATTGCACGCGCGCAACATTGAAGAAGTAATGTTTCGGGAATTTTCATTTTTGGATAATCTTGAACAAAATCTTGGAGATTTGGTTGTTATGGAATTTGGGTGAATCTTGGACTGATCTTAGAGATCTTATTGACTAGGAAACTAAGAATATCATTTATGATAAGACACTTAATTAAAATTAATGTCTTTTAGTTAATTACCAAGATTACTTATCTTAGAGATCTAATTAACTAGGAAAATTAGAGTTTTATTTATGTTAAGACACTTAATTAAAAATAATGTATTTTAGTTAATTACCAAGATTACTGATCTTAGGGATCTAATTAACTAGGAAACTTAGAGTTTCATTTATGATAAGATAATAAATTTAAATTAATGTCTTTTAGTTACCAATATTATAGATCTTATTAAACAAGGAAACTTAGAGTTTCAGATAAGTATAACTAATTAACTTGCAAGATTAGATTTGATTTTGTTTCTATCTTTAATTAACTTGCAATATTAGATTCATTGATGCTCAAGCAAGAGCATAATAGTCCTTTTAATAATGGATAATTCAAATCTAATTGTTGGTCCCAAGTGGTCAGATGAGGTCTAGAGGGGAGGGGGAAGGTGAATAGACCTCTGAACCTTTTCAAAAATTTCTCTAACTTTCTTATCAGCAGAGTAAGCTGATTAAAACTAGGGGTGCACATGGTTTTTAAAACTGTACCGGACAGTCCCGTACCGTATTGAACCGTACCGAATGTTAGGTTTTTTTTCTCAAAATCGAAGGTCTTGGTATGGATGAAAACCGTACCGAGTATTTTGGTATGGTTTTGGTTTTAGACTTTCATACCGTAAAAAATCGTACCGTACCGAAATTGAGAAGAAACATGAATTAACTATTCGTTTTTTGATATTTACATCTAAATTTTATAAATTTTTACTTTTCAATTTATAATTCAAATATTATCGAACACTACATTATTAGTTTATATCATAGTCCATCATAGTTTATTGTTACTACATTGTTCGCGTTCAATTAAAAAAAGATATGTTCGAATTTAGCATAAATTAAACTTGTTATATATTGAAAACTTAAAATGCAAAAATTCTAGACAACAAATACGAAATTGTAATTTTCTTCACATAATAAAAACAATGATCAAATAATTAACCAATTAATCTATTCAATTAGGTTGAATTATAGCGTCAAATTTGTGAACATTTTCTTTTCCAATGCTTTATTTAATGTAAAAAAATAGTTTGTAAGATATTATAACATACATTTCTATATAATTGTCAACTATGTAATCGACTATGTAAGAAAAATTGCACGAAAAAAGTTTGTTTGAAAAAACCGCAAAACCGTACCGTACCGTATCGGAACCGCCCAAAACCGAGTTTGTTGGTATGGTTCATAAAACTTTTTGGTACGGTACAAATTTTGTCAAAAAAACCGCAAAACCGTACCATGTGCACCCCTAATTAAAACTATGAGATTACTTAGTTGTTCGCGCACAAAGCTTGTTCAGCGTAAGTTGACTACTAGTCTGATTTTACTTATCTGTTTCAAATTGAATCAGAGTTTGAAACTTGTTATGCAGCGGATTTAGTCAAGTGTTTTTCAAACAAGTTTTTCTTACTAAAAGATTTTATCCCCAGTTTTTGAAAACTCCTTTGTAAAATCTTTAGCTTTTCAAGGTTTGGTTACTTAAGAAAATATGCAGGTAAAAGCAAGTAAACCAACACAAGAATTTTTATAGTGGTTATATAGACAAGAATGTCTTTTAGTCCACTTTTCTAAATCACGAAGATTTAGGTTATACTATGAACACTAAGTAAATAGTATACTCTACTTGCGCTTTTACAACAAATGATAAAGCCATAAGTTCGCTATAGGGAATAACAAAGAAAACATATACTCTGAAGTTATATCACTCACACAGATGGATATACACTTCTCACAACACTCAATGTTTACGTAAATTACTAAGATTTGTAGATGTTTTCGTTTTTCTTCAACTTGCTTTGTCAACAGATGATTCGGCTGATAGTGTTCTGTTCTTGAGTTTTTAAGACTTAGAAGAATTTGATCTTTGAATGCTCTCTCAGTTGTTTTGTTCTTCTTCTCAAACTCTTGAATCTTGAACTATTTATACTCGCGAATTCGAATTCTACTCGTTGAAGTAAGACATATTTCAGATCTTCCTTGAATATTGGTCCTTGTCTCATAACGGCTTTCTGCAACTGTTCACTGTATAGTTCTGCTGTACTTTCTGTCAAGTCGCATTTAATGCACCTTACTGATACGAGGTTTCTCTTCAATCATTTGTCTTTAATACACTTCTCTTACAACATTTATTACGCCAAGTGCGTTTAAAACTGTTGTAATAACTTTCTGATCACTTCTACTCTGGTGATCGAATCCACTCTGCTAATGAACACTCTGCTGATTCAAATCGAACTCATCTGATTTGACTCTGCTGAAATCCACCAGTCTGATTCTGAACTCAACATCAGATCAGTAGTCTTCTGGACCAGAATTTAACCTTATGATTTTACTTGTCTTCTCGGTTAAACTTTTCAGAGGTTTGCTAAGCTTCCATTACTTAGTTGATGACTTTTGGAAATCATCAAAACCTCCCTTTACTTCTTCATCTTCATCCAACACTAATTATATGGATAATTTTTTGAATTAAAATTTAAAGAAGCCGATATATCTATATTATTGCCCTTATGTGAATTTATGCATATTCTTGCTTGAATATGTGGATTGATCGAATTGCCCTTAAGTCATGTGTAGTTTATTATTGGTTTTTCCATTATGGGTTGTAATTAAATGGGCCTGATTGGTGCCCCTTCTTTGTTGAATTTAAATATAATAGAATAGGGTCTTACTTATAATTAGATTAGGCTTGGAGCCCGGAAGACCTCATGGCGTCTTTGGAGATCAACATGGATGACCATTACTTTGGAGGACATTACTAGTGAACTGGCCCATGTATGTATAATAGATTAGGCCATTTATTTTCACCTTAGACTGACCAATTGGTCCATCACTTGGCTCGTGATGGATCGCATAGGATGGACAATCGATCAATCAAATATGCAATTTTAGGTGATGAATGTTTATTTTTCCGTGATTATCCTTTGATGTTGAGATGCATGCTTATAATAGAAAACATAAACAAGATAAATGATAATATGATGAGACCTTGCATTTAAATAAGACATTGAAACCTCCAATTGAACTTTAAATTCAATTTGAATATTAAATCGTAAAATGTGCTCATAGAATGGTGTTTATGGTCCGAGCCTATCCAATTACTAGGTCTTAAGCATACTGTACGAATATATCTCGATGTCTCACGAGTCGTTGGTATAGGAATATGGTATGTATGTTGCCTCGATGCACAATTTAGTGCCAAGGGAGAGGATATCTACGTTCTAGGCGTTGTCTCATGAGTCGTGGAGCATCTAGGATTGAACTATTTCTCTTCACGAGTAATAGACATGATTTAACGCGAGTAAGTATGGATGTCTCACGAGTCATGGGTCCATATCTAAAACCGAGGCTAAATGAACTCAAGGGTTAGATGTGAGGGATAACAGGTGACGAGTTTGCCCAACAAGTGGACCGATTAGTTTGTCCAACGAGTCGTGGGTACTGAGCGGTTGCATTTGGGCCTTGAGCCCATTAGGAAATTTTTATTTCTCGAACCTTCTGTGGGGGCATAAGTATTCGATGAAAATAGTGGGAGTAATTTATCAATGAAATCCATGTTTATAAATTATGCATTGATATTAATCTGCCGCGTATTTATTTTCTTTTACCGTCTGATAGTTTTTATAAGTGATATATCCTAGAATCCTTACCATCATATTTGAATCAAATATATTGACTGAACCCAAACGAATTTTGAATGACTTCAAAACTTGAGAATTATTCTCGAGTCCAAGCAAGGATAACATTGAATAAGATGAGGTTCATAAAATTGACCCATCACCATAGGAAGTGGGAGAACCTGAGCAAGAAAAGTAACTAATTAGTACACATGAACTTCAAATGTTTGAAAGATAGCGTAGGGAACCCGAGAGGTACTACAATCTTCTGCATGAGACTGGACAGTCTGAGACTGATCCAATGACTTACGAAGAAGCTATGCAAGACATTGACACGGGAAAATGGCGTGAAACCACCGAATTTGAATTGGACTCCTTCATTCTAACAAGGTTTATACCTTGGTAGATCCACCAGTGGGAGTAGCTCCCTTGGGTTGCAAGTGGATCTATAAGTGAAAGCTTGGAGTAAGCGGAGAGGTTATTACCTACAAGGCACGACTAATCGCGAAAGAATACATTCAAATGTTGGGCATTGACTTTGAGGAAATCTTTTTGCGTGTAGCGATGCCCAAATCCATTCGGATATTGCTGGTCATAGTTCTGTAGTATAAACTACGAGATATAGCAGATGGATGTGAAGATCGTCTTTTTCAATGGGCACATTGTTAAGGAGATCTATATGGAGCAACCAAAAGGATATGCATCCAAGGAAGATGAGCACAAAGTGTGCAAACTCCTAAGGTCCATATATGGACTTAAGCAAGCTTCCCAAAGCTAGAACATAAGTTTTGATAAAACGATCCAAACCTTTGGATTTATCAAGAATGTGTTCAAACCATGTGTGTAGAAGAAAGTCAATGGGGGGTACAGTTGAATTTAGTGCTTTACGTTCATGATATTATGCTCATTGAAAATCATGCAAAAGTGTTATCCAAAACGAAAGCATGGCTATCTACATAATTCTCAATGAAGGATTTGGGAGAAGCATCCTTTGTACTAGATATAAGGATCTACATGGATAGGTTGAAATGACCGCTGGGTCTCTCTCAATCACAGTACATAGATAAGATACTGAAGAGATTCAGTATGAAAGATTCCAAGAAAGGGTTGTTTCCGATGAGACATGGTATTACTCTCTCTAAGTATATGGTCCCAAAGACCTCTGAGGAGAGAAGCAAGATGTCTAAGATACAATAATCCTACGCGAAGCATAATGTATGGTATGTTATGTACAAGATTAGACGTAGCGTACGTCATGAACATAACTAACCGCTATCAGTCTTACCTAGGATAGCAGCACTAGGTAGCCGTAAAGGCAATTCTGAAGTACCTGAAAAGGACTAAAGAATTGTTATTGTTGTACCAAGAATTGTATAGTTGTAAGGCGGGGGAGTATTGAAATTGGAAGGCTATACTGATTCTAGCTTTCAATGTGATGTAGATGACATCGAGTCAACATCTGGATATGTTTTCTGCCTCGGTGGTGGTGCGATAAGTTGGATACTACCGCAAATTCAACCACCGAGGCATAAAATATTGTAGCATGTGAAGCAGCAAAGAAAGGTGTTTGGATGAAAAACTTCGTCCAAGAGTTGGACGTCGTACCTAGCATTGCCGAGCTCATTACTATCTTTTGTGATAATAATTGAGCTATCTCGCAAGTGAAGGAGTCGAGATATCATCAAAAATCCAAGCACGTGCTAAGACGATACCATTTAAAATGGATATCATTAGTAGAGGAGGATAAATGTGGAACCTGTCGACTCAAAGGATAATACGACGGGCCAGCTAACTAAGTCATTGCCTCAAAAGGCATTCGAGAAACATCTGTCTAAGATATAAATCATAAGTATGAAGAGTTAGCTTTAGTACAAGTGGGAGATTGATAGAATAGTGTCCTGCAAGCCAACTATTTTGGTTGTATTTAATTTTTAATAATTAAAATAACTATTCAATTCGATTAATAAATATATTTATTTATATGGTCAATTTCATCTTATGAATAATTATCTAACATAAGAATGGAAGTCCTTAGATCACAGGGTTATGGGACAACCCGTGGACTGATCTCCAAGGCCGTGATCTAAAATTAATTCAAAGGTCGTAGAATTCATTTGAGATGAGACATCATTGGATTCGGATAGACCCTCACGAATGTGTGTACTCGGATGAAATGGAAGGCGCTTGGATCCACGAGCGTGAATGGGATAGTCGATACACACGAATGGGTGGCTTACTGGGATGGCAAGCGCACTGAATACCCCAACTAGGAAATAACTCACAATGGAAGCGGTATTCGCATATCGAAGATGAAGTTATTCCAATTTACAATAGTGTACGAGGAACAATCCTTATTACTTGAAGTGATAGTGTTTATCAGGTGCATGAACGTCTATGCTTTGATGTGAGTCCCGACTGACTGGAGTCTACCAGAAGGTGTATGTGGATTTATGTTGGGTATAGAGGAACGTGTATGCAGGTTCATATCATCAACAGAGGATCCGTTGACCCGACTTGATAGGTTGGGTGTTTTTCCTATGAATATCTGTGAGAAGCATATTCCGGTAAATTCTTGGCCAAGGTATCCGATAGCTTTATGAAAGTAGCTCACAAAGGTTAAGTCAAAGGGAATAGTTTCGAGACCAGAATACATATAGTCGAGATAAATAGGGAAAATGATGAAAGTCCATAACCTTAGTCTTGACTGGGAGACCAAATAATGGAAGGATTAAGTCGTACATGGAAATTGTAAAGGAAAAAAGGTTCACTGAATTAATTCACTAGTGATTGGGCTTCGCGAGCTAGTGGCCAGACATCGACTGCAGGGTGTGGGAGAATCCCAAATTAGCAGGGGTGTTGATTTGAGGAATGGTTAAGAGTAAGTGATTACTCGATTAATTGAATGAAAATTTAATTATAACCCACGGTCAATTATGTGGTGGACCTACGGGGACATACACAATACACATGGAGCAAAACAAGTGAAATGAAGAAAGGTGAGATCGACTGGGTCGACCCAAGTAGGCGTGAGATAATCTAGTTAGATTGGATCATCTGATGAATTATATTGGATTTAGTTATGAGAAGTAATTAATTAATTATATATGAAGATTAATTAATTAATTAGATAAATTAAATTGGATTTAATTTATGGGTGTGTATTTTATAAAATGGACTTGAAGTCCAAATTAATTAAATGGACCAATTAATTTTGAGATTAATTGGAGCCCGTATTTAATAAATAGACTAGGCCCTTGAATTAATTGCAAGAATGATCTTGCAAATTAATAAATCCTAACCCAATTAAAATAAAATATTTAGCATTGTTGGACAAGTAATAGGAGTCTTCCAGTGTGAACATGGTTTGAGAGATATGAAAGGAATCTAGAATTTCCTAGTATCTATAAATAAAACTTATTAGTCTTGGAAACTAAGTTACACTTTTTATTCTTCTACTCAAAAGTGAAAAGGAGAAAAACCTTATCCATTCCTAAGCAAAAAGGGGCCGCCCATCCCGTGCAAGAAGTTAATCGACTTCTTGCTTCTTTTTCTTCCAATTTCTCGTCTAATTTTTCTGTGTTCTAGCCGGTCAGATAAGTTAGATTATTCTTGTAATTGTGGTGTACTGATCCGTAGAGATGCAACACGTGGGGCGATCTATAAATGTTGCAGATCCACTTTCTGGAGAAACTAATTTTGCTGTCAATTTTTTATGCAAATCCAGATATACAGAGTTGTTTTGGAAATGCAAGGAGTGAGGTATAAACGAGTTTAGTTTATACTATTGATTGTTTATATTAGTTTAAATATACCGGATTGTATCCTGACAAGATTCTCAAGGGGAGCATAAAAGTATTAAATTTCCGTTGTCTGAGGCTCGTTTTCCCGTACGAATCCCAACAGTTGAGAAAGAATAAATATTTTATTTTTACATTACTTTATATGTTGATTTTGACTAGTAAAGGTTGACTCAATTCACGTTCCTTAATCGTAGAATTATATTTACAATACTTGTAGTATTTGATTTTGTTGGAAGAAGAATTTTAGAAGTAAATGTTATAAAAACATGTTACGATTAAATTTTTATAAAAAAAAATAAGTTGACTTGTCATTTTATATGTCCGAAATAAATATTTTAAGAGAATAAATATATAAATATTTAATATATACTTCTACATTTTTAAAAGTAATAAAATAAATTATAATAATATATACTTTTTTTATAAAAAAAAATTGGCCCCCCTTTTTTCAAATTTTGCCTAGGAACCCCTAATATGCTAGACCGACCATGTGTGTTTTATTTGATTATCAAAAAACTAAGATATAATATGGAAGTAGTTTGATTGGATTCCGCCTCAGTTTGATTTCAAAAAATGGTTTGAGATTTTTCGGGGAAACTGTGAAACTCGGTTTGGATAATTGTTTGAATAGAATAATGAGATAGTAAAATATTACAAAATAATAGTTAGTAAACTTTGAAAATTTGAGATATGATTTTGATTGAGGTTTGGAGGAGAAAAATAGATGGTAGATGTCAAGTCTGTAACTTTATATGCGTGATAAAGTGATGAGAAATATCAAATCAATAATTTTATAAGTCTCAAGTAGGTTTGACTCGATTTGAGTGAGACAAACCCAACCAAACTACTTCCATACAAATTAAAGAGTCTATGAATTTGATTCCAAAAAATGTTTTTGATGGGTTTCAGTGAAATATTTAAAACACCATCTGGACTAAGTTTTGACGTTGGATTTTGTGTTTAAAAAGCTAAAATGTGATTTAAGAAGAGTTTGGATGTTGGGGTATAAGGAGGAAAAATAGGTGATTATGTGTCAAATCAATTATTTAAATTGATACATATTTTATAGTAATAATAAACTATATACGTAAAAAGTCAAATTCAAATATTTCTTTTAGTGTTAAAACTATACTTCTAATAATATTGAATTTCATCTAGTTTAGGAAGTTAGTGTATAAATTGAAATTATTAGGCTCACAATCCTCACATATATACTCCATTCTAATTTATTGCAAATACATAAACATTCTCATAATGAAGGGTATCTTCGTCATAAATCTGCTTAAACTTAAAGAAAACGTTGACCAAGACAAAATTTATATTTCATTAGAAAACGCGTCCCTCCTACAACGGACAATGGAGTTTGTAAAACAATTTTTTTTTTTATAAATAAATTTCATTCCATACTTAATAAAACGGATCAAAAAAGTCAAAAAGAGGCACCTCCATCACAACAAACATCGAGAGTAATTAAAAAAAAACAGAATACAAGTTAACCAATCCGACTAACCGGAGTAATTAAAAGCTCACGCGGCAATATTATGGGCGGCAATATTTGAGTTTCGTGGTGAGAACTTGAACTTCCATTTAGGCCAATAAGTTAAAAGTTTCTGGATTTCTTAATCAATGACTCCCCAAGCGGATCAATCCGGCACTTTCCAAGAATAGAAAATTTCAAAAATAGCTTGGAGGAATTTAAATTCTAGGAAAATTTGGAAATTATTAGGCCATCTCTAATGTAAGAAGGGGAGGGGAAATATAGAAAAATAGTGTTGAGGGGTGAAGGGGAAAAAAATGAGGTGGATATGATGTGGAAGGGGGGAAAGGGAACCCCTCTATTGCTCCAAGCATTTTTTCTTTTTTGTTTATTCTTTATAAATATATATATATATATATATATATATATATATATATATATATTTACAATTTGTTTAAATTTTTTTTTAATAAATTGTATTTACTTTTAGAAAACATAATTTTAATTTAATTAATTAAATAAGTTTAATTTAATTTTATAAATAGAACTTTAATTTAAGAATTTGAAATTTTAATTAATACAAATGTAACTTTTAAAAAAATATCTTTAATTTAATTTATTATTGTGTGAAATTTAATAACATTATAAGAAAGGGTTAAGTTTTTTAATTTAATAACATTATAAAAAATTAATTTAGTTTAACTTTTATATTTTTTAAATTTAATTTAAAAAGTTATATTTATCACACAAAACATACAAATATGGAATCTATAATTTTGTAACAAATTGGTCATTATTATTTCCATTATTATTATTTTTTGCGTATTAATATTTTTTTGCATGTTATTAATAAATTATTATTATGTAAGCACTATAATTATTATTTAAGCATTAATATTTTTTTATTTATTCTATTTTATTATTATTATTATTAAGTGAGGGTAAGGAAGAAAATTATTTGAAATAAATAGATGGGGATAATTGATATATTGAAGATGACTAAAAAAAACAAAGGGAAAGGGGAAAGGGTGAAGATTGATACATTATATAGATGTACAAATGACCTTAGACCCGTTTGTTTACTCAGGAATTGCATATTATTTGACAATGTGATTGCTTGGAATCAAGTAATATTGTTTGGGTAGATTTTTTGAATTTTGGGAAAGGAATATATTCCTAAAAGTCAGGAATCTTGCCATCAAAATATGGGAATGTTAAACCCAACTTTTTTATGGTATTATGATTCCATTCCTGGGGGATTTAGTACTAAAAATAAAAGAGACATTATTACCAATATATTATTTCTTATGATAGTTTTATTTTCTCCCTAAGTAAAATATATTTTCTCTCCCCTAGCCATTGTTTTCTTGTTTCTTGCATTCCTTTTTTTTCTCCAAGTGCTTAAATCACATATTAAATTTTCACGTTCATTTACCTACTAGTTGAATCTTCTGAAAAAATACAAAATTTTAAATGTGAATTGATTTGAGAATATGCATATAGTTTATACGTCATATTCACAGGCCAAATCCAAAGATTATGCTTCATAGCACATTCATTTTCGAATTATACGCTTAATTTTGTTTTTCTTTTGAAAGTGTTATCTTATTTATACGTATTAACACACACCATTTCTTGTGATAGTTACATTCTTGGATTATTAATATATATATATATATATATATATATATATATATATATATATATATATACGACTCTCCTGTAACCTGATATCTTTTATATTTGTTCTTTAATTTTTACTATATATTATAATATATAAATTATTAATTAATATATTATACATATTTTTTTTGAAATCAGTATATTATAAATAATACCATATAATAAATGTTGTTTCTATATGATTTATATATAATATATGGGTGGGGGTATTTTAGTGAACCAATTAAATATGTAATCCATTCCTTGCCATTACCAAACATTTGAAAAGGAATTCGATTTATTTCCTTGGTACAATTCCAAGTGGTACCCAAACACTATAATGGAATTATATTTCTGGAAATCAGATTACTAGAAATCACATACCCAGAATCAGATTCCATTCCCGTCAAACAAACGGGTCCTAGAATAATTGTGGTTGGGCAGGTGGGTGATTATGTAATTCAATTCAACTTTCGGCGCCGAACATGTAATTATCTTTTTAATTTTTCCTTAATTTAGCCAAAAATGAACCGTAACTCAAAATTTTCATAAATTGAAAGTTCATGAGGCCCACACGTGATTTCGACCGAGCAAATCCTTTTGTAAATTGGGATTAAACTGGCAAAATTACTTGATTTCTATGGGGTTTTTTGCACTTTGCACCCCCAAAACTTAGATTTAGTACTTTGCACCCTCAAAATATGAAAAATACAGCACTTTGCACTCTCTTTTATTTTCAAGCAAAAACTCAAGGGCAAAATAGGTAATTCAATTATAAATCTTTGGCACTTTGCACCCTCAAAACTTGATAAATTGGCACTTTGTACCCCCAAAATAAAAACAAATCAGCAATTAACACCCTCGAATTAAAAACAAATCAGCAACTTGCACCCCCGAAACACAATAAATGGGCATTTTGCACCCCGAAACACAAAATTAACACTTAACACCCTAAAAAAACATTGGGTTTAATGAACTAATATGTAATGTAGGGCACCATACTCATTAAACTACAGAGGACCACAACTAGACAATTAATATAACCATTTGGGGTTTGAACCACTCTCGAACAGTCAAAAGAAATCACAAATGGTCCCAAAATAGATACCAAATTCACATACCCAAACAAGAAATTACTATTAGCAACACAAGTAATGATAAGCTAGCAATATATAGTACTATTTTAATTAAATAACTAACTTAAATAAGAATTACCGTAGTTTGGAGATTGACGACCTATAGGAATTTGATTCTGGTTATCGTCATATTCTTGTCTCCAAATCCAACCCATTTCTTAAAAGAAATGATATTAACATAAATTTCTTGAGCAGCCCTTACAAAATAAGATTTGGTTGTGAAGAAAATGGGGAGTTGTTTAAGGGAGAGTGAAAAGATTAGGGTTCAACAATTCCCGCCCATTTTATTGAGTAATTTTCCAATTCAGCCCCTAAATTAAGTTACCCATTTTGCCATTGAGTTTTTGCCTGAAAATAAAAGAGGGTGCAAAGTGCTGCATTTTTCATATTTCGAGGGTGCAAAGTGCTATATCTAAGTTTCGGGGGTGCAAAATGCCTATTTCCCATGGGTGCAAAGTGCAAAAAACCAATTTCTATAAGTTAGTAAGTCAACTCGCCCAATTATCAAAAAAAAAAAGTCAACTCGTCCAATAAATATGAGACTAAGTTTATTCAACCAATGGAAAAAATTCATGATACCCAAGTGTATTTTAGGAAACATGTACATAACTCCCCCTTGTTATTTATTTTACGTAGAATTCCTTGTGTTTTACAAAATATTACGTAAAATTCCTTTTCCGTCCAAATTAACGGTGAGTGTGTCTCACTCGCCTTACCTGAGACTAAAATTCAATTTTTATCAATTTAAATAAAAATTTACAAAATTAAATACCCAAAAAAAGAAAAACTATCTTCTTCTTCTCGTACCCCCGTCCCCACCCACTCGTCCACCTGTAAGCCCAAGCCGGATGCAACCCAGGCCGGCACGACGACTTGGTTTCATTGGTCCCAGGCTGAGGTAGCCTTGGATCAGCGCCTAATTGTAGACCTAGGTCGTGGTGGCCTTGGTTCTCAAGCCACCTGGGACCGACGAACCCAAGCCTCTGCAAGCTTGGGACCAACGATCCCAGGCCGGCGGCGGCCTTAGTTTGCTTGGGTGGGGGTTTACGTGGTGGTTGTATTTTTTTTTTTAATACTTTCTTTAAACTATATTAAATTTATTTATAATATCTGTACCAAAAAAAAAAAAAAAATTTATTTATAATATATAGAATTTATTATTTTAAATAAATATGAAATAGGATTATTAATATATAAGTATGAGATAATTTACAAAGATTTTTTTTTGTTTTTTCAGATTTTATATTAATTAATATTTTAGCATTGTATATAAAAACAAACTAAATTTAATATTGAGATGAAGAATTAATTAATTTTGTATATATGTAAACATGTATTAAATATTCAAGGATAAAATAGTATTTAACTTAAAAAACTAACGGGTGTTAATAATTTAATGAGTTAAAGACAAAAACACCTCCTATGCTTTGTCTAACTTAAAAAAAAAAACCCTGTGTTATTTTAACTCCCAAAAAATCTCTTGTGTTTGGTTTTAAATACCACACTCAACCCAAGTATCATTTTACTTTTGACTTTTGGTGGAATGACAAGATTACTCCTATGCGTGTGTTTTTATTTTAAATTTATTTATTCTTTTTGAAAAATTAAGTATATACTACTTGGGTCGAGTATGGCATTTAAAACCAAACACAGGGGTGTTTTGGGGATTTAAAATGACACATGGGGGGTTTTTTTAGAGTTAGACAAAACATAGGGGGTGTTTTTATTCTTTCGATGTCAGGGTAAAATTGTCATATCAAAAGCAAAATGTGAACAAATACTTGTAATTTTGGCGTTTGAAACACACTCTCTTTTCTGGGGGTGTATTTGACACTTACTTGAGATCACAGGGGGGGTTTTGGGAGTTCAAATAACATGGGGGTGTTTTTGTCTTTGGCTAATAATTAAATTGTGAAAGAGAGAATGTACAAGTTTTTGTAAAACACAAGGGAATTACTTGCAAAAAATATACCAAATGAGAGTTATGTGCATGTTTCTCAAAACAAAAACACATATGGGTATGGTATTTTTTTTTTCACTCCAACCAATTATAGTTTTACCTTTGAAAAACTAGTTGTTGTCATGGACTCATGGATGTTATAATTCTTATGATAGTACCGTCAAAATTACATTAGTGAAACTTATTTCATAAAGTATATAAAAAATAAACATGTCGGATTGCATTTCTAATGTAATTTTGATACATAATATTGAATATTGATATTTTCTCTTTATTTTCTGTACTTATAAGTATATAAACTAAAATAAATATTAATGGAGTATACATTGCCTTTTTAATATTTTGTTAAATATCTAATCACGATATTGCCGGCTTATAAGTTATAAGTGTTGGGAATGTTTAGTTTGAAGAAATTATTTAAATCTCTACATGCCACCCGCATTGTGGAAAATCTACACAATAGTGTAGAATAATCAAACGGATTAGATACAAAATATAAAATGCAACGTGCACCCATGCATTTGCCCTTTGTATTTCAACCTACACATATATAGGAAGAAAACACAATTGTGATCCTTAATTACCATTAATGGCTTCCAAACCCTCCAAACCGAAGTCCTTTTCTTTCATTCTTTTCATAATTGCTTTTCTATTTTTCACCATCAACTACTCAAACAAACAACAAAACTCGTTTCAAAACTCGACCACATACCCTAAAATCGCAACAAATCCTGACTGGTTTGAGTTTATTGCACGAGAGTTCGGAGAAGAAAACATGAAGTTAGGATTGGTGAACATGGATGGAATAATGGATATATTACAAACCGAAGCAAAGTTAGTAGAGGTACATTTCAACCAAGTGGATAACGACATTAAATGGTCCGACTTATTTCCTCAATACATCGATGAAGATTTGCCTTCAAAGTGTCCGGAGATCCCAATGCCTAAATTCGAAGATTACGAGGATTTGGACGTGGTAGTTGCTAAAGTTCCTTGTAATGAATTTAGAGAAGATGGTGGATTGAGGGATGTATTTAGGTTGCAAGTAAATTTGGTGGTAGCTAACTTGTTGGTAAGAAGTGGGAGGAAGGAAATTGAGGGTAATTATAGGCCAAAGTTGGCTGTGATTATAGGCTCATGTGGCCCTATGTGGGAGCTTTTTACATGTGATGAGCTCTTGTGGCATGGTGGTAACTCTTGGATTTACATACCTCAATTGAAAAGGATCAAACAAAAGGTGCTTATGCCTGTTGGAACATGCCAACTTGCCCCTCCTTATGCACAATTAGGTGAGATTAATTTCTTCTTTTTGTTTACAAATAAGAGATTATTTGCAATATACCTCTTTGTGTTCCTTGCCGAATATCCTCTCTTTAGTTATCAACTATTGAATATACATCTTATCTAAAAGTTTAAGCTGTTATAGAGATGATACATTTAATATTTATTATTTAACATGCTTTCTCAAGTGTAGGCGATTCACATTTTAATCAAGCTAAACATATGAATTTAAAGAAATGAGTGACAGAGAAATTCAAACACTCTTATATGGTGTCAGAATTCAGAATTAGACCCAATAAAATCCCAAAAAAAGAGGTCATATGTCTGAATATCTCTGCCGTCTATTTTTAAATTCTACGTGTTAGGTTTGAGTAAATTGTATTGTCTGCACGTGAGGAAAGCATTTTGGCAATTTTTAAACTTTCCTCTATCAAATAAACTCTCTTCACATTCTATCATCATGAAAACACTTGTATACACCACTACTGCACATTTATCCTCTCAAAATATATGGAAATATAATAGAAGTGTAAAAACTGCAAATAACTCACAAATGGGAGCTGTAATTGTGTAGCACATTTGATGAAATTACAATAGATTGAACCATTGCAGGTGAAGAATTATGGAGAAGCCACAATTACAATAACACTCACTCTCAACCAAGAGAAGCCTATGTCACAGTCCTCCACTCATCAGAAGCCTACGTCTGCGGCGCCATAGCTTTAGCCCAAAGCATAATCCAATCAAACTCAACCAAGGACCTCGTCTTACTAGCCGACGACCACATCTCTCCAAAATCCATTAAAGGCCTCCAATCAGCCGGATGGAAAATCAAACGCATACAGCGAATCCGAAGCCCTCAGTCGGAAAAAGACGCCTACAACGAATGGAACTACAGCAAACTCCGAATATGGCAACTCAAAGAATACGACAAAGTCATGTTCATAGACTCCGATTTCATAGTCACTAAAAACATTGACGAGTTCTTCATATACCCACAACTCTCAGCAGTCGAAAACAACAAACACATTTTCAACTCCGGGTTGATGTTAGTCGAGCCATCCGAGTGCACGTTTAAAACACTAATGAAAAAAAGATTAGTGGTTGCATCATACAATGGAGGTGATCAAGGATTTCTCAATGAAATGTTCACTTGGTGGCATAGGCTACCTACTAAACTTAATTATCTCAAGTACTTTATCGATATTGATGATCAAGTACGTAAAATACCGAAGGATTTGTATGCGGTGCATTACCTTGGTTTGAAGCCATGGGCGTGTTATAGAGACTACGATTGTAATTGGGATAAAGAGTTGTTTCAAATGTTCGCGAGTGATTCGGCTAATGAGAGGTGGTGGGATGTTTACGATGCTATGCCGGAGAAGTTGAGAGAGTATTGCTCATTGAGTCCCGAGATGGATGCTAGGATTTGGAAGTACAGACGTATCGCGGAGGAAGGTAATTATACTGATGGGCATTGGAAGATCAATGTCAAAGATCCAAGACAAAGATTCACTTGATTCTTTTTAGCTACAAGCATAATTTGTAAAAAAATAATGTCTTAAATCTCTTAATTGCAAGTCTAGTTTCACGCGAATTCGACTAATTATTTGTTGAATTGAAAGTATTGAAATATTTCGAGATTATTCATGACAATAGTGTAGAAGATTTGGTATATATTAAGAATAAAAATAAAAGGAATTGACCTTGCAGCAGGATAACAGGGGAAATTAAAGAAAGAAATGAAAATATTTCGGGAGATTACAAAAATGCATACATTGAAAAATCAATGCAAATGACTGAATGAGAAATGAAAAATTACCAAATTCAAGCCGGAACTTAATTCGATGGATTAAGCGATGGCAAAATAGCAGTGGCCGGTAAATTACGCCGGAAAAGCTCAAACACTTAGGAATTTTACTGTTTGCAAGTGAAATAACATTTTTTTAATCCTTGATTAAACAAAGGGGAAACTTGTATAATTGCTGGTTATAAAATTGGATGGAAGAATGGCGACGGTTCAAATCACAAAGTAGAGCAAAAGCTGACATCGAACGACGTCGTGAAAGGAGGAGGGCTGAAGAAAGAGGGCGAATTCAATTTTATGCAATTAGGGCACAGGTTGAAGACAATCCGGTGTCGTTTGATGGTCGTTGGAGACATCCTTAGTCAGGCTACGTCGTTTTGGATGAAAAGAGGTGAGTAGTTCGGATTATGACACGTGGATACATCACGATCATTGATAGCATAGTTGGGAATTGGTATAGGAAAAAGGAGCGAAAAACAAAAACGCTCCCTGTGCTTTGTCTAACTAAAAAAAACTCTCTATATTATTTTAACTCCCAAAAATTTCTCTGTGTCTGGTATTAATTACCACATTCGATCCAAGTAGAATTTGATTTTTGACTTTTGGCTAAATGACAAGATGACCCCTATGTATTAGTTTTTTTTATTTATTTATTTATTCCTTTTGAAAACCCAAGTATATACTATATATATTACTTGGGTTAAGTGTGGTAATTAAAATCAAACACATGGGGGTTTTGGGGGATTTAAAATAATACATGAATTTTTTTGTGAGTTAGACAAAACATAGGGTGTATTTTTGTCTTTCGCTCGTACAACTAAGTGTCATGGGTAAAATTATCATATTAAAAGAAAAATGTGAACAAATACTTGCAATTTCCGCGTTTGAATCACACTCTCTTTCCTGGAAAGTGTAATTGGCGCTGACTTGAGAGCACGGGGGGTTTTGGATATTTAAAATAGATATTTTTGAGAGTTAGACAAAACTTAGAGGGTATTTTTATCTTTCGTTCGAAAAATAAATGTTTTGCCGACAAATTGAAGGATTTGCTTTGTTTCGTCATTGTACTATTATCTAAAAATGTATTTATCAAAATAAAATAAAAAAATGTAATATAATTTTATATTATTTATTTGATAATATTTAAATATTATTAAATAGAAAAAATTGTAAAATTAGTCAGGTAATTATGATTGACTGCATTTTAATCCTTATAAGAATTCAATTTTCAATCATGTCCTGTAAGAAGGTCTCATTCACTTTCAAAACCTTCAGTCGGCAACAAATTAAAGAAATTAAATAATATTTTCATTAATAACAAATCTCGTCAATTGACAATCCATAATGTCATAAACAAATGTTGGCCAAGATCGTGCAGTGCAAAATTGACAGAGAGCGTTGAAACTTGATGAGAGAGTTGAATTTAATTAATACTCAATTAAATATTGGAAGAAAAGGTGAACAATTTAGTTGTAAGAAAGACGTTATTTACACGATCACATCACACAACTAAATAAATAGGCCTTCTTTTGATTTCACCTTAAATATTCCTTATATTTAATTTTATTAAAGTTTAGTAGCATGATATCATGTGATACTCTATTTTTATTTTTATTTATCTTTCATGTATTTAATTGCAATGAAAATATTAATAACCACTAAAAGGACAGATGTGCCCAAAAAGACATTATACTCGTCCTGTTCATTGTAATTTCATGTCTGACAATTATCATATCCTATAATATTTTAATTATTTCTTATGATTATTTCTCGAGAGAATAACAATTTGTGAAAGTTTAAGAAGTCAACTCCACACATATCCTTCCTAATATTATCTTTGTAAGAGATTAAGAAGTCATCAGCAATAATGTTGACATCAAGTAAAATCCACACATTATAAATCAACAACTTTAAATTATATGGCAATTGCAATAAATTTACATTTTGGTTAGATAATAATCCTAGAAAATACCGATTATAGATGTTGTGTAATATACTTGCATTATAATTTGTAAAGTTAAACCAAACCTATAACTAATTATCCACAAAAAAAAAAAAAAAAAAAAAAAACTAAACCTATAACTTCTGGGAAAAAGACGAAAATGAACTCATAACTAAGACGTGCATGCTTATAAGTTTACCTCACAAATTTTTGGACTGACAATTTTGGAGCAATTTTGGTACCATTTCGACTGGTTGCAAAATTATACCTTATATGCGGATCATGTGCCATGTAATATGAAGATTGTGCTTAATTTTAAAAGTACTAATTGCATATTTATCGTCAAAATTGGGATTTGAGCATTTTTACTAAAAACAAAAAAGTCAAACTGATATAGAATTATCAATTTTAAAAATTAATCAAAATGTCCAATTACTAATTTTAGGGGGTAGACATGCAATATTCAATTTTAATATCAAGCCAAAATGCTCAAATCTAATTTTGGGGTTAAATATGCAATTCTCAATTTTAAAATTCAGTCAGAATGCTCAAATCCTAATTTAAGAGGTAAACATACAATTGTTACTTTTAAATGACATAGCACATGGACTGCATATAATGTTAATTTTTTAAGTTGTACCGAAACAGGACCAAAAATGCTTCAAATTAATAAATTGTGGGGTAAAATTCACGACCCATAAATATGTGGAATAAATTTACCAGAGCCTTAAATGTGGTACCAATTTTACCTTTTTCACTATAACTTCTTGCATGGATGATTTTTCCGTAATCATTTCAATTATGAAAACCAGTAAACATATTTTATAATTCACTGGGGAAAAAAAATCATGATTCGATATCCTAGATAATTTTCGACATCCACCAGATCATTTTCTCAAAACTCTATTGTAAAAAAAAAACCAAAAAATGAATCAAACCATTTTCGCAAAACTCTCTTGCCAAAACAAAAGAAAATAAAGACATTATCTACACAAAAAAGCATAATCCATGCCATAAATTTTTTTTGGTCAAACTATTAATTCATTAACTATTAAATACAACCATTCAAAATACACAAAATTTAGAAATCAAAATCTGAAAACGAGACACAATAATGTAATATTATTGTACATCTTTCCACCTCATACCCTTCTATATTATGTTCAAGTTCAAATCAAATGCACCTTACCATAATAAAAAGTCTCCCCTTACTACTTATCATTATCACGTTACAACTGTTGACTTAATTTATGCATTCTAAAACCCCTAGCTAATAACCCCATGGCCGTTGACCACCACCATCAATCTCTTCCCCTAACCCCATCATGAACACCACAGCCGACACCGGTGGCTTCCTCGGCTCCCAAAACATCGGCGGATTCGGATACGGCATCGGTGTCTCGGTCGGGATCCTCTTACTCATCACAACCATCACCTTAGCATCCTACTATTGCACAAGAAACAACACAACCAATTTAGTGTTACCACAAAGGCATATTCCTCGGGCGGGGCCACTGCCACACGAGGACCCCACGGCGGAGGTGGGGCTCGATGAGGCTACGCTTAAAAGTTACCCGAAGATTATGTATTCGGAAGCGAAGGTGAATCATAAGTATTCTACGGCAGGGTGTTGTTCAATATGTTTGGCGGATTATAAGAGTAGTGATATGCTTAGAGTTTTGCCGGATTGTGGACACCTTTTCCACGTTAAGTGTGTGGATCCGTGGCTGCGGCTCCACCCGACATGTCCCGTGTGTCGAACGTCGCCTTTGCCATCTCCAATGTCGACACCGTTGGCGGAGGTGGTTCCCTTGGCAACGAGGCCTACTGGATAAAATTACTAACAACAGGCATGTTTGTTGAAATTTACTTTCTTTTTCAAATTCTTCCTTGTATAATGTAGATCTTAGATTTTATTTTCTTGTTCTTAATTTATTTCCCTTTTCCTCCATAAGATATCGATTTCATATCACATGTGCAATGGTTACAACTTTTGCAGATCTTCATTTGAATAAATATGTCAAATTTTTTATATGTTCTATTTACAAAGGGGTGCACATATATATGTGACATAAAAATGTGACACCAATGAGTGCTGGAAAGTTCATCTTAATTTTACGCCATTAATGTTGATTACACATAGAGAGAAAATGTTCACGTAGCAAGATCATCGACGCTAGTTTCAATACTAGAATGTTTGAATAATTCACCTTAAAATCTAGCTAGCTCAAGAGATACAAGAATTTTTCAAGATCTTATAAAAATAACTTAGACTTAATTTTGAATTTGCGGTCTCAACAGCTTTATTAGTACAGATTAGTGGAGAATCATCTATCACATTTTGGTGTCACATGTTCATGCCATACATATATATACATTGACAAGTGTACTTATTTAAACTTTGTGCGGATCTACACAACACTTGAAGGGTGGATCTATCACGTGACGCCGAAATATAACACCAAAATGTGATACCAAAGTGTGATAGGCAATCCTTCCCCAAACAAATTAAAACGTTGACTCAATTACTTCTATTTTTTTCTCTTTTTCTTTTCTATGTTGTCGTTTTGATTTTTCTCCAGTTACGCACATATCGCCCATTGGCGTCATAAATAAGAAAAGAGTAAATAAACTATTAATTTATAGGGCTTTAATTGCATTAAAACATAGATCAAAATTACATCAAATGCATGATGAATTCATACATGCAGCGATAAGTTTAATTAGTACTCATCTTTGGGAAATTTGAAGATCCCTAGAGACTTTCCATCTGAATTAATGCAATTTATCTTGTATTCTATTTAATGCATCCATGTGCATGGAGGAAAATATTTTTAATTCTTAATTATATAATTACTAGTTAATATTTTTTAATTTTCTTCATATCTACTCCATTTTCTCAACTTTTTTTGACGAGTTTAAAGTTACTCTTGTTAGGAGAAGGAAATAGAGTTGTTCATTCGTTAATTAGCTAGGCCGGTCTCATTAATTGATCTTTCATGTTTTAATTTCTTACTTCGATAAGGTATATTGTATCTGCTAAATTATCTAAATCTATATTTTTATGAAAAAATAAAATTATTGACTTAATCATAATTCAAGAAACGATGATGAAATTTGAGAAGTTCTACATGAGGAGTGTAATAGTCCATTTCTACGGTAGGAACTTCTTGACCGTTTTCACATTCTCTTTTCTATAACTTATTGTAATTAGTGAGTACAAAATACTATATAGGATTATAAAGATAAGGTTTTGGCTATACTGGATGTGGATGGGATCTGTTCCCATTTTGTCTTAAAAATTAGTTTAGAAAACTTTTGACATACTTTTGCAACTTTATTTTTCAAGAATGTTTCAATGGAATATTGAGATGGTAAAATATTAATAAATTGATACACGTTAGAAAATTTGAGATATGATTTTAAATTGGAGTTTGGTTGTTGGTAGGGGTGGCAAAAACGGGCGGGGCGGGTCTGTGTCTGGTCATTAATGGGTCGAGTTTTTATCGGGTTGGATCGGGTCACGAACCAGCCTTCTAGTCTTCATGTTTTTTTTTTTTTTTTGTTCTTAAAAAAAATTCACAAAAAACCGTTGAAAAATGGGAGTATTCGACGTCGAGATTTGAAAGAAATATTAACATACAATTTAGGAGACATTAATTACATGATTTGAAAATATAATTTTTGTTACTCCCTTATATCTAAGAAATATATTGCGTAAAGAGAAATATAAGAAACTCTTTCGAGAGTCGATACCAATATTTTATTAGTCAATAGTAGCCAAAAAATTGGTATAGAAAAGACGAATGATTTTAAGATATTTTAATAATTCAATTTTTTTTCTCCAAAATAATTGATTAGTAATTATAAAAAAGAAAAGTCGATTCCAGTTGTCTTCAATATTATGATAGCAAAATAGACATGATAGGATTTTCTTTTTGGAACTAAAGATGGTGGTCAACTTGCTTCATATTGAGCCCATTAATTAATTTTTTTGTAAGACACATTAATTGATCCACTAGGAGACTCATTAAAGACTCATTAATTGTAAGGCTAACCCAAGACCAATCCAACCCAACAAACACAAAAATTAATTGGTTAGGTCTGGAAGGGCCTGGATGGGTCACGGGCCGACGCGCAGGTCCAAACCCATTTTGCCAGGCCTAGTTGTTGGGGTTTGTGGGAGTAAAGCGGTGATAAGTAATAAAAATAGATGACATGAATTAAATTAATATTTTTATAGACTTAAAGTAGGTTTTGGCATGTCTCGACCTCACTCAAAATCTAAAAAATTTAGACTGAGACCTGCCCAAACTCATTTCAAATGAGATCTGGCCCAATTTCAGTGAGCCCATACTGGGTTAGATCATTCCAAAATAGGTTTATATTTCTCAAAACACGACACTTGTGAAAAAACTGTCATTTACATTATTTTATGCAACGACTTGTTAATATTGTGGGCCTAGATAGGCCCAAGCAGCCCAACTAAATTAAGGCCTACTTGCTAATAAAAATTATCCTCAAATTAATGATATGTAGTGTTTTTTTTCTCCCTAATGGTTTAATCCCTTTTGAGGCGTGTCGGACACATAAAGTGTGAACATCTCCCAATAGAGATTCGAACATGAGTCTGTTATTTTGTAGTGATTAATCTCTTCCACTAGATCAATCACATGTTGGTAATGACATGTAGTATTTATATTTAATAAATTCCTTAAAAACATATTGAATATTTTTCCATGCAAAATTAATTTAATTTCCAAAAATTTCACTATTGATACAATTCGATCCACTCAGCCCTCTAATCATGGATTCATACATCAATTGAGTGATACTGAATATGATCAAATTGGGTACACCAATTCATTCAATATCCATGTATGATTGCTAATTATAGAATTAATGATAGGTATATGTACAAGTCATTTTGCCAAACACAATAAACATGACTCATTTTGCTATCTAACTAGATTAAGACAAGAACGAAAATGACATCCCATTACATCAAAATCTTTTGTCTTGATTTGGTATCACAATTAAAGTACACTTAGACGACATATAATTAATTAATTAATTGATATTAAATAAAGTAAACTTTGCAGCATGCTGAATGACGAAGATAAGATGAAATTCACAGAGCGCATGAAGGGGGGAGAGAAAACACTTAATTGCAACTAATTATAGTAATGCTTTTGTATTTAAAAATGAAAGTGGTAATATTATTGGAAAAAAAGGATAAGTTGCGTTTGACTAAGAATAGTTGTATGTTCACGCGCGGATAAGGCTAAATCACACTTAATAAACACATAAAGATGTACATGTAGTGGAAGGGACTAATCACTACAAAGTAACGGACTCATGTTCGAATTCCTGTTGAGAGAGGTATCCACTTAATGTGTCTAACCCGCCTCGAAAGGGATTAAACCTTTGGGAAATCACAAAAAAAAAAAAAAAAAAAAAAAAAATGTATCACTTAATTAATGTACTAAATTTAATTCTAGTTGTGGAATAAATTTAATTACGTAATAGTAACACTTACAATATGCCTCAATTAGATAGATGGATTATTATTTTTCAACATATTTCCTAACTAATCGTGAAGTTATATGACCGATTGTATTCGTGTTGTTTCCAAGTATTTCTTAGATTATTTACATAGGATCTAATAAAAACCAAGTTTATATTATCACCTTATCATATTGCATGATATTGATATTATAAAATCACATGTAATCGTTCCTACACTCTATAAATATATATTTATTAACTACTAGCATGTTAAATTTAGAAATTACAAAGAAAAAAAAATGGAGTTCTTACCTAATCACTAATGTCAATTAATTTGGTTAGAATAAAAATGTGCTAAAGTCATGGTGAAAAGTATCAAAACTTTATATTTTCAGGGTGCAAAGTGCCAATATGTTATATATTTTTAGGTGCAGAATGCCAAAATCTATATTTCTAGGGTGTGAAGTGCCAAAAATATTTGTTTTGTCAATTTTTAAAATTAATAAGGGGGTTACTGATTTTTTTCAGGTTAAGCGGGGGTGAATTTGTATCTTTTGGTAGGAAATAAATATCATTTCGACTTGAGAGGGATTCTTTTGCTAATAAAAAAAATACAAGGGGATTTTTGTTAGTTAAACAGAATACAAGGAGTATTTTTATATTTCACTCGAATTAAGTATCACATGACAATTCAAACAAGGGTATATTAGTCAATATATATAAAAAAATATTCGTACTTTTTTTATATAATAAATAAAAATAATACATAAATAAATAATAGAACAGATGGAAATAGACATAGATATTAGGTAACCCTGTCGCTATCCACTAAATTTCCCCCTTCTATTCAGCAGTACG